>CM053029.1:156281366-157726366 GCA_028564925.1 Lithobates sylvaticus | reverse complement strand
TTACATTGAAAGTCAGTGGGAAGAATTCTCCTTACATTGGGGTCAGTGGGCAGAATGCTCCATTCTTGGGTGGTCATTGTGAGGAATGTTTCTTATATTGGGGTCAGTGGGAAGAATACACCTTACTTTGGGAATCAATGGCAAGAACACTCCTTACATTGGGGTCAGTGGGAAGAATGCTCCTTATATGGGTTGTCATTGGGAGAACAGTCCTACACTGATGGTCAGTGAGAAGAAGACCCCTTACTTTGATGATCAGTAAAAAAAGAGCCACATTACAATGGTGGTCCATGGACAGAATGCACCTTACATTGGTGGTCATTGGGAATAATGCACCTTGGTGGTCCGTGGGAGGAATACTCCTTAAATTGGGGGTCAGAGGAAATAATGATGCTGATATTGGGGGTCAGTGGGAAAAATGCTCCTTAGATTGGTGGTCAGTGGAAAGAATACTGCTTACTTTGGTGGTCAGTGAAACATGCTTCCTAAGTTGGGGATCCGTGGGAAGAATGCTCCTTAAGTTGGGGGTCTGTGGAAAGTAGGGATGTACCAATACCATTTTTTTTACAAGTACGAGTACCGATACTTTTTTTTTAGTACTCGCCGATACCAATTACCGATACCTACCGAAACTGTTTTGTTTACACTTCAGCTGTCAGCAATGGTACAAAGCATTGAAAAGTAATTTACAAATGAAATAAATGAATTTAGTTTTTTAATTTTGCGCTTTTTTAATGTGAAATGTGTAAATATGTTAGTGAATATTTTCACACATATATATTAACGAAGCAAACAAAAAAAAGTTTTAATTATATTATATTATAAAATAGACGTGAACAAAATAAAAAAAAGCAGGAAAAAAATAATTAAATGGAGGAGAATAGGCAGTTAATTAAGGTTGATTAGAGTAGATTAAGGGTTAAACAGAGGAACAGAGGAACATTTGTTCATCCCCACTGACAACTCAAAGAATCAAGCCTGAATGTATTGTTTTCAGGTATCAGTGCATTTGCACGAGTACCGATAGTTGGGGGGCAGTGGAAAGTATGCTCCCTAAGTTGGGGGGAAGTGGAAAGTATGCTCCCTAAGTTGGGGGGCAGTGGAAAGTATGCTCCCTAAGTTGGGGGGCAGTGGAAAGTATGCTCCCTAAGTTGTGGGGCAGTGGAAAGAACACTCCTTACGTTGGTGGTCAGTGGAAAGAATGCGCTAGGGGACCTATGTGTCATGATCTGGCGACCCTGGCAGATGACGCAGGCTCACCTGAGATTCGGAGTCAAGGTACTAACCAGTGTTCACCAGAGCTCCTGATGGTGGAGATGGATTTTGCTGTGGGTTAGTACCAGGTTGCGGTCCTCAGGCTTGCCCCACCAGGAGGTGAGCAAGCCGTTGTTCAGTAGTGGATAAGCATGTAAGGATCAAACAGAATAGTAGTCAGTAAACAAGCCAAAGGTCAGTAATGAGTAGTTGCAGGTTAGGACCAGGCAGAAGCGTAGTCGAGGAACAAGCCAAGGGTCGATAACGAGTGGTAGCATAATATGGACGGCAGCAGGGAAGAGAGGAGCGAGATACTGGCTGATGGGAGCTCAATAATCTGGCAAACAGGAAGTGTAGATGCATGGCTTAAATCAAGAAGTTTGTAGGAGGAGCAAAGAGTTCAAGGGTCAAGACAAACAAGGTTCAAGGCAGGATCATCCAAGGAATTGTTCAGGGAATAGTCCAGTATTCCAGATCAACATGAAGGGGCCTTGCCTGACATAGCAGAGGTTCTGGGTTCATATTCAGCCCCTGACACTGTGTTAAGGCTTGATGAAGACTAACGTTGCCAGTGGGCACTAAATTCAGCCATCTACCCTAATGCCTTAATACCTTAACACAGGTCCCCTAGCGCATTCTGTCATGATTTTTTTTTTTTTTTTTTTAATATTGACTGCTCAAATACTGAAGAAGGGGGGAGCTTTTTTCCTCTGAAACTCTTTGGCTGTATTTATTTTTTTAAACCCTTAAATGTTTGAAAAAGCATGCTCCTCAGCACACATCCAAGAATTTGGTGGGAAGATACTCCTTAAATTGTGGACAGTGGAGGGAATGCTCCTTACATTGGTGGTCAGTGAGAAGAATCCTCCTTACATTGGTGGTCAGTGAGAAGAATCCTCCTTACATTGATGGTCAGTGGGAAGAATCCCCCTTACATTGGTGGCCAGTGATAAGAATCCTCCTCACATTGGTGGGCAATGGGAAAAATCTTCCTTACATTGGTAGTCAGTGGGACAAATCCTCCTTACATTAGTGGCCAGTGAGAAGAATCCTCCTTACATTGGTGGGCAGTGGGAAAAATCTTCCTTACATTGGTAGTCAGTGGGACAAATCCTCCTTACATTGGTGGCCAGTGGGAAGAATCCTCCTTACATTGGTGGCCAGTGAGAAGAATCCTCCTTACATTGGTGGCCAGTGAGAAGAATCCTCCTTACATTGGTGGGCATTGGGAAAAATCTTCCTTACATTGGTAGTCAGTGGGACAAATCCTCCTTACATTGGTGGCCAGTGGGAAGAATGCTCCTTACATTTGTGGTCAGTGGAAAGACTGCTCCTTACATTCTTACATTTGAGGTCATAGAGAAGAAATCTCCTTACATTGGTGGTCAGTGAAAAGAATGCTCCTTACATTGGTGGCCAGAGGGAAGAATGCTCCTTACATTAGTGGTCAGTGGGAAGAATGCTCCATACATTGGTGGTCTGTGGGCAGAACACTCCTTACATTGTTGGTCAATGGGAAGAATGCTCCTTACATTAGTGTCAGTGGGAAGAATGCTCCTTACATTGTTGGTCAGTGGAAATAATGCCTCTTATATCGGGGATCAGTGGGAAGACTACTCCTTATATTAGTGGTTAGTAGGAAGAACTTATCCGAGAGGCAGAAATTGCTCACTACTCAAGGAACCCCTAGAAACCTCTGGAGGAACTCTGGTTGAGAAAGACTGAACAACCTCCTTTAGATCTACCATTTAGTTAGTAGTTAGTAATTACAAGGGACTGCCTGATTGGATCCTTTGGGTAGGTCCACTCCTCATATTACATAGCTTTTTGTAAATCAAAAGGAGATTGTATAAAGATTGCACTGTGAGATTGTAACATGTATGGTGAGCTTTAAGGAGAGACGAATGGCTTATTTCCCCCAAGAGCAGAAAACCCAGTCCTGTCTCTTTCCCCCTCCTTCTATTTCCCCTTACATGTGCTTCCAGAAACTTCACAGGATTCGTGTTGCTGGCAGCGAATCAACCATTTGCAATGTAACTGTCCGCTTTTATTTTTCTCACATATTTGCGTTTATACGCTAATCGCTTTTCCCACTAATAGATGGGAATCCATGAAAAATGGACCACAAGCTTAAACTGAGTTAATGTGCTTGTCCCTGATCCGGAAACACAGGAGCTGCTCCGGGCAGGTTTGCGGCCAGAGCGATCCTTGGACTGCGATAAGGCACATTGCCATAATTAATGACACTGATCACAATCTGCCCGTTAAATCCGAATGGTATGTATAAACTTGTTCTATTTCTAGGCAAAAGCAGCTGGAGTTATGTCTATTAAACAGCCCTCCGCCATCCCACGCTTGCTACCCGCACCTGTGAAAACATCTTTATTTGATGGACTTACAGCGCAGTTCCACCCAGCATCACAGCTAACCAGCTGTCAGTGGAAGCCTATAAAGTGGACTTGTCATCAAATATATTTTATAATGTAAAGTGCCCCATGCTAAATAATGTGTCAGTATAACACTTCCAGGTATTACCTCTCATAGAGTTCATAGTACTCCATCCGATAATGCCTTCATCTGCTTTTCTCTCCAGAAGAATGACACCACCTTTGTTCAGGCATCACCACGGGTCGCCATCTACTTCCTAGACTGAGAGATGGCAGCTCAGAGATGGCACACTCATGTAAATCCTGGTGTCTGGGCAGTTCTTGTCTGTGTTACCAAATCTCTGCCACAGATCAGCCCCTGCTGCAGTCTTTCATCTTGTGATTTGCTACAAAGTTACAATGGGGAGAGGAGACTGAGGAAATGCTTCCTCCTGCCTGCGGCAGACTGATGACATCATCTCCACCTAGGTACAGTCCCTGGACTGGAGCTTTTCTGAAAAGTGATCCTGTTGGTGTGTAATGTGACACGTTGGGAATTTAACTCCTGCAGACTTGTAAAGTTATTTTCAGGTTCACGATAAGAGGCTACCTAATAAAAAGTCCAAAATGATATTTTGAATTTTTTATTGCAGGAGAAATTGCTTTCAACACTTTTGTCTGTTTAAGAGGCCAGGCAATCTCTTATTTATGCCATGACAGAAGGGAGATACTGCCACTTTCAAGCAGCTATCATCAAATCAAGCAAATGGCTGAACTGATCAAGGCAACATAAGCAGGTTGGTCTGCCTTAAAGAGACCCTGTCACCAGACCCTTCATTTCAGCAGCAATATTCTTATGCCGCGTACACACGATTGGAATTTCGGCCAGCAAAAGACCGATGAGAGCTTTTTATCGGAAAATGCGACCGTGTGTAGGCTCCATCGGAATTTTGCTGGCCGAATTCCCGCCAGCAAAAATTTGAGAGCATGTTCTCAATTTTTCCGACGGAAAAGGTTTCCATTGGAAATTCCGATCGTCTGTAGCAATCCTCCAAAACGCGCAAAATTCCTACGCATGCTCGGAATCAATTTGACGCATGCTCGGAAGCAGTGAACTTAATTTTTTCTCGGCTCATCGTAGTGGTAGTTTTGGTGTGACCGTGTGTAGGCAAGACAGTTTGAGCGGCATTCCATCGGGAGCTGCCTTTCTAAAAAAAAAAAAAGTACATGCACTTTTTGGTGCATTTGAGTGATAGAGAGCCTATTCTAGTGAATAGGCTGCCCTTACACAACGCCTGTTAAAGTGCTTTGTGTTAAAGAATATGTAAACCCAAAATTTCATATTCCTGATATGTGCCCGCTGTACCATGTACTTGTATAAAAAAATGGTATCCTGTTCTCTTTGTACTGCTTCCTTTGTGTGAAATCCCTGGTGTTCCTGCCAGTTCCTCTGCTTTCCTATTAAAAACTGACCACACTAGCTATGCTGGGAACCCGGTCTGCTCCCCACCAATGATCAGACCTGTCCTGACCCCCCCTGCACAGGCTTTCACTGGGAAGACCAGTGTACTGCTGCTTCTCCTCCCCCAGCTTTTATGCAGCTGAGAACAGAGAGAATGTGATCACTTGTTATAGGATGAGAAATGCGGGGGGTATGTGCTAGGAGGAGTGATTTGGGGGGATTTGTGCCAGGGAATGGGGGAAATGGGATTTGAGCTAGGAGGAGATTTGGAGGAAGGGGTGATTTGGAAGGGGAGAGGATATGTGATAGGATGGTAGATTTTTTGTGTGGGGTATTTATGCTTGGAGGGAGGATTTGGGTAGCGAGAGAGAGGATTTGAGCTCGGAGATGGAATGGTTGAGGGGCAGAGATTTGTGCCAGAAGAGGGATTTCAGCAGTGGGGATTTTTATTGGGAGGTGGGGTAATTTTCGGCCTGCAAAGGGAATTTATACTTAAGGGGTAAGCGGGCAGATTAGTGGGGGGGGGGGGGGGTGGTCGGGGTTTGCTGACACATAATGCTCATACATCTTGAAAGGGGCGCAATTTGGCATCTTTACCCTGGGCACTAGATGACCTTGTCCCAGAACTGCAGACAGTACTTAGACACTCCCAGATAAGGAGATTACTATGACATGGAAGGAGGGAGGGAGGGGTGCTGGGGAACTGACTCTCCTTGGAGTAGCCCCATTTTCTAGCAAGCACAAAGGCACATTGCATGTGAATACAAAAATCATTTATGGAAAGGAAAGGAAAAGCACTGCAAGTAATCATTTAAAATCATAGATTTTTCTGTGCTTTTACCTGCAATTTTGTTTTTAATTGGTGGCAGGTCCTCTTTATTTTTTTGCAAAAGATAGCATATACAATTGTTAGATACTCCACATTGTCATTTAATGTTATTTAAAGTTACCTTTCCTTTTCAATTTATTTTATGCAATATGGCAACCTGGAGGTGCTCTGTACACCATTGATGTAGGAAACGCCCCCAGAAATGTCATTTCCTGCTTGTGTGATTGGCCCACTGATTTTCTCAGAAGTCTGCAATATGATACAAGTCACCCCCTGTACTAAGAATTTAGGGTTTGGTTTAGTGGTTGTAAACGCTCAAGGTTTTTAACCTTCATACATTCTATGCATGAAGGTAAAAAAAAAAAACTCCTCCGTGCAGCAGCCTCCCAATACTTACCTCCGCTCCATCACGATCCAACGATGTGCACAAGAGCCTCTGCTCTCTGGAGATTCTCCCTCCTCATTAGCTGAGACAGCCTCCAGCTGCCTTCAATCACAGCCAGTGAGCCAATGAGGGGGGCAGGGCCGAGGCTGTAGCTCTGTGTGTGAATGGACATGCAGAGCAGCGGCTCGGGAGCAAGCCTGCTCACGTGCCCCCATAACCAGCTGCTTACTCTGGGGGCATTTGGCATGAGGGAGGGACCAGGAGCACCGACGGAGGACCTGAGAAGAGGAGGATCAAGGCTGCTCTGTGCAAAACCACTGCACAGAGGAGGTAAGTATAACATGTTTGTTATTTAAAAAAAAAAAGCCTTTAATATCACTTTAAGATTTTACCCCCTTCCTGACCAGAGGACTTTTTGCGCTTCAGCACTGCGTCGCTTTAACTGACAATTGCACGGTCGTGCGACGTGGCTCCCAACCAAAATTGACGTCTTTTTTTTCCAACAAATATAGCTTTCTTTTGATGGTATTTGATCACCCTGCGGTTTTTATTTTTTGCGCTATAAACAAAAAAAAAACAAAAACGCAATATTTTTTACTTGCTATAATAAATATCCCCCAAAAATATATAAAAAAAATGTTTTTGCTCAGTTTAGGCCGATACGTATTCTTCTACATATTTTTGGTAAAAAAAAACGCAATAAGCGCATCTACAAAATAGGGGATAGTTTTATGGCATTTTTACTATTATTTTTTTTTTATTAGTAATGGCGGCAATCTGCGTTTTTTTATCGTGACTGCAACATTATGGCGGACACATCGGACACTTTTGACACTATTTTGGGACCATTGTCATTTATACAGCGATCAGTGCTATAAAAATGCACTGATTACTGTGTAAATAACACTGGCAGGGAAGGGGTTAACCACTAGGGAGCGATGAAGGTGTTAAGTGTGTCCTAGGGAGTGATTCTAACAGGGCTCAAGTCCTGCAGGAACGCATGGGAACGGAGTTCCTGTACTTTTTCCACAACAGGAACTCAGTTCCCTTTAGCAGCCATGTCCTGCAAGACTTTGAGGTATGCGAGCTGTGTGGCAGGTGCTACACCAGCAGCCGCCGACACAACTCACAATAGTATATGGCGCACACCAGGGGTGGACTGACCATTCAGTAGGGGGCCCCATGACAGCTTTCGCTTCGATCCACCTGTCAATCACAGCTAGCTGACGGGTAGATCAGGTCCCTGCTGCTAAGAGATTGTATTTAGTCAGACCTCTCGTGATGCGCTCCTCTCCGCTGGCCCCTCCTGAATTTCTGTCTCCTCATCTCCCCCCCCCCCCCCCCCAGTCTCCTGCATACTTGCTCTGTGTGTCCTGCTGAATCCCCCCCCTCCTCTATGTTCAGTGCCATAAGATGAGAGAACCCAGAGGAGGAGCACAGCTATTCTGCTCACAGGACATGCAGGGAGAGAGGTGAGCTGAGGGAGGAACATCGGTTTGGGGTGGTAAGCTGAGCACAATACCTGGCAAAGTTTAATGCCAGAAGGGAAGTTTATGTGGAAATATGTGAAGGTTTGGAATAGCAGGGAGTGTGTGTTGGAGCCCTGCAGAGTTTGCAGCCCCCCAAGATAACATACATCTCCTAAGCAGGAACACATCACTATCTCCCCAAGCATTCTGTCCAGATAATGTGCAGTTCATTTATGACCTTTCCGTTTAACCCTGTGTTATCCAAACTGTTCAATGAGAAGTGTAAACTCACCACATAAACCCTCTATATACAAAATAAAATTCCCCAATAAAGATCAGAACATGATGTTCACATTCGCATGGAAGCACAATTGAATGAATGCTGATTATTCAGAGAATTACCGTATTTCTGTTTATTGAGGATTGTTTTTTATGTACTAACAGTTAAGCTTCATACACACAATACGAAAATTGGATGAAAAATACAAGTTTTGAAGCGTTCGTGCATATGAGCGTATCATTTTTTTCTTTTTTTGGTGGGCGAGTGGATCTTGGGTGGGAGTTCCCACACTTTTTTCCCCAGGACTTGACCCCTGGATTCTAACTGTGGGGGGGATGGGCTTCAACTCACATGACAGCGATCACTGCTCCCGATGACAGAGAGCACTGCTCTCTGTCATGACACAAGGCAGAACGGGGAAATGCCTTGTTTACATAGGCACTTCCCCGCTCTGAGGCTCCGTGACACGATCGCCGGGAGACTGGTGGACATCAAGTCCGCCGGTCCCGCAGGCACGGTCAAGCTGTACGCAGCAGGAACGCGCGCACCTGCTAGCCCCGCTTCTTAAATGGGACGTACAGGTACGCCCATTTGCCCAACGCTCCCATTATGCCAACGTATATCGGCGTGCATCGGTCGACAAGTGGTTAAATACTTCTAAAGCAGGGGTCTCAAACTGGCGGCTCTCCAGCTGTTGCGCAACTACAAGTCCCATGAGGCATTGCACGGCTGTCAGTTACAAGCATGACTCCCACAGGCAGAGGCATGATGGGACTTGTAGTTTCCAAACAGCTGGAGGGCCACCAGTTTGAGACCTCTGTTCTAAAGCGATGAAGGCACTGCAGCTTTTCTCATCAGAACACTGAGAGTGCACCAGCTGATTATAATGAAACCAGTCCCTCCCATTCAGATTCAGTCTGCAAAGAACATAGTGAAACAAACAGCTATTTCTTCAAGGCAACAAAAGGTTGGAATCTGCTACAAAGTTTGTTAAAACCCTTAGCAATTGGCATTAATCACCCCGAAGGGAATGTTTTTTTTTATCTCAACAAATGTGGAATTAAACCACACCACAAGATTTAGCCATGAAAGGTGGTGCAGTGCTGCAAAACGGGATCCAATCCTTCTGCAAACCATTATTTGGGTCCCAACGCTGCATTCAAATTGGGAACAAGCTCAGAGCGTTTTGTGGCTGTGGAATATTAGCTGGCGTGGCTGGTAGGAGGGGCCAGCAGAGTGCTGTACATGGCTTCCTGAAAACATCACATCACCCTTACCTCAGTGCTCCTCTTAAGAGTCCTTAGTCCTGATATAAGCAGAGGGCTGAATCTTGGAGGAGATATGAAAATACCAAATTTTCTAGATGTGTGGATTTCAGTCTGGAGAAGTGGGTGTTCCTAGGTAGGCTTCATTTGCATGCAGACTACCCTAGGTAGGTACGGATAGGGTACTGAGCCTCCCTGATTGAAAGAACCTAAATCCAATTTAATAAAAGGACTAGATGAAATTAATGGGCTTTTGTACACCATATCGTCTCATCTCATATTTGTTTTGCCACAATGCATTATGGCGTGTTGTCATGCGTTGCAGGGTGTTGCCTTACTGCATTGGGGTGCTATTCAAAACGAATGGTACTGCATAGCATCAACACATGTAATTCTTAATTGTACCCCAAAGACTCTTGCCAAAGCATGTGTATTTTTGTGAACCAGAATGCATGGCAACGCATGGCAACGCACTATCATGCACTATCATGCCTTTCTAAAAAAAAAAAAAAAAAAATTACATGCACTTTTTGGTGCATTTGAGCGATAGAGAGCCAATTCTAGTGAATAGGCTGAATAGGCTGCCCTTACACAACGCCTGTTAAAGTGCTTTGTGTTAAAGAATATGTAAACCCCAAATTTCATATTCCTGATATGTGCCCGCTGTACCATGTACTTGTATAAAAAAAATTGTATCCTGTTCTCTTTGTACTGCTTCTTTTGTGTGAAATCCCTTGTGTTCCTGCCAGTTCCTCTGCTTTCCTATTAAAAACTGACCACACTAGTTATGCTGGGAACCCAGCCTGCTCTCCTCCAATGATCAGACCTGTCCTGACCCCCCCCCTGCACAGGCTTTCACTGGGAAGACCAGTGTACTGCTGCTTCTCCTCCCCCAGCTTTTATGCAACTGAGAACAGAGAGAATGTGATCACTTATGAAAAAGGTTAAAAAATTGTTTATAATTTATAAATTATATATATATATATATATATATAAATGAGAGAGAGAGAGTATATATCTATATATATATATATATATATATATATATAGATATATATATAGATATAGATATAGATATAGATATCTCTATATATTTATATTATTATATATTTATAATGGAAATGAAAGGCAAAATATTTTTGTATATATATATATATAGTATGTAAAACTATATATGTACAAAAATATTTTGCCTTTCATTTCCATTATAAACTGAATGGGTTGGTTTACAAGGTGAGGGTTTACATACACTTTAATGCATTGAAAAGGTGTAAACATAGGCTCCCATTTACTTTAATGACATTTCCAATTTCAGTAAAATTCTATCTAGTGTTCTGTCTATAGACCTAAGAGAAACAGCAAAATGCAATTACAAGACTACAGAAAGCACGGCAGATGTGATGGACAAGTGCCTAATTCCCTTGTGCAAACAGATTATAAATATAACAATCTTTTTTTTTTTTTCTTACCACATTGACATGACTGTATATCTAAAATAATAAAAAAAAAAGAATAAGCTGAATATGTAGGAATTTATAGGATGCCTCTGTGGAGGTTCACAGTTTTTCCGCTGCTTCTTTAAAGTGTAAAAAAAAAAAAAGTAAATGGCTCTATAAATAGAGACAATTTTTCCTTTAATACCAAATGTTTATGAGTATGTGGGTTGTAAATTTGGCCCTCACCACCCTGGGGGGGGGGGGGGGGGGGCGGAGTGAAGGGGATTCAGAATCCAGACAGCGCTTTGCTTACTTTGGACACCAAATTTATTACACATTCTGTACAAATTCCACCAGTTGCCACATCTTATACATGCACAAAAGAGAAAAAAAAAAATAATAATGTTCAATTCAATATCAAAAAATAAAATAAAAAAACAAAATAATAACAAAAATTTTTTGGCGCGTTCTAGACATTAAAGTGCAACATGAAACGGGACGCCAGCAGCCACAAGGAATAATAATATTAAAAAAAAAACACAATAAATATATAATCCAACCAATAAATAAGGGGAAGGGAGGGGCCGCAGGGGGGGCGGCTGTGCAGTATTACAAACGGCGGGGGGAAGACAGCGTATTTGGGGGTTCGGGCAGTCTCTGGTTGTTATTTACAGGAAATAAATACATCTTGTAAGTCCAAGTTCAAAGATCTCCGCTGCACTCCCCGCTCTTCTTTTTATTTTTTACGGATCTATCTCCTTTTATCATTATGTTCTGTTTCTCTGATAGGTAAGGAGGCTCCAGTTGAATTCTCATTGCGTCCTGTGGAAAGAAGGAAAGTCAGATTAGATTAAGTATCAGAGCCTTTTAATAATAAAAGCATCAATTAACGACATCACTAAACTGTCTACCATTTGGTCAAACACCTTCTCAACACTGGAAGGATTTAAAAGGTACCAGTACCGAGACTGTCATTGCTGAAAATGCTTGTTGCCTTCAAGAACCAGCTTGAAGGCCAGTAACAACTTTTTCATCAGCACATTGGTCCAGGCTCAGTGACTAAAAAAAGAACTGAAGCCATTGGAGTATCATAACAGCCAGGGAGCTAGTATTTTCAGAAATGCTGCTTCCATAAAGCCCCCTACACAAGCTAAAGTTCTGACTTTGGTGAATGAATGAATGATTTGTATAGCGCTGCAAATGCGAACTGAATCGCCTCAAGGTGGCCAGTTTTATGCTAGCCGGCTTGGGAGCAACTATGTTTTCCATCAAGTGAACTACCGTCACCTGAAAATCACAGCTTAAAAAGTGCTGAAGTCAGAGGATCATCAGGAAACCTGGAAATTAGTGTTTTCAGAAGTTGGGGTCAGCAATAGGCACCTCTATAAAACTTCCCTATAGTGACTATTGACTAGAATTCTGAGGCCTGCAGAGAATTTCGGCTTTATGCCGGCAGGCTTGGTAACAGCCATGCCAAAGTTTTACATTTTCCGTCAATGGAATTACCGCTACCGGAAAATCACAAGGGGTTGGGTGTTGCTGAATACAGAACCGCAAATAAAAAAATATATCTGGAACGGCTTTTTTGCAACAACCTGAGAGCACTTCCGTTTTATAAAACGCGTAAAGACTCCGGCACAGTAAAACATCTGATATTTGCTATGTATGTTGTTACATCTGCTTTTTTTTTTTTTTAGGTGAAAGCCCACTTGGATCCCACCCAACCTATGGTGTTGAAAATGTGTTAAACATTAAACAAAATTCACCAAAACGCCCATAAACAGTTCCCATGAAGACACACATCAATCGCGAGTTACATGTAAAAATCATTGTAAAAACAATTGGACAATCCTGGAATTTTGGTTAAGACTAATACACTTTTTTTTAGGACTCAAAGCTATCTATTCATCACACATCTAATAAATAAACCATGTGTGCTTTTCTGGAGGCGAAGGAAGCGTACAGCACATCCTCCATTATACGTAGAGGATACTTTGTTGCCACTGACACATTGGCGGGAAGGGTGGGGGGGGGGGAGGAACAGAGAGTCTTCACATCTGCGTTGGGCTGCGTTAAGCTCAGCTGATATATAAATTGTATTAGCCGTGGTTTTGGTGGATCTTCGTCCAGAGTGCACTTAAATTTCACCACCTTGCACTAAAATTTGCAGCCCCTTTGGAAAGTAACATAAAAAGTCAGCCCACGCAGAGGGAGAGAGAGACCAAAGATAAATACCGCACTGGGATGAGCTGACTGAACGAGGATCACACCACGTTTGCACAGCTAAGTCATCCTTGTTGAAGTTTTAGTAAAACTGGGGAAACAGTTAAGGTGTTTCCTGTAGCAACCAATCAAACTGCAGCTGTCATGTTTCTTGACTTATTAGGGAATAAATCCCAACATTTGGTTGGCTGCTGTGGCCAATGCCCTTTCACTATTTGCTGTAGTTTTTATATATATATATATATATATAGTTTATGAAACACTGGAGCAGCGAGGAGCCAATCAGGAATGAGCTCCAGAGATGCAAGAGGAGCTATTGTGGCAACCAGCTTACTATAAGCCAATGGCAACTGCTGATTTCACTGTCCTCTAAGGAAGTGATTGACTGCACTAAACCACCTATTGCCTTTCAGGGACGCAATAGCGAGATTTACCCACCTAAGTCCTTGGCTCTGCTCTTGCTTTAGTTGCTAGAGATGGATGCACCTCTTCCTAAGGGGCTGTCAACGAGGGGCAGAGCTGGGAACTCACAGTAAAGGGTGGAGCAGAAAGATTTCCGCTCATGAGAGCCCTGGTTTCCCTGTTACTGTGAGTTTCCAGCTCTGCCCCCCATTGGGTTGGTGACCCAGCTGGCTCAGTTTCAATTTTCACCCTTTTAAAAAACAGTGATGTTGGGGAGTTTAAAAAAAAAAAAACATACTAAAATAAATAGGCCTCCTTCTGAAGATGCTATTTGCCTGGTTGTCTCTGCCATCTTTGTGAGTCACTGATTAAGAAAAGAAGCTGAAATGCCTTTTTTGCATACTTGTTTGAGGACAGTGAATCCACTGGATCAGCATGACAGCCAGGGAAACAGCAGTTTCCTTTAAGTAAAACTCTTTAACGGAAAAACAGCCCAATGTTTCATCTCAGAGGTCCATCTACTGACCTGATGCCAAGCTCTTCCCACCACAGTTCTGACCCGGGCGGGTCCTGCAGGCCCTCTAGTGCCGCCCGCTCTTTCCTCTTCCTCTTGTCCTGCTCCTTTCTTTTCCCCGGCTTGCCCTTCTTCTTTTTGCTGGGGACTTTTGGTGGGGGGTCTTTGAAGCTCTGTAATTTGTGGGTCTCCTGAGTCAGCTGGGTTGTCACTCCCTCCTCCTCGCCTGGCAAGCGCAGGGTGTTAAAGTTCTTGACGCTGGGGATGGGACGGGGCAATTCGTCCGGGACTGACCGGATTTCTGCTGTGTTTACCCCTTCTATTAGGTTCTGCAGGAAGATCCTGCGCCGGAGCTCCTGGAGGGATCGTCCTTTGTCATGGAGCAGCTGATGTTCGGAGACTGCCCTCCGTCTGCAGGAGGAAAGAAATGAAATTGTCAATAGGTGCAGTTAGCCAGTTAATAAAAACGCAATGCAATAAAAAATTTACAGCTACGATAGGAGTCACAATTTGAGATAATATTTCTATAAACACCAGCTTAAAGTTGACTTGCCATTAGTTATATTTTTTCATGATTTTTCAAGTGCAGCATGCTAAGAAATTTGTAAGTGTAATGCCCCATACACACGGTCGGATTTTACGCACAAAGTTCCACACATGCTCGGATTTAAGCAGAAGAGCCGCACTGGCTATTGAATTTCATTTTTCTCGGCTCGTCGTATGTGTTGTACGTCACCGCGTTCTTGACGTTCGGAATTTCCGACAAGATTTGTGTGAACGTGTGTATGCAAGACAGGTTTGAGCCAATGTCCATCGGAAAAAGGACAGGACTCCCCCTGAAAATCCTTCATCTTCTTTCATCTCCAGCAGGAGAGAGCCATCTATGTTCAGGCATCATCCAGGCTCAACATCTTTTCCTGGACTGAGATGCCGGCTCATATATGACACAGTTCTGGTGCCTATGCAGTTCTTTTTTTCACAAGTATCAGACACAGATCAGCTCCCTCTCCCCTTGTGATTTGTTACAAAGTTACAATGCAGTCTGAACACTGGGGGAGACTGAGGACTGAGACTGAGGAAATGCTTCCTCCTGCCTGCAGCAGACTGATGCCATCATCTCAGCTTAGGCAGAGTCACAGGACTGAAGCTCAATGACAACATTTTAACGATAAACTTTGGGGCTTTGGTGAAAAATGATATCATTACTATATATTGTGACATGTAAGTTACCGTAGTTACTGAACGTTTTACTAGGAGCAGTCTATTTTCTAAAAAAAGTCTCCTGAATTAAGAGAAAGTTTTCTGCTTGTGGGCGGGCAGAAGGTGGGAACAGGCGTAATTTATTCTGCATGTCTAATTTAGGTGGTCAGCTCCTTACAGTGATCCCAGCTTCAGCTACTGGTTGTATTCAGAGGAAAAAAAACTTTTTAAGTGGGAGTTCTCGTTAGTTCTAGGAAAGTGTAAATGAAGGCGCAGCGGTCGGATCCAGCGAAATGGATGAGAGGAAGTGCAGCGTGTGGTTACACAGGATAATCCAAAGTGTTTTCACATATGAGAGACACATCCTGCTCCGCTGTGAAACCCACGCGAGAGACAGTGCGTCTCCCATGGATGAGACAGGATCCGAGGCCAGAGCTGGCAGGCGCACAGCCACCCTGATCTGCATAGAAAATTATGTCTGACCTCAAAATTACACACAAGCTGTGCAGATCCTCCCACACACATTCACACCATGGCGTGACTTTATAGAAGCATGTATTAATTTCTATGGGAAATTTGATTAGTTAGCAATACACTAAAGATCTAGAGCAGGGATCTCCAAACTATGGCCCTCCAGCTGTTGCGGAACTACACTACCCATGAGGCATTGTAAAACTCTGACATTCACAGACATGACTAGGTATGATGGGAATTGTAGTTCCTGAACAACTGGAGAGCCTTAATTTGGAGCCCCCTGATCTAGAGGATGGGGAGCCATAGATGGGCAGAGGTGTCAATGAGATGGTGCAACAACCAATTCTGAGACCTGCTCAAATCTGATCCACATTTGGGAAGAGTTAGTAGGGTTGTCTCAATGAAAGTCTTGTTGCTCTTCCCCCATAGAAAAGGGGAAGGATTCGTTTTTGACCAATTCGAGAATTTCAGCCTCTGATATATCCAAATAGCTTGTTAGTGAATCAGATTGGTCTTGCTGCTTGTGGATCGGGTTGTGTGTAGGTTGACTATGTGGTTTTATGATCAGGTAGAAGACAGACAATGAACAACACAGGTTTACATCGATGACTAATAATTAAGTAATGCTAATGGAAGGAAGATTTAAAGGAAGGAAGGGAGATAGGAAGGAAGGGAGATATGAAGGGAGGAAGGAAGGGAGGAAGGAAGGAAGGGAGATAGGAAGGAAGGGAGGGAGATAGGAAGGAAGGGAGGGATATAGGAAGGAAGGAAGGGAGATAGAAAGGAAGGAAGGGAGATAGGAAGGAAGAAAGGAAGGGAGGAAAGAAGGAAGGAAGGGAGATAGGAAGGAACGAAGGGAGATAGGAAGGAAGGGAGGAAGGAAGGAAGGGAGATAGGAAGGAAGGGAGGAAGGAAGGAAGGGAGATGGGAAGGAAGGGAGATAGGAAGGAAAGGAGGAAGGAAGGAATGGAATGGAGATAGGAAGGAAGGGAGGGGGAGGGAGATGCGAAGAAAGAAAGAAAGAAAGGAATAGATGAAGGGAGGACATATAAAGGAAGAAAGAAAAGTGGGAAGGGAGAAAGAGAAAGGGAGAAAAGAAGGGAGTAATGAAGGAAGGAATAAAGGAAGGGAGAGTGGGATTAATGAAATAAAGAAAGAAAGAAAGAAAAGGAAGGAAACAAGAAAGAAAGGAAGATAGTATATCTGGGATTTCTAATCTCCCTCTTTTCCCCTTCTCTTTCTATCCCTCTCTCTTTATTTCTCTCTGTCTCCCTGTTTATCCCATTCTTCTCTTTCCCTCTCTCTTTTCCTTTCTCTCCCCCTATCCCCCATCCAGCGCAGACAATGCAGCATTGATGTGTATGATGTGCCCAGGGACATGGCTCACATTAGTGTTAGTGAAAGGTGTAGATTTAATTACACTTCTCTCTTTAGGGCTACATGTGTGCACTTGATTCCTGTCCATTTTACTTCTATCTTTAACTAAAGAATTGCTTCAGAATTAATCCTCTGATGTGGGTGGAAACCTGATTCCTCAAAGGACTGCATTTCATATTAAAACTCTGAAAACTCACTGTGCAACCAACAGCAGTACAGCTGCCGGCTTGGATGGGGCCCAAACTGTCCGTTGTACATTATTTGCTGGCCTTGGGAAGGTTTCCTGTGACTCCCTTGCACTTAAAAAAACTACATAAGAAAGGGCCTATAGGAAAATTGTTATGATCCAAATTCCCAAACCAAATCTTAACCACAATCTTAGAGCTACACACTGAGGCTACATTTGCTACTATCTGCAGTCCCAATGCACTTCCATCCCTTGACACGGACTGTTATAAATCTGTAAAAGCTGCACCAGAAGTACTGATTCACTGCTGGCATGTGTAAGATAACATCCTGATTGGTGTGATTCTTCTGCAGCTGAACTTAAAAGCTCTTTAAGCCATTTCATGTGAATTTGTTTTGTCTCAATGGTACACAGTGCAATGACATGCACACATATATCTATATATACTGTATGTATATACAATAATGAAGACACAGCTATTCTCTTACACTCTGCCGTTGAGTCCCTGCGTTGGTCTTCCATGTGCGGGGAATGTGCAACTGAGGATGAAAACTGCCAAACTACAATGTGGTAGGAGACTTCGCAACATCTTGAATGCAATTGAGACCTGCAAAGAATGACATCTGTTAAAATATGCAATCATCTGGGTCAAGGCTAAAGAAGCGGTGATTCTATCTATCTATCTATCCCATATTTATCTACAGTATCTATATATATATATATATAAATACATTTTTTACTCTTAAATTTAAACTCTATAAAAGGATCAATTCTTCATCAATTAAACAAAATCGCAACAAATTAATGTCATAAGATGACTTAAGAGCCAAATCTATTTCCTGTCTTACATCCTCTGCATCCTACATTTTCACTTTCCTGATGTCTAACTAATAGTATACAGCAGATTTTCTCACATTAGCTCTAATCTGATACCACAAGATGTCTGCATCAATTATAGCATTCTACAGAAAGAACACTGAAAAGGGACCACAATCATGGGAACGAGAGGCAAAAGAATTGATTCACCAAACAGGTCATTCCCAGAAATTTGGAGTATTCTGTTGCCTCTGGTCAATGGCATTTTTTTTTTTTTGTTTTTGCCAAATGGATGGATGCCAATTTGTCAGTCTGTGGAGAATGCAACAATTCATGAATTCAGGCAATCAGGAATGGTATTATTCTTATAATTCTCCTTATGAGATCACTCCCCAAAAAAATGAAATGTCTAAGCTGGCCATACGTGAAGCAATTGGATTTTCTGGAAATGAAATCAGACACAATCCCCGCTTCATCGGACATGCAACTTCACTAGTTTGCACACTTTCTGCCAGTTGTGTTAATGTACGCATATAGTGTTCAGCTTCGCTGCACCGTATGCATTTATCATAAAGGTTCTAACCTTCAGGAAAGTTTGCGCTCAATTTAAAAAATTCTATATACATTCTATAGTTCATGCTCTTATACATTAGGGTAGGACCACACTTTACAGTGGCACTGCGAGGTGGTGATTTAGCGTCCACATATACTTGCAACTGAGACCTCTACTTTAAAAAATATATATAATCACATTATCTCAGCTGGCCAGCAATGCTGGGTTTTTTTTTTTTTTAGAATCCTGTCCACTAGGCTGGATGATTTTGGGAGGATTTGATTTTTTTTTTCTAAATACACTCTGAATTATTGAAAACTATTTATCAAACAAGAAAAAAAAAAAAACATTGCATGTCAAAAAATTGAATGCAATTCTCCAGTCCAATGGTGATTTTTATGAAGATTTTTTGGGTATTATTAAGAATTCCACAAGATATTTGCTACTGTCCAAACATCTAACTAGAAAAGATATGCAATTCGTAAACAATTATCAGAAAATGCTTTCCGCCTGTTTGCTTTTTGACTAATATCTGAAGAGTTTTCGCGACAAATGGCACCTCCCAGAATAATGGTATCTTTCCCACATCTTATGCAATACTGCTGGTTTAGGGATGTATTATAAAAACTCAGGAATTTCTATTAATTCTATATTAAAATACGATTTTGTATATGTATATAAAATATGACACTGTTGGTCTCTTACTCATACCTCCCTCATAAGCTGTTAATCAGTATAATTAACATCACAAATTATATATATATATATATATATATATATATATATATATATATATATATATATATATATATAAAACACATGTAGCAGATGTCTTACCTGTCCAAGTCTTCCAGAATTTTCTCTCTGTTGGATCAGATATTTCAGAACAAAAGGAGAAACCCTGAAATCAGAAAGATTAAGAATGTAAATAACGCATCCATCAATATTACCATGATAACAACCACTCTTGTGTTATGGTAGCATATATACGTTACATTATACAGTCATGGCGTTTTCTGCCTTCCAGCTTTTGGCAAAGTCGCAGTGTGCCCTGATAATCAGCAGGGCATGCTGTGACTTGTAGTGCTCCAGCAGGCAAAATGTTCTATGAATTGTTTGAGCAGTAGATTACTTAATGACATATGGCTTTGTGTCCAGTGGTGTAACTCAGAACACAGGAACAGTTTTTGTATAAAAATATAAAATCATGCCAGTATTTTTTAATTGGCATTAGAGTGGGCACTGTGATTTAGGCAGAGCAGTATAGTTAATGGCCCATAGGGGGTGTCCTTGCAGCATGTTTTTCTTCACTCACTAATCAGAGACATCACTGGGAACAAAGACAAGTTTCATGGAGTAATTTCTTTCGGAGCTTTTGCATGCCAACCTTGTCCTGTCCTGTCTAGGTAGGCATGGAACTTTGGCAAACAGTACCCACTCTTGCCCAACCGTATGGAATCCACTAATCATCAAGCTACATTGGCGCTGCCACCCAGAATAGGGTGCTTTAATTCAAGTCACATCAAAATTGCCATCTTGGCATAACGGAAATGGACACCTGTGCCAGGGCTTAACAAGACGCGCTAAGTATACTTTCACCCCTAACTGTCCTATTGTACCTTGACAATTGTTTTACAGTACCAGATTTTGGCCACACACCAACCTCAACCTTTACCCCACCAGGCTGTTTTCTTAATTCAGATGACATGCTGATGAAATGTCCTTTGCACAATGCTGTCCAAAAAGCGCAACAGCATTCCTACCAAAATCAGAGAACCATTCCTTACATTCCGCATCCAAATTCTTGAATGGCTCAGAATACTAAGCTCAACGTTACAGTCAAAGAGACGTAAAAAAAAAAAAAAAAAAAGCTGAAATAATCGCCCAAGTAACCTTAGATCGCCAAAAAATTGAGTTTCGTCCGCGCGGGGGAGGACGGTGAAATATTTCACTAATCTCTGCGTGAAAAAAACAATGATTGTTGGAGTTCGGAAAACTTGTGGGTTTTGGATGCTGGCTGAGAGTGGAATGGAATCAGGCTGAGGTTTGTGTGCGTTCTTAGGGAAGGTGAGACACAGCAATCAGATCTCTCTCTGACCCTAAATACACCACATCAGCACTCGAAGCACGCTTGCTAACATTTTTTATACACATAGGCATTATTACCAGGCATTTAAAGCATAGCTCAATGGACTTTAGTAATAAAAAAAAGGCATCTCCACCTAAAAATGAGATTTAATTCAAAGGGCAGAGTTGTGATATTTTAATCAGATGTGAATTTGGATAATTGAGATCTTTTCTCTTGGATTAAAAAAAATTATAAAAAAATTACCTCCTGCTGTATTGTATCTAATAGAAAACAAATTTAAAATCAAACTGGGCTGCAGGAAGTACCGAAATGTAGTAACCTGGTTTAAAACTCTCCAACATCTACTAAACATTGAAATATCAGTTTTGGGTGGAGTGACCTTTCATCCCCTGCTTTAGCCCCAGCGTCTTGTGATACCGCAGCAGTAGCTTATTACTGGGACGCATTCAACCAGACGTGGTGACAAAGTCAAACATGTCAACCAGGCAACAAGTTTTTCAGTTTATGAAACACACCATGCACAGGCAATAGGTTCAATTCACAAAACTAAATAAACACACCAGGATAAAAATCTTTTTTTTTTTTTTATAAGTGACAGATATTTTCAGTTCCAAAAAGTTATAAAAATGACTAAAAATAAAGATTTTTATCTTTAAAAATCTTTATCTTTAAAGATTAAAGCTACTTGAGCTGATGACAGTTATGGATATCTGGAAGTTCTCTTTTTTTAAACATTTGTATAAAAAATAAATACAGACAAATTAACATCATTAAATTTTCAGAAAAACTTTCTGCAAGTTCAAAGTCATAAACCAACTTTTTTTTTTTTTAGCTTCTATAAAGTTTTACAGCTTTTGGCTAAAAAGTGACATTTTTAAATCATGTCCTATGAGTTTCTGCAGATGGATATAAAAATGATTTTTTTTTTCAGATTGGTATCAAAAAAGTTGCATTAAAGTTTATTTATTCTAATAAGTGAAATCTAACAAAATGGGGAAAGTTCCCATGCAATCACAATGCATTAGATTTGCAGGTCAACTTACTTTCTGTAGCTCCTGTTGCTTGTGCTCCCCCAGCAGTGCTCAGTCCTGTCTGCAGTCCTGTGTAGTATTCCCAGTGCTGATGTGATGTTGCAGTCCAGTACTCCAGGAAGGAGCTGTGTCCTTTGGCTGAGTGTGAGGAGAACTGAATTCCTTCTCACTGAGCTCTTAATAAAGACAAAACTGTGACATCATAAGCTACATTCCCCTTTTCAACTAAACAGCAGTCATGTTGGTTCATTGATGGTGAAGCATGTGACCCCCCACCCCTTAACACTCCTCAAATCTAGTATAGAGTACATAGCCAATGCCAAGAGCAATGGAAGGAGTGTCCTCCTGTGGGCTCACCTGTCACTTTCACACCCCTCCTTGTTAGTTGTCTTTTGGGGTGTCTCTACCATTCTGTAGAGACACAGAGATAGAAAGAGCAAAGAGAGAGAGATGAGAGATAGACAGGGGTAGAGAGAACGATATAGAGAGATATATATAGAGAGAAAAAGCAAGGAGATAAATAGAGAGAGAAATAGAGAGAATGACATAGGGAGGGAAAGAAGAGAGGGATAAAGAGAGAAGAAGAAAGAAAAGAGAGAGAGAGAGAAAGCAAGGAGAAGAGAAAGTGGAGGGAGATAGAAAGAAGGAAGGACTGAAAGATGAGTGGGATAGAGAGAGAAAAATATAGAAAAGGAAGAAAGGAGATAGAGAGAAAGCAAGAAGAGAGAAAGAGAGGTATAGAGAGAAGGTGGGGGGAGAAGGAAAGAGCAAAGGAGTGAAAGAAGAGAGGGATAGAGAGAGAAAAATATAGAAAAGGAAGAAAAGATGGAGAGGGAAAGCAAGAAGAAAAGAGAAAAAGAAAGAAAAGGAGAGGTATAGAGAGAGAAGTTGGGGGAGAAGTAAAGAGAGTGAAAAAAGAAAGGGATAGAGAGAAAAAAAAATGAAAGAGATAAGTTGACAAATAGAGTGAGAAAAAAGAGAGAGACAGAGCGAGAGAGAGAGAGAGGAGAGAGGGGGGGGGGGGGCAGAGGGAGTAAAGGAAAGAAGAGAGGGATACAGAGAAAGAGAAAAGGGAGAGAGAAAGAAAAATGGAGGTGAAAAATAAAAATAAAGAGAGAGTAGAGAGAGGTAAAAAAAAGCAAGGAGAAGAAGTGAGAAAAAGAGAGGAATAGTGAGAGAATGGGGGGGGGGGGGGGTGAAGAAAGAGAAGAGAGAGAAAGAGAAGGAGAGTAAGCAAGGAGAGGGGGAGAAAGAGAAGAGAGAGAAAGAAAAAGAGGAGAGAAAGCAAAGGAGAGGGGAAGAAAGAAAAGAGAAAGAAAGAAAAGAGAAGGAGAGAAAGCAAGGAGAGGGGGAGAAAGAAAAGAGAGAGAAAGAAAGAGAAAAACAGAAAGAAAAGAGAGAAAGGAGAGAGAGAGAAAAAAGTAGAGAGAGAAAATAAAGAGGTATAGAGAGAGAAGGTGGGGGGGGGGGGGAGAAGGAAAGATGGTGAAGAAGTGTGAAAGAAGACAGAAATAGAGAGAATGAAAGAGAGAAAGACAGAGAAAAAGAGATAATAAATTGATTGATAGAGTGATAAAAAGAGACAGAGAGAGAGAGAGAGAGAGAGAGAGAGAGAGAGAGAGAGGGGGGGGGGGGCAGAGGGAGTAAGGGAAAGAAGAGAGGGATACAGAGAATGAGAAGAGGGAAGGGGGGAAAATTGAGAGAAAGGAGGGGAGTGAGGAAAGAGAAGGACAGACAGAGGAAGAGAAAGAAGAGAGACAGAGAACAAGAGAACAGAGAGGAGAAGAGAGAGAAATAAAAGAGAAACAAGATAAAGAAGGAGAGGGAAAGAGAGAAATAAAAGAGAATAAGAAAGAAAGAGAAAGAAGGTGAGGCAAATAAAAAAAAAGAGAGAGGGGGGAGAAGGAAAAGAGAGGGACAGGAAGAAAGAAAAAGCATGAAAATTAACTCTTTAATTGCTTTAAAAATGCTAAAATGTATTTGGCTCCGCCAAGAAACCCTTTTTGAATTTAAAGAAAGAAGAAACAAGAGTGGAGCAAAGAAATAAAGACTAGAGAAAGGGAAACGTGAGAGAAAACAGAGAGGGAGAAGAAAGAAAGAAAGAAAGAAAAAAAAAAGGAAAGAAAGAAAGAAAAAAAGAAAGAAAGAAGAGAATGTAGAGTTCCAGGGAAGACTGAGAGAAGAGTGAGAGCAGTGGAAGGTAAGTGAGGTTCTGTGTGTGAGATAGAGAGGACGGCTTGTTGCAGTGCGGTCTGGTTAAGTAGCCTCTCTCCGCAGAGCCACAAGCACTTTGTACAACTTCCCACAAACTTGCGCTTGTGGCACGCGGGTGGTCATACATGAAAGTGGCTGGGGATTGAACGGAAGCGCAGGCTTGTATTTTTAAGACCGACAATATAAGCACTGTACCACACGTCTTCAAACAGCTCCACTGTATTCAAGGAGTGCAAGTCGTTTTTTTTCCCTCCTAGAAGAAATCCCCCCTCCCCTTTCAAGAACATGTCCTCTGGTACTCTTAAAGTGCACCTGTCACCCTTGCATAGTGGAGAAAGAGAGGCAGACATAGGTAGTATTTAGCCTATCGGCTTACAGCCTGTAAAATATCCCTGTGTATTAACGAGCACCTTAAACTGCCTGAGGGGCTCATTATCGCCCTCTAAGAGCTCACGTACGGCTGATAATTGACAGCGATCCTTGAAATTTGGAGTGTCAATTATTATTCAAAGGTCATACACTAGAGTGCAAAGGCTTTCAGCCTTGTCAATTAAATGCCGAGTTGTCACCATTCCTGGGAAAAATTGGCAGGACACCTTCCTATGATAGTAAAAAATAAAGTAAAAAGTAGTACATTGTGCTTGATGCCTGTGCGTTAGTTTTTCTAGCAGCAACTCATTGTACTAGGGCTGGTACCAGTAATATATTTAGGGCTAGAGGTCCTAAGTGGGCATCTTTTACCATTTAGACATGGATCCGAGCAGGACCTTCAGGCAGTGTCATATGCCGGGGGGTTCTGGTATTAAGTTCCTCGTGGCTTTGAGATATCATGTAATCGAATTTGATGTCACAAAAAGTCATGTCAGTTAGGAACACTTACCTTTCACTTTTCCCACCAAATCAGTGAGGCACCATGGCACACTGCATGGTACACATCCTATAGCCCACACAAGTCTGTCCCTACCAATGAAAGGGCCAGTTGATTATGTTTGGCTCCCAGACTAAAGGTTCTCAGCCCTCCTCTGCATAAAACAAAAAACAATCTTTTTTCTACACAGGTCTCACCTGTTTGTGCCCATTAGGAGGGGTTCACACCATCCCTGCACTGAGGTCCTGGGTGTGCACACCTGCTGTGTCCCTTAAACGGGGCATCCACCTGTGCAGAGTGCCAGAGTCTGCTGTGCCTGTTTTTAGGGGCTTCCACTGCTCCTGCTCTACATTCCTGAGTTTATACACCTGTTGTGTCCATTATAATGGGCTCCTACCATCTCTGCACTGAGTTGCCAGCTCTACACACCTGCTGTGCCCATTATGAAGGGCTCCCATCATCCCTGGATTGAGTTGCCAGCTCTGCACACCTGCTGTGCCCATTATAATGGGCTCCTACCATCCCTGCACTGAGTTGCCAGCTCTGCACACCTGCTGTGCCCATTATGAAGGGCTCCCATCATCCCTGGATTGAGTTGCCAGCTCTGCACACCTGCTGTGCCCATTATAATGGGCTCCTACCATCCCTGCATTGAGTTGCTAGCTCTGCACAACTGCTGTGCCCATTATAATGGGCTCCTACCATCCCTGCATTGAGTTGCTAGCTCTGCACACCTGCTGTGCCCATTATGAAGGGCTCCCATCATCCCTGGATTGAGTTGCCAGCTCTGTGAGTTTCTAGGTCTGCACTTCTGCTGTGCATATCATGAGGGGCTCCCACAATTTCTACTCTGGATCCCCAGGTCTCTACACCTGCTGTGCCCATTTTTGAGTGGTCCCCACTATAACTGTTGCCTTTTTAATTTTTTTTTAATATAATGAAGAATAAAACAGGAGGAGCCGAAACATGCAAAAGTGACTGGGAACACTCAAAACTCCCAGAGTCAGGAATTTTGTCAATGAGATCTCACTATCGGGAAAAAAACATAAAAACATATCAAAAGTCAGATTATCAAGCTCCCCCTATGACTAAAATATCACTTTTAGCGACCTTTTAAGTATTAGCACTTATGAACACAAATTCTTCATTGAATAAGGTCATATGTCACCATGCTTCAAAATGTTTTTTCTTTTTGTCTGCTGGGGGTGCCGGTCAGGGGAGCGATAATGACATTCCCTTATAAGAGCATTCCAGCTGACTTCCCATCCATGTAAATGTCTTGCCTGGTGGATCTTTCCACTGCTCCAGTGAAGGTGTCTGATATCTACATAGTCATGTCAGTTTGGTATCTGAGGATCGCCCCAGACACACAGGATATGTTGGAATTTTGGTGTGGGTGGATTTATGGATTTAGAGAAAAATGTTAATGTTTTTCCATTAATAGCAAGTAAGCCCAACTTGGTAAACTTTGCTGCTTTTTAAATCTGACAAATAAAAATTTTTAGAAGAATTTCACAATTTCTTAATTACCTTTTTAGATATATACTGTGTGTGACTGAGAATAATTTCTCAGAGCCAAAGCAGATACAGTGCCTTAAGAAAGTATTCATACCCCTTGAAATTTTCCACATTTTGTCATGTTACAACTAAAAACATAATTGTTTTTTATTGGGATTTTATGTGAAAGACCAACACAAAGCGGCACATAATTGAGAAGTGGAAGGAAAGTGATAAATGTTTTTCAAAAATGTTTTACAAATAAATTCCTGGAAAGTGTGGAGTATTCAGCCCCCTTTACTCTGATACTCCTAACTAAAATCTAGTGGAACCAATAGCCTTTAGAAGTCACCTAATTAGTAAATAAAGTCCACCTGTGTGTAATTTAATCTCAGTATAAATACAGCTGTTTCGTGAAGCCCTCAAAGGTTTGTGAGAGAACCTTCATGAGCAAACAGCATCATAAAGGGCAAGGAACACATAAAGTTGTTGAGAAGTTTAAAGCAGGGTTCGATTATAAAAAAAATATCCCAAGCTTTAACCACTTCAATACTGGGCACTTTCCTGCCCAGACCAAACACCTTCCTGCCCCGACCAATTTTCAGCTTTCAGCGCTGTCGCACTTTGAATGACAATTGCGCGGTCATGCTACACTGTACCCAAACTAAATTTTTATAATTTTGTTCCCACAAATAGAGCTTTCTTTTGGTGGTATTCGATTACCTCTGCAATTTTTATTTTTTGCTAAACAAATAAAAAAATACCAAAGATTTTGAAAAAAAATATGTTTTTTTTTGTTTCAGTTTCAAAACGTTGTAAATAAGTAAGTTTTCTCCTTCACTGATGGGCACTGATGGGGCTGCACTGACAGGCACTGATTAGGCGGCACTGATGGGCACTGATGAGGTGGCACCAATGAAGTGGCACTGATGAGGTGGCATTGATAGGCACTGATATGTGGCACTGATAGGCGGCATTGATGGGCACTGATAGGTGGCACTGATGGGCGACACGGGTGGGCACTGATAGGTGGCACAAATTGGCACTGATAGGCGGCACGGATGGGCATGTATAGGCGGCACGGATGAGCATGGATGGGCACTGATAGGTGGCACGGATGGGCATTGATAGGCGGCATTGTTGTGTATTGTATTGTACTGATGGATGTCAATCAGTGCCAAACAATAATGTATGCCAATCAGTGATGCCCATTGTGGGCACTGATTGGTATCCATTGTGGGCACTGATTGGCATCCATTGTGGGCACTGCCTGGCATCCCTGGTGGTCTAGGGGGGCATACCTGGTGCTGGGCATCCCTGGTGGTCTGGTGGCATCCCTGGTGGTCCAGTGTGGGCATCCTCGGGGGGGGGGCTGCACTGATAATCGATCAGCACAGACCCCCCTGTCAGAGGAGCAGCGATCGGCTCTCCTCTAATCGCGTCTGACAGACGCGAGTGAGGAAAAGCCGATCAATGGCTCTTCCTATTTACACTGTAATCAGCCGTGATTGGACACGGCTGATCACGTGGTAAAGAGTCTGCGTTGGAGACTCTTTAACAAGATCGTAGTTGCGGGATGTCAGACTGACACCCCACAACGACGATCGCAGCGATGCGAGCCCCCGCACAGCGGCTCAATATCCTGAGGACGTCATATGCCGCCCGGTCAGGATTTTGAAACCACTTTGCCCCCGTCATTCTGCTATATGGCAGCCAGGAGGCCCATGGTAACTCTCGGAGCTGCAGAGATCCGAAGCTCAGGTGGGAGAATCTGTCCACAGGACAACTATTAGATCTGGCCTTTATGGAAGAGAGGTAAAAAGAAAGCCATAAGAAGTTTTGCAGTTTGCGAGAAGCCATGTGGTAGAGACAGCAAACATGTGGAAGAAAGTACTCTGGTCAGATGAGACCAAAATTTAACTTTTTGGCCTAAAAACAAAATGATGTGTGTGGCGGAATATTAATACTGCACATCCATCCCCCTGTGAAACATGGTGGCGACAGCATCATGTTGTGGGGATACTTTTCTTCAGCAGGGACAGGGAGGCTGGTCAGAGTTGATAGGAAGATGGATGGAGCCAAATACAGGGAAATCTAAAGCCTCGTACACATGATCCAATTGTTGGCAGGGGATTGTCTGTTGACAGACTGTTGTCCTAAAATCTGACTGTTAGTACGCTCCTTTTGACAATTGTTGTCCAACTTTCTGCCAACAAATGTTGGATAACATGCCAGTAAATTTTTCAGCGGACAACGGTTTGATGTCAGATTTTCTGATGGTCAGTACACAAGCCCATCACACAAAAGTTGAAAGTACAAACGCATGCTTGGAATCAATGCTCACCAAACACGAAATTAGCAGAAGGGGCCCAAAGGGTGGCGCTCAATAGCTGAAATTCCTCGTAGTACGTCACTACATTTGTGTTTGTTGCACGAAAATTGTGTACCGTTAGTATGCAAGACCAGATCCAAGCACACGCCCTTAAAACATAAATCTGACACTCGGTTGGCCAACAATTGGATTGTGTGTACGAGGCTTTAGAAGAAAACCTGTTAGAGTCTGCAGAACACTTGAGACTGGGGTGGAGGTTCACAGAACAACAACCCTAAACATACAGCCAGAGCTACAATGGAATGGTTTAGATCAAAGCATAGTCATGTGTTAGAATGGCCCAGTTAAAGTCCAGACCTAAATCCAATCGAGAATCGTTGGCAAGACTTAAAAATTGCTGTTCAAAGACACTCTCCATCCAAACTGACAGAGCTTAAGCTATTTTTTTAAGAAGAATGGGCAAAATGTCATACTCTAGATGTGCAAAACTGGTAGAGGCATAACCAAAAAGACTTGCAGCTGCAATTGCAGAGAAAGATGGTTCTACAAAGTATTACAAATAATAGTGCAGCGCTAAATATCACAATTAATACATCTCCTCATCCAATAAATTAATATATGAAAGATATAGTTATTGGAAAGGAAAACCACTGCCTGTCAAACTCACTCACTAATGTCAAGGCAAGCACGTAGCAACTGTGAGACAAAAACTTGTGTCGCGATCGTAGTGCGATTGTTTTAAAACAAAATTCCCCTTGGGATATAAAAGAGAATGCAGGATCTCCTCCTGAACACCTGTCAGCCACTGTTTTACTGCCTTCTGAAAAGTGATCCACCATGGGGCTCTTTTTATAGGCACATCACATATTCACAAAGGCATAGACTTTCATTAAGAAAAGGATGGGGGGGGGGGTGCCTATTGGCGTTTCATCGGGAACCCGAAAGAGCCGGCAGTCTCCTGAG
The DNA here is from genome assembly GCA_028564925.1 of Lithobates sylvaticus. Lineage (NCBI taxonomy): Eukaryota > Metazoa > Chordata > Amphibia > Anura > Ranidae > Lithobates > Lithobates sylvaticus. The sequence continues at coordinate 157,696,880 of CM053029.1, read as the reverse complement.
GATGTCACACAAAAACATGGTGGTGCATGACCAGAGCAGTGGAGCAAGCGAAGAGGATCTGAACCGGGCAACGCTGGATCAGCAGGGGTTATATAAAAAATGGGGGAGGAGGGTGAAGATCCACTTTAAAAGTACCACTAATCTGCCTCTCCTCAAACATATTGAAAAGCTTTTTTTCTGGGAGGCGCGGGTACTTTTTTTTTCTTACAGGTACTAACTCCCACTTCCACATTTCTAGCCTAGGCACCCCCCCCCCTCCCCAAACGCCAAGGCTGCGAGACCAATCTGAAAGTGCAGCACAGTCTCACACGTGTACAGTAGGGAGCCGGCTGTGAAACAGCAGGAAGTCACAGCCGGCTCCCACAGGCAAGATGGCAGCACTGAGGATCCAAAGACTGATGAAGAACTGGAACCCGGAAGAAGACATTGTGGACACCTGTATTGGGGAGGGTCTGCTTCTTAAAAGTCAGCAACTACAGTATTTGCAGCTGATGACTTTTAATTTTTCTTTTTTTTTTTTTTAACAGCAGTTCTTCTTTATTTTGTCAACAGAACATAAATAAAAGGAAAAAATACCCATCTGTTTTGGTGACAAAAAAAACTGTTGTGGATTTTAACATGACCACATTCTGTCCAAAACAAGCCAATACAATAAGCTTAAAAATGGACAATAGAGTCTCTTTACAATTCCTCACCAGGAATATTTTTAAGTTTCCACCTTAGTCCAATAAATTGTAGCAGTTCCCCGTGCTATAGTTAAAAAAAAGCTTTTAAAATAGAAATTGGGCGTCAACAAAGAATGATTTTTCAAAGTAAGAGCAACACGTGAACTAAGAAAGAGGAAATTCACGTTTCCCTGTATGAACATTTAAATCCTTATCAGGACATCTAGATGGATAAGAAGACATCGCAGCCAAAGTGGAAGGGAATTCATACATCACAGCTGGGAGATTGCAGCACGGTGAGGTCCTGAAAAAAAACAGGAAGGTGAAATCATTACGATAGATGGACTTCACATTACTCACACTAACTTTATTCACAGACAGGAAATAAAGAAATATGTACTATTCTGTAAACATAAAAAAGATAAAGCTAAAAAAAATGTTTGCTATTTTTGAAGCTTGCTTTTTTTTTTTTTTTTAAATACTGGTTGTGTTGTGTTTTTCATGGTGAATTAAAGATGAATTCCAGGTATGGATATTTGTACATACGGTAGTTACATTGGTCCAGCTTGGATCAATGAGCTTTGCATATACAGTGCCTTGAAATTTTCCACATTTTGTCATGTGACAACCAAAAATGTAAATGTATTTATCCAGATTTTATGTGATAGACCACCACAAAGTGGTACATAATTGTGGAGTGGAACAAAAATTATAAATGTTTTTCAAAATTTTTACAAAAGAATATCTGAAAAGTGTGGCATGCATTTGTATTCAACGCCCCCCCAGTCAATACTTTGTAGAACCACCTTTCGCTGCAATTAAAGCTGCATGTCTTTTTGGGGATGTCTCTACCAGCTTTGCACATCTAGAGAGTGACATGTTTGCCTATTCTTCTTTGTGAAATAGCTCAAGCTCTGTCAGATTGGATGGAGAGCTCAATTGGATTTAGATCTATACTTTGACTGGGCCATTCCAACACATGAATATGCTTTGATCTCAACCATTCCATTGTATCTCTGGCTGTATTTTTAGGGTCGTTGTCTTGCTGGAAGGTGAACCTCCACCACAGTCTCAAGTCTTTTGCAGACTCGTAACAAGTTTTCTTCTAAGATTGCCCTGTATTTCACTCATCCATCTTCCCATTAACTCTGACCAGCTTCCCTGCCCCTGCTGAAGAAAAGCATCCCCACAACATGTTTCACTGTGGGGATGGTGTGTTCAGAGTGATGTGCAGTGTTAGTTTTCCACCACACGTAGCGTCTTGCTTTTAGACCAAAAAGTACAATTTTGGTCTCGTCTGACCAGAGTACATTCTTCCACTCCACATGTTTGCTGTGTCCCCCACATGGCTTCTCACAAACTGCAGACCAGACTTCTTGTAGCTTTCTTTCAACAATGGCGTTCTTCTTGCCACTCTTCCATAAAGGGCCAGATTTGTGGAGTGCACAACTAATAGTTGATCTGTGGACAGGTTCTCCCACCTCAGCTGTAGATCTCTGCAGCTCTTTCAGAGTTACCATGGGCCTCCTGGCTGCTTCTCTGATTAAAGCTTTCTTTGCCCGGCCTGTCAGTTTAGGTGGACGGCCATGTCTTGTTAGGTTTGCAGTTGTTCCATACTCTTTCCATTTTCAGATGATGGATTGAACAGTGCTCCGTGAGATGTTCAAAGCTTGGGATTTTTGTTTTATAACCTAACACTGCTTTAAACTTCTCCACAACTTTATCCCTGACCTGTCTGGTGTGTTCCTTGGCCTTCTTAATGCTGTTTGTTCACTGAGGTTCTCTAACAAACCTCTTTGGGCTTCACAGAACAGCTGTATTTATACTGAGATTAAATTACACACAGGTGGACTCTATTTACCAATCAGGTGACTTCTGAAGGCAATTGGTTCCACTAGATTTTAAAATACAAAGGCATGTGACATTTTTCAGATATATATTTGTAAAACATTTTGAAAACAATTTATCATTTTTCATTTTACTTCACAATTATGTGCCACTTTGCCACTTTGTGTTGGTCTATCACATAAAATCCCAATAAAATAAATTTAAGCTCCTGCCTGTGGCCAATTATTGCTCTCCTCGCCGCTGGCTCTATGATTGGCCAAGCATGCGGTGTCAAAGTGCATGCTTGGCCAATCATCAGCCAGCAATGCACTGCGACTGGCGCAGTGCATTGTGGACCGTTCGCATCACACAAATTTGATGCGAACGGCCCATATAGTTCTGGGCTCGACGAGCGGACGAACGGCCGATGTTCGAATCGAACAATGTGCCCATCCCTAACTGCTACTACAGTGATCTGCACTTGTCCCTTTCCATGCTGCTGCTTTGCTACATTGTGAACATAGGAGACCATCCAGTGAACATGGATGGCATTAAGAGAATGCTTTGCATTTTCTCACATTAGTAAGCAGCAGGGCAGCCATTCGGCATGGGATCAGAAAACTAGTCGAGGTTGCTGTAGTAGCAGTGCCTACTCCAGTGTTTTCTATCTCCCAGTGGGATCCCACAGGTATGGTACATACCTACTTTTATCTAACTATGTAAAGATATCCATACCTAGAATTAACTGTGAATCTTATGGCAGATGTCCCATATTTGGATACTATAAATGGCTCAAGAACAATTTTACTTTTTATTCATTTTTGAAGCTTTTAACTTGATGTTTTATACTTGCCTTTTACTATTTATATAAACTGTTTGCTTTACATAAAAACAATAGTGTGCCCCCATGACACTGGTTTTCCAAAGCACCATGGGAAGAGAAAGAGTTAGTTTTCCTTCGGGCTCTCCCTCTCTAATTGAAACTTCATAATACTGAGCCATCTGAAAAGAGACCTGTGTCATGAGTAGTTGTACCTAATGTTCCTAGCACCAGGTGTTTGTTTTCTAAATGTTTACGTACTTACGGACCAAAATAATATTGCACAGAATTAAGTTCGGTCCTCCACAACAGTCCCATTTTTACATGTGGTCTCTTGGGAAAATTATTTGCCCACCCCTGCTGTTTTCTATAGTCTGTTTAACCTGAGGCAAGATACAGTCTGTGATAGAGCAGGGGGCATGTTCAAGAGGCCGGCTGTGACTGGGAGGGGATGTGTGCTAGAGGTAGGCTGTAATTGGTAGGGGAGCATGGTGGCTAAACAAAACCACCCAATACAGGCATGCTGTTTGTCTGCACAATGTCCTATACCTCTGGATGACCAGCCAACCAAGGATGAAAACTGACTATGCAAGCACAGATCCGCTTCTGTGCTTAGTGTAGTGAGTTTAAAATAAGGAAGAGAGGTAAATGGTAGAATCAACCAGGTACTTCAGATGGAAGAAGTACATAAAAATGTTAGAGATTATGATTTATAAAGAGTAGCATACACTTTAAGTGCCCATGTTGTTAGCTGGTAGACACTGCCTATTGGCTGGTACAAGAATCTATTGCATGGTCCTTACAGAGTCCTCGCAGGGTCTTTATCTTCACCTTGTCCTCAAGTCTTTTGGAGTTGGTGTCCTTACATCATCTGGCCTGGTGTAGCTTCCATATAACACTCTCCAGTATCCAAAGAGGCTGCTATGTACTGTGATAGCAGGGCCGGTGCTACCACTAGGCGAACTAGGCAGCCGCCTAGGGCGCACTGCCGCCTAGGGCGCCCGGCCGCTGTTTTCCCTAATCCCTGTCTCCCACCGGTCTCTGCGTTATGTAAGTGTTCGGTGCGGGTGCAGTGCTGTATAATGCAGGGGATGCCGCCTGGCGTCTCTGCAGTATGTTACATGTACTCAGGCAGGCGCTCCGTCTAACTGTAGTATCATTAGAGGCGCAGCACAGCACTGGGGGACATGTCCCGAGTCGGAACAGAAGCAAACACATCCCCTGCTGCTGCTGCGCGCCACTATGGTTATTTCAGTGACCTGTCTGTGTCTTTGGTTTCTTCCAAAGTACTGCCAGCTCTGCCCATACATGATTCAGTGACTGAGAATAGTTTCCCGAGCCTAGTCATGTGACCCCTGACCCCGCCCCCGTGTCACCGTCATTTGCAGAGGCCAGCTCTCCCTCCCAGTGTTCTATCGCCTGTCCTGTACAGCGGCAGTGTGGCTCACGTGCAGAAATGCTATAGCAGATCAGAGTAGTGAGTGCCTGGTGAGTGGTGACAGCTGGAGGCATCGAAGCAGGGTTTGTGCTGGACAGAGTCGTCTGATGCAGTCTGCAGAGCAGAACCCCAGTGAGTGAACCTAAAGTGCACTGTATTACTGTATAGTGTGTATAGACTGATCTGTCCTCAGACTCCTCACATGTGTGATGTCATGAACGTCCCCAGCACATGGCCTGGATGTAAGGGTCCCTCTCTCCTCCTCCCTCCCCCCTCTCCTCTCCTCCTCCTCCTCTCCCTCCTCTCCTCCTCCCCTCCTCCCCCTCTCTCTCTCCCCTCCCCTCCCTCTCCCTCCTCTCCTCCCTCCCCCCTCCTCCCTCCTACCCCCCCTCCCTCCTCTCTATCTCCCCCCTCCCCTCTCTCTTTCCCTTCTCTTCTCCTCCCCCTCCTTCTCCCTCCTCTCCTCCTCTCCTTTCCTCCCTCCCTCTCCTTCCTCTCCCCCTCTTCTTCTCCTCCCTCTTCTCCCTCCTTCCCCCCCCCCCCCCTTGTCTCTTTCTCCTTTCTCTCTCATCTCCTTCCTCCTTCCTCTTCTTCTCCTTCTCTCCTCCCTCTTCTTCTCCGCCTCCTCTCTTCCTCTACCTCTCTCCCTCCTTCTCCCTTCCCCTTCTCTTCCTCTCCTTCATCTTCTTCTCTCTCTCTCTGCTTCCTCTCTCCTCTTCCGGCTTTCTCCTTCCCCCCTCTTCTCTCCTTTTCCCTTTCTTCTCCACTCCTTCCCTCTTCCTCCCTTCTCTCTCCTCTTCATCTCTCTCTCATTCACTCTTTTCTCCTCTTCTCCTCTCTTACTCCTCCTTCTCCTATTCTCTCTCTCCGTTTCTCTCTCTTCCCTTCCTCCCATCTCCCTCTCTCCCTTTCTCTCTCTCATCCCCCTTCCTCTTCTACTCTCCCCCCCCTCCCCTACTACCCTCCTTCTCCTCCTTTCTCCCTCTCTCTCTCTCTTTCTCCCCCTCCCTCTCCTTCTCTCCCCCTCTCCTCTCCCTTCTTTCCTCCCGTCCCTCCTCACCTCCCCTCTCCTCCTCTTTCCCTCTCCCTGTTTCTCCCTCTCCTCTCCTCTCCTTCTCTTTCCTTCTCCTCTCTCCTCCTCCTCCTACACTCCCCCTTCCTCTCTATCCTTTCCCCCTCCTCCTCCTCCTTCTCCTCCTTACCCTCCTCCTCCCTTACCTCCCCACCATCTCCCCCTCCTTCCCCCCTCCTTCTCCTCCCCTTCCCTCTCCTCCTCCTCCTCCTTATCCCTCTCTACTCCTTCTCTTCTCCTCTCACTCTCTTTCTTCTCCTCCTCCCCCCTCCTCCCTCCCTCTCCTCTTCCTCCATCCATTCTTTCTCTCTTCTCTCACTCCTCCACTCTCTCTACTCTCTCCACTCCTCCTCCTCCTCCCTCTCCTCCTTCCTCTCTCCCCTCTTCCCCTCTTCCCTCCCCCCCTTTCCCCTCCCTTCCTTCCCTCTCTCTCCCTCATCCTCTCTACCTCCTCCCCTCTTTCCCTCCTTTTCTCCCCCTCTCTCTTCTCTCTCTCCTTCCTTCTCCCTCCTCTCTATCTCTTCCCCTCCTCCTCTCTCCCTCCTCCCTCTCTCATCTCTACTCCCCCTATCTCTCTACCCTCCCCCTCCCTTTCATCTCTCCTCCCCTCCTTCTCTACTTCTCCTTCTTCTCTCTTCTCCTCCTCACTTCTACCTCCTTCTCTTCCTCCTTTCTCTCCCCTCCTCTCCTCCCCCCCTCTCTCCTCTCCCTCCCTTCCTCTCTCTCCTCCTCCCCTCCCTCCTCTCCTTCTCCTCTTCTCTTCCTTCTTCATTCCTTCTCCTTCTCCCTTCTCTACTCCCCCTTTACCGTTCTCTCTCTTCCCCCCCCTCTTCTCACCTCCTCTTCTCTCTCCTTCTTTCTCTCTCCCTCTCCCCTCCTCTTCCCTCCTCTCTCGCCTTCTCCTCTCTCTCCTCCCTCTCTCTTCCACTTCTCCTCTCCTCTCCTCTCTCTCTCCCTCTCCCTCACTCTTCCTCCCTCCCCCTCTCTCTCCCTCCCTCCTCCCCTCCTCTCTCTACCCCTCCCCTCTATCTTTCTCCCCTCCCCACCTCTCTCTCCCCCTCCTCCTCTCCCGCCCTCTCTCTCTCCTTTCCCCGTCCCTCTCTCTCTCTCATCCTCTCCTCCCCTCTCCTCCTCTCCCCCCTCCCTATCTCCCCCTCCCCATCTCTCTCCCCTCCTTCTCCCCCTCCTCCCTCCCTCCCTCCCCCTCTCTCCTCTCCTCCTCCTCACCTCTCTCCCTCCCCCTCCCCATCTCTCTCCCCTCCTCCTCCCCCCCCTCTCCTCCTCCCCCTCTCTCTCCTCCTCATCTCCCTCCCCTTCTCTGCCTCTCCTCCTCCTCTCACTCCCCCCTCCTCCTCCCTCTCTCACTCCCCCCTCCTCCTCCTCCCCCTCTCCCTCCTCCCTCCCCTCCTACCCCCACTCCTCCTCCTCCTCCTCCTCCCCCTCTCCCTCCTCCCTCCCCTCCTACCCCCACTCCTCCTCCTCCTCCTCCTCCCCCTCTTCCCCCTCCCCCTCTCCTCCTCTTCCCCTTCCTCTCCTCCTCCTTCTCCTCCCCTTCTCCTCCTCCCCCTCTGCCCCCAGTCCCCCCCACTCCTCCTCCCCCTTCCCCCCTCTCCTCCTCCTCTCTCTTTTCCTGTTCCCCTTCTCCCCCCTGTCTTCCTCCACTCTCCTCCTCCCCCCCTGTCTGCTTGACCCCTCTCCCCCCCCCCACTCCTGGGACAGCAGCTACCAGGGATATCCAGCAGTACCTTCCTGCAGGACAGCCGTCTGCAGCAACCAGCCAAAACCGCTGAAGGACAAAGGGGGTGGGGTTGGGGGTAGAGCCAGGGGGCGGCAAAATGAGGTTCCGCCTAGGGTGTCAAAAATTCTTGCACCAGCCCTGTGTGATAGAATAGGCACATTTAGGTAAGTCAAATTGAGTATGGGCTGAGTCTTTTTTTTCAGCAAAGAAGATAAGATAACCTGCAAAAAAACATATCTGCTGGCTGCAAATGAGAATATAAAATGGGTATATCATCATAACCAAATATAAAAAAACTAAATATAATTACAAAAGACAATAATCTTAGCTTCAAAAATAAATGGGGTAAAACAAATATTGCAAGTGATTATTGAGAGTTAATCTGTGTCGTCGTAAATAATCCATGACAGGACTTCTTCATAAACAGAAAACAGAAAAAGTGGCAACTCACCAGAAATAAATGCTGTCTCAACCAAGAGCACAGCACAAACACTTCTAATGGCCCATAAATGATATGAACCTCCTCTTATTTCAATAGTTGGTTGTACCCACTTCTCCTCGATGTGTCACAATCTTGCACCCAATAGGTTGCAATGAAATAATGAAAATCATATAGTATAGTAATATATAACAAAAAGTTTTTTGATAGAAAAAAACACCTGTGACAAATGCGACTTTCAGTGTGCACTCGTGCTCAAAGAACCTCCATCACCATGCAGTGCGCACTCACCGCAAATACCACGTACAGTATGCTTCAATTGTATGAATTTGTATAACTTACCTGTTTTAAATGTCTCTCACTCATCCCATATACCTCTATCTTTCATTATTAAAGTGGAACTTTAATAACAACTTGATAAAAATGATATTCTTTAGCAAGGAACATACATTCCACATTAATAATTATGCTACCAAAATGAGTGTGTGCTGTAAATTGCCTCCAGCATTGTTCCTATGCCTTCATGCTGGAGGATGCCATTTTGTTGAAGTCCAGAGCCCCTGGGCAGCAGTAAATCTTTAGGCCAGTGTTTCTCAACTTCAGTCCTCAAGGCGCCCCAACAGGTCATGTTTTCAGGATTTCCCTCAGATAAAACGGCTGTGGTAATTACTAAAGCAGTGAAACTGATCAAATCACCTGTGCAAAATAATGGAAAAGCCTGAAAACCCGACCTATTGGGCCCCTTGAGGACTGGAGTTGAGAAACACTGCTTTAGTCTGTCAGCAGATCGCCCTCTACAAATTTGGAAAAAGCCTAAAATGGAGAGCAACTGAGCATGTGAAGAGCAGGGTGAGACAGTGGGGTTGATTTACTAAAGGCAAATAGACTGTGCACTTTGCAAACTGCAGTTGCACTCTGCAAAAGCAGTTGCTCCAGAACTTAGTAAATGAGCAGAAGATCTGCTGACTTCCATCATCCAATTATGTGGAAGCAAAAATGCTGTTTTTTTTATTTTTTATTTTCCTTGCACGTGATTGGGTATTCTTTGCAAAATGACGCTTTACCTCATTTACTAAGCTCTGGAGCAACTGCACTTTGCAAAGTGCACAGCTTATTTGCCTTTAGTAAATCAACACCACTATATTACTGGGTTTAAACAGTATATACACTTATTTGTGATGTTGTACATAGCTATACCTTCAAAAGGGGCCAGCCTGAAGTGATCTAGCAGGACTTCATATTATCACTAAAGTTTCACTTTAAATAGTCTTTAAATAACTTACTATTCCATACATATCTTACCTGTCTATGCACTTCTGTCTTTCACCATATAACACATACCTGTCCTTTCCATAACTTACCTGTTCTATACATATTTACATAGTTAGTCTGGTCGAAAAAAGACCATCTAGTTCAACCAATAAAAGATAAAAAAAAAAAAATATATATATATATATATATATATATATATATATATATATATATATATATATATATATATATATATATATATATATCACAATCCTATACCCACAGTTGATCCAGAGGAAGGCAAAAAACCAAAGCAAAGCATAATCAAATTTGGTCCAGCAGGGGAAAAAATTCCTTCCTGATCCCCCGAGAGGCATTCGGATATTATCTGGATGAACTTTACCTATAAATGTTAGTATCCAGTTATATTACGTACATCTCATTATATAAAAGAACCAAAGAAAAAACAAATCATTGCTAGACTTCAATGGACAACTATAAATTGGCAATAAAGTTTTTAACCCCCGCTAGCGGCCGCAAAAGGGTTAAGCGGCGGTTTGCGGGCGGTATCCCCGCGGTTTCCCATTGATTTCAATGGGAAAGAGCGGTATAGGAGCGGTAAATACACTGCTCCTACACCGCTCCAAAGATGCAGCTAGCAGGACTTTTTTTACCGTCCTGCTAGCGCACCGCTCCAGTGTGAAAGCCCGCCGGCTTTCACACTGGAGAATTTTTTTTTCATTTATTGTACAAAAATACAGAGGTATAAATGTTCTAATACAAAGGGGAAAGACAAAAAAGGTGCTTATATTAAGAAAGCCAGTACAGTTAGAAACATTCTGTACATATATATCATAATGCTGTAAGTAATACATTAACAATGTGGCACAAACAACAGAAACAATATAATCTCTATAGTGCTAAGAGAACACCTTTCTCTAGAATGACTTTAGAGGTCACAATATCATGTCCAACAAATACCACTAGACAGAAATTAACTTTGGTTAAAGCAGATCTAAAATCATAAGGTTTTTTTTACCTTAATGCTAACATTCACCCCAGTCTTTCTCTGAGAGGGACAGAATGTCAGCATGCCACTTGTTGTACAGTGTCTAATCTAGCTGTGGGGGCAACATTCAACGTAGAGTAAAGGGTGGAAAGAGATTTATCTAACATTTCAGCAATTAGTACAGCTTGAAGCGGCCAAAGTTATCCTGGACAGAAACTGCATACCCACTATATGCCTTAGTCGCAATAATCTAAAAAACATAAAATTATGCAGCTGGTGCGTAGTTTTGAGTGAGGTATTAAAGGCAATATATAGTGCTGTGAAAATGTATTTGCCCCCTTATATATCATATTTCTCACACTTAAATGATTCAGATCATCAAACTAATTTTAATATTACACAAAGATAACCTGAGTAAATCCAAAATGCAGTTTTTTAATTATTATTTCATTTATTAAGGGAAAAAAGCTGTTCAAACCTGCCTGGCCATATGTGAAAAAGTGATTTCCCCCTCCCATGCCGAATTATGAATGAACTGTGATTAACCACAATTATTTGGAAAGCTAAGTTAAATTTCACTTGCCACACCCAGGCCTGAATACTGCCAGACCTGTTGAATCAAAAAAATCACTTAAAGCGGTATTCCACCCTAAAGTGGAACTCATTGGAACCCTCCCCCCCTCCGGTGTCACATTTGGCCACCTTTCAGGGGGGAGGGGGGTGCAGATACCTGTCTAAGACAGGTATTTACACCCACTTCCGGGGGAAAGACTCCCACGGGAGTCTACACCACTTCCCGTCCCGCCGCGCTGTCTGCCGGGACACACACAGGTCCCAGCAGACAGCGCGGACGATTTTCATTGCGCTGCGCGACTCGCGCATTCGCATTAGGGAACCGGGAAGTGAAGCCACAACGCTTCACTTCCTGAGTCCCTCACCGAGAATGGCGCCGGCAGCAGCAGAGAGCCGAGCGATTGATCGGCCTCTGCTGCCGACATCCCTGGAACCTGTGACAGGTAAGTGTCCATTTATTTAAAGTCAGCAGCTGCAGTATTTGTAGCTGCTGGCTTTTAAAAAAAAATTTTCAGGTACATCCCTCTTTAAATAGAAGCTGTCTGACAAAGTGAAGCACGCTAAAAGATCTCAAAAAGCAACACATAATGCCGTGATCTAAAGAAATTCAAGAACAGATGAGAAACAAAGTCATTGACATGTATTGGTCTAGGAAGGGTTTCAAAGCCATCTCTAAGTCTTTGGAACTCCAGTGAACCACGGGGAGAGCCATTCTCCACAAATGGAGATAACTTGGAACAGTGGTGAACCTTCCCAGGAGTGACCGACCTACAAAAATTACTCCAAGATCATGATGACGACTCATCCAGGAGATCATAAAAGAACCCAGAACAACATCTAAAGAACTGCAGGCCTCACTTGCCTCAGGTAAGATCAGTGTTCATAATTCAACAATAAGAAAGCGACTGGGCAAAAATGGCATCCATGGGAGAGTTCCAAGGCCAAAGCCAATGCTGACCAAAAAGAACATATAGGCTCACCTCACATTTACCAAAAAACATCTTGATTATCCCAAGACTTTTAGGCAAATATTCTGTGGACTGATGAGACAAAAATTAAACTGTTTGGAAGGTGTGTGTCCCGTTACATCTGGCATAAAACTAATACAGCATTTCATAACAAGAACATCATACCAACAGTCAGACATGGTGGTTGTAGCTTGATGGTCTGGGGCTGCTTTGCAGCTTCAGGACCTGGACGACTTACCATAATTGATGGAACCATTAATTCTGAGCTCTACCAGAAAATCTTAAAGGAGAATTTCTGACCATCAGTTCTTGACCTCAAGCTCAAGTGCACTTGGATTATGCAGCAGGACAATAATCCGAAACACAACAGCAAGTCCACCTCCAAATGGTTCAAACAAAGCTAAATTTTACTTAAATCCAATTGAGATACTGTATCATGACCTTATACAGGCTGTTCATGCTGGAAAACCCTCCAATGTGGCTGAATTAAAACAATTCTGCAAAGAAGAGTCGGTCAAAATTGCTGCACAGCAATGTGAAAGACTCATTGTCAGTTATCACAAACGCTTGATTGCAATTGTTGCCGCCAAGGGTGGCACAACCAGTTATTAGGTTTAGGTGGCAATTACTTTTTCACATAAAGCCAGGCAGGTTTGGACAGCTTTTTTGCCTTAATAAATGAAACCATAATTTAAAATATCTTTGTGGAATAATAAAATGTGTTTGATGATCTGAGTCATTTAAGTGTGACAAATATGCAAAAAAAATTAAAATAAAATCAGAAAGGGGGCAAATACTTTTTCACAGCATTATATGTATATATATATATATATATATATATATATATATATATATTTATATATATTTTAATAACAAACATGCTATACTTGCCTGCTCGGTGCAATGGTTTTGCACAGAGCAGCCCTGATCCTCTTCTGGGGTCCCTCCCGTGGAGCTCCTGACCCCTCCCTCCTTCTGAGTTGCAAGAGCTTGCAAAGGGGGCACTGGAGTAGGCTCACTCCCGAGACGCTGCTCTGCATGTCCATTCACACACAGAGTCACAGCTCAGCCTCCCCCCTCATTATTGGCTAACTGGCTGTGATTGACAGCAGCAAAGCCAATGGCGGGAAAGTCCCCAGAGAGCAAAGGCTCTCATGAACATCGCTGGATCACAATGGGGCTCAGGTAAGTATTGGGGGGCTGCACAGAGAAGGTTTTTTTACCTTCATGCATAGAATGCAATGCGGTTGGGGTGCGGCTCCAAAAAAAGGTGCCTGGACTTCTTTAGTGTAATGTGGTGCAATTTGTGCCCATTCAAAATAAATAGGCTTAAATCACACTGCACTGAATTGCATGTTAACAGCACAGAAATGCAGTGTGGTTCCTGTGCAATTCACATGTGGGTTATAATGTGAACCTGGGCTTAAATAGCCAATACACCTGAAGTGCAGTCACAAATTGAAGCCCAACACGTTCGTCAGAGATGCAATAGTAAGAAAGGCCCCTCGCCATCTCCATCCATGTTGCAGCATCTGCTGAACAGATTCCAAACTCTAAAATTGAGCAGCTTAAAGTAAAGGTGCATGGCAGGGCTTCAGGGGGCCCCACACCATTGCATGTTGAGCCAAATGTTTTGTGGTTACAGGCTTCAGGAATGAAAACCCAACTTTACCCTTACCTATTCTGAATACCCCTTATCCTTCCTATATGTTCCCCACCCAATCTGTTGGTCAGGTTGGATAGTACAGCCACAGCGTTACGCAGCATCAGAATGGTTTCCTCCGAGTAGCACAGGCTCTGCTCAGTACAGGCTCTCCTTTATCTGCTAGAAATATGTAGGAAGGGTGCTCTGTACCGCTCCATATCATTAGTCAATACTCCATATGACCTGTACTCACAGCCTCTCTTCTCTCTTCCATAAAATGCTCTACAAGTAACTTTTCCTCTGCATTCATATAAGATGTTTGTATTTGCCCCATAAATTTCACTCAATGCTCTATATAACTTGTGAATTAAACAGCCTCTCTCGCTGTTTCATATGAGATGGTTGGTGAAAGCAGCATTAAATCACCACATATACAATATTTCCCATTTTGCTCTGCTTAAAGAAGAACTGTGTCCAGGCTATGGACATCCAAATATTTAGAAAGTCTAAACAAGCAATAGATAAACTTTAAAATAAGCCCTCACTGACCTCTGTTCTTGCAGGCACTGTGGAGAAATGAATCTTCAAATCTCAAAAGAGAAGCACTGAAGTCCTTCAAGTCAGGTTTCAGCACTCTGCTCTTCTGTTCTGTGCACCTGTTCTGTGTTTAAAAAGGAACTGCAGTCTGCTCACATAATTTGTAATAAAAACATCTTTGCCATTTTGAAGCTTCCCTCCAACCACTTTGCATATTATTTTATATATACTGTAATTCTGTACTTGCCAAATATGCTGCAGAAATCTCCCTCCACTGAGTCTGGATATACACAGACACACAGAGGCACACCTCCAGCTCTTCAGCCCTGCAGCTCTCATTGGCCATCTTATGACTCATCCCCCCTCCCTTCCTGGCAAACTCTCACGAGAGTGAGAGAGAGAGAGCTGTGCATGATGTCATAAGCCTAGGCATTTTACCAGACAAGAAACAGGAAGTGGGCTGTATTAGGTATTTACTGGCAGAAAAAAATGTTTTACTATCCAAAGTTAAAACAACAAGGGCAGAAGATTTATTAGATGGGAAGTTGAAACAAAATGACTGAAGGTCCGCTTTAAATTCGAGATGGGAGGGGTGGTAGGCAGCTAACTCACTGCTGGGAGCGGGGAGCAAGAAGAGCAAAGCTGCTCAGTCATTTTTGTAAAGCGGGGAGGCTGAGCTGCTGAAAGTAGTTGTAAACCCTAGCAAAAAAAAAACAACCTACAAGACCATGCGAGAGGGAGCTGCCGTTAAAGGCACACTCACTGAAGCAACGGCACGTAGGTGACATTGCTTCAGGTTTGCAGTCGGTACATGCAAATACAGGGGATATCTCCTAAACCATTCAGGTTTAGGAGATATCTGGGGTAGCTACAGGTAAGCCTTATTATAGGCTTATTTGTAGAAAAAAGTGTGTTGTAAGGCTTTACACCCACTTGAAATAAAAACTGAAAGTACTCTACTGAGAACTTTGAGGATAAACTGCTCCACAATACCTGTGATTAGAAGTCAATAGGTCATATTTTTAAATATATTTACTGCTTACTGAGAATGTAAAAAAAAAAATAATGTATAAAAACAGTAATGAATACTGACTTACTGCTGATGTGTGCGAGACAACATTTTGCCTGGTTAGGTGTTTCTGATGCTAAGCGCAGGTCAACGGCATTTATGTACAATCTTGAACCTTCTTTCCTTGGCCATAACACTGAAAATGGGTCATGGATAGGTCTTTCAGCATGACAATGACCCAAAACATACAGCCAAGGCAACAAAGGAGTGGCCCAAGAAGAATCACATTTAGGTCATAGAGTGGCCTAGCCAGTCTCTAGACCTTAATCCTATAGAAAATTTATGGAGGGAGCTGAAACTTTGGGTTGTCAAGCAACAGCCAAGATAAAGAAAAAGAAAAAGAAAAGGTCTGGTGTCCCCAGTGACACACTTCCATCCCTATAAACATGTAAAAATGGAGGATTTGCCCTGGGACTTTAAATTAAGTGGGTACCATTTCCGCCAGTAAACAACAGTAGTAAATATAGTACATGATTTATTCAAGTATTGTTTACATGCATGGATAACACCAACAGTTGCCAATTAAAAGAGATACATAAACAAAGAGTATTGGTACATAAATGTAGTTGTAATCGGAGTCTTCAAGTGGGAAATGCGATATTCCTAAGAACCAAGGCCTGAGGTGTGCCATGGCCTAGCTGGTCGGTATGCCTGAAAAGAGGGCATACCCTTGATGTAAGAATGAGAAGTACTATGAGTAAGTATGAAGGCTGGGGGAATGGGAGGGTGGGAACCCAGAACGCCGACGACCCTGGCCCTAGCAGAGGAGGAGGCTTAAATAGTCTCTCTGACTCCTCCCACAAATACAGGCTGGCCCTTCGGCCAGCCTTAACACTTGTAATCGGAGTCTTCAAGTGGGAAATGCGATATTCCTAAGAACCAAGGCCTGAGGTGTGCCATGGCCTAGCTGGTCGGTATGCCTGAAAAGAGGGCAAAAAGACACAAGATTTAGGTGAAGAAGGGAAGGTAATGATCCAACACGTAGACTAACGTGCGCCCGGATGGCAACAGTGAGTAACCGGTAAGTATCCGCTGTGACAGGAGAACCCACTGACTCCTGACTTGGTGATGAAAAGGAACCCCCTGAAGAACCTGCGAAGCTACGCAGAACCCAACTGAACGTACTGTGAAGGATGGAATGAGCCTGATGCCCAAGACAACCCAGACATGCGAATGGACTGCTTGTGCATGAGAGGATACGTAGGGAAAAGGAAGCAAGGGCTGGCCCGAGGAACCCCTGCAAATGATGGCCAAGAAACATGGACACCAGCGAAGTAGTTCAGTGAAATGCCCCCCCCCCCCCCAACCCCTGGCCTACCCCTACTATGGTATGAGGACGTGAGAAGAGAGGGCAAAAATTACCCCTGACAGGAGTGCAAAAAACCTGGATGCCTGATGGATGTGATGGAGTAGGCGCTATGGCAATGAGCATCGTCAACATGGAGCAACCATGCCAGACACAGAACACTGGTCCCACCTGATACGAACGGGTCGTGCTGCAGCCAAGACGGCCCAACCTGAGAACACAAACTGGAGAAATGACAGACAACCAGACATGAGAACAACAACACCCCTCTGTGCCTACCTACGAATGAGAAACATGAGCAGAAATGTCGAGACCACTGTGCGTGATAAAACTGACGATGGATTCCCCCCCCTCGTGTGAGTGGCGAATGAGCCCGAGTAACCTGCAGCGCAGAGACAGGTAGTTGACTTAAGAACTCAGGGCTGGTGTACCCACGGACCGTAGTGGGTAGTCGTATGAGTGTGGTGAATGAACATGCATCGTATGTCGTGTGGTATACGGGCGAGAAGATTGAGGACAACAATCAATTTAACAAACGAAACCTCAGCCCGTATGGATCTGTAGGCGTGACAGATCCTGACGTGTGAGCCCTAACTAACTGACCCAGGTACAAACATAAACACAGATACATGACAACCAACGAACAAAACAGCTATCGGAGTATGCCCTGAGTGAACAACGCCCCTCTGAAAAACGCTGTGGCTGAACACCGAGGGTGAAAACACCATGATAGAAATGCTGCGGCAGAAACGCTATGACAGAAATGCTGAGGCCGAAACGTTATGACAGAAATGCTGAGGCCGAAACGATATGACAGAAATGCTGAGGCCGAAACGATATGACAGAAATGCTGAGGCCGAAACGTTATGACAGAAATGCTGAGGCCGGAACGTTATGACAGAAATGCTGAGGCCGAAACGTTATGACAGAAATGCTGAGGCCGAAATGATAGAAAACGCTGAAGCTGAATGCTGAGGCAGAAACGCAATGCCAGAAATCCAGGGGGCAGAAACGCAATGCCAGAAATCCAGGGGGAAGAAACGCAATGCCAGAAATCCAGGGGGAAGAAATGAGAAATCCAGGGGGAAGAGACGCAGTGACAGAAATCCAGGGGAAGAAACGCAGTGCCAGAAATCCAGGGGGAAGAAACGCAATGCCAGAAATCCAGGGGAAGAAACGCAATGCCAGAAATCCAGGGGGAAGAAACGCAATGCCAGAAATCCAGGGGGAAGAAACGCAATGCCAGAAATCCAGGGGGAAGAAACGAGAAATCCAGGGGGAAGAGACGCAGTGACAGAAATCCAGGGGGCAGAAACGCAGTGACAGAAATCCAGGGGGCAGAAACGCAGTGACAGAAACGCAGTGACAGAAATCCAGGGGGCAGAAACGCAGTGACAGAAATCCAGGGGCAGAAACGCAGTGACAGAAATCCAGGGGCAGAACCGCAATGACAGAAATCCAGGGGCAGAAATGCAATGACAGAAATCCAGGGGCAGAAATGCAATGACAGAAATCCAGGGGCAGAAATGCAATGACAGAAATCCAGGGGCAGAAATGCAATGACAGAAATCCAGGGGCAGAAATGCAATGACAGAAATCCAGGGGCAGAAATGCAATGACAGAAATCCAGGGGCAGAAATGCAATGACAGAAATCCAGGGGCAGAAATGCAATGACAGAAATCCAGGGGCAGAAACGCAATGACAGAAATCCAGGGGCAGAACGCAACGACAGAAATCCAGGGGCAGAAACGCAACGACAGAAATGCAACGACAGAAATCCAGAGGCAGAAACGCAATGACAGAAATCCAGGGGCAGAAACGCAATGACAGAAATCCAGGGGCAGAAACGCAATGACAGAAATCCAGGGGCAGAAACTATAACAGAACGTTGAGGCAGAAATGTAATGACAGAAACGCTGAGGCAGAAATGCCGTGATAGAAAACCTGGGGCAGGAACGCAATGACAAATGCTGAGATTGAAATGCTGAGGCAAAAATGTAACGACAGCAATCCTGGGGCAGACTGCTATGACAGAATGCTGAGGCAGAAATGCCATGACAGAACGCGAATGACAGAAAAATACGCTGAGACTTAACACTGAGGCAGAAACGAAATGACAGAAACCCAAGGGCAGAGACAAAATGACAGAAATCCAGGGGCAGAAACGCAATGACAGAAAATCCAGGGGCAGAAACGCAATGACAGAAATCCAGGGGCAGAAACGCAATGACAGAAATCCAGGGGCAGAAACGCAATGACAGAAATCCAGGGGCAGAAACGCAATGACAGAAATCCAGGGGCAGAAACGCAATGACAGAATCCTGGGCCGAACGCTGAGACAGAAATGCAAGGACGGAAACCCTGGGCAGAAACGCTGGGACTGCAATGCTGAGGCAGAAAAGCAACGACAGAAATCCTGGGCAGAATGCTATGACAGAACGCTGAGGCAGAAGCCATGACACAACACCTGGGCAGAAATGCAAATGACGTTAACACGCTGAGACTGAACGCTGAGGCAGAAATGCAATGACAGAAATCCTGGGCAGAAACGCTGAGGCAGCAAAGCCATGACAGAAATGCTGAGACTGAACGCTGAGCCAGGACTGCTGGGCAGCACACCGCGACAGAAATGCTGGGGCAGGAAGGCTATGACAAACGCAGAGACTGTACGCCGAGACAAACACTGGGGCATGACCTGAATGCTGGGGCATGACGTCATTTACAGAAATGCTGGGGCAAAACGCTATGACAGCAACGCAGGGGCAGAACGCTATGACAGAAACGCAGGGGCAGAACGCTATGACAGAAACGCAGGGGCAGAACGCTATGACAGAAACGCAGGGGTAGAACGCTATGACAGAAACGCAGGGGCAGAACGCTGTGACAGAAATGCCGGGCAGAAAATGCTACAACAGGAATGCCGGGCAGAAAACGTTCCGACAGAAATGCCGGGCAGAAAACGCTATGACAGAAATGCTGGGCAGAAAACGCTATGACAGAAATGTCGGGCAGAAACATGCTACAACAGACATTCCGGCAGAAACGCTATGACAGAAATGACGGGCAGAAATGCTATGACAGAAAATGGCGGGCAGAAACGCTATGACAGAAAATGGCGGGCAGAAACGCTATGACAGAAAATGGCGGGCAGAAACGCTATGACAGAAAATGGCGGGCAGAAAGCGCTATGACAGAAAATGGCGGGCAGAAATGCTATGACAGAAAATGGTGGGCAGAAACGCTATGACAGAAAATGGCGGGCAGAAAACGCTATGACAGAAAATGGCGGGCAGAAAGCTACGTCCGAAAGCCGACGGAATACCGGGAGGCCCCCACATGGAGCCAGATCAGCCCAGGAGAAGCAGCTGACAGGTGGCCAACACCCCGCACCAAGCAGTTATACTTGTCTTGGATGTGTATGGGGAGAGGAGTCGGCAGGCGGCCGAACACCCCCCACCCCCCACCAATTAGACATGTCCCTTGTGGCCCTATGCGGGGAGAGAAGTCGGCGGCGGCAAACCCCCCCCCCAGGCAAACATGTCCCTCCTGGACCTGTATGGGGAGAGGAGTTGGCGCCGGCCGAACATCCCTCCCCCCCTCCCAGTCAACCGAGCGGCAGCCTGGCAAGACAGAGCGACGTGAGCACTGCAAGGACGGACGCCCCCCGCTCCCCCCGGCATGGCGCCGGGAGAGCGGGCGGGCTGCAGGAAGGATGGACTGACGGATGCCCCCCGCTCCCCCCCGGCATGAGCGCCGGGAGGATTGCATGCTGTGGGGAAGTGGAGGACGGCGGAAGGACGGGCGCCCACCGCTCCTCTAGGCATAGGCGCCGGGAGAGCGGGCGGGCTGCATGATGTGGGGAGAGTGGGGAAGTGGAGGACGGCGGAAGGACGGGCACCCCCGCTCCTCCAGGCATGAGAGCCGGGAGAGCGGGCGGGCGGCATGATGTGGGGAGAGTGGGGAAGTGGAGGACGGCGGAAGGACGGGCACCCCCGCTCCTCCAGGCATGAGAGCCGGGAGAGCGGGCGGGCGGCTGCACGCAGAAGCTGTGGGGAGAGAGATAGAAGGGCGGCAGCCGCTACCCCAGACATGAGTGCCGGGAGAAGCGCCCCACGTGGAGCCAGACCAGCTCCAAGAAAATAAACTTCCAGGTGGGCGAATAACCCCCCCCCCCGGCGGAACACGGGGGGGGGCTGGTCAGAGTGATGAGAAGGTGGCGGGCGGACTCCTCGGTAGTACCCCCACTGCAACATCCTACCGCCGCCCTACGAGCCAGAGTGGGCGTAACCCAGAACGCCGACGACCCTGGCCCTAGCAGAGGAGGAGGCTTAAATAGTCTCTCTGACTCCTCCCACAAATACAGGCTGGCCCTTCGGCCAGCCTTAACACTAGTAGTCATAGTACACGGGCATCATACTACCCGACTAGTTTCGTACTAGTATTAATTATAAGGCACAGGGTAGGAGGGGTTGTGGGTCCCCATACTCACCACTGAGCTTGACCATGGCTCCAAGTGTGCGGCTCCAAGATGGCGGCAGCAGGAGCCTCCCCAGGGAGCTGAGGTAGCGGAGACAGATGGGACCCCACCAGGGGCCAAACGGAGAGCAGGCATGGCATGGGTGTGGTGATTTATCCCTAGAGACCTCATTGGTCCATAAAAAGTATAGGCTGTGAACATAAGTATGTTTGTCAGGCATCTGAAGTAGTAAAGTAGAATCAATCAGTATTAGTATAAAGATATGTATGCATGAATGAAAGTCCTGGGCCAAAGGTGGTAGGGATACAAAGATGATTAGAAACGTAGGATAGCAGATAGATACTAACAGGTGACACTATAGGCAAGGAAAGAGAGGTGAACTGCGACAGCCAAGAAACCTTAAGGATTTAGAGAAGATCTGTAAAAAAGAGTGGACCAAAATCCCTCCTGAGATGTGTGCAAACCTGGTCACTAACTACAAGAAACATCTTGCCAGCAAGGGTTTCTCCACCAAAAAGGCATATTTTGCTTGGGGATAAAATACTTATTTTACTCACTGAACTGCAACTCAATTTATAACATTTGTTTTTTGTTTTTTTTTCTGGATTTTTGGTTGATATTCTGTCTCTATCATTTAAAATACACTTATGATAAAAATTATAGACCCTTCATTTCTTTGTAAGTGGGCAAACTTACAAAATCTGCAGGGGATCAAATAATAATTTGCCCCACTGTAACTCCAATTGTCAAGGACTACATACTTTGGGTGTCGTTATATTTGGTAAACCATGCATGACTTATTGTTGTTTAATCAAGAAACGCTAGTTGGTAAAATAAAGCAGTTTATGATTCACAGATATATGGCACACGTATGGGTTTTTCCAGTAATGTTATTGTTGTCATTGTAACAGCTGACTGTAACAGAAAAAAAATGTCTGCCAAGCGTGTCACTGAGCAGGACCCATGCCAAGTCTGACCCTCTCCCTATTCTTATCTACCCCAGCAATTTTTTAACACCGGAAATATGCTCTATAAATAATCCATTGTATGTACTTGTTGAAAGGACTTGCCAGAAATATTCCCCGAGAGGCCAATTGCCATACTGAGCCGCTGTGCAGAAAATTTGTCACCACTCCTTGTGACGGGAAACTGTAGTTTGAAGTGGGGCAAAAAGAAAAGTAAAAAGAGTGATGGACTAATAAAAATAGGGCTACAACTAACTGATTATTGTTTCAATTAATCGATGAAACTGATAAAAACCTCAAAAAAAGTGTGATGTATAATTTAGTCAATATGTTAAGTTAAAAAAAAAAAGACAATTTATTATTGAATATCTATAGAGTAAGTTAGAAAAAAACACATAAACACAAATTTGAGATTTCCGGCACTTACTCGCTACTTTAAAAACCCATTTATTAACTTTTTAATAGCTATATTTGTCTGCAGTCCAGTAGAAGTACAGGGAACAAAGTGCTACAACCAAACAAAATTTAGCTCAAACACTATAAAGCCCCATACACACGCTCGGATTATCCGAGGACCAGGTCCGTCGGATCATGTCCGTCATACTTTGTCCGATGTTGGTTTTGCGTACACACGGTCGGACAAAGTTGTCGGAAAATCCGATCATTCTGAACGTGGTGACGTTTGTTGCCTACGACGGGACTACGTAGAGGCTAGTAGCCAATAGCTTTGGTCTTGTAATGTGATCTGAGCATGCGTAGCACTTTGTCCGTCGGACAACGCTACACACGATCGGATTTGGTGTGATCGGACTTTGTTGTCAAATAATCTATCCAGCAGGAGATAGGACTTTGTCCGTCGGACAATCCGACGTACACTGTCCAATGGTGCATACACACGGTCGGATTTTTCAACAACATTGTCCGATCGGACAGAATCCATGCGAAAATCCGACCGTGTGTATGGGGCTTAAGATGGATTCTGATTGGCTACTAAGGGTGATGTACATGCTGCTTGCACACTGTTGGGGTATAATGGATGTAATTTACAGCTGATTTAGAGTTACCTCTGCCTCTCACTGTCTCCTGTGACATCACTTACTCTGAAATTTCTCTTCTCTGCAGAAGTCTTTGTTTTAAAAAAAAAAAAAAGTTGACAGCTACGAATGTCAAGTTCTTGAGGACAAGTTTGTATTTTGAAAGTTCCTTATCACTGTCCTTCATTCTGTACATGGTGAATATTTCTCAGAGCCATGGCGTACATTGGGGTAAGAGCTGGTGGATGGTTGTAAAAATTATTTGCAGGAGTTCTCAGAAACACATTGTAGAAGCTGTCAGGAAAGCTGGACTCCTGGCAGATACAGAAGATACCAATTATTTGTTAATATATTATTTAGGCTCGGTTCACACTAGTGCGACTTGTCATACAATTTAAAGTCGCATGACAAGTCAAAACCCATTTATTTCAATGGCATCCATTCCAATTTATGCGACTCAAGTCGCAGTGTCTTAAAAAAAGGTTAATGCGCAGTGTAGTTGATCATCATGAGAAAAGTAGTTTCAAAACATCTGGGGTGCCAAGGTTCGCCATCACTGCCCTAGATCCTGTCACTGCTTTTACCACGTTTCTGTAGCAAGAAACAGATTTTAATACTCCCTGAATTGTCAACACCAGGCTTGTAAAATTCTTGCAAGTAGAGCGAGCTACTGGTAGGTCAGTTCCTACTAATGTAAGCACACCTCCAGAACCACATCTCCCAAGAGCTCTTTTCCTAAATATAATGTGTGAACAGGCTCTTGGGAGTCAAGGCAGTAGCACTGCTTTGTTGGAAAAAAAAAATCTATGTATGTGTAGCGCTGGCTCCTGACGAGCAGGCACTATTGTTTTTCAAAAATAAAGTTGCCTGAAGCCACAGTTGGGCTTCAGGATAAATTCTCTAAAAGTCCAGCTGGGTTGCACTGGGTTCTCCTTGACCGCAGGTGTCGCTGTCATCGCCGGCAAGAGTAGAAACGCAGTCTAGCTGGATGCATTGAATACCACTTGTCTCTCGGAACCAGCCCAGTGGGAGTGTTCTCGTGCTGTGCATTCTGGGGAGTGGTATTTAAGGTACTGACGCCATGTTGGAGGATGGAGTATTTCCTGTCTGTTTGGTTCTGGTGGTCCTCCTGACCCAGCCCTATGGCCCTCCTGGCCTGGGTTGCAGAACCATGCATCCTGTGTCTCAAGGCTGGCTAGCCCGAGGCAACGCAACTGAAGGTATAGGCCCAAGTAACTTTCGGGGCCTACTGATCCAAGGAAGGTCCGGTGCCATCTCATCTGAAGGGAGAGGCTCAGCAGCTGAAGAACCCCAGGGGAGGACTCTTTCGGGAGAAGGCCGTGCGCAAGGCTGGCCTCTTGGAAGGAGCCTGGAGACTTAGTTGAAGGACGCAACCTGGATCAACATTCATACGATATTGCCGGGTCGGCAGAGAGAAACTGGTACTGTATGTCAGTTCTTTCATTTCATCCAAATCCCTCAGTGATGCTCAAGTGTAACTTACAAGTCTGTGGCAGAGACTTTACCGAGCATCCCATCGGTTGCTAGGCCTAGTGAGAGAGGTCTATTCGGGGGTTGTTGAATCCAGTTTGTGGAACAGTAATATCCTCTGGATTCTTCTAATATCTTCAACCTGCAAATTTAAGTACTACCTTTAACACCCCTAACCCTCTACCCTATATTGTGAGACTTTGTCTTCTTTTCTGAATAAATAACCCAAAAGAGGATTCAGTATCAGTTTCAACATTCTTTGGGCCACTTTCCACGGGATCCACCAAGCCGGAGAAGCAATCGGGTGAGGTAACGGTAAGCCCAAATAAAACCAGCAGCTCCTTCGGGGGTCAGTGCTACATATGCATGGTCAGAAGGACAGATAGGGGCAGGGATAGGTGAGGTTCTGTAGTCCAGCAGGCAGTGGTAACAATACTGATTAGAATTTTAGTGCAGCAGAGGTACTGTGTTTTCAACTAACTACAGGAAGTTAGGAGCTCCCTGGATTTCTTGTAGATCAGCTGGTATTTTTCTGTATTTGCCGCATTTGTAAAGTGATAACGAAATATAGAAATGGCCATGTATTTTAGCGATATACTGAATTGTTCAAGCTGTCATTGATGTTAAAGGAGGCAATACACGGTATTAAGAACTGGGGTATGTAAACTTTTGATCAGGGTCATTTGGGTAGTTTCTGTTGTCATTATGATTTAAAAAGAGTAAACACAGTTGATTGATAATAAATGGCTTCAGCCAAACACTAACCATGAGTGAAAGAAAAGTTTGTGTTATTATTCATATGCTCTGAAAAATGGCCAAGAAATCATAAATTCTGCCAGGGTATGTAAACTTATGAGCAAAACTGTACACTTTAAAAAGCTTACATATTTTAAAGTGCATCTAAACCCAAAAACAATAATGTAATATGCAGTTTAGCAATCCTTATGCCGCGTACACACGATCGGAATTCTCATCGGAAAAAACTCTGACGGTTTTTCCGACGGAATTCCGCTCAAGCTGTGTTGCCTACACACGATCACACCAAATTCGACGGTCAATAACACAGCGGCATAAAACACGTTCGACAGTACTATAAAAGGGAAGTTTAATGCTTCCGAGCATGCGTCAAATTGTTTCTGAGCATGCGTCGGAATTTTGCGTGTCGGAATTGCATACACACGATCGGAAAATCCGATAGAAAGGTTTTCCGTCGGAAAAATTGAGAACAGGTTCTCGATTCAAAGTCCGTCGGAAATTCCGACAGAAAAAGACAGATGGGCATACACACGGTCGGAAAATCCGATGAAGAGCTCCCATCAGACTGTTTCCATCGGAAATTCCGACCGCGTGTACGCCGCATTAGATGTAGTGGCTTCATCACTGTTCTTTTTTTATTTTTATACATAGGGTGGGGGAGAGTATACTATGTTTTCTGTTGTAATATGTTTTTATTGCAGTTTTACAAGTTACAAAATAGTAACTTTAAAATTTAAAGTCATGCTATGGCCAAATCAGTTGTTTTTCCTTTATTTTCACCTGCCAGTAACACAGTTCTGTCCTAGGGTGACTACATTCTTCTTTCCTGTATGGAGGATGCAACATACCCACCCTTGGACAGAACTGTCAACCTGCAGAGTGGGTAATGTTATGCCGTGTACACACGAAGGGACTATCCCGCGGGATTATCCGCTGGACCGAAGTCGAGCGGATAATCCCCTCGTGTGTGGGCGCCGGCGGACTTTTTTTGGCCAAAGTACGGCGGACTAAAGTTTTAAGTTTTGTTTTAAAATTATCCGCTGGACTTAGCAGTCCAGCGGACAATCCGGCCGTGTGTAGTATGGTCCGGCGGACCAAAAAGGACGCATGCTCAGTAGCAAGTATTTTTCTAGTATTTTTCGTTTTCGAGTCCCGTCGTACGTGCTGTACGTCATCGCGTGAACCGTTGGACTTTTTGCGTGATCGTGTGTGGTCAAGTCCGTTCGCTTTTTAGTCCAGCGGACCCAGCTGGAAAGTCCAGCGGATTGTCCGCTGGACTTAGGTCCGCCGGGAAAAGTCCCTTCGTGTGTACGCGGCATTAGATGGACTAGTAGATTTAGAGGGACTTTACAGTGACTACCAAATTAAAGCATGATTCAGACTAACATTTATTAAGTAGTTAGAGCAATAGTTTTTAATTTTGGGACAAACGTTTGAATAAAAGCTGACCAATGTAAGCACCCCTGTCAATGTTATTTGGGTTTGTCTCAACCCTCTCACTGCTACCAGTTCCCTGGTGTCCAACCTTCGGTCTGAGGGCCACATGTGATTTGGTAAATGATGTGCGGCCCTCAGCAGTCTGCAGTGGGAACATTGATTAGGATAATACCACTGATCTAGCCTCAAATAACATGTTCCCAGTTTCGTATTGTCTTCTGCAGGATATCCCCAGCCAAAAATGTAGCATGTCCTCACTCTCTGCCCCTCATTTCTGTTATTGTGTCTACAGTTTCTAACAGTCCTCTCCAGCATTACATATATTGAACATTATGTTATGACTGATCGGTGTATGTCATTTTTGTGTAACTTGAAATGGTTTGTCTCAACTGTCACTTTTGCCAGACAGCTTAGTCTGTTAAAGTTGAAAAATAAAAGAGTTTCTGGCCCAATCACCAGGTGAGAATAAAATAGAGAAAAAACATAAGGAAAACAAATGCAGTAACCACATCTAAGGACTAGTAAGCACCTTTAACCCTGCCTATGGATACCTTTGGTTGAAACGGTTATCCCGCCTGAAAGAGAGGTCTGAGATAAATTAGCCAGATTAGGTGTCCTTGAGGTGTTGTTTAGAACAGGACATACTGTAGTGTGAAGGAGCTGCGGGTTGTTTGGCTGCTGAGATGCTGTTGGTCTACTTGTGACCTTTCCTGGACCACTAGAGCAGGCGGGTACCTTGTTGTGGGACAAGTTTATGCTGGCGGTAAAGCAAAGATTTGTTTTATACCAGAGTTTATGAACTGTTTTGGTTGTTCAGTGCAAAAGATAAGTTGTTTTATTTGTGTTTTTGAAAAAATAAAAACAGTTTTACGAAGACTTGGCTGGCTAGTGATCCAGTCCTCTAAAATATCACACAATTTTTGGGCAACTCGTTTGGGTAACAAGTACTAATTTACCCCTGTACTTATTCACCCTGGGAAGGCCGATGTCTGGGGACTCCCTTATTATAAAAATGTGATTCCTTTGAGTTGCTATAGCCTCCACATCTTCTTGGGGCATTGGATGTGGGGATGAGACCCCTGTCCCTCAATAGTGGGACAAGGTGTCTTGCAAGGGGGAAGCTTTGTCCCAGTCCTTTCCCTGGCTCTGATTTCCATGGTTTGGGGGTGCAGACTCAGTTTCTGGCCCCACTTCCTACTTTCTCTCTCCCTGTGGGTACAATGGGCAGGGATGATGCAGCCAGGAAGGAGCCTTCCCTCTCCTATTTCCCAGCAGCCTGTCAATCCTATGGTCAGAGAGGAAACTGTGGCATGGCTGCAAAATGGTGTTTGAGTTGTGCAGCTCCAGCTACTGTGCTGAGGATGGCGGCTTTGGGTGGGGTGCGTTGGACCTTTATCTGTGCTCTTTATGGTATAGTATAGGAGTTGAGGGGGGGCATACTTGCTGCCCTCCTATTCCTGGCCGCTCAGGCTGCATCATACTTGCTGCCCTCCTATTCCTGGCCGCTCAGGCTGCATGATTCTGCATGTGTTTTTATTATTATACAGGATTTATATAGCGCCAACAAATGAGGGCAGACAGTACACTTACAATACAAATCAATACAGGAGGGATCAGAGGGCCCTGCTCGTTAGAGCTTACAATCTAGAAGGGAGGGTCAAGTGGAAACAAAAAGGTAATAACTGTGGGGGGTGAGCTGATGGAGAAAATGAAAATACAGTTGTTAGGTGTGGGTAGGGTAGGCTATACTGGGCACTTTCACCCCCTTCCTGCGCAGGCCAATTTTCAGCTTTGAATGACAATTGCGCGGTAATGCAACACTGTACCCATTTGAAATTTGTATCATTTTTTCCCAAAACAAATAGAGCTTTCTTTTGGTGGTATTTAATCACCACTGGGTTTTTTATTTTTTGCTAAACAAATAAAAAAAGACAGCAAATTTTGAAAAAATGTAAAGTTTTTTCTTTGTTTCTGTTATAAAATCTTGTAAATAAGTATGCTTTCTCCTTCATTGATGGGTACTGATGAGGCAGCACTTATGGGCACGAATATGCAGCACTGATGGGCACTAATAGGCGGCACTAATGAGCGCTGATAGGCGGAACTGATGGGTGGCACTGATGGGTGGCACTTATGGGCTGCACTGATGGGTACTGATAGATGCAACTACAGGCAGCACTGATAAGGAGGCACTGACAGGCATCCCTGGTGGGCACTGATTGGCATCCCTGGTGGGCACAGCTTGGCATCCCTGGAGGGCACAGGTTGGCACTCTTGTGGGTATCCCTGATGGGTCTGCACTGATAATGTATGTGTTGATTATTAATACAGACCCCCCCTGTCAGAAGAGCCGCTTATCGGCTCTCCTCTACTCGCGCCTTGTCAGCGTGAATAAAGGAAAAGCCAATAACACCTTCTGGTTTAGATGTGATCAGCTGTGATTGGACACAGCTGATCACATGGTAAAGAGCCTACGTTATAGGTTCCTTATCGAGATTGGAGATGCGGTGTGTCAGAGCGCCACACTGCACTACCAATTGGGGGCACGTGCAAGTGGCTTATCCTGCTGGACATAAAAATGACGCCCAAGTCAGGATAATGAAACTGCCGCCCAGCCGTCATTTTGCTATAGGCCGGGCTGGATGTGGTTAAGGCATCTTACATGCATATTATTTAAAGGATTTGTGTATTTTCAATGTTAATTTAATACACATAAAAAGTCTCTCTCTCCACTTAAATTTGTTTTTTTCGCACAGATACATGTCACCCTTGGCAGTGCCCAACTACTTATATTTTTTTATTTAACAATAGCAAAAAAAAAGTAAAAATAGCTAGATTCCCCTAGACTTCAATAGGGTTTGGGATTCACAGACTTCCCATTGCCATTGTCCCATTTTCCCATTGCCCCTGCTCAAATCGAACAATGTCAGGTTCACTAGTCCCTAATTTTCAGTAGATGCTTTAATCTAACTGCTAGATGCATATAAAATGTTACAAAAAATGTCTGAGCTGTGTCCACGGGCCAGCAAGGTCTCTCTGAGTATGGACACCTGCTTCACCACAGAGGGCATCTGAGTCTATGGTAGAGCATTTTACACGCTGGTATCCCAATTACATCGGCATACTTGCTCATTAATAAGAACCCTTTACAAAGATCTATGTGTAGTTTGGCAAAGCGAGCTAATTCACCTGAGCTGGTTGGCGGGTCGTCTGCTGTTTTTTATGGGTGTTATTTTTTCGCTCAATTAGAAATTTAAAGGGCTAGTAAAGCTTCAGTATGGTTTGTATAAAAGAACTATTAATAGCCTTAACACGAACATATGTTTTGCTTTTAGGAACAGATCCAAAAAATGGGTATATCTGACCTAATGTTCTGGTGTTCGTAGCGCTGGAGGTAACCTCTCAGTGCTGGACGTTCCTTTTTTATGTGCCCTACAAATGTAGGAGCAGTTACATGTAGTCCTGTGAACATAATTATTCTGGTATAAAAATTAACCTGTATTTTAGGTTTACTGTTAGGTGGTTTGTAAAAGAATATGTTAATACAAACGTTAATACAAATGCTCCTTTCTGAATGGGTTTCAGCATATTCATCCTGCTTAAAGTGGGTTTTCTGCAGGTGATCCCTGCATGACTGAAAGCATGGAATAATAAAGACTTATAAAAGGGTTTGGATACTAATGGTCAGATTTAGTGCTAATTTGCACCTGTAGCGCCCCCTGGGTCTACTGGGAGCAAGGAGGTACCTCCAGAGACAGGGGGCAAGCTTACATTCTCGAGTCCATAGCTATAAAGGGAAGTTAGAGCAGAATTTGGGCGCCAGTCACGTTATATATTTGCAATGCTTTAATAAAGAACTTGAAAGAAGTAGTAGGAGAGAGGGTTAGGGGAGGTTTCAGATACCATTTGCAGATCAGACTCCTTGAATCCAAAGGTAAAACAGCTTTCTCTTTTAGCAGACCTTGACTAGCTGGATAGGCCTCTCACACAGAGCGTGCAGCCGGTAGAATTTCTGGACAAGCCTCTCTCACAGACTTAGCAGCCAGTAGCACTCTTGGATAAGCCTCTCTAACAGACTTAGCAGCCAGGAACTAGTTACCACGGTTTAGATTGTAGCATAGGATTTAGCTTCACAATGTCAGAACCTTTAAGCCATCAGGCAACACTGTAAGAGTATTTTAAGTATAGGTGCGTCTTCCTAATGAGTTACCAGGCCCTCCTGAGAGACTAGCCTTCATCACAGAAGGAGCGGTGGAGAAGGTGGCCGTCTGACCGATGCGTTCAGACAATTCTTTAGT
This sequence comes from Lithobates sylvaticus, assembly GCA_028564925.1. Taxonomy (NCBI): domain Eukaryota; kingdom Metazoa; phylum Chordata; class Amphibia; order Anura; family Ranidae; genus Lithobates; species Lithobates sylvaticus. The sequence goes on along the minus strand of CM053029.1, from coordinate 157,666,064 downwards.
CCACAGCCCCAAGGTCTGATCGGTTCCAGCAACCATTGCCAGCATCTGATTTACATGGTGCAGGAATACCTAGGGGCAAGATCAGACTTGGAGACCTTTCCAACCAAAAATCCACTGGGTTACTGGGTCTTGAGGATGGATCACTGGCCAGAGCTTGCACAATATGCAATTGAGCTACTGGCATGTCCAGCATCCAGCGTTCTTTCTGAACGCACATTCAGTGCTGCTGGAGGCTTTGTAACCGATCACAGAGTGTGCCTGTCCACAGACTCAGTTGATCGGCTCACCTTCATAAAAATGAATCAGTCTTGGATCACCAGCTACCAAGCACCTGATGCTGATGTAACTGATACATTTTTCTATGAATGTGATATCCCTTGAAGACTGCCTATGCTGAGTGACTATCATGTTATGCTGAGTGACTATCCTATTCCTCCTCAATGTTCATGTTGATAGCTTCTAAGAACATTTTCGTTTCAGGGCACCACCACCAGTGCCTAAGGCCCAATTTTTCTGCCCCTGTTTAACAGAAGCTTGTAATTACAATTTTTGCTGTAATATTTCGCAGCAGGGCTCCTTCTTGGGCTCAACTAGAGTATCTGTGAGGGGTTGCAGTGTTGTGGCACCACCACCACTGCCTAAGACCCAATTTTTCTGCCCTGTTTAACAGGGGCGTGTAATTACAATTTTTGATCTAATATTTCACAGCAGGGCCCATTCATGCACCCACCAAGAGTAACTGTGAGGGCTTACAGTGTTGTGGCACCACCACCACACCACCAGCAGCAAAGGCCCAATTTTTCTTCCTCTGTTCAACAGGGGCATGTAATTACAATTCTTGATATAATATTTCACAGCAGGGCCTGTTCCAGCGCCCACCAAGAGTAACTGTGAGGGCTTACAGTGTTCTGGTACCACCAACACCTAAGGCCCAATTTTCTGCAGAGTATATAGGGCAGGCCGTATAGTATATACAGGCGGTCCCCTACTTTCAAACATCCGACTTACAAACGACTCCTACTTACAAACAGAGAGAGACAACAGGAAGTGAGAGAAAATCTACCCCTAGGAAGGGAAATTCTCTCCTGTAATGCCCTGTACACACGGTCGGAATTTCCGATGGAAAAAGTCAGATCGGATTATGTTGTCGGAAAATCCGATCGTGTGTGGGCTCTATCAGATTTTTCAGTCGGAATTTGAGAGTTTGAGAGCTGGATCTAAAATTTTCCGACAACAAAATCCAATTAGACTTTTTCCGATCATGTGTAGAGAATTCCAAAGCACAAAGTGCCACGCAAGCTCAGAAAAAATTTGGATACGAAAGCTATTGGCTACTGGCTTCTACATAGTCCTGTCATATGCATTGTACGTCACCTTGTTCCGAATGATCGGATATTCCGCCAACTTTGTGCGACCGTGTGTATGCAAGACAAGTTTCGGACAAAATCTGTCGGAAAAAATCCGCCGGATTTTGTCGTCGGAATGTCCGACCGTGTGTACGGGGCATAAGAGTTAATATGGGAAAAAGGTGTCTCCACTGATGCTTTATCACCAATCCTTGTTTCCCTAATAACCCAAAATTTTTAAAAAACAATTGTCATTGGGACAGAAAGTGAGGTGAATTCTTCTAAACAGGGACACATCAGCAAAACAAATGTTACAGGGGTGATAACCCTTCCCTATGTTTTCTAAAAAGCTTAAAAATAAATTTTTTGTCTGGAGCTACACTTACAAAATGTACCTGTTCCAAATTACAAACAGATTTAACTTAAGAAAAAACCTACAGTCTCTGTCTTGTTTGGACCACCTGTATACTGCAGTATATAGGGCCTGGGGGCCCCACGCATTTTCTTTTTTTAATTTGGGTGCGGGGTTCCCCTTAATATCCATACAAGACCCAAAGGGCCTGGTAATGGGCTGGGTGGGGTACCCATGCCGTTTTTCTCAATAATTTTCATCTATATCGCCGGGACCCGACATTACATTACAGCCGCAAGCAGTTTTAAATGACTTTTATTCCTTTAGAAATGTTATTTGTGCAGGGACTGCTATAAACATGGGAAACATGCGCCACTTTACAGGCATACTATAGACACCCCCAGGTACGATATTTAAAGGTATATTTCACTTTTATTTTTTCACGTTAAGCATTATTAAAATCACTGCTCCCGAAAAAAACGTCAGTTTTTAAAACTTTTTTTTGCATTGATACATGTCCCCTGGGGCAGGACCCGGGTCCTTAAACACTTTTTAGGACAATAACTTGCTTATTAGCCTTTTAAAATTGGCACTTTTGATTTTTCACGTTCGGGTCCCATAGACTTTAACGGTGTTCGAATGTTTGCGCAAACTTTCGGTCCGTTCGCATGTTCTGCCACGACCCAAACCGGGGGGTGAACGACTCATCCCTAGTGGGCACTTTCCTACGCATGGTCTGGTCCTGCCCTTACATTCAGGAATTCTGGGGTGGGGTGGTAACAGATATTAACCTGACAGGTATATTGAACATTGCCAGGGACCCTGCTCTCCTGCTATTAGGGATCTCTGATAACATAGATGCTACCCATCATAAAAAAACTCCTTGTGTTTTATACTGCCTACTTTGCCAGGAAAGGGATTTTACTCCAATAGAAAAAGCTGTTGCCTCCAACCATACAGATGTGGAGGACTTTGGTCAATAATGCGCTTTCACTTTATAAATTGATGTATATGGGGCATAACTGCTCGCAGAGGTTAACAAAATTTTGGGCAGAATTGGTTTAGGCAAAGAACCTGACCCTGTGAATGGCCTGTGTTATGAACCCCCCTATTGGGTATTTTTGCCTTATTTACCCCTGGTCACCCTAAATATCTACTGGTGCATGGCTGACATTCTAATATCAAATCCCACCCTGTTCCCCTTCTTTTGCTTAGGTCCCGGTTCTGCTACTGAAAATACTTGGTTCTTTAAACCTGTGTAGTGTACTATAGATTGGTAGTTACTTGTCAGATCCTCTTTGATATGAGACTGTACTTTTGCTAATCTTACTCGATTGAGGTTCTATATGTATGCTTTATGTAACACCTGGATTGTGATAGGTGAGACTGCTTTATTATACCGACTTCTCAGCTTGCAGAGGATGTTCCACTGCTTTGTGTAATGTTGCTTGTTGAACTTTGTTAAAAAAAAAAATCAGCCAGTTCAGCAGGGACCAGACGAATTTCGATCAGTATGTGGCCATCCCCAACTGACATTCCGAAGCTGACTACAGCTTTATATGCACAACTGAAAGCACTTCTGGTGATATTTTGGAGTGTATTGAAGAGAAGCTAGGTGCAGGAAAATTATGGACGATTCACTATTGGATTTTATTATTTTTATAATTTTCCTTTATTTGTTTGTGGAATGTTATTTGGATGTTTGTCATATTTCAACTTATGTTGGGAAGATTTGATATGTATAAGTAAAAACCAAAAACCAAAAACTGGAAGGAGGAATTTTTTCGACAATTCACCATTGGATTTTTGTCCTTATATTATTGCATATCAAACTGTGCTGGTTTATTTGTGATAAATGTAGAGTTTACTTTATGTTGGAGAGATCCGACATTTGCACATGCACTGACCTTCAGCACTGTGTTTTACTTTTTATGTTTGAGGGTTTGTTTTTTGGCAATACAACACTCAGGGTTACTTTATCTGGTTATTTGAGACTATAGCACCACAGCGCAGCAGGGTATTCGGATTATATTTATGTTATGTGTTCATATTCACACAGCATGCCTACATTTTTTTTTACATTTTACTTCCCTTTTAGATGTTTCTCAGGAGGTGTCATAGCTGACTGCAAGGTTTTTTGAACAATGTTAGGATGGATAGTGTTCAAATCTAGTTACAATTGATAATGAAGATCTGCCTGCACAGTACAGACAGGGTTGATTATGGCAAACACAGCTGCCTAGTCCCCATAAACAAAGAGAACTATCTAGAATGTTTCCTTGCTAGAGGGTCCAGAATAGAGCATATTAAAAAGGGAAGTTGCAAATGTAGCTGAACCCCAGTAGGGGCTGCTGGTAGTTGTGGTCCATCTCTCACCCTGCACAGCCAGGCAAGAAGCAGTCCATATACTTTGTTTTTTTGTTTTATTGAGGGATGGGGTAAGGGTAAGTATGGGATGCCCACTTGATTGAAGAATAAAGAATTGGGACTTCAACTATATACACTCCTTGTATATACATCTTATATTTTGTTCCCAGGAGCACATATAGGACTTGAAGTGGATGGGTAAGTAAGTGTGTTTGTCCCATCACACAGTGCTATTTTTTTGTCCCAGAAGCACCTCTAGGACTTGAGTTGTGTTAGTCCCAATACACACTTCCCAGAAGCACCTATTGGAAGAATAAAGAATTGGGACTTCAACTATATACACTCCTTGTATATACATCTCCTCACTTCCAGCTCCAGCACATCACTTGATTACTGATATCACTCTTCAGCAGATCACTTGATTACTGATCTCATGCCCAGTAACAGGTAGCATTATGTTTTAGGCCTGACACTGGCTCCGCCAGGCCTCAGCAAATGTCCTTTGCAGGCAGGGACTGCGGGCCCCTTTGGTGTAACAAAAAATGGTGGTAGTCCTAATGCTAGCTGTCCACATGGCTACTGCTCCCAGCACCACTTCTTCAGGCCCTGCCAGCCCTCCTGGCTGCAGCTGCCTCTCTTCACTACCCATGTCACCACAGTCCACTTCACTGGCTCTGCACCTATACAAGACTGCACTCTCCCAGTTTTCTCAGGCGTGCCACCCCAGTCCTCCTGACTGTGTGAACACTCACCAGCCCTCTCGGCTGCACTCTGTGGAACTCCTGGAGACTTGCCTGGCAGTGTTCACCCACTGTCCTCCCTTGCTCCTCCTGGGCCTCCTAGTCAGGACAACTCTGTGGGTTGTAAGAGGGTTTCTTCTGCACCCGAGCCCAGACCCAAGGTCACCCCCCCTCAAAGGCCCCGACAGCCTAAGACTCCAGTTCCATCTTCCACCCGATACCAACTCCTTCCCAGCTGGGCTGACCCTGAGTATTTGAGGGGGCCTGCCCCCTGCCAATCCTAGTTGGGGATTGGACAGGGCCCTCAGAATACTCCAGATAGCTCTACCTCTCCTCTCCTCCTTCCTTTCCAGAAGATTACAGCACATTCTGGAGGAAAAGGGGAGGTCTCAGTGATGCTGCCTGCGAGTCACCCAGCCCTGCCTGGCTTCCTGCCAACCCAGAATCAAACACACAGGCTGGCTGCCTGCCAAGCCTGCTTAAATTTCCCTACACTACAAAAAACGAACTGTACACATTCTAGTACCACTAGAGGGTGCTACACAAATTTTAAATATGTTGCTATTACGCAATATGAATTAGGACATATAACAAATATAAATGAAGGGGTTTTCCCAATTTGGCTGCAAAAGTGGAAACACCCTGCTTAGGTTATATGATCTGTGAGATTGCACTAGTGAAATCACTCTCGATCAGTCATATGACGTCCTCCCGGGTCATGCCTTGCACAGGGCCGCTCTGCGGCAAGATCTGTCACTGGCTGTGTCCATCGGACAAAGCTGATGACTGCTCAATGTACCAGACCGCTGACGGTACCATGTTACTGCTGTTGCCAATCACAGCAGGTCACATGACAGTTGTAAACAATGGATGGCTTCCTTGTGTACAATTGTGTTGCTAGCTGTAATTGGTCACACTGATCACATGGTACAGACAGGGCCAAACTTAGCCCACCTGTACCATGTGATTAGATGGGACCAATCACAGCTAATCACAACAAAACAGACTGAATAAATTAGTTTCATTCAGTAAAAATTGTTGCTTATACCAGTGAAACTGGTATAAACAATCATAATGTGTCATCAAAAAAAATGTATTTCTTAATTTTCCCAAAAATGTGGCAAAAAATGACAACTTCAAAAAAGTTGGCATGCCACTTAATACCTAGGCCGTCATGTACATCAGGATTGATCAATTTTCAGTTATATATACAATAGTCTGTGGACTCTATAACTTTCCAACAGACTAAATAATATACACTGATTTGGGTTATTTTCACCATAAAAAAATGTAGCAGTTTATTTCTTTTTTTTTGTTCTGATAACTAAATAAAAAATTTAATGTTAAAAAAATAAAATGTAGCAGAATACATTTTGGCCTAAATTTATGAAGAAAGATTATTTATTTGCAAAATTTTATAACAGAAACTAAGAAATATACGTTCAGTTTTCAAAGTTTTCTGTATTTTTCATTTTTTTCAGCAAAAAATAAAAAACCCAGTGGTGATTAAATACCACCGAAAGAAAACTCTATTTGTGTGAAAAAAAGAAAAAAAAATCATATGAGTACAGCGTAGCATGACCGTGCAATTGTCACTCAAAATGTGACAGCGCTGTAATTTGAAAATTGGCCTTGGCAAGAAGGGGGTAAAAGTGCCCGGTATTGAAGTAGTTAATGATGATGGTATCGGTAGTGCCTAACTGTGCTAGTCACATGTGGCCGGCATCTCAAAATTTAAGCTTTCCTCCAAGAAGAGTAACTCATCGGAAGATAAAAACAATGTAGCAACAATACACAATTCCAGATATTTAGTATGGGATCATATTTTTTTTTGTTATATCGTCCAAAATCCCCTTGGACCCAGAAAGGGAAACATTTGGAGGAAAAGGGGACAGAAGAATGTGACAAGGGGACTATAAGGTGCTATGGGAAATATAAAAATTGAATTTCTGCTGAATTTTCACCAAGACGGTCAGCTATCTGCTGACTCCTCTAACAGTAGATAGATGTCTGTAATTCAAGGGGCTGTTGTGTCTTGTGAAACCTCATTCCTCCTCTACCATGCCACAGAGTATTAGGTCAGAGGGAGCTCTGCTCTGTGCATTCTGCTTGCAATGTCCCGCAGTTCATCTCTCTATATATAATTCTGGGCCGCCTTCCATCGCCTGTACATCATCCAGAAATTTCCATCTTAACAGGTACGTTATCCCCGGGATCAGTGAGACTCATACATCTGAGAGAAGAAAAGGAAGATCTGTTGAAGATCATTGGAGGGGTCAATTATCACAGCTCAATGCTGTGCATGACATATGAGGGTCTCACCACTCTTAATAATAATAATTTAGAGAATCACTCCAGTTAAAGTAAAACCATACCCCCCAACATTTTGAGATGGGAATGAGGGACACCTAATAACAAACGTATATAGGCATAGGACACGCCCCTGTCACACCCCCTTAAAGGAGAATTAACCAAAAAAATGGTTAATTAAATCCAGAAGGGCTTTTTTTTTACCACTACTATTCCTTTATATTGGCTTTTAAAATGTACAAATGCAGAAATTTAGAAATTGGATGAAAGGTTTAGCACTGGGAAACTTTTTGAAAGATAAAAAGTGCATTTTATATACAACTACAGTCAGGTCCATAAATATTGGGACATCGACAATTCTAATCTTTTTGGCTCTATACACCACCACAATGGATTTGAAATAAAACGAACAAGATGTGCTTTAACTGCAGACTTTCAGCTTTAATTTGCGGGTATTTACATCCAAATCAGGTGAACGGTGTAGGAATTACAACAGTTTGTATATGTGCCTCCCACTTTTTAAGGGACCAAAAGTAATGGGACAGATTAATGGGACAGATTAACAATCATCCATGAAACTTTCACTTTTTATTACTTGGTTGCAAATCCTTTGCAGTCAATTACAGCCTGAAGTCTGGAACGCATAGACATCACCATATGCTGTGTTTCATCCCTGGTGATGCTCTGCCAGGCCTCTACTGTAACTGTCTTCAGTTCCTGCTTGTTCTTGGGGCATTTTCCCTTCAGTTTTGTCTACAGCAAGTGAAATGCATGCTCAATCGGATTCAGGTCAGGTGATTGACTTGGCCATTGCATAACATTCCACTTCTTTCCCTTAAAAAACTCTTTGGTTGCTTTCACAATATGCTTTGGGTCATTGTCCATCTGCACTGTGAAGCGCCGTCCAATGAGTTCTGAAGCATTTTGCTGAATATGAACAGATAATATTGCCCGAAACACTTCAGAATTCATCCTGCTGCTTTTGTCAGCAGTCTCATCATCAATAAATACAAGAGAACCAGTTCCATTGGCAGCCATACATGCCCATGCCATGACACTACCACCACCATGCTTCACTGATGAGGTGGTATGCTTTGGATCATGAGCAGTTCCTTTCCTTCTCCATACTCTTCTCTTCCCATCACTCTGGTACAAGTTAATCTTGGTCTCATCTATCCATAGGATGTTGTTCGAGAACTGTGAAGGCTTTTTTAGATGTTGTTTGGCAAACTCTAATCTGGCCTTCCTGTTTTTGAGGCTCACCAATGGTTTACATCTTGTGGTGAACCCTCTGTATTCACTCTGGTGAAGTCTTCTCTTGATTGTTAACTTTGACACACATACACCTACCTCCTGGAGAGTGTTCCTGATCTGGTCAACTGTTGTGAATGGTGTTTTCTTCACAAGGGAAAGAATTCTTTGGTCATCCACCACAGTTGTTTTCCGTGGTCTTCCGGGTCTTTTGGTGTTGCTGAGCTCACCGGCATGTTCTTTCTTTTTAAGGATGTTCCAAACAGTTGATTTGGCCACACCTAATGTTTTTGCTATCTCTCTGATGGGTTTGTTTTGTTTTTTCAGCCTAATGATGGCTTGCTTCACTGATAGTGACAGCTATTTGGAACTCATATTGAGAGTGGACAGCAACAGATTCCAAATGCAAATAGCACACTTGAAATGAACTCTGGACCTTTTATCTGCTCCTTGTAAATGGGATAATAAGGGAATAACACACACCTGGCCATGGAACAGCCGAGTAGCCAATTGTCCCATTACTTTTGGTCCCTTAAAAAGTGAGAGGCACATATACAAACTGTTGTAATTCCTACACTGTTCACCTGATTTGGATGTAAATACAATCAAATTAAAGCTGAAAGTCTGCAGTTAACCTCCCTGGCAGTATGATGATGATTTTAGGTACTGAAAGCGGTACAATTATTTTGCATGGAAATTGGCGTTTTATATTGTAGGCCTGCAATTCTTAGGAATAACTCACTTAAATCTGTCCAAACCAGAGTCTAGTAGACATCTCGGGTATGATAAAGTTTGAAACACAAAATCATAAATTAAATATAATAAATAACTATAAAAATTATTCAATAATGTAATCAAATCAAAAACACTGAAATTTGCTCAGTTGCAGAATTGTCGCTGTCATTTGATTTAGTGTTTGATGACGAATTTCCCCACAAATCGCTATCGCTCAATTCTGCAAGTGATTCTAATTTATTATCGCTGTTTTCTAGCTGGTCTAAAATCACTTTTGACATAAAGGGACACTTTTTTGGTTGCTATGGACAATCTCCAAAATGTATAATATAAAACTGCAGGGCACTGGACAGACCACTAGGGACAAAGGGGATGTGTAAGTTTTTTTATACAGTACTGTAATCTGTAAGATTACAATATACTGTATGTGTTTTGTGTTTTTCCTTTTTTGAACTTGGCGCCGATCTCCGCTCCCGTGCGTCGTAACGTTGCAGGGAATGGAGCTCAGCGGCACTCGGGCACTGTGTGAATCGAGCGGAGGAGCTCGCACACAGCGGGGAGACATCGCAGGATCCAGGGGACAAGGTAAGTAACTCTCCCTGTATCCTGCAAGGAGATCCAGAGTCTGGCTCGGGGTTACCGCTAATGGTACTGAAGTTCTACCCCGAGCCAGACTCGGGATTACCGCCAGGGGAGTTAAAGCACATCTTGTTTGTTTCATTTCAAATCCATTGTGGTGGTGTATAGAGCCAAAAAGATTAGAATCGTGTCGATGTCCCAATATTTATGAACCTGACTGTATATAGATCAGACTAAAATGAGGGACAGAGGGACATTGCTCCAAATGAGGGACAGTCCCTCGAAATCAGGGACAGTTGGGAGCTAGGGATGAGCCGAACACCCCCGGGTTCGGTTCGCACCAGAACCTTCGAACCGACCGAAAGTTTGCGCAAATTTTCGAACCCTATACGTTATAATGGACGCGAACGTTCAAAATCAAAAGTGCTAATTACAACGGCCAATATGCATGTTAATGTCATAAAACAGGTTTGGGGACCCGGGTCCTGCCCCAGGGGACATATATCAATGCAAAAAGAACTTTTAAAAACTAACGTTTTTTCGGGAGCAGTCATTTTTATGCATAAAGTGAAAAAAAAAAGTGAAATTTTCCTTTAAATATGGTACCTGGGGGGTGTCTAAAGTATGCCTGTGAAGTGGCATGTGTTTCCCGTGTTTAGAACCGTCCTTGCACAAAATGACATTTGTAAAGGAAAAAAAGAAGCCATTTAAAACCACTTGCGGCTTTAATGTCATGTCTTGTCCTGGCCGCCATATGGCTGAAAATCCTTGAGAAAAATGGCATGGCTACCCCATCACCCCCCCCCCACCCCCACCCCAGCCCCTTTGGGTCTTGTATGGATATTAAGGGGGACCCCGCACCAAAATAAAACCCTATACCTACAACCCTATATACTCTGAACAGCAGTATATAGGTGGTGCAAACAAGACACGGACTGTAGGTTTGTTCTTAAGTAGAATCTGAACAGGTACATTATGAAGTGTAGCTCCATCCCAAAAAAATTATTTTTAAGCTTTTTGGAGAACATAGGGAGGGGTTATCACCCCTGTAACATTTGCTGTCTTTGCACATCTGTTCAGAACATGTCACCTCACTTTCCGTCCCAATGACAAATGTTTTTGGAAAAGTGGGGTTTGAATTGAAACAAGGATTGGTGATAAAGCATCAGTAGGGAGGAGATACCTTTTTCCCAAATTAAATCTAACAGGATAGAATTTCTAGGGGTAGATTTCCTCTCACTTCCTGTTTTCTCTTTCCGTTTGCAAGTAGGAGTCGTTTGTAAGTTGGATGTTTGAAAGTAGGGGCCTGCCGTATATACTCTGCAGAAATTTGCCCTATTAGATGTTGGTGTAGCCACAAGACTGGTGGGCACAGGAATGGGCCCTGCTGTGTTATTAGATCAAGATTTGTAATTGCATGCACCTGTTGAACAGGGCAGAAAAATTGGGCCTTTGGTGGTGGTGGTGGTGGTGGTGTGGACGGTGTTGCCACAAGACTGTAAGCCCTCACAGTTACTCTTGGTGGGCGCAGGAATGGGCCCTGCTGTGAGTTATTAGATCAAGATTTGTAATTGCATGCACCTGTTGAACAGGGCAGAAAAATTGGGCCTTTGGCGGTGGTGGTGGACGGTGTTGCCACAAGACTGTAGGCCCTCATAGTTACTCTTGGTGGGCGCAGGAATGGGCCCTGCTGTGAACTATTAGATCAAGATTTGTAATTACACGCCCCTGTTAAACAGGGGCTGAAAAATTGTGCCTTAGGCATTGGTGCTGGTGCCACAACACTGCAACCCCTCACAGATACTGTACTCTTAGCACAGCAATGAGACCTGTTGCAAAGCATTGCCTAAAAATTGTAATTACACGCCCCAACAGGGGCTGAAAAATTGTGCCTTAGGCACTGGTGCCACACACTGCAACCCCTCACAGATACTGTACTTGGAGCACAGCAGTCACACCTGTTGCGAAGCATCTTTTTAAAAAATTGTAATTACACGCCCCTGTTAAACAGGGCTGAAAAATTGTGCCTTAGGCATTGGTGCTGGTGCCACAACACTGCAACCCCTCACAGACACTGTACTCTTAGCACAGCAATGAGACCTGTTGCAAAGCATTGCCTAAATATTGCAATTACACGCCCCAACAGGGGCTGAAAAATTGTGCCTTAGGCACTGGTGCTGGTGCCACAACACTGCAACCCCTCACAGATACTGTACTTGGAGCACAGCAGTCATACCTGTTGCGAAGCATTTTTTTAAAAAATTGTAATTACACGCCCCTGTTAAACAGGGGCTGAAAAATTGTGCCTTAGGCATTGGTGCTGGTGCCACAACACTGCAACCCCTCACAGATACTGTACTTGGAGCACAGCAGTCACACGTGTTGCAAAGCATTTTTTTTAAACAATTCTAAGTACACGCCCTTGTTATACAGGGGCTGAAAAATTGTGCCTTAGGCACTGGTGTGGTGGCATGGATCATTGAGGAGGAGGAAGAGGATAGTCAGTGAACATAACAGGACAGTCACTCAGCATCAGCATAGGCAGTCTTGAAGGGATGTGACATTATAAATTATTCCGTTATATCCGCTTCAGGTGCCTGGTAGCTGGTGGTGATCCAAGACTGATTCATTTTGATGAAGGTCAGTCGATCAACCGAGTCGGTGGACAGGCGCACCCTATGATCGGTGACAAATCCTCCAGCAGCACTGAATGTGCGTTCGGAAAGAACGCTGGAGGCAGGACAGGCCAGTAGCTCAATTGCATACTGTGCAAGCTCTGGACAGTGATCCATCCTCAGGACCCAGTAAGCCAGAGGATTTTCGGTGGAAAAGGTGTCCAAGTCTGACCTTGCCCAAGGTATTCCTGCACCATGTATATCAGACGCTGGCGATGGTTGCTGGAACCGATCATACCTTGGGGCTGCGGACTAAAAAAATTGTCTGAACGCATCGGTCAGACGTCCACCTTCCCCACCGCTCCTTCTGCTACTGACCGAAGCCTCAGCAACTCGTCGTCCAGGACCAGGAGTTTGTAACCTCCCAGTTTCTGGGAACGCGTTGCACAGACCTTTCTGCAAGGCCTCCCTGAGATGTCTCATCCTCTGCTCCCTCTGCGACGGCAAGATAAGGTCCGCAACCTTACCCTTGTACCGTGGATCAAGTAGAGTGGCCAGCCAGTAATGGTCCCTCTCCTGATCCGAAGAACACGAGGATCCTTCCGCAGGCTTTGCAGGATCAGGGAGGCCATGCAGCGTAGGTTAGCTGAGGCATTCGGTCCGGAGTCTTCTGGGTCACTGAGGATGACATGATCGCCAGCCACCTCCTCCCAGCCACGTACAAGTCCACTGGTTTGTTGGGACTGTACATCATCTCTAAAAGACTGCTGCTGCTGATGCTGAGTGACAGGCTCCACCTCCATGCTCACACAATCCTCCTCCTCCTCCTCCTCATCCTCATCCTCTTCCTGTGTGATGGGTGGGACAGAAGGAACACTGTCCGGATAAAGGGGGCCTTGAGAGGCAAGGAAGTCCTCCTCTTCCTGCCTCTGTTCTGCCTCAAGTGCCCTGTCCATTATCCCACGCAGCGTATGCTCCAACAGGTGGACAAGAGGTACAGTGTCACTGATGCATGCACTGTCACTGCTCACCATCCTCGTGGCCTCCTCAAATGGTGAGAGGACAGTGCATGCATCCCTGATCATGCTCCACTGACATGGGGAAAAAAAAACAAGCTCCCCTGACCCTGTCCTGGTGCCGTAGTCACAAAGGTACTCATTGATGGCTCTCTGCTGCGTGTGCAGTCGCTGCAGCATGGCCAAAGTTGAGTTCCACCTGCTGGGCATGTCACATATTAGGCGGTCTTGGGCAGGTTCAGCTCCTTTTGCAGCTCAGTCAGCCGAGCACTGGCATTATAAGATCGGCGGAAATGCACACAGACTTTCCTGGCCTGCCTCAGGACATCCTGTAAGCCTGGGAACCTGCCCAAGAACCGCTGCAACACCAGGTTGAGGACGTGAGCCATACAGGGCACATGGGTGAGCTGCCCCTGTCGCAGGGCGGAGAGGAGGTTGGTGCCATTGTCAGAAACAACCATTCCTGGCTTAAGCTGGCGTGGCGTCAACCACCTCTCAGCCTGCCCCTGCAGAGCTGCCAGAACCTCTGGCCCAGTGTGGCTCCTGTCCCCCAAACACACCAGCGCAAGCACGGCATGGCATCTTTTTGCCTGCGTACTTGCATAGCCCCTTGTACGCATACGGAGCACCGCTGGTTCCGAGGACAGAGCACTGGAGGAAGAAGAAGAGGAGGGGGTGGAGGAGAGAGGTGTGTCACAACCAGTAGCAGTAGTAGCATTTTGGAGGCGTGGTGGCGGAACAACCTCCAACACTACTGCACCTTGTCCTGCATCCCTCCCAGCTGCCAAAAGAGTGACCCAATGGGCCGTGAAAGAAAGGTAACGTCCCTGTCCATGCCTGCTGGAGCATGAGTCAGCGGTAATATGCACCTTACCGCTGACCGCCCTGTCCAGCGAGGCATGGACATTGCCTTCCACATGCCGGTAGAGAGACGGAATCGCCTTCCGTGAGAAAAAGTGGCGTTGTTGTACAGTTGCTGTGCTGGCCTCTAGCTGGCCTCCAGGGGGCATCCTGCCTCGTTGGACATGTGACGCCGCATCCTCCTCCTCCTCGTCCTCCTCCTCATCCTCTCTCCCTTCAGGCACCCACGTGGAGTCAGTGACCTCATCATCCCCTCCCTCTTCACCACTAGAGCAAACCTGGCAGTAAGCTGCAGCTGGTGGAACAGTACTGCCAGATTGCTGTCCTTCAGCATCCCCTCTCTCTGCGCGCACACTACTGACTTCCTCAAGCTGGGTATCATCATCCGAGCCTTCGAATCGTTGGGCATCCTCCTGGAGCATGTACCCAACACTGTGCTCAAAGAGTTCGGGGGACTCCTCAGGAGGACATGGTGGGTCTAGGGAAGGGGTGGCTGATGATGCCATTGAGTACGCGTTGGCAGCTGCTCTGCCAGTACCCTGAGCCTGGGTGAGAGAGGATGAGGAGGATGAGGAGGGCTTGATCATCCATTCTACCAAGCCTTCAGCATGATGCGGCTCCACATGTCCAGCTGCCGAAAACAAAGACGCGCGTGTCCCATGGCCACGTGCTGAAGACGATGCACGACCACGTCCACGGCCACGTCCACTAGAAACAGAGCCTGCCTGCCCTGTGTTCTTGCCTCTGCACGCTCTGCCTCCCCTTGGCGGTCTTCCAGCCATTGTAGTCGGTAGTCCTGTGGGTGCTGCTGAGAAGAAAATATAGGAGCTCTGTGTGATGCCACTAACACACTAGAAGTCCTATGGGTGCTTCTGCAAAGAAAATATAGGAGCTCTGTGTGATGCCACTAACACACTAGAAGTCCTGTGGGTGCTGCTGAGAAGAAAATATAGGAGCTCTGTGTGATGCCACTAACACACTAGAAGTCCTATGGGTGCTTCTGCAAAGAAAATAGAGGAGCTCTGTGTGATGCCACTAACACACTAGAAGTCCTGTGGGTGCTGCTGAGAAGAAAATATAGGAGCTCTGTGTGATGCCACTAACACACTAGAAGTCCTATGGGTGCTTCTGCAAAGAAAATATAGGAGCTCTGTGTGATGCCACTAACACACTAGAAGTCCTATGGGTGCTTCTGGAAGAAAATATAGGAACTCTGTGTGATGCCACTAACACAGTACGAGTCCTATGGGTGCTTCTGGGAAGAAAATATAGGAACTCTGTGTGATGCCACTAACACAGTACAAGTCCTATGGGTGCTTCTGGGAAGAAAATATAGGAACTCTGTGTGATGCCACTAACACAGTACAAGTCCTATGGGTGCTTCTGGGAAGAAAATATAGGAACTCTGTGTGATGCCACTAACACACTAGAAGTCCTATGGGTGCTTCTGGGAAGAAAATATAGGAACTCTGTGTGATGCCACTAACACAGTACAAGTCCTATGGGTGCTTCTGGGAAGAAAATATAGGAACTCTGTGTGATGCCACTAACACAGTACAAGTCCTATGGGTGCTTCTGGGAAGAAAATATAGGAACTCTGTGTGATGCCACTAACACAGTACAAGTCCTATGGGTGCTTCTGGGAAGAAAATATAGGAACTCTGTGTGATGCCACTAACACAGTACAAGTCCTATGGGTGCTTCTGGGAAGAAAATATAGGAACTCTGTGTGATGCCACTAACACACTAGAAGTCCTATGGGTGCTTCTGGGAAGAAAATATAGGAACTCTGTGTGATGCCACTAACACAGTACAAGTCCTATGGGTGCTTCTGGGAAGAAAATATAGAAACTCTGTGTGATGCCACTAACACAGTACAAGTCCTATGGGTGCTTCTGGGAAGAAAATATAGGAACTCTGTGTGATGCCACTAACACACTACAAGTCCTATGGGTGCTTCTGGGAAGAAAATATAGGAACTCTGTGTGATGCCACTAACACACTACAAGTCCTATGGGTGCTTCTGGAAGAAAATATAGGAACTCTGTGTGATGCCACTAACACAGTACAAGTCCTATGGGTGCTTCTGGGAAGAAAATATAGGAACTCTGTGTGATGCCACTAACACAGTACAAGTCCTATGGGTGCTTCTGGAAGAAAATATAGGAACTCTGTGTGATGCCACTAACACACTAGAAGTCCTATGGGTGCTTCTGGGAAGAAAATATAGGAACTCTGTGTGATGCCACTAACACAGTACAAGTCCTATGGGTGCTTCTGGGAAGAAAATATAGGAACTCTGTGTGATGCCACTAACACAGTACAAGTCCTATGGGTGCTTCTGGGAAGAAAATATAGGAACTCTGTGTGATGCCACTAACACAGTACAAGTCCTATGGGTGCTTCTGGGAAGAAAATATAGGAACTCTGTGTGATGCCACTAACACAGTACAAGTCCTATGGGTGCTTCTGGGAAGAAAATATAGGAACTCTGTGTGATGCCACTAACACAGTACAAGTCCTATGGGTGCTTCTGGGAAGAAAATATAGGAACTCTGTGTGATGCCACTAACACACTAGAAGTCCTATGGGTGGGTGCTTCTGGGAAGAAAATATAGGAACTCTGTGTGATGCCACTAACACAGTACAAGTCCTATGGGTGCTTCTGGGAAGAAAATATAGGAACTCTGTGTGATGCCACTAACACAGTACAAGTCCTATGGGTGCTTCTGGGAAGAAAATATAGGAACTCTGTGTGATGCCACTAACACAGTACAAGTCCTATGGGTGCTTCTGGGAAGAAAATATAGGAACTCTGTGTGATGCCACTAACACAGTACAAGTCCTATGGGTGCTTCTGGGAAGAAAATATAGGAACTCTGTGTGATGCCACTAACACACTAGAAGTCCTATGGGTGCTTCTGGGAAGAAAATATAGGAACTCTGTGTGATGCCACTAACACAGTACAAGTCCTATGGGTGCTTCTGGGAAGAAAATATAGAAACTCTGTGTGATGCCACTAACACAGTACAAGTCCTATGGGTGCTTCTGGGAAGAAAATATAGGAACTCTGTGTGATGCCACTAACACACTACAAGTCCTATGGGTGCTTCTGGGAAGAAAATATAGGAACTCTGTGTGATGCCACTAACACACTACAAGTCCTATGGGTGCTTCTGGGAAGAAAATATAGGAACTCTGTGTGATGCCACTAACACAGTACAAGTCCTATGGGTGCTTCTGGGAAGAAAATATAGGAACTCTGTGTGATGCCACTAACACAGTACAAGTCCTATGGGTGCTATCTGGGAAGAAAATATAGGAACTCTGTGTGATGCGACTAACACAGTAGAAGTCCTATGGGTGCTTCTGGAAGAAAATATAGGAACTCTGTGTGATGCCACTAACACAGTACAAGTCCTATGGGTCCTTCTGGGAAGAAAATATAGGAACTCTGTGTGATGCCCTAACACACTAGAAGTCCTATGGGTCCTTCTGGGAAGAAAATATAGGAACTCTGTGTGATGCCACTAACACAGTACAAGTCCTATGGGTGCTTCTGGGAAGAAAATATAGGAACTCTGTGTGATGCCACTAACACAGTACAAGTCCTATGGGTGCTTCTGGGAAGAAAATATAGGAACTCTGTGTGATGCCACTAACACAGTAGAAGTCCTATGGGTGCTTCTGGGAAGAAAATATAGGAACTCTGTGTGATGCCACTAACACAGTAGAAGTCCTATGGGTGCTTCTGGGAAGAAAATATAGGAACTCTGTGTGATGCCCCTAACACAGTACAAGTCCTATGGGTGCTTCTGGAAGAAAATATAGGAACTCTGTGTGATGCCACTAACACAGTAGAAGTCCTATGGGTGCTTCTGGGAAGAAAATATAGGAACTCTGTGTGATGCCACTAACACAGTACAAGTCCTATGGGTGCTTCTGGGAAGAAAATATAGGAACTCTGTGTGATGCCACTAACACAGTAGAAGTCCTATGGGTGCTTCTGGGAAGAAAATATAGGAACTCTGTGTGATGCCACTAACACAGTACAAGTCCTATGGGTGCTTCTGGGAAGAAAATATAGGAACTCAGTGTGATGCCACTAACACACTATACAACTCCTATGGGTGCTTCTGGGAAGAAAATATAGGAACTCTGTGTGATGCCACTAACACAGTACAAGTCCTATGGGTGCTTCTGGGAAGAAAATATAGGAACTCTGTGTGATGCCACTAACACACTAGAAGTCCTATGGGTGCTTTTGGGGTGCAATGCTGTGCTAACAGCACTGCGGTTGGTACTACTGCAATACTGTACTAACAGTAAAACACGCACCAGACTAATCAGCAGCAGCTAAAAACACACTAACCAGCAGCAATGGACGATCAATGACAGGTAGCAATGGTTTAGCAAATAAATAGCCAATGGTTTAGCAAAGTAGAGCAAATCTTTCTATATGAATGAATCTAGCAAAGACACAGAATCAGCCTGATCTCTCCTAAAGCCGGAACTCATGTGACCGGGCCGACGGCGTGGCGGCCTTTTAATTTTTTTACTAGTAATGGCTACAGGCGTCCTGCCTGTAGCCAATTATGGCTCTCCGAGTTTCCGGCGCTGTGATTGGCCAAGTATGCGGGGTCACAGTGCATGCTTGGCCAATCATCAGCCAGCAATGCACTGCGCTGGCCGCAATGCATTGCGGGGCCGCTCGCATCACACGAATGTGATGCGAGCGGCCAAAATAGTTCTGGGCTCGCCGAACGCCCGGTGCTCGATGCGAACATGGGTTCGCATCGAGCACCGGGCCCATCCCTATTGGGAGCTATGGTAAAACTAATCTGAGGACTCTAATGGAAGAGCTGTCTAGATCACTAAGGTAAGGTGACCAGATTTTTTTTATGAAATCCGGGGACATATTTTTTTTACTAGTAATGGCGGCAATTAGCGACTCTCTGCCCTTCGCCACTGAGCCTTATGGACTATTGGGTGGGAAGCGGACGAAGATCAAGGCAAGGGAAGGCAAGGAGATGGGCAGGTGGCTGGCCAGGACTTGAGCCAAGACAGAAGAACATGCGAGCAGGAGCGGAACGGGCATGCACTCGAAACTCAAGAAATATTCTCTCCGCTCCGACCAGCACATGATCATCAGAAAGGGGCACAGAATAACTACCATAATTCTAGTAGTACTAAAGCTAGTAGGAGCGGCAGAGCGTGCGGGGGGGGGTGTAATTCAGATTTTTTTTTTTTTATTCTGAACTGACTGTCTTTGAAATTGCCCCAGACCCTGTCCAAATCCAATCCGAGGACAAAACTGGGGACAGACTAGGTTCGGGGACAGTGTCCTCAACCTGGGGACTGTCCCCGATGACCGGGGATGTCTGGTCACCCTAAACTAAGGCCTCTGTCACATGGCCGTTTAGCCGTAAACAACATATTTCAGCGGCAAGAGTCAGTAGATTCTTTCAGTTGCAATCACAGGTGCATTTGAATAGCGGTTAGGGACAGATGTGAGCGTTTGTGCTCTAACATCCATCCCTAACCACAAGTCACCCATCGTGTTCGGCTACATGCAAACAACAGAGGCCGCTGTCAGTTTTTAGAAGTGGCCACAACTATTCGCATGCACCTGCAAGAATCCGCTGATTCATAAATGGCTGTGGGAAGAAGGCCTAAAAGTAACATCTTCACAATTTTGTCCAAGTTGCTGAAGCTGGAGGGCCGAGAATACATAATTTGCTGACCTGCTCCACCAAATAGCCTGAATTATTTGTGTCAGTGCCCTCCCTGTTCTAAGATCATTGATAGAGGGAGGCATGTTACATTTGTGCCTCACCCCCACTAGTGCATCACCATAGCTGACACATAAAAGCGCCTCTTGGTATATGGCAACAGAGCCATGGGAACCAGCATGCAGCATGTAAAAACAGAAAACAAAATAAGTCTTGATCTACATATTTTTTTTTTTGCGAAGCAGTGATTTAGAACAAGTTTAAGGAGATCTATAGTGATGCACTTTAATTTTGCACAGCATTGTAATAACAATACAATCAATAGTTATTATTGACAAACCAAAATATTCTTACCTGAAATACCTCCGTTCATGATTTGTTTTGAGCACTGCCTGTGTGCTGGCCATCTTTTTCCACAATCTCCTGGATTCCCTGCATGCTTCACAGCTTCTCCTCTGCTGTTTGCTATTGATTTCTAACGACTACATATCCCATGGTACCTTCCAGCCTACAAACAGTCATTCCTGTACTGACTCCGCCTCCACAAACTCCTCCCCTCAGCACCTCTGCAGTTCAGAAGCCAGATGTTCCGTCAGAATTGGTAACCCGTCAGATTAGGTAAAGGAAGTGACATTCTGTCAGCTGCGCATGCGTTCCACCACTACCAGGTTTGCTCATCTGACAGAACACCAGCAGTCAGAAGAAGGCAGTGGACATCTTAGTACACCCAGCTATGTCTTGAATTTCAGAGTAATTTTAGCAATAAAGTGCAAATATATAAATAAATATAGTATATTGACATGTGATGCTGTTTGGCTGTTTAATTTTGAAAGCCTAAAGATTTAGCCCTGAACAGTGCGGGGTGTACCAACATGGCCTCTGCCACCTTCCTACTGCTGGTGTCCAGCTTCTTTCAAAATGTAACATCCAAACACCATCACAGACGTCAACATACTATATTTATGATCAGAGTTCCTTGAACCCAGACAAACACAGAACCACATAAAGATGTCACAAGACTCACAATGAAACACAGCCCTGAGGTGTGCCCTGCTCAGCTGGTCAGTACGCTAAAAAAGGTGGCATACTCAATGATAGTAAGTAATGGATGATTGTAGATAAGGGATGTGCGAGGAAAGTGTCCTGAGAAAGGGGAATGGGTGGAAGGGTATCACGCACCGGAACAGACAAGGATACAGGGGAGTGGGCTGAATATTTAATCACCAAACTCCTTCCATAAATTCAGGCCACCATACTGGCCTTCATATTTATAATCAGAGTTCCTTGAACCGAGACAAACACAGAACCACATAAAGACGCAACAAGACTCACAATGAAACACAGACCTGAGGTGTGCCCTGGTCAGCTGGTCAGTATGCCAAAAAAGGGGGCAAAATACCAGGATAGGGAAATAAATGTTTTATTGAACATGTAAAGTTATTGAGCAAGCTTGATAAATGCTTGTAACATTTCGACCTGAGGGTTAGGGATGTACCAGGAGAAGCAAGCAGATTTCCACCTGCCCAACCTCCTGATGACATGATGCGGCACGCTGTGCTGGGAGGCAGCTGAAGCTGCTCTGATGCAAAAGGAGTTCCCTGAATGTAGGCTGGTGTTGAGGCCTAAGTTGACCAAGAGAATGCAAGCATGTTTGATAGACTGGTTAGCGCCCAGGGGGCTGGTAGGGAATAGTAACATAGGACTGGCACTGGACTCACTAGGGAGGTGCATCAACAATTGGTCTCTATAACTGGGCACCATTCCTTGAGGGTCCGGAAGAACTTGATGTCAACCCCCCTACCGGTCTTGGACCCTGTCAGATTTAGTATGAAATGATCTCGGAGGCGGGACAGGTAACACCTGCTCAATACCTGGCAACCGGGGCGTTTGCATGTGAACTCGCCTCGTCGCAGGAAACCATAGAAAGCTAAGTAAATAGCTTTGATGACCAGGCTGGGCAGTAACCTAAAGGGGGACTGTGAAAGGATAGCTGACATGTCCTGGAACGTGGCACTTGAAATAGGTAAGCATTTACCTCCGGCCACTGGCTGGTGCTTCTGGATACCTCGTATCAGCTTTGACTGTATGGGTCGTGAACAGGGATGGCTTCTCGGATCCTGTAATGACAGGAAATGTTGAATGCCGGCCAAGTACCACCTGATGGTATTGTGGGATAATGTAAATTCCGTGTGACAATACAGCACGAAAGCCAGGATATGCTTAATTTCGCCTGTCCCCGAACTGGGACACGAGATTCGGCATTGGCAGTAAGTGTTCCAGGCGGTGTGGTATGCCTTTAATGTGTTGCGGGACAGAGACTGGTTGATCAGTTGGGTAGCGTTGCATAAGTGATCATTTAGTACATCATCAGCTGCGAGCAAGGTGGGACGAGAGATGTGGTTAGATTGGCTCCTGGATTCTGTTGGAAAAATAAAGAAAAATTTAATCGGGACAGCGCATCCGCTGCAAGGATGCACTTGCCGGTAATAAAGGAACAGTGAAGATTTAACTTGTACTGTAGAGATATCTGCACTAGCCTGCGTAAAAAAGGACATGATGGCCAAGGACTTGGACCTGCCTTTGTTGATGATCTCGGCTGTGGCCAGGTTGTTTATAAAGAGGACCACAGTTTTTCCCTATCCAGGTGTGGCCAAAACCTGAGCTGCTGCTACTATGACATAAAGTTCGAACAATGAGGATGTCTGACTAAACCTAGGGATCAGCAGAATCTCTTGAGGCCACGGTCCTGTGAATCAGTGGGGGCCAAAAATTGCTGCAAAGCCTGTGGAGGCTGCTGCATCCGTAACTACATGATGCGACAAGGCAGATGCTACCGGGATGAACATGGACACACCGTTCCAGTTTTCCAGGACTTCGTCCGCTTGATCTAATCTAAGGGTCCTGTTCCTATGGTAAGAAAACCAGAAGTCGTGAGATGGATTGCCCATGAGGAATGATCCTCATTGCGAAATTAAGCATCCCTAATAAGGGCTGTAGTTGCTTTTCTGTGCAAACTTGCGAAAGGGCTAAGGCATGAATGACCAATCTGATCCGGGTCAACTTGTCGGACAGTAGGCTGGCCTGCATGGAATGCGTGTCTAACTTGATGCCTAAAAGGTGATAGACTGAGCCGGACCTTCCACTTTATGTTCCGCGATGGGTACATTCAGTTTACCAAATGCTTCCCTTAGTTTATCCAAATCTGTGGGGGACTCATCAGGCCGTTCGATCAACAGGAAGTCGTCTAGGTAGTGGATGACTTTCTAGCAATAAGTAATGAGCTTTGTGGGACAAAATCCAGGTGAGAGATTGTATGAATGTGTCGAAAAGCCATGGACTGCTCTTTGAGCCGAAGGTTAGTTTGGTGGCGAAATAATATGAGCCTTTCCACTTGATACCATGCCATTGCCACAAGGGCGGCTCGATAGGCAATAGTTTAAAGGCATCCAAAATGTCTGCCTTGGACAGCCACGTGTCCGTTCCTATACTGATGATGCACTGTATAGCTTAGTCAACAGAAGCGTATTTGAGAGAGATCTCTTCAGACAGGATTAATGAATTTAAACTGGGAATCATAAATTAAACAGAGTTTATTTGAAAATGTTCCCTTAACCACTTCAGCTCTGGAAGGATTTGCCCCCTTAATGACAGGGCCATTTTTTGCGATAAGGCACTGCGTCGCTTTAACTGACAATTGCACGGTCGTTCAACGTTGTGCCCAAATAAAATTGATGTCCTTTTTTTTTTACACAAATATGGCTTTCTTTTGGTGGCATTTGATCACCTCTGTGGTTTTTATTTTTTGCGCTCTAAACAAAAAAAGAGCAGCAATTTAAAAAAAATATATATTTTCTTACTTTTTGCTATAATACATACACACAAAAAAAAATGTATTCTTAAGTTTAGGCCAATATATATTCTTCTACATTATTTTGGTTAAAAAAAATTGCAATAGGCGTATATTAATTGGTTTGCGCAAAAGTTATCGTGTCTACAAACTACAGGATAGATTTAGGGACTTTTATATATTTTTATTGTTTTTACTGGTAATGGCGGCAATCTGCAATTTTTAGCAGGACTGTGACATTGCGGCAGACAAATTTGACCCCAAATTACACTTTTTGGAGAACCAGTGACATTAATACATTGATCAGTGCTATAAAAATGCACTGATCAATGTAAAAATGACACTGTCAGGGAAGGCATTAACACTAGGGGGCGATCAAGAGGTTAACTATGTTCCCTAGGTGTGTTCTAACTGCATGGGGGATGGACTCACTGGGACATGACAGAGATCACTGTTCCCGATCACTGGGAACAGAAGATCTCTGACATGTCCCATGTCAGAACATGGAAATGCCTTGTTTACATAGGCATTTCCCCATTCTGCCTGTGTACAAGGCGATCGTGGGCAAGCTCCCACAGCGTGCAGTGAGCACGAGCCGCCATACAGGTACCGTGATTGGCGCAGGAGAGCCAACCTGCCACAGTATAGCTGCGTGAGCAGGTCATCTAGTGGTTAACAAGCCCAATTAGGGCTAACTCTCCAAGTACTAAATGGTGAAACAGAAAAAGGTCCAATGATGAAACCTCATCCAGCTCTGTCTGCAGCAAAGCTTCTATGGCTTCCACATCAGTAGAGACCGACAGAAAATTCCTGCACTCATGGGTGGTTTGTGGGAGGGTGATGAGACCAGTATGAAACCAGAAGGTGAATCCCTGTACCAGGAAGAGCTTAGTCATGAGGTGTTGGGGTGTTTAAGAGTGCATGTGGTCTTGGGATGTGCTCTGTGACGTGCAGGCATGAAGTAAACATCATTGGCTGTATGTGCAGGAGGCGTAATTAAAGTTTTTACATATCTGCGCTTTCCCAAGCAACTGAACAGGCTGCCCTAATTTATCCACCTGAGGATGCTGAGTGGGAGTAGGCAGAATGCCCTGGGCAGCCCTGGAGGTGGAGGGAAGAACAGGGGGCGTCTGGAACACCAATTCGCTATATGCGTGGAGGATTGGCAGATGGAGCAAAGTGGGGAACGTAAGCCAGCAAAATGGCCGCAGAAGAGCATGTTGCTCCAGTTGGTGCCGACTTTAAACTGAGAGAGCTTAGCTGTAGCTTTTGCTGTGAATGAATGATGGTAATCATAGAATGCCTAGCCCCCGTACTTACACCCCAAATCCACCATGGCGTGGAGGTACAGATCTAGCTCCTCCCTCCTGCTAGGACTGACAGAGCACAAGACATCTCGGAAGATGCCAAATGCCAGAACGAATTTTGGGATAGATAATTTACGATTGAGCATGGGATCTTTAGACTTCACCACAACTGAGACATCCCCACAAGCATATGACTTGTTCTCGTATATATCGTTGACGGAGATAAGGAGAGAGGCCAAGTTCATGTCCTTGTCCCCTTATGTCCTTCCTAATGTTGGCTGGGATGAAATGCGCTGGGTTAACGGTGGGACTGCCATCCGTCTTACCTTCAGGCGGGATTGCTGCAACTGGGGCTGTGACCATTCCCGAAGTGGCCACTGCTGGGCGAACCACTAAGACTCACACTCTTGCCTGGACATTATGGATAGATGTGGACAGGGTGTTGACAATAGCAGACAACTGAGTGAGAGCCAAGGAAATGGACTGCAAAGAAGCCTGCTCTGCACTGGCTCCAGCTACTGCTGGTGGTGGAAATAATAGTTGAAACAGCTCTGCCTTCCTAGATGCGGCAGAGAAGGGAATGCCTCTACACTGTAGTTCAGTGATGAGTTTGGGGGTGGTCCAATCCCTCAGAGATTGAGCAATGCCATGCCCGAACCCCTGGAAGGTGTAGGAGGAGCAGAGGCGTGGCGCACAGCATTACGCCATGAGCCCACCCAGGTGTTACAACAGCAAATTAATATTTCCTGCTACAACATTGATCCTCCTCCCAGGCAATCGGGAAGCGGGGTCTGATACCCATCCCCACGAATTTCTGAAAGGACAGGTGATCCTATTGGATGCCTGGGAGGAGGGGAGGAGATGCACGGCGGAACTGAGGAGGAGAAGATACAGGAGCCGCTGCCCAATGCCCTCCGCAGCCTGATGTCCGCCAATGTCTCGATCCTTGCTGCTGCCCGATGTGCCCACCACTTCCTGATCCCCGCCGCTGCACGATGTGCCTGCCGCCTAGATGGAGTAAGTGCCCATTGACCGGCAGACAGCAGGGGGGGGGGTTAGAGGTGCCGCGTGGGGTTTTGTTTGTTGCCCCCCAAGCAAAAAACCACCAGCCGCCACTGGTTATAACTCTTGTCAGATTTTTTCGCCATCTGTGTCCCATTGCGGGTTCCATGGTTCCATGCATCCGAGGGGGGCGGGGTCACCAGGTGGCCCGCTCTCCGTTATATAAGACTCCGTTATATAAGACCTGTCAGAAGAAGAGAAGCGTCACACAGCGGGAGCCTCCCATTGCGCAGAGCGGCCCGAGAACTAAGAAGAGACGCCGTGGAGGAAGATGCTGGACGAGAATACCGGAGCAAGAAGAAGCGGATCGGAGGAAGAAGAAGATGGAGGAAGAAGAAGATGGAGAAAGAAGAAGATGGAGGATGAAGAAGATGGAGGAAGAAGATGAAGAAACCGAAGGATGAAGAAAGGAAGAAGACCAAAGGAAAGAAGATGAAAGAAGACTTTAAAAAAGGACTTGTCAAAGACCGTCTCCTGTCATTTTTAACACTTTTGTCACTTTTTTGGTGTAATGGTAGGGGTATCTTTGTGCCCCCTTACCATTTCACACAGGGGGGAGGCCGGGATCTGGGGGTCCCCTTGTTAAAGGGGGCTTCCAGATTCCGATAAGCCCCCTGCCCGTAGACCCCCAAAACCACCGGCCAGGGTTGTGGGGATGAGGCCCTTGTCCTCATCAACATGGGGACAAGGTGCTTTGGGGGGGGACCCCAAAGCATCCTCCCAATGTTGAGGGCATGTAGCCTGGTACGGTTCAGGAGGGGGGGCGCTCTCTCATCCCCCCCTCTTTTCCTGCGGCCTGCCAGGTTGCGTGCTCGGATAAGGGTCTGGTATGGAATTTGAGGGGGGCCCCCACGCCATTTGTTTTGTTGGAACAGGGTTCCCCTTAAAATCCATACCAGACCTGAAGGGCCTGGCATGGATTTTGAGGGGGACCCCCACGCCATTTTTTTTTGGGGCGCGGGGTTCCCCTTAAAATCCATACCAGACCTGAAGAGCCTGGTATGCTCTTGGAGGGGAACCCATGCCTTTTTTTTTTTAAATTAAAGTCGCCTGGCCTGGGGGCGACTTAAAGTTGTGTTGTAAGTCGCCCAAGTCGTGTTGTAAGTCGCCCCAAGTCACGCTGGAAGTCGTGTTGCCCCTGTGTGAATGGACTGTTAATGATAACGGCGTGTGCTATTATCAATGGCATATTATTATCGCGGTGCGCCGGTATATTATGTGTTGCGCTTATGTGTGCGTCGGTTCATACACTCAAGTAATAATTTATCTGGCGCACCAATTGTGGTATGAACCGGCGCAGCGCATTCATCTTAGTAAATCAGCCCCATTGTTTTAATCTTCGTGTAGCTGAACACACTGCACAGATGTATGGCAGGCGGAATGATAAAACCTTCGATGTTGTCACTTTGTCACAGTCAGCATCGCTGGTGAAATTTATTCAAAGGTCTTAAGTTGCCTGAACCTGATGGATGGCCCTGAGAGAGGTATAAATATTTTTCAGCAGCATCTGAGCCTAAGCAGACGGAAAAGTGACTTAATTTCTCCATCCATTTGTTTGCGTGTTTGGTTCACAATAGCGTGTCATCCAAATATATCGGGCCATTTTTGTGCTCCAGAAAAATGTAACCACGGGCAATTCCGTCCAGAAAGTTTACTGTTTATGGACAAAATAAATGTAAAATATTTATAGATGTTTATACAGATACGAGGGTAGGAGTTTTGGAATTACTGAACGTATTTTTCCTGGATAGGTATCAAATTAAAGTACATGAAAACACTAACTGAATTACATTTAGCTTGCTCTGAGCACTGCGCATCATACACAATTGTCTTTTTAAAAAAAATACATTTCTATTTTTTACTTGTTTTAATCCTTTGTTACTCTGTGCTACTGATCTCCCACATCCTCTTTGTGAAGCTGCACAATTAATCGCAAAAAAAAATCACGATCTTGATTCAACCCCCCTCAGAATCTTTCAGAATTCAGCATTTCCACGATTCTATGGGGTTGATTTACTAAAGGCAAATCCACTTTGCCCTGGAAGTGCACTTGGAAGTAAAGTCGCTGTAGATCCGAGGGGGACATGCAAGGAAAATAAAAAAAACAGCATTTTTGCTTGTACGTGATAGGATGATAAAATCAGCAGAGCTTCCCCTCATTTCAGAGCTTCCCCTCAGATCTACAGCGATCTACAGCGACTGCACTTACAAGTGCACTTGTAGTGCAAAGTGGATTTGCCTTTAGTAAATAAACCCCATTGCATAATTTAGTTCTTTTAGAATCAAAGGGATGAACTTCGGTCTGTAAATGAGGTCAGTTTAAGCAAAACTAAGGGGGTTATTTACTAAAGGAAAATCCACTTTGCACTGCGAGTACACTTGAAAGTGCACTTGGAAGTGCAGTCGCTGTAGATCTGAGGGGGACATGCAAGGAAAATAAAAAACAGCATTTTAGCTTGCACATGATTGCATGATAAAATCAGCAGAGCTTCCACTCATTTCAGATCTACCCCTTAGATTTAGAGCGACTGCACTTCCAAGTGCACTTGCAGTGCAACGTGGATTTGCCTTTCGCAAATAACCCCCTAAGCCTTTTTCTGTCACTTGTTGCTTACAAGAAAAATCAATATTTTTTGCTAGAAAATTACGTAGAACCTCAAAACATTGTATATATTTTTCAGCAGTGACCCTAGAGAATAAAATGGTGGTTGTTCCACTGTATTTGCGCAGCGGTCTTTCAAATGCAATTTTTTGGTAAAAAATACACTTCAATGAACTAAAAAAAAACTAAACAGTAAAGTTAGCCCAATTATTTTGTATAATGTGAAAGTTGATGTTTAGCCAGAATTGTGCAGCTCTACCTCTTTGTAGCCACTTACTGTCTGCATGCACTCCAGCGTTGGCCGCATGGTATTTCTTAGGGTGGGTTACATGGTGCAAAGCTCCCAAATGTCCCTGATTTCGAGGGACTGTCCCTGATTTGGAAGAAAGTCCCTTTGTCCCTCTTTCCTTCTCATTTGTCCCTCATTTTAGTATGATCTATATAGTAGTATATAAAATTCACTATTTTTCTTTCAAAAAGTGTTTCCCAGAGAAAAACCTTTCATTCAAATTCTAAATCGCTGCACTGGTAAATTTCAAAAGCCAGTATAAAGAAAACATTTTTTTGTATAATTCTCCTTTAACCACTTCAATACCCGCGTATTGTCATATGAGTCATATAAGTAAAAAATATTGTGTTTTTTTTTCAAAATTGTCGCTCTTCTTTTGTTTATAGCGCAAAAAATAAAAACCGCAGAGGTGATCAAATACCACCAAAAGAAAGCTCTATTTGTGGGAAAAAAAGGACGTCAATTTTGTTTGGGTGTAACGTTGCACGACCGCGCAATTGTTAGTTAAAGCGACGCAGTGCCGAGTCGCAAAAAGTGCTCTGGTAAGGAAGGGTGTAAAATGGCCCGGTGCTGAAGCGGTTAAGGGGGCGTGGCAGGGGTGTGTGTCCTATGCCTACATACTTTTGCTAATAGGTGTCCCTTGTTCCCATCTCAAAAAGTTGGGAGGAGGTATGCCTGGTGGTGGTGACAACAGTGGACCATGCCGGAGTAATGTGCGTTGAAATAGACACTTGTAGTTTTAATCAGAAGTCCCTGGTAATAGGAAGAAACACAGGTCTACAATTGTCAGAAAAGGACAGAGCGTTGTCACCCTAAAACAGGAAGTGCCGGACCAAGGACCTCCATGGCGGGATCCCCAGGGATTATTTTGAAAGCTGAAGATTTAACTATTTGAGTCCAAGGCAATGCCTCAGTTTAACACATTATACCTTTAGCGATCGTAGTCTACCCTAACATATTACACGTTTTTCTCAAGACAGATAGGGCTTTAATTTAGCAAATTTGGATACATAAACTTTTATTTTATTTTTTATTGCGAATAAATAGTAAAAAGAAATTAAAAAAAATATATTTTCCTGTAATTTTTTTAAAATGCAATGTTTACATAATTTGCCACAAAGTATAATCATCAAGGTCTGCTGATGAAAATATCACATTAGTGTGACTTTGATGTAATGTTGCGGAATAGTAAAGCTCAAAGTGAAGGTAAGGATTTTATTTTAGGAGAGCTTCATTCCCCTTTCAATTCCAAACATTGTGAAACATTGTACTCACTGGTAGCAAATGCACAAATTACTTAAAGTGGAAGTAAACTCTCGTATCGTTTTCAACCAAGGAAGCTGCCATCTTGGCCTCTGTTTAATCTTCAACCGTCAAGTGCTGCACATGTGATCAGTTATGACACCAGCCATTGGATGGTTTGACAGTTTGGTTGAGAGCACAACCAATGGGACAGTTAGCATTTCCGGCATGCTGGTAATGTAACTGTTTTTTTAAACTACTACCATGGCTTAATTTCTGCTTTAATAGAAAAAAAAATTAAAAATCTATTGACAAATATGTGTCCTTTTTCCATTTTTCTGCCATTTTACTTTGCTGAGCTGGAACCCTTTTTCTCCTATATACTAGGACAGTGTGAACACAAGCGATACCACCTGGAGCGGTAATTTCCTTGACATGTATAAACATGTCACAGTCCACAATGGATACTGGCTGCGAAGAATCCACAATGTTGTTATAGGCCCGCCGAGCATGATGACGTCAGTGCAACAACCCCCATCTGATGCATTGAATCACGACCCCAGTGTCAGATTGTGTGTAACTTACCTACCATATATACTCGAGTATAAGCCGACCCAAATATAAGCCGAGGCACCTAATTTTACCACAAAAAAATGGGAAAATTATTGACTCGAGTATAAGCCTAGGGTGAGAAATGTGCAGCTACTGTAAGTGGAAAAGAGGGTCAACAATGCCTGTTTGCAGCCTCACTGTGCCCATTTGCATGCCTCACTGTGCCCATTTGCAGCCATAGGTCCCCTGAACTTCAAACTTGGTAGTTAAGGGTTCCTAGATGCCCCCTAGCTGCACCCAAAGGGTCCCGAAATGACATTGCTGCAGATGCACACAGTTGACCGACTTTGGGGCCCTGTATCTGTATCTGGGGTCCTTAGCACCAAGTGGCCTCGAGATATAAGGCCCCAAAGTCGGGTCGGAAAATGTCAAGCACTTTTCTGCAGCAGAGAATTTTTCAAACCGACTTTGGGGCCCTGTATCTCGGTGCTAGGAACCCCTCAAAAAGAATATTGAGGAACTGGAGAAAGTGCAGAGGAGGGCAACCAAACCGATAAGAGACATGGAGGAGCTCAGCTATGAGGAAAGATTAGAGGAACTGAATTTATTCACCCTTTATAAGAGGAGATTAAGGGGGGATATGATCAACATGTATAAATATATAAATGGGTCCATATAGTGAACTTGGTGTCGAGTTATTCACTTTACAGTCAACAAAGAGGACAAGGGGGCACTCTTTACGTCTAGAGGAAAAGAGATTTCATCTCCAAATACGGAAAGGTTTCTTCACAGTAAGAGCTGTGAAAATGTGGAATAGACTCCCTGCAGAGGTGGCTTTAATTGCCTGCCTGTGGGTCGCGACCCGGTTGGGAGCTCCGTGACCCCGGCCGCGGGACCAGCGGACCCAATCGCCGCTGGTGTCCCGCTATCGGGTCACAGAGCTGAAGAACGGGGAGAGTTTTGTGTAAACAAACCTCTCCCCGCGCTTCCTACTCTGCCTGTCATTGATCGGCTGTTCCCGGTCATCGGGAAAGCCGATCAATGATGTCAGACGTCAGCCCCGCCCCCTAATGTAAAAAAAAACACAACATGTCACAGCCCATAACCCCTCCCCTCCCTAGTGGTTAACTCTTTCACTACCACTGTCATTTATACAGGAATCAATGCATTTAAATAGCATTGATTGCTGTATAAATGACAATGGTCCCAAAAATGTGTCAAAAATGTCCGATGTGTCCGCCATAATGTCGCAGTCACAATAAAAATCGCAGATCGCCGCCATTACTAGTAAAAAAAAAAAATATTAATAAAAATGCTATAAAACTATCCCCTATTTTGTAAACGCTATAACTTTTGCGCAAACCAATCAATAATCGCTAATTGGGATTTTTTTTTTTAACCAAAAATATGTAGAAGAATACGTATCGGCCTAAACTGAGGAAAAAAAAAAATTATTTATTATTTTATATTTTTTTGGGGGATATTTATTGTAGCAAAAAGCCAAAAATATAGCATTTTTTTCAAAATTGTCGCTCTATTTTGTTTATAGCGCAAAAAATAAAAACCGCAGGGGCGATCAAATACCACCAAAAGAAAGCTCTATTTGTTGGAAAAAAAGGACGCCAATTTTGTTTGGGAGCCACGTCGCACGACCGCGCAATTGTCAGTTAAAGCGACGCAGTGCCGAATCGCAAAAAGGGGCCTGGTCCTTTGGCTGTCAATTGGTCCGGGGCTGAAGTGGTTAAAGGAGAAGTCCAGCCTGAGCTTATTTGGCTGGGCTTCTCTTATGGGTCACAGGAGTACAATTTATTTTGCACACCTGTGACCCGTTTTCAGCAGAGAGCGGACTGAAGTCTGCTCTCTGCTGACGTCACAGGAATCAGTCCAGGACTGATGCCTGTCTCAGCCTCTCAGCGAGCCGATGAGAGTCTGAGACGGACGCTCCCCGCCCCTTCACAGCTCAGCGCTACAGTGAGCGTGGAGGATCAGTGAGAGGAGCTGTTGATTGACAGTCAGCATCTCTCTGCTTGGGGATCTGTGAGAACCGAGCCATCAGCAATGTTTGATCGCTCAGTTCTCAGTGTAGAGGCGCTGAGGGAAGAAAAATCCCCAAACCCATTCTTCCCTTTTAGCTTCCTGGACTGAGGTACCAGCACAGAGATGACATAATGATCTAAATCCTGGTACCTGTGCAGCTATTGGCTCTGGCCTCTCACATCTGTGATTGGCTACAAAGTTACAATATTCCAGTCTGATCACTGGGAGGAAGAAGACTAAGGAAATGCTACCTCCTGCTGGTGGCAGACTGATGACATCATCTCAGGCCAGACAATGTCATTGGACTCAAGAAATGCTTTTTGATGATAAAAAGTGTAGCTTTATGGAAATATTACCCTGCTGTATGCCGTAAAGAATTATTTAATGCAGACTTTTGCAGCTACTGAGAAGTCCACTTCAGTTGACAGGTTGCAGTTTTGTGCAGCGAGCAGCTAACTGTCAATTCTGTACCGTTTATCCAATGCATTCCTGAGCCGTCCCTGGAACACACTTGACAGCTTCCTTCTAGGATGGCATCCTATCTGGGTGGCCCAGGGAGAGGAGAGATTTATAACGTGAAAGATACAGCCAACAAGTGGAGCTGCTATATGATAGACTGCAGCAGAGGTATTCAAAACATTTATTGAAAAAAAAAAAAATTGAATCATAAAAACATCTCTCCATAAACACACAAGACAACTTTTTTTGCCAAATATCTCAAAAATGTAAAAACTGTAGTTTTTAACGGGTTATTTCACTCACATCTAAGCTCATACTTTTGGGCAAACTAACTTTTTCTCCACTCAAAGGAGGGTTACAGTGTATCTAACCCCACTTACTGCAATCTCATAGAAGCTTTAAAGCAGTGGTCCAGCTACAAATACAAGATTAAAATGAATAGCTCATTAAAAGACAAAAAAACAAATCCAGCTTTTGCTGCAATATTCACCCTGAATCCAGAGATTTCCCCAACGGTACTTTATACTTTTTTCTGCCACTAGATGTCCTCAGTCTGATGGGCCATTATTATTTAAAGAGGAACTGCAGTCTGCTCAAATAATTTGTAATAAAATCATCTTTGCCATTCTGAAGCTTCCCTCCAACCACTTTGCATATTATTTTATATATACTGTGATTCTGTACTTGCCAAATATGCTGAAATCTCCCTCAACTAAGTCTGGCTGCAGCCCTTTTAACTGTGGGCAGCTGAAGCTGCTGCCTGTTCAATTCCTGGATTTACACAGACACACAGAGACACACCCCCATCTTTGCAGCCCTGCAGCTTTCATTGGCCCTCTTATTACTCATCCCCCCTCCCTTCCTGCCAAACTCTCACAAGGGTGACAGAGACAGCTGTGCATGATATCATAAGCCTAGGCTAATGACTAGACAAGAAACAGGAAGTGGGCTGTATAAGGTATTTACTGGCAGAAAAAAAGTGTTTTACTAACCAAAGTTAAAACAATAAGGACAGAAGATTTAATAGACGGAAAGTTGAAAAAATGACTGAAGGTCCGCTTTAAGACACTTCCTCTGAGCCCAGGTCACACTGGACCTTCCTCAGCCTGTTACTGTACAGTGAAATGAGAAGCAACACACTGAAGAGCTCAGCTTACTACAGTTCCAAGGACGGCCGGATTAAGAACCTCATGGGCCTGGTGCTGAGGATTATGGTTGGTCTTTTTTTATAAAAAATAAAAATGCAACTTTTTTGTTATAACAAATTAAATTAAATAGCGAAATAGAGGGAGGATGAGAGAGAGAGAGAGAGAGAGAGAGAGAGAGAGAGAGAGAGAGAGAGAGAGAGAGAAAGGGAATGAGAGAGGGGTGTGGGGTAAAGGAAGGAGGATGAGAAAGGGAGGGGGATGAGAGAGAGAGAGAAAGGGGATGAGAGAGGGGTGTGGGGTAAAGGAAGGAGGATGAGAGAGGGAGGGGGATGAGAGAGAGAGAGAGAAAGGGGATGAGAGAGGGGTGAGGGAAGGAGGATGAGAGAGGGAGGGGGGATGAGAGAGAGAGAGAGAGAGAGAGAGAAAGGGGATGAGAGAGGGGTGAGGGGTAAGGGAAGGAGGATGAGGAGAAAGGTGGGATGAGAGAGAGAGAAAGGGGGTGAGAGAGGGGTGAGGGGTAAGATAAGGAGGATGAGAGAGAGAGGGGGATTAGAGAGAGAGAGGATGCGGATGAGCATGCATGGGAATAACATCAACGCAGCCTGGCCGAGGCAAGTGACCGAAGGCACAGAACTCGGAAGGAAGACCTTGTGAAGATGGAATCGCCTGGGACATGCCGGATTGAGCACAGCGTAGCGCTGGAGGGCTCAGTATGAAAGGTAAGTGTACGCTAATGTGCTAATATGCTGTGCATACTATTATATTATGGCATAACCTACCTCATGCCCTCTAAACAGTAGTAATGTTAGCAAAGTTTACTACCGCTTTAATATCACAGGATCCCAGGAGCCTCTCATGGGGCCCCCTACTGACCCGGTGGCCCTGGGGCAGTGCCCAAGTGCATAGTTGTACAGGAGAGGAGTGTGGAGGGTATGATAGGGGCAGTATGTACAGGAGAGGAGTGTGATAGGTATTATGGGGCAGTATGTACAGGAGAGGAGTGTGGAGGGTATGACAGTTAGCAGTATGTACAGGAGAGGAGTGTGGAGGGTATGATGGGGGCAGTATGTACAGGAGAGGAGTGTGGAGGGTATGACAGTGGGCGGTATGTACAGGAAAGGAGTGTGGATGGTATGATAGTGGGCAGTATGCACAGGAGTGGAGGGTAGGACAGTGGGCAGTATATACAGGAGAGGAATGTGAACGGTATGATACTGAGCAGTATGTACAGGAGATGAGTGTGGGGGGTAACAGTGAGCAGTATGTACAGGAGACGAGTGTGGAGGATATGACAGTGGGCAGTATGTACAGGAGAGGAGTGTGGAGGGTATGACAGTGAGCAGTATGTACAGGAGAGGAATGTGGAGGGTATGACAGTGGGCAGTATGTAAAGGAGTGTGGAGGGTATGACAGTGGGCATTATGTACAGGAGAGGAGTGTGGAGGGTATCACAGTGAGCAGTATGTACAGGAGAGGAATGTGGAGGGTATGACAGTGGGCAGTATGTACAGGAGAGGAGTGTGGAGGGTATGACAGTGGGCTGTATGTACAGGAGAAGAGTGTGGAGGGTATGACAGAGGGCACTATGTATAGGAGAGAAGTGTAGAGGCAGTGGCGGAACAACCAGGGTCGCACCAGTCGCACTTGCGACTGGGCCCTGAAGTTCCGTCACTGTGGGGGGGCCCACTGGCCCGCCCGCACGTTCTCCCCGCCTGGGACCGCCCGCACGTTCTCCC
Organism: Lithobates sylvaticus; assembly: GCA_028564925.1. Lineage (NCBI taxonomy): Eukaryota > Metazoa > Chordata > Amphibia > Anura > Ranidae > Lithobates > Lithobates sylvaticus. Next base: position 157,629,878 of record CM053029.1, on the reverse strand, counting down.
CCGCCAGGGGACCCGCCGCACGTCCTCCGCTGTCCAGGGGCCCGCCCACACGTCCTCCCCCGCCGGGGGCCCGCCCGCACGTTCTCCCCCGTCGGGGACCCGCCCGCACGTTCTCCCCCGCCGGGGACCCGCCGCACGTCCTCCGCTGTCCAGGGGCCAGCCCACACGTCCTCCCCGCCGGGGGCCCGCCCGCACGTTCTCCCCCGCCGGGGACCCGCCGCACGTCCTCCGCTGTCCAGGGGCAGACGCTGGAAGGTAAAGTCAGCTGACACCAATGCAGCTCTGGAGCGACTGACAAAGTAAGTGACTAGTGCAACTGATCCCAACCTCTGCCTCTTACTGACCCCTGTCACTACCACAGATCTTATCCCTATCCCCCCATGGGATAGGGATGAGATCTGTGGTGGGGGGATGGGATCAGTATGAGGCAGAGGTGGTGGTGGGGGAGGATAGCACCACCACTGCCACTGCTCCCACCCCCCCTCACCACCTTTACCGCCACTAATCCCACCAACCCCCACCACTGATCCCATCACCGCCGCCGCCACTGATCCCACCACCATCACCACCACCACTGATCCCATCACCGCCACTAATCCCACCAACCCCCACCACTGATCCCACCCCCCTCACCACCACTGCCACCACCACCGCCACTGATCCCATCACCGCCACTAATCCCACCAACCCCCGCCACTGATCCCATCACCGCTGCCGCCACTGATCCCACCACTGATCCCACCCCCCTCACCACCACTGTCACCACCACCGCCACTGATCCCATCACCGCCACTAATCCCACCAACCCCCACCACTGATCCCATCACCGCCGCCACTGATCCCCCACCCCCCTCACCACCACTGCCACCACCACCGCCACTGATCCCATCCCCCACACCACCACTGATCGAAACCCCCCTCACCACTGCCAGTGATCTAGCCCCCCTCACAGCCAAAACTGATCCCATCCCCCCACCACTGCTGCTACTCATCCCATCCAACCCCCCACCACTGCCACCACTTATGCCATCCCATTCTCCCGTCACTGCCACCACCGCTCACTGCCACTCATCCCAGCCCCATGCTTCAGGGGGTCCATGTGTCACCCCTGTACACCTGGATAGGAGGGGTAGCGGGCGGCATATAGAGGAACCAATACCCTCCATTTTCCTCCTGAAGTCATGGCTGCAGGAAGAAAATGGAGGGGATTGGGTCCTCTATATGCCGTCACCGCCGCTCTTCCTATCCAGGTGTACAGGGGTGACACATGGGCCCCTTGAAATATGGGGCTGGGTCGCCCCGGGGGTCAGGGGGGCCCTTCATGGTTTCTTGCACCGGGGCCCTGAAGGTTCTAGTTACGCCTCTGTGTAGAGGGTATGACAGAGAGCAGTGTGTACGGGAGAGGAGTGTATGACAGTGGGCGGTATGTACAGGAGAGGAGTGTGGAGGGTATGACAGTGGGCATTATGTATAGGAGAGGAATGTGGAGGGTATGATAGTGGGCAGTATGTACAAGAGAGGAGTGTGGAGGGTTAGACAGTGGGCAGTATGTACAGGAGAGGAGTGTATGACACTGGGCGGTATGTACAGGAGAGGAGTGTGGAGGGTATGACAGTGAGCGGTATGTACAGGAGAAGAGTGTGGAGGGTGTGACAGTGGGCACTATGTGTAGGAGAGAAGTGTGGAGGGTATTATGGGGCAGTATGTACAGGACAGGAGTGTGGATGGTATGACAGTGGGCAGTATGTACAGGAGAGGAGTGTATGACAGCGGGCACTATGTATAGGAGAGAAGTGTGGCGGGTATGACAGCGGGCACTATGTATAGGAGAGAAGTGTGGAGGGTATGACAGTGAGCAGTATGTACAGGAGATGAGTGTGGAATGTATGACAGTGAGCAGTATGTACAGGAGAGGAGTGTATGACAGCGGGCAGTATGTACAGGAGAGGAGTGGAGAGGGTATGACAGTGAGCAGTATGTACTGGAGAAGAGTGTGGAGGTTATGACAGTGGGCACTATGCATAGGAGAGAAGTGTGGATGGTATGACAGAGGGCACTATGTATAGGAGAGAGGTGTGGAGAGTATGACAGTGAGCAGGATGTACAGGAGAGGAGTGTGGAGGGTATGACAGGGGGCACTATGTACAGGTGAGGAGGATGAAGGAATCTGGGAAGGAAAAATGTAAAGGTTTGTGGAAGAATATTTAAGGACTGCGTAGTGGTTAAGCGAGCCATACATGGATTGAAATTAGGTCAATTAAGCAGAGACCAGCCAAAGTCGATCTATGTATGAGCTAGCTGGTTGTACACAAGTCAATCTATTAATTGACTTGAGTACAACCAGCCTGTCAGGTTTTTCCCAAAACAATCAGTGCTGCCAGCTATGGTTAGCAATACTGATCATTGTATTGTGTGGGTAGGGAAGACTCCCCACTGGCAGAACACAATAACACCGCGGGAGTGATTCCCCCATCCACAGGTCAGCAGGTGAGAGGGTGAATGGGGACAGGCTGGGGAGAGAGGTCTGTCAGCAGGGGGGTGTGAGGTGGTCATGGAGGGATTTCAATCAACTTGGGGTAACTGGGATTGATATATAGTAGGTGAGGTCGAAAAAAGACACAAGTCCATCAAGTCCAACCTATGTGTGTGTGATTATATGTCAGTATTACATTGTATATCCCTGTATGTTGCGGTCGTTCAGATGCTTATCTAATAGTTTTTTGAAACTATCAATGCCCCCCGCTGAGATCACTGCCTGTGGAAGGGAATTCCACATCCTTGCCGCTCTTACAGTAAAGAACCCTTTACTTAGTTTAAGGTTAAACCTTTTTTTCTTCTAATTTTAATGAGTGGCCACGAGTCTTGTTAAACTCCCTTCTGCGAAAAAGTTTTATCCCTATTGTGGGGTCACCAGTATGTTATTTGTATATTGAAATCATATCCCCTCTCAAGCGTCTTTTCTCGAGAGAGAATAAGTTCAGTGCTCGCAACCTTTCCTCATAACTAATATCCTCCAGACCCTTTATTAGCTTTGTTACCCTTCTCTGTACTCGCTCCATTTCCAGTACATCCTTCCTGAGGACTGGTGCCCAGAACTGGACAGCATACTCTAGGTGCGGCCGGACCAGAGTCTTGTAGAGCGGGAGAATTATAGCTTTATCTCTGGAGTTGATCCCCTTTTTAATGCATGCCAATATTCTGTTTGCTGTGTTAGTAGCAGCTTGGCATTGCATGCCATTACTGAGACTATCATCTACTAGGACACCCAGGTCCTTTTCCATCCTAGATTCCCCCAGAGGTTCTCCCCCAGTGTATAGATTGCTTTCATATTTTTGCCACCCAAATGCATTATTTTACATTTTTCTACATTAAACCTCATTTGCCATGTACCGTATTTATCGGCGTATAACACGCACCGGCGTATAACACGCACCCCAAGTTTAGGAGGGAATTTTAAGGAAAAAAAGTTTTAGGAGAGAAGTTTAGGGAAAAAAAAAACTTACATTTAAGCGTCATTTGCAGCTTGCCCAGCGTCATTTGCAGCCTTGCCCAGCTTCATTTGCAGCCTTGCCCAGCGTCATTTGCAGCTTGCCCAGCGTCATTTGCAGCCTTGCCCAGCGTCATTTGCAGCTTGCCCAGTGTCATTTGCAGCTTGCCCAGCGTCATTTGCAGCTTGCCCAGCGTCATTTGCAGCCTTTCCCAGCGTCATTTTCAACCTGCCCAGCGTCATTTGTAGCTTGCTCAGCGTCATTTGTAGCTTGCCCAGCGTCATTTGTAGCTTGCCCAGCGTCATTTGTAGCTTGCCCGGCGTCATTTGCAGCTTGCTAGTGTCATTTGCAGTTCGCCAGCGTTTAAATTTCTCGCCGCGAGAAATACCGCGCATGCGCGGCCGAAAAAGACTGAACCGCGGCCGAAAAAGGCCGAAGTGCGGCCGAAAAAGACCGAGCCGACTGTTCAGCTCCGCTCGGAGTCCCGCCTCCCTGCTGTTTCGGGAGCGAGCGCAGGGAGGCGGGACTACGAGCGGAGCTGAACAGCCGGCTTCGGTCTTTTTCGGCCGCGCTTCGGCTTTTTCCGGCCTTTTTCGGCCGCGGTTCGGCCTTTTTCGGCCGCGGTCGCCATTTTTCGGCGCCACAACCGATTTTTGTCATTTTTTTTTGGGGTATCGGCGTATAACACGCACCCACGACTTTCCCCCGATTTTAAGGGGGAAAAGGTGCGTGTTATACGCCGATAAATACGGTAGTTGCCCACCCCATTCATTTGTTCAGATCTTTTTGCAAGGTTTCCACATCCTGCGGAAAATGATTGCCCTGCTTAGCTTAGTATTGTCCGCAAATACAGAGATTAAACTGTTTACCCCATCATCCAGGTCGTTTATGAACAAATTAAATAGGATTGGTCCCAGCACAGAACCCTGGGGGACCCCACTACCCACCCCTGACCATTCCGAGTACTCCCCATTTATCACCACCCTCTGAACTCACCCTTGTAGCCAGTTTTCAATCCATGTACTCACCCTATGGTCCATGCCAACAGACCTTATTTTGTACAGTAAACGTTTATGGGGAACTGTGTCAAATGCTTTTGCAAAATATCTTTTGGAGTAGGGTCTGTCATCTGCAGGTTGGGAAATGGTCATCGGTGGCTAACATGGGAAGTGGCTGGGGTGTGACATGGTTGGTGGTGAGTGTAAAATGGATGATGTGTTTCAAGTTTCTTTCACATTTGCGTTAATGCTTACTGCCCCCTGAAAAGTGATCTGTGGTGGATTGCTTTTCAACAAGTGGTATAGCAGCAGCTGACAGGCGTTCATGAGGTGCTACTGCCACCTCCTTGTTTGTTTGTTTTTTACATTGCTGAATGGTATTTTTATATTGTTGGACTATGCTGCTACTGCAAGCGAGTTTGGCTTTCAGTTGCAGAGTGGCCCCATTGAAATCAATAGAAGAGTTTGACAGGCGGTGTTGCCTGTCAAACTTTGCAGGCTGAGTTAAAGATGCTGCAGCTAAAGAAATTACAAAAAAAAGTCGCAGATGTGAAGTAAAGCATTACAGCATTACTCTGGCATTTGTAGAGCCCTGTTCAAATGTATTTTTAAGATTTGGGTCAGGGACGTGCGGTGAGGTCAGTGGCTGGTGAGGCACTGGCTAGTATCAGAGCCAGATACACACGGCTTACATACGCCACGATCGTTAGAGCGAGAGCAATAATTCTAGCACTAGACCTCCTCTGTACCTCTAAACATGTAACCTGTAAAAAGTTTTAAAGCTTTGCCCATGGGGACTTTTAAGTACTGAAGTTTGGCGCCATTCCATAAGTTTGTGCAATTGTAAAGTGTGACATGTTGGGTATCTATTTACTTGGCATAACATCATCTTTCATGGTATACAAAAAAAAATCAGGCTAACTTTAGTGTTTTTTTTTATTCATGAAACAGCTTCTTTAAAAAAAAAAAAAAAACATGTTTGAAAAATTGCTGCGCAAATACTGTGTAACATAAAAAGTTGCAATGACCACCATTTTATTCTCTAGGGCAGGGGTGTCCAAACTTTTTTCAAAGAGGGCCAGATTTGATGAAGTGAACATGCGTGAGGGCTGATCATTTTGCCTGACATTCTTTGAATAATTAAAATTCGGTCTAATGCCCTGTACACACGACCGGACTTTCCAGCAGACTAGGTCCGACGGAGTTCCCGCCGGAATTCCGGCGGAATTCCGACGGACCTTCCGAATGAACGGACTTGCCCACACACGGATCAAAGTCCGTTCATTTAGAACGTGATGAGTTACGACGGGACTAGAAAAGGAAGTCAATCTCGCTGCTTTTATTGGCGAGATTGACACCTTGCGAGCCCCGACGCATGGTATGGATTTTAAAGGGAAGCCCCTACGCCGATAAAAACGGCGTGGGGGTCCCCCCCAAAACCGATACCAGACCCTTATCCGAGCACGCAGCCCGGCCGGTCAGGAAAGGGGGTGGGGACGAGCGAGCGCCCCCCCCTCCTGAGCCGTACTAGGCCTCGTGCCCTTAACATGGGGGGGTGCTTTGGGGAAAGGGGGGCCCTGGGGCCCCCCCACCCCAAAGCACCTTGTCCCCATGTTGATGAGGACAAGGGCCTCTTCCCGACAACCCTGGCCGTTGGTTGTCGGGGTCTGCGGGCGGGGGGGCTTATCAGAATCCGGGAGCCCCCTTTAATAAGGGGACCCCCAGATCCCGGCCCCCCACCCTATGTGAATGAGTATGGGGTACGATGTACCCCTACCCATTCACCTAAGGTGTAAAAGTGTAAATAAAAAAAAAAACACACAATTTTTAAAAATATTTTATTGCTCTGCTCCGGGGGTCTTCTTCCGTCTTGGGGGGTCTTCTGGCCGGACTCCTCCGCTCTCTTCTGCTCTTTTACCTAGCTCTTTCACGAGCGAAGGAGCCCGGCTTTCTTCTTCGTCGTCGCCGCTGTCGTCTGGGGGTCTCGTTCCGCCTTCGGGGGTCTTTCGGGGTCTCTTCTGTTGCCGCTGTCGCCGTCTTCTTCTTCTTCCGATGATGCCTCGTCGGAATGACAGAGACGCTCTGTGTTGTGACTTATATAGGTACAAGGGGGCGGGGTCACATGCTCATGTCACATGGTGACCCCGCCCCATATGTTGTCACAGTCCCGGAGGATGCTGGTGACCCCGCCCCCTTGTCCCTATATAAGTCACAACACAGTGTGTCTCTGCGAAGAAGAAGAAGAGAACCCAGAAGACCCCCGAAAGCGGAACGAGACCCCCAGATGACGGCGGCGATGACGAAGAAGAAAGCCGGGCTCCTTAGCTCGTGAAAGAGCAGAAGAGAGCGGAGGAGTCCGGCAAGAAGACCCCCGGAGCAGTGCAATAAAATATTTTTAAAAATTGTGTGTTTTTTTTTTTTTATTTACACTTTTACACCTAAGGTGAATGGGTAGGGGTACATTGGCGTAGGGACTTCCCCTTAAAATCCATACCAGACCAAAGGGCTTTCCCTCTCGCAAAACATTCTCGCGGGCAGGTGCTGTAGCGGCCCTTCCGTTGTATTTTGGTCTGTCGGACCAGCATTCAGACGAACGGTTTTCCCGCTAGAAACTCGCTCTGGCGGAGTTCCGGCGGGAAAATTTAAAACAAGTTCTATATCTAAAGTCCGTCGGATTTTTGCCATGCAAAGGTCCGTTGGAGCCACACACGATCGGAATTTCCGACGGATTCGTTCCGTCGGACCTTTGCTGTCAAAAAGTCCGGTCCTGTGTACGCGGCATTAGTGTGTTCGTTCGAGCACTAATACAGTGCCCAACAATAATTCTCTTGCCTTTGTGGCTGTGTGTGAGTAAAGAGATGAGCTTGGGCATGTTATATGGATATATAACGTATTTATAGGCATATAATACGCACCTTCACTTTAAGAGGAACGTTTCAGGAAAAAAACTTACATTTTAAATAAAGAACTGTTAAAGCAAAATAAGGTTCAGTGCCCATCTACAGCCTCAAAAGTGCCATGAATGCAGCACCCCCATTGCCATGAATGCAGCCCCACCATTGCCATGAATGCAGCACCCCCATTTCCATCAGTGCAGCGCCCCCATTGCCATGAATGCAGCACCCCATTGCCATCAGTGCAGCACTCCCATTGCCATGAATGCAGCACCCCCATTGCCATGAATGCAGCACCCACCATTGCCAGGAATGCAGCACCCACCATTGCCAGGAATGCAGCACCCACCATTGCCAGGAATGCAGCACCCCCATTGCCATGAATGCAGACTCACCATTGCCATCAGTGCAGCCTGATTGATGCCCATCCATCTGCAGCCTCAGAGGGGACAGGGAGGGGGCAGGACAAGCGCCAAAAATGACATACAGGAAAAACTCCTGTATTTCTCGGCGGCCTCTTTAATAGAAAGTCCTGCCTCATATAATGGACAGAACAGTCGCCCAATGGCAGCGCAGGAGATGGGACTTGCTATTATAGAGGCTGCAGTGAAAACAGGAAATTCTCCTCGTCCCACCTCCTCCCTGTCTCCTCCAAGGCAGCCTGCATATATATCTTTTGTGGCCCTGGCGCTGGCAGATCGTTGGTGGCCACAAAAAATATATATGTCCAAATAACCAGGCGGGGGCCGTTCAAAACCGTATCGTGGGCTGTGATTGGCCCGTGGGCCAGACTTTGGACATGCCTGCTCTAAGGTGTCTACTAAAAAATATATATATAATGTTTGGGGTTTCTGAGTAATTTTCTAGCAAAAAAATTATGATTTTTACATGTAGGAGAGAAGTGTCAGAATTGGCCTTGGTGGCAAGGGGTTAACTACCATAAGTAAGTAATATACAAATAATCATTATATATTGTTTTAAGGTAATTTACTATATTTTCAAAAACTGTACTCAAGCAGGTGGCTTATCAAACAAATTACTGAAGTTTGACGTTATAACTTCCAACCAGTAATTTCTCAGTAAATAGATAAATAATAAATTATTATGTTATAACATATAGCATATAAATATATGATTTAGCTTAAATATAACAGTACCTTTTCAGCAGCAGAAGATTCTCATTCTTCATCTTAACTGTGTGAGGAAAACACGGGATTGTGGGTAAATCTTATACACATAAACCCATGCTTTTTCCTACTAATTAAGAGGGCTGGGCTGGAAGGGAGCATTTGTCTTTTGGACACGCCCCCTTCTATGACATTGCAGTGAGAGGACAGCCTCCACTTCAGCATTTTTATTGGACAGCTGGGGCCAATGGTACTTTACCATTGGTCCAAAGCTCCAAGCTGTCCATTGAGCTCAGTGCCTCTGACAAGAAGTGAGGAGAGGCACTGTGAGCTCATCCTCTCAGTCTGCTGCAAAAAGAGTGAACCAGCTTGTATTTAAACTGGCTGCTCTGTATTTAGCTTCTGACAGGCTGCGCAAGGAGCCCCGTATCTCTGGAACCGTAGATGATAGGAGCCCCAAATTGTGTCCAGTGGTAGGGTATGTCTTTAATTTGGGGTCTTTGTGACCCCTGATCGCTGAGCTATGACCCTCGAAATCTATCGTTTTTTGTGTGATTTTTTTTTTTTAGGCAAATCGGTCTATCGTTAGGTAAGGGGCCTGGAGCTGCAGCTCCAATAGCCCCTATGTTAATCCGGCCCTGGTTCCAAGGTCATAGTTACATAGTCTGGTAAAAAAAAGACACATCTTTTCAACCATCTAGTTGAAAGTCCATCTAGTTCAACCAATAAAAGGAAAAAATAAATAAATTATACAATTCTATATACACAATCCTATACCCACAGTTGATTCAGAGGAAGGCAAAAAACCCCTGCAAAGCATGACGCAATTTGCTACGGCAGGGGAAGAAATTCCTTCCTGATCCGTCCCTGGATCAACTTTACCTATAAATAAAATATTAGTATCCAGTTATATTATGTACATTTAGGAAAGGTCAGGGCTGGCAGAGAGCAGACATAATCCAGAACACGGTTCTGAGGTCAGGACTGGTGGCAGTTAAATGTAGTCAAGTAAACAGTTTGAGGTCAAGGCAGGGGGCAACCTGAAAGAGTACAGGGGGTCCCCGAGTTACGAACTCATTAGGGACTGTCCACCTGTTCTTAACTCGGAAATGTTCATAAGTCGGCCGCGCATGCCCCCTGTAGTCATTAATCCAAGCAGGGGGTCAGCAACAAGGAATCCAATGTCAGGTATAGCAGATGTGGGTCAGGCAGGGATGTAAGCTGGGAGACAGGAAGCAATAACACTATGATAAACCCACAAATCTTGAGCTTGAGCCGCCTGCTGCATAGTAACCAAGACACCGCTGAGACAGACCACCACCAGCCAATCAGAGCAAGAGGTGAATCAGGCTGGTAGACAGGGGAGGGCTGGACTGGGGGGCAGAGTGGCAATTGCCCCCCAGGCCGCCCTAACTTACGTTGAAAACGGCCGGCGCCCGCTGCCCCGCTGCTATTTTAATGGCTGCAGCGGTCGGCCACTGTTGCATTCCGGGAGTTGTAGTCCACACTCAAGCTCCCAAGCAACGCAGAGGAAACTACAACGCCCAGAGACCAGAGTCTTGTAGGCAGGGTGCCCGTGACTGGCTGGGGCTGTGGGGCTGGGTGCTGGCTTGCGCTGGCCGTGGCGTGCAACCTGAGCTGCCAGGTAAGAAACCCTGACACCCCCAGCTGACCCCCACATCCCATCCCCCCCATACACCCCATTTACCCTGTGATCAGGCTGCATTGGATGGGCACTGGTAAGACTGCATTTATGGACACTGGAGAGGCTGCATTGATGGGCACTGATGAGGTGGCACTGATGAGGCGACATTGATGGGCACTGATCAGGCTGCATTGAGGGGCACTGGTGAGGCTGCATTAAAAAACAAGCTGGGCATAGATGGTGAGCTGATTCGGTGGTTCAATGGGCCACTTGACTGGACTTCCCCCCAGGCCTAAGGCTGCCAGCCCTCCCCTGCTGGTAGAAGAGAGCAACTGCTGGCTGCAAGGAAGTGGTGACTGCAGCTCTCCCAACAGTGGCACACAAACAACCACCAGTGACATGGAGGACCTCCATCACTCTTTAACACTATTTTCTGATACACCAGAATCTACCTAATCCAGAGAGACTCTAGAGATCACATATTCCACACCCTCCAGAAAAATAGGGCACTGGTATCAAAACAACCAACCGCCATTGACATCTCAACAAACATTTCTTATTATTCCATGCCAAACAGCCCAATGTGGTCACAAACATTTTATGTGATTAGCTAAGTAGATGAGATGACTAATTAAAGTGATTGTAAACCTTCATTTTTTTTTTTTAAAAACAAACATATCCTACTTACCTCCACTGTGCAATTCGTTTTGCACAGTGTGGCCCTGATCCTCCTCTTCTGGGGTCCCCCGGCGGCTCTCGCTGCTCCTCCTCGCATCGGTTAACCCCCTGGAAGAAGCGCTCTCCCTGGGGGTTACCTAGCAGGCTCGCTCCCGAGTCCAGCATTTGCATCCATGGACACAGAATGCCAGACTCGCCCCCGACTCCTGCATCATTGGATTTGATTGACAGCAGTGGGAGTCAATGGCTTTGCTGCTATCAATCTATCCAATCAAGAGCCGAGAACCCTGGGCAGAGAGGAAGAGCGCGTCTCCGCCGTTGGAATTACAGGGCTCAGGTGAGTAAAACAGGGGGGCTAGGGGGCGTGTCACTGGCAGAAGTTTTTTCACCTCAATGCATAGGATGCATTAAGGTGAAAAAACACGAGGGTTTACAACCCCTTTAAGAGCTAATTTTCCCCAGATCTGAAAACAGCGAGGTTTTGCATTACTCATTCCTGTCAATATTTGTTTTTACTAAGCTGTTTTCATTTTCGCTTCTTCTCCAGTAGGCCAAAAACAGAATGTACAGTGTAATTTCTTCTACAGACACTTAAACCTGACTGGTAAAGGACCTATTAAAAGCATCCACACAAATATGCAGTATGTAAAAATTTCAAGAGACGTTTTAAAATGAGAATTTTTAAGGGGACCACATGTATTGTTTGGAGGGGGGTCAATATTTGGTAAAATCAAAATAATGTCTAATTGTCACTAGGGATGAGCCGAAACACCCCCCCCCCCCCGTTCAGCTCGCACCAGAACCCGCGAACAGACCTAAAGTCCGTGCGAGCTTTAGAACCCTATTATTTATAATGGATGCGAACGTTCGAAATCAAAAGTGCTAATTTTAAAGGCTAATATGCATGTTATTGTCATAAAAAGTGTTTGGGGACCTGGGTCCTGCCCCAGGGGACATGTATCAATGCAATTTTTTTTTTTTTAAACGGCCGTTTTTTCAGGAGCAGTGATTTTAATAATGCTTAGATTGAAACAATAAAAGTGTAATATTCCTTTAAATTTCGTACCTGGGGGGTGCTTAGAACTGTCCCTGCAAAAAGTGTCATTTTTGCAGGAAAAAAGCTATTTAAAATCACTCGCGGCTAATGTGAATTGACGGGTCCCGTAACACAGAGAACAGTCATTCATTGAAAGTCATTCATTAAAAAAAAGTAATTGATAACAAATAAAAAAAATTTAAAAAAAAAGCGTGGGGGTCCCCCCAAATTCAATAACCAGGCCCTTCAGGTCTGGGATGGATATTAAGGGGGACCCCAGCCAAAAAAAAATGGCGTAGGGTCCCCCTCAAAATCCATACCAGACCCTTGAGGTCTGGGATGGATTTTAAGGGGAACCCCAGCCCAAAAAAATGGCATGGGGTCCCCCTCAAAATCCATACCAGACCCTTATCCGAGCACGCAACCTGGCAGGCCGCAGGAAAAGAGGGGGGGCGAGAGCGGCCCCCCCTCCCGCCTGAACCGTACCAGGCCACATGCCCTCAACATTGGGAGGATGCTTTGGGGGTCTGAGACCCCCAAAGCACCTTGTCCCCATGTTGATGAGGACAAGGGCCTCTTCCCCACAACCCTGGCCGGTGGTTGTGGGGGTCTGCGGGCAGGGGGCTTATCGGAATCTGGAAGCCCCCTTTAACAAGGGGACCCCCAGATCCCGCCCCCCCCTGTGTGAAATGGTAAGGGGGTATTTCACCAAAAAAGTGTCAAAAATTGTAAAAATGACAGCAGACAGTCTTTGACAATTCCTTTATTAAAATCTTCTTTCTTCTTTCTTCATCCTTCGGTTTCTTCATCTTCTCCTTCCGTCATCTTCTTCCATCTTCTTCTTCCATCTTCTTCTTCCTCCGATCTGCTTCTTTTTGTGCTGGTGTTCTCGTCCTTCTCGTCCGGCATCTTCTTCCATGGCGTCGGCGTCTGTTCTTCTGTCGGGCCGCTCCTCGCAATGGGAGGCTCCCGCTGTGTGAGGCTTCGTTCCGTCTGACAGGTCTTTTATAACGGAGGGCACCTGGTGACCCTGCCCCCCTCTGACGTCATGGGGAAAGCCATAGGGAATTCCCCATGACGTCCCCGTGCGTCAGAGGGGGCAGGGTCACCAGGTGCCCTTCGTTATAAAAGACCTGTCAGACGCAGCGAAGCCTCACACAGCGGGAGCCTCCCATTGCGAGGAGTGGCCCAAGAAGAGACACCGACACCGACGCCATGGAAGAAGATGCCGGACGAGAAGGACGAGAAGACCAGCGCAAGAAGAAGCGGATCGGAGGAAGAAGATGATGGAAGAAGATGCCGGAAGGAGAAGATGAAGAAACCGAAAGATGAAGAAAGGAAGACCAGAAGAAAGAAGAAAGAAGATTTTAATAAAGGAATTGTCAAAGACCGTCTCCTGTCATTTTTACAATTTTTGACACTTTTTTGGTGAAATGGTAGGGGAAGTACCCCCTTACCATTTCACACAGGGAGGGCCGGGATCTGGGGGTCCCCTTGTTAAAGGGGGCTTCCAGATTCCGATAAGCCCCCCGCCCGCAGACCCCCACAACCACCGGCCAGGGTTGTGGGGAAGAGGCCCTTGTCCTCATCAACATGGGGACAAGGTGCTTTGGGGGTCTCAGACCCCCAAAGCATCCTCCCAATGTTGAGGGCATGTGGCCTGGTATGGTTCAGGCGGGAGGGGGGGCCGCTCTCGTCCCCCCTCTTTTCCTGCGGCCTGCTAGGTTGCGTGCTCGGATAAGGGTCTGGTATGGATTTTGAGGGGGTCCCCACGCCATTTTTTTTGGCTGGGGTTCCCCTTAAAATCAATCCCAGACCTCAAGGGTCTGGTATGGATTTTGAGGGGGACCCTATGCCATTTTTTTTTGGCTGGGGTTCCCCTTAATATCCATCCCAGACCTGAAGGACCTGGTTATTGAGTTTGGAGGGACCCCCACGCTTTTTTTTTTTGTTTTTTTATCAATGAATTACGGGAGCCATCAATTCATTAGCCGCGAGTGCTTTTAAATAGCTTTTTTTCCTGCAAAAATGACACTTTTTGCAGGGACAGTTCTAAGCACAGGAAACCTGCCCCCCTTCACAGGCAACCTATAGACACCCCCCAGATGTGATACTGCAATGCTGTACTAACAGCACGCACACACAAATCCCCAGAAATACAGCACATATTCTCAGCAGTCAGCAGCACACTGACACGCTGACATTGAAACACAATATGTGAGGCCGCCGCGGCCGGCGGTGGCCTCTTATACCGTGGGGCGTGTACTAAAGCCCCTGAGCTATAATTGGCTACAGGCATCCTGCCTGTAGCCAATTATGGCTCTCCTCGCTGCCGGCGCTGTGATTGGCCAAGCATGCAGGGTCACAGTGCATGCTTGGCCAATCATCAGCCAGCAGTGCACTGCGGCTGGCACAATGCATTGCGGGCCGCTCGCATCACACGAATGTGATACGAGCGGCCCAAATAGTTCTGGGCTCGCCGAACGGGCGAATGCCCGATGTTCGATTCGAACATGGGTTCGAATCGAACACTGGGCCCATCCCTAATTGTCACTATCAGGGGTCAGGCTTGGAGCCCAGTAGCTATAGCAGTCGAGAGGTTGCCACCAACCAGCAGAATAAGAACACAAGCAGATCACCCTAGTGAAGTATGAGGGCTCATCTGAGGTATGGGGTCTAAGCACTAGCCAGGAATCACCAGAGCCCCTGATGGTGGAGATGGGTTTTCCTGCATGCTAGTGTCAGGTCACGGTCCTCAGGATTGCCCCATCTGGAGGTAAGCAAGCTGGAGTCTGGTAGCAGAAGCATAGTCAATAATAAGCAAAGATCGGTAACAAATGGTTGCAGGTTGGGATCAAGCGAAAGCGGGGTCAAAGGCATTGCTTAAAGTGGAACTTTAGTCAGAAAAAGAAATCCTGCTAGATGACTTCAGGCATTTTGCAGGTATAGCTATGTAAAACATTAACATGTTTATGTAAAGCATTAACATACTGTTTAAAATCCAGTAATACACTGTTCAACCTTGTCTGCACATGCTCAGTTGCTTTCTATTTTTAGGCATGGTCGAGGTTGTAGAGGCCGATCTGCTGACAGCCTTAAAGCAGAATTAAGCCCTCCTATCCTTTTCAGCCAAGGAAGCTGCTTCTGTTTGATCTGCAACTACCATGGTGCTGCACATGTGATCAGTTATGACACCAGCTAATTAATGGTTTGACAGTTTGGTTGAGGACACAAGCAAATGTGACAGTCAGCAATCCTAGCATTCCAGGAATGTAAAGTTTTTTGGAAACCGTTAAATCAATGGGTTTAGTTCCGCTTTATGATTTACTGCTGTTCAGGGGCTCTGGACTTCAGCAAAATGGCAGCCTCCAGCAAGAAGGAACAGAATCAATGCTGGAGGCAATTTACAGCACACACTATTTTGTTAGCATAATTATGAATGTGGAATGCTACCAAAACATTTTTTTTTTTTATCAAGTTGTTATGGGTAAAGTTCTGTTTTAAATAGGAAGTTCATGGGAGGAGCAAGGAGTTCAAGGTTTACCAGAAACAAGATAGAATGTACATTTATCCAAGGATTCAGGCAATGGGCTGTCCTGCATCTCAGGTGACTCAGCAAAAAGATCTACTGCCAGATGCAGCAGAGGTCGTGGGTTCAGATCTCAGTCCTGACACTAATATTCCCATTGGAGGGATGCCTTCACCCCAATAAAGTTCCCCTTATCCAGGAGGATTCTTTTTTGGGTGTCACATTGATGCCCGGTGAAGTGAACACGTTTCATAGGCTGTCCATTGACAGGGTCCTGAAGACTCCCTCAATGGAGTGATGACATCACACAGAGATGAGGAAACAGAATAGTTTGTCAGTGGGCCTGGACTGCAGTATTAGATGACTGGTTGTCACTCCCATATCACATGGTGGACTAAATAAAAAACTGCTTTAACCACTTCAATACCAGGCACTTTTGCCCCTTCCTGCCCAGGCCACTTTGAATGTCATGCTACACTGTACCCAAACAAATGTTTTATTATTTTGTTCCCAAAAATAGAGCTTTCTTTTGGTGGTATTTGATCACTACCGGGGTTTTTATTTTGTGTGCAAAAATTTTGAAAAAAAAATGTTTTTCTTTGTTTCTTTTAGAAAATTTTGTAAATAAGTAAATTTTCTCCTTCACTGATGGACGCTGATGAGGCTGCACTGACAGGCACTGATAAGGCGGCACGGATGGGCACCAATGAGGTGGCACTGATGGGCACTGATAGGTGGCACTGATGGGCACTGATAGGTGGCACTGGTACACTGGTATGCAGCATGGATGGGCACTCATAGGCGGCACTGTTGGGCACTAATAGGCGGAGCTGATGGGCACTGAAAGGCTGCACTCATGGATACTTATAGGTGACACTGATAGGTGGCACGGATGGGCACTGGTCGGTAGCACTGATGGACACTGATGGGTGGCACTGATGGACACTGATGGGTGGCACTACTGGGCATGATTGATGAGGAGACATCTGGCAGGCATTTGTATTGGGCACTGACTGGCACCATTTCTGGGCACTGATTGGCATCTTTTAGGGCACTGTGTTGTATTCCTGGTGGCCATGGGGGGCATACATGCTCATCCACGTGTGCTGGCCATCCCTGGTGGTCCTGCGGCATCCCTGGTGGTCCAGTTTGGGCATCCGTGGGGGGCTGCGCTGATAAACAATCAGCACAGATCCCCCCTGTCAGGAGAGTTGCCGATCGGCTCTCCTCTACTCGCGTCTGTCAGACGCGAGTGAGGAAAAGCCGATAAACGTCTCTTCCTGTTTGCACTGTGATTAGCCGTGATTGGACGCGGCTGATCACGTGGTCAGAGGCTCTTTACTGAGATCGGTGTTGCGGCGTGTCAGACTGACATGCCGCACTACCGTTCACCGCGCGCCACGACGGGCACGTGCCGAAAGTTATCCTGAAAGATGTCATATGACGTCCAGTCAGGATAACTGATCCACTGCCCGTCGTCATTTTGCTATAGGCTGGGCGAGAAGTGGGTAGAGGCATTACAACAATCTTGGGGAAAGGTTTAGGCCTTAAGCTGACGCAGTGGATCTAGTGGATCTTCTTAAATTGGGGTGCTAGGAAAGGTAAAATCTTACTGAGGTCAGGTCAATTCCAGATTGTTAAGGAAATATTGTGAGGCTTGTTCCTGATTGGTGGATGTGTCTAGGAGGTGAATGCTACAAGCAGCAGACTTCATTAAACCAAAGAGAAATGAGCAGGTGGGAAAAGGGAATATTAATATCATGGACACCATGATATTAAAAAAACACCAACCTATCTCTTCATTATGGTGTAAGTGTATTGCTACCCACATTCACTGTGGTTCTCAGAATGATGTCAAAATCAAATAGCTGTAACGTTGAACCCCAAGGTCCTAGACAGCTAAAAGCATTACAAGAGGCTGATTTTCTACAGGTTATAATAATGCTTTAAAGATACTAGAACTAAAAAGTTGTGATCAGAGGGCAGCTGTACCAGACAGGTCCTTTTAACTGTTCCTGGAGTTCATGTTTTTATTCTGGTTGCTTATTTCCAGTAAGCCGCCTCTTTTCTGTTCCTTGCAATGGCAGCAGGGGCATATAAGGTCAGTCTTGACCACTAGTCCTAAAGAGACTGGTGTGAAAATCGCAGAGTGGAGCTTGTGAGTCATAGCCGGCACTCTCCTTTTCCAGCACTCTGTGGAGTGCGGTCACCCCGTGGCCTCCAGCCGAAGTGCAGCACTGTGCCCCAGCTGGACCTCACAAATGCTTTTTTTTCTGCTCCATTGGCTTTCTCCAGCACCCTGGCAAGGGACATTGTTCAGTAAAACAGACCCAGAGCCCAGAATGGAATTAAAAGTATTTACAGGGCTGGAATGAACTTGTTTGGCTGCGTAAGGGTGAAGGTAACGGATCACACTTCATATTGTGCTCAGCAGCACCACCAAATCCTTGTCCGTTTTCCATGGGTTGGCTGCTGGTCCTCTGTCCTGGTGCACAAAGTTGGCCGGGATCTCACATGGCTCTCGCAGACAAAGGTCAACAAGGAGAAGAGTAATAAATCCAACACTCGTATTCAACAAAGGGACCTATGCAGGAATGCTATGCAATTTTGGCAATCTTTTAGCAGTAAGAGATGTATTTTTAAACAGTACTCTTTTTGAGACCTTATTATTTTCAAATTTTTACCATATGTGTCATATATATTTAATATTGTGATTGAAGCAGGCATCAGATATCCAGATATAGAATAGATCAGCATTGCTGTTGAAGGGCTGCTGCATGAAAATAGTTACAGGGTAAAGCACCTGAAGATCAAAGAGAAGAGCTCTAAATATATAGGATTTGACTGGGATGAGTAAAATTTAGTTTAAATTTCCCTAAAAAATTAACACAAATTATTTGATTTTGGCACACCTTTATCATTTCTGTGCATTAAAGTCAACAGAGAACTCAAAATTAGTTCTCAGTGTTTTTTAAGGGTGCAATGGGCTTTACATGACTCCTAAGGGTTACGGAGTCTCCTTTCAACTTTCCTTGACATTTAAAAAAATGAAAAATAAAATAAATAAAAACAACAAAGAAAATAAAACAGCCCTTCGTTGACCTCAATATTTTAAATTTGTTTTCTTCAGAAAGAAAAAGACAGTGAAGAAAGAAAAATAAAAGTTTTAAAGCAGCAGTTCACAGATGTAGCGATGGTGGACTGTAATTGTAATATTGTGTGCGTTCCCTGTCATTCCTCACCTATAGAGATATCCCTTTAATGCTGAGCCCAGTGATTGTCATCATATTTGTGAGCCCAGCCCAATGGATTGTGGGACGAGTAGTTTTTCTGACCAGCGATTCCATTGCATAACCATACACCGGGACTACACATCCCAGAGATCCTTGCTGCCATTCAGGGAACTTCTAGGAGAGACTATAAAGGAGACAGGAGATCCATCCAACGGTCTCTTCTTCCTGGGCCTTGCGTGATGCACACTTCTCCGTGACGGGGAGAGAGAGGTTGCGGTTTACCACGCAGTGTTCAAGTGATTCCAGCCTGGCTTTGGAGGGCCTAACTCTGCTTGCTGTTTGTCAGACATCTACACGGCACCAACTCAGCAGCTCGACACCACGTTTCATCCACACTCCGCACCTGTGGGTCATCGCTGGCTACTTAATTGATGGATGTCTCGTCCCGGGTCGCTATCTGCAAGGCATCTAGTTCCGTCCATTTGTTGGTGAGAGGGCAATTGCCCATCTTCTGCAATCTTTCCCTGGCTACTTTATTGGAACACTGTGTACAGACACCTTTACCTTGGGAACACTTGACTGCACTTCTTTTTGAACACTTTACATAGACACCTCTACCTAAAACCATTTCAAGAAGTACCATCAGCCTGTTTAAACCAGTCAGTCTGTTAGTACATCATTGTGCCTTATTGGATATAATCTAATGAGCTCCAACTGCCGGTGAAGACTATCAGGCCTGCACCTCAGACATTGCTGTTACTATTTAAAGGGCCCTATACTATCCTTATTCTGTCTGATCTCTCATTAGGATTTAAAGGTTGAGTAGGCCGGCCTGGGGTTCCATTTTAGAGTGTGACTACCTGAATTAAACACTTAACCCTTATTGTCCTACAGGTCATATTTCAGGTGGTATCTGATTGTACAAAAATGTGTATTTTATCTTCATACTGTTAAACTGTTCTTAAAGAGGTCCCGCGAAAATATTTTTTTTAAAAGTCAGCAGCTACAAATACTGCAGCTACTGACTTTTCAAATAAGGACACTCACCTGTCCCAGGGTCCAGCGATGTCGGCACCCGAGGCCGAACCGTCCCTCAGTCCTCGGATGCTGCCGCCACCATCTTTGATATGGGAATCAGGAAATTAAGCCTTGCGGCTTCACTTCCCGGTTCCCTACTGCGCATGCGCGAGTCACGCAGCGCTATCAGAAAGGTCCCTGCTGACTCTGGGACCCATGTGTGTACCAGCAGACAGCGCGGCGGGATGGGAAAAGTCATAGGCTCTGTGGGATTTTATGCCCGGAAGTGGGTGCAAATTCCTGTCTTAAACAGGTATGTGCAACCCCCTCCCCCCTGAAAGTTGCCAAATGTGACACTGGAGGGGGGGGGGGGTTCCAAAAAGCGGAGGTTCAATTTTTATGTGAACCTCCGCTTTAAGCTTGCTTTTGAGGAATTCCTCTACTGAGTCTGGGCTGTTATTCAGAACTCAGTTGATCTATTGCCCTCTTTTGTAAATTAATACTACCTTACTTACTCCAGTAAAAGCTGAGATAATATAAACATATTGACTTGTGTGACGTGTCATTTAAAAGTGCTTGTGGAAAGTTTTTTGAACCCAGACAGTCAGGTGGGTTGGAAGGTTCACATGGTCATGGTGATGCAGATAAACAGGTAAATCCAAGCAGTCCTCAAAGGGGCCGTGCTACATTTAGGGGCTTGTCTGGGATTTATTCTGCAGCCAGCCCTAGTCAACCTAGACAAGAGGCACGATCCATGTGGGAAGCAGCTTCGGTGGCTGCAGTCGCTTAGGGCGAAGCCCAGGTAGCTTAAGTGGAAACAAGCACTGTTCTAGAGATCTCAGGAAGTGAATGCACTGAGAGGGAGATTCGACAGTGGGTAAGAGCCCTGGCCCCAGGACAGAGGGTCTACATTGTGGATATAGAAGCTGAGCACAAAAGTGGGGGGAGAGCCTGTTGAGAGGCAACGATTGTCGAGGACCTAGGAGAAGGGCTTAAGATTGGTTGGGACAGACTCTCATGGGGCCAGGGGCCCTCCTGTTTCCTTCTCCACGGATATGAGCCGGCTAGTTGAAAGCCTAGTGAAGAACAGATCTGGCCAACCAGAGCTATCAGAGACTCAGATTTTTCTCAGGGCAGTTACCGCCCCCTATCGGAGAAGACGAGTTTGAGACCTGGATGAGTCAGGCCATTCAGGCTATGGAGGAATGGATTGTTTTTAGAGGGTGTGAAATGACAGCAGCTCAGTGACAGTCTTTGAGGCCGATGTAATCCGTAATTTGAGAATGGGAAAGAAAACCTGTACTGAACCATGGACTACATAGATGCTTTGTATGCTGTATACAGAAGAGTTGGAACAACTGTAGATCTGATGTATAAATTTAATCACACTCATCAACAAAAGGAGGAGACCCTCTCTGGGTACATCTCCCGAGTAGACAGAATGTTGCACCAGATTATCCTAAAAGGGGTATTGATCCCAAGGACATTGATCAAGCTCGTTTAGACATGGTTTTACAAGGGGCCCGGCCAAACCATCCCATTGTCTTGAAGTTATTACTGAAAAGAACCAAGGTGGTACCTACATACCCTGATTTGATAAGAGAAGTGCGAGAAGAGGAAGCTCTACTGGAAGAAAAGAGTCAAAGAACTAGAGAATCAACTTAATTCTGAAGGAAAATTGAAGAGACCACTGTCCAGCGCCCAAATCTGTCCCCCAGATGGGAAGAGAGGATCAAAGCTCAATTAGCTTGATGGTAGAAAAAGTTCTCCAGAATGATTTTGATGTAGGTTGTGCCAGGAGTGCCCAACACCAAATTTGTCTAAGTGAAGATAAGCCTTTCCAAGAAAGGGCTAGACGAATCCCTCTGCGCGACCTGGA
The DNA here is from genome assembly GCA_028564925.1 of Lithobates sylvaticus. Classification (NCBI taxonomy): domain Eukaryota; kingdom Metazoa; phylum Chordata; class Amphibia; order Anura; family Ranidae; genus Lithobates; species Lithobates sylvaticus. Next base: position 157,608,354 of record CM053029.1, on the reverse strand, counting down.
GGACCTTCGAGAACAGTTGGCTGAACTGAAAAGTTTGAGGGTCATTAGGGAATCAAGTTTGAGGGTCATTAGGGAATCCAGGAGCCCTTATGCCTCTCCTATTGTGGCCGTAAGAAAGAAAAATGGGTCCCTCCAGATGTGTATTGACTGCCGAACTTTGATTCAGAGGACTATCCCAGATCAGTACACAACCCCTCCCATAGAAGAGGGCCTGCAATGCTTATCAGGAGCTTAATGGTTCAGTGTTCTGGACCTGAAGAATGCATATTATCAGATACCCATGCATCTGGGCGTCCGAGAGAAGACGGCTTTTATCAGTCCCCGAATGCCGCAGGGATTAACAGGGGCCCTGCCACCTTTCAGAGGCTGATGGAAAACACAGTGGCAGATATGAACTTGATAGAAGTGTTAGTGTATCTGGATTATATCATCATCTTTGGCAAAATGTTGGAGGAACATGAAGCTCGATTGGAGAAAGTTTTACACACCGAGGGGCTGAAGTTGTCGTTGAAGTGTCAATTCTATCAGACCTCAGTCACATATCTTGGACATGTAGTATCAGCCGACGGTGTAGCTACTGACCCTCATAAGTTTGAGGCTGTTACTTGCTGGTCTCGCCCAAGCACCGTCACTGAATTGAGGTCATTTCTGGGTTTCTGCTCCTACTATTGAAGATTTGTGAAGAATTTCGCACAGATTGCCAAACCTCTGAATGAGTTATTGCAGAAGCAGATGGAGAGGACCTGCAGAAGGCCCATGCTGGAGGCCCAAGGAAGCCACGTGAGTCTATTCAAGAGCAATGGACAGTAAAGTGTGAATGCCTGAAAGGGAGCCTTGTTGAAGTACCTGTGTTGACCTATGCTGACCTCTCAAAACCTTACACGTGGATGCTAGCAGAGATGGCCTAGGGGGAGTGTTATATGAAGAGTTGGAAGGAAGACTCCGCCTGGTGGCTTATGTGAATCACAGTCTCAGTCCCCATGAGAAGAATTATCCGGTACATAAATTGGAGTTCCTGGCCCTCAAGTGGGCTGTAGTGGATAAGCTATGAGATTATCTATATGGGGCCACGTTTGTTTTGAAAACAGATAATAACCAGTTGACTTACCTGTTGTCCACTGCCACTGGATGCCACTGGAAATCAGTGTCTACACTCTGATCAAGCATAGCTCCAACCCAGCCTCCAACTGGGAACACTATATTAACCTGTGCACTGCAAGCCAGCCTCACTGATTAATATTGTGTGTTTGGCTTCCTGTGTGCTTCTTGCCGTGTGCTCTATGTCTGATCCTGTTTACCGTCCTTGGCTTGTTCTTAACTATCCTTGTCTGCTTCATACCCTGACCTTTGGCGTGTTCTTTGTTTACCCCTGTCTGCTCGTTGCCCTGACCTTTTGGCTTATATCCTGACTATCCCATGTTGTCCTGGTCTGCTGCTTTCCTCTCTATCCTCTAGTAGCCTACCTTGAGTGTGAGCTGGGAGACTCTGGGGGCCGCGACATGAAGCCAGTTGCAGCAAAGTCCATCCCCACCACTAGGGGCTCTGGGGGAACACCTGCAGGCTCTTAGACTCCGTGCCCTGGGGAATCTCATGCTCTAGCTCCCAGTGTGATCTGTGTTGGTGCTCCAGAGGACCTGCTTTCCTGAACCACCCAGAGCTCCATCCGCGGCAGTCAGCCCTAAGGTCCACTACCTTAGCGGTGCACTCCTGACCCCAATGGCGTGCTTCTGTCACCTGGCCTCAGGTGACCTGACAGGAGATCGGGTGTTGTTGCGCAATCTGGGAGTGCCCAGGAAACATAAGCTGGCTGATCAATGGCGCTCCCAACCCTTTATTGTCTGCAAACAATTACCTGGGCTCCCCGTGTATCAGATCTGCCCTGAAGCCAGATTGGCCCCCTGAAAACTTGGCATCAAAATCATTTGCTGCCTATATCTGAGGCTGTCAGAGTGTTGCCATCCCCTTGCCCAGAGGCCTATCAGACTCCTATGCTGAGGTCTAGGATTGATCGTGCCGTGAACCCATGCCTCCATATGAGGAGAGTGATGAGGAAGAACAAACCCTTGATTGGCTATGGGTTCCCCCCTCTGAAGACAACCCTACCCCTCCTCAGATTTCAGGGGCAAGGAACAGTAAGGAAGCGTATTCTGAGAGGAAGACCCGGTGACTTCTGCCTGAAGTTGAAGGGCTGGAGCCTCACCCTACAAGAGTAAACGAGGAAGTTAACTCAGTGAGACATCTAATGTGGCGGAAACCCCTGTTTCTCTTAAGAATGAACTAGAAAATGAGAATGTTCCTGACGTCCAAGAGGAGCCAGAGTCAGAGCTCGAACCAGAACCCAGGTGTAGTTTCTGGGGAACAGATCGAGGGCCGGAGCCACTGGAAAGCATTTATTCTAGGTTGAGACAGAAAATCTGCCCTCCCAAGAGAACTCAAAATTAGTTCTTGGTGTTTTTTAAGGGTGCAGTGGGTCTTACATGACTCCTAAGGGTTACGGAGTCTCTTTTCAACTTTCCTTGACATTTACAAAAATGAAAAATAAAATAAATAAAAACAACAAAGAAAATAAAACAGCCCTTCCTTGACCTCAATATTTTAAATTTGTTTTCTTCAGAAAGAAAAAGACAGTGAAGAAAGAAAAATAAAAGTTTTAAAGCAGCAGTTCACAGATGTAGCGATGGTGGACTGTAATTGTAATATTGCGTGCGTTCCCTGTCATTCCTCACCTATAGAGATATTCCTTTAATGCTGAGCCCAGTGATTGTCATCATATTTGTGAGCCCAGCCCAATGGATTGTGGGACGAGTAGTTTTTCTGACCAGCGATTCCATTGCATAACCATACACCGGGACTACACATCCCAGAGATCCTTGCTGCCATTCAGGGAACTTCTAGGAGAGACTATGAAGGAGACAGGAGATCCATCCAACGGTCTCTTCTTCCTGGGCCTTGCGTGATGCACACTTCTCCGTGACGGGGAGAGAGAGGTTGCGGTTTACCACGCAGTGTTCAAGTGATTCCAGCCTGGCTTTGGAGGGCCTAACTCTGCTTGGTGTTTGTCAGACATCTACACGGCACCAACTCAGCAGCTCGACACCACGTTTTGTCCACACTCCGCACCTGTGGGTTATCGCTGGCGACTTCATTGACGGATGTCTCATCCTGGGTCGCTGTCTTCAAGGCATCTAGTTTGGTCCAGTCGTTGGTGAGAGGGCAATTGCCTATCTTCTGCAATCTTTCCCTGGCTACTGTATTGGAACACTGTGTACAGACACCCTACATTATCCTCATTCTGTCTGATCTCTCATTAGGATTTAAAGGTTGAATAGGCCGGCCTGGGGTTCCCCTTTGGAGTGTGACTACATGCATTAAACACTTAACCCTTATTGTCCTACAAGTCATGCTTCAGGTGGTATCTCATTGTACATAAACGTGTATTGTATCTTCATACTGTTAATCTGTTCTTAAGCAGTCTTTTGGGGAATTTCTCTACCAAGTCTAGGCTGTTATTCAGAACTCAGTTGATCTATTGCCCGATTTGTAAATTAATACTACCTTGCTTACTCCAGTAAAAGCTGAGATAATATAAACATATTGACTTGTGTGACGTGTCATTTAAAGCGGAAGTAAACCCATCCATAAAACTGTTTCATTTCCGGCATGTAACACTCCCATTGGTTGTGTTCTCAACCAAACTGTCAAACCATCCAAAGGCTGGTATCATAACTGATCACATGTGCAGCATCATGGCAGTTGTAGATTAAACAGAGGCAAAGATGGCAGCTTCCTTAGCTGAAAATGATAGGGGGTTTAATTACACATTAAAGGTGCTTTTGGAAAGATGTCTCATCCCAGAGTGTCAGGTGGAGGTTCACAGGGTCATGGTGATGCAGATGAGCAGGTAAATCAAATCAGTCCTCAGGGGGGCTGTGCTACACAAGTAATGATCAATTACACAAAAAAAGGACAATTTAAAAGATCCCTCTTCAGCAACATTAAGTTTATTAAGTTTTACCAAAACCACTTCGCTCATTCCTAGTGTCAAGTAAAAAGGGCCTGGAAAGCTATACTACTTGTGACTCAATCTTTTCAAAGGTATTAAACTAGAACTATACTATAGGCAAAACATTTTTTTTTCATTTTGGATAAAGTAAGAGAGGGTTATAACCCCTGTTGGTTTATTTTTTGCCATCTATTGGGGAGATTTACCTTCACTTCCTGTTCCATAGCCAAAACATGAAGTGAGAGGAAATCCCTGCAAATTAAAGGAATCCCTTGGGGACCCCCAGGCCAATAGAACTAGTGTTCTATTAATAGAACAGGCCATTAGAACTTCCAATAGAATCTATTGGAAAATTTTCCCTCTATTACTTTAATGGGGACAACAGAAAAAAATTGGGATTTTCTTTTACTTTCACTTTCAAAGCAATGGTAAACTGGACAGGACAGATAGAGAGGGTGAATCTCCCTAATGGGGGAAAAACAAAATATTTGCCTTTAGTTATATTTTAAGATTAGCGGTTTTGCATAACAGTCAGACAAATTACATTTTCAGAAGGGGATCAGCAAAAGCACTTCCTGTATATTTTTCATGAAAGGTTTACTTTAAAGTGAACCTGTCAGTAGAGCAACTGCTGAAAACTGGCATGAACAGACAATAAAAGAACCACAAGCCATTAAAATGGTGATTGTCTGTTAATATACAAGCCTAAAGTTTCAATTTGAAAAACACTTTAACAAAGTTTTGTTATTTTATAAAAGGCAAAGCTATTTTCTTGCTATATTTTCAGCTTTTTTAGGTTGGTTCCTGTTTATTGCTTTTTTTTCTAAAATATGCATGCCAAAGTTTTTTGCTTTTCTTGCACACAGCTTGTTGTTATAATTTATGGTTTATAGCATCCCAGAAAAGGCAGAAAAAATCTAGTTTGTTGGCACTCTGAAGATGTTCTGTACCCTGAGGCACATGAAATAACATGTCTCCAGATTTGTTCAACTAACTCCCCCATTGCTCTGGTAAATATTAGGTGCTGATTTTAGTCTAAACTACAAACTCAGATTATTCCAGCAATCCCTGTAAACATACATTATAAATTGGATTAAGGTGATTGAGTAGTTTGTGAGTAGCCTGATTTAAACAAGTCCAGTTGAATGTGACAAAATACTATTTTGTCATGGCCCGGATAAATGAAAACATCCACAGACAAAATAACTAACTATAAAGCCTTGTACACACAATCGGATTTTCCGACAGGAAATGTGTGATGACAGGCTGTTGGCAGAAAATCCGACCCATGTGTATGCTCCATTGAACAATTGTTGTCGGATTTTCCGCGGACAAATGTTGGATAGCATGTTTCCGCGGACAAATGTCTGTTGTCGGATTTTCCGAGCGTGCGTCCAATGTACAAACACGCATGCTCGGAAGCAAGGACGAGCCAGAAGTCGGTCTTGTAAACTAGCGTTCATAATGGAGAATTAACATTTGTGACGTGGCAAATTATGAAATCTCGAAATGTAGCGCAGATTCTCTTCTTCTTTAATGGGATAATAATGAAGCTGCTTTGCTGGTGATACTGATGGAGTTATTGAAAACTAATTTTCAAAGGCTTTTTTTTCTAGTGATATCAAGAATAATATTATTATGCTTTTTTTTCGGCGCAAGTTACCGCAACACCATTATCCGTAGTTTTTAAGATCAAAGATACAACTATGTTGGTGTCCCTTGTCAATTTTACATTGTATTTTTTTTAAATCTAACTGCCTACTCCCAAACTGTCATTTGAAGTAAAACACATAGCCAAGTATTATTCTCCACAATTTTTCTATTGTGCCATAAAAAACGAAAACAAATAAAATTAGACATGCTATCTGCCAATAGAACTTAACCAAACAGTGCATTCTATGCATACAAAAATATAGAAAATCAACCAAATCAAATCATTATTATTCAACCCAAAAAATTATGTCAAAGCAATAACTCCAAGGCCAATAATAAATAAGACGTTATCTCCTCCGATTCCGCAACATGTCTGGTTGACGAACGGCCGTTCGGAAACTAATTGAACAGAGCAAAATGAAAAGCGCAAATCAACACTCACCAAACTTCTACTAACATGAAATTAGCAGAAGGAGCCCAAAGGGTGGCGCTAAAGAGCTGAAAAAAAACATGTAGTACGTCACTACGTTCGTGTTTGTTGGCCGACACTTCCTTGCTGTTTGTATGCAAGACAAGTTTGGGCCAACGCCCTTAGGAAAAAAGTCCACAGTTTTGTTGGCCAACAATCCAATCGTGTGTACGAGGCTTAAGATGCCGTCATCATTGGCAATAAATTAGAGGACAGGATGAGCTGCAGTTGGTTGTTAGGGGTAAATATATTTTACTCTTGGACTTCCGGAGATCTGGAGGTTTCCAAAAACCAACATGTGACCCAGATCTAATGATTGTGGGTATCCCAATTTCTGCCAAAGATTGCTCAATTGCCCTCTATACTAGTACTGGTAAAAGATCACTTGGGGCCCCTTTACCAGATCACCCCAGTACTATGCTAGACCTACTTGGGCAGGTGGATTCCTCTCTCTTGTAGTATGATACTATGATGGAGAGTCCTTATTTTTAAATGATTGAAGGAATTCTAAAATGTGCTTTGTTATGCAAACAGCGACTGGAGGTACATTGTATGGCCAAAAGTTTTGTGGACACCTGACCATAACCTATTATATGGCCAGAAATATGTAGGACACTCCTCTGATTGAATCTTGTTGGCAGTGAAAGATACTGTTACCACAGCCATTGTCACAGCGTACAAAGATTTTTTAGAAAAGTGTGCACTTCCAAACCGTTGTGGCAACAGTTTGGGGAAGACTAATTTCTGTTCTAGCATGACAGTGCTTTTGTGCGCAAAGCCAGCTCCATAAAGACATATGGGGTTATTTACCAAAGGAAAATCCACTTTGCACTGCAAGTGCACTTCAAAGTGCACTAACAGTGCACTTGGAAATAAAGTCGCTGTAGATCTGAGTGGGACATGCAAGGAAAATTAAAAACAGCATTTTAGCTTGCACATGATTGGATGATAAAATCAGCAGAGCTTCCACTCATTTCAGATCTACCCCTCAGATTTAGAGTGACTGCACTTCCAAGTGCACTTTCAGTGCACTTTCAAGTGCACTTGCAGTGCAAAGTGGATTTCCCTTTCGTAAATAACCCCCATAGTCCAGAGTGTAACACCGCTCAGACTGTTGATAAAGATTTCCTTGTGGGTGCTGGCCACGGCTCACCACCGTCAATAGTAATTGAAGAAAAAGAAAATCGGTCGTACACCATGGAAGGACAAACTTCAGTAGAATAATTACTTTATAGTCAAGGTGCCAAAGGACGTAGACAGGACGATACAGGAACATTGGTAGACCGGTTTCATACGAATAACTCGTGCTTGCGAACATAGTTGGACCAGTTTGGTGTGGACAGAGCCCAATATTTTTTCGATAAAAATTGGTACCAATTCCCACAGACACATTCCAAAATCCTATAGAAAGTCTTTCAAAAGAGTGAAGGTTGTTTTAGCCACAAAGGATCTACTGCCCAATGTTTGGGAATGGAATGTCAAAAGCTTATATTGGTGTGTTGGTCAGGTTTTAAAGCGGAGCTCCACCCAAAAGTGGAAGTTTCATTTTAAGGACTCGTCCCCCGCTCCTTTAGAAGAATTGGCACTTATGAGGAGCGGGGGATGAGTCCTTAAAGTGGGGAGCTTCCAATTTTGACAGTGGGGAAAATAATTATTTGATCCCCTGCAAATTTTGTAAGTTTACCCAAATAGTCAGCATTTTTCTTCCTCCAAACACCGCGAGTCGAGTTAATGCCAAAGAGCTCAATTTTTGTCCCATCTGACCACAGCACTTTCTCCCAATCATTCTCTGAATCATTTAGATGTTCATTGGCATGACTGTATCCACCATGGGCACCTGGCTGACAGTTTTGTAGCTGATGACGTTTATTTTTTTTACAGGTGGCTGGAACTTTAACAAACTCTTGCCCTTATAATGTATTTATACCTATGTTATAAAATGTAAGTACCGTAGTATGGTCACTTGCTTTGGCTTCAAGTTTGCTTTAAGACCCCTTTGACACTGCAGCGCCACTAAAACAGCGCTAAAGCACCGGTCATTTTGCAGTGCTTTAGCAGCATTTTAGCAGTGCTTTTGTGGTGCTTTTCGGGTGATAGTTGGGCATATTTTTTAAGGTCACGTGACAATTCCCATTTTGAAGCGCTGCCCATTAATTTCAATGGGCAGGGGTGTTTTAGGAGCGCTATTTATAGCACTCTGAAGCCCCCGCAAAGATGCTGCTTGCAGGACATTTCCTAATGTCCCGCAAGTGTACCGCCCGAGTGTGAAAGCACTCATTGCACAGAATGGGAGTCAGTTTTCAGGTGCTTTTTAGAGGCTATTTCTAGTGCTAAAACGCCTGAAAACTGCCTCAGTGTGAAAGTACCCTGAATTTGTGTGGTCATGTTGAAATTAAAGGGATATGCAGAAAATAGACTTGTTTATTGCCCTACATAAATGTTGGATTAGAAATTTTCCTGCTTGTTTGTTTACTTTCTATTGCCTTTGCTATAAAAACTTTTTGCAATCAGCTGTAATGTCACAGAATATCCCCGTGAGATGGAACTGGAATTTGACCAAAGCCTCACATGAGATACATTTGTTAGTGGAAGAAAAAGAACCCTAAACTTTTCATAGGTGATCATTTTATGTGAACCCTTTTGACCATTTCACATGGCTGGGTATGCTTGTACAGAAAATGTCTGATGGTAGGGTATATTGGAATGTGCATAGTTTTGAGGCTGGGTTCACACTTCCTGGAGAGGAAAGAGTAGGAGGAAAGTATTCCTTCATCCTCTGTGGGCTAGTGTCTGTGCTGGGAAGGCTTTGAAGGATAGTCCTTTGCATTTTTACAATGCACCAGTGCCACCTTAACAGCATCATGAGCACCTGGGCAAAGTAATGCTCTGGGGCCCGTACCAAGCGGATGGTGTCCTGCGGTGCGCGCAGAGCACCATCACGGGACACAGTGGGTGTGGCTAAATTATGCCAAATATTGGACGTGGCTTTTTGATCTAATTTAACATTTTAGTGTATTTTTTTACAAATTTATAAAAATTTTTTTTACCATTTGTAATTTTTTTGACAATTTTTTATTAATTTAAACTTAATAGTTTTTCACAACACTGTTGCACCCCAACAGGGGCTTTGGGAGATATCGGGGTCTAAACAGACCCTTCAATTCTTATGAGACAGAAAAAGGGACTGAGGACACATTCCCTTTTTCTGTAGCCTCAGCTGCACTGAAGATGAATGAACAGGGGACAGAAGCTCAGTCCATTCCTAAACTGAAGCATAGTAAACACAGTTTACTATGCCTCAGTTATGGATGAATACAGTGAGTGATCAGTATCAATCACTCACTGTGTTTACTTATAAAAGCAAGGGGCTGGTAAATTACATATTTACCGGCCCCTTCTCCCGCCTTCCATTCTGAAAATCCCCCTGTGTGTCTGCAACTGCTGCCAGTGGGAGAGGGGAGAGAGAAAGTGGGCAGCGCTAGGGGGCTGGCACATGGGGAATTGTCAAGACAGCAAGAGATCAGTGCAGCGGGTTAGGAAAATAGCTGAAATCGATATTTTGTAGCTCCCACTACAGCAGCTGGAGCAGTAGATGTTGGTGAAAGCCACAAAAGATTGGTTTCAGGTTTTTCCCTAACCTGCACTGATCACTGACTCTATGCGCTCCACGCACATTCTCCCCTTTTGGGAGCAGGGAAATTTCAGGGGCCCTGATGCCCAGGGGGGCCTGTGCGAAAAGGCACTGTTTTGCTCTGTCTTTAACTTTATAAAAATTTTACTTTTCATTAATTCCTCAGCTGCGGTGCATAAAAACACAGGTTGTGGCGGAGCAGTACAAAAAATGCACTGGTATAGTCCATGGCTGTCACCATCAGAAAACCCGAACCAAGAAATGACTATCAGACATTGTTGAAATGCATGTAAAGTGGAAATGGCTGCAGGAAATAAATAGTACTGAAATACAAGGATTGAAAAAAGGGTAGAAACAAGTATTTTATCGAAAAAATTACAATTGTTTATGATACAAAGTGCTTTAGAAAACGAAATGCCATTTAGTCTGGGTTTACATCTACTTTACCATCCAAGACTGGTTCTACCAATGCAGAAGTAGTATACGTTGGTCAAAGTCAGGAGGAAGAGCTCTTATTTCTTATACAGTATCTCACAAAATTGAGTACACCCCTCACATTTTTGTAAATATTTTATTATATCTTTTCATGTGACAACACTGAAGAAATTACACTTTGCTACAATGTAAAGTAGTGAGTGTACAGCTTGTATAACAGTGTAAATTTGCTGTCCCCTCATAATAACTCAACACACAGCCATTAATGTCTAAACCGCTGGCAACAAAAGTGAGTACACCCCTAAGTGAAAATGTCCAAATTGGGCCCAATTAGCTATTTTTCCTCCCTGTTGTCACGTGACTCGGTAGTGTTACAAGGTCTCAGGTGTAAATGGGGAGCAGGTGTGTTAAATGGGGTGTTATGGCTCTCACTCTCTCATACTGGTCACTGGAAGTTCAACATGGCACCTCATGGCAAAGAACTCTCTGAGGATCTGAAAAAAATAATTGTTGCTCTACATAAAGATGGCCTAGGCTATAAGAAGATTGCCAAGACCCTGAAACTGAGCTGCAGCACAGTGGTCAGGACCATACGGCGGTTTAACAGGAGAGGTTCCACTCAGAACAGGCCTCGCCATGGTCGACCAAAGAAGTTGAGTGCACGTGCTCAGCGTCATATCCAAAGGTTGTCTTTGGGAAACATACGTATGAGTGCTGTCAGCATTGCTGCAGAGGTTGAAGGGTTGGGGGGGTCAGCCTGTCAGTGCTCAGACCATACACCTCACACTGCATCAAATTGGTCTGCATGGCTGTCGTTCCCGGAAGCAAGCCTCTTCTAAAGATGATGCACAAGAAAGCCCACAAACAGTTTGCTGAAGACAAGCAGACTAAGGACATGGATTACTGGAACCATGTCTTGTGGTCTGATGAGACCAAGATAAACTTATTTGGTTCAGATGGTGTCAAGCGTGTGTGGTGGCAACCAGGTGAGGAGTACAAAGACAAGTGTGTCTTGCCTACAGTCAAGCATGGTGGTGGGAAGTGTCATGGTCTGAGGCTGTATGAGTGCTGCCGACACTGGGGAGCTACAGTTCATTGAGGGAACCATGAATGCCAACATGTACTGTGACTAAAGCAGAGCATGATCCCCTCCCTTCCGTGACTGGGCCACAGAGCAGTATTTCAACATGATAACGACCCCAAACACACCTCCAAGACAACCACTGCCTTGCTAAAGAAGCTGTGGGGAAAGGTGATGGACTGGCCAAGCATTTCTCCAAACCTAAATCCTATTGAGCATCTGTGGGGCATCCTCAAATGGAAAGTGGAGGAACGCAAGGTCTCCAACATCCACCAGCTCAGTGATGTCGTCATGGAGGAGTGGAAGAGGACTCCAGTGGCAACCTGTGAAGCTCTGGTAAACTCCATGCCCAAGAGACTTTAAGTACTGCTGGAAAATAATGGTGGCCACACAAAATATTGACACTTTGGGCCCAATTTGGACATTTTCACTTAGGGGTGTACTCACTTTTGTTGCCAGCAGTTTAGACATTAATGGCTGTGTGTTAAGTTATTATGAGGGGACAGCACATTTACACTGTTATACAAGCTGTACACCCACTACTTTACATTGTAGCAAAGTATCATTTATTCAGTGCTGTCACATGAAAAGATATATTAAAATATTTACAAAAATGTGAGGGTATACTCACTTTTGTGAGATACTGTAGCTGCTGAGAGTGATCTCATTGGAACAGAACTGTCTTCTGATGTACAAACATCTAGTTTCCTGCTGGATGGAAGGCCCCTGATGGAGTCCCAACTTCTCTTCCGTTCGCACCTGCATTTAAAGGAGAGATATTAAGATAGTTCTCTCCCTGTACTGTAAATCTGTTAAATGATCTGAATGTCGGAACCCATCCTGGTCTGTAATATATTCAGGGAACTGTGTGCCGGATCCCCGCCAAGCCTGTGTCTGCGTCTCAGAATCTGGGAGACATTGTAAAGTTCTTTTTTGGAGGGTAAAGAAATCACTTATTAATTCATAAACCTTGAAGTTACTATATATAGAACTCCAGTGTGTGCCACTGGCAACGTCTACTAAGACACTGAAATATATGGCAGCTGTCCAGCGGGAGAGGAAGTGGTGGTGAGAGGGAGCGAGCAAGAAAGACAGAAAGGGAGAGAGAGAGAAAAAGAGACAGAATGAAACAGAGAGGGAGAAAATCATTTTCAAGGCAAAAAGATGTAGGTGCGGACAACAGGAGGCAAAAACATTCAAGGACATGCAAAAGAATATCTAGTAGTAGTGAGACACATTTAACTGGACATGTTTTGTCATTTTGAAGACATTTCATAGCTTATGCAAGCAGCTTCTTCAGGTCTAATGAGTATCAGGAACATGTAAAACATCTTCAATTTTACAGAACAAGACATACTTACTGTACATAGAAGTGAAAACAGTTTACGATGCTTGTGGAGCATCTAGTGCAGGGGTCTCCAAACTTTCTAAAGAAAGGGCCAGTTTACTGTCCTTCAGACTTTCGGAGGGCTTGACTGTGGGAGCAAACAATGCCTGTTTTTTTATATTGGGGGGAGAAATAGTTGGTGGCAGTGGGAGGAATAGTGCCCCATTTTTATTGCCATTGGAAGGAATTATGTCCAATCGTTGGTGTCAGTGGAAGGAATAGTGCCCCATTGTTTGTGTCAGTGGCAGGAATAATGCCTCAAGGGCTAGTATCAGTTCAGGAGGTTCTGAGTAGGCCAGCCCCTCTTTTGGAAGCAAATACCACAGTCCTTCTTCACTTCTTAATCATCCTGCTGTTTCTTGACATACTGTATCTCGAATTAGTGCCTGGAAAAAGTATTCATACCCCTTAACATTTTTCACATTTTGTCATGTTACAACCAAAAACGTAAATGTATTTTAGAATGACTCAGTCAAAGTTCAGACCTAAATCCAATTGAGAATCTGTGGCAAGACTTGAAAATTTGCTGTTCACAAATGCTCTCCATCCAATCTGACAGAGCTTGAGCTATTTTGCAAAGAAGAATGGCCAAAAATGTCACTCTCTAGATGTGCAAAGTTGGTAGAGACATACCCAAAAAGACTTGCAGCTGTAATTGCAGCCAAAGGTGGTTCTACAACGTATTGACTCAGGGGGGCTGAATACAAATGCACGCCACAATTTTTTGATATTTATTTGTACAACATTTTGAAAACCATTTATCATTTTCCTTTCTCTTCCCAATTATGTGGCACTTTGTGTTGGTCTATCACCTAAAACCCCCAACAAAAACATTATAGTATGAGTATGAATACCTTTTCAAGGCACTGTATATCAGGGTTTTGATTTTCTTTCTGGCATTGCTTGACTAAACCAAGCCACTCCACTTGGTTAAATACTCTGCTTGACATCGATCTGGTGTTCCAGAAACATCTACTCCAAAGCCAATGCTTCCTCTGCCCAGAGACTTCTAGATCTGTACATCAAAGCTCTTTGCACATTTGCGCACCCCCTAAAGACTCGAAAGTAACTGGGATCCCCCACCCTAAACAGCCAAGCACACTGAATCTTCACAGGCACACTTGAGTCAAAGAACAGTCCATGACTTTGTTGTTTTTTTTGTTTATTGAGGGATAATAACTTGGATAGGGATGGGCGATTATGAGATGCCCAGTTGACTTCAGAACAAACTTCAGGGATATCTTCCTATATAAGACCAAAAAAAGGTATCTCCCATGGGATTTTGTTGCAGCAATTAGATTTAAAAACAACAATTTTTTTAAAAATAGAAAAAGTTTTATTTAACACTAAAACACAATAACATATACATTTTTAAATATAAAACCTGGTCTAAACAGTCCGATTCCTGGTCTATTGCGCAATCAGATACAGAAAAATGTAAAACATTTTCTGAGTTACTATATATAGCCACACGTGTTTTGACTAAATATATTCTTCCTCAGGGGACAACATGGTGGAAATAGACCTAAATAGAAAAGAAAATAATAGCAAATATATAATTTTCACAAAAATACAGAAAAATATAACAATGTACAAACATTGTCAGTATCTGCAAATATAACCTATGTAATAGACCAAATCGAATCAGAGAGGCTATAATGTGCTTCATAGGTCACAGACAGGAGGCTGACTCAGGAGCTCATAGGGGATCATAGGTGGTCATAAGCAGGCAGTCACACCCAAAACCAAATCATTGTGCATGGCTATGAGCAAAAAAAAAGAAAAAAAAAAAATATATATATATATATATATATATATATATATATAATGTATGCCACATTGCTATGTTTGATTGAGTGTATTCAGTATATAGAGAATTTTATGACATATCCAGTGGTTAGTAGATATGTTCGTTCAAAAAATGCTAAAACGAACGCAAAGGTATGTAACATAAGCCATTGAGAACAATGTGTAACAATGTTTGCTAAAAAGGTATTTATGTTTGTGTTTGTATCAAAAGCATACCTGATTTCAAATGAATAAACGTATGGAAGAAAGTAACTTATGTTTAGAGAAAAATAAGCTTCATATGAGCCTGTAAAGAAATAAAAAATAATGGAAAATAGCTTTAGCATTCCATCTAAAAAAGAAAAGAAAATGGCAGAGCAGTGATAGAAGTTGGGGTACTTGCCTTCAAACTGTCAGCTGCTGTAAAAACGTCCAAAAACGTCCAGTGTGCAAGAGGCCTTAGTATTATTATTATTGACTTGTTGAGTTGTGTGTGCAGTTTTTTGCAAGAGCTCTGTAACTGTAAACAGTAGGTTTTTTTTCCAGCAAAGCAGTTAAAGAAAGTTTTGAAAACGCATGAAAAGGACCTACAGCTCCACCTACTGTCTGATGAAAATACAAAATATGAATGTGCAATAATTCATATTTACTTGTCTGGGAAAGAAGGAATAATCTTTTTTTTTTTCATTCTTGACCATAATAAGAAAAAGAGAAAAAATATA
This sequence comes from Lithobates sylvaticus, assembly GCA_028564925.1. NCBI lineage: Eukaryota > Metazoa > Chordata > Amphibia > Anura > Ranidae > Lithobates > Lithobates sylvaticus. Next base: position 157,593,185 of record CM053029.1, on the reverse strand, counting down.
TACTAAACCACTACACATTCCTAAAAATAATGGGGCTGCATAGCTGAGCCTGCAGTGTGTTCTGGATAGCACAGGACAGTCTCCAAATTTACTTGTTGCTTCAAGCTGTCACTCAAGTCATTTTAAAAGACAGAAAACCTTTTAGAGATTAAACTTTAACAGAGAAGAAAGAAAGCAGCAGAAAAACTGCAGATGAAGAAAATTAGGCGAGAGAAAACTTTGAAGGAGGGCGCAAACATGTAAGGAGAATTAGGAGGGAGATCTGAATAGCAGACAGAGGAAACCACATGGAATAGGTCCAGATAGAGCAAAACCACAAAGACATGGTCCTCCCTTTGAGCAAGGAGACATAAGAACAAGTTGAGCTGTAGGAAAGGATCACACACAAGACAAAGAAAATAAAACACTATAGGATAAGATACATGATGCTATGAAACAAACCAGTTTTGTTAGAAATGCTTCATCATGTCAATGCAAACAACTTCCGTTAGCAAAAAGGAATGGAAAACTCCCTTCTTAGGTGCAAGGCTACTGGATTTAGTAGTTTGTGATGTGTCCAACATAAAAGTATATTGGTTAGAGATCATATCTTGCGGAGTTAGTCCTGGATTCAGTCCCTACCAGACCTCCAATCTTGAAGGTGTTTATTTCACTTTCCTCCATCAACCCATATACAAATTCAAAAATTTTAAGGGGGGTGTCTTTATGACTGAAATATAAGGTCATTCGATTAATCAAGCTTGGACTGAGAGTTTATATGTGTATCCTGCTGGCAATTATTTGACAGACCTCGGATGGTGGGAACACCCTTGAGGCATGGTTAAAATTGGGCTTGCGTGCCATGATGTTTATTATTCTAAGGTGAGTTTTTAGACCTTGATAGATAATGGCTGACCCCAAAGCCGGACACATTCTATGGCTATGGATTTAACGTTTGATCCATATCTGTAAGGTCCTATTGTGGATATACTCTTCTTCCCATAGATGTACCCGGTTGTTGTCTTAACAATACCATTGGTAAATGGTGGAATAGTCCCACTAGAATAAGTGTACCAGCCATTATGTATATATTGAATAACATCTGCTTCACTGTTACATTTAGATGTGTCCCTGTATCCACTCTTTGGGTCTCATCTGTGTGATCACAGATCCCAACTTTTGCTTCCACCTGCCCATGTCACTCTTATATTTGCAATTTGTAAGTTCAAAATGTTTGATATATATCCCATGAATAAAATTAATATATTTTATGGCCTTTGATATTTTATACGGGCAAGAAAAAACGCGCTAACCAAATGGGGCAGGGAAAAGGTGATTGGAGAGAGGCAATAGGCACAAAAAAGAGTACATAAAAATCAAAAAGGAACAAGGCTGCCGAATAGTGGGATAAACACAATCAGTAATGTAAAAAGAGAAACTGCGCCAAGTAAAAAGTAGCTATCATTAAATTATAAGGATAACTAACTAGTAGGGTAACATTCACAATGTGTATGTTCAGGAAGTATTGATACTATAACCCAATAATAATCATGGATACCCAATAAAACAATCTATGGAAGTAAATGGATACATCAATAAATTGGATGAATGTGATTTCTAGGTGGTGCTTAATTAATACACGAAGTAACGTAAGAAAGTCCACAGAGTAAGTGTAGTTTGCACAATAAGTCCTTGTTCCAGTGGAATGCAATCATATACACATGCTACTTCGTGCCACACCCCATTGAAAACGTCTATGTTACGACGAAACGCGTCTGGAAGGGCGCGCAGTGACGTCACCACGTTTCCGGAAGGAGGAAGGGTCTGAATTGATGCCGGCCGGCGTCCCGCTGAATATTTGTTCTTTTATGCTTACTCTGTCATTTTTAAATGTGAGTACCACTCTTTTAAAATAAATAGTTCATAGCTACTATACAGTATAACACGATGGTCTGCCTTCCTTTTTTTTTTTATGTTACCAATTCGGATGCACCGCAGAGTGCTATAATCAGTACTAGACCTGCTGTGTCCGTCTGGGAGTCCTGTGGTCCCGAGTGGCGAATCCCTGGATATCATCCTTCCAGGTGCTGTTTTCCCCTTTGACGTCAGGAGTTCCATCTGTGCTCATTCTGAGTGTCAGTTTTGAGTTACTATCACACTCGGCACGTACCTGACAGATGAGTCCAATTGGGCAGGAGGAGGTCTCCCGTACGGATCCGACTGACGGCCCCTGGAGGTGGGTACAGGAGGCACGGCAGTCAGGAAGGGTAAGGGAGCCTGATGTAGGGGTCCGGAAGTTGGTGGTGACGGTCCGCTGTTGATGAGGTGAAGTGCAGGTAAGCAGGGTTCACAAATAGTAAGGTAAGGTTCCGGTATGTAGAGTTCACTGACAGCAAGATGAAATAACGGTAGGTAAACTCACGTCACTCAGCGGGTAAGGGATGGTGATGGGATTCCCAATACAGGTGGTGAAACTCACTGTAAGCCGGATATAATACAGGATAAGCAGATGCAGGTCCCTTGAGCAGGAGATATAAGAAGTCCAAATCCAAGCAGAAGTCGGCAACGTTCAAACAGCACAGTACAAAGGAGTTGGCAGGAGAATGGTCGGTCAAGCAGAGGTCTGGGGCAGGCGGAAATCTGGATAGTCCAAAGGGTTAAGCCGAGGTCTTTACAGGTAAGCAGGGTATAACACAGGAACAAACAGATCACTGGGAGATCACAGGAACAAGGTAGTGGCTGGTGCAGAGTATCAGGTATACTGAAGATCAGGCAGCACTAGCCAGCAGGTGCTGCTTGATTAAATAGTCTCATTGGCGCCAACAGTCCACACAGGTGTCTGTGAATCACAGGGTGCGCGCCCCTGGACGCCAGCGCGCGCGCGCACGCAAGCCCGCGCTCACGGGAACGCGCACACCACCACGCGTTGGCGTGCGTCTGTGCGCGCCAATCAAACGCCTGGAACCACGATTTTCCTGACAGTGCCCCCTCCTTAAAGGCAGCCTCCGGATGCCCAGTTGTGCCAATTTGGAAGCATGAGAGTCTTTGAAAGTTCGTAGTAATTCACTGGCATGTAAATTTTCCTCAGGCTCCCATGAATTGTCCTCGGGCCCATACCCTTTCCATTTGATAAGGAACTGGATCTGATCACGCCTTTTCCTACAATCTAAGATTGCTTCCACCTCAAATTCCTCTTCGTTGTTGATAATGACAGGTTTGGGGGGACCAGTCCTACGGTCAATAAATGAATTCGGAATCACAGGTTTCAAGAGAGTAACATGGAAAACTGGGTGGATCCTTAGGGAAGTGGGTAGATCAAGTTCATAAGCGACATTGTTAATTTTCCTTTTTACAGGAAAGGGCCCCAAAAATTTTGGACCCAGTTTCCTGGAAGGGCATGCCAACTTCAAATTGATGGTGGACAACCAGACCTGGTTACCGGGTTCTAGGATGAGTTCCCCACGTCTCTTTTCATCAAAGGTTTTTTTGTAAGTTTCCTGGGCTTTGATCATGGTCTCCTGCAGTACTTTATTGTTAGTGGAAAAAAAATCCAAGGTTTTGGATACTGCGGGCACTGAACATTCAGGTATTGATTGTGGTAGAAAAGATGGATGGTAGCCGTAGTTGGCAAAAAACGGTGTCTGATTTATGGACGAGTGTAAGGAGTTGTTATATGAAAATTCAGCAATGGGAAGCAGAGGAGCCCAGTCATCTTGAGAGAAGGTAGAAAAACAGCGTAAATATTGTTCTAAGGTTTGATTAGTTCTCTCAGTCTGACCATTTGTCTGTGGATGATATGCCGAGGAGAATGCCAGTTCAATTTCCAAAGATCCACAGAGGGCCTTCCAGAATCTGGAGGTGAACTGGACACCACGATCTGAAACAATATTTCTTGGTATTCCATGTAATCTTACCACTTCTTTGATAAATGTTTTGGCTGTTTCCATGGCTGACGGGGTGCCCTTCATGGGCAGGAAGTGGGCCATCTTTGACAGTCTGTCCACTACGACAAAGATAGAAGAAAACCCTTCCGATGGGGGAAGTTCAACAATAAAGTCTATTGAGACCATACTCCATGGCCTTTCTGGGACTGGTAGAGGTTTTAATAGACCCCAGGCTCTTGTTCGGCTAGTCTTGTTTCGCGCACAAACATTGCACGACTCAACATATCTTTTACAATCCCGGGTCAGATGAGGCCACCAGAAAGTACGTTGCAGCAGATTGGTTGTTTTTTGAGTACCGAAGTGTCCTGCTAGTTTGTGGTCGTGGCATAATTCTAGTACACGTACCCTTAATTCTTCTGGTACTACAATTTTATCTTCATGCCAGAACAGACCGTCCTTAGCGGACATCCCATCCAAAGGACGCATCCCCACAGTGGCTTGCTTGATCTGAGAAATGAGATCCCCCTGTAAGAGCAAGAAGTTCCCCGAAGGTAGAATGGTGTCGGGAAGTGGGGCCTGTTCGGTGTCCAAAAACATTCGGGAAAGAGCATCTGGTTTTGTGTTCTTGGAGCCCGGTCGAAAGGTTATGTGGAATTGAAACCATGAGAAGAATAGAGCCCACCTGGCCTGCCGAGGTCTTAATCTTTTGGCTGTCCTCAGGTACTCCAAGTTCTTATGATCGGTGTACACCAGAACAGGATGTGCAGCCCCTTCGAGTAGATAGCGCCATTCCTCCAATGCCACCTTGATGGCAAGAAGCTCCCTGTCGCCCACATCGTAGTTTCGTTCTGACGAGGTCAGTTTACGAGAGAAGAAACCCACAGGATAAAGAAGGGCCTTGGCACCCTGTCGCTGGGACAACACGGCACCTACTGCAACCTCAGAGGCGTCAACCTCTAATACGAAAGGCAAAGCTGGGTTTGGGTGTTTGAGAATGGAGGCCGAAGTAAAAAGTCTCTTGAGCTCTTCAAAGGCCAGTTGTGCTTTGGGAGTCCAGTGAAATCGAGTCCCCTGTTTGGTGAGTTCGGTGATAGGGGAAATGATGGAGGAGAAACCTTTAATAAATTTCCTGTAGAAATTGGCAAAGCCAATGAAGCGTTGTACTCCTTTTTTGTCCATGGGTGCTGGCCAATCCAGGATAGCGGATACCTTTTCAGGGTCCATTTTTATTCCATCAGCAGAAATAATTAGTCCCAGGAATTGCACAGTGTGAATTTCAAAACTGCACTTTTCTAGTTTGGCGTATAATCCATGCTGTCTCAGGCGGGTAAGAACATTTCGGACATGCCTACGGTGATCATTCAGGGATGAGGAAAAAACTAAAATGTCATCTAAGTAAACAATAACGTACAGATCCAGATAATCGTGGAAAATATTATTGACGAAATGTTGGAACGTTGCAGGAGCGTTACACAGGCCGAAAGGCATGACGAGATACTCATAATGTCCAAATCGAGTGCGAAAAGCTGTTTTCCACTCGTCCCCTTTTCGGATGCGGATTAAGTTGTAAGCCCGCGAAGGTCCAGTTTTGTAAAGATTTTGGCTGTCCCCAATCTTTGAAAGAGTTCTGGCACCAACGGTAGAGGGTATCTGTTTTTAATGGTAATTTTATTTAATTCCCGGTAGTCAATGCAAGGACGTAGGGAGTGGTCCTTCTTCTCAACAAAGAAGATGCCCGCGCCGGCCGGGGATGTGGAGGGGCGGATGAAGCCTTTTGCTAGATTCTCATCTATGTAGTCTTTTAGAGTGCCCAATTCTTGTTCCGTTAATGGAAAAATCCTTCCAAAGGGGACTTCTGTTCCAGGTAGTAATTCTATGGGGCAATCATAAGGCTTGTGGGGAGGAAGAGTTTCTGCCCCCTTCTTGCTGAATACATCCACAAAGTCCCGGTAGGGTTCAGGAATGGACTGGTGAAGTTCAGCATCAGTCCCCAAACAGAGAAGAGGAGCCAGTTTGACGGAAGTTTGACATTGACAATTCTGCCGGCAATATTCAGAAGAGAACTGGACTTCTCCTGTGGCCCAGTTGATATTGGGGTTGTGGGCCCGCAACCAGGGCATTCCAAGTATGATTGGGAAAAGTGGAGATGATATGACGTCCAGACATAGGAATTCTTGATGTTGAGAGTCTATAGTAGTTAGTAGAGGTGTGGTTTCTTGGGTTACCGGACCGGAACTAAGGGTGGATCCATCGGCCAGATGTACTGTAAGACCTCGGGTCTTGGATTGGAGAGGAATGCCATGGCTGGTTGCGAAAGCTTGATCAATGAAACAGCTGCATGCTCCTGAGTCAATGATGACCGATACTGGAATGCTCCGGTCGGAGAGCTGTAAAGTAATGGAGATCGCCAGGTGAGTACCAGTTGGAAGCAAGACAGGTGCACACAAGGAAGAAGAGGGCAGGCACTTACGTGTCTTGTTGGGGCACATTCTTGCATAATGTCCAGGTTCACCACAGTACAGACACAGGTTGTGGGCCCGTCTGCGCATCTTCTCTTCAGGAGTCAAAGAAGGTCTGAGCAACCCGATCTGCATTGGTTCCGGAGCTCCTGTCGTTAGAGTAGATGAAGCTGAGGGAGCCACACCAGGTGGCCCGGTGACCTTGGGGACCATCCAGAAGGGACGGGAATGTCCGGCGGATCTTTCGGCCCGTCTTTCCCTGAGACGGCGGTCAATTTGCACCGATAAGTTGATAAGTTCATCTAAAGTTGGGGGAACCCCCACTCGAGCCAGTTCATCTTTCAGAGGATCTGATAATCCTTTGCGAAATTGATGGCGTAACGCCGCATCATTCCATTCTGTATCAGAGCTCCAACGTTTGAACTCGACGGCATAGTCCTCGGCCGTTCTGCGACCTTGCTGTAAGGACTGTAATGCGACTTCGGCCGTAACGGTGGGTTGAGGGTCCTCATATAGTTGTGACATAGCAGTGAAGAGACTACTAAAGGACTCCAAGGATGCGGCTTTCTGCTCCAGCAGGCGGTGGGCCCAGGTCTGGGGTTCCCCTGTCAGGAGGGAGATGATGAAGCCCACCTTAGTAGCTTCCAGAGAGAAAGTCCGTGGCTGTAGGGCAAAATAAAGCTCACATGCGTTGCGGAAGGTACGGAACTTACTTCGTTCCCCAGAAAACTTCTCGGGTAGGGGTACTTTGGGTTCTGGAGGTAACATAATTACAGAAGGTGGCTGGGGGAGTCCCGTAGAAGACGTTCCTTGAGAGTTAGCGGACAAAGTCTGAACCTGTTCCATCAAACGAGTGTAACCTTCCTGTAGGCCTTTTACTGCTTGGGTGAGACCTGCTAGATGTCTGCCTAGTTCCTCCATGGGGGAGACCCCCTGCCCGGACTCGGTCATGGCTGCCTGATACTATCACACTCGGCACGTACCTGACAGATGAGTCCAATTGGGCAGGAGGAGGTCTCCCGTACGGATCCGACTGACGGCCCCTGGAGGTGGGTACAGGAGGCACGGCAGTCAGGAAGGGTAAGGGAGCCTGATGTAGGGGTCCGGAAGTTGGTGGTGACGGTCCGCTGTTGATGAGGTGAAGTGCAGGTAAGCAGGGTTCACAAATAGTAAGGTAAGGTTCCGGTATGTAGAGTTCACTGACAGCAAGATGAAATAACGGTAGGTAAACTCACGTCACTCAGCGGGTAAGGGATGGTGATGGGATTCCCAATACAGGTGGTGAAACTCACTGTAAGCCGGATATAATACAGGATAAGCAGATGCAGGTCCCTTGAGCAGGAGATATAAGAAGTCCAAATCCAAGCAGAAGTCGGCAACGTTCAAACAGCACAGTACAAAGGAGTTGGCAGGAGAATGGTCGGTCAAGCAGAGGTCTGGGGCAGGCGGAAATCTGGATAGTCCAAAGGGTTAAGCCGAGGTCTTTACAGGTAAGCAGGGTATAACACAGGAACAAACAGATCACTGGGAGATCACAGGAACAAGGTAGTGGCTGGTGCAGAGTATCAGGTATACTGAAGATCAGGCAGCACTAGCCAGCAGGTGCTGCTTGATTAAATAGTCTCATTGGCGCCAACAGTCCACACAGGTGTCTGTGAATCACAGGGTGCGCGCCCCTGGACGCCAGCGCGCGCGCGCACGCAAGCCCGCGCTCACGGGAACGCGCACACCACCACGCGTCGGCGCGCGTCTGTGCGCGCCAATCAAACGCCTGGAACCACGATTTTCCTGACAGTTACCATCTGGTAAGGAGCCTATATGTTGGTGGTGGCACCCTCTTTTTGTGTGGAGCACAGCGGTGTGGCACGAAGTAGCATGTGTATATGATTGCATTCCACTGGAACAAGGACTTATTGTGCAAACTACACTTACTCTGTGGACTTTCTTTAATATTTTATATTCATCTATATTTACTAGTTTTTGTTTTTATTTCTATCAATGCAGATGATTTTAGTACAGCTCCTGAAGAAGCGCGTTAGACACGAAACAGGATGAGCTGGATCTACCCATCCAAGGATGTGACTTTCTTCGACTGTCAGTTGCCTAAGTGCATATCTTTGTGGGACCACTTAATAGATAGTCAGGTGGCCCAGACACCATTTAGAGTTGGGTATTCTACCAGCTTTGTTTATATAATGTATATCACTTGTATATCTTAATATTGTGTTAAATGTTTAAGTCAAATAAAGAAATATATATTTTTAACAATTTATAGTTGTGGTGCTGTTTTCTTTTTGCAAATTCATTCATGCTTTGTAAAAAGCTTTAAAGTCTAGAAAGTATATTGGATCTTTTAAGGATATTCAGCTACTTTGTCAAATTCCTTACTTTTCATGGCTAAAGTTTTCTCTTTCCATCTTGCAATACAGAACTTTCTGATTTTCCATCATTTGAGAGCAAAGATCATTTTAGCTTCTCGTGTAAAATGATTAATTATTTAATTTATTTGTTTTTGCTGTGGTGCAACACTTCATATTCTCTGTTCAAGATGTGATAGATGCTTGGCAATTATGATTGCCATCAAATATTAAATGAGAAAGATCTAAAAGATCTGATTACATTACATGCATCTCCATCATTCCAAAACCCATTTTTCAGGAAGAAACCTTTGGTTTAAATAAACAATGTAATGTTTTCAATGTTACAGGCTGTCCAATAATTCCATCCAAAAATTTTCCACAAAATGTTTGACCCAGGCCTTTCAGCAGCATAAGATGAAAGCAAAAGCATAATGCCCAAGTAGTATTCTGACCAAATAATCTGTTATTATGATGCAGCCATTTGGTGGTACAGTGCTTCACAAAGGGAGCTTTTGAAGGCCATCATGGGCCCTGTATGACAGATGGGCTTTTTGGGTCCACTAAATAGCAAGGTGAGGCAGCAATGTATTCTATTTGTAACCCCCCCTCTCCCACACACACCCTAACCAATCTATCAAGTTTGCTATTTGCCCAGTTCAGCTGTACCGTGCTCACGAGTCCATTGTGCAGACTTTGTAGTTAGATATATAGTTAGAAAGTAGCCTGCTGCTAGGGGCATGCTGCTTGTAACCTTTAGCCAGCATGGAGAAAATGGCACTATATTCTAGAATTTTTCTGGGTCAAGTTGGGTTCAGTTACAGAACATACAAGGAGGAGTGTTAGGGCCTGTCTTCTGTAGCACCAGATCTGGCTGCTTTTTTTTGCATGGCTCCTCCAGTATACAGGGACACTTGGGACCTCTTCCTTTTTTTATTTCATTCAATCATCCGAGTTGGAAAACTTCTGTATCATAACTTTCATCACTGATGTGTACCATAAGTAGACAACAATGTGCAATTTGTATGACTGATCTGTTTTTTCGCTTTTCCTTTGGGCTACATGTATGCAAAACACAGGTGTTTCCCATGACAGCCAAAATTCTCAGTTTAATTTCCAAACCTGCACTGGAAAATCTTATAGTTGTACTGCAAGTAAAGCTTTTATCGCTGCAATACTTATTTGTCAAGCTAAACTGTTTTTTATTTTGAAGGTCTGTGTGATTAAATTCCTAACATGTCACAATATACAGCAGCAGGATCATATTAAAAAAAAAAAAATAATAATTATAATTAAAAAGCCACCTTTAAGATCAAGGCAGTAACATTGTGTAGGAACCCTGCCCTAAGAAGGAGTATCCTTATCTTAAATTAAGTGTTGTGGCTAGGCTGTAGTCAGCCTGGGCTCTGAGTTCTTATAGTTCTGCCTTTCCCTAAACTCAGATTATCATTTACCTGGCGTTAGAGAGCATCCCTAGCAATGGAGAAAGATGATCCAAACATTTAGAATGACACCAAAGAAAAGAGTTTGGGAGTATGTACCAAAGAAAAAGAGATGGGGAGTATTTCAAGACGATATGAAAATTCTGGGTCATGAAAATGTATGTCTTCTTGACCAATCACTAGGTTTATTGCCAATGGTGCATGCTGTGGGAGGATATAAATAATGGTGTGACCTTCCAAAAAGATCTTTTGTTTTTGCCCTCTGAACTATTGAGAGGAGATGTGTTCGAGCAGGAGTGCCCAACATTTTGAAGAGCGAGGGCCAACTAAGCGACTTGGTAACCGGTCGCGGGCCACAATGAGCGGAGCAGGTGCATGGCAGCCCACTCTATAGAGCCAACTCTACTTTTTTTTTTTTGCGGATCAGATTGGAGGTAGGCATTTGTAAACAGACACAAGTCCATTTATATCTGCTACTCCTTAGAGGTGAATGGAGGGTCCAATTGGGTCGGACTGACCGTGTGAAAGGGGCCTATGGCTTAGTGCAGGTAACCCTCAGGTGCACTGCTCTGCACCTGTGGATCAGTTTGAAAGCAGCCCAGTAACCACTACAGAACAGATATGCCTATATATACACTGCGATTTTAGTAATAAACTTACTATTAATAACTGTATTCTATTCTATTCCATCCCAGAGCAGGAGGTCGCGGGCCACATCAGAGGGCTCCGCAGGCCACATGTGGCCCCCAGGCCACTGGTTGGGCACCCCTGTGTTAGAGGCTGGTGACTCCCAGGCCTGCTGCCTGGAGAGAGCTTTTGCTAGAAGAGAGAGCTGGGTCTGAGGCCTAGAATAATTTGTTCTACCTTGCTGGAACATCTGGAGAAGAAATGTCCTATCAATTTGTGTCCTGAAATGCTGGTACAGGTTGCTGCTAGTGGACATTGGAGAGAATGCTTGTCTACTTGCTCCAGAAGGTATTGTGCTTCTAGAACAGGGGTGTCATACTCAGTTTCATTGCGGGCCACATCAGCATTAGGGTTGTCCTCAATGGGCTGGTTGAATCTGTAAAACTAGGGAGTTGATTTACTAAAGGCACATAGACTGTGCACTTTGCAAAGTGCAGTCACACTCTGCAAGTGCGGTTGCTCCCGATCTTAGTAAATGAGCAGAATCTCTGCTGACTTTCATCATCAAATCATGTGCAAGAAAAAATGCTGTTTTTTTTTTTTTTCTTGCACGTGATTGGATATTCTTTGCAAAGGGAAGCCTTAACTCATGTACTAAGCTCTGGAGCAACTGCACTTGTAGATCGCACCTACACAGTCTATTTGCAACACCCCTAGATGTCCAGAGCACCCCACCCCTTCTCACATCAAACGTCAAGAGTCCTCCCACCCTCCCTTACATCACAGTGCACCCTCCTTACCTTGTGCTGCTGCTGGGAAGAAGCTGGAGACAGAGCTAGGAAGCAGAAAGTGCGGGGTCTGGAGGAGGACCAGAGGAGTCAGCTACCAGAGTCAGCTGAATGCTGAAACTGGGGGAGGCAGAGACAAGGGGGTGCTGTGGCTGCAGGATCTGTAGGAGTAGTTCCGTCCTCATCTCTGCTGCTGACTGCTGAGACAGGGGGGCAAAGACGAGCCTCTGCACAGCTGCACAAAGAAGCACAGGATCTGGTGAAGGGGTTCTGCCCTCCTCTCTACTGCCGACTTCTGAGACAAGGTGGGGGCAGAAATGAGGGGGATGCCACAGCTGCAGGAGTGGTGCAAATAAATAATAAATATTTGGCAGTGTTACACTGGTTATTTAGCATGCTCCACTTACTATGAAATAATATATCTGACTCTAAGTCCACTTTAATGAACTATTGTTCTGAAAGATAAAATAAAATGGAAAAAAACTGCAATGGACTTATGATGACTTCATTGTTGTATTTGGACGGTGGATCCACCGGTGAGTGGAAGTTTATGTTTAAAAGGGCACTGTATGCCTAAATCAGAACAGCAGAATGCGAGTGCCAGAATCCAAAGTTTTAGAAGTAAATGGAACAGAATTTGTCGTAGGTGGTTATTTGTATAAAACAGATTTCCAGGAATGAAATCCAACAATATTTTCTACATCAATCTTTGTATTTTCCACTTTTCTCTGTTGGACATAAGTAGCATATAAAAGCTTTCTCTTATCACAGAAGTTGTGAAAATGTTTAGCATAAGGCACATTCAGTAAAATGATTGGAAGCTTCACAGGTACAGCCAGTGAAGTTATTTGCAAATCTTGACCTTTCCTCTAAAAGTCGAGCTTTGTCCCAACCCCTGCTGCCTCCTGAATCTCCTTGTTGATTTGTAACCTGACCTGTGAAGGTTTCGGAGGGGGCCAGAACATGCGTGATTCATGCTAAGATCCCTTTCACACTGCGGGTGTTTTTCAGGTGCTACATCGCTAAAAATAGCGCCTGAAAAAAGCATCTCCATTCACTCCAGTGTGAAAGCCCGAGAGCGGTGCGCTGGCAGGGCGTCAGAGAAAGTCCTGTTAGCAGCTTCTTTGGAGTGGTAAAGGAGCGGTGAACTTACCGCTCCTCCCCATTGAAATCAATGGGGCAGCGCTGCAATACTGCCGGCAAAAAACGCAGGCAAAACGCTGCTCCTGAGAGCGCACATCGGGGAAGTTCTGTGCTGGCCGTGTCCGTCGGACACAGCCAGTCACAGATCGCTGTAAATGGCCAATCACAGCGGCCGTGTCCAATGAGAGATGATCTCATATGTAAACATATGAGATCATCTCTCAGCACCGCTCTCCCTCCTCACACAGACAGCGCGTGAGGAGGGAGAGATGAACGGCTGCAGCGGCGCTGTAAGCAAAAAAAAAATAAAGTGTGATCTATTCCCGCTGCCATCTGTCCCCACTGCCATCTGTCCCCACTGCCACCTGTCCCCGCTGCCACCTGTCCCCGCTGCCACCTGTCCCCGCTGCCACCTGTCCCCACTGCCACCTGTCCCCAGTACCACCTTTCCCCAGTGCCACCTTTACCCAGTGCCACCTGTCCCCAGTGCCATTTGTCCCCAGTGCCATTTGTCCCCAGTGCCACTTGTCCCCAGTGCCATGTATAAGTGCCATCTGTCATCAGTGCCACGTGTCATCAGTGCCACGTCAGTGCCATCTGTCATCAGTGCCATATCAGTGCCACGTGTCATCAGTGCCACATATTAGTGCCATCTGTCATCAGTGCCATGTATCAGTGCCATCTGTCATCAGTGCCACCTGTCAGTGTCACGTGCTATCTGTTACCAGTGTCATCAATGCCACGTATCAGTGCCATCTGTCATCAGTGTCACGTGTCATCAGTGCCATCTGTCATCAGTGTCACGTGTCATCAGTGCCACGTATCGGTGCCATCTGTCATCAGTGCCACGTATTAGTGCCATCTCTCATCAGTGCCATGTATTAGTGCCACATGATATCAGTGCCACGTATAAATGCCATCTGTCACCAGTGCCACATATTAGTGCCATCTGTCAGTGTCACGTGTCATCAGTGCCCCGTATTAGTGTCATCAGTGTCACGTGTCATCAGTGCCCCGTATTAGTGCCATCTGTCATCAGTGCCACATCAGTGTCACGTGTCATCAGTGCCATGTATCAGTGCCACCTGTCATCAGTGCCACGTCAGTGTCACGTGTCGTTGTCCTGGTTTTCCAGGGCCTTCAAAAGTGTAATAGGTAGTCAACAAGTTAGATGTGTAATTTATGCTCCTAGAACACGTGGCGCTCCCTGCATTTTGGGCCTCTCTAAGTAGCTAGGCTGTGGAAAAGTCCCACACATGTGCTATCGTAATACTCAGGAGGAGTAGCAGAATGTATTTTGGGGTGTCATTTGTGGTATATACATGCCATGTGAGAGAAATAACCTATTACAATGACAATTTTGTGGAAAAATATAAAAAAATTATTCATTTTGCAAAGAATTGTGGGAAAAAAATGACAACATCAAAAAGCTCACCATGCCTCTTACTAAATACCTTGGAATGTCTACTTTCCCCCCAAATGACCAAAAAGGTCATTTGGGGGGTATTTGCACTTTCTTGGCTTGTTCGGGTCACAAGAAATGAGATAGGCCACCAGTACATCAGGTGTGATCAATTTTGTATGATTCGCACCACAGTTTGTAGAGTCTGTAACTTTCACAAAGACCAAATAATATCCACTAATTTGGGTTATTTTTACCAAAGATATGTAGCAGTATAAATTGTGGCCAAAATTTATGAAGAAAAATTAATAATTTGCTAAATTTTATCACAGAAACAAAGAAAAATGTGTTTCTTTTAAACATTTTTGGTCTTTTTTCATTTATAGCGCAAAAAATAAAAAACCCAGAGGTGATCAAATACCACCAAAAGAAAGCTCTATTTGTATGAAAAAAAGGAAAAAAAAATCATTTGGGTACAGTTTTGCATGACTGAGTAATTGTCATTCAAATTGTGAGAGCACCGAAAGCTGAAAATTGGTCTGGGCAGGAAGGGTGTTTAAGTGCCCAGAGGGCAAGTGGTTAAATGATATTCATGACCTGCGGCTTGCCTTTCATTAAAGGTAGCTTCTGCTTATAACGTTTTCATTCTGTGCTCAGTTTGGGTTTACTTTAAAAGTCTATTAGTTAAAGTAGAACTTACACCAAACAGCTAAATACACTTCACAAAAAATACAATTCCTAATATATACTGTACAATACAGAGTTTTATCTTTACCACCCCACTTCATAAAAGTTACATACTATAATTGTGAGTAGAGGCAAAATGCTCACTTGCCAGTTGCCACATCTAAGAACATGCTGATACCCAAACTACTGCCACCTTGTGTATTCTGAGCATAGTGCAATTGGATGGCAATTATGGTTCGGTCTGTACAGTATATTGTTCTGTCTGTGGTTCGGTGACCCTCCTCACATCTTATAGAAGACACTACTCTGAACCTAGAGAC
This sequence comes from Lithobates sylvaticus, assembly GCA_028564925.1. Taxonomy (NCBI): domain Eukaryota; kingdom Metazoa; phylum Chordata; class Amphibia; order Anura; family Ranidae; genus Lithobates; species Lithobates sylvaticus. The sequence continues at coordinate 157,578,097 of CM053029.1, read as the reverse complement.
ATTTACCATGTAATGATTCTTATTGAATATAGTAAAACATTTTGGGGTTGATTTACTAAAGGCAAATAGACTGTGTACTTTGCAAAGAGCAGTTGCACTCTGAATGTGCAGCTGCTCCAGAGCTTAGTAAATGAGTAAAAGCTCTGCTGACTTCCATCATCCAATTACGTGCAAGCAAAAATGTGTTTTTCTTTTGAGTAATCCTCAATAGTTAGTGGTACTTAGTAATTAGTTACACAGGGGGGTCCGTATTTGCTCATTTGCATTTATACACTGAGATGCCAGTTTTTGACAGAAATGGCGGGGTTGTCCTCCTCCTCTCCTGCAGTGGCAGGGCTGTCCTCCTCCTCTCCTGCAGTGGCGGGGCTGTGCTTCTCCTCTCCCCCAGTGCGGGCAGCAGCGGCTCCAATGTCCGCTCCTCAGGCTTCCTCCCCTGTGTGTCTCCTCTTCCGCCAAAGTGAAAGGCGTACAAAAGGGTCTCACAGACTTGCCTCCTGATTGGCGGGGAGGAACTGTAGTGTGACCATAGCGAAAATGAATTTGTTATCGTCACGCAACAGGGTGGGATCGGGATGCAGTGCTCTGTGCCCCGAGCCCACCCTATTTTGAAGCCTATTAGAGCCTCTGGCTCTAATCATGTCCCCCGCCTATCCCTGCCATAGTAATTCATGTGTCCGGCGTCCTGAAATGGGCTAGCTTTAAAAAACAGATCATATCCACTGACATCTGTTTAAAGAAAAAAAAGTGATTGAACCGAACTTCAAAAACCTTCGGGACTAGTATGGATTCAGAGGGGACCCCCCACGCCAAAAAATATAAAAAATGGTGTGGGACCCCTCCCAAAATCCACACCAGACCCTTATCTGAGTATGCAGCCCGGCAGGTCAGGAAAGGGAGGGGACCCCCCCCCCCCCAACCATACCATTTACCATACCAAAGTGTGTGCTGTGGGCCGGGGGGCTCTGTGCCCCTCCCACCCCAAAGCACCTTGCCCCCATGTTTAAGAAGGGGGCTCTCAGATCCCAGCCTCCCCGTATGTGAATGGGTATGGGGTACATACTACCCCTACTCAGTCACCAAAAAGGCAGTGAAAGGTAAAAAAAAAAAAAAATGCATTTTTTTGACAATTCCTTTATTAATAGCTCTGTCTTCTCCTGCTGCTGTCTTTCCGCCGCAGTCTTGTCCTGCCGTCTCTCCCGATGCCTTCTCTCCCAGCGCCGTCTTCTTCCTCGCCACCGCTGATGTCACAAGGGCGGGCTCCCCGGGTGATGTCATTGGATAGCCATGCCCCATGGTTTTATAACAGATGCCAGACAGCAGACAATAACACAATGGAGGAAGACAACAACAGAAGAACATCGTTTTTTTAATTTTTTTAGCAGGTAGCCGGCGGAGAGAAAGAAGACGGGGTGGGAGAGTAGGCACCGGGATTCCGATAAGCCCACCATTCACAGACATCAACAACCACTGGCCAGGGTTGTTGGGAACAGGCCCTTGTCCCCATCAACATGGGGAGATGCTTTGGGGTGGGGGGTGCAGAGCCTGCCCCAAAGCACCCACCCCCCCATGTTGAGGGCATGCGGCCTGGTATGGTTAAGCCCTCCCTTTCCTGACCTGCCGGGCTGCATGCTCGGATAAGGGTCTTGTATGGATTTTGGGGGGGAACGCACGCCATAAAAAAATTATGACCCATCGGTTGTTAAGGCTATATACATGTAACGGTACCCCCGTAGGGGCTGCTGAATGTTGTGGTCCACCAGAAAAGATTCTTTTGCATAGCTTGGTATTAATTATAAACTCCCCTCTTCCTCCAGCACAACTCTTGCTGCAGTCCATTCCTCAGTCAGGCACAGCTAGCAAGTGGTTGAGCCTGACACTGGCTTCAGCCAGGCCCTAGCAACAGCCCTTTGTAGGCAGGAATGGCAGGCCCCTTTGGTGTAGCAAAAAGAATGGAAAGTTCTGGTGCTGATCCCAGTCAGCCCTCTTCAGGCCCTTCCAGCCTTCCTGGCTGCAGCTGCCCATCTCCACTGTGCACAGTCTCTCCCGCTGGCTATACATCCATCTCAGACTGCACACTCCCAGTCAGCTCGCTCATGCCTCCCCAGCTCTTCCAACTGTGCCTGCCACTCACTGACACCTGGTGGATCCTTCCTGGAGACTTTACCTGGCAGTACCTTCCACTGTCCTCTCCTGCTCCTGGTTAGAACACTCCTATGGTTTGTACGAGGGTCCCTTCCACTCCCGAGCTCCAGGCCCAAGATCACCCACCCAGACTGGGAAGCTTCCTCAAAGGCCACGACAGCTAGTACTCCATCTCCCAGTTCTTTCACCTGACATCTCCTCCCCAGCAGAGCTGACTCTAAGGATTTAAGGTGGCCTTCCCCCTGCCAATACAAGTTGGGGATTGGTCAGGGCTCCTTAGAACAGTTAAAAAATAAGGGGAAAAAAGGAATTTGTAATTTTCTAATTTATATATATATATATATATATATATATATATATTTTATGGTCTAGAGCCCTACGGACGACATGAGTAACGATGACACATAGGGACAACACAAAACTCACCAACATGAAATAGACCTGAAAGTGTGCCTTGGTCTACCGTATGGTACGCCAAAATAAGGGGGCATACCCTAGATAAAGAATGATAAGAAGTAGTTATGGAATAATGTGGAATGAGTATTCAGTCTGGGGTAAGAATACTTAGAAGAGGCTTTTAAAAGGGGAGGGTGGGCGGGTATCACGCACAGGAAACCGACAAAGACCGGCGGCCTTTGGGCTGCTTAAATACCCTCCGGGCTCCTCCCATAACTTCAGGCCGGTACCCGGCCTTCCAATTTATGGTCTAGAGCCCTACGGACGACATGAGTAACGATGACACATAGGGACAACACAAAACTCACCAACATGAAATAGACCTGAAAGTGTGCCTTGGTCTACCGTATGGTACGCCAAAATAAGGGGGCAAAAACCTTCAGGTAGGGGATAATTATTTATTAGAGGTAATGTCACTGAGTGAGTCGAGCAAAGGCCTGAGCCATCTCTAACTGTGGGTTAGGAATGTAGCGAGAGAAGCAGGCCGACTTCCACCGACCCAGTTTCTTGATTACGTGGTCCGGAACCCCCTGTCTTGAGGCCGTCGTGGCCGCCCCGATCCGGAACGAATGCCCGGAGTACTGGCTGGGGTCCAACTGAAGATGGCCGAGAAGGACCCGGACATGTTCCACGAACTGCGAAGAGTTAAGGGCTTTCACCGGAAAAGGTAGCAGTGGACTGGCCCCTGGGCAGTCGGACAGCAGTGCCGTCAGGCGGTCCAACACGGCAACTGGGCACCAGTTGTTGTGAGTCCTGTACAGGTGAATATCTACTCCGGAACCTCGCTGTTGGGTTTTGGATGTCGCCAAGTGAAGGACGTAGTGATCCTGGTGGCGATAGAGATTATTTCTACGCAAGACTGGACCGGCTGGGTGGCTGCGAGTGAACTCGCTGGGCCGCAGAAACCCGTAAAACGCCATGTGTATCGCAGCCTGCAGGACGGTACTGAGGAGGAGACCGAAAGGGGACCTATCCAGGATGTCAGACATCCCCTTGAAGATCTCCCCCGTGATAGGCAGCCGCTTTGAGCTGACTGGCGGCTGGTGTTTCTGAACTCCACGTAGTAGAGCCCTCACGGCGTGGCAGGAGAACACCGAAGGCCTTGCGGGGTCTTGAAGTGACAAATAGTGCTGCACCCCGGCCACGTACTGGCGTATCGTGCTGTGTGACAGTGCTAGGTGTGAATGGCAGTAGGCGATGAACGCCAAGACCTGCTTGAGGCTGGAAGACTCGCGAGGCCGCTGGGGCAGGAACTTGTTAAACGCCCTCCAGGCCGTCTGGTAGGCCCGACGGGTGTTGCGGGCGAGTGAGGCGTTGATGATATCGGTAGCTGAGTGTAGATGTGGGGCTAGTCCAAGGTCAGTTGTGACCAATCCGGGATAGTGGCTGAATGACGGCAGGCTCCTGGCACCTGTTCAAAGAAAGAAATAAAGTTAAAACGGGAGAGTGCGTCCGCTGCTGCGTTGAACTTCCCTGGAATGAAGGAGCAGTACACATTGAACTGATGCTGTAGGGATAGCTGGACCAGTCTGCGGAGGAAGGACATGACGGGCCTGGACTTAGACCTGCCCTTGCTGATGATCTCGGCTGTGGCTTGATTGTCTGTCGAGAAAGCCACCGTCTGTCCAGACCAATGGTGACCCCATAGGTGGGCAGCTGCTACAATAGGGAAGAGCTCAAAGAGGGCTGACGTAGTAGTAAAGCCCGGTGTGGCTAGTGCTTGAGGAGGCCACGGGGCGGCGAACCACAAATGGCCAAAAATGGCGGCGCATCCTGTGGATGCCGCCGCGTCGGTCACCACCTGTGGTGACTGCGTGGACACGACTGGGATAAACAGGGACACACCGTTCCAATCACTAAGAAAGTGCTCCCACATGGCCAGATCTGCCCTGGCTGCAGAATCCAGCCTAATGACCTGGTCTGGGTCCTGCGTGTAGGACAGGAAGACCAGCAACCGGGACACAAAGGAGCGGCCCTGGGGGATGATCCTCACGGCAAAGTTCAGCATCCCGAGGAGAGACTGAAGTTGCTTCTGAGTACATCCCCCCCCCCGGGTGAACTCTCGCAGAACCGTCCTGATACGGTCCAACTTATCTGCTGGAAGGCTGGCCTGCATGGCCAACGTGTCAAGGTCGACGCCCAGGAACGTGATCTTGTGTGCCGGGCCGTCAACCTTGTGCTCCGCTATGGGGACGTTCAGATTGTCGAAAACCGTCCTCAACTTTCCAAGGTCCCCTGGGGGAGCCCCGGGCGGCTCTATCAAAAGGAAGTCATCCAAATAATGGATGACCTCGTGGCACTGTGCCTCATGGAGAAGGATCCACGCCAGGGTCTCGGCGAACTTGTCAAATAGCCAAGGACTACTTTTAGACCCGAAGGTCAATTTGGTCGCGAAATAATATCGCTCCCTCCACTTGATGCCGTGCCAGCACCACAAGGAAGGATGGATGGGCAGCAGCTTGAAGGCGTCGGATATGTCCGCCTTCGAGAGCCACGCACCCACCCCTGCCCTGAGAATGGCCTGGATAGCCATGTCTACCGAAGCGTACTTCAGCGAGAACTCCTCGGAGGGGATGAGCGAGTTGAGACTGGGAACGACGGAAGAATGAGGCACTGACAGATCATACACCAGACGTTTTTTATTTGAAAACTTTCCCTGCACAAGCCCGATAGGGCTAACCCTCCAGATGCTGAAGGGGGATTGACAGAACGGGCCTATCATGAAGTCCCGATCCAACTCCGTCTGCAAAAGGACATCAATCGCTGGCTCGTCTGTTGCTGCTGAGCGTAAATTCGGACATTCGTGGGTGGAGTGGGGCAGGGTGATGAGCCCGGTATGGAACCCCTCAGTGAAGCCTCGGATGAGGTAGCTGGCGAGTGACGGAGTGGGGTGTGAGGTCAGGTAAACGCCGAGCCAAAGGACATTGACCCGGCTTAGTCATGGTCTCTTCTGTTTGACCTCACACAGGATCCTGGGGTGCGCCCTCTGGCACAGGGTGCAAACGTGCAAGAGCCGGCACTGGCTGAAATTGCAGGAGCCGTAATTAAAATTGTTGCAAATGGCGGCTCCCCCAACCATCCGCACCGGACGTCCCAATTTGTCCATCTTTCGCCCTTGCACCGGGGCCTGCTGAGCCTGGCTCGTGCTGGCAGAGGCCGTGCTAGCTATCGGATGGACAGAGGCTACGTTGGCACACCAGACCGTGGTGTGAGACGCTGACTGACAGACAGCACATAGCGGGGAGCGAAGGCCTGCAAAGTGGCGGCAGAACAATTCCGTGTCCACTACGCTCCAGTCCGTTGGCAAATGGAACTGTGTGAATCTGGCTGCGGCTTTGGCCGAGAAGGACCGATGGTAGTCGTAGAACGCTGAGCCACCGTATTTGTGGCCCAGGTCTACGACCAAATGGAGGTAGAGGTCCAGCTCTTCCCGTCTGCCGGGGGAGGCTGAGCACAGCACGTCTCTAAACATGCCGAAAGCGAGCGTGAATTCGGGCACCGTGAGCTTCCTGTTGAGCCTCGGATCCTTCGCTTTCAACACCACCGAGACATCCCCCCAGGTGTAGGCCTTGTTCTCGGCCAAGTCATGGACCGAGATCAAGAGTGAGGCCAGATTGACGTCTTTGCCCTCTAGAATGTCCTTCCTTACGCTGGGTGGCACCAGGTGGGAAGGGTGAACGGTAGGCGTGGCAAGCTCACTACCTGCGGTCGGTGCACTGATGGCTGGGACCACCGCGTGGTCCGGAACCGTGGCAGCCGGGCTGGCCTCTAGCCGAGACACCCTGTCCTGGACCTCCACGATTGAGGAAGACAGGGAAGACACGAGGGTGTGTAGCTGGGCAACGGCGGCTGAAATCGATTCCAGAGACGCCTGCTGGCTGCTGGGGCTTGCTGCGGCCGGTGGTGGGAAGAGAAGCCTGAACAGCTCCGCCTTCCTGGCCGTGGACGAGAAGGGTATCCCTCTGCGTCTCAGCTCGGCGGACAGCCTGGGAATTGTCCATGCCCTAAGAGACTGGACACTGCCAGCCTCCGAGGCTGACGCCGGAGATAGTGGGGTGGTGAGGTCATCGCTGCCAACTGACGACATGGCGGCTGCCAAGACCTGTAACTTGGTAGACTGGTCACGTGTCTGCAGGCTGGGCCTAAAAGGTGACAAGAAATGAGTTTGGACGTGTCACCTATGATATACGTACCTGCCACAAGAAAGCAAGAGCCCCCCGTGCCCTTGTGTTTTTTTTTTTTTTTTTTTTTTTTTACCTGCTGGAACCCTGATCAAGTTGGCGCAGGTGGACCTACTGAATCCGACTGACCTGAGAGAGTGTGAGAAAAAATACCTATTTAAGAGCCTAAAACTGCTGCCGTCCAGAGCGACGGAACCCAACGCAGATGATAACAACAGGCGATAGTGACTTGAGTCGACTGCCGAGATCGCTGTGGGATCAACTGACAGATGACAACACGAACGACTGACTTGACACGTTGCCTTACTGAATGAACTTCCCGTGACAGGGCCCGGCCCGTTCGTACCGTATGGGGGTGACTGTGGGCCGGACTCTGGAGCACGTACAGAATGAGGCCACCATGAAACTAGGCCGACTGCCTAGGTATGCTGAGGCCGAACTGTGACATCCAGCTGCCACCGGGTCCGACTCCAAGCTCCCCCCTTTTTTTTTTTTTTTTTCTTTTTTTCCTTTTTTTTTTTTTTTTGAAATGCGGCCGGCCTAGGGCACGCCGGCGCGAATTCGTACAAGCGGGTGACCAATTAACACCGGGCGTGGTAAGGTGACACAGAAATGATATCACATGACAAGGGCAAGAATCAAATTTTTTTTTTTTTTTTTTTTTTTTTTCTTTGCGACTCCGCCCCTGGCGCATGTATTGAAATGAGGCCGAGCCTAGGGCACGCCGACACGAATTTAGTGCGAAGAAGTGACTCCATTCATGCCGGGCGTGGTAGGGTGACAGAAATGAGATACCATGACAGGGGCAAGAATCAGGAATGTACGTAAACCAGTGATGCGATTCTGCCCTTGGCGCATGTATTGAAATGAGGCCGTGCCTGGGGCACGCCGACATGAATTCAGTGCGAAGAAGTGACTCCATTCATGCCGGGCGTGGTAGGGTGACAGAAATGAGATACCATGACAGGGGCAAGAATCAGGAATGTACGTAAACCAGTGATGCGATTCCGCCCTTGGCGCATGTATTGAAATGAGGCCGTGCCTAGGGCACGCCGACACGAATTTAGTGCGAAGAGGTGACTATATTCACGCCGGGCGTGGTAAGGTGACAGAAATGAGATACCATGACAGGGGCAAGAATCAGGAATGTACGCAACCAGTGATGCGATTCCGCCCTTGGCGCATGTATTGAAATGAGGCCATGCCTAGGGCACGCCGACACGAATTTAGTGCGAAGAAGTGACTACATTCACACCGGGCGTGGTAAGGTGACAGAAATGAGATACCATGACAGGGGCAAGAATCTGGAATGTACGCAACCAGTGATGCGATTCTGCCCTTGGCGCATGTATAGAAATGAGGCCGTGCCTAGGGCACGCCGACACGAATTAGTGCGGGGAAGTGACTGCATTCATGCCGGGCGTGGTAAAGTGACAGAAATGATATGCCATGACAGGGGCAAGAATCAGGAATGCCCGCAGCCAGTAAAGTGATTCCGCCCTTGGCGCATGTATCGAAATGAGGCCGGGTAGTTGTGCATCTGGATCGCCCCGATCGGAGCATGCGTGGATGCGACCGGACCAGGATCGAAGCGATGGCATGAACGCCCTGATTAACTGATGCGAAATGATTTAGCATGACCGAATGGCCTGGTACGTTAGCCACGTTTGAAATGATGAAATGATTGTCATGCTAATTCGTGAAATGTTTCGACACGGTCGAAGTGATTCGTACAACTAGAATGCCAACAGTGCTTCGGAATATAATAGCGATTCGGCACGCTCGCTAGCGCCACTAATTCGGATAATGGCAGAACATGAACGATACGTGTGAGTGCGAACGGCACCCGTGCGTGAGTTATGTTGAACGATTCGGAGACTGTGTAGCCCGCTCGTGTAAGGGAACCCTAAGTGCCGGATGCGACATCGGTCGGAGTGTCTGTGGCGGGCGGCCCTGAATGTGCGTGCCGTTAGATGGCTCCCGATCGGGTACAACAAAACGTGCGAGTAAGTGTTTAGGTTTCGAGACAAGCAGCGCGTGGCTCGTGAGCTACGCAGATCACAGTTTAGTGACATGATAAGCAGTGCATGAGAACGTAAAACATGGGAGCCGAAGCCCTACCTGCGACAGCCGAACCAGACTCTTTGAACGAACTGCGACTCGGCGACACGAGTGCGACACGAAGGGACGAGACAACTTACGAACACGGAACACGGGACTGCAACAAGAGAAGACGGATAGACGAAAAACGGAGCTCACGAGCCGGCACCAAGAGCGCTTGTCACGAACGAGTCGGTCCTAGATGTCTGACGTATCAGATATCACGCACAGGAAACCGACAAAGACCGGCGGCCTTTGGGCTGCTTAAATACCCTCCGGGCTCCTCCCATAACTTCAGGCCGGTACCCGGCCTTCCAATATATATAAATTAAAACATTACAAATACCTTTTTCCCCTTATTTTTTAAGAGATCACATAAGCTCTGTTCTCAGCTGCATAAGGGGCCTAGAAAGCTGGGGCTGGAAAAACATCAGCACACTGATCCTACAAGTGAATGGCTGTGCAGGAGGGCGGGGGGGGGGGGGGGATGTCAGCACAAGTCTGATCATTAGAAGGAAGACAGGAAGCTGGCAACGAAAAAAACTGACCACGCTGAGGTGGATGCCTTGGCGTGATCAGTTTGAAATAGGAAAGCAGTGGGACAGGTAAGAACACCAAATATTTCACACAGAGGAAGGAATAGAAAGAGAACAGGATACTTTTTAACACAAGTACATGGTACAGCAGGCACATATCAGGAATATGAAATGTTGGAGTAACATACTTTCTAAGAATTGCTTTTTAATGATAAAATCTGACGCTTGTTGAGAAAATTACACTATTGCTGTTTGTTTTGCAGGCAAAGTAGTATCCATGCCAACTTGTGAAGTTACCTAAAGGTCTGCTGTCAAATACATCAGTTCTCCCTCTTACTATAAAGTCCCAAAATTACTTTTTTTTTTTATTGCTGATTACTCAGCAATGACGGCATTAAAAGAAAGGGCAACTTCTTAATTGTTTCATCTGCTTTACAACAGTGATTTCCCCAAATGATGGTTGTTATATTTGTCTAAACTCCTCTAAGTCCTCTGTGATGGAGATGTTGGTTTGTGTAGTTCCTGGAAGCTTTTAGCAGACTCATTGTAGGTAGCTTTAAGACGCCTGGATGTGTGCGAAGGGGCTATAGGTGCTGACATACCCAGCAGTGTGCTTTTACAGGCTATCCACGCGTTGACAGAACTGGATTAATTGGCGTATTGGTAATTGAAAAATGTACAGTAGCGCGGTTTTACAGTGACTGCAAAATTTCACTTGATGATTAAACTTGCCAAAATGCACCTTGGAAATATAAGCTGCACAGCAAGTCACCTAGAGGGGAAGGCCTCTTTGTAAAACCATGCTGACAGCTATCACGCTAGGAAGTCTTTAGTTTCCTTTAAAGCCAAACTCCAGCCAAAACTTTTTTTTTAAGGTTTTGAATAGAGTCAGGAAGGGTTAGATTCTATGTTAACTCTTCATTTTGGAATTTTTTATCTTTCTATACTTCTTGGTGTCAGATAGAAGAGGAAGTGAGCGGAACTCCCACTTTCCATTTGAGAGGTTTCAGACAGAAGAAGAAGCGTAGAAAAAATTCCCCCAACAAGGACAGAGGCAACAATGGAGAATACATTTTCTAGTAAAGAAAGGAAGGTGTGGAACACGGGTACCACCAACTTTCTAAACAAAGGATCAGTTCACTGTTTTTCAGACTTTAGGGGGACCAGACTGTGGCCGGTGGTCAGTGGGAGTAACAAATGCCCCAGGGTCGGTGGTCTGTGGGAGTAACAAATGCCCCAGGGTCGGTGGTCTGTGGGAGTAACAAATGCCCCAGGGTCGGTGGTCAGTGGGAGAAAAAAATAATTTTAGTGCCGGTGGTCAGTGTGAGGAGGAATGATATCAGTGAAAGAAACCCACATCTTTGGTATCATTGGGAGAATAGTGCACCAAGAGTCAACTGAGAATCCTATTAATCCAACTAAAACCCGGCAATCTCCAATGCTTTTCCAAAAGAATTGAAATTGATGGCATTCTATCAAATAAATTCTTATATTAAACCATTGAGTAGATACTAAATAGCAGGGCTTTTTTTTTAATTTAGAGAATGGGTACAGGTACTCTCCCCCCCACCCCAAGTCATCCTTGTCTCTGCTCCCTACACACCTCCCAGTATAACCCCTTTTAGAGATAACACATATATTTTGTGGTGCCGAGAAATAGGTATGAAATTTGTTAATGATAACAAGAAAGGTGGTAAAAATAGATCCCCTTAAGCCAGCAACAATAGATCCCCCATAGCAACCATAGACCCCCCCAGCAACTAAAGACTTCCCTGCAATAGTAGACCCTCACCAGCAACAATATTTTCACCCAAGCAACAAAAGACTCCTGCCAGCAACAATAGATCCTCCCAATAGCCAGTATCCATAGACCCTCCAGCAGTCCGTATTCAAAGACTACACCCCCCTTGCAACATTAAATCCCCCCCATGCAACAAGAGACCCACTGGCAACACTACACCCCCCAACAACAACAGATCCCCCTGCAGCCAGAATCAATAGACTCCTTAGCAGCCAACAAAAATAGATTCTCAGCGCAGCAACAATAGTCTTCCACCCCAGCAGCAACAGACTCCTCAGTCTGTCAGTGCCGGTGTGGGTGGTAAATAAATGGTAACAATTTTTTTTACCACAGTGGGCTACAGAGAGGGACACAGGCAGCAAGGAAGAGTCTGGATGGTACAGCGGCTGCCTTCTTTGCAAGTGGAGGGCATAACACTCTACCAAGGACTAACTGAGCTGGACTGGAACTATAAATACGTTTCGGCAAATGCAGCCAAGATAAACCTGCAGCCTGGCTGCACTTAAGCAGTCCCACTGCCTGGCATCAGCTAATGCTGACAACAGCTTAGTGCCAGCTAAGGATGTAATGAAACAAAATTAAAAGGATATAGGAAGCAGCTGTTTTTTCGGGGATGGGGGGGGGCAGGATATAAATTGGGGTGCTTGCCTGCATGCCCAAACAACCCTTGCCAGTACATTCATTCAGTACTATAGGTGCTGGAGCTGCATACCACTGTGCTCCTGAAAAATTGCCCTGCTGAATAGTCACTGAGCAATCACCATTCCTGAAATGCTGAGATATGTCTTCATCATTTGCACAGAGATAATGGCAAGGGTGGCTTAGTTGTGCAATTATCATCTTTCTATACAGGAGGTCAGACATTTGAGTTTACATTTTTAGCTTACAAATGTATAATCTGTACAAAGAGGGGTTGATTTGCTAAAGGCAAATAGATAGAGAGGGTTATTTACTAAAACTAGGAAGTGCAAAATTTGGTGCAACTCTGCAAAGAAACCAATCAGCTTCCAGGTTTTATTTGTAGCAACCTCTACCAATAGGTAGGTGTTAGTAATAGGATTTTTACTAGGAGACTGTCAGCACAGGCAAATTTAGGCAGGCCTATGCTGCAAGCTAGGCCTGTCTGTTTTAATCTGGGGGGCTGGGAGTGGTCAGAGTAGCAGTGGGTGTGACCACCTGTCCTCCAGTTCTGAGGCGCCTCCCCTTACTTCCAGGGAGAATGTTCTGAAAGAGGGGCTGGGCCTAGAACTGGAGAGGCAGGCAGTTGAGGTAACATACCACTGGAGAGAGTTGTCGGCTGAGTGAAGTGGAGGGTGGAATACTAGGCAGCAGCAGGAGGGCACCCCCATCTGGGGGGGGGGGGGGTGCGCTGATTGCGGGAGGAGGCCCAGGGAGAGCTGTGAAGGAACTTTGTCATTACACGGTCATTGGCAATGTCTTTACCATTACACAGTCATTGGTAAAGAACTCCTGGAGCAGAGGGGCAGGTGAAGCTGTCGGAACGTATGGTATGGTATGAGAACGTACGTTCTCCATCATGGACTCAGGGCAGAGAAAGGTCGGTGAGTGTACCACAGTGGAGGGCTGGATGTGTCAGGAAGTCTGTGAGGGAACTTTGCTTCTACATGGTCATTAGCAAAGTCTTCATCATCACATGGTCAATGATGGGGAGTCCTGGATCAGAGGAGAGACTGTGGGGATATGTGTCAAATTGATGTAGTCTGAGGGCACAGGATTTGCAGGCTGGGCTACAATGTGCTTTTAAACTACTAGGTCTCTGGGGAGAGGTGCTACAGGCCTCTGCCCTAGTAGCTGCGAGCCACCAGAGCCAGCTTAAAGGTTTATTCAGAGTGGGTCCTTCTAGCTTTCAGAAGAAGATGTGACATTACTTTACTTCAATATAAGATTTGTGCAGGAGGAGAGAAGTTCTGGGAACATCACCCTTACACGGTGGAAGCAATAGTCTGCGGGAGTTAAGCAGAGGAGGAGCAATGGTCTGCATGGTGATGCAGGAGGAAAGATCATAGCCATAAAATACATGCACATCACCTCTTCTTGCTCCAACTATGTGCTAACTTTTATAACCTTAAAATATGATGGCAATTCAACTATCCTATGGGCATCCCATATACCCTTTTCTCCAACCAAGTTTTACCCCCCAAATAAACAGAACAAAACCAGCAAAAGACTGTTCATTGTCTCTGCAAGTGATGTATGGGAGTCTGGCAGCGGGGTTATTTGGTGGATGTTTGTTACTAGTGGCAACTACACCGCTACATATTGCCAAAGCTTAAAGTGGATGTAAACCCGAAACTTTTTTTTTTTTTTTTTTTTTTTTGTCTGGCACAATATAGAGTATGGGATTTCAGATCAGCTGGGCCCAGTCTTGCCACAAAGAGTTGATCCAGCTCTGAGCAATCCTCATATCTTTTTTCAGTGAAATAAAAAGGACAAACTGTTAAAACTTTTGTCCGTTCTTCCCCCTTGCTATGATTGACAGGTGATTTACATATCTTGTGCACTAGCCTAAGACATGCATTATTTTTTAATTCCCACCCCCACCCCTTTCTTCTGCTGCTCTGCAAGGATTGGCTGTTCCACACCTCAGCATGATTTGGCATGCTTAATTCATGTGGGGACTTTTCTGTATTTTGACTGTAAGTTCAGTGTAAGAAATACACAGGAGAAAATGTATGTTGATAAGGGGAGTGTAGAGGTGGGTGGGGAGTCTACTGACATCACGACTTCACCCACTGAGCCCTGGAAAACAGACCCACCCACGGGTCTCATAGCAGACAGAGGGGAGACATTTGACAGATAAGTATACCTGCAGGAGGCATGTATATCCTTCTAGATAACCAATATTGCAGTAGTTTAGAAAGGATGAGAGTGTGTTTACATCCACTTTAATTGAACAAGCTGAAGGTAGAAGCTGATTGGCTACCATGCACAGTTGCACCAGATTCTGAGTGCTCCACATTTTTGTAAATGTACCCCTATGCAGTTTGTAAAGTGCAGTTGCTCCAGAGCTTAGTAAATGAGCAAAAGCTCTGCTGACTTCCATCATCCTATCACGTGCAAGCAGAAATTACGTTTTTTTTATTTTCCTTGCATGTGATTGGATATTCTTTGCAAAGTGAAGCATTACCTTATTTACTAAGCTCTGGAGCAACTTCACTTGCAGAGTGTGACTGCACTTTGCAAAGTTCCCAGTCTATTTGCCTTTAGTAAATCAACCCCATAGTGTCTAGTATTTAAGTGGAAATTGCGGAACAACATTGGAGTTGGGGAAAGTTGATCTGACAGTGCTTTTATAATCTTTCATCCCCATGTTGAGGGCATGTGGCCTGAAATAGTTCAGGTGGGTGGGGCAAACACTTGTTGCATGCTCACATATGGGTCTAGTGTGGTTTCTTGGAGGGGGAAATACTTTTTTTCTTGATTTTTCACATGGATTTCTCCCTTAAAACACCCAGAGGATCTCTTACGTATTTGGGGGGGGGGGGGGTTTACCCTGTAATACTTTTTTGTACTTGCATGCAGGGGCGAACTGACCATTCGGGCACTCGGGCACTGCCCGAGGACCCCATGCCACTAAGGGGCCCCATCAGGGTTGCCAGCCTCAATAACACCAGGGACAGTATGTAAAAATCTGTTTTTTTTTTTTTTTAAATCCCAAGATTATAGCTGCCCCGCTTCTCCAGTACCTTTTCAGTGTGTGTATGTATGTTGTGTGTGTATATTGTGTGTCTGTGTGTGTATACTGTATGTGTGTGTATACTGTGTGGCCCCATAATCTATTGCCTGGGGGCCCCATAATCTCTTAATGCCAGAGGGCCCCATAATCTTCTCCTATTGACCAGGGGCCCCATAATCTCCTATTTCCCGGGGGCCCCATGAGTTGTCAGTCCGCCCCTGCTTGCATGGGGTCTCCATGATATCCATACCAAACCCTCATCAAGAGAGAGGGGAAATGGACTATATGACTATATAGAATAAAATATAGATCTTGGAGGGGAGCTAATGCTTTTTTTTTTTTTGTTTTGAGTGAGGTCTCCCATAAAATTCTCCCCAGACCTGAAGGGGATATTAGTTATGGGGGGAACTCCCATGCCATTTTTTTTTTTTCTCTAATCTATTGTGGATTAATTGCTTACATGGCTGGGGATTCCTGGCCATGTAAATGAATGGGAATGGTGACCTTCCTGGTTGTTAAGAAGTTGGTAGTGGCTACACCAGCTTACGTCTTCTGACATTCCTCTCCAACATTAAAAAATCTTCATTTTTTTGCCCCAGAGAATAAAATGATGGGTCTTGCATATTTGCATAGAGTAAAGATACACCCGTGCTCAAATCCCAATAGCCCACACATGTATTTAAACTACAGGGGGTCCCCGACTTACGAACACCCGACCTACGAACAACCCCTACTTACGAACGGCGTGCTGCGGGGACCCTCCGCCATTTTTCGTCCTTTTTCGGCGTCTTTTGGCCGTTCTGCGCATGCGCGGCCATACGGAGCTTCGGAAAATGCCGGAAATGTCCGTAATTTGCCGCGCATGCGCAGAACGGCAATAGACGGAACATCGGAAATGTCCGGAAATCTCCGTATTTGTCGGTCTGCGCATGCGCGCCGACTTACGAACATTTCCGACTTCCGTACAGGCGGGCAGTCCCTAACGAGTTCGTAACTCGGGGACCCCCTGTATCAGGTGCTAAAGGGGTGTGACTATATATTAACACTACAAATTCTGGATGGATCCTTTGCACACTGCTATATACCCTTTCCAGCAAACTATGCAATGAAAAAGAGGGATTTTTAGTTCACACATATTGCAATACAGGCTTAAACTGGCCAACTGCATCAAAATAATCCCTCTTATGGACAGTCCTACACTGCTTTGCCACTGCAAATGCTATGGTGCTACCTGATAGATTAAATACATGTGTGGGCTATTGGGATTTGAGCACAAGTATATCTTTTCTCTGTTGTAGCTCAGGTCAGTGACAAGACCTGAACCTAATGAAATTTAATGTTCAAAAACACACTATAATATCTAATTGTTGGGTAAAATATAAAAGATAATGTTACGCTGAGTATATAGATACAAAACATGTCACGCTTTAAAATTGCATAAGCCAGTGGAATGGTGCCAAACTATGGTACATAAAAATCTCCATTTAAAAGCATTTACAGGTTACCAGCTTAATGTTACACAAAAGATCTGGTGCTAGAATTACGGCTCTTGCTCTGACATTCATGGCGATAATTCACATGTGTGGTATGATTACTATTTACATACTGTGTGCATGCAGGACCGACGTGTGTGTTCGCCTTTGCCTGTGAGCGCAGGGGGACCGGGGCCCTTTAAAAAAAAAATTTTATTATTATTTTTTTTAATTTTTTTAACACTGTACCTTTAATCAAATTTATTGCTATGAACAACATCCCTTGTGATAGTATGAGTCATGACAGGTCCTCTTTAGGGGAAGATCTTGGGTCTATGAGACCCCATATTTCTCCTCTGGCCCCAAAGCATCAGATCAAACCGAGATCGGTAATCGGTAATGGCTTGTTTACAAGAGACCGAAATAGTAAGTGACAAAATCCTTGTCGCTTCCAGTTTCTGACGGAAAACAACATCAGTTCCTCTTACTGTGTCCCAGGAGTTGGGTGCTGCCAGTCGCATCCTTACCAAGCTTGGATAGGATAACCCAGTAAAGGTGGCGGGTTAATAAACGGTGAAGGGACGGAAAGTGGATAATAGTGGTACTAATACCGTCATTATACATAGTGTAAGTTTGGGATAAATGTTTGTTGGTTGTCATTCGGCTGACAATTTTTGCCTTGAAACTTCAATTTTTCGCTCGACAGGACCACCCACAGCATGAATACCCTAGCTATATTTAAAGATAATTCTAATGATTTTTTTTTAATGAACACACAACTGGATTAAACTGATTTGAACTGAATTAAACTTTTAGGGTGGTTAAGCAAAAAAGGTTGGGACTTTAATTAAATGATACACAGGTCTCCATCCCCATACGAACATGAAGCAAAGAGGTTTGGGACTTTAAATGAGGTGGGTAAGCGAGGCCAAGGAACAGTCACCATTATAAAAAAATCATTTTATTAAAAGGCAATAACATGGTATCATAGTAGATACCCAGGTATGTAATAACAGTCACATCATACAGTATATACACAATGATTAATACATTATGGACAAAATAGAAAGCCCCCAGATGATACAGGGCAGATATTCCTTAACAGGTGATGCACCCATTCTAGAATGACAAAAATCACAAAAGTTCTAAAGGCACACTGGTATATATAAAACCTGATAAGGGGGTTGACTGTTTGGTGCATGGCGTAAGTCTGACACGTTTTGTGTATCAAAACACTCTTCAGGAGCAATTTTTTACCAAAATCTAGAAAAGAATAGGGGTCAATAAATAGAGTGCATGTTGTGGAAAGAGTATACATATAAGGGAAGAGAAAGTACTTATTCCCAATGGATACTCACATACCAATATAGTGTGAACCCCATGAGGTCCGTAGCCGCAGGCCACCAAAAAGAGCCAAGTCCGGAAGCTGAGGGAGGAGCCCTGTAACGTACCTTGTATGTGAGCCTGAGGTGCGGAGGGAGAACTCCCGTACCACATCGGCTCGGAGACCACTGGAGTGGGGACAGTGGCGGTAAGAGCACGATGAGGTAAAGGTGCCTGTTTGGTCCTCACTGCTTGGAGCTGTATCGCCAAGTGGAAGCTGGAACAGCAGATAGGGAGATCAGCGGATGCAGGCCAGCAGGTGTAACGGATGCAGGTCAGCAGACGCAGGTTTGCAGAGCAGCGGATACAGGTCGGCAAATGCAGGTTTGCAGAGCAGCGGATACAGGTCAGCAGATGCAGGCTTGCAGGCAGAAGCGGAGTCAGACTAGCTGGGTCATACACATCAGGGTAAACAGCATAAACGGCAGGCAGAGAATAGTCAGAGTCCAGGCTGGGTCTTGGCAACAGGCAATCAGGCAGATGAGTAAACAGGGTCAAACAAGCCGAGGTCAGGATTGGAGACAGAAGCAAGGTCAGGAAGCCGGGTCAAACACAGAAGCAAGGTACTGGCACAGAATCAGGAACACAGGTAACAGAAGCAGATCAAACCGCAAGGGGCGGCATTCCGGGAGCGTCTTTTATAGACTGTTGGGCGCCAACGCGCGCCTAATGTGCGTGCATGCACACATACGTGCGCGAAGTCCGCAATTCACGTGTGCGTGCATCTGTGCGCGAAGTCTGCGATTCACACATGCACATAGGCGTTTGTCTTCTGGAGCGGGCAGTGCGTCCCTGACAAGCCCATAGAAGGAGGGTCAGGTGCACAGACAGGTCCCCATAAGGTGAATGTGTCCACACTGGTGTTAAATGGTGGTAATGATTCTATGATTAGTGGGGGTAATGTAAAAGTGTTTAAAATTAGTAAAAAATGTGTGAATGGAAAATCACTGGAGCCCAACAATCACAGATTAAGACAAAAAAATGCCAGTGTGGTAAGATGTCTGAAGTGAAAAAGGGAGGGTGGGGGGGAGGAAGAAGGGGGAGAGAAGAAGGAGGGGAAATGGGAGAAGAGGGGAGGGGAAAGGAAGGGGAAAAGGAAAGAAGAAGGAAGAAAAAAGAAGAAAGAAAGGGAAAGAAAATGAATGGGAGGAAAGAGTGTGCCATAACTGAGGTGAACAGAAGGAGTGGATGGTGGTAGAGATCTGAGTGGAAAACTGGGGGAACTAAGAGAGATCCCCTACCTGTAACATGTGAATGACGACCGAATGTATGTGCCTGGTGAAAGACATGCTGCCGGAGAACCGGTTAGTACAAAATGAGTACCCTATATGCGCCCAGCCAGCCATTTAAAGTTGCAAACCTTTTGCTTCATGAACTTTTAGGGTGTTCAGCTTTAACACCGACTGGATAAAGACTACTGACATCCCTATGCCTTTCTCTCTCCCTGTGCCTATTCACTCCAGTGGTGTATCGCTGATAAAATAACAAAATACATGATTTTTTCATTAAAATTCTGCAGGCTAGAGCCAAAAGCCACAACTCTCTGCAGAAAACTGCGTCATTCCATTTGCTCCTGTTCACACACTGTTACATTGTTACCGAAGAATCGGATGGAATGCTCTGCAGGCAGCAGAAATGGAGAACAGAAAATGGTTCAGAGTTCTACAGCTCGAAGAGTCTGAATTATTTTCGTAACAGAATGATAATTCACTGATTTGTATCACTTTGTTTATTATACTGGAATTTGGGTTGCATGCTTTAGCTCTGAAGTATGTTACATTTTGTATTTTATATAAGTGTTAAACCAGACTGCTTGGAACATCTAGTCTGACAAGTCATTTATCCAAGTATGAAAAAAGAAGTCAGGAAGACTTTAAATGTGAATGGACGTTCAGTCCATTCACATTTAAAGCATGTTCTTGATATCCACTGATTGCCTTCTCACTGACTTAAAATACACTATCACCTTGCAGGTATGGTGAGTATATAGAGGTCAGGAGTGCCCTTTCTAGCAACACTATCACCTTGCCCAGCATTCCCAGGCTGACAGTGTCTCTTTAAAGCCCAACTGTATGAATATTTTTGCAGTTGTCCCTATTGGAGAAATTCCCATCACTTCAACTTTCTGTCCAGTTGAAGTCCCACACCTTTTTGTGGAAATGCTTTTAGTAAAGTTGAACTCGTCCCTTCAGTTTTGCACAGTTGTACAAGATCTTTCCTATATGAGTTTCTCACAGTATGTATTTGAAGCTGCAGCAAGTCAGATAGAGCCCAACTCATTTCCTGGCTGGAGAACATTCAGCATCATCTAGCACAGGGGGTCTCCAAACTTTACAAGCAAAGGGTCAGTTTATTGTCCTTCAGGTTTTAGGGGGGCTAGATTGTGTCCAGTGGCAGTAGGAAATGCCACGGCATCAGTGCCCCATCATTGGTTTTAATGGGAGAAATAGTGTCCCATTGTCGATGCTAATGATATGAATAGTGCCCCATTGTTGATATCAATTATATGAATAGTGCACCATTGATGGTGTTAATAGAGGGAATAGTGCTCTATCATTGGTGTCAGTTGGTAGAGTAGTGCTCCAATGGCCAGATAAGGGCAAGCAAATGGCCACATCTGGCCCCCAGGCCACAGTTTGGAGACCACTGATCTAGCACTTTCCTCCCCAGCCTGACTGTCCCTGGCATGCTCCATTCATTCATTGGATATCAGTACGTTTAGTGATGGAGGCTCAGAATCATAAGTGGTCAAAGACAGCCTGTCTAGTTATGCTCACTTTTCCAAACTGACATCTACCCATTAAAGAAGGTAGTTCACCTTTTCAGAAAGTTGTCAGTGCCAAGGAGCTGGTGTAGCGGTTCAAGAATTTGAAATCCCTGAGCTTCTCTCTCTTCTTTCTGCAGCGCTTCTGGGATGTATCAGAGCAATATTTTCTGCCAGTGATGACCAATCAGATTCGTCATGAAAGGTCAAGGAAGACTTGCAGTAGAAAGTGGGAGAAGAGCAGGGATTTCAAATCCAAGTGCATGGGCAAGGACAGCTCACCCATGGAGGTAAGGACAGTGGGTACTGGGGGTGTGAGGAAGGTGTACGGTGTTGGTTCACCTTTAAGGCATGCAGGGAATCCATGAAAATATGAAAAGAGATGGCCAGCAGACAGGCAGCACTCACAAAAAGAAAGGAGGTTTTTAAGTGTAGCACTCTGGTGTTTAGACTCCTAAATTTGCCTGCCAGGTATATCTACCTTGGCCTATTGTTAGGGATCAATTGATTTCACTCTTAGTCTTTGATTGCTGCACTGCTCTCTTTTGTTGCTAGGTGGCTGGGTACTTGGTGGCATTAGATATGAGAAGGGCAATGCAAGGTCAGATTATGGGTATATGGGGTCTCCCAGCCAATGGGCAGGGGTTTTCTTAAATCCCTTGGCCTGCTGGGAGAACATATATATTTGGGTGGAGTCAGGTGATTGGTGATCTGTGACACTTGGACGGCTGTCTGGGTGGACGTGTGTTGTACTGCCCGGGCTGCTAGGCTGGAGATTGGGCCTATCCCGGGCACATGTGGCTGCTAGGCTGTCTGAAGACCTATCCAGAAGAAAGAGTGCAGCTCAGGATTGGGACTGCCATGGTCGGAGGTAGAGGGGAAGCTGTTGCCAGTAAGGGACTATCTGCCTTATTACCAGGGACCAGTGGTGTAACTAAAACCTTCAGGGCCCGGTGCAAGAAAGCATGAAGGGCCCCTCCGAGTCCGGTGGTGGAACTCCAGGGCTCGTCACAGGTACGACTTTTGTGAGCCCTGTAGTCCCACCACTGGTATCAGCATTTTTTTTTGCAATTTTCCCCCGTTGGGGGACTTTGGTGAGATATCAGAGGTCTAAACAGACCTATGATGTTACACCTTTGAGACAAAGAGGAAGAAGGGAAAGGGGAATTGGGACCCTGTCCTCTGGGGAGAAGTGGGACCTGTCCCCAGGAGAGATTGGGTCCTTGTCCTTAGGGGAGATGGGGTCCCTGTCCCCACGTAAGTAGGAGTCCCTGTCCCTAAGGGGAATGGGGTCCCTGTCCCTAAGGGAAATGGGGTCCCTGTCCCCAGGGGAGTGATGGGGTCCCTGACCTTAGGGAAGATGGGGTCCTTGTCCTCAGGTGATAAGGGGTTCTTGTCCCCAAGGGAAATGGGGCCCCTGTCCTCTGGGAAGAAGTGGGTCCTGTCCCCATGTGAGAAGGGGTTCCTGCCCCCAAGGGAAATGGGGTCCCTGTCCTCTGGGGAGAAGTGGGCCCTGTTCCCAGGGGAGATGGGGTCCCTGTCCCCGGGTGAGAAGGGGTCCCTGTCCTCAGGTGAGAAGGGGTCTCGGTCCTCAGATGAGAAGGGGTCCCTGTCCCCATGGAAAATGGGGTCCCTGTCCTCACGGAAAATGAGGTCCCTGTCCTCTGGGGAGAAGTTGGCTCTGTCCCCAGAGGAGATGGGATCCTTGTCCCCAAGGGAAATGGGGTCCCTGTCCTTTAGGGAGAACTGGGCCCTGTCCCCAGTGGAGATTAGGGGACATATCTCCCAGAAAGACCTGTCAACATCTGTGTATGACGGGGAGGAGAGGGGGTGCTGGCAGACAAGTCTGCGGTGTCCTTTGGGGAGCCGGTTCTCATAGGGCTGCACTGCATCTGTGTGCTTAAAGTTTGTTTGCCCGGTAGAAGCATGCGGTGCAGTGTGAGCCGGACTCAGGGGGCGGGACTCTGGCTGGGGAGGACAGCCACCGGACTGAGCAGCACTGCATGGAGCAAGAGAGGGGGACCCAGAGGAGCGGAAGAAGACACAGGTTGTGTGGGGAATGCACAACTAAAGAGCAGCCAGTGCGGTAGTCGAGCATGGATCTCTGCTAGTCACCCCCCCACCTCCAGCCACCCGTGCTCTCGGTGCCTAACCGCCTCTGCTGCCACCGGCCATATGTAGAGGGGGTGGCATGGGCCCCTTGCAGCACAGGGCCCGGTTGCACTCGCGACTGCTGCACCCCCTATAGTTACGCCCCTGCCAGGGACCACAGTGAGTAACTGAAGCAAGTACCGGAGCAGCATTCTCACCAACCGGGGATGGAGAAGAATCTGGAAACTTCAGTGGGAATCAAGCCAGAGACCCAGCCAGCGGAGGTGACGCTTGCAGAGCAGCCTTGTGTGTCAAGCCAGGGACTGAGCAGGCCAGTGGGGTGAAGCTTGGAAGGTATCTTGAGTGCCAAGCTAGGGACCCAGAGAGGCGGGTTGACACTTGAGGAAGATACTACAGTGAAGATTGGAGGAACTCAAGGGATGCAGTGGCAGTGAATCGTCTTATCTGATGAGAGACTGGGAGCTCAGTGGGCTGAAGAACTACAAGGAGCGATTGTAGTGGAAGTGAAAGAATCATTACGCTTTATGAACTGGTAAAGACTATTGCCATAGGAGACAGCATTCCTGCAAATGCAGATGTGGTGTCTTGCTGGATGCCTTTCCCTGCATGGCTGTCCTCCTATTGAAGTCTTGGAGTCTGCCAATTAATCTTGCAACTACCTAAGGGTATCCTGGCCTTAACCCTCTCTCCCCCAAAAAAGTTTGTTAAGAGAAATAAACTTTCTTTTGCATTCAAGAAGTTTCTGGTGCCCAATAACTTTAACTACTCTGCACCCACCATGCCGCACAACCCCCTGGAGGTTCTCATTAGACTAAAGGAGGCCTGGGACCTTGTCACATAAGTAAGCTTACATTCGATTGTCAATAATTACTATTATACTATTATATATTGTTATTATAATGCTGAACTGTGTGTGCTGTAACTATAGAACTCATTTAAAGTAACATTTACACATGTATATGAAAAAAGGAATATTTATTGACGTATAGTAAACAATAAAATATAAATGTTTTGTCCAAACACAGACCAACATTGTTGGCAGGTGTAATTAGCTTATGTGCTACTAGATGGCTCTGTACCTAGTATATTGTATGGTAAGGTGATGTTGTAAATGGGTGTTAGGTCCCCTTTCAGAAAAGTCCCTCCTTAGTGATGTCATGGGCGCCAGTAATGCCGCGTACACATGAAGGGACTTTGTCGGCCGGACCTAGTCCAGCGGACAATCCGCCGGACTTTCCAGCTGGGCTTCGGCGGACTTGAAAGCAAACGGACTTGACCACACACGATCACGCTAAAAGTCCGGCGGTTCACGCGATGACGTACAGCACGTACGACGGGACTAGAAAAAGAAAAATACTTCCTGCTAAGCATGCGTCCTTTTTGGTCCGGCGGACCATACTACAGACGGCCGTATTGTCCGCCGGACTGCCAAGTCCAGCGGATAATTTTAAAACAAAACTTAAAACCTAGTCCACCGGACTTTTTGGAAAAAAAGTCAGTCGAAGGCCCACACACGAGGGGATTGTCCGCCGGACTCGAGTCCAGCGGATAATCCCACGGGATAGTCCCTTCGTGTGTACGCGGCATAAGGGAGAAGCCTAGAGAGAGACAGGGCATGGGATCCAAACACCCCAGGGCTGCCAAAATGTAGTCTCCTGCAGTACTGACCTAAAGGGCCCTTTGCAGGGCTGAAGTCCCAGGTAAGATGGTACAGAACACAACAGCTGTATTTGCCCCGTCCCTCTGACCTTCTTCTGCAAGTCCTGTAGCGGGGTGCATTGAGGCCAGGTCAGAGTCCTCTGATGTGAGTAATGGTGAAGCTTGGGGAAGAGTGTGCTATCTGGAAGCGTGCCTGGCTGGGCAGAGCCATAGAAGGGACATTGGGAAGAGACTGGCATACTGACAAGAGTACCTTGATCCTACTTGGTGATGGAGACTACTATAAATACTGTGGACTTAGTATACCTTGGAAAGTGGTCCCAGCTCTGTGGTGCTCCCAAGGAGAGGAGTAGAGGTGTGGGGGGAAGATGGCTTAAAAGATATGTGCTTGCGTTCTGCCAAAAATTACAACTAAAAATTGTCTACTTTATGTGGCATTCTGCAATTAAAAAATTCTGATAATGCAGTATGTCAAATGTGATGTCAGATGTCGCCGGGCGATCTCCAGCTGGGCCTGTCACTGAGCCATAGACCGAAGACAGAGCAGCCCGAGTGGCCTTATGGAGTGCTCTGTCTTCTATCTGAGTGACAGGCGGAATGGATGCATACAGGAATGAAAAAATCAATGAGTGGTGTTGCGCTCTAAGTATTAATTAATCAAATAATATCTACATAGCTACACACATATGGAATCAAGCCTAAATGCTAATAGCTCAATATTCAGATAAATATAAAAACTGTAGGCAAATAAAATAAAGTGCAAATGATAGCAGTGACAATAGTGACATACAATCTTCAAGTTGATAATAATAAAGTGCTAATGCTGAAAACACATAAATACTAATGCAAATAAGTCTAAAGTACTACTAATATAACAATGTCCATATAACGTTGAGCTCGAAACGTAAAATACTGCTCCCAATGTCAGCTTAGTGCAAATAAGTCTAAAGTGCTACTAGAACAATGTCCATATAATGGTGAGCTGGAGAAGTGGAGTGCTGCTCCAAATGGTGCTTTGTGCAAATCAGGAAGTGAATAAAGTGACTTTAGTGATACCTTTCTTAAGTGTAATTAGATCTCTGTATAAGATGGTCCCTTACCTTACCACTGTAAGGTAACAGCGCAAAATATTATATAGCGACGACAAGGCGGGTCCGGGCTCCTGCAATGGGTAAACTCAGACCTCTTTTGGCGGTGAAATTTCGCGATAAAAAATAGAGCGGGAGCTCCAGTTCAAGTGCGGTATATAAAGGAGAAAGAAGGAAGGGAGTCCACAATTGTGAAGTAAGTAAGGGCTAAAATGTGTTTATTATAAAAGCCAATAAAGTACTCACATAGGAATGTAAAACACAAACACAGCACCACGAGCGGCGAGCTCGCAACCTGACGTCACTTTCAGTGCCTATCTCATCAAACTTCCGGTGCCTATCTCTTCCTATAAGTACTTTAGACTTATTTGCATTAGTATTTATGTGGTTTTCGGCATTAGCACTTTATAATAACTCTAAATTTTAAGAGCCTACACAGTGGAAGCACATGCATTCTAATAGTTAGGCAGAAGACAGGTGAGCCTGGAGAGAGCATTCATAAAATGCCAAAATAGCACAAAACCCCCCCAAATGACCCCATTTTGGAAAGTAGACACCCCAAGCTATTTGTTGAGAGGCATGGTGAGTATTTTACAGCTCTCATTTGTTTTTGAAAATGAAGAAAGTAAAGAAAAAAAAAAAATTTTTTTCTTTTTTCAATTTTCAAAACTTTGTGACAAAAAGCGAGATCTGCAAAATACTCACAATACCTCTCAGCAAATAGCTTGGGGTGTCTACTTTCCAAAATGGGGTCATTTTGGGGGGTTTTATGCCATCTGGGCATTCCATGGCCTCCGAAACTGTGATTGGCAGTGAGAAGTGAAATAAAAAAATTACACCCTTAGAAAGCCTGAAGGCGGTGATTGGTTTTTGGGGTTCCGTACGCAGCTAGGCTCCCAAAAAGTCCCACACATGTGGTATCCCGTACTCAGGAGAAGCAACAGAATGTATTTTGGGGTGTATTTCCACATATGCCCATGACATGTTTGAGCAATATATCATTTAGTGACAACTTTTTGTAAAAAAAATATATATATTTTTTTTTTTTCATTATTCAATCTCTTGGGACAAAAAAAAAAAATATTTAATGGGCTCAACATTGCTCTCAGCAAATAGCTTGGGGTGTCTACTTTCCAAAATGGGGTCATTTGGGGGGGGTTTGAACTGTCCTGGCATTTTATGCACAACATTTAGAAGCCTATGTCACACGTCACCCACTCTTCTAACCACTTGTAGACAAAGCCCTTTCTGACACTTTTTGTTTACATGAAAACATATTTTTTTTTTGCAAGAAAATTACGTTGAACCCCCAAACACTATATATATTGTTAAAGCAAAGGCCCTACAGATTAAAATGGTGGGTGTTTGCATTTTTTTTTTCCACACAGTATTTGCGCAGCGATTTTTCAAACGCATTTTTTGTGGAAAAAATACACTTTTTTTTATTTTAATGCACTAAAACACACTATATTGCTCAAATTTTTGATGAAATAAAAAATATGATCTTAGGCCGAGTACATGGATACCAAACACGACATGCTTTAAAATTGCGCACAAACACGCAGTGGCGACAAACTACATACATTTTTAAAAGCCTTTAAAAGCCTTTACATGATACCACATTAGATTCACGGAGGAGGTCTACTGCTAAAATTACTGCCCTCGATCTGACCTTCGCGGTGATACCTCACATGCATGGTGCAATTGCTGTTTACATATGACGCCAGACCAACGCTTGTGTACGCCTTTGCGCAAGAGAAGGGGGGCAGGGGTGCTTTTTTTTTTTTTTTTTTGTTTTTTTTTTTATTTATTTAGCTTTTTTATTTTTATTTTTAAACTGTTCCTTCCATTTTTTTTCTTTGTTATGATTTTTATTGTTATCTCAGGGAATGTAAATATCCCCTATGATAGCAATAGGCAGTGACAGGTACTCTTTTTTTGAAAAAATTGGGGTCTATTAGACCCTAGATCTTTCCTCTGCCCTCAAAGCATCTGACCACACCAAGATTGGTGTGATAAAATGCTTTCCCAATTTCCCAATGGCGCGGTTTTATATCCGGGAGGGGGGACATTCCCTCCCACTGCTTGTAAAAGCAGTCTAGAGGCTAATTACCCGCTAGAATTGCTTTTACATGAAAGCCGATCACTGGCTGAAAAGAATGATACCAAGATGATACCTAAACCTGCAGGCATCATTCTGGTATAACCATTCAAAGTCCAGCAACATACTGGACATATATTGTAATCTTTTTTTTTTCATGCAGCCTCTTGGCTGAACGAAAAAAAGAGATTGATTGGTGGGTATGCCCACCATTAGAATACCTCCCTTCATCCACCCACTTCTAATGATGGGCATACATGCACCATTTATATATGCCGATGCATGGGGGCATCCTCCCGCAAAAGTTATGCCGTGTACACACGGTCGGAATTTCGACCGTATGTACGTGGCATTAGGAGCCAATCGCTCCCCCCCCCTGCTGCCCCCATGCTTCGGCATATATGCTCTTTTTTTTAACTGTGGTGGTGAAATCACCTCCTACAGCGTTGGAGTCGCGGCTTTATGTATCGTGGGAGCAAACGCTGTTGCTGTCAAGATAAATAAATCCGCGTTGCAACTGAATGGCGCACCTGA
Organism: Lithobates sylvaticus; assembly: GCA_028564925.1. NCBI lineage: Eukaryota > Metazoa > Chordata > Amphibia > Anura > Ranidae > Lithobates > Lithobates sylvaticus. The sequence continues at coordinate 157,550,071 of CM053029.1, read as the reverse complement.
AAACAAAAAAATGCTCAACACTAAAACACACAGTAAACAAAATTACATACCTGAAAAGCAAGCATGATAAAACATAATAAAACATAATAAAACATAATAAAACATTGCAGAATAGAATGGAGTAAAAAAAGAGCAACAATAGAGAGAGAATAGAGTGAGAGAGAGAACAATAAAACGACAACTATTTTATTTTTTTTTATTTTTTTGAGATTCACAGGTAAAAAAGCTCCTGACTGAAGCGACTGAATCAAAACGCTACCACAAAAAAAATGTTAGCGATCGCAGGGATCAGGCCTGACTCTGCGAACGCTGCAGTTATGTGTGCTTAGTGTTTTGTAAGTGACAGTGATCGATCGATACTGCACTTGGGTGGGCTGGGCTGGGCGGAGGGGGAAAACGCAGGTGCTAGCAGGTATCTGGGCTGATCCCGCTAACAATGCGTTTTTTTTTGGAACCCTAAACTGCTGGGACGCTAGTATAGATCTGATCAGATCAGATATTGATCTGTTCAGATACTGTGCCACTAAGGGAGGTGTATGCTTTGTGCGTGGGTGTTTGCGGTACTGGCACTAACCTGGGGCGACGCAGACCTTATTTGACCCTAAAACCTAATTGATATCACCCGCCGGGCGATCAGGGGGTTAAACCGTTATTGGGTAATAAATGGCGGGTGCCCTGACAGTATAAAAAACAAGCTAACTAACCAGCGTCACCCGTAACAGTAATACAAAAAAAAACTGGTTACCTAGCGACACTAATGCAGCGATCAGAAAAACGATCGCTTAGTGACACTGGCAAAAGGGGGTGAAAGGGTTAACTAGGGGCAATCAGGGGTTAAACCTTTATTAGGTAATATATGGGGGTACCTGACGCTATATAAAAACCTGACGGGGAACCTAAATAACGAAATAACTAACTGGCTAACCAGCGTCACCAGTGACAGTTATACAGTGATCACTGGTGAAAGGGTTAACTCTAGGGGCAATCAGGGGGTTAAAACCTTTATTTAGGTTGTAATATGGGGGTACCTGACCTATAAACCTATTTATGAACCTATATAAACATGGCGGTTACCTAAAAAAAAAAAATGGTTACCTAGCGACACTAATGCAGCGATCAGAAAAACGATCGCTTAGTGACACTGGCAAAAGGGGGTGAAAGGGTTAACTAGGGGCAATCAGGGGGTTAAAACCTTTATTAGGTAATATATGGGGGTACCTGACGCTATATAAAAACCTGACGGGGAACCTAAATAACGAAATAACTAACTGGCTAACCAGCGTCACCAGTGACAGTTATACTGTGATCACTGGTGAAAGGGTTAACTCTAGGGGCAATCAGGGGGTTAAAACCTTTATTTAGGTTGTAATATGGGGGTACCTGACCTATAAACCTATTTATGAACCTATATAAACATGGCGGTTACCTAAAAAAAAAAAAATGGTTACCTAGCGACAGCAGTGACACTAATACAGCGATCAGAAAAACGATCGCTTAGTGACACTGGCAAAAGGGGTGAAAGGGTTACCTGGGGGGCAATCAAGGGGTTAAACCTTTATTAGGGGGGGGTGGGGGGCTACCTTGGACCTAAAACTAACTGCCCTGACAGTTATTACAGTCACACTGACACTAAATGCAGTGATCAGTAAAAAAATGATCACTGCAATTAGTGACACTGTGACTGGGGGGGGAGGGGGGTGATCTGGGGGGTGATCAGGGGGTGACAGGGGGGTGTTTTGTGTGCCTATGTGTACTGGTGTCAGTGTACTGTTTGTGCACTAACCTTTAGATGTTCACAGCTCGGCGTTCCGGTCACATAGACCTGGCGCACCGAGCGTGACATCACATTCTGCCGACGTATATATACAGGGGGCGGTCGGCAAGTGGTTAAAGGCATATCCATTATAATTCATATGCTTCCACTGTGGAGGCTCTCAAAATTCAGACTACAGAAAATACTGGGGTGTCTTGATGGGGCTCTGTAGCTTATGCATGTATTTGCAAATGTGTGCAAACTAAACCCCTGTTTTTAACACATACTGTTAAACAGGGTTATTCGGTTGGTTGCAAGCTTGTCGATAAGTTGAGCTAAGGATTGCTTTGGTTTTGTTGCTCTTGCATTGCCCTTTCATGTACTCCTTGCTGCAAAGGCCAGTTATAGGTGAGGGCCATGGTCATTTGTTTGTAAAGCAAAATTCCACCCAAAAGGGGAAGTTCAGTTTTAAGGCCTCCTCCCCTTCTTCTTTCAAATATTGGCACTGTCAGGTCACATGAGGCCAGGTGACAGATGCACACCATTGGGTTCAGGAGTGCACTGACTGCTGCAGATGGAACTATGAGTGGTTCAGGAAAGCAGGTCCACTGGAGCACCAACACGAATCCCACTGGGAGATAGAGCAGAAGATTCCCCAAGGTGCAGAGTCTAAGGCCACCAGAGCCTCTAGTAGTGAGGATGGACTGCGCTGCAACTGGCTGTAGGTCGCGGACCCCATGGTCTCTCAGCTCACGCTCACGGTAGGTTACAGGAGGGTAGAGAGGAAGCAGCAGCCTAGGACAACAAGGTATATTCAGGAGATAAGCCAAAGGTCAGGGCAAGTAGCAGACAAGGATAGACAGAGAACACGTCAAAGGTCACTGTAACAAGCAGGCAGGGATAGTAAAAGAACAAGCCAAGATCGGTAACAGAAACAGACGTAGAGCACACAGCAAGCAGGAGACAGGGAACCAAACACACAATATTGCTCGGGCAAGGCAGGCTTGGACAGCACAGTGTTAAATAGTGTATCCTGTAGAGGCTAGGGTGGAGCCATGCTGAGGGAAGATTACTTAACCATGCAGGTGTGAGAGTGCAGGCCCAAGGCTGATACACAGACCAGGAGGTAAGCAGACAGACAGGGCATGAAGGTATTACTGGCCATTCATGACAGTACCCCCCCTCTTACAAGGCCTCCCCCGCTTGGGACCAGGCTTGGAGAGGAACTTCAAATGGAACTTCCTCAGTCCATGGCAATGGGAGACCAAGGCTCCTTAGGAATGGGCCAAGGCATGAGAAGACCAGCAGGAGCTTGTGTGGAGGACTTAGACTGGGCACAGACATGACAAGCCTTAACGTAGTCTTTAACATTAGAACGAAGAGTAGGCCACCAGTAGCGGCTGCTAAGGAAAAAAGATTGGAGTTCCCCGGCATGACCTGCCACCTTGGAATCATGACCCCAACAAAGGATCTTAGTTCTTAACTTGGTTGGAACGAAGGTCTTGTCAGGAGGAAGCCCAGGGTAGAATGGGCAAGAACACATGAGGTGGGCTCCTTATCCTGAATGTCAAAAGACCTAGAGAGTGCATCAGACTGTTTCAAGAACCAGGTTTGTACTCCACCTGGCCTGTCTGGGATTCAGTTGTTTGGCATTCTTTAAGTACTGCAGATTTTTATGGTCAGTAAGAATTGTTATGGAGTGCAGGGAACCCTTCAAGAGATGACGCCACTCCTCCAATGCCAATTAAATCACATGTTCCCGATCACCAATAGCGTAATTTTTCTCTGAGAATTTTTTTGGAGAAAAACGCACATGGTTGACGTTTGCGCTTAAAGGATTGAAGAAGCACAGCTCCCACCCCAGTCGAGGAAGCTTCCATTTCAATAAAAAATGGATCCCCAGGGTTAGGTCGCCTCAACAAAGGTCAAGAAACAAAGGCCTGTTTCAAGTCAGGAAACGCAGAGACAGTTTCAGGGGGCCACTCCTTCACATTCGCACCCTTCTTGGTCAAGGCGATAATAGGCGCAGCAATGGAAGAGTAATTCCTAATGAACTGCCTGTAATAATTAGTGAACCCAAGAAATCGATGTGTGGCCTTGAGGCTTGCGGGAAGAGGCCAGTTGGTAATGGCCGAGACCTTTCCAGGATCCATACTAAAACCCAAGCTAGAGACAAAGCCTCCCAAAAACAGAACCTCTGAACATTCGAAAGAGCATTTCTCCAGCTTGGCATACAGATTGATTTCTCTAAGGTGCTGAAATACAAACCGGACATGGTTTCTGTGAACAAGCAGATTTTCCAAAAAGATGAGAATGTCATCCAGATAGATGACAACATATAGCAGATCCTTGAAGACCTTGTTGACAATGTTTTGGAACACAGCTGGGGCATTACACAGACCAAAGGGCATAACCAAGTATTAATAATAATCACCTCTAGTGCTAAATGCCGTTTTCTATTCATCACTCCTCCGTATCCGGATCAGATTGTACGCACCCTTGAGATGCAACTTAGTGAAAATGGAGGCGCCTTTCAATCTGTCGAACAGATCCGGTATTACGTGTAAGGGGTATCGGTTTTTGATTCTCACAGCGTTTAAGCCTCCATAGTCAATGCAGGGTCTTAAGGTCCCATCCTTCTTGGCTACAAAAAAGAACCCTGCTCCTGCAGGGGATCAGGATTTCCGAATGAACCCTCTCTTTAGATTCCCTGCAACATACTCAGACATGGCCTGGGAGTCCAGAATGGACAAGTGATAGGTCTGGCCCCTGGGCAAGGTCAATGGCACAGTCAAAAGGCCTGTGAGGAGGAAGTACCTCAGCCAATTTTTTGCAGAATACATCCCGGAACTCACTATATGCAGCAGGAAGAGCAGGAGATACTGATGTGGGAGCTACAGGAATTCTCTTCTTTGGGGTAACTTTGAGTAGGCAGGACGAGAAACAAGAGGGACCCCAAGCCAGGATCTGCCCAACAGTCCAATCAATGTGTGGAGAATGGAGCTGTAACCAAGGAAGGCCCAATACAATGGGGGTTGAGGCTTTAGGTAGCATGAGAAAGGATATCCACTTCTGGTGAAGTATCCCTATCTTGACAGGGAGGGTCTGGAAGCAGATGGCCCCCCCAGTAAGAACAGTAACATCAATCGCCGAGACCACCAGCGGAGTGGTGAGAGGTGAAAGAGGAATTTTCATGGAAGACACAGTTCCCCAATTCATGAAATTTTCAAACGGCTCCGAAATCCAGGTAGGCCGTGACTGCATGAAAGGAAGCATTGACATGGAGGAGCACAGAAATAAGGACACAGGATAATGAAGGTTATTTCCCTGGGTCCAATATGCCACTCTCCAGATGTATCAGACCCACGTTTCTCGGACAGAGAGAGCAGGTAACCCGAAAATGACCTTTGCTCCCACAGTAGAACGCATCGAGGAGAGGAGAGCTCGGGTTGGCTAAGGACCATGAAGTACTGACGCCTTTTCTCTAGGGTCCTCTCCTGGAAGCGAATATCGATCTGATTGCAGAGGGAGATGACATCATCCAGACCTCAGGGAATGGTTCTTCCTGCCAACTCATCCTTCACTCTGTCAGAGAGGCCTTGTAAAAAGGTTGCAACTAAGGCCTTATTATTCCAGCTCAGCAGCTAAAACGCGAAAGTGAAGGGCATACTGTCCCACCGAAGAAGACGGTAAAACGACATAGACATAAAAGGGCACTGGCCGCGGAAGAGACACGGCCTGGTTCCTGGAAAATATTCTGGAAGAGTTTCAGGAAGTTAGACAAGCTGGAGACCACTGGATCATTCCTCTCCCACAGAGGGGCAGCCCAGGCTCTTGCTCTATCAGAGGAGAGGTTTTAAGGCTGGCGCTCAAAATGGATGGGGCACTGACTAAGGAACCCCCTGCAGGCCTTGGAGTCACTAGAGAAACGAGAAGGAGCTGGTAGATGCAACAAATTTGTAGTAGGGACCGTAAGCGGAGTAGGAGCCCGGCAGAAGAACCGCGGAAGCGGGAGAAGAACCAGAGAATGGGAGAAGAGGCCGGAGAGCAGGAGAAGAACCAGAGAGCGGGACAAGAGGCCGGAGAGCACGAAGGAGTCGGAAGAGACCCCCCGAAGTCAGAAGAGACTGCCTAATAAATTACTTTAAAAACCTGTCTAGTGTGGGCGCCCCCGTTCCCCAAAGCTCCCACCCCCCATCCACTCGCTCGTCCCCACAGCCTTTCCTGACCAGGCTGCGTGCTTGGATAAGGGTCTGGTATGGATTTTGAGGGGACCCCCATGCCGTTTTTTCAGCGTAGGGGGTTCCCCTTAAAATCCATACCAGACCTAAGAGCCTGGTATGCTCTTGGAGGGGAGCCCATGCCATTTTTTTATTTAAAATTTGGCGTGGAGTTCCCCCTCGAGAGCTGATTGGAGAGCTGATTCTGTGATTGGCCACGGCCAAAGTGGCCTGGCCTGGGGGCGACTTAAAGTCGTGTTGTAAGTCGCCCCAAGTCGTGTTGAAGTCGCAACAAGTTGCGCTGTGATTCATACTCAAGTCGTGTCCAAGTTGCCTCCCAAAGTCGCGCTGGAAGTCGTGTTGCCCCTATGTGAACCAGCTCTACCTGACTGCATATGTATTTGTGTGACTTTAGTTGGGCTTTATAAGTTTCTATTTGCTCAGCGTTTTCTCATCAAAATGAAGCTGAAGGGGTGTTTGAAGCCAACAGAGATTTGCAGGTGTAATGATGAAATACAGATTCTAAAACTGCCCCTGTAAATGTTCTGATGTTATGAAAAATGAATTCTGTCAGATCTTGCTCAAATGGTAAAAGCTTGGAGCAAATTCACATTGACAGAGGGTGGAGCATTCCCCCAGGTCTGTGCTCTGTTGTGTAACTAGAAGGAGCCTTATCACTCTTTCCAGGGAGTATATGATTTAAAGTAAATCTGTATTTATTAAACCAACAGTGTCTATTTCACAAAAACTTCACCTTCCACCCCTATGAAGCCATCCTTGAGCTCTGGTCAGTGAATTTGCTTAGGCGGAGATGATGTCATAGTTTGCTGCAGTGAGTAGGAAGCATTCCCTCTGTTCCATATTATATAGAAAAACTAAATACTCCAGCAGAGTCCCTTAAAGACAAAATAAACTCAGTTATGGGTGGACTTACACTTAAAGCAGTATTGAACCCAAAAGAAAACATTTATTATATTGCAGTTTACCGATTCTTAGGTGTGATGGCTGTATTGTTTTTTTTTTTTTTTAGGCCTACTTACTTTTATTTTTATCTGGTGATCTGGCCAGTACGTCTGTTTGTTTTTTCAACAGACCAAGCTATTCTGCAGATGTAGCAGTTAAATTGTTGATACAAACCTTTTATCACTGACAGGGGTGCTTAAAATGATCATTTTTATTTATGTAACATCTTTATCCCAAAAGGAAGAAAACAAACTGCTTATAAGTGTGAGCTGGAGTTAGTGTATTTAAATCTGCTAGTACATCTAACACTCCCTTCCTCGTATACCAGAAATGTCCAAAGTCTGGCCTGCAGGCAAATCGCGGCCCATGTTCCGGTTTAACTACCGTATTTATCGGCGTATAACACGCACCGGCGTATAACACGCACCCCAAGTTTAGGAGGGAATTTTAAGGAAAAAAAGTTTTAGGAGAGAAGTTTAGGGAAAAAAAAAACTTACATTTAAGCGTCATTTGCAGCTTGCCCAGCGTCATTTGCAGCTTGCCCAGCGTCATTTGCAGCTTGCCCAGCGTCATTTGCAGCTTTCCCAGCGTCATTTGCAGCCTTTCCCAGCGTCATTTGCAGCCTTTCCCAGCGTCATTTGCAGCCTTTCCCAGCGTCATTTGCAACCTGCCCAGCGTCATTTGCAACCTGCCCAGCGTCATTTCTAGCTTGCCCAGCGTCATTTGTAGCTTGCCCAGCGTCATTTCTAGCTTGCCCAGCGTCATTTGTAGCTTGCCCAGCGTCATTTGTAGCTTGCCCAGTGTCATTTGCAGCTTGCTAGTGTCATTTGCAGTTTGCCCGCGTTTAAATTTCCCGCCGCGTGAAAAACGCGCATGCGCGGCCGAAAAAGACCAAACCGCGGCCAAAAAAGGCCGAAGTGCGGCCGAAAAAGACCGAGCCGACTGTTCAGCTCCGCTTGGAGTCCCGCCTCTCTGCTGTTTCGGGAGCAAGCGCAGGGAGGCGGGACTATGAGCGGAGCTGAACAGCCGGCTTCGGTCTTTTTCGGCCCCGCTTCGGCTTTTTCCGGCCTTTTCCGGCCGCGGTCGCCATTTTTCGGCGCCGCAACTGATTTTTGTAATTTTTTTGGGGGTATCGGCGTATAACACGCACCCACGACTTTCCCCCGATTTTAAGGGGGAAAAAGTGCGTGTTATACGCCGATAAATACGGTACTTGCCTACCAGGCACGAACACCTCCTTCCTGACCAGGCCATTTTTCAGCTTTCATCGCTGTCGCATTTTGAATGACAATTGCGCGCTCAGGCAACGATGTACCCAAATAAATTTTTTATCATTTTTTCCCCATAGATAGAGCTTTATTTTGGTGGTATTTGATCACCTCTGCGGTTTTTATTTCTTGCGCTATAAACAAAAGAAGAGCAACAAGTTTGAAAAAACATAATATTTTTTACTTTTTATTATAATAAATATCCAATTTTTTTTTTTTTTTTTTTTAAACAAATTTTTTCCTCAGTTTAGGCCGATACGTATTCTTCTACATATTTTTGGTAAAAAAAAAAATCGCAATAAGCGTATATTGATTGGTTTGCGCAAAAGTTATAGCGTCTACAAAATAGGGGATAGATTTATAGCATTTTTATTATTTTATTTTTTTTACTAGTAATGGCGGCGATCTGCGATTTTTATCATGACTGCGACATTGCGGCGGACATATCGGACACTTTTGACACATTTTTGGGACCATTCACATTTATACAGCGATCCGTGCTATAAAAATGCATTGATTACTGTATAAATGTGACTGGCAGGGAAGGGGTTAACACTAGAGGGCACTGCAGGGGTTAATGTGTTCCCTATGTTAGTGATTCTAACTGTGGGGGGAGGGGACTGATTGGGGGAGGGGACCGATCGGTGTACCTATGTACAAGGGACACACCATCGGTCTCCTCTCCAGTGACAGGACGTGGATCAGTGTGTTTACATACACAGATCCACGTCCTGCTCTGTTACTGGGCAATCGCGGGTGCCCAGCGCACGCGCATTGGCTCCCCAGCTACGCAGCGGGCACGCGCGCGCGCCTCCCGCGGTGCGCGCGCGCCCACCCAGTGGCCAAAATGTAGACGACGTCATATGACGGCATCCCGCCACAAGAGCCGCACCGTCCCGCCGTCATTTGACAGTGGGCGGTCGGCTAGAGGTTAATATGGCCCCCCTTGTGATTTTGATATATATATATTTTCCCTGTCCCCTCTGAGACTGCAGATGGGCATCGATCAGGCTGCAATGATGGCAATGGTGAGGCTGCATTCATCGTGGCAATGGTAAGGTTGCATTCATGGCCATGGTGAGGCTGCATTCGAGGCAATGGTAAAGCTGCATTCATGGCAATGGTAAGGCTGCTTTCATGGCAATGGTAAGGCTGGTAAAATCTGTTCAATGTTCTATGGGAACTGTATTGTAAAGGTCCATAAGTCTCATTCTGACTGATATTACAGACTACAATTCCCATTAACCTCAGTGTTTTACATAGAAGGCCATTGGCTTTCCTGGCTATAGTTCTCCATCTGCTGACTGGGGAGATACTGCAACAGAACATTACAGCAGGATGTGAAAGTACACTGGTTGTGAAGAGGAAAATATCTCCTTCTCCATGTTTCTGTAGTCCATCACCTGGCTACATACAAAAAGCCCAGGCATTAATTACTGAGTTGTGATATCAGCCACACATGAGGAGCATTGTTTTTAGTGAGCCGCCTGACTAATAGACTTGCAATGTGAGTAGAAGTAGTAAAAGTCAACTGCAGTGTTCTGTTGCAAAGCAGCAAGCATGTCCCCATGTACCTATGTTATAATTACAAATTATACCAACAAACAAGGATATTATTTTATGAACAGATATTGGTAAGACTGATAACATCACACTTATGTATTTTATATGTATAGAAGAAAACTGCTGTGCAATTTTACACAAGCTTTTTCAGTCCTGAGCATTATGCCGTGTACACACGAGCGGTTTTGCCGTCGGAATAAACTCTGAAGGTTTCTCCGACGGGATTCCGCTCAAGCAGTCTTGCCTACACACGGTCACACCAAAGTATGACCGTCTAGAACGCGGTCATGTACAACACGTACGACGGGACAAGAAAAGGGAAGTGCAATAGCCAGTAGCCAATAGCTTCCGTCTTGTACTTGCTTCAGAGCATGCATCGTTTTTGGTACGTCGGAACAGCATACAGACAAGTGGTTTTCCCGATAGGAATTGGTTCCTTCGGAAAAATTTAGAACATGTTCTCTTTCTAGGTCTTTAGACGTAAAAAGTCTGATGGGGCATACACACGGTCGGAATATACGATGAAAAGCTCCCGTCTGACTTTTTCTGTCAGAAATTCCACTCGTGTGTACACGGCATTAGAGTCATTGCTTGGGTCAGTGTTTTCTGTACAGTATACAATACATATTGATATCGTGCCAGCAGTCTGTGATGGAGCACATTCCATTAGCTGCGATGGACTGTATGGCCTCCAATTTGTTTTGTCTTGCCCCGTTCATCTCCCCCAGGGCGGCTGAGTGCAGCTGTCATCTTGTAACCAGATGTGCACCTTGTGTGAAGACACAACATGCCCCGTAGTGTGTAATGCTATACTCATATCCTCCTCAGCAGGTGAGGGCGGTAAAACCCGCCAGTCAGTGAGGGACTACAACTCCCAGCATGCACTGTCACCTGTCGGCATTTGTGATTCATCAATAAACATTGTTACAAATCCCTAGGGGCTTATTAAAAGCTGAACTCCAGGCAAACAGCAGCATGTTTTACCTGCCAGATGATTTGTATGTCTGTCCATACAGTCCTGAGATCTACAAAGCTTTGCCACACAGCACAGCACTGTCTGTAAGGGGAATGAGACCTAATTTTTGTCTGCTGCATTTCAGTAACACTGACAGGTCTTGTCTCACCCCAGCCTGTGACTGGAAAGTGATGGCAAAAGCAACATGCTGATGAACTCATTTCTCTGCTACTCTGCTCTCTCTTCCTATTAGCTTTTCCTTGTTAACACATGAGCACTGCATCACAGCTGGCTCAGAGTGCTTCTGCTGTCACCCCTAGTCTGGACTCTGCTGTACAGGGACTGCAAGGATACACTATGTGCATTTAAATGCAATGCAGGGCTCCTGCAGTTTGTCAGTGTAAGCTGTCTGCTCATACCTTGTACGGGCAAGCACCTATAGTATACAATGAAAGGAAGAATCAACAGCGCCCTGTTAGTTCATTGAGAACTACAAGCCATCAGCCCCAAAGGGCGTCAGTACTCCCATTAACAGAACTCTGTGAATGAATGATGTGGCTGGGTGGGAGGAGCCCTTTTTTTTTTTTTTAAATAGTGACAGTGAGTTCAGGGAAAAGATCCCTGGCTCACTGTCACTAGAGGTGGAGGGTCGGGGAGAGGCTGCAGCAGCGGGAACATGTTACATGTTCCACCCTAAAAATGGGTGGGCTGTGCAACGTTCCCAAAGGTGAACTTATCCTTTAATGATGTATTAATAAATACAGAGTTGCATTCATTTGTCTTTTATAGCTGCCAGAAGTTTAGCTTTAAATACACAATAGATAAATCAAAGACATCCATTACTGATAACTAAGGACAAGCAAAATTAAAAGTTGAAATTTTGGTGAAGAGTTAGGACATCTTGCAAAATGGGAGAAAGGTCAGGTTCACTTCAAAGTAAACTTGCCAGGAAACTGGGCAAATCATACAGGGCATAGGATGAACAAAATAGCATAAACAGACTTGCAATTAAACTGCATGTCAAAATGATCAGATCCAAATACAGAGGCTGCTGGTTTTATATGCAGATCTTGGCTTTTCCTGTAGGAGTTGAGTTTTCTTTATGGACGTCTCCGTTGGCCAGAGGTCCATCGTGTAGATTAGCCATTCTCAACCAGGGTTCCTCCAGAGGTTGCTAGGGGTTCCTTAAACTGTGGCTGATTGACCTCCCATTAGATGGTACCTGCATACTTTTGTGTACCAATGCCACTCGGCAGAGCCAGCAGCTTTGACATCAATGAACATTTAATGGCATTAAGACCACCACTGTAAGGGGCATCCTCCCCTGATCTCCAATGAAAGGGGCATTCTTCCCACTGACCCCTGATTAATTAATTTTAGCATGAGTTTCCAAGATTTGAAAATTCTTTTAAGGGTTTCTCTAGGGTAAAAAGGTATGATAGGCTGAAATAAAGAAACCCAGAAGGTGTAATGCCTGTAATAATAAAAAAATATATAGCCTTACATCATATTTAATGGCAGGTCATATGTAGCAAAAACCCTCAAATATGTATGTGCGGTAAGCAAAGTAGTTCTTTATGAGATATCTTTGATATATTAGTTTGTTCCAAAGAAAAACCTGAACTCTAGGGAGCACCATAAGTTCGGGGCCAAACACTAAGAATAGCTTGTGCAAAAGAAATCTATCATACCATTGGAATATTCCTCCAGAGCAAAAGAAGCCAAAACAAATGTATAAGCTGCCCAGTGAAGAGCGGCTCACATAGGTGTGCCCGTTTTATAATTAACAACCACTAGTATAATACAATGAGTTTAGATGGCACACTTATTCAAGTCAGAGAAATAGCCCCAAGCATCCTTGGAAGTCTCCAACATACACAACCTAGAAAGGAAATCCAATAAATTAGCAGTTCTGCAGATATCGTCCCATGCGACTGAAGGTTCAGCCATTTATAGTTGTGGAACTGCAGAAATTTTTAGCATGCAGTTTTCACTATAGGTCACCCATTTTAATTTTATTTCCTTTTGCAGGGTTTTCTTTTCACGTTTGCTTTACATTATATATAAAGTTAAAACTTTTTTTTCATTTTATATGGAGTAGGAAATTATTAAAACCCCTGTAAACTTTGCCTCTGTGCTGGAGCTTCCTGTACTAAAGTTGGGCCACTGCTGCTGTCTCTCCTTGTGCAGGGTGACTGGTCTTGTCTCCACCCTCTATGGAGACAGCCTGTAGTGGGTGGAGCTGCCCTGCCTTTCGTCTAGTCTTTGTATTTGCATTCATTCAGAAAATGCAAAGCATTATCTGAATGGTGCTTATGCTGAGCTGCCAACCATCTCAGCCAAGGACCCGGAAGAAAGTGAAAATCACTGAAGTAGTAGAGTCTTCCAGGGGCATCTGCCAGGTATGTTACATACATAGTTACATAGCTCCAAGCTGGTTTCATGTAACTGTAAGGGAATTCCAGTAAGGTGACTGGGGCATAGATGTGTGCATGAGCATGGCATCATTAATAGAATAGTGAATGCATGCACACATGCGCCAGACGGGCTAAGGGATGCTCTTGCTCACTGTCAGTGCTGACTGGTCTTCAGCTTTTCTTGTGTCATGAGTGTATCCTGTATCTGATCCCATTAATGACTGGCTTGTTACTGACCTGATCCTGGATTCCACTTGTACCTCTGCCCACCTGTTCCTGGCCTTGGCTCATTACCTGACCACAATTCTGCCTATTCTTCTGTACCTCATTGCTCGCCTGCTACTGACCTCGGCTGCCTCTGTGACCTCTCTCCTATCTCCAACTTGGCTTCATTCCAGTGGTGGTTGGTGCTCAAAATTTTTGGGGGGGCGCAAACAAACTGAAAAAAAAAACATAAATTGCAGCTACTGTGCCTATCAAACGCAGCCACTGTTCCCATCAAACGCAGCCACTGTGCCATCAAACGCAGCCACTGTGCCATCAAACGCAGACACTGTGCCCATCAAACGCAGCCACTGTGCCATCAAACTCAGCCACTGTGCTTCGAAAAAACACCCCCGACGCTGTAATTCAGATGCGCAGCACCCGAAAATGGGCCGGGCACCTGACTAAGGGGGGTGTCAGCAGCAAACATAGATAGATTCATGCAATGCATGAATCTATCTATGGTGATTAGAGCGGTGCAGGAGAGAGGTGGTGGCGCTCCTGAGCCCTTTATGGACGCACCACCACTGCTTCATTCTACTCCTGAATACCTGCTTTGGCTGTCCCTCATCTCAGCGCCAGTCATTGCAGTGTGTTTCTGCCTAAAGCCTACTGGGAACTTCGACAAGCCAGAACCTGTGGTACTTGCAGAGTGTCTCTTTATCTTGGGATGGTCAAGCTTGCTCTACTTCTGCTCCTGGCCTGATGTCCTGCCTGACCTCCCAAACCTGCATCTCCTGCTGCAAGTTTTGTTATCAACACTGGTCGGCACTTGCTCTCCTCCTGTCCCTTGGCACCATCTGTCCAACTTTCAGTGGGGCCTGGGCTGGAGATACAAGAGAGGCCAACCGTGTCAATTCAGTCTCTTATCAGGTACACAACATTAACTATGTTTAAAATATACCATGCATATTGTTTTTCTTTAAATAAAAGTTTTTGTGGAGTTCAGCTTTAAGGGCATGATCCTATTTTTCCTCCCGGAGTCATGTGACTCCTTAGTGTTACAAGGTCTCAGTTGTGAATGGGGAGAAGCTGTGTTAAATTTGGTGTTATCGCTCTCACTCTCTCATACTGGTCACTGGAAGTTCAACATAGTACCTCATGGCAAAGAACTCTCTGAGGATCTGAAAAAAAAGAATTGTTGCTCTACATAAAGATGGCATAGGCTATAAGAAGATTGCTAAGACTCTGAAACTGAGCTGCAGCACCGTGGCCAAGACCATGCAGCGGTTTAACAGGACAGGTTCCACTCAGAACAGGCCTCGCCATGGTCGACCAAAGAAGTTGAGTGCACATGCTCAGCATCATATCCAGAGGTTGTCTTTGGGAAATATGTATGAGTGCTGCCAGAATTGCTGCAAAGATTGAAGGGGTGGGGGGTCAGCCTGTCAGTGTTCAGACCAAACGCCGCACACTGCATCAAATTGGTCTGCATGGCTGTCATCTCAGTGCAAAGATGATGCATAAGAAAGCCCGCAAACAGTTTGCTGAAGGCAAGCAGACTAAGGACATGGATTACTGGAACCATGTCCTGTGGTCTGATGAGACCAAGATAAACATATTTAGTTCAGATCGTGTCAAGCGTGTGTGGCGGCAACCAGGTGAGGAGTACAAAGACAAGTGTGGCTTGCCTACAGTCAAGCATGGTGGGGGGAATGTCATGGTCTGGGGCTGCATGACTGGGGAGCTACAGTTCATTGAGGGAACCATGAATGTCAACATGTACTGGGACATACTGAAGCAGAGCATGATCCCCTCCCTTGGGAGACTGGCCCGCAGGGCAGTATTCCAACATGACGACCCCAAACACAAGACGACCACTGCCTTGCTAAAGAAGCTGAGGGTAAACATGATGGACTGGCTGAGCATGTCTCCAGACCTAAACCCTATTAAGCATCTGTGGGGCATCCTCAAATGCCCCACATCCACCATCTCTGTGATGTCACCATGGAGGAGTGGAAGAGGACTTCAGTGGCAACCTGTGAAGCTCTGGTGAATTCCATGCCCAAGAGGCTTAAGGCAGGGCTGGAAAATAATGGTGGCCACACAAAATATTGACACTTTGTGCCCAATTTGGACATTTTCACTTCAGGGTGTACTCACTTTTGTTGCCAGCGGTTTAGACATTAATGGCTGTATGTGAGTTATTTTGAGGGGACAGCAAATTGACACTGTTATACAAGCTGTACACTCACTACTTTACATTGTAGAAAAGTGTAATTTCTTTAGTGTTGTGACATTAAAAGATATAAGAAAATATTTACAAAAATGTGTAAAGGGGTGTACTCACTTTTGTGAGATACTGTATATCTTTAAACCTGCTGTTCAATTCCTGTATAAGCCGACACTTATTCCCCTCTGAAGTCACGTTCTAGTGCTCGGATTAGCACTATGGAGCCATAATGGACAGGGCATGTCAGGGTGGGGGAGAGAGGTGCCTTGTGTGTCACATAATAGACTGGATGAGGTCAGGATAGCTCAGTTCATTCATACACCACTGTGGAGCTGGGAAGTGTCACTCGGCGGGTGTGGACGTATGTCAGGGTTACGATGGCAACCACCAAACATACACACAAACTTCTACAAAGAAAGGTATCCATGAGCAAAACTAGCATGGCAACATTCTTTTGCCAGCATCAATGTTAAAATCACAATTCATGATGGTGATAAATGTGGAAGGAGGCCGTCTGAAACATTTTGGGGCTAGCAGAAACCATTAGGTCAAAGATGCATGAAGGAGTTGACTCATCAATGTGCTTTACAGCTACAAACTTATTAATGATGGGCTAAGGAGTTCATGGTCAAATGGCCAATCATAATGTTGGTGTATCTATGCGATACATAGTTACATAGTTACGTAGTAGGTGAGGTTTAAAAAAGACACAAGTCCAACCCGTGTGAGTGATTATATGTCAGTATTACATTGTATATCCCTGTATGTTGTGGTCGTTCAGGTGCTTATCTAATAGTTTCTTGAAACTATCAATGCCCCCCTCTGAGACCATCGCCTGTGGGAGGGAATTCCACATCCTTGACGCTCTTACAGTAAAGAACCCTCTACGTAGTTTAAGGTTAAGCCTCTTTTCTTCTAATTTTAATTAGTAATTGTTAAACTCCCTTCTGCGAAAAAGTTTTATCCCTATTGTGGGATCACCAGTATGGTATTTGTATATTGAAATCATATCCCCTCTCAAGCGTCTCTTCTCCAGAGAGAATAAGTTCAGTGCTCAGCTAAGTTCAGTTTTATTCAGGGGAGTGCAGGGAACCAGAGACCATGGTCAGATGACTGGGACCAGTGTCAGTGCTTCTATGTGCAACCTTACAGCTGCACACTACACGGTACGAAAATCAGAACGGAAAAGTCTGAAGACGAGCTGTCTGCGGATTTTTGGATCGTTAGTGCGGTGCATTCGACAGACAATTTGACTTTTACATCAGACAAAAGCTGGATGTGCAGGCTATAAAACTTTTGTCTGATGTGAACTCAAAGTCTGATTTTCGGATGGTCAGTACAGAAATCAATCACACAAAAGTCAAAAGTACAAACATGCATACTCGGAATCGAGGAACGACTGGGAAGAGTTTGGTCTTGTAAACTACTGTTTGTAAACTAGAATTAACATTCGTGACGTGGCAATTGATGAAACAGTGGGATATAGGATCTTGGTGGAGCAACTCAGTGCAAACCTGGTTGGGCTAGACTAGAGGATGGTGGTGCACAGATGTATAGGGTAGTAGGAGTTTTATTCTGTAATTACCTGTGGCACTACCCCCGTAGGGGTGGCAGATGACAGGGTTCCCCACTTCTGCACAGCCAGGCAACAAGTAACTTCCACACTTCCTCTAGACAGAAGGAACAGTCTTTGAGATTGTTTTTTATATTTTATTAGGGGTAATAACTTGGATGGGGAATAGGAATTATGGGATGCCCGACTTGATAGCACCAAACAGGGACAACTTTCTCCCTATGTATAACTCTGATCGATTCTTCTCTTGATAGCTAACAGTCAATGTTAGAAAAGAAAAAGCCCCTTAAGGACTAGGAACTCTCAGTTCATTTAGAAAGTAGCACAGTGTTGTGAATGGCATCCTGGAGTATCTCCAACTCCCTTGTAGACACTGATCCCAGGTCTGCCAACTGCAGGAAATGCTAGCCCACCTGACTGCTTCTCCACCAGCCCACCTGGCTGCTTCTTCACCAGTCTACCCGACTGTCTCTCTTCTCCAGTCTACCCGACTGCATCCTCCAGAGATCTCCCAGGGCAAGGTTAGGGAAGATTTAAGCACACTGCTATCTTCCAGAGAGACCTGCTACATGTGACAGTCTCTCCTCTTGTAAGTCCCTACACCGTGCTGTAGTACTCACACTGTTCTCCTTGGTCCCAATGCCTCTCAGGGAAGACTCCTTTCAAGCTTCTACTGTTGTCAGGATACTCCCAGGCCAGCACCTAAGCGCCGTTCCGAGGCAGAGAACCCCCCCCCCCTTGCAGACTAGGGGGTTCGGCTCTAGGGCCATCGACAGTCCCCTCAGTACTCCATTTCCATCTTCCACCCAACTCCCTTTACCAGCATGACTTAAAGCGTTTGTTAACCCCCCCAAAAAAACACAGTGCTTATGCTGTGTCATTTGGCCCTCTGTAACACCTAAAAAACCTGGCTGATCCTGCCGGTTTCTGCCCTCCCCTATGTAAACTGACCACGGTGTATCATGGCTGCTGAGCCTGACACCGTGGTCATTCTATGTGCTCTCCTCTCTGCTCCTGTGTCCTCCTCCCCTCTTCCCCTCTCTGTCTGTCTGCTCGTGACAGTGTCGCCCCTCCCCCTCCTGCTGCTTGTATAACACTAACCTGTACACACCATCAGCTCTGCCTTCTATTGCAGTGTCCCCCCTGTGAATGATTTATAAATATAAATGCTGCAAATACCTAATTTCACAGCCGAGATTGCGATCACACGACCAGCCAGCTCTCTCCTCCTCCCCTCCAGACTGACATGAGCAGGGGAATCTCAGTCCCTCCCGCTGCATCTGTCAGAGGAGGAAAGTAGAAAGCTGGCCAGTCATGTGATCGCAATCTCGGCTGTGAAATTAGGTATTTGTGGCATTTATATTTATAAATCATACACAGAGGGGGACACTGCAATAGGAGGCAGTGCTGATGGTATATACAGGTTAGAGTGGCTTAACAACCACTTTAATCATACATAATGGTTGGCTTGGCCCCATGCCATGCCCACTGCCTGGTAATTGGCTATACTCCCCTAAGTATGCAGAACAACCCTCCTAGCCTCCACCCTCCAGTTTCCAGAATGTTCTCCAACTTTCCAGAACCAGGGGGAGGCACCAGAGAGCTGCCTTTATGAGCCATCCAGCCCTGAACTCTAGTAAAAATGTATGTCTGATTCATGTTTAAAACCTGTGAGACTTATTCTGGGTCAGACATAAATTTTCCTGCAGTCACACTAGTAGCACACTAGAGGGTGCTACACACATGGAAGACATTAGGCCGGATTGCAAGAAGTGTCCCTGGCCAGAGGACAGTGATTGTTAAGGATGACCAGGAGTATGGCAACTGTGTGTTCAGCAGTGTTGGTCATCTTACTTTAAAAAAGTAATTAGTTAAGTTACAAATTACTTCTCCCAAAAAGTAATTGCGTTAGTAACTCAGTTACTACATTGGAAAAGTAATTAGTTACGCAGCAAAGTAACTGACTTTTTTTAAAAAATATTCTATACGTGTAACTAAGGGGCGGGTCTAGTATTACTGTAACCAAGGGGCGCATTTATTATTAGTGTTATATATCGTGTAACCAAGGGGCTGCTCTATTATTACTCTAACCAAGGGGCAGATCTGTTATAGCGTGTAAGCAAGTGGCAGGTCTATTATTATTATATCGTGTAAGGGGCGGATGGCTACAGGAGAGGGCAAATGTTAAATTAATGGGCAGCGCTCGATATATAACAAAAATAATAAATGCGCCCCTTGGTTACAGTAATACTAGACCCGCCCCTTACTTACACGATAGACGCCCCTTGCAGAGTAGCACGAGCATCAGGAGCGCGCGGCATCGCCTCGTACAATTACATGTTCACTGCACCTGCGCGGTGTAGAGTTCACTCAGAGCTGTTTAGGTTCGGCAATTTTCGGAAGCTCCGTAGTCCTTCGTACTGCGCAAGCCCTGCGCCTGCGCAGTACAGGGGGTCCTTATCCGGCGGGGGAACTTTTTTGTCAGGACACCGGAATTACACTACTGCCATCTAGTGGCGGTAGATGTAATTGGGGTAACTAAGCCAAAGTAATGGGAACTGAGTTACCATGAGGGGAAAAGTAATCAGTTAGATTACTTGTTACCCTCTAAAGTAACTGCGTTAGGTAACTCAGTTTATTTTAACTCAGTTACTTACATCACTGGTGTTCAGAGCATGCCATGTTAGTCATATACTATATGTGCATGTGTGCAGCAGAGTTCTGCATGGTTTGTAGATTGTCGGTGGCTCCTGTGTGCTAGACCTGATTCAACCCTGTTTTAGGTGGGTACTGGTGAAGAGGGCACAGGAATTTATTGAGACCGGTAAAGTTACTGAAAGATTCACTTTAAGTTTCTACTTAGGTTGTGTGAACTGAGCTTGCACATACTTGTAGCCTGAATGGTGATGGCATCAGCAGTGGACGACTGTGCCCCAGTTATATCATGTGTAGCTGGTGCAATTTTTTTTTTTTTTGCTCTTTTCTCTAGAATTATAAATTGTCATTTTGTAGCCAGGAAGTGCTTATCAAACGCAGTGCTTTTTTCCAAGAAGAAAAACATCATTGCATGGTAAAAGCGCTATAGCAATTCTATGCGATGTCAGGAATTTATTAATGCTGATTTGTAAAGGTTACTCGGAAGTTCCGCTTTTACAAGGAGTGTTAGCGGTTTATTTCGCTGTTTAGCTGGGGTTGCCAAGGCTGTGGGAGCAGACGTGGTAAGGTGTCATTTACCTGTAAGAGCAGGAGACAGTAAACTTGTTTTGCCAGGTCTGTACCACACAGGGCACATCCTGAGCAGGGGAGGTCTGCTTCAAATCATCAAAGATAATCTCCTAATCCCAGGATCAAAGGCTGTGACTCTGAGTCACTCAGTGCGTTCTCCTGGCTTTCAGCAGCAGTATTCACAGGTAGCTGGAAAAAGATTAGTGAGACGAAGGCATATAGGTTTAATGTGACAGTACACGAGATTTCGACAGCATGTTTACAATCTGGAAACCAAACAAATCCAATTATAACTTTGGAAAAATGGGAACTTCTAGGCCTTACTCCAGCTTTACTTTATTTTAAAATATATTATATAAATTGTAATTTAAGCCCTCCTGCATATGGGCGCCCGCTCCCTTTCAATGTAAATTCTAGCATTTTTCCTCTCCCCCACGCAGAAAGCCCAGGTGCTGCGTACAACCACCCATAGATATTTATGGCTGTGTACTCTGAGTATATGACGATCCTATCATAAATACTCGTATAGCAAATGGGCGTATGCAAAAAGTAGAACATTTTCAATTTTTTTGCTTACGCCTGTACATTACACTTGTGTTCACCCAGAGTACAACAGCACACAGCTATTCATGATAAAAAGATAAAAAGATGGCGCCCTCTAAGTGCAGCCTATGTTAAAAAACATTTATTGCAAATGGATTAAAAACACTCACAAAAGAGCTGTAAATTCAGGCATGTCAAAGGTAACTTGGTTCATCCGTTTTTTCTCCCGAGTGATGTGGTTATCACAAGCTGATCGAAAGGGTCCTGTGTCTTTGTCTCATAGCTTCTCCGGTGGCGCTATGTGTGCCCAGTGTTTCCGGGTGGCTGGAGCGCAGACGGTGGATGCTGCGTGATACTCCGCTGTACTGCTGTGTCGTACTGTGATCACTTACGAGAACGGGGTCAAATGGGCGGCGCTTCGGAGCATGCGTGCTTCTTCATAAGGCTACTTTTTTTTTTAATTATAAGTATTGAGCTACATCCATTGTGCGCCATATTAACCCCTCAATTGCACAGCTATTCATGTGCTGGGGATAATTATTGGAATTGAGAGCGAATGAATTCAGGTGCCCATGTGCAAGACGCCTTTTAATATAAAAAATATATTATAAAAATAATAAAATATGTAGCAAGGTCCCAGGCCTCCTTTGATCTAATGAGAACCTCCAGGACCAGGGATAGCTGACATCCTTCTGTATATAGTGGGTTGTGAGGCATGGTGGGTGTAGAGTAGTTAAAGTTATTGGGTGAAAAGAAGGAGGGATAAGAAACTGCGCTATAGGTCAAAAAGTTGGAAGCGGATAAACCGCAAACTCCTAAAGTGGTTATTCAACCATAGGCGGCTGCAGCAACTATACCATATACAAACGGTGATAGATAGGGGAAGAAATTAAAAAGCTGCGCAAACCGAAAGAACTACAAATAAACAAATGAAGTGAGTGGACATCTAACTAAAGAGGTCAAATTATAGTGAATAACATATACTGCATAATCATATAAAATAGGTATGTGCAATATATCAGATAAAATAAATATAATTATAAATATAAACGGTGTATAAAATGAATCAACACCCAGTGCTACAAAAACATATTGTGTAACATATTGTGTAACATATATACTAATAAGTTCATAGATGGGTAAAAACAGGCCAAAAAAATTATTTTCTTTGTTCCAATAGCAAAGAAAGATATAAGTGGTTGTGAAAACAAAAACAAAACCAAGCAACAAAAGTTCCAATATTCGTGCTCCCGTGCAGGATTCAGAATGTCCACTTCTTGTATAAAACACTTCAAAAATGTGAGTGACACCACCACCATATAGTGAGAAATGGCCGCTTACCGCAATTCAATGACCCCCCGTTACAGAGGGTCAGGCAGGCATATGGTTAAGGTTAAGACTGTGAAGGCCTCCACAGGGAAGATGTCATCAGGTGTCCAGGCAAAATTGGCAATAGACTTGGTATACCCTCAGTTCTCTCTCCAAGGATCAACACACAGTGCCCAACATGGAAAAGGAATGCTCCAAATAGTGTATTATCCTCAAGCAATATTTATTAAAAAAGCACATAAACACTTACATCGAAATAAAAGGTAATCAGCCACAGAAGAGAAGGTCCAGTGCACCGGCCGGATACACAAAGGCCGCTTCTGATGTAGACACTTATGATGATTGGAAACGAGGTGTTAACAGTGTGCCGCTCGCCCGATGCATTTCGTGACACCTCACGTCATCCAGGGACATGTATTTTAAAATGTACCTGCCTACTCACAAATAAACTGTCCTTTTTTAAGTAAAACACATAGGCAAGTATTTCTTTAACAAAAATGTATTTATTAGGGGTCATAACCAAATAAAGAGGAAGGCAACGCTGGAGAGACTGGTGAAATTGGCGAAGCCTCTGGCCCCCAGGGCAGACATCAACTATTTAAAGGGAAAATTGGTGGCCTGAGGTGTCCATATATGAGGGAGTACAATCTGGTCCAGAAGTCCAAGAGATCAGGAACAGCAGCAGATGACATCTATGTCCCCAGGCTGTGGTCATACAAGAGCCTGCATCTTTTGTCAGACCAGACTGAACCCAGGCCATCACACTCTGGTCTTCCTTCCACGCTTCCTTTCCGGCTGTGGCTGTGGTGTTGGAGGTGTGGCAGAAGGAGGAGGAGGATGGTCCAACTCACACAGGTGGGTTTTGTTGGTGATTTTGCCCCTCAACCCCTTGTTTAGTGTGAGATAAATTAGTTCCTCACACATGAGGCGTTGCCCCTCCCACATTTTCTCCAGTTTGCAAGCAGCCAAGGAGGCAAAGGCCTCTTGATGAGTGGGGTGGTTTTGAGGGCTGCAGAAGCCTCCCCAATCAGCCTGAGCGCTGACTCCTCCACGTTCTTCCCCTTTCTGGGCCTTTTGGTTGGAAGGTGGAGGGGAGGGACCTGAGATTCTGTGAGGCTCCTAGGCCTGCCCACCTCCTGGCTGCCACTAACCCCTGCCGCCTCCTGGCTGCCACATTCCACGCCTCCTCCTGGCTGAGGTCTTCCTGTGTGTGAAAAAGGGACTTACTTTTCCTTTTTGGTTCATCAATCACACACAATTTTCAGCTTATGACTGTTGCAAATTGAATGTTAACAAATAGAAAAGACTATCATTCTGAGCCCAGCATTTTTCATTCTTGTCCCAATTGGCTACTACTGTCTATTGATATGTAAAACACGTTATTAAATCAGCAACTAGCATCTAGTTAATTTCATTCATTTTTACACAAAAAATATGTAGAACAATACTATACCTGGCTCAAGCTGGGCTCCTCCACTTCTTCCTGGCTGGAAGTCCCAGGGTGGGCATCGGAAGCCTCAGCTGGGGTGGAAAAAAGCGTGGAAGGAAGCGTGGAAGGTAGGGTTTAGAGGGATTCCCTTACTTCAGTCTGGTCTAACAGAAAATGCAGTCTCTCATAGTACCACAGCCTGGGGACATAAATGTCATCTGCTGCAGCTCCAGATCTCATGGAATCCTGGACCTTCTTGCGCTCCCTCAGATATGTACTCCTCAGGCCACCAATTCTGGCTTTTAAATAGCTGATGTTTGCCGTGGGGACCACCGGCTTCACCAACTCCAGCAGTTTCTCCAGCGATGCCTGCCTCTTTAATTTATTGTTGTAATGGGGGTGTTTGACCTGTCGTAGACAGGGCAGCTCTCTGTACTTATCTATGAAAATAGGCAGAAAACTGTGGTCTTTGAACCCATCCCTTTTCTCTGCAAGACACAACACAAGACAAACCCTAATGTCAGGCTAAACTCTCCTAATCTTGACCCAATATAGGCCTCAATCTATAAGCAGTATAGGCCACTGATGTTCAAAGTTTAAATTGTACCTTCGTTCTAATGATCGTCGCTTCTGATACTCCGTCCTCCGCTCACAGGTCGTACGTACAACGCACGCACGTTAGGTTTTATATACACTGCGCATGCGTGAAACTCCGCCTGCCCCTGACAATCTTTCTAGTCTATTCCCCGCCCCTTCTCTTTCGGCGTAGTGAGGAGAGCACATGGCGGAGACACGGCAGGTGCGTGATAATTACAGCAACGAGGATGACAATGAAAGCCCGGACCCAGAAACGTAGGAGGAGAAGATTTAAGGCCTCAAATATGTATTTTGTAGAGATGTTGGAGATGGTGGACATATTGAAGAGGAACGACTACGATGGGAAGTATGGACCTTACCCAAACCCAAATGTGAGGAAGGCCAAGATCATGACTAAAGTTGTGAAGAGTCTGCAGAAGAATTTTGGGGTACGACGATCCAAGGATCAACTGAGGAAATGCTGGTCAGACCTGAAACTGAGGGAGCACGATCAGTACAGAAAGATCAAGCGAGTTCTTCTAAAAAGTAAGTATTTGTTGTGTGTTCATATTCTTATTATTACTTGCATACTGCTCCATGTCCTTTTCTTTAGTGTTGTACAGTTTAAAATGGCGACTTTCATGTTCATGGGTTCAATCGTTCGTAGTAAACATCATTCGTTCGCCCACTTAAAATACGATGTTTTGTGAAGTTTCAGTTAAATACATTTGTTCAGGTCCATTTCTAGTCAAAGGAAGTTTGTTGTCTAGAGGGGTTTGTAACTAGAATTAAATGCAAACTTGATTTAGTGTAAAGGAAAGGACACTCAGCAGCTGTTTACACAACTGGACGCAGGGGCACTAGTGTGGGACACCAGGACACCCTTTTTATTAGGGTGACTCACACACGTGCTTCAGTGGATACTATAGGGGTGTCTCCATCTGGGAAACTTGCACAAAACAGGTAAGTATTCCAGCTTTAGAAAGTGTCAAAAATAAGGTTTTCAGCTTGGAACGCTGCAAAAAAAGACAATTGTACGACACTTCCAAGCAATGTTTCATATTCCTATTTCTGCCCTCGAATATCAGTGTGCTAAGTATACCTTTTTTACATTCTGATAGGGGAGAGAAGACTTGGGACGTCTGAGGACACCAGGGACCCCACACCTCCCAAAGAAGGGGAAATACCAACACCAGAAGCAGAGGAGGAGGAGGAAGAAGAGGTTGTTGAAATTGGCAAAACTGTCACCACAACAGGTGAGTGTCTGAGACCACAGCTTCAGGTAAGGTAATAGATGAATGCCTGCATTTTTATAATACATGGTGTGTTTTTTTGTTTATTTTTAGGTGATGTGGATGTTGTGGAAGAAGAATGTCATTTTACCAGTGAAAGTGCCCAGATCCTCATCGGGGAGATAATGGGGTGCAATCGCGATTTAGAAAATCTCAAGAAAAACATCAATGATGTTCAACAAAAAATGAAGAACATCATTGATGTTTTAGGGAAAATCTGAAACACACAAAACTAGCTAGCATCGATTTGCGATTTTAAAAAACAGTTTTATCTGACCTCGCGGGCGCTTTGGGGGGGCAAGCCAGGACGGCCAGCTTCAAGTGCCGTGAGGTTGGAAAGTTATGGAAAGTCTGCCTCAGGCCCAACTGAGGCCACATAGTTTGGTGAGTTTTTTTTTTTTTTAATTGTGCAAAATGCAGCAGGAAAGCACTATATGGTTCAGTTTATATACCGCCATGTGGATTGGAGTCAAAAATAGGCGGAACTGGCTGGCCAGTATCCCGAAAGTGTTCTCCACCACTCTTCGGGCTCTGGCCAGCCAGTAATTAAAAACCCTCTGGTCCGGGGTGAGGGTCCTCATAGGGAATGGTCCCCCAGTGCAAACGCTTCGTCCATGAC
Organism: Lithobates sylvaticus; assembly: GCA_028564925.1. NCBI lineage: Eukaryota > Metazoa > Chordata > Amphibia > Anura > Ranidae > Lithobates > Lithobates sylvaticus. Next base: position 157,523,909 of record CM053029.1, on the reverse strand, counting down.
GAAGACGAAGGGGAGTCCTTCCACATTCTCCTCTGGAGGTGGCAAGCCCAAGCTGCCACTCTGGAGACGCCAGTAGAACTCCGTCTGGGCGATCACTCCATCATCCGACATCCGGCCATTTTTCCCCAGATCCACATACAGTAACTCGTAGGTAGCTGACACCACTGCCAACATCACTATACTATTATACCCCTTGTAATTATAATAGTAGGATCCCAAGTTGGGGGGTGGGACGATGTGGATGTGTTTCCCATCAATTGCACCTCCACAATTGGGAAAGTCCCAACGGTTGGCAAAGTGGGAGACCACAGTCTGTCATTCCTGTGACGTTGAAGGAAACTGTGTAGTCAAACAAGAAAAAAAATGTAGTCATTTTGCACATCAACATTGCAAGCAGATTAGACACAAACATTTTTAGCCAACATAAGTATAACACTTTTTGAAATGAATATTTAAAGACAAAAGTATAAGGTCCACTTATCACATTTCTCACCCCATATGATGGCCCATTGCAAAAATTTAGGGGGGGGGGGTGTTTGGACAGGTAACCCGCTCCACTTCATTGAGAGCTGAATGCATAAACAATGTGTGTTAACTTTGGCCTCCTTACTTACACTATTGGCAGCCCACTGGACAGGTAAGAAGTGTCATAATAAAAAAAACACACTGAAAAAATGGAAGCACATTTTTACATTCTGCTATTACCTATCAAGATAATAATAGGAGAAACAAACTTTAAACAGTACCATTTGAAAGTATTCAGGCAGGCCCTTGCACTACATGCTTTGGTGAATTCATCCATAAATCTGACCACAAAAGAGGTAGGTATAGTGTGTATGGTTTGGCAAAGTCAGCAGGTAGAGGATTGGTATCAGTTGACTTAGCGGTTGGGGGGAGGGGGGTTCCAAAAGAGTTTGGGTCACCAAAAAAAAGCCTCTGGCACTCTGTGTGAATTTAAGGACACACATAACATTTGTACACATTTTAGGGGGTGTTTAGGGTAAGCACTACTATGGAGCTGACAAAATACATTGCTAAGTGACTAGGCCATAGGTGTATATGGGCCCAAGAGAGCATGCTGGGGAGGTTAGTGAAGGCAAATATGCATGAAGGACAAATAAGGAACTTTAAAAGCTTCCAGCATGCATGAGGACAAAGAGGCCCAGCATATTACAGCATATTCCAATCATGGTAATTAGGGAAAGAAATACAATAAATTAGCAAACATTAAATACATATAATGTGATGTGAAGGAGAAAACTTACCTTCATATAGTCCTTCTGCAGGCCCTGAATTATGACAGAACAGGTCTCTGGAATAATGATCCCCAGAGCCTGGGGGGAGATGCCTGTGGAGAAATTGAGGTCCTGCAGGCTTCTCCCAGTCGCCAAGTACCACAACGTGGCAACTAGCCTCTGCTTCGGAGTGATGGCTTGCCGCATACAGGTATCCTGCCTGCTGATATAAGGAGACAGCAAAGCCTACAGACGGTGAAAAATGGGGTCTGTCATTCTGAGATAATTCCTGAAATCATCAGGATTATTCTCCCGGATCTCACGAAGCAAAGGCATGTGCGAGAATTGGTCACGCTGCAGCAACCAATTCTTGCTCCATGAACTCATCCTCGCCCTGTTCATGGACTGGACTTGTGTTAAAGCTAAAAGCCCAACACCAAGCCCCTGCACAGCATGAACAGGCAACATGGCTTCAAAACGGTCGGCTGGTCAGAACAGACTAACAGAAAAACAGCAAGGCCTGAAAGAATCTGCAACGAGCGGACAAGAACACACTGAAAATCAAATACGGTACTATAAATAGCACGCACTGACAAACAAATGCGAACTGACTACACGCACTCATAAGCAGATAAGAACCCACAAGCACAAACTGAAGAGCAGTAACGATCTGAAGCACACGTCTGAAAAGCGAGAATCGTCTCTAACCAAACTTCTACTAACACGCGATAAACACAAGATCAGCAGGAGGAGCCCAAAGGGTGCCGCACATGGTGCTGAACTTCCCTTTTATAGTCACGTCGTATGCAGTGCACGTCACAGCGTTCTTGATGATCGGACGACCGTGTGTATGCAAGACAAGTTTGAGCCAACATCCGTCGGAAAAAATCTGATGGATTTTGTTGTCGGAATGTCCGACTGTGTGTATGGGGCATAAGTGTGCACACCCTTAAACCAATACTTTGTTGAAGCACCTTTTGATTTTATTACAGCACTCAGTCTTTTTGGGTATGAGTCTATCAGCATGGCACATCTTGACTTGGCAATAGTTGCCCACTCTTCTTTGCAAAAACACTCCAAATCTGTCAGATTACGAGCGCATCTCCTGTGCACATCCCTCTTCAGATCACCCCACAGATTTTCAATTGCAGGGGCTGACAGGCATGCTCTCCCTTCAGTGAGAGCCTTGGTCAGCTTGGCATGGCCGTGGGAGATACTAGCCTTGGTCAGCTTGGCATGGATGCAGGGAACCCGCTACATATATATATATATATATATATATATATATATATATATATATATATATATATACAGGTATATATAAATAGGAAGTGCTATATTAATACCTGTAATAAATAAATAGAACCTATAGACTAGACCAGATGTGTCAAACACACGGCCCGCGGTCCATTTCATGTGACCCTTGCACCTCTCCTGCAGCTGTGGAACCCTCTTAGTCTTCACCCTCAACTTGTCTCAACAGTTGGCAGCAGAGAGGAGGACAGAACTCCCCCACCAGATCCTGTGCCTCTGTGCAGCCATAGCAGCCCCTCATCTCCTCCTCCCCTGGTTTCAACATTTAGCTGACTCCAGCCCTCCTCTGGTCCTCTTCCAGTCTCTGCACTTTATGCTTCCCAGGTCCACCCCAGCTTCTTCCCGGCAGCAGCACAAGATAAGGGGGTGCACTGTGCTTTAATGGCGGGTAGGGGACTCCTGACTTGAGGGCCTCCTGACATCTGATGTAAGGAAGGTGTGGTGCGCTAGACATCTAGTCTTACAAATACAGCTGGCCCTTTGATGGCAACCATAATGCTGATGCGGCTCACAATTAAATTTAGTTTGACTACCCTGGACAAGACTGTGAACTAAGAACACCACTACTAATCATAAAAGCTGTCTGATGTATCTATTAAACCTAATCTACCATCTGTACTGTAAAGAAGAGGGGGGTAGTGGGACTTTGAATGAGGCACCGATATATAGATGTACGCCTCCATCCCTGTTCATTGAGGCAAAAGGAGAAGACTGGGACTTTAGATGAGGCAGGTATCGTCAGACTAAAAGAGTAACAATTTTATTGATATGAACAATATATAATGTAACATGATAGGGGTGGCACAGTGGTGTAGTGGTTAGCACTCTTGCCTAGCAGTTAAAAGGGTCGCTGGTTCAAATCCCAACCACGACACTACCTGCCTGGAGTTTGCATGTTTTCCCTGTGCCTGCGTGGGTTTCCTCCGGGTACTCCAGTTTTCTCCCACACTCCAAAGACATGCTGGTAGGTTAATTGGCTTCTGTCCAAAATTGGCCCTAGTATATGAATGTGAGTTGGGGACCTTGGATTGTGGGCTCCTTGAGGGTAGGGACCAAAGTGAGTGTGCAATGTATGTGTGGAGCACTGCGTAAATTGACAGCACTATATGGGTACCGTAAATAAATAATAATATAATAGATGAGCATCTTAATGAGACACAGGGATAGGGACAGTTGTAGACACTCACTCAGGATGGACTGGTGTCTTTATTCAACCTTACTAACTATGTAACTATGATTACATGGATGGGATGTCAATCCTTACTTGGTATATACAAAAGTCAATAAGTCCATAATAAAGATAAACTGACAAGCAATTGACTATGTGTAAGCCCTTATAAAACGTATCATGAGATCTAGATGTGATGAACCTTGTAGATGTTACCAGATTGCATAGTTGAGTAAAAAATATATATATATGAGGTTGAGACCCTGTAGGGGATCAAAAATGCATCCTGTGCAGTTTGACGCCTTTCGTGGATAAGTTCCACCCATCAGGAGTAGATACTAAGCAGATCTAAAAAAAAATATGTAGGTGACATTATAATCTAGATAAAAACATTGAAAAAGGAGAAAGTATTAGAAGGAAATGGGTTTTCCACTCAGCAAAAACTCCCATGTAAAGGTAGGTTCAACCTATGCGGAACTATGTAGCATCTGTACTGTATCTCCATGCCTAACTGGCCCTCACAAATGAAAATTCTTTTAAGAGCTGGCATGCCACCTGTTGGATGGGCAAAGTTGGCAGTCATGTATTTGATGTGTCACCAAAGTTAGCTGCAGTATTTTTTGTGTGTGTGTTCTGTTGCTACAAGGGCGGTGTTACAAGTGAAGCTGTGACCCATATTAACTTAGCATGTTTCATATCCTGCCAAGTGGAAATTGACAGGACGCAGGGCACATTATGTTCTTTGTCACTGTGTGTCACACACCAGCCCTGGCCCAGCTCATAGAATGACTGCCATAGTGACAAATGTGGCTGTTGCCCACTCTGGTACTTCATCTCCTCGTAGGACAGGTACAACATTGCCTGACTCTTCTTGGCTTTAATGTTTAGGCTCACCTGTAATAAAATAAAGTGGCTAACAAGATGATTTAACAAGCGTGGGACATTGCGGTTGCTCAGAGTGATTCTTTTCGCAGAAATCTGCAGTCTGAGTCACTGGGATGTGCGCTGGCAGAGACCCAGCAGCAAAGTTTAATGTGTTCCCACCCTGGAGCGACACATGAATGTGGAGAGGTGAGTGCCAGTTGTGTGTAGGAAACACTGATCTAAGATGTTCTGTACACACCTTGGGGATCCCCTCCCTAGACTGGTGGAATCCCCCCCCTTTATGGGGATCTTTTTACTGTTCTGCTTGATCATTTTTTTTAATTCCTTAAATTTGGCAGCTTATGGGTCTTTGGGACCTCTTAGCTCCAGCCAAAATTTTTATTATTGTATTGGATGGTGAGCGGACAGCCTATTCCCAGCCAAATTTATTTTTTTTAGCTTTTGGTAACATTGGAGAAGAATTACGATTTCGGTCAGGGTTTTATTTTTGTCTGTGACCCCATTTGGAGTGATTTTCCTCACTTCCTGTGCCTGTAACACCCATGCAAGTAATGAGAGAGGCAGTTTAAATGGGGCAGGCAGGCACAGATACAATATGTTTGAATTTTTAAACCTTTCCCATTGCTAAATATATTTTTTTGTCCTTGTTCCTGATGGAGAGATTTCCCAAAGTAGTCTTATAAGCAATAAAATTGTAATAAAAAGTTTGAGATATACTGTGTGTGTGTATATATATATATATTATATATATATATTTATATATATATATATATATATATATATATATATATATATATATATATATATATATATATATATATATACTGTACATATATAAATATTATTTTTTAAACATAAGGAGATTTACAAGACTACTCTTTGAGGTATTTGTATGGGATCCTCTTCGCTGCACACCCATCAATTCAAACAAATCCACTTTGCTAAGTCTCTTTGCTGAGATAATTATGTTTTGTACCCCTGGAGCCATGAAATGCTTTTCTCTAATAACTCTTTTGAAGTTCCCATAAAGTCGATTGTTAACACAGAAAAATAATGTATGGTTGCAGATTATAACAGATTTTCAACAAATGGCAAGACAGGTAATCACCATGATTGGAGGAGAGGAGGGTGGAACGGACCAGTCCATAATAGCATTATGGAAATTTAATTTGAGAATACTGTGAAATAGCAGAAGAAGAAAAATAAGTGCCCAGGGATGGTATGGTGCGTAAAGTTCAGGACATTAACACCAAATACTGTAAATAAATAAGGTTAGTTGCAACTTTATTACACATATATTTTCAATAAAAACAGAGTGTTTAAATTAAGTAAAAAGCAAGTTATGGCATTCATAACACTGATGAGATTACCCCACTATTTAGTACATTCCATGTTCCAAAATGCTCTATAGGTGTTAATACATGAGGTTGTTTATCCAAATGTACTATGAATGTTTGCACATAAAGCTGTTTATACAACGTGTTTCCCGGAACAGTCTGCTTTTTCAAAAATGCCTTGAAAAAGTATTCATACCACTTGAAATTTTCCACATTTTGTCATGGTACAACCAAAAACATAAATGTATTTTATTGGGATTTTATGTGATAGAGCAACACAAAGTGGCACGTAATTGTGAAGTAGAAGGAAAATGATAAATGGTTTTCAAATAAATATGTAAAAGTGTGGCGTGCCTTTGTATTCAGCCCCCCCTGAGTCAATACTTTGTAGAACCACCTTTCACTGCAATTACAGCTGCAAGTCTTTTTGGGGATGTCTCTATCAGCTTTGCACATCCAGAGAGTGAATTGTTTGCCCATTCTTTTTTCTAAAATAGCTCAAGCTCTGTCAGATTGGATTGGAGACTGTCTGTGAACAGCAAATATTCAAGTCTTGTCATAGATTCTCAATTGGATTTAGGTCTGGACTTTGACTGGGCCATTCTAACACATGAATATGCTTTGATCTAAGCCATTCCATACAGCTCAGGCTGTATGTTTAGGGTCACTGTCCTGTTGTCCTTCCTGAAGGTTAACCTCTGCCCCAGTCTCAAGTCTTTTGCAGACTCTAACAGGTTTTCTTCTAAGATTGCCTTGTATTTGGCTCCATCCATCTTCCCTTGAACCCTGACCAGCTTCCCTGTCCCTGCTGAAGAAAAGCATCCCCACAACATGTTGCTGCCACCACTATCTTTCACTGTGGGTGAGTTCAGGGTAATGTGCAGTGTTAGTTTTCTGCCACACATAGCGTTTTGCTTTAATGTCAAATATACAATTTTGGTCTCATCTGACCAGAGTACCTTCTTCCACATGTTTGCTGTGTCCCCCACATGGCTTCTCACAAACTGCAAATGAGACTTCTTATGGCTTTCTTTCAACTCTTCCATAAAGGCCAGATTTGTGGAGTGCATTACTAAAAGTTATCCTGTGGACAGATTCTCCAACCTGAGCTGTGGATCTCTGCAGCTCTTCCAGAGTTACTACGGGCCTCTTGGCTGCTTCTCAGATTGATGCTCTCCTTGCCCGGCCTGTCAGTTTAGGTGGACAGCCATGTCTTGGTAGGTTTGCAGTTGTGCCATACTCTTTCCATTTTCAGATGATGGATTGAACAGTGCTCTGTGAGATGTTCAAAGCTTGGGATATTTTTTTTATAACCTAACCCTGCTTTAAACTTCTCCACAACTTTATTCCTGACCTGTCTGGTGTGTTCCTTAGCCTTCATGATGCCGTTTGTTCACTAAGGTTCTCTAACAAACTTCTGAGGGCTTCACAGAACAGCTGTATTTATGCTGAGTTTAAATTACACACGGGTGGATTCTATTTACTAATTAGGTGACTTCTGAAGGCAATTGATTCCACTATATTTTAGTTAGGGGTATCAGAGTAAAGGAGGCTCAATACAAATGCACATCACACTTTTCAGATATTTATTTGTAAACAATTTTGAAAAACATTTATCATTTTCCTTCCACTTCACAATTATGTGCCACTTTGTGTTGGTCTATCCCATAAAATCCCAATAAAATACATTTACATTTTTGGTTGTAACATGACAAAATGTAGAAAGTTTCAAGGGGTATGAATACTTTTTCAAGGCACTCTACATGTAAATGGAAGAAACCAAATCTTATAAGAGCCACAGAAACAATAATAAATGCATGTATGTCATAAATACATATACAGACCACTATAAAAATACTCCCCAAGTATGGTTCTGTGTTGTACACTCCTCAGCTCATATCACATCTTTGGTTAAATCACATCAACATGAAACCACACGGGGAGCATTGCATAGAGAGTAGACGTGCTGCCTGAATGTGCCAAGATCCCCGGGCTCCATGAAAGCAAGCAGCGGTAATCCACAGCTCATCCCTTCCGGAAATACTATGTCCACATTCTGCCATGCAGCTTCACAACCGCTCAGCGGTGGTAAGAACCAAGCAGGTGGGATGCGAGCTTACCTGTTCTCACAAAGCGTGGATCCCGGACGCACAGCTAAGATGGCTCTGGGCCAAGAGGAAGTGAAGTGTGGCTCCCCCGGTCCAAAGGGTGGTCTGATAGCACCCAGACATGGCTCTCCAATACACGCCCGAGGCTCTCCAACATCTGGCCGCAGTGGCCCAGCACCTGAACGTGGTGCCACAGTGCCCAGCCATGGCTCCATAGCCCCAGGTCGGGGCCTTTCAATGTCTAACCACAGCTTTCCAATGGCTGGGTGTGATCATCCAGCCCTTGGCCGTGGTTCTCTGGAGCCGGGCCAGGGCTCCTCGGGGCTTGGTCAGGACTTTCCAGCACTTGATGGAGATTCCTTGGTATCTGGTAGTCTTCTTGTGGCAACTCTTTGGGATTAAACCGTGGCACTACAACGCCCAGCGGTGGTTTGCCAGCTCCTGGCAATGGACACCTAACACCTAATGCTGGTCCTTCAGGAAAAACATCTACAGTGCAGATGCAGTATTCTAGTTCCCTGGCCTATAAATCTACTAGTGGGCAAGCTACATTTCAGCCAGATTTAACTGTGGCAGATATGAACTGGGACCTTAGAGAACATATAAGAGCCATTCCTACTAAAGCAGATATCCAGTCACTTATAACTGCTGTTGAACTATCTTGCAAGCATGCTGTAGAGGGGCTCAGGGAGGACACAGTGGCACTGGGACATAGAGTAGAAGAAGTGGAGACAGGCCAAGATGACATTAGGCAAACCATGGCTTCTACCCAATATATGATTAAACACCATGAGAAAGTTTTGAACTCCCTTATGGATCAGTTTGATGATCATGAAAATAGAGATCGCCGGCAGAATATACGTATACGGGGCTTGCCTGAAGCAACTTGGGCCTCTGACCTTCTTCCAACTGTGCTTGGCTTATTTTGGAAAATTTTGGGGGATCTTGCACCCGATACTATCGAAGTAGATAGGGTGCATCGTGTACTACTCCATGCTCCCCAAAATGCAGATAAGCCAAGAGATGTTGTTTGTAAATTACACAGATACTCTGTGAAGGAAGCCACCATGAAAGCAGTCCGTAAAACAAAACTATTGATGATTTTGCTAGAAGCTTTGCGTGCTGTTGATGTTAAATATCGTTGGGGCTTCCCTTTTCACCTAACGCCTACCCGGAATGGTAAAACGACAGATCTTAGAACCAAAGACGACTTGCAACATTTTGTATAAATGTTAGACTTGCCTCTAGTGTATTTCCTATACTGGAGATTGAATAGCCCACAACCTCTTTTACAACATCCTGAGCATTGGCACCAAGTCTCGGGTAGAGTTCGAAGAAAGAACTGTTCGGATAGACAAGGTCGAAACCCAACTCCCTCTGGGCCTGCCTAAACTTTGTTTTAGGCGTAGTATAATGAGAGCCCTTCATTCAGAAGGGGATATCAGTTGAGGAGCTTTGATAGAATAGATTGTATAAATACATATTTGGGATATGAGCATTCTCTTTTTGAACGGCTGGACTTTTTTCATAGCACCTTTGTAATGTTTTTACGTAACCGGGTGGCCCCGCCCCCTCTGACGCCCGGGGAAAGCCATAGGGAAGTCCCTGTGCGTCAGAGGGGGGCAGGGTCACCTGGGAATGTCACCGTGTGACCCCGTCCTCAGTTATAAAAGAGCTTTCACCTGCGAGGACACCTCATACGGCAGATGCCTCCCATGGAAGCGTGTTGGATGCTTTTTCTTTTTTGGTCCGTCGGCGGAGCGAGAGAAGAAGATTAATGGACTTCATGGAACATTTATTTAATTTTTTTTTAAATAAAAGGACTTGTCCCAAGCCGTGTCTTGTCATTTGTACATTTTGAAACTTTTTTGTGAAATGGTAGGGGTACATTTGTACCCCGTTACCATTTTACACAGGGGGGAGGCCAGGATCTGGGGGTCCCCTTGTTAAAGGGGGCTTCCAGATTCCGATAAGCACCCCGCCCGCAGACCCCCACAACCACCAGGCAAGGGTTGTGGGCATGAGGCCCTTGTCCACATCAACATGGGGACAAGGTGCTTTTGGGGGCTACCCCAAAGCACCCTCCCCATGTTGAGGGCATGTGGCCTGGTACAGTTCAGGAGGGGGGCGCTCTCTCGTCCCCCCTCTTTTCCTGTGGCCTGCCAGGTTGCGTGCTCGGATAAGGGTCTGGTGTGGATTTTGGGGGGACCCTCACGCCATTTTTTTTATTTTGGCGCAGGGTTCCCCTTAAAATCCAGGTCTGGTATGGATTTTGAAGGGGACCCCCATGCCATTTTTATTTATTTTGGTTCGGGGTTCCCCTTAATATTCATACCAGATCCAAAGCGCCTGGTAATGGACTGGGGGGATCCCATGCCATTTTTTTTCAATGACTTCTTTTATCTATATTGCCTGGACCGACAATTCATTATAGCTGCTATTGTTTCACTTTTAGCATTATTAAAATCACTGCTCCCGAAAAAACTGCCGTTTAAAAAAAATTTTTTTGCATTGATACATGTCCCCTGGGGCAGGACCCAGCTCCCCAACACTTTTTATGACAATAACTTGCATATAAGCCTTTAAAATTAGCACTTTTGATTTTTCCCATAGACTTTTAAAGGGTGTTCTGCGGCTTTCGAATTTCCTGCAAACACCTCAAATTGTTTGCTATTCGGGGAAGTAGGCGAACACCCGATGTTCGAGCCGAACTTACGCTTGACTCGAACATCAGGCTTATCCCTACTGGTGGGTTTACGTACACCCTGTCGTACCCATGTTGATGAGGGTGCGGGGGGGCGGAACATCAGGGTTCTCCTTGGTGGGGTGCCCCTGGACGCACCACCCACCAGGGATTTAAGTATTAGATGGGTGAATTTGTCAACAATGGAAGAACCGAATAACTAATTGAACAGAGTATATATTTTTGGGAAGACCTTACTGGGATTCTAGTGTTAATGGGGGGGGGGGGGGGGGGGTTGTGGTTGTAATTCACTGCATATTTTTTGTGGGCACTGTATTTTTTCATTGCCCCTATACCATGGCTGAATTTTTTTTTTAAAGTCACACTGGGTAGGTATGGTGTTGTGGATATTTACACTTTGAATGCATCCTTCTGTAGGGGGTGGGGGTCGTGGGTTTTTATTTTTTTTCACATTGGAATTGAAAGGATTTTGCCACATTGGATATTTCCTAATTTTTTTCTTTGTATTGTGCACTTATAAGGCTTTTTGCACTTAGTGCACTGTTCACTTAAGGTGGATATGTTGGGAGGGGGGAAGTTTCTTTTTTTGTTGTTGTTCCCTATCACCTTTGGGGGTATAGTTTAGAGAAGTAGGGATGTTCCTGTTAGATTGGTCAGGTCCTTGTTGGGGTTATAAAGGTATTTGTTTGTATATTGTTAATATAACATAATAACTATAAAATAGATTAGTGTAGGGTAAATGGTGATGGAGGAAGTATCCCTTTAATTTTGCCCCCTTTTTTTCTCTTTCTTTCCCCTTTCTTCTTTGTTCTAGACGAGTTATGTGGCATGTATACATATACCTAAATATTATGTGCGTGTCAACAATGGTTGTATGTAGATATTGTCAATTTATTGTTGTCATATTGTATGATTAGAATACATCTCAATATAAATGTATAAAAAAAATAAAAACATATGTATCCAGCATACTTAATTAAAAACACCAAGAAATAAATTCACGATTCCCTGTCATGAAGCTTTTCCCCCTGGACCAGAACCCTACCTCTAGCTAGCAGAACAAGGTGTAAGAGTGGAGCCCTCCACACAACAAAATCGAAGGGGAATCCATGTCCTTCCAGTTGTTGATCCAGGAAGAAACAGGAGGAAACCACATTCCTCCTCTTCTTGAAATCTCCAATCCACACATACTATGACATAAATAACTGTAACACCACCCCCACAGGAACCACTGGTTAACATAGGCCACAGCCCCTTTGACACACTTGCAAGCCAGCAAACAAACACAATGAAACACTGAATGTAATTCCTAATAACTAATAGCAATGCTATGTCAAAGTCTGTCATAAGTGATCTCTCGCCACTAAAAAGCTACAATCCATAAGTTGGTGTAGCTGTGTCCTTGCATTTGAAAGTCGAAGGGGTGTCTCATTGGAACCAGATACCTTATGGTCACACTCAAGCTTATAAATGAGATGGTATAAGGAGGCAGTTTCCTTAGTTGACTCCTGTTTAAGGCAGGCCTCATGGGAGATGAACCCCCCCCCCCCCCCCCCCCCCCCCCCAAGACACATTTTAATGCTTCCCACTGAGATTTTACATGCTTTTAATGGGGGTATGGGGTACACATATTTGTGCTTAGATCAACTATTTAAACAGATCAAGTAGGATTTAGTTTCAGTGATTATTTAAAGAGAGGAAAGTCTTCTAGGGCTGCAGCAGAAGTGACGTCCAGGAGGTGTGTAAGCAGGGCCATCTGTGATGGTGTCACCCACATTCTCCACTAGGGGGCACACTTCAGAATAGGGCTTACTAAGGCCTAGTACATACAGCCACTTACAGTTCACAGCCCATGCAGAACTTGTTTCTGCAACACATGTGCACATATGATGGGTCCTAGACGTATCACTCACCAAACTTCTGATTACCACTAGCAACAACCCTCCCATGGCTGGAGACACTTCTTGAGTCGGACCCAAAGTCTAGTCCATGGTTGCAGGTTATGGCTCAGACAGTCTGCTGAACACCCAAATGACATGAGGGCCCAGGTCATGAGGGTCCAGGTCACTTGCTGAATGCTACATGGAGGGGGTCAATTCCTCACCGACAAAATGGAGACCTTTTCCCCTGTCCACAACCTGCCGCAACCCAACCAGGATTGCACTGGTTCGGTTTATTCCAGAATCCTCTATCCCACTTTGTGTTTCTTCGTGAGATGCACTAGTCTATCAGTTAGCCTAATTGGGTTCTGTCCCAACTTACAAAATAGATTACAGCGTACACATACAAAAATTACATTTAAATCCTGCAAGGCTATTTAAAAAAACCCTGAACATATTAAAAAAATATGGGGATTTGGTCAGACGCGAACAGACCTAAAGTCCGTGCGAACATAAGAACCCTATTAGTTACAATGGATGCGAACGTTCGAAATCAAAAGTGCTAATTTTAAAGGCTAATATGCATGTTATTGTCATAAAAAGTGCTTGGGGACCTGGGTCCTGCTCCAGGGGACATGTATCAATGCAAATTTTTTTTTTTTAAAACGGCCGTTTTTTCAGGAGCAGTGATTTTAATAATGCTTAAAGTGAAACAATTAAATTTCTTACCTGGGGGGTGTCTATAGTATGCCTGTGAAGGGGCGCATGTTTCCTGTGCTTAGAACTGTCCCTGCACAAAGTGTCATTTTTGCAGGAAAAAAAGCTAAAATCACTCGCGGCTATAATGAATTGACGGCTCCCGTAACACAGAGAACAGTCATTCATTGAAAGTCATTGATAAAATAAAAGTCATTGATAAAAAAAAATAAAAAAAAATAAAAAGCGTGCGGGCCCCCCCCAAATTCAATTACCAGGCCCTTCAGGTCTGCTATGGATATTAAGGGGAACCCCGGCCAAAAAGAAAAAAAAAATGGCGTGGGGTCCCCCTCAAAATCCATACCAGACCCTTATCCGAGCACGCAACCTGGCAGGCCGCAGGAAAAGAGAGGGGACAAGAGCGCCCCCCCCTCCCTCCTGAACCGTACCAGGCCACATGCCCTCAACATTGGGAGGGTGCTTTGGGGTCCCCCCCAAAGAACCTTGTCCCCATGTTGATGAGGACAAGGGCCTCATCCCCACAACCCGCTTATCGGAATCTGGAAGCCCCCTTTAACAAGGGGACCCCCAGATCCCGGCCCCCCCGTGTGAAATGGTAAGGGGTACCCCTACCATTTCACCAAAAAGTGTCAAAAATGGTAAAAGACGGTCTTTGACAATTCCTTTATTAAAATCTTCTTTCTTCTGGTCTTCCTTCTTCCTTTCTTCATCTTCTCCTTCCGGCATCTTCTTCCATCTTCTTCTTCCATCATCTTCTTCCTCTGATCCACTTCTTCTTGCTCTGGTCTTCTCGTCCGGCATCTTCTTCCATGGCGTCGGTGTCTCTTCTGGGCCGCTCCGCGCAATGGGAGGCTCCCGCTGTGTGAGGCTTCGCTGCATCTGACAGGTCTTTTATAACGGAGGGCGGGGCCACCTGGTGACCCCTCTCCCCTCTGACGTCATGGGGAAAGCCATAGGGAATTCCCCATGACGTCCCCGTGCGTCAGATGGGGGCGGGGTTACCAGATGGCCCCGCCCTCCGTTATAAAAGACCTGTCAGACGCAGCGAAGCCTCACACTGCGGGAACCTCCCATTGCGCGGAGCGACCCAGAAGAGACACCGACGCGGTGGAAGAAGATGCCGGACAAGAAGACCAGAGCAAGAAGAAGCGGATCGGAGGAAGAAGATGATGGAAGAAGAAGATGGAAGAAGATGCCGGAAGGAGAAGATGAAGAAACCGAAGGATGAAGAAAGGAAGAAGGAAGACCAGAAGAAAGAAGATTTTAATAAAGGAATTGTCAAAGACCGTCTCCTGTCTTTTTTTACCATTTTTTACACTTTTTTGGTGAAATGGTAGGGGTACTTTTGTACCCCCTTACCATTTCACACAGGGGGGGGGCGGGATCTGGGGGTCCCCTTTGTTAAAGGGGGCTTCCAGATTCCGATAAGCCCCCCGCCCGCAGACCCCTACAACCAATGGCCAGGGTTGTGGGGAAGAGGCCCTTGTCCTCATCAACATGGGGACAAGGTGCTTTGGGGGGGGACCCCAAAGCACCCTCCCAATGTTGAGGGCATGTGGCCTGGTACGGTTCAGGAGGGAGGGGGGCGCTCTCGCTCTCGCTCTTTGTGCAGGGACAGTTCTAAGCACAGGAAACATGCGCCCCTTCACAGGCATACTATAGACACCCCCCAGATGTGATACTGCAATGCTGTACTAACAGCACGCACACACTAATCCCCAGAATCACAGCACATAATGTCAGCAGTCAGCACACGGACACTGGAACACAATATATGAGGCCGGCGGCCTTTCATAATGTGGGGCGTGTACTAAACCCCCTGAGCTATAATTGCCCACAGGCATCCTGCCTGTGGCCAATTATTGCTCTCCTCACTGCTGGCTCTATGATTGGCCAAGCATGCGGGTCACAGTGCATGCTTGGCCAATCATCAGTCAGCAATGCACTGCGACTGGCGCAGTGCATTGCGGGCCGTTCGCAATACATGAATTTGATGCGAACGGCCCAAATAGTTCTGGGCTCGATGAACGGGCGAACGCCCGATGTTCGATTCGAACATGGGTTCGAAACGAACACCGGGCCCATTCCTATTCAAGATGGTGCTGCTGCTATAAGACCAACAAACAGTACAAAATAATTACAGTGCACACATACTGTCCCAACTTACATCAATAACAGTAACAGGAATTTACTGCAGTCACAGGAGCAGTACAATTACATTTTATTAATAGTGAGGTAGTCAGTAGTAACAATTCAAGTAAATGAATTCTCTTCCATCCAGTAAGATAACAAGTCCTCTTGCATAAGCTGGTAATAATGGGGTTGTAAGAAATAGTGTTTAGTCTCTAACCCATCTCTCAGACCAGGCTCTGTTCTTCCCATCAGCCAACTAAACGATAACTGAACTCCACCCACAGATTAAATATGATCCTGCCAGTAAGGAAATTAGCTCACCTCACTTCCTGGAATGATTTAGGGCAGAAACCTACCTAAAGGGGCAATACGTTACCCCCCCCCCCCCCCTACAAGTATGGTCATTTTGTCTCTCTTTCTCACTTCCTTAGTCTTTGCCTGCCTTCCTTCCTTCTTACCTTGCTATCTTTCTACCATGCTCCCTTCCTTACTTCCTCTGTTTTTATTTCCTTCTATCTGTCTCTCATTCCCTCTCTGCCCTCCACCTTCTCTCTCTCTCTTTTTCTGGGAACTTGGCAAAGATGTGGCCTTTGAGGTTGGCGGGGTCTCCACCTTTGAGACACTGCTCTGACAACATTTTGGCAGTCTGGTGGTATTGGAGCTTAGTGCTATGGCAGCATAGGTGCGTTTTCAGTTCTTAAATCTGCCTGCACATTGACATATAGTATTCTGTGTGTCTCTAGAAATAAGTGGAATTACATTCCAACCACATTAATAATCTCATTATTTTCAGCATTTTTTAAACTGAGAAAGAACAGACAACCGCAGGGAAAAGTAGGGAAATTTTGTGGTTGTAGTCCACTGATTCAGATTATTTGCTGTGGAGGTCCTTCAGACAATGGTCTTCCCACGATCATGGAGAATTGCAAAGGTTTTACTTACTCCATTGAAATGGGTTTATATAGTATATCCTTACTTTGATGTGGTAGCTTACCTCCCATACATGTTCCAGGACAATCAAGAGTCTTTTAATCCAAGAGACAAAGAGTGTCCACTTGTGTTATAGGATGAGTCCTTTAGTTCTTCCATATAGAGGAGTGTATTTCTCCCATGGGTCAGAGAAGCAGGATCTTCCATTCTATGGCTAGTGTAGGACCCACTAATAATGGGGTACTTTGTCGCAGCAAGTGGGCTTAAGCACCATATAGCCATATGGTGTGATCAAATCCCCATATTTTTTGAAAATGTTCAGGTGATTTAATTAGCCTTGCAGAAGTTAAAGGGGAGTTTCAGCGGGAATTTTTTTTTTTTTAAAAGTCAGCAGGTCGACCCTTCCCTCGGCTCTCGGGTTCCAGCGCCGCCATCCTCACTAAGGGAAACAGGCAGTGGAGCCTTGCGGCATCACTGCCCGTTTCCTACTGCGCATGCGCGAGTCGTGAGGCGCTTTGTGAATGGGACGCGCTGTGTTAGGAAACACACAGTTCCCATAACACAGCGTGCCCCATTACCCAGAAGACAACGCGAGGGGAAGAGAAGAAGACCGAAGATCACGCAGAGTAGGAAGAGGCAGATTAGGAAGACTGCCTAGCAACAGGGATTTCTGGTAAGCTAAAAAAAATTTTTTTTTTCAAATGTTTTTTTTTTTTTTTAAGAATATTAATGCTGTTTTTTTTTTTTAGGGTGGCCCGCCACTTTAAATGTCATTTTTTGCATGTATGCGCTGTAATATTTTGTTCTTTAAATGCAAGAGGGCAGAACCTAGAGAAATGGGTGTGGACTTAGAGAAATGGGAGTGATGTGGATATGGATAAGCTCCTGCATGTCCTGATACCTGTGCAAATACAGTCAAGTGTCTTAAAACTCCCAGAGGGCAGGACATAGAGAAATTACTGTGGACACCGAGAAATGGGTGTGGTATGAACATGAATAAGCATCTCCATGTCCTGATTCCTGCGCCAATACATTCAAGAGTCATATAATCCTGAGAGGGCAAGACTTAGTAAAATGGGTGTGGACTTAGAGAAATGGGTGTGATGTGGAAATGGACAAGCTCCTCCATGCCCTGATACCTGTGCCAGTACAGTCAAAGGTCTTAAAACTCCAAGAGGACAAGATATAGAGAAATGAATGTGGACATAGATAAATGGATGTGGTTTGAACATGGATAACCACCTCCCTATCCTTATACCTGCGCCTGTACAGACAAGAGAGGTAAAACCCAGAGAAGGTGGAAGGACTATCAATGTCCTGATACTTTTGCCAGTACAGTCAAGTGTCTTAAAACTCCAAGAAGGCAGGACTTAACAAAATGTCTGTAGACTTAGTGAATTGGATGTGATATTGACATGGATATGCACCTCCATGCAGTGGTGTATTTAGGTTTTGTGCTGCCCTAGGCCTGACCAAACTTGCGCGCCCCCTAATTTAAATATGACCCACCCCTTCCTGTTTGAAGACAGAGGGACACCATGGGAGGGGGACAGAGGGAAGCCGTGGAAGGGGGGCAGAGAGACGTCTGGGAGGGGGACAGAGGGCCGTCGTTGGGAGGGGGACAGAGGAACGTCATGGGGGGGGGGGACAGAGGGACACGGTAGGAGGGGGACAGAGGGACGCCGTAGGAGGAGGACAGAGGGATGCCGTAGGAGGGGGACAGAGGGACGCCGTAGGAGTGGGACAGAGATGGATGCTGTGGAAAGATGACAGAGGGATGCCATGGGAAGAGGACAGAAGTGCCCGTCATGGGATGAAGACAGAGGGATGCCGTGGGAAGGGGACAGGGGGACCCTGTGGGAAGAGGACAAAGGGACCCTGCAGGAAGGGGACAGAGGGACCCTGTGGGAAAAGGACAGATAAATAAATAAATAAAATAAACTTACTAAAAATGCTGATTCCTTACCTGGTGTCATGTAACAGTCCCAAGTCTTCTATATTGTGGTCTATAGTATGCGAGTGTCCTTCTTGAAGTGCAGTGCTCATGTCATTTCCTAGTGACTAATGACTATGACGCAACCCACTGGCTGTAAGAACAGTTCATTACCAAAGTCCTCATGGGGTTCTGAAAACCTCAAGTAGCAGCATCCATGATGGGAAAGGAGGCAACAAAACCAGTCAGCTGAGCAGCAAAAGAGCATGGAGAGCAGCTTCATATTACTGGACTCCACCCAAAAAAGGCACTGTGGAAGGTCATGGGGCATTGGATTAAGGTAAAGGTTTCTGATTTAAAAGCTTTAACCCTTTTTGTTGCCAGGCCCTGTGCTCCATTTTTACACTCGGGTAGCCAGGCCATTTTTGCAATTTTTCCATTGCTTTGTTATTTTTCCCTTGCAGCTTTCAGAGTTAGTTAAAGACCCCCCAAACCATATATTTTCTGAAAGCACACGACCAGTAGAATACACATAAGGTGCTATTTATTTTTAGGGCACAATGATATTTGTGCAAATGTTTATCAAATCAATATTTTTGTTAAAAATACAAATCATTATTAGCAGATAAAAACACAGTACATTTTACAAAATTTCTACTAAATATAAAAGCTTAACCTGTATTGAGTTAATAAATAAGAAATATTAGCAATTTTTACATTACGCTTTTTTACAAAATGGTAAAAACCGAATGTACGCAAAAATGTAAACACAGTAAAACCTTGGATTGTGATCATAATTGCTTTCCTGAAACATGCTTGTAATCCAAAGGCACTTGTATATCAAATTTCCCCATAGGAAATAATGGAAACTCAGATGATTCGTTCCACAACCATTTATTCATAAATCCTTCAGTTTATAGTCCATATAAAAAGGTTATAGCAATGTAATAGGTTGTGTAACCATAAAATGTCCATCCACAAATGGAAGCCTCCACAAGGGGATTAGAAGCAAAATCCAGCAGGAACTACAGAGTATAAAAGAGAAGAGAGGCGCCTCTAAGTGTAGTAATATGGTTACATTTAATGAAGGTACAACATTTAGCAACTTACATGGTTGATGATTAAAAGAGGCACATCTAAGTATGCAAGCATCCGGGGTAAAGCTGTCCACATAGACTGTCCTCCGCACCGTCGGCTCTCAACGCTGTTAGTTTGTAATCGTGACCAGGAAGACTACCCTGCAGTAGAGCGATTGGCTTGAAGCACTCATGGAAGGGATGACGTAGATGGTGGTGTGGAAGATGGTTTATGTGGACAGCTTAACCCCGGATGCCTGCATACTTAGACGTGCCTGTTTCAATCATCAACCATATGACTTGCTAAATGTTGTACTTTCATTAAATGTAACCATATTGCTACACTTAGGCACCTCTGTTCTGTTTTATACTCAGTTGTGACATGACGCTACTTGTATATCAAGACATCGCTTGTACATCAAGTCAGAATTTATTAAAAAATGTTACTTGTCTTGCAAAACGCTCTCAAACCAAGGTTTTACTGTAACCACATTTCTCCAAAAATCTGAAGGTTTTCATTGTTCCCTTAAAGCTTTCAGAGTTTGTTAAAATGCTACTGATTTTAAGGCCCCACGATATTTGCGCAAATGTTTATCAAACACTGTATTCGCTAACAATTCTCTAAAATAATGTTTAGCAGATATAAATAAACACAGGTAATTTTATAAAATTCCTGCTAAATTCCTACCAAATATAAAAGCTTAACCTGTATTAAGTTAATAAATAAAAAATATTTGAAATTTTTACATTAGACCTTTTTGAAAACCGAACATACGGAAAAATGTAAATAACCACATTTCTCCCTCAAAATCTGAAGGTTTTCATTGTTCCCTTACAGCTTTCAGAGTTTGTTAAAGACCCCCCAAACCATATATTTTCCTAACGAAAAGTGTATTGAGTTAATATTTGTACATATTTGTACATTTTAAATTGCGCCTTTTTTAAAATTTGTTCAAATCGGACTACGCAAAAATGTCTTTAAAAATCTGGAGGTTTCCCTTTTCACTTACAGCTTTCAGAATTTGTAAAAGACCACCCAAACCATACATTTTCTGAAAGCACATGGCCAGTAGAATAAGGCACCAAGATATTTGCGCAAATGTTTATTAAACAATATTTTCACAAAAAATACACTAAAATCATTAATAGTGGATTCATACATAAATTCATAGTAAATATAAAAGTAAAAACTGGAATTGAGGTAATACATAACTAATATTTGTACATTTTGAATTGCACCTTTTTGTGAAATGGTGAAAACTGAAGGTACCATTTTTCACTTACAGCTTTCAGAATTTGAAAAGACCCCTCAAACTAGACATTTTCTGAAAGCACACTACCTGTAGAATAAAAAAAGTGCTACTGATTTTTTGGGCCCCGCAATAATTGTGCAAATAGTAGAGGCACTGGGGGACAGATGCACCTAGGTAAGTATGAATAATAAAAAAAAAAAAACATACTTCTCTTTTAACCTACAAAAGCCTCCCTTACATCCTAAAGCCCTGATATCTTGAATGTGATACCAGTAGCCCCAACAGGCACAGGGCTGTCATTCAAGTGACACTCTATTGCAGCATTTCTCAACCTTTTTATCTCAAAGGAAACCTTGAAATTATTTTCAGGTCTCTGGGAACCCCCGACTACAGCCAATTCATTGTTGGTCAGCAGGAAAATTGCCCCATACCTTGGTGGTCAGTGGGAAGAATGTGCCCCCTTTACTGTGGTGGTCAGAATTACAAACTTCCAGACATCTCAGAAATTGATGCCATTCCACTGGCTCTGCCAAATGGCATGAGACCCAGAAATGTGCAGGCACCATCAGATGGGAGGTCAACCAACTGTAGCTCAAGGAATACCTAGAAAATTCTGGAGGAACCCTAGGGTCCCATGGAACCCTGGTTGAGAATGGCTGCTCTATAGCATTCTCCTATAGCAACTGCATAAAAGTTTATATAGGTAGGTGAATGGTTAGCATTTGCCAGGAGGGAGGGAGCAGCACTAGGGAATTGACTCTCAAAATTTCTAGAAAGTTCCAAGGCAAATTGTAAATGTATAAAAACCATGTAATGCATTTAAAATGGAAAAAATGCTGCAAGCAAACACTTAAAATATTTTCTGATTTTACTGTGCATTTACCTGCAATTGTTTAAGTTGGTGACAGAACCTCTTTAAGAATGAAACCAGTATAATAGAAAAGCTATTTTCTGAATGAACAGCTGTTAAAAACATTATCTACAACCAATATAGCAACTAAGAAAACCTTTAACTTTTACTCTTATTTCACATTTTCACTCAATATATTAAAAAAACAAAAAACAAAAAAAAAAGATTTGGGTGGGGCTTTCGGCGTTCATAATGCAAGGTTGCCCTTTGATTCACAATCTTTCTGTGCGGTGAGCTGATACCGCCAAAAACATTTACAGCCTTATAATAAAAGACATTCATCTTCCAAAATTCAGTTTACTTGTTCCTGGGTCTTGGCTAATCCTCCTCGCATAAATCTGAGAGCGTGGAAAAGGCCCAAACCTGTGATTATTGGCAGTTTGATACACTGTAATGTTTGAATGTCTTGTTCGACTTATGTCTCTGGATCGCCGTCCACAGAATGACCCCCCTCAGCCACACTGACCATTGCAGAACTTTTACCTCAGAGTATTGTTATGTTTATTCTTGCCATTTTTATCTGCTAACTGGAACGTTTTGTCTTCTTCTGACTGTACATCTGTGCTTTTCATCTTTTATCTCACTTTTATCCTTAATGGTATCCTTAGGGAACGCTGTGTACACATTGGGTCAGGAGCAATGGTTTAATTTATAAACGATAACTGAATTAAAGTTGAACTCCAAGCAAACAGCGAAATACACAGATAAAATACATTGGAGCTGCTGTGCCCACCAAAGGATATTTCTGCCATTCCAGTCCTGAGATTTACACAGCTCTGCCATGCAGCCCAGTCCCAATTGGCAGGGCAGAAGTCCTCTGCTGATGTTCAGTAACACAAAGGGGATACAGGGGTTGGACAGAATTGTGGAAACAAGTATGGTACAAAAGTGAAAAAGGCCTGAATTCTAGAAATTTACAAATATACTGTAATGCCCCGTACGCACAATCGGACTTTCCGACAACAAAACCGTGGAATTTTGTTCGAAGGTTGTTAGCTCCAACTTGTCTTACATACACACGGTCACACAAATGTTGGCCAACAATTAGGAACGTGGGAATGTGGTGACGTACAAGAAGTAGACATGTGCGATTCGTTTCGTACGAATTCGTAATTCGTACGAATTTTTCGAAATTCGTACGAATTTACGAATCTGTAGTACGAATTTTTTTTTTTTACGAATTCCGTACGGAATACGAAATTCCGTTTACGAATTTCGTCGCCGAATGGATTCGAATGAATTCGAATGACAAAGTGTCATTTTTGCAGGAAAAATTCCGTTTACGAATTTCAGCTCCAAATTATTCAAATCCAACTACCAATATCAAATTTCAACTAATTCAAACGAAATTATTATAGCAGATATAACGAATGAATTCGAATGCATTCGAATGAATTCGAATGACAAAGTGTCATTTTTGCAGAAAAAAAAGCTATTTAAAAAACAGTCATTCATTTATATAAAAAAAAAAAAAAAGCGTAGGGGTCCCCCCAAATTCAATAACCAGGCCCTTCAGGTCTGGTATGGATATTAAGGGGACCCCAGCCAAAAAAAAAAAAAAAAATGGCGTAGGGTCCCCCCCAAATATCCCTACCAGACCCTTCAGGTCTGGGATGGATTTTAAGGGGAACCCCGGCCAAAAAAAAAAAAAAATGGCGTGGGGATCCCCCTCAAAATCCATACCAGACCCTTTATCCGAGCACGCAACCTGGCAGGCCGCAGGAAAGGAGGGGGGGACGAGAGCGGCCCCCCCTCCCGCCTGAACCGTACCAGGCCACATACCCTCAACATTGGGAGGGTGCTTTGGGGTCCCCCCCAAAGCACCTTGTCCCCATGTTGATGAGGACAAGGGCCTCATCCCCACAACCCTGGCCGGTGGTTGTGGGGGTCTGCGGGCGGGGGGCTTATCGGAATCCGGAAGCCCCCTTTAACAAGGGGACCCCCAGATCCCGGCCCCCCCCCTGTGTGAAATGGTAAGGGGGTACAAAAGTACCCCTACCATTTCACCAAAAAAGTGGCAAAAATGGTAAAAATGACAGGAGACGGTCTTTGACAATTCCTTTATTAAAATCTTCTTTCTTCTTTCTTCTGGTCTTCCTTTCTTCATCTTCTCCTTCCGGCATCTTCTTCCATCTTCTTCTTCCTTCGATTCGCTTCTTCTTCCTCCGGTCTTCTCGTCCTTCTCGTCCGGCGTCGTCCTTCTCGTCCGGCATCGGCGTCTCTTCTCGCAAGCCGCTCCTCGCAATGGGAGGCTCCCGCTCTGTGAGGCTCCGCTCCGGGTGACAGGTCTTTTATAACGAAGGCACCTGGTGACCCCGCCCCCTCTGACGCACGGGGACGTCATGTGGAATTCCCTATGGCTTTCCCCATGACGTCAGAGGGGGGGCGGGGTCACCAGGTGCCTTCGTTATACAAGACCTGTCACCCGGAGCGGAGCCTCACAGAGCGGGAGCCTCCCATTGCGAGGAGCGGCCTGCGAGAAGAGACGACGATGCCGGACGAGAAGGACGACGCCGGACGAGAAGGACGAGAAGGACGAGAAGACCGGAGGAAGAAGAAGCGAATCGAAGGAAGAAGAAGATGGAAGAAGATGCCGGAAGGAGAAGATGAAGAAGGAAGACCAGAAGAAAGAAGATTTTAATAAAGGAATTGTCAAAGACCGTCTCCTGTCATTTTTACAATTTTTGACACTTTTTTGGTGAAATGGTAGGGGTACTTTTGTACCCCCTTACCATTTCACACAGGGGGGGGGCGGGATCTGGGGGTCCCCTTGTTAAAGGGGGCTTCCAGATTCCGATAAGCCCCCCGCCCGCAGACCCCCACAACCACCGGCCAGGGTTGTGGGGATGAGGCCCTTGTCCTCATCAACATGGGGACAAGGTGCTTTGGGGGGGACCCCAAAGCACCCTCCCAATGTTGAGGGCATGTGGCCTGGTACGGTTCAGGCGGAGGGGGGGCCGCTCTCGTCCCCCCTCCTTTCCTGCGGCCTGCCAGGTTGCGTGCTCGGATAAGGGTCTGGTATGGATTTTATGGGGGACCCCACGCCATTTTTTTTGGCTAGGGTTCCCCTTAAAATCCATCCCAGACCTCAAGGGTCTGGTATGGATTTTGAGGGGGACCCTACGCCATTTTTTTTTTTTTTTTTTTTGGCTGGGGGTCCCCCTTAATATCCATCCCAGACCTGAAGGGCCTGGTTATTGAATTTGGGGGGACCCCTACGCATTTTTTTATCAATGACTTCAATGAATGACAGTTCTCTGTATTACGGATCCGACAATTAATTTGCCGGCAAATAGCCGCGACTCGATTTTAAATAGTTTTTTTTTTCCTGCAAAAATGACACTGCAGGAACAGTTCTCTATATTAGATATACTGAATCTCGAATCATTCGTTATATCCGCTATTATAATTTCTTTCATATTAGTTGAAATTACATATTTGTTAGTTGTTGTATTCGAATTGTTCTCTGTATTACGGGAATCGGCAATTAGCCGCGAGTGATTTTAAATATTTTTTTTTTTTTCTGCAAAAATGACACATTGTACAGAGAGAGTTCTAAACACGGGAAACCTGCGCCCCTTCATAGGCATACTATGGAGTATATAGTATATAGAAGGGGTCATGTTTCCTGTGCTTAGAACTGTCTCTGTACAATGTGTCATTTTTGCAGGAAAAAAAGACATTTAAAATCACTCGCGGCTAATTGCCGATTCCCGTAATACAGAGAACAATTCGAATGTTGTATTGTAACTAACAAATATCTAATTTCAACTAATATGGAAGAAATTATAATAGCGGATATAACGAATGCTTCGAATGCTTCGAGATTCAGTATATCTAATATAGAGAACTGTCTCTGTACAATGTGTCATTTTTGCAGGAAAAAAAAAACTATTTAAAATCACTCGCAGCTGTTGCCGGCAAATGAATTGTCGGATCCGTAATACAGAGAACAGTCATTCATTGAAGTCATTGATAAAAAAAAGCGTAGGGGTCCCCCCAAATTCAATAACCAGGCCCTTCAGGTCTGGGATGGATATTAAGGGGGACCCCAGCCAAAAAAAAAAAATGGCGTAGGGTCCCCCTCAAAATCCATACCAGACCCTTGAGGTCTGGGATGGATTTTAAGGGGAACCCTAGCCCAAAAAAATGGCGTGGGGTCCCCCATAAAATCCATACCAGACCCTTATCCGAGCACGCAACCTGGCAGGCCGCAGGAAAAGAGGGGGGGACGAGAGCGGCCCCCCCTCCCGCCTGAACCGTACCAGGCCACATGCCCTCAACATTGGGAGGATGCTTTGGGGGTCTGAGACCCCCAAAGCACCTTGTCCCCATGTTGATGAGGACAAGGGCCTCATCCCCACAACCGTGCCCGGTGGTTGTGGGGGTCTGCGGGCGGGGGCTTATCGGAATCTGGAAGCCCCCTTTAACAAGGGACCCCCAGATCCCGGCCCCCCCCCCGGTGTGAAATGGGAAGGGGGGACAAAAGTACCCCTACCATTTCACCAAAAAAGTGTCAAAAATTGTAAAAATGACAGGAGACGGTCTTTGACAATTCCTTTATTAAAATCTTCTTTCTTCTGGTCTTCCTTCTTCATCTTCTCCTTCCGGCATCTTCTTCCATCTTCTTCTTCCTTCGATTCGCTTCTTCTTCCTCCGGTCTTCTCGTCCTTCTCGTCCTTCTCGTCCTTCTCGTCCGGCGTCGTCCTTCTCGTCCGGCATCGTCGTCTCTTCTCGCAGGCCGCTCCTCGCAATGGGAGGCTCCCGCTCTGTGAGGCTCCGCTCCGGGGTGACAGGTCTTGTATAACGAAGGCACCTGGTGACCCCGCCCCCCCTCTGACGTCATGGGGAAAGCCATAGGGAATTCCACATGACGTCCCCGTGCGTCAGAGGGGCGGGGTCACCAGGTGCCGAGAAGGACGACGCCGGACGAGAAGGACGAGAAGACCGGAGGAAGAAGAAGCGAATCGAAGGAAGAAGACGATGGAAGAAGATGGAAGAAGATGCCGGAAGGAGAAGATGAAGAAAGGAAGACCAGAAGAAAGAAGAAAGAAGATTTTAATAAAGGAATTGTCAAAGACCGTCTCCTGTCATTTTTACCATTTTTGACACTTTTTTTGGTGAAATGGTAGGGGTACTTTTGTACCCCCTTACCATTTCACACAGGGGGGGGCGGGATCTGGGGGTCCCCTTGTTAAAGGGGGCTTCCAGATTCCGATAAGCCCCCCGCCCGCAGACCCCCACAACCACCGGCCAGGGTTGTGGGGATGAGGCCTTGTCCTCATCAACATGGGGACAAGGTGCTTTGGGGGGACCCCAAAGCACCCTCCCAATGTTGAGGGCATGTGGCCTGGTACGGTTCAGGCGGGAGGGGGGCCGCTCTCGTCCCCCCCTCCTTTCCTGCGGCCTGCCAGGTTGCGTGCTCGGATAAAGGGTCTGGTATGGATTTTGAGGGGGACCCCACGCCTTTTTTTTTTTTTTTTGGCCGGGGTTCCTCTTAAAATCCATCCCAGACCTGAAGGGTCTGGTATGGATATTTGGGGGGGACCCCACGCCATTTTTTTTTTTTTGGCTGGGGTCCCCCTTAATATCCATACCAGACCTGAAGGGCCTGGTTATTGAATTTGGGGGGACCCCTACGCTTTTTTTTTTTTCTGCAAAAATGACACTTTGTCATTCGAATTCATTCGTTATATCTGCTATAATAATTTCGTTCAAATTAGTTGAAATTCGATATTTGTAGTTGGATTTACTAACGATTCGTAACTATTCATAACGATTCGTAACGATTCGTAACTATTCATAACGATTCGTAACGATTCGTAACTTGAAATTGAAATTCGATATTTGTAGTTGGATTCGAATTGTTCTCTGTGTTATGAGAACCAACAATTCATTAGCCGCGTTAACGATTCGTAACGATTCGTAACGATTCGTAACGATTCGTAACTTTACTAACGATTCGTAAAAAAAATTACGATTCGTCCGAATTTCGTATTTCGTACGAATTCGAACGGAATTTCGTACACGAATTACGAATTACGAATTTTTTTATATACGAAACGGGACGAAACGAAACGAAACAAATTTTTTGGCAGTTCCCATGTCTAACAAGAAGTACGATGAGCCGAGAAAAAGGAAGCTTAATAGCCAGTGCGGCTCCTTCTGCTTGATTCCGAGAATGCGTGAACTTTTGTGCATCGGACTTGTGTACACATGATCGGAAATTGCGACAACACGGTTTTGTTGGCGGAAAATTTGAGAACCTGGTATCAAACATTTGTGGGCGGAAAGTCCGACAAAAAATGTTTGATGGAGCAAACACGGTCGGACTTTCAGCCAATAAGCTCACATCCAACATTTGTTGTCTGAAAATCCGATCGTGCATACGGGGCATAAGTCTTTGTTGGTGGATAATGGAATGTGATACCACTCTTCATGTAAAAATCCAGGTCACAATCCTGCGCAATGTCCTTTTGTCTTTTTCGGTCAGCTGACCATGTCGACTGCGCTTATGCTTAACAGACAACGTTTTCCCAGAAACTGTGTATCCTGTCATAAACTTTGATACCGTAGTTCGCGACATTGCAAATAAATTGTCAGCTTCAGTCACAGAGGCACCAGCTAAGTGGGCACCAACAATTTGCCTCTTTAAAAACTCAGTAAGCTCTGACATGACTCCGTATTAGTAGCAGCGCTTGCATCTGTTAGCTAGGTGTCTTGTCACACAGCAGAAGCAAAAGAATGTTACATTACTTCCGCTGTTGCTTCCACACCTGCAAATCATGAAGGTTTTCCATATTTTTGTCCAACCCCTGTATATATTCACTTTGTGTTCATGAAATGCCTTTGCAAACCCATTATTTACCTTGAAAAAGTAGCAGTGACATCATCACTGTGCTGTACATAGCCTGTGCAGAGAGCATATCTGTGGGCAGGATCCAGCAGACCCCACCCACTACAGGCTGCCTGCAGGAAATCACAGAAGGGGTGGAGACAAGACCAGTCACATTGCACAAGAAGAGAGAGCAGCAGTGACCGGTCTTTATTGGAGAAAGTTTCTGCACAGAGGCAAATTGGATTACTGCACAGATCTGGAAAAAATACACAGAGCACAAGAATCAATTAAGGATACACATGCCTCTTGTATTTAGGCAATATTTGCTTATTCTGGAGTTAAGCTTTAAAATATGGTGGAACTGGCTCCTGTTCTGTATATTTCAGGCATCTCCAGCTGCTGGAACCCAACAGTTTATATTCAGAACTGGCCCAAATTCCTGAAGCTCTCTATTACACCAGTCCAAGCCAGAGCTTGGATGGTCCCGCTTTGTCCCACCTTCTCCTGCCTCCACTGCTTTCTGTTGGCCACCCATCAAATTTAATGGCCAAATAAGATTCATGGGGGTTAGCGAGAGAGCAACCATTCAATGTCCGGTATGACAAAGCTGCCTGGTGTTAATGGGCTGCTGGAAAAAGCCATACATTTTCTTTAAATGCAAAATATTCATCTGACTGTGGTGTAGTTTTAATACTGACTGTTTTTGGCCTAACACACCAAGACAGGTAAAATCGATGTACTTAATAAGACTGACGGGCAAATATGTTTTCAATGTATCTCTTTACTTTACTGTAATTACATAATTGGCGCAAAATTATATTCACCTAAAATATTGTTACATGGTAAAAGAGCAGCTGATTCATTCTGACAGCGGAATTTGTCATCAGACCCAAGAAGAGGCCAAAAAGGAAAATACGGAACAGTACTATAATGCTGGGGATTTTACACAGTGTGCTGAGCAAGGCCTTTCAGCTGCTGACAGTGCTAAGGGCTCATTCACACTGGGTGCTTTGAGCTGCGTTCATCAGAATTGGTCAACGCAGGCTAAACACAAGGACACACAGAAAACAGTCATTTTCTATGTGCCCTGTTCACACCATATTACATTACATATTACATATTACTTATCACATTACATCAAAATACAGCATGTCTCTGTAAAGCAAGCACAAAACATCACAATGCACCACAGCGTGCTGCAACTTGCTGTTGTGCATATCGTTAAATGAAGTGTCATCTTGTGACACTTCAAGTTTAAAAAAAGAAGAAAAAAATAAACAGCTGTGTTCTAACAACCTATCACCCCCCCCCCCCCCCCCCCCCCCCCCCCCCCCCCCAATGCACAATGCACATCGGAGCATAACACCTGCAGGCTGGTGTGAACAGGACCTTAGTATCTACAAGTCCCAGTATGTCATGGCAACCAATTCTTATACAGGTAACAAATGTTGACATAACATAATCTGGTGCAACTGTGCATAGTAACCAATCAACTTCTAACGTCAGCTTGTTCAATTAAACTTTGACAATAAAACCTGGAATCTGATTGGTTTCTCTGCAGAGCCACATCAGATTTTGCACTCTCCAAGTTTAGTAAATCTCCCCAAAAATGGCTGATAAACAGGTACCAAAATGTGCCCTATGTACCTGTTAAACCTAAAAAATAATTGCTTAAATGCTAAAATATGCTGCAATCAGATGTTTCCTAGGTACAGTTTTATATGGATCAGAACCCAGAAGTATTGCACACTATAGGCCTATACCACATACCACAGCTGTGTTCGGTCTAATGCCGCGTACACACGTACGGACTTTTCCCGGCGGACCTAAGTCCAGCGGACAATCCGCTGGACTTTCCCGCTAGGTACGCTGGACTAAAAAGCGAACGGACTTGACCACACACGATCACGCAAAAAGTCCGGCGGTTCACGCGATGACGTACGCACGTACGACGGGACTAGAAAAAGGAAGCTCGAGATCCCAAACGACACCCTTTGGGCCCCGTCAGCTAATCTCGTGTGTATCGCGTGTTAGTTGACGTTTGGTTAGAGACGATTCGCGCTTCTCAGACTTCTGCTTAATTCGTTCGCTTCTGCCGTTCAGTTTGTGCTTGTGAGGTTTGTATCTGGCTTTCAGTGCGTGTGGATCAGTTCCTACCTGTTCTCAGGCCGTTCTGGTCCGCTCGTTCCTGTTTTTCAGGTCGTTCTTCATAGGCCTTGCTGTTCTTCAGTGCGTTCTGTTAAGTTGTTTGTTTGATCAGCCGACCGTTTTGAAGCCATGGAGTGTGGACGTACTCGGGAACGAGTTCGTGCTGTGCAGGGGCTCGGTGTTGCGGTTAACACCTTGGCACGAGCCCGGTCCATGAACAGGGTGAGGAGGAGTTCATGGACCAAGAATTGGTTGCGCCAGCGTGACCAATTCTCGCATATGCCTTTGCTCCGTGAGATCCGTGAGAATAATCCTGATGATTTCAGGAATTATCTCCGGATGACGGACCCCATTTTTCACCGTCTGTTGGCTTCGCTGTCCCCTTATATTAGCAGGCAGAATACCTGCATGCGGCAAGCCATCAGTGCGGAGCAGAGGCTAGTCGCCACGTTGCGTTACTTGGCGACGGGGAGAAGCTTGCAGGACCTCAAGTTCACGACAGGCATCTCCCCCCAGGCTCTGGGGCTCATTATTCCAGAGACCTGTTCTGCCATTATCCACGTCCTGCAGGAGGAATACATTAAGGTAAGTCTTCTCTTTTAAAATTACCTATGTCTTGTATGTTTGTTAATGTAGTGCATCAATGTCATCATTAGCTAATTACCATGATAGGACTATTCTATGAACGTCCCCTATTCCTTTTATTTTTGGATTTTGTTTTTTTGTCTAGTATTTTATGGTTGACTTATCGAAATAGTTTTAAGAATGTATTATTTAGTGGGTCACATGCATATTTGCTTGCACCAACCTCCCCAGCATGGAAGCTTGGCCCCCTAAACACCCCTAGCCTAGTCACTTTCTTTGGTTAAAAATGTATATTACCAGCTCCATTGTACAGCTTTACTCACCCCCCCCCTTTCACCCCCCTTGACCCTCAATTTTAAATTGATTGCATGTGGTTTTGGTCAGCTTGTAATTATCCCCACCCCCACACCCCCTGATAATTAATATCATGTGGTTTTGGTCAGCTTGTAATTATCCCCCCCCCCCACACCCCCTGATAATTAATAGCATGTGGTTTTGGTCAGCTTGTAATTATCCCCCCCCCCCACACCCCCTGATAATTAATAGCATGTGGTTTTGGTCAGCTTGTAATTATCCCCCCCCCACACCCCCCTGATAATTAATATCATGTGGTTTTGGTCAGCTTGTAATTATCCCCCCCCCACACCCCCTGATAATTAATAGCATGTGGTTTTGGTCAGCTTGTAATTATCCCCCCCCCCCCCCACACCCCCTGATAATTAATAGCATGTGGTTTTGGTCAGCTTGTAATTATCCCCCCCCCACACCCCCTGATAATTAATAGCATGTGGTTTTGGTCAGCTTGTAATTATCCCCCCCCCCACACACCCTGATAATTAATAGCATGTGGTTTTGGTCAGCTTGTAATTATCCCCACCCCCCACACCCCCTGATAATTAATATCATGTGGTTTTGGTCAGCTTGTAATTATCCCCCCCCCCCCACACCCCCTGATAATTAATAGCATGTGGTTTTGGTCAGCTTGTAATTATCCCCACCCCCACACCCCCTGATAATTAATATCATGTGGTTTTGGTCAGCTTGTAATTATCCCCCCCCCCCACACCCCCTGATAATTAATAGCATGTGGTTTTGGTCAGCTTGTAATTATCCCCCCCCCACACCCCCTGATAATTAATAGCATGTGGTTTTGGTCAGCTTGTAATTATCCCCCCCCCCCCCCACCCCCTGATAATTAATAGCATGTGGTTTTGGTCAGCTTGTAATTATCCCCCCCCCCCCACACCCCCCTGATAATTAATAGCATGTGGTTTTGGTCAGCTTGTAATTATCCCCCCCCCCCACACACACCTTTAATTAATTGCATGTGTATTGTGTGACCTTACAATTATTTACTCCCCACCCACATCCCCATTATTATCTTCTCTGGTCCATCAGAGGGGTCATCAATCAGAGATTTGTCCCTTTTATCCTTAATCTTTTGGCTTTATTTCAAGGATTTACTAAATAAATACATATGTTCTTCCAAATTGTTTGTTAATTTGTTGCATTTAGTTTGGTGTTTTGCCTGGTTTATAATTTAAATTGTATCTTTCTGTTTGACTTCACAGTGTCCCTCCACGCCACAGGAATGGCAGACTGTGGCTTCCCAGTTTGCTGCCCGTTGGGACTTTCCCAACTGCGGAGGGGCGATTGACGGCAAACACGTGCGAATTGTGCCCCCACCCCATTCGGGGTCATACTATTGGAATTATAAGGGGTTCCATAGTATCGTGTTGATGGCGGTGGTGTCGGCACAATATGACTTTCTGTATGTGGATGTGGGGAAAAACGGCCGGATGTCGGACGGAGGAGTCTTCAACCACACGGAGTTCGGTCATCGTCTCCAAACTGGTGGGCTGGAGCTGCCACCAGATGAAGATAATGTGGAGGGACTCCCCTTCGTCTTCATTGCCGACGAGGCGTTCGGTCTGGGTGACCATCTGATGAGGCCATTTCCCCAACGATCCCTCACCCCTGAGAGGAGGATTTTTAATTATCGGTTGGCCAGAGCAAGAAGGGTGGTGGAAAATGCCTTTGGTATTATGGCCAACCGTTTCAGATTGCTCCTTACATCCCTACATCTGGCAGAGTACAAACTCAATACTATTATTCTTGCATGCTGTGTCATGCACAATTATTTACGGAAACATTCAGGAACATACTCCTTACCAATTGGCCCTGAGGCCGGAGTGGAAGGCAACATGACAGGGCTGGATAATCGCCCTCTTGGTTCCGCACCACAATCAGCCCAGCAAGTGCGGGACCTTTATTTACAGTATTTTAATGGTAGGGGGGCCATTGAAATGGCAGCAGACCCTTAAACCATCTTTTTGATTTACAAAGAATAAATACAGTTATTTATGTTTGAAATATTGGTAGTTTCGTATTGTTTTGGTTTTAATTTGGCCTGTTTTATATGTTGTCTTAGTGCACATCTTAATAGTGGCAAACTTGTTTAGCGTTTAGTAAATAAGCCCCTTTGTCAATGAACCACAACATGTTTTTGTCAAACTGGTAGTATTTAAAAAGAAGAAGCCACACATTTTTGAATTTGTGCAAACATTATTTTTTTTATTATAGTGCACATCCAAAACTTTTGTTTTAATTAATTTTATTTTTTTTTTTTTTTTTTTTTGTTGTTTTGGTATTTTTGGTTTTTTTTTTTTTTTTGAACCAGATTTTTTTGTTTTTTTTTTTATGTTATCTTTTTGACATTTTTTTTGTGTTTTTCTCACAACATATTTTTTTTTTTGGGATTGATTTTTTAAAACAAACATAAAAACATGTTTAAAATTGTTAAAAAATTTAGGCTTAGCATTTGAAATTATTTACACAATGTAAAAGTCCAGAACTTACAAAGTTCAACAGGTAACCCATGAACAGAAGAAGCCAAATTTTGAATATGCACACTAATTTAACTGCAAAATGGGTAATGTCAACATGTGCTATGTTCCATCATGGGGAATCAATGGACGTGTTTTGTGTGTGAAACCCCTTCCCTCTCACCTACTAGCATTAGGGGTTGCAAGCACCAAATGCGTCCATTGAGATCCCCTGATGGCACATAGCACATGTTGACATACCGTGTGCATATTAAAAATTTGGCCTCTAAAATTAGTTAAACAGCGCATCAAAAGGGGAATGAAGGACATGATTGATGTTAAGAAATGTAAAAGGGGTCTTTAGATTCTCCCCAAAACATCAATCATGTCCTTCATTCCCTGCTGCATGGTGGCCATCTCCTTCTGCATATTTTCCAGCTGCAGATTCCAGGCCATGATCTGGCCAATAAGCCTGTGGGCACTGTCAGTGGAAAATGGCTCCGCAGCTTGTCCTTCCACAAACAGATCAGCATCACCTAAAAGTTGGGTAGATAAAACACAAGACAAAAAGTGTCAAAAACATGCAGACCTTAATTTATTACCTCAATCTGTGTTCTGAGACACTCACTTGGTGGGGTGCAGATTTGATCGACTTCAACGACCTGTTCCGCCACATCCACGCGCGGGCTTGGGCTAACTGCCCAATTAGTCTGGTGATGCCGGGAGGTCCTCGTAGGTTCGGACTGACGTCTGAGTCTTTTGCCCCCTATGGTAATGGAACACAAAAAGGTACACTTTTGAATCACACTGATATTTGAGTGCCAAAATAGGATTAGTAAACATTGTTTAAAAGTCTTGCCAATTATTAGCAGTTTGTTAGAAGATCCTACTTGAAGACAGAATTGAAATGTCTATCTAATGAAACTCCAATACTTAAACTGCCCTTCAACCCTAAATTTGAACTTCCGCTCATTGGATCCCTGCACCCCTGTGGTGTCTTATTTTGAACCTTTTAGGGGGGATGGGTTGCAGATACCTGTGTAAGGCAGGTATTTGCACACACATCCGGCCCTAGACTCCCACAGAAGTATACGCCACATCCCGTCCCACCGTGCTGTCTGCTGGGACACACAGGGGTCCCCGAGCTCGCGCGGACCAGTCCTATTGCATTGCGCAACTGGCGCATGCCCAATAGTGACCCGGGAAGTGAAGCCGCAAACATTAATTTCATGATTGCAAGATCAGAGATTGTAGCTGCACCATCCAAGGGACAGGTGAGTGTACTTCTTTGAAAAGTCACCACCTACAGTATTTAGAGATGATGAGCATTTTTTGGGAATTGTGAGCATGAGACCCTGCTTAACATATTTATCCCCCCCCCCCCAAAACAGCCTCTGGAGTCCCTGTGTAAGTTACCCCTAAAACCCTTACTACAGCAGTAATTGTATAGATAGTGACAATAATAAACAACCTTACAACTCCAACAACCCAAAGCCAGGTAAACTCAATAAACGTTATGAAGACAAACGGAACTTTCATCAAATATGCGCAAGTTTCACGTACGAATGGTAATTAAATCTGCGCAAGTTTCACGGACGAATGGTAATTAAATCTGCGCAAGTTTCAGGTACGAATGGTAATAACATCTGCGCAAGTTTCACGGACGAATGGTAATTAAATCTGCGCAAGTTTCACGGACGAATGGTAATAACATCTGCGCAAGTTTCACGGACGAATGGTAATTAAATCTGCGCAAGTTTCAGGTACGAATGGTAATAACATCTGCGCAAGTTTCACGGACGAATGGTAATTAAATCTGCGCAAGTTTCACGGACGAATGGTAATAACATCTGCGCAAGTTTCACGGACGAATGGTAATTAAATCTGCGCAAGTTTCAGGTACGAATGGTAATAACATCTGCGCAAGTTTCACGGACGAATGGTAATTAAATCTGCGCAAGTTTCAGGTACGAATGGTAATAACATCTGCGCAAGTTTCACGGACGAATGGTAATTAAATCTGCGCAAGTTTCACGGACGAATGGTAATAACATCTGCGCAAGTTTCACGGACGAATGGTAATTAAATCTGCGCAAGTTTCAGGTACGAATGGTAATAACATCTGCGCAAGTTTCACGGACGAATGGTAATTAAATCTGCGCAAGTTTCACGGACGAATGGTAATAACATCTGCGCAAGTTTCACGGACGAATGGTAATTACATCTGCGCTAGTTTCAGGTACGAATGGTAATAACATCTGCGCAAGTTTCACGGACGAATGGTAATTAAATCTGCGCAAGATTAGACATATCAAGTATAACCATAGTAGCGCACGTGCTTGACTTACTTTTTTTGATGGCTTTTCGAATTCTCCTATACTGATCGTGCTCCCTGGATTTGATGTCGGACCATCGCTTGCGCAGTTGATCCTTGCCCCTTCGTACGCCGAATTTCTGCTCCAGGGTGCTGACGATTGTAGTGAGAATCTTGTCCTTGCGCAAGTTGGGTCGAGGGTACGGGCCATTTTCCCCGTCGTAATCTTCCCTTTGGAGGATGTCCACCATCTCCACCATCTCTTCAAAGGCCATATTGGTGGCCTTATATCTGCTGCTGGATGCAGATGTGTTGGCTTCTTGGCTTTCCTCCGCGCTACTGGCTGAGAATGTGTCCGCCATATTCATGAATTAATTCACCAACAATGCAACGAGGGGAAGCGGGGCGGGGAATACTCGTCATGAGGAACGTCATGGGCGGGCGACGCGGAGGACGCAGGCGGACTTCGACGCGTGCGCAGTGTATATAAGGCTGTTTGAGGGGCCCACGTGTTCCCGAACGGAAGTAGCGAGCGCTCTGTACGAAGGTAAGTGTTTTCTAGGATGCATTACTGTGTTTTTTTTTTTGGGTTTTGGGCCAGCATTGTTTAAGGATATGTGTGTGTTGCTGCCTGTGTGTAGGGGTTGCTGCCTGTGTGTAGGGGTTGCTGCCTGTGTGTAGGGGTTGCTGCCTGTGTGTAGGGGTTGCTGCCTGTGTGGATGTGTTGCTGCCTGTGTGTAGGGGTTGCTGCCTGTGTGTAGGGGTTGCTGCCTGTGTGTAGGGGTTGCTGCCTGTGTGGATGTGTTGCTGCCTGTGTGTAGGGGTTGCTGCCTGTGTGTAGGGGTTGCTGCCTGTGTGTAGGGGTTGCTGCCTGTGTGTAGGGGTTGCTGCCTGTGTGGATGTGTTGCTGCCTGTGTGTAGGGGTTGCTGCCTGTGTGTAGGGGTTGCTGCCTGTGTGTAGGGGTTGCTGCCTGTGTGGATGTGTTGCTGCCTGTGTGTAGGGGTTGCTGCCTGTGTGTAGGGGTTGCTGCCTGTGTGTAGGGGTTGCTGCCTGTGTGTAGGGGTTGCTGCCTGTGTGGATGTGTTGCTGCCTGTGTGTAGGGGTTGCTGCCTGTGTGTGGGTGTGTTGTGTAATGTTTGTTAAGAAAAACTGGTTGTGCGTTTTAAGTAACATTTGTGTTTTTGGTCTTTTGTATTGCCATTACTAACAAAACAGAAACAAACATGTCATCACCCCAGTTGAATCCATTCAAGGACCAGCAGTTCATGTCCGAATTCATTGCCCTGTACAGAAAAAAATACCAACCTGTGGCAGCTCAAGAACCCTTTATATGGCAATAGGGATGTCCGGAAGGCAACACTGGGGCCACTTGTGGCTTTTGTGAAGACTAAAGTCCCCAACGCAAACACCAAGTTTGTGGAAGCCAGAATTGCAAGTTTAAGGCACATGTACAAGCGGGAGCGCAAGAAGATTGAGGAATCAGTCAGATCAGGAGCAGCAGCAGAGAATGTTTATGTACCCAAGCTGTGGTACTACAACCAACTGACTTTTATAGGTGACCAGATGGAACCCAGGCAATCACTGTCGACTCTTCCCTCCACCCTTCCCTCCACTCTTCCCTCCACTCTTCCCTCCACCCCAGCTGAGGCTTCCACGGAAGGAGAAGACCCCTCCACCTTGGAGCAGGCTGATGCGCCCAGCTGGAGCCAGGTATATATTTAGTAGCCTAAATTGTGATTGTGTGAATATTAATGCTGTAAACGTTAAAATGTGAAACAATTAACACCCTGAACTCAGAATTGTGAAAAAAACTGACAAAAATTATGCACACTTCTAAAAAGTGTTGGTGCAACATATCGATACATATATAGTGTATACATACATCCAGTAGTGGCAAAAAAAGCGTTAGACAACATTGGTGATCTGCTTGGAAAATGCAGGGGTCCAAATGATAGCCTTTTGGATCTTTTGGAAAATTTAGATGCTCGTTCCTAAGTTTACAATTGGATGATTGAGGAGGCCAGAAACCACAAAACAGGTGTTTGATTTTTGTTTTTATTTGCACACAGGATGAGCTGACCCAGGATGATGCCGGGACAAGTGGTATGGAGGAGGAGGAGGACATGACCAGCGAGAGCCAGGAGGTGGCTGGGCCCAGCACGAGCCAGAGTGACAGCCAGACCCAATTAAGAAGTCTACCTCCACCCCTGCCCTTACCCCCAAGAAGGCCCAGGAGGATGACCATTGTTGAGGAGGAATCACTGCAACTGATTCGGAAGGCGAGTGCGATTCTCGACAAACCCCCCCTTCCAGAAGAGGCCTATGCCAGCTACGTGTCCAGCAGGTTGCTGGAAATGGAGAGGGGCCAACGGCACCTGTGTGAGGGCCTCATTTCTGAGGCAATTAGGGGGGGTTTGAGGGGTGAATTACGAGAATCCACCCGCCTGACCCATGAAGGCCCGACACCAACTTCTCCTCCTCCTCCTCCTCGTCTTCCTTCTTCTCCTCCTCCTCCTCCTCCTACTCCTCCTCCTACCACAAGTCAGCCTCCAAGGAAGCGTGCAGGGAAGACTGCAGGGAAGAGTGCAGGGCAGCGTGGTGGGAAGAGTCGGAAGTGATTGCCTGGCTTCAGTCTGGTCTCACAGAAGACACAGGCTGTTGTAGTGCCACAGCTTGGGGACATAGATGTCATCTGCTGCTGTTCCTGGTCTGTCTGATTCCTGGTCAATCTTCTTGTGCTCCCTATATTGTATGAAATGTGCCCAAGCTTAATTTTTGGCTTCACAAACTTGGTGTCTGCCGTTGGGGCAAAAAGTCTTCACAAAATCTACAAGTGGCTCCAGTGTTGCCTTCCTATTTTGTTTTGCCTTGTTTGTTTTAACCAGAATAAATGGTCATTTAATTTTCAAGAAATAATGATATACGTGCTTGTTATTCAAAAACATAGTTTCTTTAGGAGTAGGCAGGTACATGTCTAAACATTCATTTGACAATACAAGTGTAAAGTGCAACTTCAATGGAACTGCAAGTGCAGTCGCTGGAAAGGTGAGGGTTAAGATCTGAATTAAGGGCAAGCTCTGCTGACTCCACAATTGTATCATGTGTAATAACTAATCCTTTTGATAACCAACAAATAATAAAAAATATCTATATAGAGATATATGTACATATATATAATATATATATATATATATATATATATATATATATATATATATATTTATGGTCGGAGCCCTCGGTCCTTAACGATGTAAAGGAGCAAACATAAACACGCCACAAGACAGACAACAAACTAGACCTGAAGTGTGCCCTGGTCTACCGTAAGGTAAGCCCTGGTGAGCTGCGCCGTGAGGCCCTTTCTGCTAGTAGAGTAGTTAAGAAAAGGGCGCTTACCTGAGGAGTAATGGCTGTTTCTGTAGAGAAACGTGTTGGAGTGTTCTGAGAAGGGGAATGGGTGGGCGGGTACGGCGCGCTGGAACCGACACCGGCCTCGTGGAGAGGTCTGGTATATATACCCTCCGGGCTCCTCCCATAATTGCAGGCCACCATGCTGGCCTTCCTATTTATGGTCGGAGGCCTCGGTCCTTAACGATGTAAAGGAGCAAACATAAACACGCCACAAGACAGACAACAAACTAGACCTGAAGTGTGCCCTGGTCTACCGTAAGGTAAGCCCTGGTGAGCTGCGCCGTGAGGCCCTTTCTGCTAGTAGAGTAGTTAAGAAAAGGGCGCAAAGACTTGTTTTTAGGGAGGTAATGGTTTATTGTTTGGCAAAAGATTGTAAGACTGGTGGTGCCGTGAAGGTGGTGACTCAGACTAGGGTCAGTTGAGACCAGTGAGGGATGGCAGCCATGGTCGAATTGGCTCCGGGTTCCTGGGAAAAGAACAACGGGAAATTGAATCGGGACAGAGCGTCAGCTGAGGTGTTACACTTGCCCGGGATGTGGACGCAGAGGACCTTGAACTGGTGTAGCAGGGATAATTGTACCAGCCTGCGCAGGAAGGCCATAATGGTCAAGGACCTGGATCGGCCTTTGTTTATGATGTCAGCTGTGGCCTGGTTGTCAGTGGAAAAAACCACCGTCTGGCCTGCCCAACTGCTTCCCCAGGTTTGTGCTGCTGCCACTATTGGGTATAGTTCGAATAGGGAAGAGGACTGGCTGAAACCGGGGATTGCCAAGATTTCTGGTGGCCATGGACCGGCAAACCAGTGGGGGCCAAAAATAGCTGCGAAGCCCGTGGAGGCAGCGGCGTCAGTGACAATCCGGGGAGAAGAGGGAGATGCTGCCGGAATGAACATGGAAATGCCATTCCAGTCAGCCAGGAAGTGGTCCCACATGGAAAGGTCGGCTATGGCTGCCTGATCAAGTCTGAGGATCTGGTCTGGGTCTTGACATCCTGTGAGGAAAACTAGGAGGCGGGAGACAAAGGATCGTCCCTGAGGAATGACTCTTACTGCGAAATTTAACATCCCGAGTAAGGACTGAAGTTGCCTCCTGGAGCACCCCTGGGTGGCCGTGAAGGAATGAATGACTTCCCTGATGCGAGTCAACTTGTCTGGTGGTAGGCTGGCCTGCATGGCCTGAGTGTCTAGTATGATGCCTAGGAAGGTGATGCGATGTGCTGGGCCTTCTATCTTCTTCTCCGCTATGGGGACATTGAGGTTGGAGAAGACCTCCCTTAGACTCGTGAGGTCTACCGGGGGACGGTTGGGGTCTTCGATGAGCAGAAAGTCGTCCAAGTAATGGATCACTTTCTGACAGGATGCGTGGTGCGAGAGGATCCAGGACAGGGCCTGTGCGAACGTGTCAAAGAGCCATGGGCTGCTTTTGGATCCAAAGGTCAGTTTCGTGGCGAAGTAGTACTGACCTTTCCACCTGACTCCGTGCCAGCGCCACAGACACGGCTGGATCGGTAGCAGCTTGAAGGCGTCTGCGACGTCTGCTTTGGAGAGCCAGGCGCCCTCGCCTGTGTCTAGGATGGCCTGGATAGCAAGGTCGACAGAAGAGTACTTGAGAGAAAACTCTTGTGAGGGTATAAGGGAATTTAAGCTAGGTGTGTGAGAAGAATAAGGCGCGGACAAATCATAAATTAACCGGAGTTTATTTGAAAACTTCCCTTTTACAAGCCCGATAGGGCTAACTCTCCAAACGGAAAACGGTGGGTGAGAGAAGGGGCCGATCATGTACCCTCGGTCAAGTTCGTTTCGTAGTAGGGTACTGATGGCTTCCTCGTCGGTGGCTGCTGACAGCAGGTTTTTGCACTCGTGGGTGGTGTCGGGGAGTGTGATAAGCCCCGTGTGAAAGCCTGTGGTGAAGCCTTGTACCAGAAAGGCTGCTAGTGAGGGTGACGGGTGTGAGGTGAGGTAGGATTGCAGCCATCCGATATCAATACGGCTTAGTCAGGCTGAGCTGGGCTTATTGATCCCGCAGGTGATCCTGGGGTGGGCTTTGCGGCAAATGAGGCAGACGTGGAGGAGTCTGCAACGTGAGAAGTTGCAGATCCCCAAATTGAAATTGTTGCATATCGGCGCCCCTCCTAAAGTTCGGACGGGCCGTCCGAGTCTGTCCTCCTGGGGGTGTGGTGGGGTTGCGTCTGAATACTGGGATGTGTGCGGGGCTGAGGGGAAGTTGGGGAGGCGTCTACCATCGGGTTCTGAACACCAATTGGCGGTGTGGGTGGAGGATTGGCAGTTAGCGCACAGTGGGGAGCGGAGGCCGGCGAAATGGCGACAGAAGAGTTCGGTGTCGATGGCGCTCCAGTCCGTGGTTGCCTGAAACTGACTGAGCTTGGCTGCTGCCTTTGCTGAAAAGGAGCGATGGTAGTCGTAGAAGGCGCTGCCTCCGTACTTGTACCCTAAATCTGTGACAGCATGAAGGTAGAGGTCTAGTTCTTCCCTCCTGTCGGGTTTGATGGAACAGATGACATCCCGAAACATGCCGAAAGCAAGTACGAATTCCGTCACCGTGAGCTTTCGTGTAAGCCTGTGGTCTTTTGCCTTCAAGATAACGGAAACGTCGCCCCAAGCGTAGGCCTTGTTCTCTGTCACATCGTGTACCGAGATCAGAAGGGATGCCAGGTTGACGTCGCGGCCATCTAGTATTTCCTTCCTGATGTTTGCCGGGATGAGATGTGCGGGGTAAACAGAAAAACCGGCGTGGGGCGTAGCTGTAACGCATGATGCGGGGGTGGCGGGGGCGGCAGCTGGTGGAGTGGGGGTTCCTTGCTGGAACTCCAAGGTCCCCACTCTGGCCTGGACATCAGAGATGGTAGTAGATAGAGAGGAGACCAGCGTGTGAAGTTGGGACACTGCCGAGGCAATTGTCTGTAGTGATGCCTGAGTGTCTGGTGGGGTTGGTGGGGATGGGATGGGGAACAGTAGTCTGTACAGTTCGGCTTTCCTGGCCGTGATGGGGTAGGGGATGTTCCTGCGCCTCAGCTCAGCTGAGAGTCTGGGGATGGTCCAAGCTCTGAAGGCTTGAGAGGAGTTGTCTGCCGGACCCGCTTCGGGGGGTGATGGGGCGGGGGTGAAATCGTCGCTGCTGGCCAGAGACATGGCGTCTGCTAGAATAAAAGAGGGGGGGGGAAGGGAGGGGGGGGGGATGCATGTTTGTCTCGGGTTTCTCTTTTTTTTTTTTTTTGATTTGAAGGGCAGGAGAGCATATATATATGTATGTGGCTGTGGCAAAAAGGGGGGGGGGAGGGGGGGGGCAGGGTGGGAAACCTGTGTGACAGGTCTTTGCGCGCGTGCGCTGAGTGGGATGTTCCATGGGCCTATATGTAAAACTCGGGGGAGGGGGGTGCGTGACACCCGAGGTGAGCCAGGAGGTGACTGGCCGGATGGTTGATGCTCGGGTGTCCGTCTGTGCTCGGCACGGACTGGTTAACCAGAGCCCCCCCAGGGCGGTACTGGGGGGAGTGGCTACTGGTTGATTTGCTAAGTAGGAATGTTTCGATCTGTAGCATTTGACGTAGGTTCGGTCAGCTAATACTTGCACTGCCAGCAAGTCATGAGACTAGGTGACCTTGTCTGCGTAGTGAAGGCTTGTGCTTCGAAAAATAGAGTGATATGCATAGAAGTATGTGACAGTTACTAACGCCTGGAGATTTAATCAAAACTATGGTGTTCTGCTTGGATGGGGAGGGGAGATGTGTGAACGAAGCAAGATACCGTTCGACGGTATGGTAACAATTGGGGGTGCGCGTGAGCGCTGGGTGAGTTTGTTTCTTTGGCCTGTGGAACTCAGAGAATGCGTGACAACCGAGGTAAGCCAGGAGGTGACTGACCAGGTAATCGGTGCTCGGGTGTCCGTCTGTGCTCGGCACGGACT
Organism: Lithobates sylvaticus; assembly: GCA_028564925.1. NCBI lineage: Eukaryota > Metazoa > Chordata > Amphibia > Anura > Ranidae > Lithobates > Lithobates sylvaticus. The sequence continues at coordinate 157,480,284 of CM053029.1, read as the reverse complement.
AGTTCAACCAGAGCCCCACCAGGGCGGTACTGGGGGGAGTGGCTGCTGGTTGGTTGCTAAGTAGGGATGTTTCGATCTGTAGTAGTTTGACGTGGGTTCGGTCAGCTAATACTTGCACTGCCAGCAAGTCATGAGACTAGGTGACCTTGTCTGCGTAGTGAAGACTTGTGCTTCGAAAACAGAGTGACATGCATAGAAGTATGTGACAGTTTCTAACGCCAGGGTACTGAGCCAAATAAGTATGTGGGAGGGGGATATGTGGTGAAAAAGGTGTGAAGAGAATGGAAACTGAAACCAACAATAATTTACGCACCTGCTTGCTGCCCTAGTGATGGAGTCACTGTTGGGGTCAAAACCTGGTGGACCTGGTACCTACGGTAGGGTGACGTAAAATTATTAGTGAGAGGTGGGTTGCAAGAGCTGATTTGGGGCCGTAGTTGACCCCCTGGTGAAGAGATGCAAGCCCTCAAGAAAAAAAGGGGGGGGGTTATTACACATTTTTTTTTTTTTTTTTTTTTTACCTGAAAAGGAACGGGATGGTCTGATCCTGTTGTGTAGGAGACCAGGGGCGATTACTGACCTAAGGAAAAGGTGAAAAGGGATAGAGAAAGGCGTGAGTAGCTGAAGTTTGCTACTGGGGAGGTTGTGGCTGCGAGGCCAATGGAGGTCGAGCTGCAACGATTGCAGAGGTATGTGGGAGGGTGGATGTGGGAGCCGTGACACAAACCTGCGGTGAGGCAAGATGTGCGGGGGGGGGCGGCTGTGCCTCACATTGGCTGGGTTGCCGTGGAAGGCAAGGAGTGGACTGTCTTGCTGAGGTTTGCAAGGTGTGGGGGCCCGTTTACACGAACTTGCGGTGCCTGCAAGAAGTGCGTGGGGAGTGCAGTGACAGATGCTCTGGTGAGTGTGTGTGTGTGTTTTTTTTTTTTTTTTTGGGGGGGGGGGGGGGGGGGGGGTTTGGGGGGGGGGGGGCGTTGTGGTGGACGTGTAAGTGAGGGGATGCTTGCACTGGGTAGCGGGCGTAACAACCAGTGGAAGTGGGGTAATTGTGGGGTAGAAAATGACAGACAATAGCAGTTGAAATGACTCAGTGGAAAAACAGGGGTTTCGACGTAGCGACGAAAAAGCATAAATCCTACCTGCGACGCTGAAGCGGAACGAACTGGGGGTGCGATCGGGAATCGAATCCGTAATCTGGAACGAGGAGCGTCGGACAACTCAGGAACATGTACTGAGTTGTTTGTCGGCCTGGTGACGTGTAATACGGCGCGCTGGAACCGACACCGGCCTCGTGGAGAGGTCTGGTATATATACCCTCCGGGCTCCTCCCATAATTGCAGGCCACCATGCTGGCCTTCCTATATATATATTTTTTATACACGTATAGATCTATATATCTATATATATTAATATATATATATATATATGTAGATATCGATATATATTTTTTTGGGCTTATTGAGAAATATAGATATATTTTTCATTTGGTGATTTGGATATCTATATCTATATCTATATATCTATATCTATATCTATATATATATATATATATATATATATATATAATATATATATATATATATATATATATATATATATATATATACAAATATATAACTTCACTAAAGAATGCTGAAGAAAAAACGTTCGGGAGTACTCTGCGTGAATATACAAGCAGCAAGGCAAAATCATTCTTCAAGTACGATAACATACAAATCCCGCTGTCAGAAAAAAAAAAAAAAAAAAAAAATATTTCAGCAGCGTGACGATTGTGCGAGCTTAAAAACGAAGGCTAGTTTTACCAGACCGAGCGAGTCCGTGACATAATAGCTACTGAGCATGCGTCCTTTTTGGTACGCCGGACCATACTACACACGACCGGATTATCCGCTGGACTGCCAAGTCCAGCGGATAATTTGAGAACAAAACCTGAAACTTTAGTCCGCCGTACTTTGGCCAAAAAAAGTCCGCCGGCGCCCACACACGAGGGGATTATCCGCTGGACTTCGGTCCAGCGGATAATCCCGCGGGATAGTCCCTTCGTGTGTACGCGGCATAACACTGAGCTGCAAAAACCAAAACCAGAAAAATCTATGACCGATATCTGATTTAGACTGTATTTTATGTGGTATGCATGTAAATATTTGTGCCAATGTTTACAAGCCTAATGTGAAAATGCACATGACTATATTGAATGCGCAACCTCTGCTTTTCAGGTAAACCTAAACTGTGTAAGTGGTGCAAGCGCAGAATGACCCTGGCCCCTTAGTTATTCTCAACTATGAGGTCATTCTGCTCCTGGTCTGCCGCTGCCTACACTTTGTTTATTTTTACATCTGAATAAGTCATCCATAGCCAACGAAATGAAAGCCGAGGTCATTCTGCGCCTGAGCCGCCACCTAGTGATGTAACATGGAGAGCTTTCGTTAAACAAGATCTTGCGTAAATTTATATATACACATGTGCATGACACCCTAATCATATTTGGTGCAGCTATTTGTGGAAACCCGAAAATCACACAAACTGTATATAAGCTTGTTGGACATCCCATTCCAAAACCATGGGCATTAATATTGGGTTGTCACCCCTTTGTGGCTATAACAAGCTTCATTCTGGTAAAACTTTATACAAGATTTTGGAGTGTGTCTATAGGCATTTTTTGCCCATTCAGCCAAAGGAGCATTTGTGAGGTCAGATAATGATGTTGGATGAGAAAACTTGGCCATCATGATGATAAATCAAGCCGTGATTTGTGCCAATGTCACATTAAATATTCTTGCACCAAAAACATACTGTATAGCCAAACTTTTATGGGCACCTGACCATCACATCCATAATCAGCATTCTAATTCATTCCCAAGGTGTTCAGTAGGGTTGATAACAGGGCTCTGTGCAGGCCACTCAAGTTCCTATACACCAATGATAATTTCGTCAGCTGCATGTTTTCAGTGCCTAAAACGAAAAGAAAATAAAGTTAGAATTAAGTCAATTGACGAAAACTATGACGAACATTAATTCCAATTTTCATTTAGTCAACTAAAATCTCCAGTACATTTTAGTTGACTAAAATCGAATGGGTTTAGTTAAACTGTAATGCATTATTTAAGCATTTCTATAGAATTTCTGGAGTAAAAATTGAATAACACGTTATTTGTGGTATTAAGTTTTGAACATGCACTACAGACACCCATTTAGCCGTTGTGATTCATAGCATCTTTATAAATAAAATCTAATTTCATAAACAAATACTGCTTTTTGACAAACAGAAGTTCAACTTTAAAGTGTTACGAAACCCACAACAGTAAAATCAGTCTGTATATGCAGCATAGCATGCTTGTTATACTCACTGTGGAATTTAAGGGGTTAATCCTCTGCATTGTGTAAAAATGCTCTTTTATCCTGTATGCATAGATCCTTCCCATCCTGCACTGTCTGTCTGGAGGAAGGCCAGCTAACACAGGCAGAGTAGCCGACCTGCAGTTGTGTCTTTAATGCTGGAGAGAATAATTACTTGTTCTCAGAGCTAGCCAGGTCACATGATATTGACATCACACATGTGGGCGTGTATACAGGCTGAAGTGGAAATCTCCTCCTACCTGACCTCTCAGCACTGGAGAAACTGTAAAGTTTATCACTGACCCTGGTATACAGATCAGCCAAAAAGGTATATAGTGTCAATATTTTATTGTAAAAGTTTAATATACATTTAAAAAAAGAACAAACAAAAAACTGTAAACTCTATGGGCTGTAATGTCAGGCTGCAAGTGGGGATGGGTAAGTAAATGGGAGCGAGGGAGTGCACAGGGCAGGGTGCATTATACTTTGGGATGGGGAAGTGAACTGCAAGTGGGGATGGGGAAGTAAATGGGAGTGAGGGAGTGCACAGGGCAGAGAACTGGACGATGTGGGGAGGCTGTTATTTTACACAGTGCTAAGCACTGCTACCTTGTTGGGAGGGGAAACACTCACCATGTCACATACATCCAAACAGACACAAATCTGATGGAGGGGTCACTCTTCTGTGGTTTGCATGGCATTGTTCCAGAACTCCCAGGCAGCAGGCAGACAGAGGGAGCCTGCGTGTCTCAGCCAATACAGCTTGCCGATAGAGTCAGGGGGCTGGGGATTTAACAGACAGACGGAGCTCTGAGGAAAGCAGAAGTTCAGGTGGGTACTGGAGATTTTAGTAGACTAAAATGTACTGCAGATTTCAGTCGACTAAAATGTGCTGGAGATTTTAGTAGACTGAAATATGACTAAAACTAAAATGGCATTTTAGTCAAAAGACTACGACTAAAACTAAATGGAAATTTGAAGTCAAAATTAACAGTGCTCCACACCTAACTGGTCATGCAATGGAGCTGGCTTTGCACACAGGAGCAAAGTCATGCTGGAACAGAAAAGAGCCTTTCTGTTACCACCAGATTGGATGTGCACAAATATATTCTGTAGGGATAACCATGCTCTTCACTGGAAACACCTGAATACAGTCATTTGGGGGGGGGGGGGGGGGGGGGCCGTTGGGTAGACATACTGTAAGCCATATAATATACATATATTGTATATTTGAACTTTGCAGGCAGATGTTTTGCTTGATTGTCCTTAAATGCTCAGGTATGTAAATACACGCTTACAACATATACACTTCCGTGTGACTCAGCTTTGAATCCCACCCTGCAATTTTCCCCGCTGTGTGTGTACAATCTATTCCTTATTTTCTGCAAATTTGTCATCTCTAATCAGTATATTTTGATGTGGCCTCAATAAAACCCAGCCTCGCGTCTGTCTCGCTCAGTGTTTGTTTCCCTCACGCAGTCACTCCGTAAATCTTGAAATTTGCAATTCTTAAACAAGCCCCCTGAGGGCAGCTGAATTTTCAAATCAAAGTGGGAGAGGTACCTTCTCACTATCCATGACCACACAGGCATTAGCACCTCGGCAAGGGACACCCACTCCAGCGAAACTGCATGCTCCGGTGTATACAAACAGCCTCTGTACACCAAGGGATGATGAGATTTGTAGTACTGCTGGGAATACCTCCTTCATAGCGCCTAACTGTCCTTCTGTAAAACCCAAATCACTCACTTATTCAGAATAGTCTATTTTTTAATTCTAATGCATAGATCTGTTTAAATAAACGCTCCTTTTCATAGGGGTGTCCTCCCTTCTCATTGCCTTTTCCATATGATAAATTGAATGTTATGGATAAACTAACGCTAAGGCCCTTCCTTTCACTTCTGAGCAAAGCGGGAGCGTCAAGTTTTTCTTGCGTTTTTTTTGTGCTTTTAAAAGCAACACCATTCTACAAAATGGTCTGTTTTGAACTGACTTTGGTGCGTTTTTAAATGGCGTGTTTTTACGTGGGTTCTTTTGTTTGTTTTTTCGATACAAGACACCCATTTGTTTAGCGCATTTGGGCTACTGTTAACAATGAATGGCACCAAAAATGCATTGCACGTTTTGGCACATTTTTAATGTGTTCCGGAATTTTTGCCCAAATCTTGCAATTCTGCTACACAGATCCTTAAAGTGGACCTCCCATTAACTTGTCTGCATTAATCTTAGCATGTCAAAATACACAGCAACAGTATTGTTTTTAATTAAAGCAGACCTCAATCATTTTTTAAATGTTCTGGCTTATGATGGGTTAGAGTAAAGAAAACGAAATCCGTGTTCTCCAAAAGTTACCCACACACATACACTACTTAATGGTCCTGTAATCATGAAAACCATGAAACTGTTTCTTGCTGTGTTTTTCTGCCTCCTTGTAATGTCCTCCGTGAGATCCCAAACATCTCCCTTTTTCCGCTCACTTACTTTTGCTTTAAATAAGCAGTTTTGGTCATGTGCCCAGCTCTATGCACATTATAAATCCCATAGTCCATGGTACCCAATCCATTGTGGAAGCAAGCAAGAGAGGGTGTCTACATTCCAACATACAGTGAGACCATGGAGAACAATTGTAGCCACCCTCTAACAAGAAGTTAGATAACAGCAGCAAAAAATAAATAAAAATATATAAAAAAAAGGAACTTGAAGATCTCAAGGAGGCTGTAACAGAAGGGACTTTTTGAGTTCGCACTTTAATAGATTTTTGTTTTAAATCAGAGTTTAGTATCACTTTAAGTCCAACAAGGTGTATGCCACTTCATGGACTTATCTCTTTTATTTTAAATTTACAGTTTTACTGAGAGCCGCTGACAGTAGTGATATGTGCGAAAACAAGTAATAATTGATCCTCTGCGCTACTATGGGAAAATGTATATGTATATCCAAATAGCCTTGTGGAGAACTGCTGCAATACCTGATGAATTCACAACTTCACAAGCATAAAAAATAATAAAGTGATATTGCGCTATTCCATATGTGTAAATATAAAAATCATAAAATAAATATCCAAAATTAAGAAAAATCACAAACAACAGTGATAATTGTGATTGTAAAATATGCAAATAAAGTGTCTAAAATAGACTTGAAATTCAAGTGTTCAAATATAATTGATAACAAGTACTTTGATATATTAATAATCCCGAGTCTTTCTGCTTCCACAAACACCTCAGTGCTCACAGAATTCTCACCTCATAGGTACATAACATGAGCCTCGGATGAACCTCCAATATGGGTAAGATGGTCCATCCCTCCAGAGACTCCTTCGCTTATCCTCAGATAGAGATCCAGACTCATATATAAAGATGAAGTAGACAAAAGAGTCTGTAATAGTGTAGTACCATTAAAAATGACCATTTATTAAAACAATTATTGCTTATATCTAAATTCAGCAATCTGCGCTCAAAAGGAGAAAAACATTGGCGTTTTCTGCCTCTTGCGTCACTTCCGGTCCGCTGTGTACTCCGGCCACGCCCAGTAGTGATGTTGTGATGTCAAACAGCAGCCACTCTGCCGCCCCTCCCCACTGCTGTCCATTCACAGAAGGCTTTGTATTTTGTAAAAGGGTTCACGTAATACAAAGCCTTCCCTGACTGAGCAAGAGGGGAGGGACAGGCAGAGCGGCTGCACACAACTCTGGAGGATGTGAGACCCTAAGGGCTTTTTCACACGTGTCCGTGTACGGAGACTGCTCTGCACAGCGGGGGATCGCTCCGTCGATCCCCCGCTGTGCAGGAAAATGACAGGTCTGTCTCTGCACACTGTGCAGGGACGGACCTGTCAGAGCGCCGCTCTCCCCTATGGGGGATCGGATGACGACAGACCGTAGAGTCCTTCGTCACCCGATCTGATCCACAGATGGATGGAAAAATAGCTTTTTCCTCCGTCACACTTTTTCGGAGCGGAGCGGGTCGGGTGTCAGCGGACATGTCACCGCTGACATCCGTCCCTCCATAGAGGTCTATGGAGGGTCCGTTCAGGTCCGCCAAAAAAACTGACAGGCGGACCTGAACGGACCGCCCATGTGAAAGGGGCCTAAGGTCTTGCATCAGTGACGGAAGTACAGCAATAGCTGTACAGACGCCTGATGCTCAGTAAAAATTGTAAATAAAAGATATAGATACACCTTACATGTAAATAAACCAGCACATTTTAAAAAGTGCAGAATTCCTGAAGTTCCTGAAGTTCTTCTTTAAAGCTCCAGCTTTTATCAATAAAAAGCTGTCCTTTGCTCCAGTCAGTGCCTTTGCCTAGGATGAGATGATTTCATCAGTCTGCTGCAGGCAGGAGAATGCATTTTTCCTCACTCTCCTCTCCTCCAGTATCAGACTGCAATCTGCATTGTAAATTTGTAGCAAAGTGTTCACCTTTACATGCCTGAAAATAAATGAACAAAGGAAATGTCTTTAATATGCATTTAAAATGACACTGTCACTATATTCTTCTTTTTTTTTTTATATAATCTTTTTTTTGAAAAAAAGGTTTTTGAACAACAAACAGGTGAACATAGAATAAAACATACATGTCTATCAAGTTAGTACATAACATGTAGGGCTTGCGCCAGATGCATATGGTCAGTAGACAGTAGACATGTTACACAGGGTCATACACTCTACAGGGGCCAACCTAGGGGGATTGGTTATCAACATGTCACACCCACGATATGAGTTCAAACAGCATTGTGTCACCCCTGTCCTCTCCTTCTGGTGTCGCCCTGCCGAGGATGTGAGCCTCTAATCAGAGATCTAGTTTAGACCTTACTTCCTGTGTCCAGCCCATACACTCAACTGGAATATTATAGGGGATAAACCAAATTGGGGAGGGGGGGGGGGGTGAATAAAGTAAAATAAATTAAGAATAAGTAAAATAAAATAAAAAAAACAACAACAGGGGGAGGGGGGTCTACATCTGCTGATACATGCTAATACCTTAAACTAGTAAAGGCTATGGCAAGCCTACTGAGGCATAGGCTTTACACCTTCTTAAGCCCTAAGTGCCTCTGGCCCTCCACGACACTGTCACTATATTCTAAATGGGTTTTGCAAAGGCTCTTCCCTAACCCACTTCTACTCACCTTACCTGTGCTCCCTCACCACTTCCTTCCTCGTAGCTGCAGCAAGTCAGATAGAGCCTGCCTAATTTCCTGGCTGAAGGATCCCAGACTAGCATCATCCAGCTTATTTCTTCCCAGCCTGACTATCCTTGGCCTGCCCCTTCCATTTATTGGATTTAAGTTCTTTTATCCATGGAGTCTCAGGATCACATGTGGGCATTACCTAGGGTGGTCTTATGCAAACTAAGCCTACAGAGGAATACCCACCCCTCCAGACTGACACCCACCTAGTAAGGCATTTTGATATTTGGGTAACTGCTTCCACTGCTTGCTTGCCTCAGAGCTGAGGGCTGTTGAGCAAGGTTCTAGGTCAGAGTGCTGTGATGTTTTCAGGGAGCTGTACGCAGGGTTGGTGCAAGGATTTTTGACACCCTAGGCAAAACCTAATTTTGCCGCCCCCATTGGCTCTACTCCTGACTCCACCCCCTTTGTCCTGCCCATGTGACAGAAGGCCCCACTATACAGGAAGCATCGCTTTGCTTCCTCTAGCGCTGGCTCCAGTGCTGCACTGCACCTCTAATTACACTACCGGTCGGACTGAGTTAGTTACATGCTGCAGCCTGCATAGCATGCAGACGTGGAGGGAAACCAGCGTCCGGGCGCCCCTAGGCAGCAGTGCGCCCTAGGCGACTGCCTAGTTTGCCTAGTGGTAGCACCGGCCCTGGCTGTACGGCACCCTACCGGCCCCTTCCTCCAGCCATGATCAGTTCCAGCACCAGCCTCCATTGCATGGAAAACCAAAGAGACCCAAAGATGATGTCACTTGAAATTGAAAATAACGAATGTAATAAAAATAGAAATTTTTTTTTGAAAAAAATCATTAGCATGTTAATGAGGAGGGAAAAAGAGGAACCAGGGAAGGGAATATAAGCAGAATAAATTTCAGCTTTAAAAATCATGAAAAAGGTGGTGATAGCAGGGAATAACCACAGCAAACATGACACAACGCGAAAATTACAAATCTTAGCTTTTGACTGACTCCAAAAAAATAATCTAATCTGATAAAAAAAAAAAAAAAGAAGTACAATTTATAATAGGGTTCTAGCCAAAATGTATGTGTCATTTATCATTGTCTTTGTTCTCATTGGATAAACTCCCTCTCAATTTCTGCCCATTGTCACCGGGGGAGGAAGTGAAGGGGGCCCTTTTTAACAGAACCACAAAATAAATATTTCAGTCCCTAACTCTTCATCTCCCCATCCAAACAAAGAAGCAGTCTGGCCAGAGTTACACCTTAAATGAAAACGATGGAAATTGTCTCATTTCTTTTAGTTAAATTGCACCTTTATCTGAACTTTCCTCTGCCCCGTTTTTGTTTTTTTTTCACGCCGGTTTCATTTTAACGTGAACATTTAACATATGCTATTTTTGGGGTGAGTTTGCTGTTCTTGGAAGGCAGAGGCTCTTCACTCATTACAGCGCACCAAATGACGTGCGCAAATTTTAAACCCTTCAAGGTTGAACCTCGCGGCGCTCTCGGCGAGAGGCTCTTACAGCCCCTGTGTTCCTACCTTCTCCTCTTTATTTTTGTACAACGTCAGCGCTATAGGACAATAATAACAACATTGTACACGAAAGACAAAAGTTGGATTCAGGGCGAAGATTTTCTTGCTACACAAGTAAAATTTCTGCTTATTAAGTTAACACAATTTCCATATAACGTTTTGGAAAAATAAACACTCTAAAGATGTGACTTTTTTTTTTTTTTTTAAGAAAAAGAAAAACAGCTCTGGAAGAATATTGGAAGCAGAGAGGTCTTAAGAGTTTGGGCTCAGTTTCCATGAGAACTTTTCCAAACTCTCATCTTATTGTTTTGCGTGGATTGCGTTTCTCTTCCCTGAGGTTCAGGTTTAACTCTTTGGACATCAGAACCCGCTTATTCCTGGAAGTCGACGACGGGGGTTCGATCCAGCCAGAATGAATCACGCTTATTAATGTTCATACAAGGACGCGCGGGCACACCCTGCTCTAGCGTCTTTGACCGTGTAACATCTCTTTAATCAGACAAACCGCTGTTAGCGACGATTGGACTCTGGAATAAAATGACTCTGGAATAAAACTTGGCCCTTTTAGGCATCGGGGCTTATGGGGACATTATATGGGAATGTTGCTGGAGTTTTAAAACCAAGTAGGAATTGCTCATCGCGCTGAATTCAGCAAAAATAGCTTGTAATATGGAACTTATTTCCGCCAAAATTTGACAGCGATATTCAGTAGGTTTAAAAGCATGTTCTACAAAAGTGTTGGGCTTTAGGGGAGCCACAATTGGCTTTGCTGACATTCAAACATACTTTGCCAAAGCAATTGAGGAAGAATTTTAGCAAAAAACACATAAAAAAGTACAGTAACTTATATACACATTTGATTAAATGTTAGAGGACACATGATCATAATCAGCATCCTATAGCAGATCCTTGGACATCCCATTCCAAAACCATTGCCATGACTATAACAACTTCTACTCTTCAGGGAAGGCTTTCCACAAGATTTTGTGAGGAGTATTTGGGAATTTGTTCTCATTTATGAGGTCAGGTAGTGATACTGATTGAGAAGACCTGGCTTTCCAATTCATCCCAAAGTTGTTTAATAGGACTGAGGTCAAGGCTCTGTGCAGGTCACCCAAGTTCTGCCACAACAACTCATTAAACCTTGTCTTTATGGAGATGGTTTCTGTACTTGAACTCAATATTTTAGAAGGGTGTTCACATGCATTTGGCTATATAGTGTGTAAACATCAATTTCATTCACATTTTTGTAAAACCAAGTCTTGCAGAATTTTTAGGGTGCTTTTGAATGTCATTGAAGGTCACATGTATCTATATGCCCTAATACATGTCAACCCCATAACAGGCCTGATGCACTGGGTGGCTGTGAGTATCTAAATCTTCGTAGCTCTTCATTTAGTAATAGAACCTGTGTACAAAGCTAAGACAAGTAGACATGCAGATCTGGCCCACCTCCTCCCAACACTTACGTGTGCTTTGCACTCTTCCACAAACATACAGCTGACCTGTAAAGAGAACCTGTACTAGGAGAAAAACGTTCTTGCCACTGCTGATTTCCTTATGAAATTTCAGTGCTTTTAGGAACATTTTTCAAAAAAGCTTTAACTTTTTATTATTGAAAGCTAAGATGTTGCCAACAGTCTTCTGCAGGCAAAGGGAAGAATTTCCTCAGTCTCCTGTCCCCCAGTATTCAAACTGCAGCCTCTTAATTTTGTAGTAAGGTGAGAGGCTGCAGCAGAGACTGGTCTGTGTCAGACATTTATGAACACAGGCAAGAACTGGAGAGGCATTTGGATTTGCATAACTGTGTCATCGTTGGGTCAGGATTTCAGTCCAGGAAACTGAGGGTGACCCTGGATGATGTCTTAACAAAGATGGGTCCATCCTCCTGGACAAAAAAAGCAGATGAAGAGAGAGTATTATGATCTCTGAGATAGGTCACTTTAAGCACAGGGTGTGCATCTGTGCTGTTTGGAAAGAAGCCTTCACAGAATAAGTTATGATAAGTTACAGGAAAGTAACACAAAGCTTTCTTCTGTAAGTATATAAATCAGCCCATCCATAAAGAGTTACATTAAACCTGATATCCGTGTTCACAGTGATCTCTCACTAATGCTTGTGGTTGATGCAGTTTTTAGTATATCTTGGATGCAGCTACTCTGGAGGTTCCAGCAAGAGTGTTGAAGCAAAAGAGGTTTGTAACTAAATTTAAAGGTATACTCCAGTCAAACATGAACAAGAGACTCAAGCTACCACGTGAACAGCTAAAATTCTAAAGCCTCTCCTACACTCAACTGCACAAATTAGTCAACCCCTTTTTGTTTTTTAGATTAGTCCCATTTATTGCCTTCTGCTGAAGTAACATGTTGGAAACTTTTACCTCAATCAGCAGCTGCAGCTGCTGATGAGTGCATTTTGACAGCAGTGGGTACTGCTGTCAGAATACAATGTCATGGTGGGGGTATATTCTTCTATGCACCTTGTATGTGTGGATGGAGGAATCTGTGATTAGCCAACCTTAGGGTGATTCGCTTGTTGAGTATACTTCTGTCTCAGCTCGGGTCTTAGGAGTTCACTCTTGATGCTCTAGGGAGGCCCACATTCGGTAGTACTTGAGGAACTTCAAAATGGTCAAATTGTTGAAACAAGGGATGTAAAAAAACATTGGTGGAGCAAAGGTGTGCGAATGGCAAATATAAATCAATCCAAGGGAGACATAGATTTCTTGATAAAAGTTTAATTTTATTGAACACTAAAAGTATGTCAGTAAGGGGTTGATTTACTAAAGCTAGAGAGAGCAAAATATGGTGCAGCTGCATGGTAGCCAATCAGCTTCTAACTACAGCTTTTTAAATAAAGCTTTGGAAAAAACCTGGAAGCCGATTGGTTTCTTTGAAGAGCTGCAGCAGATTTTGCACTCTCCAGTTTTAGTAAATGAACCCCTAAGTGACAACTGGGATTCCATTACAGCGCTGGTCCAAACACCCCTGGAAATAGTGACGGGGAGTGAAAGGGCACAAAGTGACATGAATACCGATAGTCCAGGACACAGGTGACCACTATTGGTTGGCATAGAAGTACTCTTGTAAACTGTGGAGGAAACCACTGGAGAACTGGGAGACGTAGCAACAGAGGAGCAGACTGGAACATGCAGCTGACAGAGGCACCAGCACCCTTGACAGCCAGAGGTAAAGTCTGGGGCAGCCAGTAATTTACAAACTGGAAGACAGATATCAGGAAAAGCAGAAGACAGAAGTATGGTGAAAAGCAAGCTAAGGTCAGCAAGAGATAGCAGAATCCAGGTCAGGAAGCAAGCCAAGGTCATCAATGGATAGACAGCAGGGTCATGGTTGGGAGGCAAGCTGAGGTCAGCCAGAAGTAGACAGATGAGCCAAGGTCAAAATCAAGCTGGTTCACAACAGGAGGTCTCATGCTCTCATGCATTTTTCGTGCAAACACGTGTACCAACATAACCTGCTAGCAACGATTCTTGTTCTGCCTATTGGTGCATTTTCACATCTTCTCCTGAATCTCTCCCTCAGTCTGGTCCCTACAGTCCAGTCTATTACAGTCACTGTGTTACAGCCTGCTGCAGTTGAGTCATTACAATCCAATCCACTATGGTCTAGTCTGTTACTTTGCTATGGTCTAGTTTCCAGTTTTGTGCCACTACTTGTAATATTTTCAGTACTTTCATTTCCTGTTTCAAGCAGCCAGTTCTTCAACTTGCTGTACATCTATTCATGTTTTTGAATAACCTATTGGATGACCTGAAAGAAAAGTCCAAGCTCCCATGAGGAAGTCTCAGGTGGCACAACTATCCCTTAGCCTCCATCTTCAAAGAAAAAGGTAATGTCAAGAAAAGGGAAAGGGGGTCTACTTCCCCACTCTGCTTCAGCTCCAGATCTTACATGCAATGTGTGAAAAGGCTAAGTTCACCTTTAGGGAAAAATAATAAATGCACATATTTAAAACATTTTTCCCCCTAGGAGCCTGCAAAGCATTGCACCCATGATTGTGGGTGCAATGTCAGGCTCCTACAGACCAGTCATCCAGTTTTCTGCTCATATATCTGTAATAGCTTTCTGTTAGAAAGCTGGAGGATTTGTGAATGGGCCTTCACAGTCCACTGAGAACTACAAGCCATCTGTTATGGTGGCAGACGGGACATGTAGTTTCTTCATTCCCTGAGCTCTGTAAATTAATGACGCAGCTGTGCATGTAGGTGGGGTGCAGCATGGTGTGGAGACAATACTTCACATAGGCAGGTGCAATAAAACTTGTACTGAAGAAATGCAGTGAGAGTTCAGAACACATCCGGGGGAAGGCAACCCAGCCAGGCACACTCACAGTTCAGCAGCGGAGAGGAACAGATTCCAGCCGGAATTACAGCGTCTGTTGAGAGGGCACTGAATGTGGCCTGGCCGTCAGGTCTCAATCAAGAAAATGTCCAGAAGAAATACAACCCTACATTTACTCTCCTCATCAGGAACCTCTCCCTAGTGATGTCGTTGTCCCTCACAGGTGGGGTATCTGTCCTTACTCTGTCCACTCGCCAAAAAGCACTCCAAGCCAGGGCCTTATATAGACTCTGCCTGACCCAAGATGGCTGCTTGAGTCACACGGGGCAGAAGCATCCAATAGGATAGATCCCCAAGTGACCCAGGAACCTTATTCCTCCTGACTTCCTCTCCAACAGCAGCACTGTTGCGTTGAGTGCCATCTGCTGGGGGAACACAGACTGCACCTGCCTACATGCAAGCCAGGAGGTGAAGGGTTTGTGGGGGGTGAGGGGAACATGTGCTGCAACACGTTACACTCTAAATACGAGTGTAACGATCCAAGAGGTGAACTTATCCTTTAAGAGCAGTTTCTTGAAGCTGAATTTGAAATATCTTGTGATATATTGCCCACATTTTGTTTAATTTTTGAATGGACAATTATTTGTGGAGACCTGACCATCACACATACCAATATGGCAAAAATGTATGTGGACACCCCTCCAAATTGCATTCAGGTTTTTCCAGTGACTGGTACAGTAAATGTTACAGAATATGAATATATATTTTGAAAACTGTAAGCTAACAACCTTGATGGAACAGTTTGGAGAAGGCCCTTTTCCGTTCAAGTATGGCTGTTTCCCTGTGCACAGCCCAGCTTCAGAAAGACATGTGTAGTGCTACTCCCATAAGAGCCGCTGGATTACTGTCCAGGTCTTCCCAAACTTGCCCCACAGCCAGGCAAACAACAGGCTTATTCAGTCTTTCTCTAACAACCTAGGGGATGTTGCTTTTGTGGTTTTTATTTTTGGAAAACGTGGATAGGGTTGAGGAAAGTGGTGGGATACTCCAAAGAAAAGATGTACAACTTGAGGACTATTTATTTTTTATTTGAGGACCCTTTCTGAGCAAGCTTTAATAAAGGTTTGAAACAACCAGTAGACTTCAGCCTAAGTAGTAATAGTTAGAGCCACAAGAGCAAAATAGGAGATTATCTGGACAGAGCTCTTCAGGACACTTTAACAGATCCACAGCTGACTAGAAGGCAGAGAGGGGTAGCTAGAGCACAGGGATTCTCAGTGTCTGTAATCATAAGGGCCAAGGACAGATTGTAGCCTCCTTCCAATCTTCCAAGTGATACCCTCCAGTGATACCAGACAGATCTTTGGCAGACAGTTCCCCTCAGTCAGCTTCTTCTAAGCACCTGGGTCCCAGCATTCCTCCCTTAAGGCCACCCATCTGAGGCCTCTCAAACAGCAGATTCTGCCTGGGAGGGCAGTATGCCCCTTAGGCTGGACTCCTCCACTCTGGAACAAGACCCAGAGCTCTGTGTGCTCCCAGAATAAATACAGTCTCCCAGCATGCATTCAGAGCCTGCCTCTCTGGTATAGGCTGAAGCTGCATCTATATTCATGCTGCCATATGCATAACTCCACACCTATCATCGAGAAACTTTTCAAGTTACCTGGATACAGAGGGAGTTATCAGGCAGACTGGCAGCAGCAGAACACACACAGAGCAGACTTAGCTAAACAATCACAGCTCACTAAGTACAAAGTGAGCCAAGCGATGCTTTTACCTTATCCAAAAATACAGCCACACTGACTACAGTGTGACAACTACATCTTCTTTTCAAAAACAACAATAACACTTACCTAACTATCCTAGCACCTACCTAGGAGGGTGCTACATATGATTTGACACTACTGAACACTTTTGGGAAGAATTGGGATGCCAATTGTAAGCCAGGTCTTCTCATTCATCATTAGTACATGACATCAAATGGGCACAAATTCTCATTGTCACACTTCAAACTGTTATCATATCCCCTCGTAAGCATCTCTTCTCCTGGGAGAATAAGTTTAATGTTTGTAGTCATTTCTTATAACTGAGGTCCATCAGTCCTCCCTTTTTTTCTTTGTTGCCCTTCTCTGGTCTCTCTGGACACCAGAACTGGACAGCATACTTAAGGTGTGGTCAGACCAGAGTTTTGTAGAAGTAAAGTGGTAGAATTATAATTTTATCTCTTGAGTAAATACCCTTTTTAATGCAAGATCATAGTCTGCTGGCTTTGCTTGCTGCAACTTTGCATTGCATGTTTTTGCTGGACGTGTGATCTACTAGGACCCCAAGACCTTTTTCCATAATGCTAAGAAAGTACAACAAACTCTGAAGACATGGCCACGCTGGAACGAAACACTCATATTGAACCAGGCAAGGGATGTCGGTGCATACTGTAGGCACTGGACAGCATCCGTCAGAGGAGATGGCTGAAAGGCAGATCAGCAATGGGGCCCCTGAATCCGCTCTGTCCCTCCTCCACAGGAACCTGTCCCTATGCTAATCAAGCTGTCCCTATCCAACGGGGGCTCTGTCCCTGACCAGTATGCGTGCCTGTGGTTCCTAGGTATATATCTTGAACCAATTTTAAATATTTCTGTAACATCTGGAGGACATTCAAAACTAAACAAAATTAAATCTGTATGTAGAGAATAACAAGAGCTGTCGTCGCTGACCTCCTTTGAAAATGCTGGGTGTCTGGCTAAGTCTAGCATCTAAGTTTAAGTGGAATGTCTCCCATCTCCACCACCACTAACACACAGACCGGGTGCTTGCCCAATTCTTTACAGATTCCAATGAGCAAAAAAGAATTTTGGTTGGCTGCACGTCCAGTAAAATCACTTTTATTTTAGCAAGTTCATAAAAACAAGTCCAAAAACACAAATAGAGGGGAACAGCATCACCAGCTGTGGCATCTAAGCTTAAGTGGAACTTCAGATCACTGAGCAGTAGACTGGGAAGCCAGAGATTTGAAGTTTAAAGCTGGTAAGCAGCTTGTACATTAGTACTGTACAGTGTATACCATATACATTTGGAAAATTATCCAGAACAATCTGGAATAGATAATAAATATAAATCATTCATTCATCTAATTACTTTCCAATATGATGGAGTGCGGCCAGCATCAACCATGGGCGGTGTACATTACAGAATGTGAGCTAATGAGCAGATGAAAACAATACATGAGTATGACATTCAGTAATGAAACACATTGGGTGTCGTCTCTGCATCTTTTGTGGAAGCCACACATTGGAGGTCCAGTGAGACACAGTACTGTGAACAGAAGAGGAGGGACTGGTGTGGTTTCACCTCATTGTAGCTATCCGAAAAGGAAATATTGACATTTCGTGGCTGTCTTGGGTTGTCCAGGAACTAACATGGGACATCAAGAAAATTAATGTAGCAACTGGCTCACTTTTTGGAATTTAAGACAAATTACATGTAAAAGAATCAAAAGCTGAGAATTGTTCCCCATTGAAGCACAGAAGAACAGCTAATGAAAGCAATATTGTTTTTATTTTCTCTATGTAAGAAGCACTGACATATTACATAGCTCCTTGCAGAATGCATAGTACTTTTAACAACAGTCCTAGCCCCAGACGAGTGCACGTTTCCACAGAAATACACACCTGGACCAGCCTTGTCAGACATTTTTTATCCTAAGAATGCAAAGAACCATTTACAGCAGTCCCCATCCTTGGGGAGTTTGAATGTTAATGTACCTATCACAGTATTACACAACCATAGTTGCCAACATTGTCAGAAAAATGTATAGGGACACTTTTTTGTCTGTAGGTGGAGTCTTTTTATAATTAGGGGTGTGGAATTCATTTGTAGGCGTGTTGTAGCAGGGAAGAAAATGGGCGTGTTTTAAACTAAATATTGGGTGTGGCTTAACGGGGCATGGTTCAAATGGGGTGTGGTTTGAATCTGAGATGGATGTAGGGAGAGAGAAATAGGGAGGAAAGGAGAGAGAATCAAGGAAAGAAAGAGGGATGGAGGGACAGCAGGCCCAGATCCTACCCGACAATAGCAATATGTGTATTTCATAAAGTTTAACAATCAGTCGATAAAGATACTCCAAACACCTGGTGTTGGCACTTCAATCATCGTAAATGAAGCAAAAAATAAGTTCTGGACAGCCGCACTACGGAATATAGCCTTTATTGTAAAAAAATCCAAGAAATACAAGCCGCAGCAGAAAATGGGACAAATGAGCTGACGTGTTTCACACTTAGCAGTGCTTAGTCATAGCTCATGTTGTGTCAGGATGAATGCAGCGCATTATTTCTATTATTTCTATTATTACATTGTAATATAAAATAAAATCATTCAACTCACCATAATGCAGAATCAGTGGGAGCAGTCTGAGTGTGTCACTTGCCACGTCGCCTGCCACCAGATACCAACAGGTGTCCCCAGCAGAGTCCCTCCTTACATCAGGTGTTCCCAGCAGAGTCCCCCCTTACACCAGGCATTCCCAGCAAAGTCCCTCCTTACACCAGGCATTCCCAGCACGGTCCCTCCTTACATCAGGTGTCCCCAGAAGGGTCCCTCCTAACATCAGGCATTCCCAGCAGAGTCCCTCCTTACATCAGGCATTCCTATCTCCATTTCTCAGTGTACAGCTGAGAGGTGGAGCCAGCCGCTCCTGTCCCCTCCCCAGCCTGGCACTCCAGTGAGCACTGGATGGGCAGAGCGGAGAGCAGTGACTTAACACTAAGTTTTTGAGTAGAGATGGGCCGAACACCTCCCGGTTCAGTTTGCACCAGAACAGCCAAACATTACAAAAAGTTTGGACTCAAACACTAAACCCCTTTGAAGTCTATGGGACCCGAACTTGAAAAATCCAAAGCCCCCAAAATCCACAACAGACCCTTATCCAGGCTAGGAAAGGGGGGTACCATAAACATCGGGGGTGGGTGCTTTGGGGTGGGGGGACTCTGCCCCCCACCCCCCAGGGCACCTTGTCCCCATGAGGACAGGGACATTTTCCCGACAACCCTGGGCTGTGGTTTTGGGGGTTTTCGGACAGGGGGCTTATCAGAATCTGGAAGCCCCTTTAACAAGGGGGCCCCAGATCCTGGCTTCCCCACTATGTGAATGAGTATAGTGTATATAGGTTAAGGGTAAGGGGCTGGGGATATGGGGTATGAGGTATATAGGTAAGGGGCAGAGCCACCTGGTGACATTCCCTGGTGGTTCTACTGCCTTGTGACGTCACCAACCGGTGCATTGGGGGACAGCATTTTTTTTTTCATATTGCCGGTAGTTTTTTCTTTCAGCTGTCAGCCACCCATCTCCTAACAACATATTGATTGTGCGCTCAGTGGGCAAACATCCCACCAAGCGCACAGAAAATGTGGGTGTTCGCCGAACGGGCGATGTTCGGGTCGAACTTTTGCTTGGCCCAAACCGTTTACCCAACACTATTTTTGAGTTGTGAGAACAACCTTTAGCACATAGTGAAAAGCCACACAAACACAGGGACATCACAGAAACTCCATCCACTCAATGCCTGGGAGTACATCAAGCCAGAAGCCTGGCACTGTAAACCAGTGGTACTAACCACCTAGCCATTATCATGCTCTAGGTAAGGGTGGTCATATACAGCCTAAACATTTGCATGTGATGTACCAACTAAAAGTTTACTTGCAAAAAAAGATCTTTACTTGCTTACCTTTGACTAGAAGTCTCATGCTCTGTATACTGATGCTATTTTTCACTCTACGTTATAAAACTGCTTTATTTGAATCTCCAAAATGGTCAGACAGACCAGTGCTGTAGCTTTTCCCACTCCTGGTCTAGGGAGTAGAAATATTAGTGATGTCACCATGACCAGCACACTAGGAACTCTGCTGCACTCAGACTGTTGCAGAAATTCATCAGTTTGACCAGGCGACCAATGTCACTAGAATGGAAAGTATGGGAAAATTCTAAACAACCCGACAGGGGTTTTAAAGCTGAAGTTTAAATTACCTGGTAAAACAACCTATTCAGTTTAAAATTAAAATGCAATGCAAAATAGAAATACCCTTTTTTTTTATATATACAGTGCTGTGAAAAAGTATTTGCCCCCTTCCTGATTTATTTATTTTTTTTGCATATTTCTCACACTTAAATGATTCAGATCATCAAACTAATTTTAATATTACACAAAGATAACCCGAGTAGATCCAAGATGCAGTCTTTAAATTATTATTTCATTTATTAAGGGAAAAAAGCTGTTCAAACCTGCCTGGCCATATGTGAAAAAGTAATTGCCCCCTCCCAAGCTGAATCACCTTGGTTGGGTCTGGGTGTCAGTAGCTCCAGCTGCTCCGTCTAAAGCTCCGGCCTTTCAGCCTTCCCTGGATCCCCTTCAGCCTTGTACCGGCATCCAGCCCCCACCCTTCAGGCACGGGGACCGGGTACACGACCCCCCCGGCCCCTCACACACCTTCCCGCGGCATCCATCACCGCCGCACGCACCGCTGCCCGTCCACCGCTGCCCGTCCCGCAGGCGTCCAGGAAACACCGCGGCTTGGGCCTAGCCCGGCCGGCGCCGTGTCACTGATTCAGCAGGAGGTGCTCGCCCCGTTCTTACAGCTCCCACGCCACCCACGCGGCCCGGTACACCAATCGGACCCCCACCACCCGCGACTGCCGCACACCTTCTGGGAGCCGAGACTAGGCAAGCCCCCGGCTCCGGCCTAGTCCGGCGGCCATCTTGGTCCACCCAGGCCACCCAGATATCCAACAGGACATCCCAGGACTCCTCAACAGGTACCAACAGGAACGGCGCTCACTTCAGGTCAGTCTCTGGATGGGAAACATCCTCAGCCGCCATCGCCTCTGCGCTAGCTTGCTAGACGAGGAAGAGAGCGGCTGCGGCTGAGACCCAGCCCACGCCATCCCACCTCTCGGCTTACTTTTTTACCTCCTTGCTGCATCCCGGCTTCCCCTTCCCTCTCAGAACACCACTGCCTCTGCAACCGGACTGCACCGCAGAGGCACCAGGTCTCACAGCAAGCTCATCCGGGATTATCTCCAATCAGGTAAGCCCTCGGGACCCTTCCCCCCCCCCACTAGCAGTTGATCCAGGGCCTTGGTTCCGACCGCCTTGGGGGTCAGGAAGGAATTTTTTTCCCCTGCTGAGCAATTGGCTGGCACGGCTAGGTTTTTTTTTGCCTTCCTCTGGATCAACGTAAAGGCGGTAGGTTCAACAGGCCCCCATCACCCCTACCGGAACTATTCGCACCAGCACAATTCACCACAGCTGTCACCAGCACTTTTCTTCTGGTCCAGGTCCGTCACTACAAAACAGAGGCAGTTGGAACAGCCAGGAATTTGCGACTCGACTAAAAACTTCCTTCACATAGGGCATCATATGATCAACTTGCGCGCTTACAAATAGCCTTAACACGGCGGCAAGTCTGATAACTAGACTGACAACAGGAACCACCCGGATCAGGATCATCAACTCAGTCATCCTAGGACCAGCAACTTCATCCTCTCGCCATGTGCTACTTCAAATATTCAGCAGAAGTGCTCCACAGGCTAAGGAATACCACCTCAACATTGCCAGCCTCCATTCAAAAAATTCTACGGAAAGAACAACTACTAAAGACCGACCTACGATCAACCATCAAACTCAGGAAAACACCAGCTCGACCACAACAATTAGCATGCGCCATGATCAACACCAGGTCCGCAGTCAAACACAGACTGGAAGTACATGACTTCATCACCCAAAACAACATAGACTGCCTCTTCATCACGGAAAGCTGGCTAACGCCCGACTGTAACACCATCCTTACCGAATTGGTGCCGGAGAATTACAGGATCCTAACTGAGCATCGGATAGGGAAAAAAGGAGGAGGCCTAGCAGTGATTTTTAAATCGCACCTGGTGCTTACCAAACCAATTTTGCAGAACGCAGTGCCTTTTATGGAGACACTGACGCTACATCTTCAATCAACACCCCATGACAACACTCACATTCTACTTTGCTATAGACCACCAGGACCAAAGACCAATCTTCTTACATCCCTCACGGAATTCATCTCAATACACACCCTGAAATCCAAAAACCTCCTGGTACTTGGAGACTTTAATCTCTGGGCAAACTCTACCCAAGACCCAATCGCAACCGCCTGCATCAGCCAACTGGAAGAACTGGGTCTTCAGCAACTGATAAAGTCTCCAACACATGGCTCAGGACACACCTTGGACCTTATCTTCAAACAAAATTTGGACATCAACATACTCGACAACCTACCACTACCATGGACGGACCACTACGCCATCAAATTTAAAATCTCCACTAATACCACCCACCTAAAACAGAAACCTGCAACAACAACTCATTGGACCAGATCGCAGAAGAAACTGCACTCCGAAACCTTCAAAATCACTTTAGCAAACAAAATAGCAACGCTGAATTTAACCCACTCAACGGAACAAACACTCAGCTCTCTAAACAATGTATTACTACAAACAGCAGACTCAGTGGCTCCAAAACGCAGAACACTAATCCGGAGGAAAAACTCGGGATGGTTTAATAGCTCCCTCGCACTACTCAAGCAAGAACGCAGAAGAGCTGAAAGAGCATGGGGAAGAAATCCCACCAAGGAAAATCAGACAAACTACAATCGACTCTTGGAGAATTATCACAAAGCAATCTTCAAAGCTAAACAAGAGTATTTTTCAAATACCATCTCATCGGCCTTAAATCGCCCTCGGGAACTTTTTAAAATAGTTGCTCAGTCAATGAACCCGGTATGCCTAGACCCCCCAGCAAACGAAACTCAAGCTTTCTGCAATGAATTATCTGATTTTTTCATCGACAAGATCGACAACATCCGGAAAATAATTCATCAGAAAAAAACATGCAATCGTAGTCAACCAGAGCAAAAAGAAGACATCAATATAAACATCCCACAACCTCCAAAGTTTTCTCTGATCACAATCACCACGGACACCACCAAGAACATCATCAGAAACCTCAGAGACAGCACATCGCCGATTGACATCATCCCCACAAAACTCCTGAAAGAATGCTCCGACATCTTGGCTCCCACTATAACTCACCTCATAAATCAATCGTTTAAAGAAGGGATTGTTCCGGGCGCCCTCAAACAAGGGATCATCAAACCCCTGCTAAAGAAACCCAACCTTGACCCTCAGGATCCAAACCACCGCAGACCGATAACAAGCCTTAACAACATCTCCAAGATTATGGAGAAGGCGGTAGTACAACAGATACAACACCACCTGGACACACACAAACTCCTGGACCCTCTACAATCAGGCTTCCGCCCAGGCCATGGTACAGAAACAGCACTCCTGAAGATATGGGACGACGCCCTCGAAGCAGCAGATGATGGAGAATCATGTCTCCTGGTACTGTTGGACCTCAGTGCAGCGTTTGATACTGTGGACCATAATACTCTACTCATCCGTCTCACAGAAGTAGCAGGAGTCACAGACGCAGATCTACAATGGTTCGCATCCTTCTTAGGAAATCGTTCTCAGACAGTGAAACTAGGAGCCTTCACCTCTAAAACCCGGGCAATCTCCTGTGGAGTCCCTCAAGGATCACCCTTGTCACCAGTGCTCTTCAACATATACATCCGCCCACTCCTCAACATCATCAGAAGGTCAGACCTCTGCTTCCACTCGTACGCTGACGACACGCAATTATATTTTCGTATCACCGGACAAAAAGACCATCATCAGCAATTAGAAAAATGCCTCACCCTGATAGACGACTGGATGACCACTAGCTCCCTCAAGCTTAACGAATCGAAAACAGAACTCCTTATGCTACATGCAAACCAAAACTCCCGAACCAAGTCCCCTTGGACACCACCCACCATCTTTGGACAGACCATCGCCCCTAGGACCAAGGCCAAGAGTCTCGGAGTCATTTTTGACTCAGAAATGTCAATGGATGCCCAAATAGGAGCAGTAGTCAGTGGTTCTCACCATCTGCTCCGCCTACTACGTAGACTCATCCCCTTCATTCCAAAGGAGGACAAAGCAGCGGTAGTTGGAACGATCATTAATTCACGACTGGACTACGCAAACTCCCTTTACATAGGATTACCCCAATATCAACTTGTGCGCTTACAACTTATCCAAAACACGGCGGCAAGGTTGATAACAGGAAAAAAACCCTGGGAATCCATTTCCCCTTCCCTGAGGAGCCTACACTGGCTAAACGTAAAGAATCGGGTCATATTCAAGACCCTCTGCCTCACCCACAAATGCACCCATGGAGACGCCCCCCAATACCTTCTCGAGAAAATAAAACACTACACACCGAATCGCAGTCTCCGATCGTCTAACCAAAACCTCCTCCTCATTCCCAAATCCCGCTACAAATCTAAGGGGGAACGGAGATTCGCTGTCCAAGGACCGCGGCTATGGAACGCTCTACCGAACGATATCCGCATGGAAGAAAACCACCAGGCCTTCAGGAAAAAACTCAAGACCTACCTCTTCTAAGAAGCTTGACAACAAAGCACAAATGCAGCGCCTTGAGGCGATTCAGTTCGCATTGTAGCGCTATACAAATTATTCATTCATTCATTCAATCATGAATGAACTGTGATTAACCACAATTTTTTGGAAAGCTGAGTTAAATTTCACTTGCCACACCCAGGCCTGATTACTGCTAGGCCTGTTAAATCAAGAAATCACATAAATAGATCACAAAAAGCCAAACATCATGCCACAATCTAAAAAAATTCAAGAACAGATTAGAAACAAAGTAATATACATGTATTGTTCTAGGAAGGATTTCAGAGCCATTTCTATGGCTTTGGAACTCCAGTGAACCACGGGCAGAGCCAGTATCCACAAATGGAGATAACTTGAAACAGTGGTGAACCTTCCCAGGAGTGGCCGGCCTACAAAAATTACTCCAAGAGCATGACGACGACTCATCCAGGAGGTCATAAAAGAACCCAGAACAACATCTGTCAGTTATCATAAACACTTGATCGCAGTTGTTGACACCAAGGGTGGCACAACCAGTTATCAGGTTTAGGGGCAATTACTTTTTCGCATAAAGCCAGGCAGGTTTGGACAGCTTTTTTGCGTTAATCAATGAAACCATAATTTAAAAACTGCATTTTGTATTTACTTGTGTTATCTTTGTGTAATAATAAAAATTTTTGATGATCTGAGTAATTTAAGTGTGACAAATATGCAAAAAAAAAAAACAGAAAAGGGGCAAATACTTTTTCACAGCATTATTTATATTTATATATATATATATAGCTATACAGTATCTCACAAAAGTGAATACACCCCTCCCTTTTTTGTAAATATTTTATTATATCTTTTCATGTGACAACACTGAAGAAATGACACTTTGCAAGTAGGGAGTGTACAGCTTATATAACAGTGTAAATTTGCTGTCCCCTCAAAATAACTCAACACACAGCCATTAATGTGTAAATCGCTGGCAGCAAAAGTGAGTACGCCCCTAAGTGAAAATGTCCAAATTGGGCCCAAAGTATCAATATTTTGTGTGGCCACCATTATTTTCCAGCACTGCCTTAACCCTCTTGGGCATGCACAGGTTGCCACTGGAGTCCT
Source organism: Lithobates sylvaticus (assembly GCA_028564925.1). Classification (NCBI taxonomy): domain Eukaryota; kingdom Metazoa; phylum Chordata; class Amphibia; order Anura; family Ranidae; genus Lithobates; species Lithobates sylvaticus. Next base: position 157,454,350 of record CM053029.1, on the reverse strand, counting down.
CTTCCACTCCTCCATGACGACATCATGGAGCTGGTGGATGTTAGAGACCTTGCGCTTCTCCACCTTCCGTTTTGAAGGTAGTGAACTCCATGGCCAAGGGGGTTAAGGCAGTGCTGGAAAATAATAGTGGCCACACAAAATATTGATACTTTGTGTTTTGGGCAATATTATCTGCTCATATTCAGCAAAATGCTTCAGAACTCATTAAACAGCGATTCACAGTGCAGATAGACAATGACCCGAAGCATACTGCGAAAGCAACCAAAGAGATTTTTAAGGGAAAGAAGTGGAATGTTATGCAATGGCCAAGTCAATCACCTGACCTGAATCCGATTGAGCATGCATTTCACTTGCTGAAGACAAAACTGAAGGGAAAATGCCCCAAGAACAAGCAGGAAATTGAAGACAGTTGCAGTAGAGGCCTGGCAGAGCATCACCAGGGATGAAACCCAGCGTCTGGTGACGTCTATGCGTTCCAGACTTCAGGCTGTAATTGACTGCAAAGGATTTGCAACCAAGTATTAAAAAGTGAAAGTTTCATGGATGATTGTTAATCTGTCCCATTACTTTTGGTCCCTTAAAAAGTAGGAGGCACATATACAAACTGTTGTAATTCCTACACCGTTCACCTGATTTGCATGTAAATACTCTCAAATTAAAGCTGAAAGTCTGCAGTTAAAGCACATCTTGTTAATTTCAAATATATTGTGGTTTGTATAGAGCCAAAAAGATTATAATTGTGTCGATGTCCCAATATTTATGGGCCTGACTGTATATATACATATATAGATATCTCTATAGATATATATATATAAAAAAAAAAAGATTATATATATATATATATATATATATATATATATATATATATATATATATATATATATATATATATATAAGTGACCACGTGACCTCTGTTCTCAGCTGCATAAGGGGCTTAGAGAGTTGGGGGTGGAGATTACAGGGGGGGGGGGATGTCAGCAGGAGGCAGAGAAACAGCAGAACACTGATCTTCCCAGTGAGTGAACACCCATCTTCCCAGTGAGTGAGGGGGCATGTCAGCCTAAGCCAGACCACTTGAGTACAAGCAGGCTGTGCTTTCGTATAGAATTGAAAGAAGAAAACCGACCACGCTGGGATGTGCTTCCATGCCCTGATGTGTTCACTAGGTATTTCACACAAAGGAAACAATACAAAGAGAACAGGATACTTTTTAGTTTCCAGTTGTTTATTACGATTAAAAAAAAAGGTACAAGAACAATTAGAACAGGACATTTTTTAAAGCAAACACATGGTACCACAGACATATATCAGGAATATGAAATATTGGGGTAACATACAGGTTAACTTCCACTTATATTTTGCCTTATCTAGTTCTTCCCACCCCCATCATCAACATGCTAATGAAAAAAAAAACTTACAATTTTTATTACATACCCTATTTTAGAGTCAGTGATTTAAGGCAGGAAGATCAGGACTGGTGGGAGATCATGGCTGGTGGGATGGGCCAGTAGAATACGGTACATTGCATCCTGAAAGCATCACAGCACCTTGCCTAAGTACTTGTGCCAAGAGCCCTCAGCCCTAATGCAAACAGTGAACTGTCTCTTGGGAGGAGTTATGCAAATTTCAAATTGTCTTGATGGGTACATATCAGTCTAGACTGGAATGGACGTTCCATGACAGACTGTAGTTGTATGCAGACTGTCCTAGGTAACACCTGTGACAGACTCACCCAGGACAGAGGCTGACTGAATGCTAGCCTCTTGCCTACTGACTATGGACCCTGGAATTTGAGGGAGCTACAAGCATTTAGCAAGATGTTCTGTTGTGTAATGCAAAATTACATTATTAAGGAGGCCATGATGGTCTCTGCCAGCTTAGAACTCAGTGGACAGATGTATGTTAAAAGAAAACTGGTTAATGAGATCTGGAAAGCCCTGGGTCTCCTGTGTCTACTAGGCTGAGGAGGGGGGAGATCACTGTTTGTATTGCTAATTTTGCTAATTAATTCACCTCTTGTCTGCTAGCAAACTATTGGGGGATGTGTTTATACTTGTAATAATGTTTATTGTACCTTGTGAGCTCGAAGCCGGTAAGTCTGACCTGCAATGAGACCTCTGAGTCATTAAGGTGGCTAATTAATGTAATGTTTGAAGCATATGTCGGTTGTTGTAATTATATTCCTGTGTACAGGTTGTAATGTTAGGGTAATATTAACAGGAGAGGGGGGGGGGAGAGGGGGGTGTCCTCCATTGGTGTATATATTCTGTGCAAGTTTGTTCAATAGAGTTTCAGTTTTGCAGTCAAACGAGTCCTGCCTAGTTCTTGGTTGCAATATAATATCTGATATCTATGCTCAGACTTAAGGAAGCGGTATACTTTCGGAAGCACTCAAGCGGAGTGTGGGACTGGTTCCGTCACAACACCCACTTTTGATGAGCTTACACAATTGAAAGAACGGAAATCCAATGACTGAAAGGGGCTGGCCAGGGACAGTAAAGCTAAGGAGAAAAGAGCTAGAAAATACTGAATGTCCTCCAGAAATATAATGAAGTAGACTCTATCTGACTTGCTTCAACTTTTAACGCACATCGATGAGGTTTACAATGCAATTAAATCAATTTCTGTACAGGAGAGGTGCTTGTGAAACTGTGGAAGGCTGAAGTTATACTTTAACCATTCCCTTCCTTAAAGTGATTGTAAAGGCTCGTTCTTTTTTTTTTTTTAAATAACAAACATGTTATCCTTACCTCCTCTGGGCAGTTGGTTTTGCACAGAGCAGCCTGGATCCTCCTCTTCTCGGGTCCCTCTTCGCTGCTCCTAGCTCCTCCCTCATTTGAGTGCCCCTCAGCCAGCAGCTTGCTACAGGGGGCACCCAAGCCAAGTGAGAGCTCCATGTATCCATTCAGACACAGAGCCCCTACCTGGCCCGCCCCCTCTTTCCCCTGATTGGCTGACTGACTTTGTTTGAAAGTCGCAAGAGCAAATGGCACCACTGCTCTGTCTCAGCCAATCAGGAGGAGTGTCCTGGATGGCTTAGGGGATCGTGGACATCACTGTAGAGAAAAGGGGCTCAGGTAGGTAATTAGGGGGGGTGGGGGTGCTAGTGGGGCTGATACACACAGAAGGTTTTTTATCTTAATGCATTAGAATGCATTAAGATAAAAAAACTTCTGCCTTTACAACTCTTTTAATCCAAAACTACAAAAAAGTTTTGGCTTTAGACATACTTTAATTTCTGAGTGATAATGATTGCTTGTGAGTGTTGAGGTACCTGTAATCACACAGCGATTTTCCTGCATGTTGGAAAATCCCTGGGATCATTTAGCAGTGGTTGTTTTTTACATTAGAACATGGAACAGTCTGTTCATTGTTTATATAAAATGTTCTACCGTCAGCAAAGAAGAGAGTGGTGCTCTTTGTCAAAGCCCCTAGCTCTCCTTGGCAGATACCCCACCATATGGCTTATTCTATAGTTGTTTGTTGCTAAATTACAAATACAAAAGTTGCCACTTTCCCCGGCGTTTCAGTGTTCCTTCATTCTATGGGCCTGCCAGCTTGACACACAGACAACGGATACATAAGGATAAGAAAGCAATAGTGGGGGTTAAAAAATTATTTGTTTTGACTTTTGTATTAACCAAAGAAGGAGATGTGAATGTCCTTCCAAATGATTGAGCTTAAATTAAAGGTATAGTTTAACTAGTTTTGTGTGGAAAAACTCAAATCACCTTCACAGAGCCCTGATCTTAACCCTATTAAAACACACTTATATTGGAAATCCGATTATGAGCTAGGTCTTCTTGTCCAACATCAGAACCTGAGCTCACAAAGCTATTTTGGCCGAATAGGCATGACATTCCAGACACATGGGACACAAAGCCTTTTTGGAAGAGTGGAGTGTGTTATAGCCAACTAGGGGTGGGGAAACTCCATGATGATGGCCAGGTTTTGGAATTGGATTCCAACAAGCTCATATAGGTGTGATAGTCTGGTGCCCACAATATTTTGGCCATATAGCGTATCTCCATATAACTAAAAGATTCTGGCTAGTAGCATAAAGACCCCGAAAGCTGTTTGGGATTAACTAATAATTAATAGACCAACAGTGACCAGAATCAGCTTAATCACACTGTTGTCCAGCCCATTTCTGCACCACTTGCCTACCCATCTATCAGCCATTGAGTTCAACCATTGTGCCAGGTGAGCAGGAAGTAGTGGGCCTTCGTTTGAGCATGACATCTATAAAGAGTTTCCTAATTCTCAACAGCTCTTGCATTCCTCTTTGCACTTTAGTTTTTTTGTTGAACTACAAAGTTTTGAAGGAAAACAGGAGAATGAAGCAAAATATGGAAAGGAAGAATTTATCATGGTCTGTAAATTCGGAGGCGTGTCATTGCCCCCCTTTACCATGCTGCCTTACATACTGGCTCATGAATGTCATTATTGTAAAAATACAGCCCTGGTATAGAATACAAAGTGCATTCCTTCCATGTACCATATTTAGGCCAACTATCGAAAGTAATGTCAATAAATGCATCGTTTTCAGGGTCAGCACATGTGAAAACCTGTCATGTCAAATGAAGCAGCAACACATTTCCATCGGTTGTTGCTTCGGATTTTAAGTTCCAGGAATGTGGATATTCCAAATTCTCAACCCCCCAAAAAAGAAAAAGTTAAAAATAAACGAAGAACAAATAAAGCAAGAGGCATGGTGAAATATCCCAGGTTGGCTGCCAAGGCAATTCTTGCCTGCGCACCGCAAATGGAATCTACAGAGAAGAAGAGACATTGTGCTAAATTATCCAATTTCGTGGGTCAACTTTTAATTAGCACCAATACATCTCACTGTGTTTGTCTTGGGCTGAATACCATCTTCATTATATTTGAAATGCCAAGTATTTCTTTAAATCCAAAGGCAGCAGCAAAATATTGATTTTGCAGTAAATTCAGCTGTCTGGCGCTCCTTGCCTTGCAGCGTTTCAATGTTCTATGTTTTCTAGCCAATTGGCATACTGGCTATACCCCTATGTCTGGTGGTATCCTTATCTTTTTGAATAGCTTGTGTGGAAAGGTTGCAGGTTGGACTTCTGGATAGTGATTGGCGAATCTGCCCAGGTTCTGTTCACTGAGGGTTCAGGAATCTGGTTCGACATTGGGTGAACTTAAACTTTGTGGGGAATTCCATTTAAGTCTATGAAGGGTGAATCCTGCAATTAAATACTGGCCATTTTTGAGGCTAATAAATTATTGTCAAAGAAAGAGCGTGGGGAGCTGGGCACTGCCAAAAAAGTCACTTAAAAAGCAAAAAAAAAACAAAAAAAAACATACAGCACAAAGAGGGACCTTTTAAGATTGCTTTGTAAATGATATGGAAAAACATACAGTAAATCCTTTAACCACTTCAGCCCTGGAGCGTTTTACCCCTTCATGACCAGGCCATTTTTTGCGATACGGCACTGCGTTGGTTTAATTGAAAATTGCGCATTAATGTAATGCTGTACCCAAACAAAATGTATATCCTTTTCCCCCACAAATAGAGCTTTCTTTTAGTGGTATTTGATCACCTCTGCGGTTTTTATTTTTACGCTATAAAAAAAAGAAAATTTTGAAAAAAAAACTATATTTTTTACTTTCTGCTATAAAACATATCGAATAAAAAAAAAAGTAAAAAATCTAATTTCTTCATCAATTTCAGCCAATATGTATTCTGGTACATGTTTTTGGTAAATAAAATGCCAATAAGCGTATATTGACTAGTTTGTGCAAAGGTTATCACGTCTTATCACGCAATTTCACTTGAATATGTCACACACTCCTGCAAGCATGCAGAAAACACTGCAAAATTTTATTTTTTTGCAATAGCAGAATACACCCAGAGTATGTACAGCGTTTAGCTCAAAAAATGCAAAACTGCAGAAAATGCTAAGAAAATTATTTTTTTTCACTCAGATTTTTTTTTTGGAATAGCACAATCGAAGAAAGATAGATCGATTGAATGCCACACACTCCTGCAAGCATGCAGAAAACACTGCAAGATTTTATTTTTTCGCAATGTTTTTGCAATAGCAGAATACACCCAGAGTATGGTGTATCTCACAGTAACATATAAAGTGCTGGTGCACTGAGCTTGCAGATAAAAGTTATATTTTGTCTGGCACTGGGCTCATGGCAGTGTAAAAAGAATGTGCACCAGGTCTTAGAGTTGATTTCTGAATAATTCTCTCCCCCTCAAAACAGGAACCTTGAACTACACTCTCTATCTATGTAGATCGCTTACTAATTATAAGATATTTCAGGAATGTGAACTGACTCCTAGCATGTAATTCCCTCACAGCAGCCAAGCAAATTTCCCTACACTGTCTAAAGCAGAGTGACGCGCTGTGCTGTGTGCCTGTAGCTTATATAGAGGCTGGGTCACATGCTACACTGGCCAATCACAGCCATGCCATTAGTAGGCATGGCTGTGATGGCTTCTTAGGGCACACTAGTGAAACTAACGTGGATTGGCTGCCCTGCAGCTCTTAAAAAGGCGCCAATACATCGCCGAACACCGGACCCGAACACACAGTCAATTATTCGGGTTCGGGTCCGGGACCCGGAAACCCAAAAGTCTGGTACGGACCCAAACTTTACAGTTTCGGGTTCGCTCAACCCTAATCACGTCTACAAACTATGGGATATTTTAATGGCATTTTTACTAGTAATGGTGGCGATCAGCAATTTTTAGCGGGACTGTGACATTGCGGCAGATAAATCAGACACTAAGTAACACTTTTTGGGAATCAGTGACACTAATACAGTGATCAGTTCTAAAAAAATGCACTCTCACTGTACTAATGACCATGGTAGGGAAGGGGTTAACATCAGGGGCGATCAAAGGGTTAAGTGTGCTCCTAGGGAATGATTTCTAACTGTGTGGGGGATGGCTTGAGAAAAACAGAGATCCGCGTTCCTGCTTAGCAGAAACACAAGATCTCTATTTTGCTCTCTGACAGAACGGCGGTCTGCCTTGTTTACATAGGCAGACCGTCATTCTGCCTCTCCTGTCAACGATCGGCGGGTCCCTGCGGGTATCGCATCTGCCGGACCCACTGATTGGCTCCCGCTGTGTCCAGTCACAGCAGGAATGGTTCACCGGCGGTTTCGTGAGCGAGCCAGATCCAGAAGAAGAGACAATGTACAGATAGGTTGTTTCGCGCAGCCGGACCGCGCTGCCACAGTAAATGTGCGGTGGGAGGTCCGGAAGCGGTTAAAAAAAAGGAGATAAAGCCCTCAGTTTCGTACAGATCAGTAAGTGGCACAGCTTTTTAATAGTATCAAATTATTTTTTCATAGTATCACACTGCATTTTGTAAACAATTTAATATTTTGCACAACAGATTGCACAAAAATACTTTAAAATTTCCCAAACCATCTCCCACCCATGTATATCCAATTATTCACAAGACAATTAATATTTAGACTTCAAGTATGTGTTTGATATAAATTGTTCAGTGACAGGACAAAACACGAGTTTTGACTAGTTGACTAGGCAAGAAATATTGAGATACATTCAGATGAAATAAATATTAGAGTGTAATACCTGAGGGCTGGATGATGTGTAAGCAGCTTTCATAGGCCGTAATATAAGAGTGAGCGACAAAGCAGGTTTTATCCTGAAACAAACATTAGAGTGTATCTTCTGACAGACAATAGCCAAAGGTTTTGTACAGTGGCTGGGTAATACGTAGGCAGCTTGGTTAAGCTGCAATATAAGAGATAGAGAGAGATAAGGCAGCTTGTATCATAAATATTAAAATCTATTATCTGAGAGACAATAGCCAGAAGTATTTTACAGTGGCTGGACAGTAAGTAAGCAGCTTGGTTAAGCTGCAATTAAGAGGGAGAGATATGGCAGTTTAAAAAAAATAAAAATAATTAGATTGTATTATCTGAGAGAAATAGTCACAAATATTGTACACCGGCTGGACAAAATGTAATCAGCTTGGTTAAGCTGCAGTTTAACCAATTCAATACTGGGCACTTTCACCTCATTCCTGCCCAGGCCAATTTTCAGCTTTCTGTGCTGAAGCACTTAATAACAGTTATAGGAATAACAGTTGTGCAGTCATGCAACATTGTACCAAGTGGTAATCACCACTGTTTTTTGTTTAACAAACAAAAAAGAGCAAAAATGTAGAAAAATTAATATTTTTCTTTGTTTTTATGCTCCGAGCCCACCCAGTTGTGTGATAAAAGTGAATGAATATTCCCTATTGTCACACTGAATCTCCTCCCCACCAATCAGAAAGTGGGTCATGATACCTGTTTCCTGATTGGCCAAAATTACAAGAGATCCTACTATTGGACCACGACTAGGAGAGAGGAGGAGGGAGGAGATGTGGAGGCAGCCGGAGGAGACTAAGCGGGTAATTTCGGGGCTCATCAACTGACCGGTGGTTGTGGTGGTTATGTGCGGACCCGTCCGACCGACCCACGGGGGTAGAGGTGGTAAGTTGGGGGGGGTGCGGGTAACCTGGGTGGCTGTGGGTGCATTGTTTGCCGCCCCCCCCCCCCCCCCCCAATATACCACCAGCCGCCACTGCAACTGAATTGTCCTGTCTTACAGTATGCGTTAAAACCAGTTTAGTTTGCACACATACTGTTAGACAGAACAATTCGGTTGGTTAGCAGGCTGGACGGTAAGTTGAGCTTGGAATTTCTTTGAATTTGTTTAGCATGCATAGACATTGTGTATTACATTTACGGTGTCAGAGCATGAAAACAGACTGCAAACTCAGAAGTGTAACACAGGATTTACCCTGAAGAAAACTTTTGCAGCACTGATCCAGCTGCAGAAACATTGTGCAGCACCTTAACAGTGCTAGAGCATTGGAATAGGCCACATACCCTGCATGATTTACCCTGCTGCAAACATTAGAACTTTTGCAGCTGTGGTCAAGCTGCGGAAACATTTGCAGTGAAAGACTGGTTAATTTTATTGAATATCAGCTAGTACATACTGTCAAGATACAGGCAGATTTGCCTCATCATAACAAAACCTCCTGCTTCACTGAAGGCCCACACAAACAACACACTGGTTGCAGGGCAAGCCAGTAGCTCCAGCGCATACTCTGCAAGCTCCAGACAGTGGTCCAGCCTGGGCACTCAATAATCCATTGGGGCCCTCACTTCTTAAAGCTGCTGACTTTTAATAAACACACACTCACCTGTCCCATGGTCCAGTGATGCGGCCGCCTTAAACCGTCGCTTTTCTCTCTCTCCTTTACGCGGGGCTGGCATTGCAAGTGTGGGCACCCGGCTGTGACAGCTTGCGGCTCCACAGCCGGGTGCCCACTGTGCATGCGCAAGTCGCACAGCACTTCCCCATTGGTCGGGAAATCTTCTGGGACCTGTCCCAGAAGATTGCAAGGAGGGAGGGGGAGAGGAGAACTTCCGCTCGAGCCACCTAGGCAGCCTAAGCGGAAGTGGGAACAGGTACCTGTCAAAATTAGGTACCTGCTCCCCCCCCCCCCCTACAAAAATGACATGCTAAATGTGGCATATTTGGGGGGAGGAGTGCTTAAAGCGGAACTTCCCCATTTGGGTGGAGCTCCGCTTTAAGCCAGCCAAAGATGGATCAAATCTCAGCCAGTTCAGTAGGGACTGGCCAAGATTAGATCCATCTATGTGCAGGCTGATTGTGCCCAATTTGATCTATCTGGTACAACCAGCATGTCGGATTTTTAGAATGCGATTATTGCCAGCAGCTATAGCTGCCAGCAGTAATCACTGTGCTCTCTCAGGAGGGATGGCTCCCTGTGCCCCCCTAACGGGAGCACACAATAGCTCCGCGGGAAGCCACTGTGTAATACCACAACAGATCGGTGCAGCTCCAAGCCTGCAGTGTTAGTCTCCCAGGTTTACACTCTGTGTTCAGGTGCTGACAGAAATAGAACACATCTTGCTCGAAAATATAACATACAGTATGTAGCGCTACCCCTGCAGGAGACACTAGTATATTTGGGTCCTCTGTTCGTCACTGTTTCCTTTTAAAGAATGAAGTTGTATTTAAGCAGCAAAATTCCCTCCTTAACCACTAGCCTACTGGGCACTTTTACCACCTTCCTGCCCAAGGCAATTTTCAGCTTTCAGTGCTGTTGCAATTTGAATGACAATTGCGCTGGGTTTTTATTTTTTGCTAGCCAAACGAAAAAAAAATTATATTTTTTTCTTAGATTCTGTTCTAAAATTTAGTAAATAAGTACATTTTCTCCTTCACTGATGTGCACCGATGAGGTTGCACTGATGGACTGCACTGATGGGCACTGATGATGAGATGTCACTGATGAGGAGGCACTAATATGGAGCACTAATGGGCACTGATAGGCATCACTTTTGGGTCCTGATAGGCGGCATGAATTGGCGGCACTGATAGACAGCACTGATGAGCAGGCACCCTTGGGCACTGAAAGGCAGCACTGACTGGCATCACTGATGGGCACTGATTGGCATCACTGCTGGGCACTAATGGGGCTGCACTGATAATTAGTGCCCTGATTATCTGTGCAGATCTCCCCTGTGAGGAAATGCCGCTGATAGACTCTCCTCTCCTCACGTGCTCTCCTCGCGTGCTGTCAGCGGGAGGAGAAGAATGCCGATAACCAGTATTTCCTTGTTACGCGTGATCAGCTGTCTTTATTTAGTACAGCACCTGCATGGCGGTGCATTCCAGTATGCAATGAATATTAAGACTTAAGACTATTCTTCTACATATTTTTTGGTAAAAAGAAATCGCAAAAAGTTATAGCGTCTACAAAATAGGGGATAGTTTTATGAGAGAGAAACAAAATTTGATAATAAGATAATATGATAGTTTTATGGCATTTTTTATTATTAATTTAGTTTTTACTAGTAATGGTGGCGATCTGCGATTTTTTTATTGGGAGTGCGACATTATAGTGGACACATCGGACAATTTTGACACATTTTTGGGACCATTGGCATTTTTACAGCGATCAGTGCTATAAAAATGCATTGATTACTGTAAAAATGTCACTGGCAGTGAAGGGGTTAACCACTAGGGGGCAATCAAGGGGTTAATGTGTTCCCTAGTATGTGTTCTAACTGAAGCGGGGAGGGGACTGTGTAGGGGAAGCGATAGATAGCTGTTCATACTCTGTATGAACAGACGATCTGTCACTTCTCCCCTCAGAGAACGGGAAACTGTGTGTTACACACACAGATCCCGTTTCTCTGTGTGCCCCGAGCGATCGCAGGATCGGGGCAGTGATCGCGACTCCCGGGCACTCGCATCAGCTCCATGGGCGTCCCCTAGTGACCACAGGGCGAAGCAACATTACATAACGTTGTTTCGCCCAGCCGTGCCATTCTGCCGCAGTACAACTGCCGCGGCTGGTCGGAAAGTGGTTAACCACATGCTTTTTTATGTTATGTAGGTAAGATGTTCATAAATTTTGCCCATATGATGTGTTTAGCATTGGTTCAAAAATGTTGCTGTGACTTGATAGAACAATTTTTTGTCATGGCCACATTTTTTCATCCAACATCGGTACCTGACCTCACACATACTCTTTTGGCTAAATAGGCACAATCCCACAAGCACAATCCAACATCTTGTGAAAATGCCATGGCAGCAAAGGGGGGCTTACGCCATATTAGTGCCTGTGATTTTAAAAGTATATATTTGTGATGGTCAGGTCATCAAGTGTATCTTCTCCTAAAAATGTTGTACTGATATTGCTACCCAAATAAAAATGAGATCCATGAATTATCTTAATAAAAATCCTTTGATCTATTTCTGAATTTCAATTTTGCACTTTTCAGCTGTGGATGGCTCTTGTGTGTCAATGTACTAAGGGCACCAGAGAGCTGGAAGCAAGTCTGACAGAAGGAGACGGCTTTTAGGACGATGTGTATGTGGAAAAAAGTAGCACATGCTGCAGTGTAATTAAGTCTTGCTTTTTTTTCTAGCCGTTTTCCTCTCCTTTATGTCAATAAAGTGTACTGGCATGAACTTGTATAAACCTGATATGTGTAATAAACCTGCAGACAGGATGGGAAGCAAGCCTGAGTGAGCCATTTCATGCGTCTACATAACATGGCGTGTTGTTTATCGCTGACAAATCATGTAAATCTGTCACAATCCAATGTACTTTTCCCTATGCATTGGCAGACTCTCCTCCTTCCAATAATTCTAGTGATTTACCTCCCATGTGCCTGGAACCGTGCTGACATGTGAGGAGACTTCTGATTTGCTACTCTCTATGGGATACTTATAGTGGATTTTAAATGCTTCCCAACTATAATCTTTTCTTTTATACTTCCTGAAGTGCCATGGCAGCTTTCCATAGTGTACGTTTAACAGAATACTTGGCATGGTTTTTCTGGTCACTGCCAGGGGTTAAACTATTTCCGTCACTTCCTGTAATGAACATATTATCACCCGATTAATCGTTCATGTGAATAAAACTTAGTTATTCTTTTTAAACTGGTACTACTCCTATTCCTGTACATTCTACATCAGCAGCACGTACTTATCTTCCATGTGTTGTGTAGTGGAGGAGCATGTCCGCTCTTTAATGCGTTTACACCTGGACCCAGGGATAGTGACCATGTCTATGCAGCATAGTTCCACCCTCATCCTATTCTATGGAGACCCTATATCTATGCTTCTCAGTTACTACACCTCGGAACCCCACTACAAAAGGGATCTCCCCTACCTGTTTGTTGTGCTGTTAACTGGATGAATCATTACCCACTATTGTGTTCTTTTTGTGGTCCTGCACGTATTATACATGGAGCAGGGATGATATGGATCAGTTCTTTCATGCTCTCCACTACCACGCCTCTTCTGACACATTCTAATGCCCCGTACACAGGATCGGACTTTCTGCCAACAAAACCGTGGATTTTTGTTGGAAGGTTGTTGGCTCAAACTTGTCTTGCATACACACGGTCACACAAATGTTGGCCAACAATTACAAACGTGGGAACGCGGTGACGTACAAGACAAAGGACGAGCCGAGAAAAAGGAAATTCAATAGCCAGTGCGGCTCCTTCTGCTTGATTCCGAGCATGCGTGAACTTTTGTGGGAAGGACTTATGTACACACGATCGGACTTTCCGACAACAAAGTATTGTTGGCGGAAAATTTGAGAACCTACTAGCAAACATTTGTTGGCGGAAAGTCCGACAGCAAATCTGACAGCAAATGTTCGATGGAGCATACACACGGTCGGACTTTCCAACAACGAGCTCACATGCAACATTTCCCATCGAAAAATCTGACCGTGTATACCCGGCATAAGACGAACAATCTCTTTGTTTTGTTATCGGATATAATGCTTATTAGACATGTGCATGCTGGAAAATTTTGTTTAACCACTTCACATCCGGCCGTAGCCGAATGACGGCCACAGCGCGGATGTGAAATCCTGGGAGGCCGTCATATGACGGCCTCCCCTTTCCTCGTTCCCTGTGCGCGCTCACGAGCGCGCAGCAGGGAAATTCTGTGTTGGCCGTGTCCCTCGGACACGGCCAATCACAGATCGCTGTAAACGGCCAATAACAGCGGCCGTTTACAGCGCGATCGCCCTGGCCAATGAGAGATGATCTCATATGTACACATATGAGATCATCTGTCAGCGCCGCTCCTCCTCCTCACACAGAGACAGCGTGTGAGGAGGGGGAGATGAACGGCTGCAGCGCCGTAAGTTTTTTAAAAAAATAAATAAAAATGAAATGCCATCTGTGCCCACTGCCACCACTGCAATCTGTCCCCAATGCCATCTGTGCCCAGTGACATCGCCATTGCCATCTGCCAGTGCCATCCCCAGTGCCATCTGCCAGTGCCATCCCCAGTGCCATCTGCCAGTGCCATCTGCCAGTGCCATCTGCCAGTGCCATCCCCAGTGCCATCTGTAGTCAGTGCCATCTGCCAGTGCCATCTGTAGTCAGTGCCATCTGTAGTCAGTGCCACCTGTAGTCAGTGCCACCTGTCATTAGTGCCATCTGTCATCAGTGCCACATAGTGCCATCTGTCATCAGTGCCACATATTAGTGCCATCTGTCATCAGTGCCACCTGTCAGTGTCACGTGCCATCTGTTATCAGTGTCACCTGTCATCAATGCCACGTATCAGTGCCATCTGTCATCAGTGTCATGTGTCATCAGTGCCACGTATTAGTGCCGTCTGTCATCAGTGCCACGTATTAGTGCCATCTCTCATCAGTGCCACATATTAGTGCCACGTGATATCAGTGCCATGTATGAGTGCCATCTCTCATCAGTGCCACATATTAGTGCCATCTGTCATCAGTGTCACGTGTCATCAGTGCCCCGTATTAGTACCATCTGTCATCAGTGCCACGTCAGTGTCACGTGTCATCAGTGCCACGTCAGTGTCACGTGTCATCAGTGCCACGTCAGTGTCACGTGTCATCAGTGCCACGTCAGTGTCACGTGTCATTGTCCTGGTGCTCCAGGGCCTTTAAAAGTGTAATAGGTAGTCAACAATTTAGATGTGTAATTTATGCTCCCAGAACACGTGATGGCGCTCCCTGCATGTTGTTGGGCCTCTCTATGTGGCCAGGCTGTGGAAAAGTCCCACACATGTGGTATCGTAATACTCAGGAGGAGTAGTAGAATTTATTTTGGGGTGTCATTTGTGGTATACTCATGCCATGTGAGAGAAATAACCTATTACAATGAAAATTTTGTAGAAAAAAAATAAAAAATAAAAAAATAATTCATTTTGCAAAGAATTGTGGGAAAAAATTACAACATCAAAAAGCTCACCATGCCTCTTACTAAATACCTTGGAATGTCTACTTTCAAAAAAGGGGTCATTTGGGGGGTATTTGTACTTTCCTGGCTTGTTCGGGTCACAAGAAATGAGATTGGCCACCAGTACATCAGATGTGATCAATTTTGTATAATTTTCACCACAGCTTGTAGAGTCTGTAACTTTCACAAAGGCCAAATAATTTCCACTAATTTGGGTTATTTTTACCAAAGATATGTGGCAGTATAAATTGTGGCCAAAATTTATGAAGAAAAATTAATAATTTCCTAAATTGTATCACAGAAAAAGAAAAATGCGTTTTTTTTCAAAAAATTTTTTCAATTATAGCGCAAAAAATAAAAAACCCAGAGGTGATCAAATACCACCAAAAGAAAGCTCTATTTGTGGGAAAAAAAGGACAAAAAATTCATTTGGGTACAGTGTTGCATGACTGAGTAATTGTCAGTCAAAGCGTGAGAGCACCGAAAGCTGAAAATTGGTCTGGATGGGAGGGGGGTGTTGGTGCCTGGTAGGCAAGTGGTTAATTTGCTTTTTTAGGTCCATTTGTTAATTGAAGAATTCATTTTCGGATGCATTTGTTAATGAACCTATTCGTTTTGGAGTTTGTTTTCTATCTTTGGCATTAGTTTCATTCTGAATAGGGCTGGTTGTTAACCACTTAAGGTCCGGAGGGGTTTACCCCCTTAATGACCAGGCCATTTTTTGCGATATGGCACTGCGTCGTGCAATGCTGTACCCAAACAAAATGTATGTCATTTTTTTTACCAGAAATAGAGCTTTCTTTTGGTGGTATTTGATCACCTCTGCGTTTCTTATTTTTTGCACTATAAACAAAAAAAGAGCGACAATTAAAAAAATAAATAAATAAATAAATAAAACAATATTTTTTACTTTTACTTTACTTTACTTTTACTTTTTACTATAATAAATATCCCCACAAAAAATGTAAAAAAAACTAATTTCTTCATCAGTTTAGGCAAATATGTATTCTTCTACATATTTTTGGTAAAAAAAATCACAATAAGGGTACATTGATTGGGTTGCTCAAAAGTTATAGCGTCTACTAAATAGGGAATAGATTTATGGCATTTTTAATTATTATTATTTTTTTTTTACTGGTAATGGCAGTGATCAACAATTTTTAGCGGGCGGACAGATCGGACACTTTTGACACTTTTTTGGGACCAGTGACATTTATACAGCGATCAGTGCTAAAAAAATGCACCGATTACTGTATAAATGACACTGGCAGGGAAGGGGTTAACATTAGTGGTGATCAAGGAATTAAATGTGTTCCCTGGGAGGTGTTTCTAACTGTGGGGATAGGGTACTGACTGGAGGAGGAGAGAGATTGCTGTTTCTGATCAATAGGAACAGACAATCTCTCTTTACTCCCCTGACAGAATGGGGATCTGTTTGTTTACATTGACAGATCCCCATTCTGGCTATCTGTGGAGCCATAGCCGGTGGCCAGCGTACATCGCGGCCACCGGCCACACGCATCGGCTTCGGCGCGGTGTGCGCGCCAACTGTATCGATTGCACAAATCGACATACAGCTATGGCGATTCGCGCAATAGAGCCAACCTGCCCCAGTATAACTGCGGTGCCTGATCTTAAAGTGGTTAAGGAGCGAGTGACCACCATGTCCTTAACAACCATGACTCATCTGCTGTCAGTAGGATTCCCTGCTGTCAGCAGAATGTAAACAAAACAGTCCCAGTTAAAAAAAAAAAAAAATAGGCCCCTCTAATCTATACCAGGCCCTCCAGTGTAGTGTGGATTTTGAGGAAAATCCCATGCCAAATTTTTTTTAAAAAAATCGGCAGGCAAGGAGGGGGGGGGGGGGGTGAGCAAGCAGCTCCCAGCTCCTAAACCATACCCGGCCACATGCCCTCAACAGGGGGGGGGTGCTTTGGGGGAGGGGGCTCTCCCCTCCAAAGTACATTGTCCCCATGTTGATGAGTGAGGACAAGGGCCTCTTCGCCACAACTCTGGTCGGGTGGTTGTGGGGGTCTGCGGGCAGGGGGCTTATCGAAATCTGAAAGCCTCCTTTAACAAGGGGGACCCCAGATCCTGCCCCTCCCATGTGAATGAGTAGGGGTACATAGTACCCCTACTCATTCATTAAAAAAGTATCCTTATGTAGGTAGGGTTTGGGATTTATTAGAAAAGTGAAGAACAACTATTATGGTCACGGTGACCATGTTACATTCTATTAGACATATTACAGTTTATTGTAAGTGTCTGAATATTAAAAATACCAGGGTTCTGAACCCATCTGAAAACATTCCATTCCATGCCACACATTCCACCAACTTTCAGGTTGTCTCCATATTCATTTTTAATTGTGAGTTCCTAGATTTCAAACTAACCCTTTTAGTTGTCATCTTGTTGTCATCTTAAAGAGCCTTCTGGAGGGCAGACTACTCACAATAGTAAACATTTATCTCCCTCCCAAATGCGGACCATGAACACCTTACTCTAATGGCTCTTCCCAGTATGCAGAGATGGTTCAATTCTCCTCTTTGGAGACTTCAGTGCTGTTCTTGACCCTATTTTACACTGCTTGGGTGCACCTGTGGTTTATTGACAGGTAACAGAGTTTTGACCTAGTTGAACTGTGAAGGTGAATACATGCCACTCGTCGAGAGTTCTCCTGCCATTCGGGTACAAACAGAACCTTTGTTGTAGAGATGTGGCTTTTGGTACTCCCCTGTGTGTCTGAATTGGAATATCTTTACCGGGGGATCTCCAACAGCTTTGACACTATGGTATGTCTCTACTTTGGGCCTTTGCCTCTGGAGACTCAATTCCTCATGGATTAATGGACATGGTCATTAAATTATTTCATTTACTTTTTTATTTATATATTTCTTCAACAAGAGCAACCGCTCATGACAGTAATCAATACATCACATAGTTCCTTATTATCATACGTTATAGAAATACATACAGTAGCCCAAAAAAGTGAGTACACCCCTCCGATTTTTGTAAATATTCTATTATATCTTTTCATGAGACAACACTGAAGAAATGACACTTTGCTACAATGTAAAGTAGTGAGTGTACAGCTTTCATAACACACAGCCATTAATGTCTAAACCGCTGGCAACAGAAGTGAGTACACCCTTAATGCCGCATACTCACGGTCGGAATTTCCGATGGAAACAGTCCAATGGGAGCTTTTCATCGGATTTTCCGACCGTGTGTATGCCCATCGGTCTTTTTCTGTCGGAATTTCCGACGGACTTTGGATTGAGAACCTGTTCTTAATTTTTCCGGCGGAAAACCTTTCTATCGGATTTTCCGATCGTGTGTATGCAATTCCGACACGCAAAATTCTGATGCATGCTCGGAAACAATTAAACTTCCCTTTTATAGTGCAGTCGAACGTGTTTTATGCCAAGGTGTTATTGACCGTCGGAATTTGGTGTGACCGTGTGTAGGCAAGACAGTTTGAGTGAAATTCCGTCGGAATTTCCGATGGGAAAACCATCAGAGCTTTTTCCGACGAGAATTCCGACCGTGTGTACGCGGCATTAGTGAAAATGTCCAAATTGGGCCCAAAGTGTCAATATTTTGTGTGGCCACCATTATTTTCCAGCACTGCCTTAACCCTCTTGGGCATGGAGTTCACCAGAGCTTCACAGGTTGCCACTGGAGTCCTCTTCCACTCCTCCATGATGACATCACGGAGCTGGTGGACTCATGCAGCCCCAGACCATGACACTCCCACCACCATGCTTGACTGTAGGCAAGACACACTTGTCTTTGTACTCCTCACACACGCTTGACACCATCTGAACCAAATAAGTTTATCTTGGTCTCATCAGACCACAGGACATGGTTCCAGTAATCCATGTCCTTAGTCTGCTATTTTTCAGCAAACTGTTTGCGGGCTTTCTTGTGCATCATCTTTCTGGAATGACAGCCATGCAGACCAATTTGATGCAGTGTGAGGCCTATGGTCTGAACACTGACAGGCTGACCCCCCACCCCTTCAATCTCTACAGCAATGCTGGCAGCAGTGGAACCTGTTCAGTTAAACCTCTGTATGGTCTTGGCCACTGTGCTGCAGCTCAGTTTCAGAGTCTTGGCAACCTTCTTATAGCCTGGGCCATCTTTATGTAGAGCAACAATTCTTTTTTTCATATCCTCAGAGAGTTCTTTGCCATGAGGTGCCATGTTGAACTTCCAGTGACCAGTATGAAAGAGAGAGAGCGATAACACCAAATTTAACACACCTGCTCCACCATTCACACCTGAGACCTTGTAACACTAACAAGTCACATGACACCGGGGAGGGAAAAAGGCTATTTGGGCCCAATTTGGACATTTTCACTTAGGGGTGTACTCACTTTTGTTGCCAGCGGTTTAGACATTAATGGCTGTGTGTTAAGTTATTTTGAGGGGACAGCAAATTTATACTGTTATACAAGCTGTACACTCACTACTTTACATTCTAGCAAAGTGTAATTTCTTTAGTGTTGTCACATGAAAAGATATAATAAAATATTTACAAAAATGTGAGGTGTGTACTCACTTTTGTGAGATACTGTACTGTATATCCATAGGTAATCAACAAACCACGGCCACGGCTATGGAACGCTCTACCCATGAACATCCGCTTGGAAGTAAACCATCAGGCCTTCAGGAAAAAACTCAAGACCCACCTCTTTTTAGAAGGAATCGACGCAGGTCGAATCAAGCGCCTTGAGGCGATTCAGTTCGCATTTGCAGCGCTATACAAGTCATTCATTCATTCATATCAAGTTCAAGATAGCAGGTCTCGCCTACCCCAATTGGGTTCAAGCTGTAAGCGTAGATCAGTTATCTCACTGTTATATTCATTATGGAAGATATAGTTTCTTCTTAAACTTTAATTTGAGGTAATTAACTATAAAACTACAAGTTACAGATTTTTAGAAAGTTAGAAGCTCTAGGGTGGTTCATCCAAGCTTGCCATTTAGTTAGACGTAGAGTAATTTTTGTATGCCAACATTAATTAATATTAGCTGAACAATATGCAGACTCCTTCTCACTCTCCTACATAGAAAGCCTTTAGGGCAACAATTTGTGCCTCTTTTTTAGCCTCATTTGGCACCATTTGACGTGACACAAGACCCTTGCGGTCAAGAGAGAGAGACCACCATGGTTAAGGCCAAAGCTAAATATATTGTACTTTCCTCTACGGCAACCTAGTGTAGGGATCTGCTGCCCTTTACTGTCAGCTGCTAGCATCACACTGTAAAGTAAAATTATGTATGTCACTTCCTGACTCAGGGATTGTTTGGAAAAGATGCTGGAAGGAGGAAATGGAGAGAGAGAGATGGTCTCAACCACATGTCCTAAACATGCAAATACCAGATCAGAAAACATAATTATGCAAGTATTTCTATGTTCTCCCATGGTTTTCAATACCACCTCTATGCCGACGACACCCAGATCTATCTCTCCACTCCTCAACTCACCCCCTAGATCTCCTCACGGCTCTCAAACTTACTGAATGACATATCGGTATGGATGTCACACCACTTCCTCAAACTCAATCTTTCTAAAAACTGAGCTTGTTATATTTCCTCCTTCACGTCCCCCCCCCCCCCCGTGACTTCACCATTAATATCAACAACACAACCATTGGTCCCTCCACACATGCCAGGGTCCTGGGTGTAATCCTTGACTCTGACCTCTCCTTCAGCCCCCATATCCAATCACTGGCTAAATCCTGCCGCCTTCACCTCCGCAACATCTCCAGAATTCGACCCTTCCTAACTAATGAAACCACAAAGAAACTCATTCACTCCTTGATTATTTCCCGCCTTGACTACTGCAACTCTCTCCTTAGTGGCCTACCCTTAAGCAGGCTATCCCCCTTCAGTCTATTATGCATGCTGCTGTTAGACTAATACACCTCACTAATCGATCCATGACTGCCGCCCCTCTCTGCCAATCCCTTCACTGGCTTCCCCTACCCCACCGTGTAAAATTCAAAATGCTAATCATAACATACAAAGCCATCCACAACATCGCCCCCATCTACATCACCAACCTCATCTGCAGATATCGCCCAAATCGTCCCCTCCGCTCCTCCCAGGACCTCCTGCTCTCTAGCTCCCTTGTTGCATCCTCCCATGCTCGCCTTCAGGACTTCTCCAGAGCCTCTCTCATCCTCTGGAACTCCCTGCCCCATTATGTCCGATCAGCTCCTACCCTGTCCACCTTTAAGAGATCCCTGAAAACTCATTTATTCAGGGAAGCCTATCCCACACCCACCTAACAACAACTGTCCCGAGCCACCCCCATCAAATCATTCTCTGCATCTATTACCTTTTGTACCACCACCCTGTCTCTTTAGAATGTAAGCTCTACGAGCAGGGCCCTCCTGTACCTTTTGTATTGAACAGTACTGTAATTGTGTTGTCCCCCCTATACATTGTAAAGCACTGCGTAAACTGTTGGCGCTATATAAATTGTGTATAATAATAATAATAATAATGTTCTAAATCCCCCCAAAAGAGGGCTACATTTAGTGGCATTGCTGAAATTGAATGGGATTAATAGCAGTATATTGTACATGAGCAGCGCCCTTAACCAGCCCCTAAAGGTTGTAACCTGCTCCTAGATGCATTGGTGGACTCACCCTGTACCTTTCTGCCAGTTAATGTTAAAATAGAACCTGTATCAGCTAACTATTCTAGCAGCATGGATAATGATGGTGAACATGCAAGTGGTACTTTAGCCAAACTAATTGAAATATTAGCACAGGATTTAGAGGCAGCACATTACAGGAAGTTAAAAGTGATTTCTTGTAATGTACCTGTGCTACAAGAAGAAGAAAGTTTTGACGTTTGGAAAAAGCACACTTTGCAATGTCTAAGGCCCCTTTCACACATGTGTGTGTGACCATGTGTGACCGCTTGTCCGTTTTTCATCCATCCGTTGATGGATCAATCAATGCATCTCTATGGAAAAACGGATGTACACGGATGTTCATCTATTTACATTCGTTTACATCTGCATCCATCAACATCCATTTTTTTTAAACGGATCAAACGCCTATTTTTGTTCTGTTAAAAATGAAAACAGACAAAAAGCTGATGTAAACAGACAGTCTTTTTTTGCATCCGTTTTTGCATTGGTAGGGGCCTAAGGGAATGATCCTGTGCACAAGAGGGCAATTGACAGCGTGTCACTGAAAGTCTGTGGTCCCCAGGTATGGAATGAATCTGCCTGTATCAAGACACTCATGAGGGAATACGTGCAATGGTGGTCTACATACAGATTCTGTCTGATCACCTTGAGCCATACTATGATCACAAGCAGATGATTGCTGACTACCATATGTCTCATCTAGATGAAGGGTAAGATGTTTCCACTTTCATTATTCGAACACAGCTATTCTTATCACGTTTAGTGTATCATACTACTATACCTCCTTCTGCAGTGGACTCAATGAGGACCAGTCAGTTGGTAAGAAACTTACTAAATCAACATACCCTTACATAGCTCCTCAAAATTATGTTATCTGACAAAATTCCCTAACTTAATGAATGAAGTTAGTTAGAAACAAGAGGTTGACATTCAGCTTTGAACTCCTAAGAAGGTTAAAGGTGTTCCAAAAGAGGATCATCATTCTAACTTACCCCAAAAAGAACATTCTGAGTCTTAATGACCAAAATCTTCAGTTGCAGTTGCTTAACCATTTGCTGTACAGAGTGGGATCAATCCTCAAAGGTATTTTAGAAGTGGTTGCACTGGGCATACTGCAAAACAGTGTCACAAGGACTCTGGAAGAACAGTGCTAAATGTAGCATTCCCAGTACAGAGGCGAAGAAGCAGAGGTGTGCAATTCAGGCCAAAGTCAAGAGGACCCCTCATAGGATCCAAGTCTATCGTTTAAGTAACCGACAATGGGAATACAACTCCAGCTGTACAGTGGTGTGAAAAAGTGTTTGCCCCCTTCCTCATTTCCTGTTCCTTTGCATGTTTGTCACACCTAAGTGTTTCGGAACATCAAACCAATTTAAACAATAGTCAAGGACAACACAAGTAAACACAAAATGCAATTTGTAAATGAAGGTGTTTATTATTAAAGGTGAAAAAAATCCAAACCATCATGGCCCTGTGTGAAAAAGTGATTGCCCCCTAAACCTAATAACTGGTTGGGCCACCCTTAGCAGCAACAACTGCAACCAAGCGTTTGCGATAACGTGCAATGAGGCTTTTACAGCGTCCTGGAGGAATTTTTGCCCACTCATCTTTGCCGAATTGTCCTAATTCAGTTACATTAGAGGGTTTTCGAGCATGAACGGCCTTTTTAAGGTCATACCACAACATCTCAATAGGATTCAGGTCAGGACTTTGGCTAGGCCACTCCAAAGTCTTCATTTTGTTTTTCTTCAGCCATTCGGTGGTGGACTTGCTGGTGTGTTTAGGATCATTGTCCTGCTGCAGAACCCAAGTTCGTTTCAGCTTGAGTACACGAACAGATGGTCGGACATTCTCCTTCAGGATCTCTTGGTAGACAGCAGAATTCATAGTTCCTTTTATCACGGCAAGTCTTCCAGGTCCTGAAGCAGCAAAACAGCCCCAGACCATCACACTACCACCACCATATTTTACTGTTGGTATAATGTTCTTTTTCTGAAATGCAGTGTTCCTTCTACGCCAGATATACTTGGACACACACCTTCCAAAGAGTTCCACTTTTGTCTCATCGGTCCACAGAATGTTGTCCCAAAAGTCTTGGGGATCATCAAGATGTGTTGTGGAGAAATTGAGACGAGCTTTGATGTTCTTTTTGCTCAGCAGTGGTTTTCTCCTTGGAACGCCATTTTTGCCCAGTCTTTTCCTGATGGTGGAGGCATGAACGCTGACCTTAACTGAGGCAAGTGAGGCCTGCAGTTCCTTGGACGTTGTTGTGGGGTCTTTTGTGACCTCTTGGATGAGTCGTCGCTGCGCTCTTGGGGTAATTTTGGGCGGCCGGCCACTCCTGGGAAGGTTCACCACTGTTCCATGTCTTCGCCATTTGTGGATAATGGCTCTCACTGTGGTTCGCTGGATTCCCAAAGCTTTGGAAATGGCTTTATAACCCTTTCCATACTGATAGATCTCAATTACTTTCTTTCTCAATTGTTCCTGAATTTCTTTGGGTCTCGGGATGATGTGTAGCTTTTAAGGATCTTCTGGTGGACCTTACTGTGTCAAGCAGCTCCTATTTAAGTGATGCCTTGATTGTGAACAGGTGTGGCAATAATCAGGCCTGGGTGTGGCTAGAGAAATTGAACTCAGGTGTGGACAACCACAGTTATAGTATGTTTTAACAAGGGGGGCAATCACTTTTTCACACAGGGCCATGATGGTTTGGATTTTTTTTCACCTTTAATAATAAACACCTTCATTTACAAATTGCATTTTGTGTTTACTTGTGTTGTCCTTGACTATTGTTTAAATTGGTTTGATGTTCCGAAACACTTAAGTGTGACAAACATGCAAAGGAACAGGAAATGAGGAAGGGGGCAAACACTTTTTCACACCACTGTATGTAGACAAGGGATTGCAACGCTCGCACAAAGGGAGCCTCCTGGATGTAAAATTAAGTCCACGATAGGGTGCTCTGGCTGTTGTGTTGTCCGAACAACACTTAGATAATAGTAGAGAGTTTTGGCGCACCGCCTTGATCACTGCACCACAACTCCAGCTGTATTGGACACAGAGTTACCCTTGTTTACTGTTCATTCTACCAGAAGTACAAGACTTGAGCAGAATTTCTCTTCAGTCTGTTGGAAGAATCTAACTGTGAGGCCTGAACACTAATGCCACGTACACACGAGCAGATTTTCCATCGGAAAAATCTTGGATGGTTTTTCCAACGGAATTCAAGCTTGGCTTGCATACACATGGTCACACAAAAGTTTGCTGAACTTTCAACCGTCAAGAACGCAGTCACGTACAACACTACGACGAGCCGAGAAAATTAAGTTCAATGCTTCTGAGCATGCATCAAATTGTTTACGAGCATGCATAGGAATTTTGCACGTCGGAATTGGTACCGGCGATCGGATTTTCTGATCAAAACTTTTTCCAACCGAAAAATTGAGAACATGCTCTCAATCTTTTGCTGGCTGGAATTCTGACAGCAAAAGTCCGATGGAGCATACACACAGTCGCATTTTCCGACCAAAAGCTCTCATCAGACTTTTGCTGGCGGAATTTCCGATCGCGTGTACGCGGCATTAGTCATATCCTGTTGATGGAAGTAATTGTGACTGTTCCAGATTTAGAAAACAAGAGTGTTCTTTCTATGGAGATCATGGCTCTTGTCTATCCTGACATAGGTGATTCATGCACAGCTCTAGTGATACTGGGCACAAATTGTATAGCAGTACATAGTGCCTTCCATAAGTTTCTTGAAAGAAGGTTGGACTGTATTTTTTGAGCAAGTTGATATTTCAGTTGGACTTCAAAAACTCCCACTGTGTTATTATAGCCCATGCAGTGATGTCCATCACAAAACCATGTCTGTTTTTAATGCAGTGCTGTCTGAGAGCTTGAAGATCACAGGCATCCAATATTGCGTTTCGGCCTTGTCCCTTGCCCACAGAGATTTCTCCAGATTCTCTGAATCTTTTGATATTATGTACTGTTAATGATGATATATTTAAAGTCTTTGCAGTTTTATGTCCAGGACATTAAATTGTTCAGCATTTATTAAAATGCAGCTTTTCACAGATTGATGAACCTCTGCCCCTCTTTACTTCTCACTCTCAAAGATGCTCTTTTTATGCCCATTCCCAATACTCAATTACTGACCTTTTGCCAATTAACTTAATTAGTTGCAAAAAAATTCTTCCAGCTCTTCTTTCTTAGTACCAATTAGTTTGCCAGCTTTTTGTTGCCTTCTCCTAATTTTTTTAAGATGTGTTGCTGCCATCAATTTCAAAATAACCTTATTTTTTTCTTAAAATGGTAAATTTTCTCAGTTTAAACATTTGATATGTTTTCTAGTTTCTATTGTAAATAAAATATGAGTTTATGAGATTTGCAAATCATTACATTCTGTTTTTATGTAGATTTTACACAGCATCCCAACTTTTTTCACATTGGGGTTCTAGAAGGGTATTCAAAAGTGGCCAACACTCTTCATGACCGGCTGAGGACTGGTGTGTGAAGTGAAGAGAATCAAAACAGGTCTTCCAGAAGTTCCTCTGTTGACCACTGGACTTCTGCATGTAAATATGCTTTCACTTAATTGAAGAAGCTGACAAAAGCACCAGTCGTAGCTCATGCTGATGCCAGAAACCGTATGTGCCCGATGTGGATGATAGCTTTCAAGGATTGGGTAGAGTATTGCACCAAGAGCATAGGTTACAACCAATAGCCTTTATCAGCCAAAGCCTTATTCCGAGTAAGCACAACTATCCAGTCCAAAAGTTGGAGTCCCTGGTGCTTAAATGAGCCATTGTTGATTAGTTACATGATTATCTGTATAGAGCTACTGTATGTTTAAAGTAAGAAAATATAATAATCCTTTGACTTATGCCCTAACCACAGCCAAACTGGATGCCATAGGATATTGCTGGATGCCTTATCCAATTATCAAGTCACTCTGAAGTACAAACCAGGCCCAAAGAACACTCAAGATGATTCTGTATCTAAATGCCCAGTATTGGCTTCTGCTACTGAAGACAGTGAATAGGATAATCTTCCTGGTCCTGGCATAGGGGCTGTGAGAGCTATGGCTGCAGTAATTGAAGATCAAGTGACTTTTCTGAAATGTGTCTGACTTCATAGCAGGTGGATCAAAATCTGTGCCAGACATGTTTGCCTATCCTGCAGCATTGGGGTTATTTGAGAACTGCTCCATATCTCTACAGCAGAGCATTAGGAGTCAAAAGGCTACTTAGTTGTTTGGGTTGTGCATGCCAAAAACCAGGAGATGTTGAGGAAGACACTACTTATAAAGTGTGGTCAGTTTCTATGAGATTAGGAGACGTTTAAGATGTTTAAATGTTTACAGAGGAAAGTCCTGCCAGTTCAAAATGCTCCAATGGGGCACTTACAGAATTTGGGCCCTATGGACTTAGTTTGTATAGATTTTCTCTTCACTGAAAATGATTCAAGATGTATTGGAAATGGTGACTGACCACTTTACACCCAAACTTTTCCTACCAAAGATCGGAAAGAAGTTACAGTCTTGAGAGTGCATTGGGAGAAGTATTACATTCATTAGGGCCTACCTCACAGGTTACACTCAGATCGGGCAAAGATTTTTGGCGCAAGCTAATTAAAGAGTTACTTCAGTTGCTGAACATTAACATAAGTTGAACCACCCCTCATCACCCTGAACGAGATGCTCTTCCTGAGAGATTTAACAGGACCTTGCTTAATAGGCTAGTGTAGCTTTATCCCCCGCAGAAGCAGCTTGGTATTTTGGGTTCCCTGTTCTGCTCCTCAACTCCAAGAACACTCTCAGGAATCTGACACATCTGATTGAATGAAAGTTACTGCAAGCACTAATAAGAATACAGGTATAGAAACCTTTAACTCAGCTGTGAATTAGCACCAGGAAATAGACACAAGACTGTTTAGTGGTAAATTACTTCAATATATTGGTACGGGTTAGAATAAATGTTGGTTTGAGCATAAATGAACACACAGAAGGTAGGTTCAACACAGTCTGCTAGATAGTATAATCACTATGCCAAGATAACTTAGAATAGAGTTCCGTACCACTAGACTGGGATGACCTCATAAATCAGTAAAGTCAGCAATAGAATGCAAATAAACATTAACTGCAATGTGAATAATCGAATAACTATTCTAAAGTGCACTCTAGGAGAATGGCCCCTTAACATAAGCAATAGGTGAAGGTGTGAAGGGACAGTCACAGAAAGACAGACAATATAATGCAAATAAACATTAACTGCAATGTGAATAATAATACTATAACTATATATCAAAAAATATGTCTAAATAAATACTTAAACATTAATAGTGCTTGTATATTATATTCCAAATTTCTTGCAATTTAATGATACAGACGATGCAACTTCACCACATTGCTTGTGTAATAATCCCCCAAAGGTAATTACCAGATATTACTGGGTTGAATGCATATCTTTTGGTAGTTGTTGTCAGCAAAACTCAGTGTGTATCCATCTGATATTGCTGGGGCTGGTGTGCATCCCTGGTGTGGTCAATAAGATTCACACCAGACCCAACAATATCAGATGGAGACATACTGAGTTTTGCTGACAACAACTACCTAAAGATATGCATTCAACCCAGTAATATCTGGTAAGTGAATTTGGGGGATTATTACACAAGCAATGTGGCGAAGTTGCATCGTTCGGATCATTAAATTGCAAGAAATTTTGAATTCTCTTCTCTTTGAGCGGACTACCTTTTCATTTCATATTTGGCTATTTCTACTGTCAAAGTGGACTGTGTATCAATCTTAAAGACTTTCTTAATATACAAGCGCTATTAATGTTTAAGTATTTATTTAGACATATTTTTTGATATATTGTGTTTTTTATTATAGTAGCTGCGTTTTGACATTGTATTTTCTCCGTGAGCGCTGAGGGAGAGATATCTTACTGTTTGATTATTTCTCAATCTTTGCTAATACTATAACCATAATGCCGCGTACACACGATCGGACTATCCGGCGGACAATTCGCCCGTGTGTGGGCTCCGCCGGACTTTTTCTTCCCAAAAGTCCGGTGGACTTAGAAAGAAGTCTTGACTCAAAATTGTCCGCCGGACTCGGCAGCCCGGCGGACGATCCGCCCGTCTGTGTGCTAGTCCGCCGGACTTTTTTAAATGAACGGACTTGCCCACACACGAAGTAAAGTCCGTTCATTTTGAACGTGACTCCATGTAGACGGGACTAGCGAAGGAAGTCAATGTCGCCGCCTCCATCGGCGAGATTGACACCTTGCTAGCCCCATCGCCTGGTATGGATTTAAAGGGGAACCCCTACGCCGAAAAAAAACGGCATGGGGGTCCCCCCAAAGTCCATACCAGGCGCTTATCCGAGCACGCAGCCCGGCAGGTCAGGAAAGGGGGTGGGGACGAACGAGCGCCCCCCCTCCTGAGCCGTACAAGGCCGCATGCCCTCAACATGGGGGGTGCTTTGGGGAAGGGGGCCCCGGTATTCTCCTGCGTCGCCGCCATCCGGGGGTCTTCATTCGACTTCGGGGGTCTTGTCCCGCTATTCGTTTCTTCTGCCGGGCCTCCGCTATTTTCTTCCAGCTGTTTTACTAGCGTTGGCCTGGGCTTCTGGTTCATCGATGTCGTCGCCGCCTTCTTCTTCTTCCTTCTGATGTTGACACAACGCTCTCTCCGGCCGCAATGCCAGGGACGCATTGCGCGGTGACTTATATAGGCATAAGGGGTGGGGTCACCGGGTGATGTCACATGGTGACCCCGCCCCTTATGATGTCACAGCCCCAACATCCCCCGGGACTGTGACATCATAAGGGACGGGGTCACCATGTGACATCACCTGGTGACCCTTCCTCTTATGCCTATATAAGTCGCCGTGCACCCCCTTTCCTGACCTGCCGGGCTGCATGCTCAGATAAGGGCCTGGTATGGACTTTGGGGGGACCCCAACAACGTTTTTTCGGCGTAGGGATTCCCCTTTAAATCCATACCAGGCGACGGGGCTAGCAAGGTGTCAATCTCGCCGATGGAGGCAGCGACATTGACTTCCTTCGCTAGTCCCGTCTACCTGGAGTCACGCTCAAGATGAATGGACTTTACTCCGTGTGTGGGCAAGTCCGTTCATTTGAAAAGTCCGGCGGACCTCTGCCAAAAGTCCGGCGGATTGTCCGCCGGACATGGTCCAGTCGTGTGTGGGCGTGTGTGGGCAAGTCCGCTCGTTCGGAAAGTCCGGCGGAACTCCGCTGGAAAGTCCGGCGGATTGTCCGCCGGATAGTCTGATCGTGTGTACGCGGCATCACTATTATAGTTAAGCATAATTGCTGGACACCCTTCAGTTGGATCAAACAGGAAGGAAGTCCTTTCCAGTAAAACCCAGACTTTATGCGGTTTACCCCTGTAGGGGTATGAGGATCTGGTGAGTGGGGAACTGAAGGGGAGAACGAACATCATCTTATGCTGTTCTTACAGGATTTTGCACAAGTCACTTTGAACATCACTTTATGCTGTTCTTACAGGAATTTGCACTAATCACTTTGGACTGTCTCATATGCAATTAGCTCCAAGGACTGAATTTAATTTATGATTGTTTTTGCACTTTATATTACTATCTCACTAACTCATATAATTTATGATTGTTTTGCATATTTGCATGTAAGATTTGACTTTATTATTTCATTAAGTTTATTACTTAATATCTATGTTTGGATGTAATATGCATCACTGCATATAAGTGGAGAGGTTCAGGTATCTTATATATGAACACATTAACACGGGTATTTGACAGTCACACCCATTATCCCTCGCATTCCCTTCCCTTTATTATTGAAGGGGACAGGGAGTGTCACTTAATACCACAATATTTAACTTCAGTATACACCATCTAGTGGTTTCATTAGCACGTGCACATTTAATTGCAATTTATTACTGGAGGTTATTCTCCGGGGGATAGGCAGCCACACTGACCCCTGCACATATACACAAGCTAATTAAAGTTACTTCAGTTGCTGAACGTTAATACAAGTTGAACCACCCCTCATCACCCTGAAGGTGATGCTCTCCCTGAGAGATTTAACAGGACCTTGCTTGATAGGCTAGTGTAGCTTTACCCTTGCAGAAGCAGCTTGGTAATTTGGGTTCCCTGTTCTGCTCCTCATCTCCAAGAACACTCTCAGCCCTCTGACACATCTGGTTGAATGAAAGTTACTGCAAGCACTAATAAGAATACAGGTATAGAAACCTTAAACTCAGCTGTGAATTAGCACCAGGAAATAGACACAAGACTGTTTAGTGGTAAATTACCTCAATATATTGGTAAAGGTTAGAATAAATGGTGGTTTGAGCATAAATGAACACACAGAAGGTAGGTTCAGACACAGTCTGCTAGATAGAATAGAGTTCTGTACCACTAGACTTGGATGACCTCATGAATCAGTAAAGTCAGCAATAGAATGCAAATAAACATTAACTGCAATGTGAATAATCCTATAACTAAAGCCCTCAAAGACTCCCAAATGACAAACACTGTACATGCTATCAAAGACGCAAAGGGTACACCCAGACACGACCCCACCGAGATCGCAGATCTCTTCCACAATTTTTACACCAAACTCTACAACCTACCAAACCAACACAAACCCCCTCACATTACGCTTACGAAACAACAAACAATAGACCAATTCCTGACGGACAGTGAACTACCCCACCTATCCCAAGAGGACTCGCAACAATTAGAAGAACCTATATCCACTACTGAACTACTAGGAGCAATTAAAGAACTAAAACCAGGTAAGAGTCCTGGCCCTGACGGCTTCACCTCACAATATTACAAGACATACCTGCACCAGCTAACTAAACCCTTACTGAACACTTTCAACTACCTAGCCAAACATAAACACCATCAAGACTCCTTTCTCATGGCACACATAGCAGTGATCCCCAAGCCAGACAAAGACCACTCGGACTGCGCAAACTACAGGCCCATTTCCCTCTTGAATACCGACCTGAAACTCCTGGCCAAAATACAAGCTAATAGATTGAAACCCCTTCTAAAGAAAATTATTGGTCCCGAACAAGTAGGTTTCATGCCTGGTAGAGAGGCAAGAGATAATATCACCAAAGCCCTTAACCTGTTACACTTCTCAAAACTGTCTAAAACAGGAAAACTCTTACTCTCCACTGACGCCGAAAAGGCTTTTGATAGAGTCGCATGGGACTACATGATGCGCACCTGTTCACATATTGGGCTAGATAAAAACATGATGTCATGGATAACAGCACTCTATCAGAACCCTCAGGCCAGAATCAAGGTTAACAATACGCTTTCAGACCCGATAAAAATACGAAATGGCACAAGACAGGGCTGTCCCCTATCCCCCCTCCTCTTCATTATCTCCCTTGAACCCCTAATCAGAACCATCAACGCCAACAAAGACATAAAGGGCTTTAGGATTGGTGATAGAGAATACAAAACCGCTGCTTATGCAGATGATCTTCTATTTTTTCTTACTGAACCACATATCTCTATCCCCAATCTTGAAAAAACATTTGAAACTTTTGGCTACATCTCTAATTTCAAAATTAACAACACAAAATCTGAAGCCCTGAATATAAACCTCCCTCCGAGTCAACTAAATCAGCTATTGACAACCATAACTACACTTGGGTGAGACACACACTTAAATACCTGGGAATCAACCTGACTAACAATATAGACTCCTTATACCACCACAACTATGAACCACTCTTAAAAACACTGATTAGAGACCTCCAAAGATGGCAATCAAAAACATTCTTATGGTTTGGCAGAGCCTCAATACTTAAAATGACAATACTACCCAGGCTCTTATACTTCTTCAACGCCCTCCCCATTAAAATCCCAGAAACATTCTTTACTACACTGACCAGAGCACAGAGACGCTTCTTATGGGCTGACAAAAAGCCAAGGACACAGTTTAACCTCCTAACACTCCCCAAAAACAGAGGCGGCATAGGGCTCCCAAATTTTAGAAAATACCATCAGGCATCCCATATCACCCGGATAATTGACTGGCATTGCCACTCGACAAACAAAGATTGGATACAGTTGGAACAAAACCTTACACCTTACAACCTTTCCTTCTACCCCTGGACAAGACATTCCAAAACAGATAAAAAATTAGATCACCCATTGGTTTCGACTACATTAAAAATCTGGCACAAAATAGCTGGGAAATACCACCTAGCCTCAATACCAGGACCACTCACGTCAATCACAAATAACCCAGACTTCACCCCTGGCCTGCATCTCAGACACTCACAGACCCGGACGACGACTCAATGCCTAATAGACTCTAAACTCAAAACACTAGTTGACCTACAAACTGACTGGGGGGGCTCATTTCCTGGCTTGTGGTTCTACCTGCAACTTAAAGATTTCTTGCTCAACAGTAAATTCAGAGCATCATACTGCCTTCCATTACTCCCCCTAGAGGAAATCTGCCTCAAAAGATACCCAATTAGCAATACCACCTCCCTAGCATACTACTGGCTAAACCAGGCTGAAAGCACGGAGAACAATAAACACAAAAGGAGGTGGGAAAGGGATCTAAACGTTGAGATCACCAACGCACAATGGGAGAAGGCTTGTATCATGACTCAAAAAAGCTCCTTGAGTACCAAATACCAAGAAATCTCATATAAAATACTTACCCAATGGTATATCACACCCCACCAGTCCAGGAGGTGGTCCCCCACAGGTTCAGATTTATGTTGGAGATGCAACAGAGACGTCGGCACCTTCTTCCATATCTGGTGGTCGTGCCCCCCATCTTAACATTCTGGAACGCAGTGATTAAATGGATTAAATCCATAACAAACACCAGACTAGAACTCACCCCAGCAGCTTGCCTAATAAATGTAAACAACTTTACTATAAGCAGATATAAAAGAACCCTTACCAGACACCTCCTATTAGCAGCCAAGACACTCATCCCCCTTCATTGGAAATCCACACGCACTCCCAATATCACTGACTGGATTGACAGAGTTGACTACATCCACAAGATGGAAGAAATAGCTGCGATGAAACAGGAAAATAACCCACGTTTTAATGAAACTTGGCAACCTTGGTTGATGTTCAAGTACTCACCTGAATACACTTCCCTCACTGGACTAGTCAACCCGGACAATCCCGCACCAACCTGATCCATCCCTCAACACCCCCTAGCCCGAGACAGGATTCCCAAACAAGAGGACAAGACAAACATTAACCAGGCCTTAGTACCTTTCTAGATCTTGAGCTACAAACACCATACCTTCCAATCAGCTTCAGAGGTCACCACACTATGTGACTTCCCATACCATGACCAGTCCCCCCCCCTTCCACCCCCACGTCCACCAATACCTCCACACCCCTTCCCAGACCCCTTATCCCCCCCTTTTTTTATTATTCCCTCCCTTTTTTTTTTTTAATTTTCTCCCTTTCTCAAAACTCTTAACCCAGTGAATTGTTCACCATCATTTTACTATTCATTTTGTACTATGTAAAATATCGTTTGCACAACCTTGCTGTAATTATGACTACATTCAACATTGTACTCCCCTGTAATGATACTTGTTGCAGTTTTTGTTATGTATACTTTTTTTACGCTTCAATAAACATCGATTGTGAAAAAAAAAAAAAAATACTATAACTATTCTAAAGTGCACTCTAGGAGAATGGCCCCTTAGCATAAGCAATAGGTGAAGGTGTGACGAGACAGTTTTTAGTCTTAACACTTCAGCTGGCTAGCAGTGGGGCCCAGTTGTACATTGGTGCACATGAGAGCAGTCCCAATCAGACCTGCAGGCAGCAATATGGCTACTAGATGGCTGTACAGTCAGTTCCTAAAGGGCTCAGTCTCTTAGCAGCATATAGTAAATCCCCACAACAGCAGCTCCCGGTCCCAGGCGATATTGCAGCTTCTCATCCAGTCACATACAGCGATTAGTCCACTCTCTACTTTGTACTCAGTTAACTCCGGCTGTCAACATACCTGAATTTAGTACTCCAGATCTTGGTCAGGCCACCATTAAGCAGCAGTGATGGTGCATGTTGGACAGCGATGTGCACTCTCCAGGCTCCCTCATAGCAAGAAGGAAGCTATTCAATCTGCAGCCTGAGAAAATACAGCTCTTTTCCCCATCTATGGCTTTCTCCCTCTGGGAACTGTAGTAGAATGATACATAATAGTCCCTAGCATAGCCCCCTTCCTGAACTTCAATTCAGACATTCCATTGCGGCCCTTATAGAGGTCTCTTGAATTCTTTAGGCTTGTCTGCTCCCTCTACTGTCTGGAGACAGGTAATGTTGCTAGGTTCAGCATGAACAGTTAGGTGAGAGCATAGAGAGCAGCTGCAGTACAGTATCTCTCTCACTATCATTCTTAGCTAGCCATCTGGCTACACACTACACTCACCAGAGTATCAGAGATGTACATAACTTTAGATTAACTAAGATAAACAGCTAAGTACAAACGTAAATCAATATTTACACTAAGGCCCCTTTCACACTGGGGCGGTGAGCCGCGGTGACGGTAAAGCAGCGCTATATTTAGCGCTGCTTTACCGTCGTTTTCACCGCGGTTTTCGGCCGCTCGCGGTGCGGTTTTACCCCCCCGCGAGCGGCCGAAAAAGGGTTAAACACCCCCCCCGCAGAGCGCCGCCGTAGCCGCGGTATTACCGCGGTAACCGCGGTATTGCCGCGGTTTTACGGCGGTCTCCCATTGTAATCAATGGGAAGGAGCGGTATAGGAGCGGTGAACACACCGCTCCTATCCCGCTCCAAAGATGCTGCTAGCAGGACTTTTTTTACCGTCCTGCTAGCGCACCGCTCCAGTGTGAAAGCCCGCCGGCTTTCACACTGGAGTGAATGGGGCCGGATTTTTTCATGCGGTGAACAGGCGCTATTTTTAGCGCCGCACCGCATGAAAAACGCCCCAGTGTGAAAGGGGCCTAACTGGTTTACATTGACATAAGAAGTTGACAAGGGAACCTCCGATCACTCATCATAAGGAGCGAGGTCGTCTTGTTCATAAGCCCGGACCGATATTGGGATGGCTTACCTAGAAGTGCCAGGGGGTAAATTTGAGTCATCTTCCACTAAATGTAGTGGGAAGGTTTGGAGATTCGTGATTCCTTTGAGTGTTGAAAATAGCGTTTTTAGAACACTTGCCCAAAGTATCATGGGTCGGTCTTTTTGGGGTCGAATTTAAAAAAAATTCTGTTTGCTGTTTCGATTTGAGAGGTCTTTTCCCAACCCGTTTTTTTTTTGGGTTCTATAGGCGCTTGAGAAGCCCTCGTGTTCTCAGCAGGTGGGGAAGTTGGAGGGTCCTCTTGACCTTTCAAGATTTTCTCTGAGATATAAATTCTGGAGCCTTGGGCCTGAGGGTTCCTGTATCTCTTACCCCAGGAGGAGGAGATGTGGGGGCCTCCAAGAGTGTAGATGGCCACAACCTGTCCATGTAAATATCTCCAAAACTGCTTTCCCCTTCATCTGTCTCTGGAAGCAAAGACTAAGATCTAGTTAATGGATGTTGCCTTTGAAAAACAGCCTGAGTGAGCTGAGAATATTTTTTTTGAGGTACATAAACAGCTTCTGCTAGTGCCCCCAGGTGTCTGAGGCAACCTGAGCTTTCTCGTATGCCATTTTAAGATTCTTCTTTAAATGGTCTACATATGCTCTATGGAATCCTATGACTGAGGGCATTTTACTCTCAACTTCTTCTGTTGCACCCAAACTGATCTGAGATGAAAATGTAAAGGGGCCTTGCCAGGTTTCTTTTAAAGTGTTAGATTTCTGGGTCTTGGTCGTGATCAAGGCCTCCTCTTCCTGAATTTTTTTCATCATTTTGAAATAGGTCAAATGGTCACCCTGGTCTTTTGCCTGGGGTTGGAGCAATTATCACATTTAAAGGTTGTGTCACTCCGAGGACCTGGGTCAGTAAGGCTCTACTCGCAGCCTCAACTTCCATTCCACCCTTCAGGACAACTTGATAAAGAATTTGGCCTGATCGTGTGATGAAGCCTGACAACGTCTGCCCTTCTCGCTATGTATGCTCAAAGAGATGAGTCAGCTACACACAGTTCTCCACTCCTCCATAAATTTCTCGGAGGGCTTCCAAAAACTCTACAGCAAAGCAGTCTTGTTTGTCTCGCTTTAGGTTTCTGATGAAATAGGAAGCAGGGGCATGCAAGCTTTTGACTATTTGCTGTCTCTTTATGGTATCAGCTACTTCCCATTCCTCCACAACCTGAACAGCTAGGTGTATCCAGGTGTCAAAATCATCGTCCCTCGAGGTGTCTTGTTGGAGAAGGACCGCAGCTTTCGGTACCCGAAGCTTCTCCAAATCTGTAAAGAAAAAAGGAGGAAACCCTTGGGGTGTCGTAGGTGCTGTGGTAGCTACCTCCATCCTTGTGGTGTCTTCTTGGAACTCTCTGAGTTGGTGTCCGCCAACTTCAGCTGTATTAGGCAGGCTTTGTCTTCACTGGGTATTTGGAGACTGGCCCCTTAGAAACATGCAGGAATCCTTTTTCTCCGCTCTAGTAGTGCATACATGAGAAGGGTCACTTGCTCTGTTTGCAAGTCCATTATGAACACTTTCTGGTCAGGAACGAGTGCTGTCACTGCTTGGTGGATCTGCTCTTCTGTCCAGGTTGGCTCCAGGGATATCAGCCACCACTTTGCTCCCCACACCACTGGATTGCAGCAGCAGGATCCATATTGGCTGTTTTCTGGTTTGTTGTCTCAGTTGCTTGCACTCAGAACAGGATCTCGGATAGACCCCCACATTTCATGCTGCCTTAGTAGGAGACGCTGGATAGAATGGGTTCTCTGTTCTTTGCCTCGACCATATGAACAACTTCAGCCTCTCTATCACACCAAGTTAAGTAAACAGAGCTTGTAGTACTACTGAAAGCACCAAGAATAATACTTTTGCACACAATAATGATACTGTATTTGGAAATGGACACCAGACCAACTAGTGAAAATTGTCACATATTAAATTAAATAGCAGTAAATGCATAAGTTGGTATAGATCAGTAGTATAAAGTAATGCAATTCACCAGGCAGTATAATTACTAAACAGTAGCAATTTGGTAAAAGTACTAAGCAATAGATCGCAATAAACAAACAGCAAAGATAACGTTAACCGCACCAGTAGTCAGTATTATTATTATTATTATACAGGATTTATATAGCACCAACAGTTTGCGCAGCCCTTTACAACATGAGGGCAGACAGTACATTTACAATACAAATTAATACAGGAGGGATATTGCAATGACTCTCCTGTAATTAGGGTGCTATACTACTAGAGTGCACTATACATTATGGATGACTATGCTGAGGCCAGATCTGTCTGTAAGGCGCTACCCTCTATCTAGTCAGTGACGTGAGTCTTAGTGGAACAGCTTTAGAGAAACAGTCCTCTTCCTATTGTCATGTTTCACATATGCCTTTAGGCACGGTTCACACTGTAACTGGCTGCGGATTGTATAGGAACGCTGTGTGTTCCTGTTCTCCATTTCAGGGACGAATCAGGGTCAGATCTATGCCTGAATTCAACCCTGAAATGGAGACAAAAAGACACGCCGTGTTTCTGTGCACTCCGCAGCCGCAACGGAGATATGTGAAGCTATAGAGAGTCGGTCACATTCTCCTGCTATGCAAATTGGATGCAGGGAAACCCACATCCAATTTGCTTAGGTGTAAACCTGGCATTAAATGTTATATATATTTTCTTCTGCCCCTGGATCCTCCTCACCCCTTAGCTCAGTTTTATTCTGTATAGATAACTCCACCCCTTTGTTCATTTTCCCAGTAATGCATCTCAGCCTCATGTCTAATGGAGTGGATCACATTATAATCTTTTGATCTATCCGATGCTCATTGTTGTACGATTTTCACAGTTTATGGATTAAACTTCACAAGATCTTCAGGGTGTTGTCTGGATTGAGTCACTGTCTGCTAATTCAGCTAAGATTGGGTTATCGCTATCTCATCATAACTGTAAGTTACAGAGATCATACTTTCAATGCTTACATTGGAGAGGCAGAACACCTACTCTTCAGCCGGCTAGCGTTGGGGCCCATGCTCAAGTTAGTGAACTTAAACACAGTATCAATGAATCTCCATGCATTTTTAGGTGCTGCTAGTCAAGTGTCCAGTCCCTGAATGCTCAGTTCCTATAGCAGCAAGAGGATATAAGCAGGAATGCCCTCTCACCAGTCCCAGGAATACCGCTGCAATCTCCCAGTTTACAATGGTCCCTTGAATCTGTCCAGAATGCCTCTGGTTCTCCTTGTGGCAATAGTGGTTTCACCCCAGTGGCGACGCTTCTCGGCCATGCACTCATCAACACACTGGTACCAAACACTGCTCACAGACATCAAGGTCTGGCCCTGCCAGTCTGGTCTCCCATAGAGGGCACACAGGCTTATGTGTTGACATGGACTCTCGCGCTGTCAAGAGAAAGAGCCTAGCAAAACAGTCTCAGAAAAACAGCTCCACTGCTCCTCCTTGCCAAAGTGTCTCTTGGGAATTGAAGCACAAAGGATGCATAAGTTCAAGTCCCATGATCCTCAGCGTTCATCATACAAGTCTATAAACTCTCCTGGCTATAGGTCTCCCCCTGCTGACTGAAGGGAATATTGCAACAGAATCCAGCATAACAGTCAAAGTGAAAGTCAAAGCAGCTGCAGCTGATGTCCTGGCTTTTTCTCCATATCCTTGTAGCCAAGCACCTGGCTGTAAGGAAAAATTGCATTCTAGCCTCCTAGTACCCTTGGTTGTCTCATGAGATAAAAACATAAGAAGGTAACTGTGACTCTGTACTGCAGTGGTCATGCCCACTTTGCCAACAAGTACCCCAACAACCTGGGAAATGCCAGAGTCTAGACAGGATTGGGTCTTCCTTTCTAGAGAACCTTGTACCAAGCCTCATTCAAAACAAACTATTTTATCTTGCTCAGCTTGACTCTGTGACTCATCATTTATCAGCCTTCATACACCCAGGCTGTGCCAGTAACTTTACATGAAGGGATCTTGCCATATACCTTAAGATTCCTATCACTGCCTGGCAAAGTCCATTTTGCATCATCGCTGTAAATGATTCCCCTCTGTTCTTGAGCCTGGTTGATCAGTATATGTCACCTATCATCTTGACAATTGGGGCATATCTTCAGGAATCCATACGTTTTTATCAAATAGCATCCTTTGCCTACCTGCTCATCCTGGGCTAACCTTGGCTAAAGTTACCTAATCCACACATTAATTGGTCTGGGGGGATTGTTTCTTGGTCCCCCACATCTTCAGAATTGTTGGAGCCATACCAGTTCTGGAAAATTTGTCAACTTTGCCTCTCCCACCTTAATACACAGATTTTAGTAATGTTTTTCTGATAAGACAGATAGCCTTTCAACTTCCTCTCCACAGTCTGTACAACTGACTATAAATTTCTTCCTGGGTACATGTTTTCCCTTTGTCCAAACTTGAGACTCACACCATGAAATCCTATATCAAGTGCCTGAACACTTCACCCGCAGGGGTAGGTTTCTTTTTTGAGGAAAAGAAGGATGGGTCTCTACAGCCCAGTATTTACTATCAAGACCTAAATAAGATCACTATACCCAACAAATATTCACTTTCAATTCTCAATGAACTCTTGAGGTGGATCCAAGTGACATGAATATTCACTAAGCTGGACCTACTGGTGGCTTATAACCTGATACTATCTGAGAAGGCGATGAGTGGAAGATGGATTTTAATACTTGAAAGTGGCATTATGAGTACTGGGTCATGCCATCCGTCCTATGTAATGCCTTAGTTGTCTTTCAGGAGTTTGTCAATTATATTTGTTTGCCAGTTTCTTGCCCAGTTAGTCCTGCTCTATCTGGATGACATCTTGATCTACTTCTCCCTTGATGAATACTATTATCATGTCTGGGGAGTCCTAACCAAACTCTGTGAAAACTCCCAGTATGCCAAAATGTTCAAGTGCATGTTCCACATTTATGAGGTTCCCTATATATGGTATATACATTTCAATTCTGGAATGGCCATGGATAATGTACTTTAGTACAGGCTATCAGCAAATGGACCCAGCCATAGGATCTAAAAGCAGTCCATCGCTTCTTGGGATTCTCAAATTCTTATATGAAGCCTATTAAACCATCACAGGGCCTATCACTGTCCTCAAAAGAAAAAGGGGTCTAATTCCACTGTTTTGTTCTCGCAAGCCACCTTTGCTTTTTAGAAACTCAAATTTTCATTTGTTTCAGCTCTGGTTCTGACTCATCCTTGTGCTTCCTTGCTATTCATAATGGAAACCAAATTCTGGGATGTCTGCGTTGGAGCAGTCCTCTCCCAGTGATTTCCCCCCATAAATTAGTTGCACTCATGTGTTTTCTTTTCCCCAAAGTTCTCCAGTGTGGAACTAAATTATAAGATTGGGAACAGTACATTTTTGGCCATCAATTGGGCTTTAAGGGAGTGGCACCATTGGTTGGAGGGGTGCGGCAACCCTTTGTTGTCTATAATGATCATTATATGAATCTTAAATATATCAAGTCTGTAAAAGCCTTAACACTCAACAGGCTTGTTGGTACCTCTTTTATTTGTCCACTTTGACTTTACAATCACTTACTGATGCAGATGCCATTTCGCACAGCTTTAAGCCTTGCTCCAAAGAGTCATCGGAGTCCCACTGCATTTTACCCTCTGTCTTGGCTGTTCTTTTCCCTGACCTGTCTGTTTCTATATGCAAAGCACAATCCCATGCTCCTGTCAATCATCCCATTGGAAAGTTGTTTTTCACCTCCACCTCCAGCTCAAGGTCCTATCAGAAGCTCATGACACCAAGTTATCTGGACATCCAGGAATCACTAAAACAAATTTTTAGTTTATCATAACCTCTGGTGGCCTACCCTTTGCAGGAACATCCATTCATATGTTAAAGCTTGTGAAACCCGTGCCCACTAGGTCCAAACCCTCTGGGTTACTCCTTCCTCTACCAGTTCCTAAGCATCCTTAGACACATTTGGTTATTGACTCAAGTGGGCACATCGTCATTTGGGATATCATGGATTGCTTTGGGACTACAATTTCCCTCTCCTAAGTTGCTGATTTACCTCGCTTGTATGCAAAATACACATAGTTTGTATCTAGATTTTGGAAAGCATTCTGCTCTCTCATTGGCACCAGTCTGTCCTTCTCATCTGCCTATCATCCTTTAAGTAATAGGCAGACTGAGTGCACCAAGTACTTCTAGGCCTGCTTGACTTAAGGGAATGTGGGCTGCTAAAGGCGGAAGAAACACTCAATTGGGCTTTGAGGGAGTGGCACCATTGGTTGGAGGGGTGCGGCAACCCTTTGTTGTCTATAGTGATCATTATATGAATCTTAAATATATCAAGTCTGTAAAATTATCCACCTCATGCCCTTGCTACAATTTCCCTCTCCTAAGTTGCTGATTTACCTCGCTTGTATGCAAAATACACATAGTTTGTATCTAGATTTTGGAAAGCATTCTGCTCTCTCATTGGCACCAGTCTGTCCTTCTCATCTGCCTATCATCCTTTAAGTAATAGGCAGACTGAGTGCACCAAGTACTTCTAGGCCTGCTTGACTTAAGGGAATGTGGGCTGCTAAAGGCGGAAGAAACACTTACTACCTGTAGATCCTGATCTAGGCATCAGTCTAAGCATCACTCTAAAAAGCATTTCAAAGGGAACTGAAAGGAAGACAAGAAAGCAGAGCCAAAGTCCAAAGTATATTTATTTCATAAAAAGTCCAAGAAAAGTCAGAAAATATAGCTAATGTGTTTTTGTGGCTCTCACTCACCCCCTTTATCAGAGCTTGGAAGAAAAGTTACAAGCAGAATGAACTTTGAGGGAAGGAGGAAAACAATTAATCTTGTGGTGGTTCTTTGGCAAAAGTCCCTTTGTTGCCCTATTGGTAAAGCAAACCCCACTCCACATGCTTAGCATGTTACTGGTTTTCTGTGAACCTGTGAAATGTCAGGCTGACTTGTGAGTAACATAAGCAAAGGCCTACAACATGACTTCCTCTGTCTCATGGGTTTAAAGCCTTTCCCCATATATTAGCACACAGTAATCACACATCTCAGCTCATAGTCCATCACATTTGTGCTCTTAAAATTCTCATTACCAGCATGAGCCAACTGAAAATAGAGAAGGAGGGAAAAGACGAGAGCCGTTCCTGACCTTTCTCTGGCATCCTGACAGCCCTAACTTATGTTAGGAAAGTCTGAGGATGCACAGGCCCATAAATTACAAACTAAAGTCACAATTGAGAACCGCTTTGGAAAATATCTGGGAGGCTTCCTCTGCTTGTTTTTACTTTTATGATGCAATCAACCTAAAAATGGTATTAACATTGGTATTTACTGCTTTGTGGGACAGGCAGGAAGCGCTCCAATTTGTTTCATGTCCAACAAGTGAGCGATGCTTTGGGCTTTTTGTCCAAAACAGCATACGTCGTGTCACAGAAGACTGTACAGAGCTGTGTTCAGAGTCTGCTCTATCTTACCACTTATTTAACAATGCCAAAATGGAGAGGAATATTTCTACATAAATTATTTTGTTACTTACCTAAAACTATCTTATGAGGTTACAAATAAATGAAGATCAAATTTCCCTGCAGTAGAAGGGGTTTTATACTCGCCTCTGGTGGCCTAAGCCTCCTACCTTCTTTCCATTCAGTGATGCAGCTTCCATCTGACTCTTCAATATTCAACACTTTCTGGAGTGTCTGATACCACTGTCCCCAGTGGCGGTGCGTCCATATGGGTGCACGGGTGCCGCCCTCTCTCTCCTGCCACCCCTCTATCACCAATAGATAGATT
Source organism: Lithobates sylvaticus (assembly GCA_028564925.1). NCBI lineage: Eukaryota > Metazoa > Chordata > Amphibia > Anura > Ranidae > Lithobates > Lithobates sylvaticus. The sequence continues at coordinate 157,410,983 of CM053029.1, read as the reverse complement.
CATGCATTGCATGAATCTATCTATGGCCGCGGCTGCCACCCCCTATTCAGGCGCCCGGCCCCTTTTCAGGTGCCCGGCCCCTATTAGAGCCTTAGGCTCTAATAGGCGTCAAAAAAAGTGACCTGAAAAGCGAATGAATATTTGCTTTCCTAACACTAAACTGCCCCTCCGCCAATCAGGTGCTCTGGTCCGTTACCTGTCACCTGATTGGCTGAAACGACAGGCGCCGCTATTGGACGCCTATCAGGAGGAGAGGACGGGAGATGAGGATGGAAGGAGACGCAGGAAGGACCCCGCTCGTCGCTGTCACCCGCTGCCCCACCAAGACAGGGTAAGTGCCGGGCAGACGGCGAGCAGGCAGGGGTCACACTGAGGGCATTCAAGGGCACACTGGCAGCATTTAATGGGCACACTGGCAGCATATGATGGGCACACTGGCAGCATTTGATGGGCACACTGGCAGCGTTTGATGGCATAGTGGCAGCGTTTGATGGCACAGTGGCTGCGTTTAATAGGCACAGTGGCAGCATTTATTGGGCACAGTGGCAGCATTTGATGGCATAGTGGCAGTGTTTAATGGACACAGTGGCAGCGTTTAATGGGCACAGTGGCAGCGTTTAATGGGCACAGTGGCAGCGTTTAATGGGCACAGTGGTAGCGTTTATTGGGCACAGTGGCAGCGTTTAATGGGCACAGTGGCAGCGTTTAATGGGCACAGTGGTAGCGTTTATTGGGCACAGTGGCAGCGTTTGGGCACAGTGGCAGCATTTAATGGCCACAGTGGCAGCATTTGGCACAGTGGCTTCAATTGATATCATAGTGGCAGCATTTGATGGCACAGTGGCAGTGTTTAATGGGCACAGTGGCAGAGTTTGATGGGCACAGTGGCAGAGTTTGATGGGCACAGTGGCTGCAATTGATGGTACAGTGGCAGCGTTTGATGGGCACAGTGGCAGCGTTTGATGGGCACACAGTGTGTGCGGTGGGAGACCCTGGCATCAAACACTCCCAGAACTGTCAAATGCCAAAGAGTCTAACAGAGGATGTAGCAATAGAATGAAGGGGAAGTAGCAGGCAATGGAGCCAAGGATTAAATAGAACCCAGATTAACAGTAAATTGAATGGTTTAATATTGGTACAGATTCATTGTTACCTTGATTGCTTTAATGGTTCACTGATTGGCTTAAAGTAGCTTAAAGTGGTTTAAAAGGTGTAAAGGTTTTTATGCTCATGCATTCGATACATAAAGGTAAAAAAATCTTCAGTATGCAGCTCCCCCCACAGCCCCTCTAATGCCCCGTACACACGATCTGACTTTGCAGCAGAGGTCCGCCGGACTTTCAGAACGAGCGGACTTGCGCACACACCAGCACACACAAACGGACTTCCCGGCGGACTAGGTCCGACGGACAATCCGCCGGACTTTCGGCGGAGATCCGACGGACTTTCCAAATGAACAGACTTGCCCACACATGGAGTAAAGTCCATTCATTTTTAACGTGACTCGAGGTACGACAGGACTAGAGAAGGAAGTCAATCTCGCCGAGAGTGACACCTTGCGAGCCCCATCACCTGGTATGGATTTTGAGGGTAACCCCCTACACCGAAAAAAGTCCATACCAGACCCTTATCTGAGCATGCAGCCCAGCTGGTCAGGAAAGGGGGTGGGGACGAGTGAGCGACCCAGGGCGCATGCACTTTGTACCAGGCCGCATGCCCTCAACATGGATGGGTGGGTGCTTTGGGGAAGGGGGGCGTCGTGTCAACATCGGAAGAAGAGAAGAAGGAAGAAGAAGACAGCGACCGCGACGACGACAAATCAGAAGCCGGGCCAATGCTAGTAAAAGAGCTGAAAGAAGACAGCGGAAGAGCCTGGCAGAAGAACCGGAGACCGGGAGAAGAGGCCGGAAAGCGCGGAGAGACCCCCGAAGTCGGAAGAAGACCCCCAGAGCTGCCTAATAAACGACTTCAAAAACATGTCTAGTGTGTTTTTTTATTGACTTTTTTTTCCCTAGGAGAATGGGTACCATGTACCCCATAATTATTCACATAGGGTGGGGGGCCGGGATCTGGGGGCCCCCTTATTAAAGGGGGCTCCCAGATTCCGATAAGCCCCCCGCCCCGCAGACCCCGACAACCAACGGCCAGGGTTATCAGGAAGAGGCCCTTGTCCTCATCAACATGGGGACAAGGTGCTTTGGGGTGGGGGGAGCCCGCTTCCCCAAAGCACCCACCCCCCATTTTGAGGGCATGCAGCCTGGTACGGTTCAGGAGGGTGCTCGCTCGTCCCCCCACCCCTTTCCTGACCGGCCAAGCTGTGTGCTCGGATAAGGGTCTGGTATGAACTTTGGGGGGACCCCCGCGCCGTTTTTTCAGCATAGGGGGTTACCCTGAAAATCCATACCAGGCGACGGGGCTCGCAAGGTGTCAATCTCGCCGATCAAAGTGGCGAGATTGACTTCCTTCTCTAGTCCTGTCGTACCTCGAGTCACGTTCAAAATGAACGGACTTTACTCCGTGTGTGGGCAAGTCCGTTCATTTGGAAAGTCCACCGGACCTGCATACACACGAGCGGACTTCCCGACAGAAACTGGGTCCATCTGACTTTTGGGAGGAAAAAAGTCAGCCGGAGCCCACACACGATCAGAATGTCCAGCGGACTATAGTCCGACGGAAAGTCTGATCGTGTGTACGGGGAATAATACTTACCTGAGCGCGAACCAAGCGGCTTGCTCTGGGGGAACTCGGAGAAGTGGAGGAACCAGTAGAACCAGCAGGGGACCTGAGAAAAGAAGGATCGGGGCTATCTGTGCAAAACCATTACAGGTGAGTGTCTGTTTATTATTATTATTTTAAATCAGCAGCCACAGCTATTCAGAAATATGACTCCTCTTTATGCTGGCTATACATGGTTAGGCCCCATGCACACGAGACGCAGATGCAAACTCTGCTGAACGCATGTTTAAAAAGCAGAAACCTGCGTTTAAAAACGCGCGTTTTGCTGTGTTTTCATGTCACGTTTAGACGCGTTTAGACGCGTTTGCGTCTATAAGCATTTGTAAAGATAACATCATATAGACCCTCCCCAAGCTCAGAAAGCATATATTATTAACTATTTCTGCCATTTTGTGAGCAGCAGCAGCAGAGAGAGCAGTTGTACACTTGCATTTGCCTCTCTTTCTGTGTTTTTTTTTGGAAATGGATCCCATATTAAATATATGTCAGGAAATGCTCCTGATGTCGCTCTTGATGAAGCAGCAACGTCATCGCAAATTTGCATGAGAGGTCCAGAATCAGAGCTTGGCCATATTGGACCCATCCGTTGATGGCACAGCGAATGTCCGTTGGATATTTCACAAACATGTATGCATTTCACAAACATGTATGCATTAGTGAGTATATATGCTCTATGAACTATCTAAACTAATTACGACATTTTAAACAATTTTTTCTAGTATTTTTTATGGTTTACCATCATATTTCTGAGTTTTCTGGTCAAAAAAATTGGGTTCCTTTAAAAAGGCTTATAAACGCAAACACGGCTAAACGCAGGTGCCTGCGTTTAGCCGCGTTTAGCCGCGTTTAGCTGCGTTTTGCGTCTGAAACGTGGAAAAGCAAAGTGTCTGAACGCATTTTTTTGCTTCTGGAAAAACGAGGTTAAACGCAACTGCATAAAAACGGGAAAAAAATAGACTGTGTACATGGACACATAGGATAACATTGCATGCGTTCAGGTGCAGTTGAAAAAAAGTGTCCAACTGCCTCTGAACGCGCGTTTAACTGCGTCTCGTGTGCATGGGGCCTTAGAATGACTTTGAAAGAGTTTGTTTTCTAATGGTCAATGGGAAAACTTTGACAATTGTTTTTAACTGTAGTAAATTGAAAATTGAAAAATTGTGATGAAGAATTACATTTTCTTTCCCATTGCTTATCTGAATGAATGAAATTCTCATAAAGTAGAACTATAACCAAAAGTTTTTTTATTTATTTAGGATAGAGCAAGAGAGAGTTATAACCCCTGTCAGATTTTTTTTCATCATCTATGTCCCATTTCTAAGATTTCCCTTCCTGTACAGGGGTTCTTATCCTGCTCCACTCTATCCAAAACATAAAAAAAAGTTTTGCCATTAGTTATACTTTTATGTGGTCCTCAGTCAGAAAAAAGTATGATAAATGTAATGCACATTTGCTTGGAAAATGTTTAATCCGGAATTAGAATTTTCATGGTCATGAACATTTATTGAAAAATGTTATTTTTATTTGGATTTAAGTACATACACTATATTGCCAAAAGTATTGGGATGCCTGCTTTTACATGCACATGATCTTTAATGGCATCCCAGTCTTAGTCCATAGGGTTCAATATTGAGTTGGCCCACCCTTTGCAGCTATAACAGCTTCAACTCTTCTGGGAAGGCTGTCCACAAGGTTTAGGAGTGTGTCTATGGGAATGTTTGACCATTCTTCCAGAAGAGCATTTGTGAGGTCAGGTGCTTATGTGGACAAGAAGGCCTGGCTCGCAGTCTTCGCTCCAATTCATCCAAAGGTGTTCTATCTGGTTGAGGTCAGAACTCAGGAGTTGGGCTTGACCCCTTAGTTCCAGTGAAGGGAAGTCTTAAGGCGTCAGCATACCAAGACATTTTGGACAATTTCATTCTCCCAACTTTGTACCAACTTTGGAACAGTTTGGGGGTGGGCCCTTCCTGTTGCAACACGGTAGGAGATTCCGACGGAAAATGTCTGATCGGACCATGTTGTCGGAAAATCAGGCAGGATCTCAAATTTTCCGACAACAAAATCCGATCAGACTTTTTCCGATCGTGTGTCGAGAATTCCGACGGACAAAGTGCCGCGCATGCTCAGATCAAATTACGAGACCAAAGCTATTGGCTACTAGCCTCTACGTAGTTCCGTCGTACGCAACGAACGCCACCACATTCAGAATGATCAAATTTTCCGACAACATTGTCCGACCATGTGTATGCGACACCAATGTCGGACAAAATCCGTCAGAAAAAATCAGACGGACTTTGTGGTCGGAATTTACGACTGTGTGTACGGGGGCTTAGAGTAGCCTTACTGTATTGAGAATGTTTTACTGAGGGTTACACCAATTACTGAGAATCACATGGGATGTTTATTTCCTTGTGTACTATAAACCAACTCATTTCAGGAGCATCCAAGTGTCCTTTCATCAGGTCTGAAAAAGCATACATTTTACAATCAGTACAAAGTAAGATAAGATAATGTAACAACAAAAACCCATTGAAAAAAACAAAAATGTATTCATTGATGAAGTAAGCAATATTCTGTTAAGAAAGTGGTTTAATGTAAATTCATGACATTGTAGATACAGATAGAAAAATAAATACTACATAGACTTGAAGAAAAACTCAGTATAACATGGCTTATCACCATGGGGGACCTTGGCACCCTCTACAGATCCACCAATCTGCAAGACTGAAGATGGCTTACCTGTGTACTCATAATTCCATAGTTCTATAGTTGGTAAGGTTGAATAAAGACACCAGTCCATCCAGTTCAACCTGCCGTTCTACCTACCATTTATTAGATAACTGCGCACATTGCACCCAAACACTTTTATCTACTTCCTCCCACGTTAACATACTGTGTTATGACTTGTAATGCTTCTTAGCATTTCTGTTTATTTTCTTGCTGCGGTTTGTATCCTTTGCATTTTTTCTTTACATATGCTCCATTCAGCAAGGTGTTAGCCAGATGTTATCGAGAGGCTAAACAGAACCTGCTGCTTTAAGGGAACTGAGATAACATAAAGGCTGCTATTTCTGTCTTCTGTATATGAAAAGGCTGCTTACCTGGCGGTCATGCAGATCCAATGGCTTCAATATATTTGGAGGCACTGACCTGAAACAGTTATACAGATTAGCAATCCTGTCTTTATTCCGATTTTTGCATCCATATGCTTGCACTGAATTGGTGATTTATAAAAAATGGAAGCCAGAGAATTTTTTGAAAAAGATACAATATGACATCCTCAGTACATGTGGCAAAACCCTTTGACATCTTCCATATAAACTGCAGATATTTTAGGGAGCCAGCTGCTTCCCTAAATCTGTATTGTAGGTATTGAGGTTGGCCATTCCTAAGCACTTACTGAAATAAATTGATGGGAGTGGGAGCATCTGGCTTTGGTGTAATCACATGACTACTGAGAAGCTTAGGCTTATCTTACCCCCCACTTATTTAAACCACAACCAACCTTGCCCCCCCAAAAATACACATAGACCACTTTAAGTTGGAAGCAGGGTTGCCAACCTCCCGCAGCATTTTTTACTGACAGAACATGGAAAGTTTACTGGCGAAGCACATTTTTTACTTCCAAACTTTGCTTGATTTACACTTAAAAAGTCAACACAGCATGAAATTAGCAGCCCCTGATATTTACTGGGAGTTGTAAAAAAAAATAAAAAATCACAGATTTTTACAAACTGTTAGTAAATTTACTGGCGGTTGGCAACCCTGGTTGGAAGTAGGGCAAGGCCACAGCTTTATTGAACATATCATTATAACAACCTTCAAAATACCAATAACCATGCCGGTCACGGTTAAACCGTGAGCATCTACAAACAAACCATATAGTCTAATGCCCCGTACACACGGTCGGATTTTCCGACGGAAAATGTCCTATTGGACCATGTTGTCGGGGCATTAGAGGTCTGTCTCCACCATCAGTGCGAGACAGGCATTAAACTGACCCCGTAATTAAACTTGAGGGCTCAGCCCATAAAGTAATACCAATTGCTGGCAAGGTAAAACTGCCAAGGAAGCTGTGACAAAACACACAACGGGTGGGTGGGCAACTCTTGTGACGTCCAACTCTCTGGAAAGTAGTGGGACGTGCCTCTGCGTAGCCTTTTCTAGAGTTACGGCTCCACCCAGTCACCTCGTGCCATTGTAGCCAATCCCAATGGAGCCTCTCCGACTCCCTGATTAGGTTGACGCCCTGCTTGGTTGCCAAGCATCCAGCAGTCAAGGCTCCCTTTCCTTAGGGCGGAGCAGGTCAAAGGGCCTTCATTATTATTTCTAGTGTCGGGAAAAAATTGACATTGAGCATCTTTTTAAATATGAAGCCCTCTTTGAAAGTATCTCGCCCACAGGGATGAGTGAAATTTACAGGTTTTGCTTCATTTAAATGTTGGCAAAATGTATTGGTGTCAATATGAAATGACTGGTTGCACTGGGTCTATTTCTGGTGCGTATTGGACTGCATGTAAAAACTCCACACAATTTCTGAGACTGATAGCACAAAGTCTATCTGATTCTATTTCCATTTTTGTAACTTATTTTGAGATTTAAAGTGTTACTAAACCCACAAAAGTAAAATCAGTCTGTATATGCTGTAAAGCATGCTTGTTATACTCACTGTGGAACTTAAGGCGTTCATCCTCTGCATTGTATAAAAAAGGCTGTTTGATCCTGTCTTCTCTGATCCTCCCCTTTTTCCACAGTCCCCAATCCATCTCCTGATAGAACAGAGCCTTTAGGGGCACTCTGCACATGCTTAGTTTAGTGTATATTGCTACAGAGTTTATTTTTTATTTTTATTTTTTTGGGAGGGTGCATGTGATCAGCATATGGCCAATCAGCACTGTCCAGACAGAGGGTCAGGGATCCTGCAGCCTCATAGGACAATCAGGGGAGAATGAGAACTCCTCCTACCAGCTGTACCAGTGCCAACAGAAGTCACAAGACTGTTATATACTGCTGATGAGAAAAGGTATTTAGCAGTTCTGTGTACTGTGGGAGACCAGATATAGTGAATGCAGGCTCCTGGGTTTAGTAACACTTTAAATGTGATGGATTTTTTTAGCAAATTTGCAGCTTACCTTTAACATTTTTAAATATATATAAAAAAACAATTCTGTGACGAGACCTGTTATGGACAGTGGCATTAAAGGAACCCAGTAAATTCATTCATTACCCCAACTATACACGTAATAAAATGTTCACTGACAATAACAGAGAAATACCTTGACATAGACGCAACTTGTGTATAGGACGAGGACTTTTCTTTTATCATGGAACGTGGAGGGAGATGTGTCTGAGCTATGACCATATAAGTATCTTTACTGTTATAAACAACAGCTCACTTATAACCAGAAAAGATTATTCTTTCAGTATCATGCCTGTTGGATAATTATGCAATTAAGTCACCAAGTCTAACACTAAATAAAGTATGACATTAACAGCATAATGTTTTGTTCCACATTCTTGTATTACCATCATGTCTACTGGCTCTCTTCCACCGTCTTGGCGCCATAACATTAAACTATTTCAAGAGTCAAGAGTAAAATTTACCAAAAGCTCCTCTTACCTCCGTTCTTTATTTGTACTTGATCTGTCAATTCGATTAACAAATCTACATAAACCACGTTTCATTAATGTAATTATACTGTATATGTACAAAGGGACGCTCGTTTGCTCATTACCTTTGCATTTTCTGCTTCCCGCTTTGCAGTATTACACAAACTGTTGTGCTTTACTTCTTAATCTTACAATGAAAGTCTATGATTAGGGATCACGTTTTGCAAACAGTACATCCCCTGTGTGGCTGATATTTCATCTCAGCAGTTGTTAAAGAAGAATTCCAGGTATGAATATTTTTAATATAGTTACATTGATCCAGCTTGGACCAATATAACTATGTATATACTATACCTGGTTGATGCCCCTGGAAACTGCAGTAGACACGAAAAACAGACAAGCAGCGCCAATCTAAGTGCAGCAATATTGTAACATATTTAACATATTTTATTAAATGTTACAATATTGCTGCACTTAGATTGGTGCTGATTGTCTGTTTTTCTTGTATTCCACCCAGAGGTTCTTCTACTCCTGTGCCAGCTATGCTCCCTGGAGTAATCGCCCAGGCTATGGACTTTCCTTAAAAACATTACAGATGTTATCAGGAGTCATTCTTAACATCATTTTTATTTATTGACTCTCTGCTGCTCATTTGTCAGAACTTTGGACTATATGTTCAGGATCCTGACTTTTTAACCATTCCCTCACCACCCCAGACAATACAGCTTTGCCTGCTGGAAATACCTTAGCGCAACAATTATTGTGTGTTTTCTAGTGCAGTAGACACTGCTACTCCAGTGATCTCCATCTGCTTTCAGATCCCATGCAGAGTGGCTGCCCTGCTGCATTGTGAACACAGGATATTCGCCACTTAGCACAGGCGCCATTCAGAGAATACTTTGCATTTTCTCAATGAAGTCACGCTCTCCACCCCGTCCAATCAGAGAATGCTTTGCATTTTCTCAATGAAGTCACACACTCCACCCCATCCAATCAGTGAATGCGCATGTATTGAGAGAATGCAAAGGATTCCCTGAATGGTGCCTGTGCTGAACACGTCCTCTGTTTACAATGCAGCTGGCAAGTCACTCACCACAAGACCCTTAAGCAAGTGGGGATCACTGGAGTAGTAGTGTTTACCACAGTGATTTCTAGCTTCCAGTGTATTGGCCAGGAATGGTATCTACATTGGTCCAAGCTACCCAAGCAGGTTAACAGAAAAAAAAAAAAAACATGCACTAATAGAAGGAGTGCCAGACCATATTATAAAAGAGCCCAAATCATTTTTTTGTTTTACACTAAATAAAACAGCCAATGCATTTCGGGGGGCCAAAAAAAACAAAGGAATCCCCCTTCATTAGGTCTTCAGTTAAAATAACAACCTTGAATGGACTCAAAAAATGATTTCTACGTAAATAGAAGCTAATTGCTGGATCAAAAGAGTTACTGGCCAGCAATATCTGCGTGAGCAATCAAGATCTTGTTTTTGGTTTAAACATACAAATTTACATGGAGGCTTTTAAAAAAAAAACAAGCATGTTTTACTTACCTGCTCTGTGCAGTGGTTTTGCACAGAGCAGCCCCAATCCTCTTCTTCTCGAGTTCCTCGCTGACGCTCATGGCTCCTCCCCCTTGACCATTGCCCCCAACAGCAGGCCGCTTGCTATGGGGCACTGGTGCCTGCTCACTCCCGAGCCCTGCCATTTGCGTCCATACGCCACATAGAGCTCGATCCCCAACCCCACTCTCTTCTCATTGGCTCACTGGCTGTAACTGACAGCAGTGGGAGCCAATGGCTTTCGCTGCTGTCTCAGCCAATGAGGAGAGGGGAGTCCTGGGACACCTGAGGCCTCGTACACATCGCTGGATCAAGAAGGAGCTCAGGTGAGTATTAGGGGGGCTGTGGTGGAGCAATACACAGGTTTTTGACCTTCATGCATGTATGAAGTTAAAAAACCTTCAGCCTTTACAACAACAAAAAAAGTTACGCTGGTGTTCAGCATTAAATGCTAATCATATTTGGATAGAAATATTTCCTATTTATCTGTTAACAAAAAATAGTTAAACTGAAAAAAAAGAAAAACATATTGACAGGATACCCAACGTTTAGATGAAATATTCTGCTTTCTTTTAGATGACAGTATTTCCCCATGAGTGTGCCATTCTGACAAAGCATACCCATTACTTGTACTTGTATATAACCACAGGGCAACAAAAACATCTGCTTTGTGTGGCATTTCAGCTGCTGCACGCTCACACACTGAGTAAATAAAGACACATATAATTATCAGGACCAGGTGTGTTGAAGAACCAGAGTGTCAACACAGAGGAGAAATTCCCCATCCAGACAAAATTCCACAACAGACATCCTCTTATACTATTAAGCTAAAATTAATTTATTACGCCTTTCCATGTCTGCAAACTACTCGCCATTCAACTTGAGTGGTCCCATCTAGAACCAAGCAGGCATTGAGCTTCTTTTCTCCTAAACCACAATGTGCTACAATGTAAATAGGTCTGTGGAAATTATTTCAACAGAACATGATAGATGGGCTTATAGTCACAACTATAAGATTTATTTAAAGTGGAACTTCAAGTGGAATTTTATTTTAGCTTTGAGTAGAACAAGGCAAAGTTTGGTCCCTGTCCAGGTCTCCTCTGCTACCCTTGATGGACAGATATCCCTTTGCCCCTGGATCTACAGTGACAAGTAGAGCCCTATAGCAAAAGAACTTTGATGGATCTAGTCTCTACAGAAGGCTTTGTCCATATATTCCTACGAAGGATACACTACGGTGCTGGTGACACCATCATTCTGATACCATAAATAAGTGTCATCGGTGTCCCAGTAGATATAGAAAGAAGGTAACAAAGGGAAAGAGGAAGTCCATCTCAAAGTAGCCATGCAAAGGGTGATCATCACACCAGGGTCAACAAGCGCAATCAAGACCCAGTTGGGGATCAAATCTTTTCTCACTCCCCCCAAAATAAAATAAACTTATGGGTTACAGCTCAAATTTAATATGCAAGGTGAATATACTAAACTCACAAAGTTCACTCAAACTGACCCTGTCACTATATTACACTGTAAAATAACAGTGCGAATAGTCAACTTTCCTGTTGCCCATGCCACTGTACACCTCTCCAAAGCTGAGAAATCTTTTGGTAAAATTCAGAAGAAACCAACACTTCCGAAGTGCCAGTGTCCTGGGTAGAATGCAGCTCTCATTAGTTCCTCATAAAGATAGTCCCGGAGCATCAGGATGCAGGCCGTTTGCAGAGGGACGGCATGACAGTGCTGGACTTCAGCAGCGCCGCTTTAAGAGGGGTCTGTAGCATGGCAGCTTTAAGAGGAGGGGAGTGGTTTTAGAGGCTGGGCGGCTCTCAGGCAAAGGAAAAGTATCTGAGGAGAGGGGAAGTGACGTCAGTCCCCATGCGGTGGAGGAAGCGTTCCCCACCCACCCATTAGGTAGGAGGGTCAGTTTGGGTACAGGTTTCCCTCACGGGGCGTTTTTTTCTTGGGTCGTTGGTAAAGGTGAAGAAGGACATGTATGGAACATGCAGTACCCATCCATTGGATGGGAGTGGATAGTGTACTTCCGGGTTAAGAGGGGTTTAACCCGGAAGGGTAAAAAGGTTATGTCACTGATGACAGTTGAGTACCGCCTCCGAGTCTGGGGTTTGCCGACTGGAGGCAAGAGTTTAAAAAGTTTAAACGTAGTTGTCTCAGTGACCAGTGGTGGGTTTTTCCCCATAATAATAATGACCCAGTTAATAAGGAGTTGGAAATGGTTTAAAGAGTTATTGAAGAAGTTACATTTATTAAAGAAAAGGCCGGATGGCCATTTACTCCACACCTTGTCTGTCTTTTATTATAAGTGGGCTATGTTGGGCATTAGCATATGTAGTCTATAGAGGGTATTAAGTCCTACATATGTCATGACCTCTCTGTCAGTACTGTATCCTGTATTGGGTGAAGGGCAGAGGGAGAAGCCAGAGAGAGAAGAATATCCTAATCAGGTAGCAAATTTCAAGGTGCAGCAGGGGCTGGTCTGTGTCAGACATTATTCCACGCAGCCAAGAACTGCACAAGCTTCACAATTTACATGAGCTGGCATCCCAGTCCAAGAAGTAGATGATAACCCTGGATGATGCCCAAATAAGTATCACTAATTACTGCAGACAGTTTTTTTGTCTTTTCAATGTAGTAACCATCTAGCATTCTGCACTTGCTATGTAAAGATAAATCTAACAATAGGTTTAATTTAAAATGGCAACCAGCCAGTTACACATTAAACTGTAAGTAGAACTATAGTGGTTTAGCTGTACCCTTGTGCCATTTCCTGGCCACAAGCGGGTCTCGTGGTGCAAGGCTTTTTTGATGCAATCCTTGTTCTATATATATCTTCCAGACTTTTAGCTATGGTATGTCCTGGAATTCCTAAACTATGCAGAACAAGACACTCAGAAGCCGTGACAAATAAATGCCTTACAGTTCACGCTGTGGATTTATTAGTTTATCTTTTGGTGACTTCCAGAAGTCTTTGCTGGGTTCCTCTGTTGTCTGGAAAAAACCTGATCTGTAATTATTTATGGATGGGAGTGTGCTCTATAGCTGGTGGAATTCTGGAGGCTTTAGTTGTTATTTTTTTTTTAAACTCTTTTTTTTTCTCATGGGTGACTATAAAGTCAGGCCAGATACATGGATGTGGGTGGAGTGACCTTTAATTTTCATAGGTCTGTCAATATAGAGAGGGCCGGACCGGGATGCAGCACAGCAAAGGTAGGGCAGGCCTGGCCATGACAGTGTGTCTAGGACACACATTTACAATTTTAAGGGGTGTGGCTTAGCGCAGCGGGCCAATCAGGAGACGGGGGAGTGGCCATCCGGGACCTCATGGTCCAATTGAGAGCAGCAGCAGCATCCCGGGGACCAGACTGGCTTCAGGAACAAGTCACAGCCGTGCTGGCCGAACAAGGAAGGCGAGGGGAGACCACGCGGGCGGCGGTGGAGCAGCGATCGATCGACAGGAGCCAGGCGAGCGGCAGGATTTCCAGGCCGCCTGCAAGGTACTCTCCGGGGGCGAATGCTGGTTAAAAAAAAAAAAAAGGCCAGGAGAGGGGCTGCAAAAAAGGGGGGTAATACACCCAGGAGGATATCGGCCGCGGCACTCCCAGGAGAGGGGCTGCAAAAAAGGGGGGTAATACACCCAGGAGGATATCGGCCGCGGCACTCCCAGCAGCTCTGAACGAGCCGAGGGAGGAGGACAGAAGGATTAGTGATTTGACGGCTGCCGCTGGACCATCGGGCAGCTTGGCACGCAGCACGGCAGGTTGGCGGACGCCACCTGGCGGAGGTAGTCAGGGGTCACGTGGCGGGAGTGGTGCCGGGACCGGCCCAACTGCACAGGAATGGGTGGAGGAGGGGGGGCGGCGGGTGGGAGGGAAGGCACTGGCCAAGTCAGCGGACAGACGGAGGCATGATACGTCCAGGAGTCCCTCCCCAGAGGGACTGCCGCTTTTGTTCCGACAGGAGGTTGAGAGCAGGTCGGAAGGAGAAATTTCAGAGGAAGAGGAGCTGGAACCCAGTCGTCCACAAGCACCGGTGGTAATTGGAACAGCAACAGAGCGAGGGGTGCCCGGTCGGCCCGGTAAGTCATGTGACAATTTAGCATTTACAGCTGTATTACAGAACTTAATGGGGGTTGTATCTGGTGGGGGAGGGGGGGCTGCCCCTCCGGCACCGCTGTTGGCAGACACATACCAACCGCGGGCAGGGAGCGGGCCTACAGTGGGGTCCGGCGGTCAGATACAGGAATTGCTAGAGGGCCTACGGGCGTTGGTGGGACGGATTGAAGGAGGACAGTCGTCCGCAGGGGGGTCAGGTGAAGGCACCGTGGGTACAGCACAAGTAGCAGGGCCGGTCGCAGCAGCTACGGCAGTGCCACAGGACACTGTAGCAGGTGAAGTGGCAGAGAAGGTGAGTACAACGGAAAAAGGGGGGACAGAGGCGACTGTCAGAGCGGACATTGTGCGGTTGGCAGACGCTGCAAAATGTGAGGTGTACGTGTGCTTCGAGGGACCCCTAGGCGCTCACCTGAAGCAGGAAACGAGAGAGAAGATATGGAAGGGCGAGTATGTAGAGATTTTCTCCCTATTGCCCTTAGAAAAATTTAATCTGGACAGGGTAAAACCAGATGATACAAAGAAGGAGGACGAGGAGAAGCGGAGATACCGTTTGATTCCCAGGACGTTTGCCAATTGGCTGCAAGCGTTCGCCATTTTGGCAGGTGTAATAGGTGAAAAGAACCCCGAACACTGTTCGGCGTTATTTTGCTATATGGACGCTATTGGGGAGGCATATAGGGTATACGGGGGCACAGCGTGGCTACGTTACGACGAGCAATTCAGGCAGCGCAGGGCGGTGCGTCCCGCACTGCGGTGGGATCACAAAGACATCAGTCTTTGGATGCGACTTATGGCATCGGCAAAAACGCCAGCACAGCCATTTCATGGGGGGGCCGGAGGTAGCAACTCCTCGGGATCGCCGGCCAGTAGGAAGTGGGGAGTCTGTTGGCAGTTTAACGAGGGATCATGTAAGTATGGGGGATCCTGCAAGTTTAAACATGAATGTTCAGGGTGCGGGGGGGCGCATACGCATGCCAAGTGTTTCAAAAAAGGAAAACGGGGTGGAGAGGCTGGTAACAAAAGGGATGACTCCGGTGATGGGGGAAAGGATGCTTCCTTTTCTAAATAGATACCCGGACAGGGCGGCGGCGTTGTTACTAGAGGAAGGTTTTAAGCACGGTTTTCATATTCCGTGCACATTGACAGTCGTCCCTCCTATGGCCAATAATTTGAGATCGGCACTGCAGCACCCGGCAGTGGTATCCAAAAAATTGGCCAAGGAGGTGGCTTTGGGCAGGATGGCGGGGCCATTTGAGGTGAAACCAATAGAAGATTTAGTAGTATCCCCGTTGGGGGTGGTCCCTAAGAAAGAACCAAACAAATTTCGTTTGATTCATCATCTATCGTTTCCCAAAGGGGGATCGGTAAATGATTTCATTGACCCAGAAACCTGTACGGTTTCGTACACGTCTTTTGACGCGGCTGTACGCTGGGTGCGACGTTATGGAAAAGGGGCATTGATGGCTAAATCGGATGTGGAGTCGGCGTTTAGACTTCTCCCGGTTCACCCGGCCAGTTTCAGGTTGCTGGGTTGTCATTGGGAGGGGCAGTTTTATGTGGATAAGTGTTTGCCCATGGGCTGTTCTATATCATGTGCACTGTTTGAAACATTTAGCTCCTTTTTAGAATGGGTGGTCAGGGACGTTGCGGGTATTGAATCCGTCATCCATTATTTGGATGACTTTCTCTGCGTGGGCCCTCCTTCTTCCAATGTGTGTGCGATACTGTTGTCCACGTTGCAACACATTGCGGAGAGATTTCGGGTGCCTCTGGCAGCTGATAAGACGGAGGGTCCACGGACAGAGCTGAGCTTCTTAGGTATAGTTATTGATTCCATGAAAATGGAATGCAGGTTACCTGAAGAGAAGCTCAGGGATTTACAAAAGGAGATCAGAGAGATACATGGGTGCAAGAAAGTGCAGCTGCGTACGTTGCAATCCCTGTTAGGAAAATTGAATTTTGCATGCAGGATTATTCCCATGGGGCGAATATTTTGCCGTCGGATGTCTTCAGCTACGGCTGGGGTGAAGGCTCCCACGCATTACATTAGGCTGCGGAAGGAACATAGGGATGACCTGCAGGTATGGTATCAATTTTTAGCAGAGTTTAACGGAAGGTCGGTGTGGATGTCTGGTCCGGTAAGTAACTTCGACGTGGAGTTGGTGACAGACGCCGCAGGATCTACTGGGTATGGGGCGTACTTCCAAGGACGGTGGAGTGCGGAACCGTGGCCACGGGCTTGGGTAGAGGCTGGGTTTTTACGTAACCTGGTGCTCCTGGAACTCTTTCCGGTAGTACTAGCGATGGAACTGTGGGGCGAGTCATGTCGAAATTTGAAATTACGTTTGAATTTTGACAACATGGGGGTAGTGCAGGTCATCAATAGCATGTCGGCGGCTTCGCCACCTGTCATTCGGCTGATGCGACAGTTGGTGTTGCGCTGCTTGCGATTGAATGTGTTTTTATATGCTGTACATATCCCGGGGGTGGAGAACACACTGGCTGACTCTTTGTCTCGGTTCCAGTGGGACAAATTCAGGGCTCTGGCGCCAGAGGCACAGAAGGTGGGAGTTCCGTGCCCAGCCTGGATATGGGATTTGGCACTAGAATAGCGGCAGGATGGATACAGAAGTCGGTGAGTACGTCCACATGGGCAGGGTACCAGAAGGTGTGGAGAGAGTGGGGAGAACTGATGCAAGAAGCAGGTGTGGGTGAGTATGGGTCTTCAGGTCGTCTGTTGGTGCTATATTTGGTATCCAGGAACATGGAAAGGGGGCGATCGGTATCGGCTATTGAGAAGAAAATGGCGGCTTTGGCCTTTTTGTTCAAATTACAAAAGAAAGTAGATTGGACAAAGGATTTTTGGGTGAAACAGGCCATTAAGGGTTACAGGAAAGAAAACAGGACTAAGGACACGAGACGGCCGATTACATTCAAAAATTTATTGGATTTGGGGATACAGTTGGGATCGGTTTGCAGGGATGGTTATGAGCGTTTATTGTTTAAAACCGCTTTTTCATTGGCGTTTTTTGGGGCATTTCGTATAGGGGAATTGGTCAGCCCAGCAAAAGGAAGGGCGGGCGGTTTACTGCAGGGGGATGTAGTGGTCCTGGAGGACAGGGTGTCCGTGCGGTTGCGGAAGTCCAAAACGGACCAAAAAGGTGTGGGGGTACAGATATCGCTGTATGCAGTAGAAGGTTGTGCAATGTGCCCGGTAAAAACGGTAAGGGATTTTGCGGGCATAAGGCCGGGAGGGGATGGCTCCTTTTTGGTACACGAGGATGGAGCTAATTTGTCCAGGTTCCAGTTTGTTGCTGTTTTGCGTAAGTGTTTAAAGGGGTTGGGGATGGATAGTTCCGCCTACGCCTCACACTCCTTCCGCATCGGGGCGGCCACTGAGGCTGCTAGGTACGGGCTGGATGAGGTGGATGTGCGACGGATGGGGAGATGGGAGTCCAGGCGATTCCGCACCTATATTCGGCCTCAGTTAGTGTGGGAAGGTGAAAATTAAAAAAAAAAAAAAAAAAAAAAAAAAGATGGGGTGTTAAGATGTTGTTGTTGTGCATATCTGCCTACAAAGGGGTAACCTGGTCAAGGGTCCTGGGGGTGCAAGTCCTTTACACTATGTTTGTCATTTCAGACGCAGTGCTCCCACGCCTTATCTGGATTCTTGGACACTCGTATGTGTGTTGGGGCGCACGGAGAGGGGACGCGAGACCAGGTGGGAGGCAGTTGGGGATTTCAAGAAGGGAGGCAACCATAAGATGGTTGGGTAAACCGGGAATGATGTGGGGCAGGGTAGTCCCAGAGGCTGAGAGGTTTGCGTGGTTGGACAGGCCGCCAGCAGTGCTTGTCGTCCATGCTGGGGGGAACGATCTGGGTGTCCGCACGGTCAGGGATCTGATCGCGGACATTAAAAATGATTGGATGTATCTGAGAACGAAATTCCCAGACACGTTGTTAGTCTGGTCGGACATAGTGGCAAGGACAACATGGCGTACGGCCAGGTCCGTTTATCGGATCAACAAAGCCAGAATTAGGGTGAATAATGTGGGCCTCTATTTGAGGAGGGACGGGGTCCATTTAACTGATGTGGGCATCGACCTGTGGTCGTTGGGTCTGCAGGAGGGGATTCAGTCGGCCCTGCGGGTGTGGAGGTGCCTGCAAGGATGAGGTGTCAACCTTTTAGGCTATGGTGTTTGTTCGTTGGTCAGTGACGGAGCAGTTATGTAGGTGGTAAGTGTGTGTGGGGGGCTCATCATTAGATGGCCCCTCCGGTTCGTGGGGGGCTCATCATTAGATGGCCCCTCCGGTTTGTGGGGGGCTCATCAGTAGATGGCCCCTCCGGTTTGTGGGGTGTTTGTCTCCGGGCGGCACAGATGGAGGCCAGTTGGTTATGTTGTATCCCGCAGTGCCCCCGGTGGTGTTATATATATATACAGTTACAGTAGTTATATATATGTTTTATAGTACTTAGCTCCGTCACTGACCAATCAACAGGGTGTAACTGATTGTTTACAGTTATTGGAGTTATGTTTTTAATAAAAGGCTGTTGCGGCCATTTACTCCATAAAAGTATCAGCTGGTGGGTAACATCTAGGCTACACTCAGGAGACGGGGGAGTGGCCATATAAAAAGGGGGCGGACATTCGGCGGGCAGTAACACATGAGGAGGCAGGTTTTTTCCCACCCACCCTCCCTAATATAAGGCATTGTTTTGGAGGTTTTAATGTTTTTGTTGTCGTTTCAGGAATCGGAAGCAGAGGGTTCATCATATGAAAAGGGGTGGCGTGTTTGTTCGTGTGGGGGGCTCATCAGTAGATGGCCCCTCCTGTAGTACATCAAATTATATATTTGATGATTACTCGTGCACTGCGGGATAGGTGTTTGTCTCCGGGCGGCACAGATGGAGGCCAGTTGGTTATGTTGTATCCCGCAGTGCCCCCGGTGGTGTTATATATATATACAGTTACAGTAGTTATATATATGTTTTATAGTACTTAGCTCCGTCACTGACCAATCAACAGGGTGTAACTGATTGTTTACAGTTCTTGATGTTTGTTTACTGGTTATGTGTTGATATGTTATTTATCACTATGGTTATTTATGTGTGTTTCAGTTATTGGAGTTATGTTTTTAATAAAAGGCTGTTGCGGCCATTTACTCCATAAAAGAAGGTGTGGTCTATTATTTAAGTTAAAGCAAGGGGAAGTATTTCAACGAGATGTAAGCATGCTTATTGGACACACATTTACAATTTTAAGGGGTGTGGCTTAGCGCAGCGGGCCAATCAGGAGACGGGGGAGTGGCCATATAAAAAGGGGGCGTGGCTAGGACGGACATTCGGCGGGCAGTAACACATGAGGAGGCAGGTTTTTTCCCACCCACCCTCCCTAATATAAGGCATTGTTTTGGAGGTTTTAATGTTTTTGTTGTCGTTTCAGGAATCGGAAGCAGGGGGTTCATCATATGAAAAGGGGTGGCGTGTTTGTTCGTTGGTCAGTGACGGAGCAGTTATGTAGGTGGTAAGTGTGTGTGGGGGGCTCATCATTAGATGGCCCCTCCGGTTCGTGGGGGGCTCAATTAGATGGCCCCTCCGGTTTGTGGGGGGCTCATCAGTAGATGGCCCCTCCTGGTAGTACATCAAATTATATATTTGATGATTACTCGTGCACTGCGGGATAGGTGTTTGTCTCCGGGCGGCACAGATGGAGGCCAGTTGGTTATGTTGTATCCCGCAGTGCCCCCGGTGGTGTTATATATATATACAGTTACAGTAGTTATATATATGTTTTATAGTACTTAGCTCCGTCACTGACCAATCAACAGGGTGTAACTGATTGTTTACAGTTCTTGATGTTTGTTTACTGGTTATGTGTTGATATGTTATTTATCACTATGGTTATTTATGGGTGTTTCAGTTATTGGAGTTATGTTTTTAATAAAAGGCTGTTGCGGCCATTTACTCCATAAAAGAAGGTGTGGTCTATTATTTAAGTTAAAGTAAGGGGAAGTATTTGGCTGTATCAGCTGGTGGGTAACATCTAGGCTACACTAGTCATGGTTAAAAAAAAAAAAAAAGGAGCAGAAAGGTCCATCTATAGCATAGTAAAAACCAAAAGCAAAAATGAAGAGCAGAACTGTCTGCAAGAAGGAGGTAGAGACAGCAGACTACAAACCAAGATGGCAGAGCGGGAGGAAAGCAGAGTTAGGAGAATTTCATTTGAAGACAGGACAGTGCAGGATTTCAACGAGATGTAAGCATGCTTATTGGTCATGATCTAGAGCCGGCATGCTTAACCAGCGTTCCTCCAGAGGTTGCTAGGGGTTCAGTGAACTGTGGTAACTGACTTCCCATCTAAGGCTCCATTCACACTTGTACCACTCCAAAGGTGCTTGACTTTGGAGTGCAACTTTGGATTCCTATGACTTGGATGTGACTTGATGTCCCTCTGCAAAGTCGGACCGACTGTTGCACCACTGCTGCATGTAAAACATTCAGTTACGAATGTAGCACGGCCCGCTAGAGGACTGCTGAGAATTACCTGCTCATCTGCACGGCCATGACCAAGTGAACCTTCCAACCCACCTGACACTCTAGGTTCAGACATCCTTGCAGCACTGTGTAGCAATAATAAAACAACTCAAGGCAATTAGATTCTAAAGATATTTTATTTGCTCCAAATAAAAGTAGAAGTTGTTACAAACAGGATGTAATGAATCTTCTGAGCTTTAAACAACAGTGTTAACTCAGCAGAAGAATTTCTCCCAAAGGCACAAGACAGTTTAACAACGACAATACTATATACATATATGTACACTTCCTTTAGATATAACGTCACCCCCTAGTGGATGTTTCTGTTGACTACTTATACTGTCACACTATAGAAGATGGAACCTGGCCAGCTTACACGCTATCCTAGCAAGGGAGAGTGGGTCTAGGGAGGAATAATATAGAGACCTTTCTAGAAGTGTGGCAATAAAATCTGATCTGATGTTCTTCACCAGCTAGTTGGAGCTCGTTAACTGTAATCCGTTTGGGTATAGTAAAAATGGTGGATTCATAGCAATAAAGAAAGCTAAATGTTACATAGTTACATAGTAGGTGAGGTTGAAAAAAGACACAAGTCCATCAAGTCCAACCTATGTGTGTGATTATAAGTCAGTATTACCTTGTATATCCCTGTATGTTGTGGTCGTTCAGGTGCTTATCTAATAGTTTTTTGAAACTATCTATGCCCCCCGCTGAGACCACCGCCTGTGGAAGGGAATTCCACATCCTGGCCACTCTTACAGTAAAGAACCCTCTATGTAGTTTATGGCTAAACCTCTTTTCTTCTCATTTTATTGAGTGGCCACGTGTCTTGTTAAACTCCCTTCCGCCAAAAAGTTATATCCCTATTGTGGGGTCACCAGTACGGTATTTGTAAATTGAAGTCATATCCCCTCTCAAGCGTCTCTTCTCCAGAGAGAATAAGTTCAGTGCTTGCAACCTTCCCTCATAACTAATATCCTCCAGACCCTTTGCAGATGATTATTAAGGGTAATCGGCCCTGATAGGAAAAGCCGCCGTTTGCGGCGTTTAGCTGGATTCCCAGGTAATTTCGTATGGGCAGAAGTGACGTGATGACGCGGTATAACTTCAACGTTTCAGCCTATCGGACTACTTCCTAATGATGGCTTTGTGATAGGCCGAAACGTCGAAGGTACACCGCGTCACTTCCGCCCATGCAAAATTACCCGGGAAACAAGCTAAACGGTGGCTTTTCCTACTAGGGCCGATTACCCTTAATAATCATCTGCTACACACGCCGGGTGCCAGGACTATAAGGCACTTTTAAATGTAAATGAATTATTTGAATTTGTGTATTTAATAAACCAGTTTTTTTTACGGCATTGCGCAATGAAGGTTCTTCTTTGTCATTTCCATCCGTACCTATGAGGTTCATTTATGCATGAAACTTCATCTCAACAGTCTCCCTAGGGGTAACCCCACATGCCTAAGAGACCATACTAGCAATAGTTGGTCAACATCCAGGGTGAGTGTACATCTATGTGGGAAACCCAGTCTTAACATCATTGCACAGGAGATGTCAATTTAAGCACAAGTATTTGGTTTCATCAGCTTAATGGGACTTTATTAATTTTTTGTTTGTTCTGCATGTTTACATAAATGTGCTCAGCCCTAAGCGCAGCAAATTGTTTTTATGTCCTTACTTTGCTTCTTTGCCATTGCTTATTAGCAAGTTTTTTTTACTGCAGCTGGAGTTTGATGGTCAGTTTTTTTATCCAAAGGTGCTAAGGTTTATATTTTTCTTTTCCCTTCCAGCAGATGCCTCCACTCAGAAAAGGCTTCCTTAATTGCCAGCAGCTCCTTGTTTCCAATATCATAATTCTTCTCGGCTGAAGACATCAGTCGAGAGAAATAAGCACAAGGATGAAGCTGCATTTTTTCTCCAATTCGCTGAGAAAGGATAGCTCCCACAGTAGAATTAGAAGCATCAACGTCTACGGTGAAAGGTAGTTCTGGATCTGGATGTACCAGTATTTGTGCAGAAGTGAAGAGAGTCTTTAGTACACTAAAGGCAGCCTGTGCCTCAGGTGACCACAAAAAGGGCACCCCTTTCTTTGTCAGCTGTTTAATTGGAGCAATTACCTTGGAGAAATTCCTTATAAATCTTCTGTTAAAGTTGGCAAATCCAACAAATCGTTGTATCTCCTTAACATTCCTAGGGACAGGTTATTCCACCACTGCTTCGATCTTATCAGGATCCATGCTTACCCCTTCAGAAGAAAATATGTATCCCAAGAACTGGATCTGAGTTTGTTCAAACTCGAATTTCTCTAGTTTGATGTAAAGTTGATTCCGCCTTAAGCTCGTGAAAACAATCCAGACATGCTTGCGGTGTTCTTCGAAATTATCAGAGAAAATGAGAATATCATCCAAATATGCTATTATAAACTGATCCAGAAAATTTCGAAAATCATCATTAATGAAATGCTGAAAAGTTGCAGGAGCAAAGTCCAAAGGACATGACCAAAATGTCTACATCTGTGTGAGGGCTGGGCTCAACCCTTCCTTCTCTGAGCTGGCCGCTCAGCTGTCAGCTAATTGCCAGCTCCTATCTCTCCACAGTTACTCACCTGTTGATGATATCCTGCTTGTCAGACCTGCCTACTTAAGCCGTACAACCTTCAACTTGGTCAACATCACAGAGACTATCTTCTGCATTCCCGTTTAAAGACTTGCTTGGCTGACATCCCTTCTGGCTCCAGATCCTGTTTGCACATTTGCACTACACTGATCCATGACTTTCTGGCTTGGCTAACTATCCTTTCCGGTTACCGAACTTTGGCATTTTGACTACGTTTGTTCTATTTACTTTTATTATTAAACAAGTGTGATTTAACTGTACTTCTGTCTGATTTCATGGTTTCTGACAATCTGGCTCTTAAAGCAGTTTTCCCATTCATCTCTGGGATGAATGTGGACAAGGTTGTATGCCCCCTGCAAATCTAATTTGGTAAAGAGCTTGGCGGAGTGGAGTTAAGCATTTCTGGAATCAGTGGGAGTGGATAGCGATTCCTAATTGTGATATTGTTTAAATCTTTATAGTCAATACATGGACACAGGTTGGAGTCCTTTTTCTCTACGAAGAATAAGGCTGCCCCAGCAGGAGAGGTTGTGTGTCTGATAAAACCCTTCTCTAGATTCTCATTAATCCACTCCCTGAGCACCTTCAGTTCAGGTTCTGATAAAGAATAAAGGCGTCCAAATGGTATTTCTGCTCCTGCAAACAAACAATTCAATGGGACAATCATAAGCACGATGAGGAGGCAGCTGATCTGCGTTCTTTTTATCACAAATGTGCTGAAACTCAAGATATTGTGGAGGTAGTTTGTCATATGACTGGGTAGTTGCCAAAACTGCTTGTAAATCTTGGGTTGGTGGAGGGCTTATTTGATAAGTTTTTTTGCAATGGTCATATGTAAAGTTTAAAGAACATGTCTCCCAGTTGATGAAGGGATTATGGATGGAGAACTAAGGAATGCCCAGGAACTTGGATGATGTGATCAGCTGTCTCCTGATGGTCAGTCTCAATAAGGAGTCTAAGCAGGATGGTCTCTTGGGTCACAGGTCTTGAAGACAAAGGTGAGCCATCCACAGTTTCCATATCAATAGGGGCGAGTTTATTTCTTTCTTGAATGATACCATTTTTGGGCAAATTCAATGTCCATGAAGTTTCCCTCAGCCCCGGAGTCCAGCATAGCAGAGCAAGGTATTTCATCGCTTTCAGTGATAAGCCTTATAGGGATGCCAAAATTAGTTGATAAAGACGTAACTTTACTTGCTTCCTGAATCAAATGAGAGACAGACTGGGAAATTGAGTTTATTTGTTCAGATACTGTAAAATCCATTGCCGCAATTGTTACAATTAACTGCGTAATGTCCAGAGTCTACACAATAAAAACAGAAGTTATCTGAACGTCGTCTTTTTTTCTCTTGAGTAGTAATAGATCTGTTGATAGCATCCACCTGCATAGGTTCAGGAGCGTCAGAATCCGGAAGTACTATTGGACCCCTAGGAGTATACTGAGTAGAAGAAAAACGCATGCCACCATTACTGTCAGGGATTCCTAGTCTCTCCTTTCTCCTTTCAGTAAGTCTCTGATCAATTTGAATACATAATTTAATAAAAGCCTCGAGGTCGTCAGTACTTTCTTCCCTGCCAAGCTCATCTTTCACTTGTTCCGAGAGTTCTTGATGGAACTGACTCTTTGTGTACTCTGCAACAGAGCGTCTACCCTGCTTTAAATTGTGCAATTTTGCCAAAGCAGTAGCGCAGCGGTTAGGATCATCAAAAACTTGGTTCATAGCAGTCACAAAAGAATTGAAATTATCCAGGATGACATCATCTTTCTCCACATAAGGGGAGGCCCAGACTAAGGCTTCCTCAATCAGGAGGTTGATAATAAACAGCACCTTTTTCCTGTCAGAAGTAAATGCAGCAGGTTGCATCTGAAAGTATAAACAACATTTATTAAGGAACCCTCTATAATGGCAGCAGTATCTCAGGCACAAAAATCCTGCAATTGTCTATGCAGATCAAGGATGTCCTCTTGTAGCTCTTTCACTTCAATTTGTAACTCATCAAATTTTTCCTGGTAGTTAACACCAAACCCCAACAATTGCACCCTGAGAAGAGCCACAGCAGCTGCTACAACGGCCTCCATGTTTTGGGCCAGAATATTCTGTCAAGGTCTGGAGTCAGGCTCGCAGGCCAGTAGCTATAGCAGCGGAGCAGATATTCACACAGGTTACCCTGGCTGATGACACGGGTTCACCTGAGGTGCGGGGTCTAAGCACTAACCGGTATTCACCAGAGTGCCTGATGGTGGAGATGGGCTTTCCTGTGTGTTAGTACCAGGTCACGGTCCTCAGGGTAGCCCCAGTCCAGTAGCAGATATAGCAGGTAGGGGTCAAGCAGAAGCGTAGTCGAAAAACAAGCCAAATGTTGGTAACGAATAGTTGCAGGTTGGGATTCAGCAGAAGCATGGTCGAGGCACAAAAGCCAAATGTCAGTAACGAAAGGTAGCGAAAATACGGTCGGCAGCAGGAGAGACAAGCGTGAGATATTGGCTATTGAAGGCCCAAATCTTCTGGTGACCAGGAAGTTCAGAGACATCAGGGAGTTCATGAGCGGAGCAGAGAGTTCAAGGTTCAAGGCAAATAAGATTCAAGACAAGATCATTTGAGGAATTGTCTAAGGAAATTTCCAGCATTCCAGGTAGCTCAGCAAGCAGAGTCACCACCAGACACAGCAGAGGTCCCAGGTTCAAGTCCAGGTCCTAACATGTATATACTTAACTATATTCAGCCTGCTCTGGCCTGGTCACGTGATCCAGCTACCTTGTATCAGCCAACGCAGCTGCGAGGAGAGGGTGCTTAACAACAGCTGGTTATGCCTGGGAGCAGTGATGTCACCCATGACCCATCCATTGTCAAAGCTCCCTTCTCTCCCCTGCAGCGCTGGCTGACACAGGGGAGCCAGGTCACGTGAAGCGGTGTAGACAACAGGTCACATGATCACTGATCCTTTCCACCCCCAGGAATCCAGAACCTTTTAAAGAGATGCCAGGGTAGGTGGGAAGGGGTAGAACTCCATAACAACAATAACAAATGTGTTAAAATACTGCTAGAATGAGTAGCCAAGGCTTTTTCACAATTCCTGCACATCAGAAATCATACTAGTAAGTAAACGCATACTTGTAAGTCAGTCAGAATCTACTGCTGAACACAACACTCTCACTCTAACATGTTTCAGCCCCTAGGAGGAACCACATGAAGGACCTCAAGGGTAAGAATAGGCTCTTTTATATTCCAGTGTGCAGACTAGAGGTGGAAATGTGACCCCTATAGTGATGTCATCCTGCAAGCTACACAGCGTTCAAGAGATAAAAAAAAGCAGTTGCACAGGACCAGGAATCTTTCATGATTGATTTCACCAGTCATTTCCTATTTCTGACCAAATATGAATCAAATGGGCAGATGTAGCTTTACAGAAGCTATGAACACTTAGCTTTGGTGCTGGTGGCTCTTAGCCTGGGCAATGACTGGCGAGGGTCCTACCTAAAACACCTCCCTGATTAGCTTTGGTGTTTATACATCAATCAGCTGAGACTTGTTCTGTCTACCATTCCGTGCAAGGATGGAAGTTGGGAGTTTATGTCACTGCTATAACCGGCGTGTATCACACTGTGGTCCTTCATTGATTAATCCACAGGAAAACCAACATATTCCTCCACTCAATCCCAAAATGCTGAATGGAAGTCCTTTTAGTTCTGATGTCTTGGCACCGCCTAACACTACTGAGCTAGCTCTTGGTGTAACTTTCCTCCCTACTTTCACAGTAAAGCGGAGGTAAACCCAATCACTAACACCACAGAGAAGCTGTAACAGCTTTTTAATAATTATTTTTTTATTGTTATCTGCAGCTTGCATTAAAAGAATAATGTAATCAGAAAAAGTGGTACTTACAACGACACATAAAAAGCCAAGAAAAAAACAAAAAATAAATAAGGTGTGCTTGCCCCTTTAAGAAGTACATGTGCACTTTCTTTAACCAGAATACATAGAAATAAAAAGGTGGCGCTAAACAAAAAGTTTCTATAATATGACAAACTAGAATGTGATCGCAATATGTATTTTATGCGAGTCCATAAAGAAAGTTCATATGTTGAAAAAAGTTTAATAACAATAAAGTCTTCACTGTGTTAATAGTAGCAATTCTTCTATATGGTGATCCCTTGGTGTAAAATTGCTCTCTCACCAGAAACAGTAGACACCTAAATTATAAGGAGGCCAAATAGCGCTTCAAAAATATGGTAACCTCAACCTGAATTTCACCATTACTTTATAGGACACAGACTGCTCAGATGTGTTTCAAACACCACTTCTCTCCATCCAACAACCAAAAGAAAAAACTCATATGCCCCGTACACACGGTCGGATTTTCCGACGGAAAATGTCCTATCGGACAATGTTGTCGGAAATTCCGACCGTGTGTAGGCTCCATCGCACTTTTTCCGTCGGATTTTCCGACGGACAAAGTTTTATCTCCTGCTCTCAAATTTTCCGACAACAAAGTCCTATCGGACTTTTTCCGATCGCGTGTAGCGAATTCCTACAAAGTGCCACGCATGCTCAGATCACATTACAAGACCAAAGCTATTGACTACTAGCCTCTACGTAGTCCCGTCGTAGGCAACAAACCTCACCACGTTCAGAATGATCGGATTTTCCGACAACTTTGTCCGACCGTGTGTATGCAACACCAGTGTCGGACAAAATCCGTCGGAAAAAATCTGATGGATTTTGTGGTCGGATTTTCCGACCGTGTGTACGGGGCATTAGTGTAATAATAGTACGCACCTAACAAAATGAATTCAAATTTCCGAAGTGTTTGCATGCAAACCAAAGTGCAAAGAAGTGTTCAACCTGTGACAGGTCTTCTTGTGCAAAACCCTCAGTGTAAAGTGCTCACTCTCCAGAAGTATTTGACCTTTAATATACAGTATAAAGGCCATAATGGCTCTTTAGATGAAATGCTTCTCTCCATCTTCATCTACAGAGGAGTCTTCTCCTCTATAATTCCCGTAAGAAGTCTGCCAGTCCACATCCCATCTCATACCACCAAGCCTGCCACAAATAATCCAAACATAATAGTGTAGTATTTATTAAAGTAACTTCAAGACCAGGCCTATTTCTGACCTTTTTAAGTAAAAATCTGTATTTTTTTCTAGAAAACTACTTAGAATTACACTAATGCCCCGTACACACGGTCGGAAAATCCGACCACAAAATCCATCCATTATATATATTTTTTTAGCAGAGACCCTAGAGAAAAAAAATGGTGGTCGCAATATTTTATGTCACACTGTATTTGCGCAGTGGTCTTTCAAAACACAATTTTGTTCGGAAGAAATACACTTCAATTAATAAAAAAAAAACTAAACAGTAATGTTAGTCCAATTTCTTTTGTATAATGTGAAAGTTGATGTTACGCAGAGCAAATAGATACCCAACATGTCATGTTTTCAAATTGCGCACGCTCGTGGAATGGCAACAGACTACTGTACTTAGAAATCGACGCTTTAAACATCTTTAACGGTTACCAATTTGGAGTTACAGAGAAGGTCTTGCACTAGAATTATTTCTCTCACCGAGCCGATCTCGCTGTAAACGGCCGATGTGATTGGCCGTTTACAGCGATCTGTGACTGGCTGTGTCCGACGGACACGGCCAGCACAGAACTTCCCCGATGCGCGCTCTCAGGTAGTGCGCCCGTTCCCACCCGCGCTATAGCCGAAAGACGGCTTCAGCGCGGACGCTCCCTGCCAGGTGGACGTCCCTGGACATCCTGGTGTTTACTTCCCTAATGCGCGCTCCTGAGAGCGCGCATCGGGGAAGTTCTGTGCTGGCCGTGTCCGTCGGACACAGCCAGTCACAGATCGCTGTAAACGGCCAATCACAGCGGCCGTTTACAGCGAGATCGGCGTGTCCAATGAGAGATGATCTCATATGAAAACATATGAGATCATCTGTCAGCGCCGCTCTGCCTCCTCACACAGACAGCGTGTGAGGAGGGAGAGATGAACGGCTGCAGCGGCGCCGTAAGTAAAAAAAAAAATAAAGTGATCTGTCCCCGCTGCCATCTGTCCCCGCTGCCATCTGTTCCCGCTGCCACCTGTCCCCGCTGCCACCTGTCCCCAGTGCCATCTGCCCCAGTGCCACCTGTCCCCAGTACCACCTGTCCCCAGTGCCATCTGCCAGTGCCACCTTTCCCCAGTGCCACCTGTCCCCAGTGCCATTTATCCCCAGTGCCATTTGTCCCCAGTGCCACTTGTCCCCAGTGCCATGTATAAGTGCCATCTGTCATCAGTGCCACGTGTCATCAGTGCCACGTCAGTGCCATCTGTCATCAGTGCCACGTCAGTGCCATCTGTCATCAGTGACACATCAGTGTCACGTGTCATCAGTGCCACCTGTCATCAGTGCCATGTCAGTGTCACGTGTCATTGTCCTGGTGCTCCAGGGCCTTCAAAAGTGTAATAGGTAGTCAACAAGTTAGATGTGTAATTTATGCTCCTAGAACACGTGATGGCGCTCCCTGCATGTTGGGCCTCTCTAAGTGGCCAGGCTGTGGAAAAGTCCCACACATGTGGTATCGTAATACTCAGGAGGAGTAGCAAAATGTATTTTGGGGTGTCATTTGTGGTATACACATGCCATGTGAGAGAAATAACCTATTACAATGACAATTTTGTGGAAAAAAAATAAAAAATAAAAAAATAATTAATTTTGCAAAGAATTGTGGGGAAAAAATGACAACATCAAAAACCTCACCATGCCTCTTACTAAATACCTTGGAATGTCTGTCTAAAAAAGGGGTCATTTGGGGGGTATTTGTACTTTCCTGGCTTGTTCGGGTGACAAGAAATGAGATAGGTCACCAGTGCATCAGGTGTGATCAATTTTGTATGATTCGCACCACAGTTTGTAGAGTATGTAACTTTCACAAAGACCAAATAATATCCACTAATTTGGGTTATGTTTACCAAAGATATGTAATAGTATAAATTGTGGCCAAAATTTATGAAGAAAAATTAATAATTTGCTAAATTTTATCATAGAAACAAAGAAAAATGTGTTTTTTTTTCAAAATTTTCAGTGTTTTTTCATTTATAGCGCAAAAAATAAAAAACCCAGAGGTGATAAAATACCACCAAAAGAAAGCTCTGTTTGTGGGAAAAAAAGGACAAAAAATTCATTTGGGTACAGTGTTGCATGACTGAGTAATTGTCATTCAAAGTGTGAGAGCACCGAAAGCTGAAAATTGGTCTGGGCAGGAAGGGTGTTTAAGTGCCCAGTAAGCAAGTGGTTAATGATTGCGGCGATACCTCACATGTGTGATTTGAACACTGTTTACATTTGCAAGCTTGACTTACATATGAGTTTTCTATGGTGTGCGAGCACGTAGGGATGGGGCATTTTAAAAATATATTTTTTTATTTTTTTTATTTTTTTACACAGTCCATTTAAAAAAAAAAATAATTCTGATCACTTTTATTGCTGTCACAAAGAATGTAAACATCCCTTGTGACAGTAATAGGCAGTGACAGGTATTCTTTATGGAGGGATCTGGGGTGTAAAAGACCCCAAACCCCTCCTCTGCACTTGAAAGTATGCAAAAAGCCAAGATCAGCGTTTTTGAATACTACAATTTTTTTTTTAAAACTGGCGCCGTTGGCTGCCGAGTAAGCAGGCTTTGTTTGGGACTCTGGTCAGCTCTGGTAACTCAAGTCTCCGACAGGAGACCCGGGCAGAGCGGCGGAGGAGGGGGGGGGGGGTGTACGTCTGCTGCTTAGCCTTATTGGTTGTTCTGACAAGAAAGCCGACTGTCGGCTCTAAAAAATTGTACCCGGGTGATGCCTGCAGGCATCACTACAGTACAACAACTTCAGTAAAATGACCTACAGGTAAGTGATTTTGTGGGAAGTGGTTAAAAACTTGCCAATGAAAATTAAACTCATATTCTTATGATAGCTTTATGGTACCAACAAAATCAGCCTGTCCTATGGAAGTGCTGCTGCTCTGCTCACTTTAGAGCTGGCATGCACTTTAGTTACCGGAAATGTTGGCCTGGATGTGACGTCATAAAAGGCCGGAAGTGACAATCGTGCACTCCGCTTCAACGTGTTTCACCAATAGGCATCATCAGGAAGCGCAGTTGCCGCCTACTTCTGAGAGACTTTATACTACATGACAAGATTGGTGACGGTACGTCCGGGCCGACATTTCCGGTAACAGGAGTGCAGGCTGATGTGAGTGGATCGGCGGCACTTCCCTTAGAATACAAAGCACAGGCTGATTTTGTTGGTACCACAGAGGTACCTTAAGAATGTAAATTTATTTTTAATTAGCAAGTTTTTAAGTTACTTTAATACTACACTATGAGGCTTTTTATCTTTGGATTATTTGTGGCAGGCTTGGTGGTATGAGATGGGATGTGGACTGGCAGACTTCTTATGAGAATTATAGAGGAGAAGACTCCTCTGTAGATGAAGATGAAGGAGAGAAGCATTTCATCTAAAGAGCCATTATGGGCCTTCATACTGTATATTAAAGGTCAAATACTTCTGGAGAGTGAGCACTTTACACTGAGGGTTTTGCACATGAAGACCTGTCACAGTTGAGCACTTCTTTGCACTTTGGTTTGCATGCAGACACTTTATAATTGTGAGTGCATTTTGTTAGGCGCATATTTGATGTGTTACACTATGAGTTTTTTTTCTTTGGGTTGTTTATGCTTGATCGGATGGAGAGAAGTGGCGTTTAAAAACACATTTGAGCAGTCGGGGTCCTATAAAGTGATGGTGACATCCAGGTTGAGGATACCATATTTTTGAAGCGCTAGTTCACCTCCTTATAATTTAGGGGTCAACTGTTTCCGGTGAGTGAGCAATTTTACACCAAGGGATCGCCATATAGAAGAATTGCTATTATTACACAGTGAAAAGAGACTTTATCATTTCTTTTTTTTATATTTATTTTATTTTTTTCAACATATAGACTTTCCTAATGGACTCACATAAAATACGTATTGCGCTCACATTTTAGTTTGACAAGTTATAGGAACTTTTTGTTTAGCGTCACCTTTTTAGTTGTTGTATGTTTTCTACAATAAAAGAATACCTTGTGATCCTGCCTTCTTTGAACACCTCCTGTTATGGGGTGACAATGTTTTTTTTTCCCCTTTGCTTCTATGTTGTAGGCTTCTTATGATAATTGCAATCTACAGCCACTAGGTAGGTTGTATTGCTAAAGCAATATTTTTATTTCATTTGATTGGAATATTCCTTTAACTTACTGAAGTTTTAAGAGCTACAAATGATTTTTCCTCTGTAGCTGTCACAGAAAGCTTGGGAGTAGCACATCAGTTTACGAGGTGTGTGAAGCTGTAAACCTTTTAGCCGGAAGGCCCGAAGGATGGAATGGAAACAAGATGCTGTCATAGCTATTGTCACGAGATGCTTTCTAATGACCATAAACACAAACAATGATGAACTAAAATAAGATCACATGTGGGAGACAAACTGGTTGCCAGACTCTCTTGAGCTGCAAATGGTGAGTGGATGTGTCCTTTAAGGGCCCATAATCAATAGATGTGAGATGGCAAAGATTTGATCTCCACCATTGTTATACCAAACAAGGTAAAAGTAGAGATCTTGTAAAGATGGTATGGTTGAATATTTCCAATTCAAGCCATTTCCTTTTACCTACTTTTAACTTTTTTGATATTTTTAAAAATGAGAGACCCTTCCCTTACCTGGAAGTGAATTGGTTATTTTGTTCCCTTATCCACTTATCATTATATATTTCCATAAGGAACGCTCATCATGTACCTATGGTTGCAAACATCATTTGTATTTATCTCTATGAATTAAGCTTTATGTGTTATTTGTCATGTGTCAGCTTAGGATGGCCCTTTGTGATCTGTTCCCTTTTATGTCATTTACATTGTTACTTTTTCATTTGTAACACGCCTCATCAAAGTCCCAAGACCAATTTCTCTGCATTACATGTAATTAGGGATGGAGGCTTGCCACATTGGCTGTCAGGTCACACTTTTTTATATGTTCAATATTGGGGTGGAAGACATCCCAGTCTCTAGTGATCTGACTTACCACTATTTTTATTTTATATACCGCATATACTTGAGTATAAGCCGAGTTTTTCAGCACATTTTTTTGTGCTGAAAATGCCCCCCTCGGCTTATACTTGAGTCAAGCACTTTTCTGCAGAATGACATTTTCCGACCCGAATTTGGGGCCCTGTATCTCGGGGCCACTTGGTGCTAGGAACCCCAAATTTGGTGTGCGAACCCAGTGGAACTAGCACTACAACAACAGATGGGGTTCCTAGCACCAAGTGGCCCCAAGATACGGGGCCACAAATTCGGTTCAGAAAATGTCATTCTCTGCTGCAGAAAAGTGCTTGACATTTTTCGAACCAACTTTGGGGCCACTTGGTACTAGGAACCCCATCTTTGGATATGTTGTAGTGCTAGTTCCACCGGGTTTGCACACCAGACTAGCACCAAGTGACCCCGAGTTACGGGGCCTCAAAGTCGGTCAACTGTGTCCATCTGCAGCAATGTCATTTCAGGACCCTTTGGGTCCAGAGACCCCAAATTTTAGCTGCAGCTAGGGGGCATTTAGGAACCCAAATGGGCACAGTGAGGCTGCAAATGGGCATTGTTGACCTTAAGGCTTATACTCGAGTCAATTTTTCCCATTTTTTTGGTAAAATTACATTATATTTATATGAAACGGTTATGATTTCATTTCTCATTATATCATATTACAACATTTTATGGTTGGCCATTTTTTGGTTTTACATTTACCAGCTCTGATTCATCCAGGGGGCGGAGGTTTCCATCCTCTGTTGGTTTCCGAGGCTGTGATGCCTGGCAGCGCCTCCCCTCTCCATCCCTATCTCAGGATGCGGGCGGGGGGGGGGGTGTCCTCCTACGCAACGGCGTCATGCGCACGCCCTGCTCGTGGCAGCATTTGGTGCTGCGATGTGAGGATGTTTGTTCTTCCATCTAGCGTGGGGTTAGGGCAGCGGTGGACTCACTTCCGGTGTTCAAACCGGTTTGTGATTTAACATTCTGCTTTCCTTTTTCCCCATTGGCGCTTGCATGACGTAGGCGGGGACCCGCCCACCATCTTGAGTATTTATAGCGTTCAACATCCAGCATTTCAATTCTCATGTCTCCACTGCAGAGACACTTTGATTTTTGTTCACTCAGGCAATCACCCTACACCAGTAAGTTTTTGTTGTAGAATTTTCTGTTCACATATTGGTTTTTTTTTGTTGTTATTTTTATTTTTATTTTTTAATTTAGTTATTTTTTTCCCTCTTTGCATTTTTTATTTTTATTTTAATTTTTATTTATAACGGAACATGGGCCCACATGGACCACAACAACAATATTTCAAAACATTAATATTACAGGAGCAAAAACGGTATATAAGAAGTACAATATGTATTTATGGTTGAGGTTATGTCCTGCATCTGCTTGTGTCCAGGAAGGTTGTCATACTCCTGTGGGTCCCGCTCCTTGTGTTTTACAGTAATAAGAGAAGGAAAGAAAAGACTATCCAGTGCTCCAGAGAGCTAGGAGCTTAAGGATATAGACATCAAGAAGGTATAGGGGGGGTTAGGTGGGTGGAAATGGATGGGGAGTGGGAAGGTTGGGGAGGGAGGGGGTGCATTTTTTATTTGGCACTTGTTTCACATTGCCGATTTTACTAATATACACCTATTTTAGGTGTTATTACCCCAGTTATCTCATATCTATGCAGTGGGGCATTTTTTCACTTGGGATTTATTCACTTTTACGCGTTACACTTTTTACATGTGTACATTTATACTTTTAGATTTAGTGTGGATCAGGTGTGTCCTTCCACCTTCCCCTCACATTATCACTTAATGGTCAACTGGTTTGTTGTATCGCTGCACCCTTGCTTTGGTTTGGGGGCTCCCTGCCTCAGCCCCGGACCTAGCATTGTATCCAGCGTCCTCCGTTTCCCCTATCAGTGGCTGGGCCGGCTTTCTGATCTGACATGTGAGTATGGGAATCCTTGCCCTTTTTTTAGAGAATTAATTTATTCATCAATATAAATCCGTTTTTTTTGGTCTAAACTTTGGTACCTTTTTACCAATACACTATTTTTCATTTAAATCTATATCTATTTGTGTCATTCTGCTCCTGATGAGTGGACAAATCTACGAAACGTGCGTAGAGTTTACATTGTGCTCTCAATCTCTCGATTTCCATAAGGAACACTCATCATGTACCTATGGTTGCAAACATCATTATATATTTATCTCTATGAATTAAGCTTTATTTGTTATTTGTCATGTGTCAGCTTAGTATGGCCTTTTTGGTATCTGTTCTTATACCAATTGTATTTTGCACTTTGAGATAATGAAATGTTTCAACTTTTAAAATAAATATTTTTAATTATGTACCCTTTTATGGTATTTACATTGTTACTTTTTCATTTGTGACATGCCTCATTCAAAGTTCCATGA
Organism: Lithobates sylvaticus; assembly: GCA_028564925.1. Lineage (NCBI taxonomy): Eukaryota > Metazoa > Chordata > Amphibia > Anura > Ranidae > Lithobates > Lithobates sylvaticus. The sequence continues at coordinate 157,375,285 of CM053029.1, read as the reverse complement.
CCAATTTCTCTCTGATTATCATTATACAGTGAAACCTCGGATTGCGAATAATGCGGTTAACCACTTTAAGACCGGGCCTCTCGTGTTGTTTACAAGTTAAAAAATGTTTTTTTTTGCTCGAAAATGACTTAGAACCCTCAAACATTATACATTTTTTTTTCTGACACCCTAGAGAATAAAATGGCGGTCGTTGCAATACTTTCTTTCACACCGTATTTAAGCAGCGGTTTTACAAGCGCACTTTTTTTTTTAAATAAATACACTTTTTTGAATTAAAAAAATAAGACACCAGTAAAGTTAGCCCAACTTTTTTTTATATTGTGAAAGATAATGTTACGCCGAGTAAATTGATACCCAACATGCCACGCTTCAAATTTGCGTCCACTCGTGGAATGGTGGCAAACTTTTACCCTTAAAAATCTCCATAGGCGACATTTAAAAAGTTCTACTGGTTGCATATTTTGTGTTACAGAGAAGCTCTGGGGCTAAAATTTTTGCTCTCACTCTACCGATCGCGGCAATACCTCACATGTGTGGTTTGAACACTGTTTTCATATATGGGCGCTACTCACGTATGCGTTTGCTTCTGCACGCGAGCTTGGCGGGACATTTTTTTTTCTTATTTATTTTACCTTTTTTTTTTATTTTTACACTGTTTAAAAAAAATAAATAAATATTGTGTCACTTTTATTCCTATTACAAGAAATGTAAACATCCTTTGTAATAGAAAAAAAGCATGACAGGTCCTCTTAAATATGAGATCTGGGGTCAAAAAGACCTCAGATCTCACATTTACACAAAATGCAATAAAAACAAATAAAAAAAGTGTCATTTAAAAAAAAAGAAAAAAAAAAAAAAGGGCCTTTAACAGCTATGGGCGGAATTGAAGTTTTGACATTGCATCCGCCCTGCAGTGTCATGGAGACCGGTAAGCGGCGGGAGGGGGGCCCCTTTCCTGCCGCTGATAAAAGTGATCTCATGGTGAATCCGCCTCAGAGACCACTTTTATCTTGTAACGGACCACCGGTCGAACGCGGGGATACCGGGGTTATGGCAGCTAGCTGCTGCCATAACAACAGTATCCGTCCTCAAATTAGGGACATACATCAGCGTTTAGCGGTCCGGAAGTGGTTAACGAGCGTTTCGCAATACAAGCAATTTTTTTTTTTAAATCCTGACTCAGTTTGCGAGTGTTGTCTTGCAAAACGAATAGGATTCAAGCCTCTGTGGTCTGCAGTACTGCATTTGGCCAGAGGTGCAGGGGGCGCCAGTGACACTCGGAGCCGTTCGAAATACTCAGAAACACTCGAAAATACTCGAAAATACTCCGTTCCCGAGCTGTCCCGGGGGTGTTCGAATGCATCCAAACGGTCTCTGAGTATTTCTGAGTCTCTCTGGCACCCCCCCCCCCACCTCTGGCCACATGCGGTATTGCATGCAATAGAAGTCAAAGTTGAATGAATTATCTTCGTTTCCATTGGCTTCTATAGGGAAACTCGCATTGATATGCGAGTGCTTTGGATTACAAGCATTCTCCTGGAATGGATTATGCTCGTAATCCAAGGTTCCGCTGTATATGTCTTTTCTACTGACACTTTGTAACTGGTGCTAATAGCCAGTTCGTCAACATGCTAATTTAATTTTAAGGTCCAGGCCTATTTCCCCATTGTTTACAAGGTAAAATCAGATTTTTTTTGCTAGAAAATTACTTATGCGGCGTACACACGAGCGGACTTTCCCGCGGGATTATCCGCGGGATTGGAGTCCGCCGGACAATCTGCCCATGTGTGGGCGCCGGCTGACTTTTTCCCGCCAAAAGTCCGGCGGACTAAGTTTTAAGTTCAGACTTGAAATTGTCCGCTGGACTCGCGAGTCCGGCGGACAATCCCGCGGTCTGTATGCTAGTCCGCGGGACTTTTGGAAATGAATGGACTTGCCGACACAAAATCGGAAAGTCCGTTCATTTAGAACGTTACATCAGGTAGACGGGACTAGCGAAGGCAGTGAATGCCGCCGCGCTAGCCCAGTCACCTGACATGGATTTAAAGGGAATCCCTACGCCGAAAAACGCTGGCGTGGGGGTCCCCCTTAAATCCATCTCAGACCCTTATCCGAGCACGCAGCCCGGCCGGCCAGGAAAGGGGGTGGGGACGAGCGAGCGCTCCCCCCTTCTGAGCCGTACCAGGCCGCGTGCCCTCAACATGGGGGGTGCCCTGGGGAAAGGGGGGCCGTGCGGCCCCCCCATCCCAAAGCACCTTGTCCCCATGTTAATGAGGACAAGGGCCTCTACCCGCCAACCCTGACCGTTGGTTATTAAATGGGGCTGCCGGATTCCCATAAGCCCCTCGCCCGCAGACCCCCGACAACCAACGGCCAGGGTTGTCGGGAAGAGGCCCTTGTCCTCATCAACATGGGGACAAGGTGCTTTGGGGTGGGGGGGGCGCATTTAAATCCATGCCAGGTGACGGGGCTAACACGGCGGCATTCACTGCCTTCACTAGTCCCTTCGACCTGCAGTTAAAATTTAAATGAACGGACCTTCCGATCGTGTGTGGGCAAGTCCGTTTATTTCCAAAAGTCCCGCGGACTTTTTCCCGCGGATTGTCCGCCGGAAAGTCCGGGCGTGTGTGGGCAAGTCCACACGTTTGGAAAGTCCGGCGGAGCTTATTTATATATTTTTTTTTTTCAGACACCCTACAGAATAAAATGGTGGGCGTTGCAATACTTTATGTCACACCATATTTCCGCAGCGGTCTTACAAGTGCAGTTTTTTGGGAAAATATACACTTTTTTTAATAAAAAAATAAGCCAACAGTAAAGTTAGCCCAATTTTTTTCTATATGGTGAAAGATAATGTTACGCCGAATAAATTGATACCCAACATGTCATGCTTCAAAATTGCGCCCGTTCGTGGAATGGCGACAGACTTTGACCCTTAAAAATCTCCATAGGCAACATTTAAAAATGTCTACAGGATACCAGTTTTGAGTTTCAAAGGAAGTCTTGGGCTAGAATTATTGCTCTTACTCTAACAATCGCGGCGATACCTCACATGTGTGGTTTGAACACCGTTTTCATATGCGTGCGCGACTTACGCATGCGCTTGCTTCTGTGCGCAAGTTTGGCGGGACGGGATGCTTTAAAAAAAAATAAAAATTCTTATTTATTTAACTTTTTTATTTTTACACTGTCTTTTTAAAAACAAATGTTTGGGTCACTTTTATTCCCATTACAAGGAATGTAAACATCCCTTGTAATAGAAAAAGGCATGACAGGACATCTTTAATGTGAGATCTGGGGTCTGGGGACACTTAAAAGCAATTAAAAAAAAAAATTCCCCTTTAAGACCATTGGGCGGAAGTGAAGTTTGACGCCGCTTCCGTCATCCAATGGTATGGAGCCGAGTGAGGGCCAGCATGCACCTCTTCAAAGCTAATCCAGGAAGCAATCTGGATTGGGCTTCACACGCCCACAATCATGATGGCAACGGCCACAAACAGTGGCAGGGAATATTCCAGTAAGAAATTTACTAAATCAATCATGATCATTGTATACTCCTTTATTTATTTCATTAGTAATATTGCTAGGATCAATAAAAAATAAATAAAACATTTCCGCCGGAAACTCCACTTTAAGACCATGCTAGGTAGTGCCCACAAGTGATGGTGAGCCTCCATGATTGAAAGATATGGTTGGTGAGGAAAGAGCAAGATGATATTCATAACTTTCAGCAGTGTTGTCAGCCTTCAATCAGGCACTGCCAGGTCTATCAGATAGGCCGTCCAATGGCCAACTAAAGGAGCTCACGTGGCAGGCTGACAACGCTGCTGCTAATTGAGAGGCAGTAGCTTAGCGTAGTCAGCGAAAAAACAGCACATACAAGAGGTGTAAAACAAGACAAGAAGATATGTATTTTTTGTGTTTCGGTTTCATAGAGCCTGACCTGTCATCAGGGCTCCAGGCCAAAGCTCACTGGAAGTAATTACAGCGATTAATATTAACGCCCTCACCATTACATGTCCATCCATAATGCTTCTATAAACCATTTATTTTCATTCAAAATGCTGATTATGCTCACTCATAAAAAATCTCTGTTATGTTACAGTGTTTAAAACAGTTTTTGCTTATTCTTAAAAGGCACAGTTCTGCTGGGTGTGCAGAATGTTAAATGCAGGATTATCTCCCTTCAAAACTACAAATGTTATCTTTCCAAATGGGAAAGGACCCGAGCCAACACTGAGCGAGCGGATGAGGCCAGCAGTTTGCCTGGAGGGGGGTCACGGAAAATACAAATCACAAACGTGTTCAGTGTCTGAACACAGGACTCTGTGTCGCCTGTTACTAGGCTGCTAGGGGTATCACAGACAGTTCTACTTTCACATTTTTCCAATCGCAAGCCCTGCTGGACTCCAGTTGCCTGGCTGTCTCATTTTTAGTCGGGAATCTGTCAGTGAGGCTTTCCGCAGATAGTTTCTCACATAGGTCAGTCACCAGGTAATGAGGAGATTTGCTCAAATCTGTTCTGCGATTAATTCAGCAAATCAGAATCTACTTTCACTTCTAATGTTAGACTGTCTGTCAATGAAGAATCGAGGTCCACTTATGCCCCGTACACACGATCGGACAATCCGGCGGGATTGTCCGCCAGACTAGAGTGGCAGACTTTTTCTTCCCAAAAGTCCGGCGGACTTATTAAGAAGTTTTGACTCAAAATTATCTCGGCTGTCTCCGCTTGCAATGGCCCAGACGTGTTGCGCTGCCAGTTATATAGGGAGAAGGGGCGGGGCCACTGGCTCATGTCACATGGTGACCCCGCCCCCTATGATGTCACAGTCCCGGAGGATGCTGGGACTGTGACATCATAAGGGGTGGGGTCACCATGTGACATGAGCCGGTGACCCCGCCCCTTGTCCCTATATAACTGGCCGCGTAACACGTCTGGGCCATTGCAAGCGGAGACCGCGACGTGTCAACATCGGATGAAGAAAGAAGAAGAAGAAGAAGAAGCAGGGACAGCAACGGCGACAGAAGGCAAGAAGAACAGAAGAGCGGGACAAGACCCCCGAAGTCGGAACAAGACCCCCAGACGGCGGCGGCGACGAAGGAGAAAGCCGGGCTCCTCTGCTAGCAAAACAGCTAGCAGAAGATAGCGGAGGAGTCCGGCGAGAAAACCCCCCAAGACGGAAGAAAACCCCGGAGCTGTGTAATAAAGTATTTTAAAAACTTGTGTTGTGTTTTTATTTACACTTTTTTCCACCAGGTGAATGGGTAGGGGTACTTGGTACCCCATACTCATTCACAGTGTGGGGGGCCGGTATAGCAGACCACGACAACCAACGGCCAGGGTTGTCGGGAAGAGGCCCTTGTCCTCATCAACATGGGGACAAGGTGCTTTGGGGTGGGGAGGCCGCAGGGTCCCCCCTTTCCCCAAGGCACCCCCCCCATGTTGAGGGCATGCGGCCTGGTACGGCTCAGGAGGGGGGGCGCTCGCTCGTCCCCACCCCTTTCCTGACTGGCCGTGCTCGGATAAGGGTCTGATATGGATTCGGGGGGACCCCCACGCCATTTTTTCGGCGTAGGGATTCCCCTTTAAATCCATACCAGATGACGGGGCTAGCGAGGTGTCAATCGCGCCGATCGAGGCAGCGGCATTGACTTCCTTTGCTAGTCCCGTCTACCTGGAGTCACGTTCTAAATGAACGAACTTTACTCCGTGTAAAAGTCCGGCCCTCCGCCAAAACTCCGGCGGATTGTCCACCGGAAAAGTCTGGGCGTGTGTGGGCAAGTCCGCATGTTCAGAAAGTCAGACGGATAGTCCGGCCGAAAAGTCTGATCGTGTGTACGTGGCATTACAGTACTGTGCAAAAGTTTTAGGCAGGTGTGAAAAAATGCTGGAAACTAAAATTGCTTTCATAAACAGAAGTGTTAAATAGTTTATTTTTATCAATTAACAAAATGGAAAGTAAACGAACAGTAGAGAAATCCAGATCAAATCAATATTTGGTGTGACCACCTTTTGCCTCCAAAACAGCATCAATCCTTCTAGGAATGCTTTCACACAATTTATGAAGGAACTCGGCAGGTAGGTTGTTCCAAACAAACAGATCTTATGTGGATGTCGGCGGCCCCAAATCCTTCTGTCTCTTCATGTAATCCCAGACAGACTTGATGATGTTGAGATCAGGGCTCTGTGGGAGCCAAACCATCACTTCCAGGAATCTTTGTTCTTCTTTACGCTGAAGATAGTTCCTAATGACATTGGCCGTATGTTTGGGGTCATTGTCCAACTGCAGGATAAATTTGGGGCCATGCACACGCCTCCCTGATGGTATGGCAAGATAGATAAGTATCTGCATGTATTTCCTAGCACTGAACACACCACTGATCCTGACCAAATCTCCAACTCCATTTGCAGAAATGCAGCCCCAAACTTGAAAGGAGCCTCCACCAGCCAGTCGAAAATGTTTTGTGACATACCCAGACCTTAATATACTTTATGTTCCTATCGGTCAAAATCGCTATTGCAATTGTGTGGAAAAGCCCTGTTATAGGCATAGCATTGATGAAACAAACTCACGTGGATCTTGCTGAATGAAAAAATCATGAGTGTCCCACGAGACAAACAATCCCCTTTATATAAAATATGGTCCCCCTGGCTTTTTTACTTACAGGCCCTTGATGTACGGAGTTGACTCCACGGATGTATGACGGAAGATCCCCGGATGGATCCACACTTTCTTCTTTTCCTTTCTCTAACTTTCCTCTCGTTCTTTTGTTTCTTGCCAAACTTGGCATCATAGCTCTACAGCCTTCTTGTTTATTTTCTTATCTAGATACTCCTGCGCATATTTGGGGGAATGAGGTCCCCCATATGGGACAGTTATGGTGTCTGGTAGTGGAAAGTGCCTTAAAAATCGTACAACACAGGACAGAGGCTCTATCACCACCTAGACCAATTTAAAGTGGTTATGTTTTAGTGATGTTTTGAACTCATGTTTTGCATAAATATGATTTGCTAGGTGGTCAGTTAGATGGCTGCCTCTTAGTTCATGATGTCTTTGCACTTTATAGTCAGTCTTTATCCTTCCTTTCTTTAAGTTTATGTATCTCCACGGGGGCCTCATGGAAGAGCCAGTCTGGTTGTTATGGTCTTCTTCCACTCCTTCTCCGTCTCATACGTGTGTGCTACTTTTTTTACATGTACGGAGTAAGTGAGGATTGTTTGTTGATCTGCCAAGTGATCTTTTCTCTTTGTTCTTTTCAAAACAATTAATAAAAATGATTGAAACAGAAAGGAACCTCCACCATGCTTTACTGTTGCCTTCAGACAGTCATTGTACCTCTCTCCAGCCCTTCGCATACAATCTGCCTCCTGTTACAGCCAAATATTTCACATTTTGACTCACCAGCCCAGAGCACCTGCTGCCATTTTCCTGCATCCCAGTTCCTATGTTTTCATGCATATTTGAGTCAGTTAGGCTTGTTTCCACGTTGGAGGTATGGCTTTTTGGCTGCAATTCTTCCATGAAGACCACTTATGGCCAGACTTCTCTGGACAGTAGATGGGTATACCTGGGTCCCACTGGTTTTAATCATACACCTGACTCTAAGCCTACAAAATCCTTGACTTTGTGCAAGTGTACAAAGTGTGTAAGTGTAAGAACTGATGCTGGTTTGAAACCAAGGGGTAGTCACATCAAACCATGATTTGATTTAGATCAGGGGTGTCCAACCTTTTGAAGAGCGAGGGCCACTTAAGCGACTTGGCAACCAGTCGCGGCCACAATGAGCAGAGTGAGAGGATGACAGGCCCATGTCCACACTGCATATGCAGAGCAACATGGACACAGCCCACTCTACTCTATGGACCATACGATCTGCCCAGATGGAAGGGAACAGATACATCTGCCGCTCCATAGAGGTGAATGGAGGGTTAGATTGGGTTGGACTGATACATTGTTATTTTAGTACTATACTTGCCTTTAATAACAGGCTTCCATTCTACTACCACCGGCTGTTACTGTCCTTGGCAGAGTGCATTTGTTATCACTCCACCTGTGACAGGAGCCGGCGCTATACAGGAAGAAACTGCTTATGCGGCTCTAATCCCCCCCCCCCAGCCACTTGCTTCCTCTATCGGCAGCTTCATCCACAACACAACACCGACCTGCCATTCCAAAACAGGAGGTCGCGGGCCACATCAGAGGGCTCCGCGGGCAACTGGTTGGGCACCCCTGATTTAGATGTTTCTTCTGTTCTCTCACTTTGCATTTTGAAAAATTGATAAATATAAACAATTAAAATATAGATTTTTGAAAGCATTCTTACAGCATTTCTTCACACCTGCCCCTCCTATGAGTGCCCTTTAGGAGGACATTTTAGTATCTTTCCAAATGTGTATTAACAATGTTCTGACATGCCCCAATATACAGCAACAGTATAATTTTTTTTAAGAAAGTCTTTTTTTTTTAAATAAAATGCTCACCCTAAGCTAGGATGATGTCATCAGTCTGCTGTAGGCAGGAGGAAACATGGCCTCATACCATACACATATAATGTATATGGTGCTAGGTCCACTTTGAGCTCGACCTGGTTATGCGTCAATATCAAGAACACAGCATATTAACAGAACAGACATTCATTCTGACAGATAAAATACTCCTAATATTTACATTCCACAATGATTAACAAGCATAAATAATAGTTTTAGATTTCTCTTAATATAAGAACATTTCTATGGTGTTTTCAATTCATCCGTACATTGTGTTCAGTGATGCTCCCCTTGGCTGGCAGACGCAGAAGGAGACACAAGAAGTGTGAGAGGCAATTCTAGGTGAGGGTGGGGAGGGGGAATCTGGATTGGTGATGTAATAGTACACGCATCCTTTTTGTGCCCAAATTTTGATTTGGGAGAAATACCCTTAAGGCCCATTCAATGGTGCACTGCGTTAGGATAGTGTAAAATGCACATTTTACCAAGAATTATCACACATTCACAGCATAGTGTGTACTACAGTGTGTTGGATGCCACTCATTTTGGAAGTGCACCATCACACAAGTGCATTGTTATGCCCTGTACACACGGTCGAAAATTCAGACGGAAAAAATCAGTTCGGATTATGTTGTCGGAAAATCCGATCATGTGTGGGCTCTATCAGACTTTTTCCGTTGGAATTTCCGACAGAAATATTTTGAGAACTGGATCTAAAATTTTCCGACAACAAAATCCGATTGGACTTTTTACAATCGTGTGTAAAGAATTCCGATGCACAAAGTGCCATGCATGCGCAGAAAAAATTTGGAGACGAAAGCTACTGGCTACTGGCCTCTATGTAGTCCCGTTGTACGTGTTGGATGGCACCTCGTTCCTAACGATCTGATTTTCCGACAACTTTGTGCGAACGCGTGTATGCGCAAGACAAGTTTCGGCCAAAATCCGTCAGAAAAAATACGCCAGATTTTGTCGTCGGAATGTCCGACCGTGTGTACGGGGCATAACACACCACAGCTCAAAGATGTGAAGTATCTGTGTGTGTTGTAGTGAGTTTCATTAGGAAAAGTGTAGCATCAAGGGTTGCCAACCATCTATAAATATATAGACAGTTTGTAAAAATATGTGATAAAGAGTCCTGTCCTGTGTGTTGGTGGCTGCTCTGTTCCTTGAAACCTTCCTGTCCTTTGTCCCCGGATACGCCCACAACTGAGATCTTTCAGTACTGCAGGGGTTAATATAAGTGGCTGCACATGTCACCTGACTATACTCGCCTTTTCTAGTTATAGGTAGGGGGTTCCAACAATGAAAAATGCTCTATGAATGGAGGATAGTCGGATCAATGAACGGTCTACCTACTCCATTCATAGAGCATATTTAATTGCAGGAACCAGCTTCTATGAACGGAGAAGAACGGGGTGGCATAAATGGATAGGCATAGTTGGTACTTTTGTTACATGTCAGTGTTGCTGATCCTCTGCAGCCTCTTTGCACTCCAGAGATGACTGAATGGCATTTCTCAAGGTGGGTTTGGTGAGGAAGCATGTGTGTGCAAAAACTGTCACTTGGAAGCCCATGTGACAGGGTGACAACGCAGAAGCACGTTTTAGAGATAGGGACAGAGCGTTGTCACCCTATACCAGAAAGAGCTGAGACAAGGACCTACATGACAGGATCATCACAGATTATTTTGGTGAAAGTTACGGATTTAAGTAAGAAAAAAATAGAAATTTACTTTTGGAATGACACTAAGGCGTAGCCTCCCTGGCGGTATGATTATGTCAGATTTTTGAATCTCAAATCGGTACATTGTTTTGCATAGAGATTTGGTGTTTTATATTGTAGGCCTGTAAATCTTATGCCGCATACACACGACCGGACTTTCCGTCAGAATAAACTCCAACGGTCTTCCCGACGGAGTTCCGATCGAACGGACTTGCGCACACACGATCACACCAAAGTCCGTTCGTTTCAAACGTGATGACGTACGATGGGACTAGAAAAGGAAGTTCAATAGCCAGAAGCCAATAGCTGCCCTTGCGTCGTATTTGGTCCGTCAGACCAGCATACAGATGAATGGTTTTCCCAATTCCGTCGGAAATATTTAAAGCATGTTCTGTTTCTAAATCTGTCAGAATTTTTGAAGAAAAAAGTTAGATGAAGCCCACACACGATCGGAATATCCGACGGAATGATTCCGTTGGACCTTTTCTGCCGGAAAGTCCAATCGTGTGTACGCGGCATAAGTAATAACTAGACATGTGTACCGTCAATAAATTTGTTTTGTTCCGTTCCGTTTTGTATTAGAATTAATTCGTATTTCGTAATTTGTGTCCGAAATTCAATTTGGATTCGTATGAAATACAAATTTTAGTTTTTTAACTTTTCGTAACAATTACGAATGTTCGTTATGATAAATTTATTGAGGGGCTCCCACCATCCCTGTGCTGACTTCCTGGGGTTTGAACTTTTAGGTTCGTTAACCCAACCCTCACTCAGCAGCAGAAGAAAACCTCTGGTCAACAAAACACCAGTCACGTTTCCGTTGTAATGGAATTAGGAACCGAAATTCGTAAACGAAATTTCGTACAAAATTCGGAAGCATAGCAATTCGTATTTCGGATCCTCCCGAATGTAGGAATTTATGGAAATTCGTACAAATTTTCGATTCGTACGAAACTAATCGCACATGTCTAGTAATAACACATTTAACAAAACAAGAGTCTAGTAGACATCCCAGTTTGATAAAGTTTGAAATACAAAATCATAAATTATAATATAATAAATAACTATAAATAATTATAAAAAATAATAATATAATAATAATAAAATTAATTTCCCCACAAATCACTATTGCTCAATTCTGCAAGTGTTCTAATTTACTATTGCTGTTTTCTAGCTGGTTTAAAACCACTTTTGACGTAAAGGGACCCTTTTTGGTTGTTATGGACAATCAAGTTTCCAGGCAGAAAGAACAGTATATATAATATAAAACTGCATGCAGGGCACTGGACAAAGTACTAGGGACAAAAGGGAGGTGAAATGATTTGATACAGTAATGTAATCTGTAAGATTACAGTGTACTGTATGTGTTATGTATTTTGTACTTTTTGAATTTGACGCCGGGCTCCGCCCCCATGCGTTGCGATGCTCCCAGGGAATGGACCCCGGCACACAGAGCTTCGGGCGGATGATCCGGCAGGGGGACACAGCGGGGGACATCGCAGGATCCTGGTGACAAGGTAAGTTACCTGGACCAGGATTCTGCAATTTAATCCTGGGTGTGGCTCGAGGTTACCGCTAATGGTACTGAAAGGTAATTCTGAGCCACACTTGGGAGTACCGCCAGGAGGGTTAATGTACACGGGACTTTTGAAACCTCTCCTGAACGACTTAACTTGACAGATAGTAAACGACGTTTAAAAAACGTCCTTTTTGCCACATTTACATGCCGCGTTTGCATTTAGAAGCGTTTTTTTTAAATAGTCAAAAACGCCTGTAAACAAAATGCGGCTAAACGCGAGATATTGCGTTTACAAGCTGTTACAGGCGTTTCAAATGCCTCTGAACATTCGTCTTGAAAGCATTTTTTTGCATTCCAAAAAATGCTTCTAAACTCAACTGCCTAGAAAGGACTATAAACGACCCTGTGTACATCTACAGATAAGATAACAGAGGAGAGTTGGGGGCAGCTGAAAAAAACGCCCAACTGCTCCTAAGGGCTCTTTCACGCGGACGGACCGTATGTCCGTTTTTCATCCTTATGTTTTAGGAAGAAAAACGGACATACATGTATCCCTATGGGATAGCGGGTGTCGTCCGTGTCCGCTATGCTCCGTTTCTGCAGACGGAGGAAAACCCTATTTTTTCATCCGTCTGCAGAGCGGATCGGATGACGACGGACTCTACGGTCCGTCGTCACCCGATCTCCCATAGGGGAGAGCGGCGCTCTGACAGGTCTGTCCCTGCGCTGTGTGCAGAGACGGACCTGTCATCTTCCTGCTCAGCGGAGATCGCTCCGGCATTTCCCGATGAGCAAGCGGATATCCACGGGGCGGATCAGCACTGATCCGCCCCGTGTGAAAGAGCCCTAAATGTCCGTTTACCAGCAGCAGTGTACATGAGGCCTAACTTGTTAAAGCTTATATAAGATTGAAGTGATTGGGTTTTCATGTGCTTTAAAATGTTGAAGCAACAAATCTGATACATACAAAAAGGTGACTCAGAGCTGAACTCTCTAAAAAGCGCGGAGTGAACGGTTTGAAGAGTTTGTTTTGCTAATGTTTAATAAGTCCTAATAGTTCTAGCAGTGAGAATGGCGCTTTATGAAGTGTCACTCTGCTCTTTAAACTCCCAGTAAAACCTTTAAAATGTAACAAAATAAACCTCCCGCACCTGAGTCCATTTAGCGGTGATCTCAGCAGCAGATTTGTGGAAGGTTTTGTTACAAGGCTTAAGCTCACCAGGACAATGCCAGGACAATGCTGGAAAATGACCTGGAGCTGGGCCAGCATCGTTCCAGGAACAACCTGAACTAGGATGCCGCTACTGGCTATAAAATAGCCGCCATACACAATGAAATTCCTGCTGCCCATTAAATGAGTTGATGAAACTGACAGAAGTCGTGCTGCCGACCACACAGCAGGGCACAACAGAGGAGAATGGATTTCACCCTCTGACACCAATTATATCACAGCTATGACTGTCTTCTACCTTAAAGCTGAATTCCAGGATTTTAACCTTAAAGTCCCCTCACCTGTATATAACAAGTTGTACTTCAGCCTCTCCTTCTGTCTTGCACAGTTGTACAGGCTCCTCTCCTGCACTGAAATGATTTATTCTGATTTCACTGCACACTGTGAGCTTGTCACAATGTGCATTCAGAAGCTGCAGCAAGTCAGATAGAGTCCACCTCATTTCCTGGCTGAAGGACATCCACCATAATCTAGATCTTTTTTCCACGTTGTGACTGACTCTGGCCTGCCCCTTTCATTCACTGGATTTCAGTTTCAATCATGGGGGCTCAGCATTACACGTGGGTGTTATCAAGGGTGACCTGCATGCAAACAGCCTGCCTCGGGATGCCCTCTCCTGTCAGGAACCTCACGCTGGATATGCTTATTTTAGTGCACGTATGCATAAGCTTCACTAAACATGCAAAGATGAGAACACATATGTGTCATGGCACGCACTAGGATGCAGAGGTGAGCCCACCACAGATCCAGGCACCTGAAAGCCTATTTAAACCTGATGCTTGCATGATATCATCGCTGGATGGTGTTCAGTTTATACCCTTCTGATTCGTGTTCTTGAAAGCTTGCTTGATCCTGTTACTGACCTGGCTACACTGGAAACCCTGCACTCTGTATGCAGCGCAGACCAGAACCCTGCACTCTGCACGCAGCGCAGACTGGAACTGTGCATTCTTTGTGTAGGGCACACCTGAACCCTGCACTCTGTATGAAGCGCAGGCTGGAACCCTGCACTTTTTTGCCACCAAAAAAAAAAAATTTGCTTAAAAATCAAAAAAACAATAAAAAAAAATAATTGGAAAAAAAATGTTTTACTCACCTCTAAATGCCTGTTGCTAGGGGGTCCCTCGTAGTCTGCCACCTTCAGTGCCCGGGCACTGACATCACTTCCCCATCGGCGCCGCACAGTCACCTGGGACCTGTCACGTGTCCCAGATGACTGAGCGTTGTATCACGGCGCACGGCGCCGCTCGCGCACGCAAAGCCACAGCTGGGTGCCCACAGTAAGAATGCCGGCGCCGCGAGTGGAGCGGGGAACGAGGGGGGGCTTCGTTCTCCCGCATCGCTGGACCCTGGGACAGGTAAGTGTCCTATTATTAAAAGTCAGCAGCTGCAGTATTTGTAGCTGCTGACTTTAAAAAAAAAATTTTTTAGTGGGCACTCCTCTTTAAGATTAATGTGCTATGGCGTGTTTTGCTGCTGCAGCACAGTAGCTACAAAACACTTAACGGGGGAATGTCTCTAAAGACAATTTCTTTTGGATAGCGTAAAGGAGGGTTATAACTCCTGTCAGTTTTTTTAGCCATCTGTGTCCCATTGGGGGAGATTTTCCTTCACTTCCTGTCGCATAGCCAAAGGAAGCGAGAAAAATCCCTTCAAAGTGAGCAAATCTCAGGGCGTCACCAGAACTAGTATCCCTATTGGAAGATTTTCCCTCTATTGCTGTTTTGATGTCAACCCAAAATTTGTGATTTTCGTTACTTTCACTTTTTAAGATAATGGTAAATAGGACAAACCTAAACACTTACTCGCACGTTTTTGGTTGTACACGATCGGGAGCCATCTAGCGGCACGCACATTCAGGGCCGCCCGCCACAACACTCCGACCGATGCCGCATCCGGCACTCAAGGGTTCCCCTTTCGCGGTCGTGCTACGCAGTCTTTGAATCGTTCAAACATGACTCACGCACGGGTGCCGTTCGCACTCACACGCATCGTTCATGTCCTGCCGTTATTCAAATCGGTTGCGCCAGCGAGCGTGCCGAATCGCTATTTGCATTCCGAATCGCTGTTGGCATGTTAATTGTACGAATCACTTCGACCGTGTCGAAACATTTCACGTATTAGCATGACAATCATTTCATCATTTCAAACATGGCTAACGTATCAGGCCATTCGGTCATGCTAAATCATTTCGCATCAGTTAAACAGGGCATTCATGCCATCGTTTCGATCCTGGTCCGGTCGCATCCATAGATGCTCCGATCGGGGCGATCCAGATGCACGACTACCCGGCCTCATTTCGATACATGCGCCAAGGGCGGAATCGCATCACTGGTTGCGTACATTCTTGATTCTTGCCGCTGTCATGGTATATCATTTCTGTCACCTTACCACGCCCGGCATGAATGCAGTCACTTCCCTGCACTAATTCGTGTCGGCGTGCCCTAGGCCCGGCCTCATTTCAATACATGCGCCAAGGGCGGAATCGCATCACTGGTTGCGTACATTCCTGATTCTTGCCCCTGTCATGGTATCTCATTTCTGTCACCTTACCACGCCCGGCATGAATGCAGTCACTTCCCCGCACTAATTTGTGTCGGCGTGCCCTAGGCCCGGCCTCATTTCAATACATGCGCCAAGGGCGGAATCGCATCACTGGTTTCATACATTCTTGATTCTTGCCCCTGTCATGGTATGTCATTTCTGTCACCTTACCACGCCCGGCATGAATGCAGTCACTTCCTCGCACTAATTCGTGTCGGCGTGCCCTAGGCCGGCCTCATTTCAATACATGCGCCAAGGGCGGAATCGCATCACTGGTTGCGTACATTCCTGATTCTTGCCCCTGTCATGGTATGTCATTTCTGTCACCTTACCACGCCCTGTCAGTCAGCGTCCCACACCACGGTCTGGTGTGCCAACATAGCCTCTGTCCATCCGATAGCTAGCACGGCCTCTACCAACGAACCAGGCTAGGATGCAGGCCAGCCTTCCCGGGATAAGTTGGACCGTATCAGGACGGTTCTGCGAGAGAGTTCACCCGGGTGGGGGGATGTACTCAGAAGCAACTTCGGTCTCTCCTCGGGATGCTGAACTTCGCTGTGAGGATCATCCCCCAGGGCCGCTCCTTCGTGTCCCGGTTATTGGTCTTCCTGTCCTACACTCAGGACCCAGACCAGGTCATCAGGCTGGATTCTGCAGCCAGGGCAGATCTGGCCATGTGGGAACACTTTCTTAGTAATTGGAACGGTGTGTCGCTGTTCATCCCAGTCGTGTCCACGCAGTCACCTCAGGTGGTGACCGATGTGGCGGCATCCACAGGATGCGCCGCCATTTTTGGCCATTTGTGGTTCGCCGCCCTTGGCCTCCTCAAGCACTAGCCACACCGGGCTTCACTACCACGTCAGCCCTCTTTGAGCTCTTCCCCATCGTAGCAGCCGCTCACCTATGGGGTCACCATTGGTCTGGACAGACTGTGGCTTTCACGACAGACAATCAAGCCACAGCCGAGATCATCAGCAAGGGCAGGTCTAAGTCCAGGCCCGTCATGTCCTTCCTCCGCAGACTGGTCCAGCTATCCCTACAGCATCAGTTCAATGTTTACTGCTCATTCATTCCAGGGAAGTTTAACTCAGCAGCGGACGCACTCTCCCCGTTTTAACTTTATTTCTTTCTTTGAACAGATGCCAGGAGCCTACATCTTTCAGCCACTATCCCGGATTGGTCACAACTGACCTTGGACTAGCCCCACATCTACGCTCAGCTACCAACATCATTAACGCCTCGCTCGCCCGCAACACCCGTCGGGCCTACCGGACGGCCTGGAGGGCGTTTAACAAGTTCCTGCCCCATCGCCCTCGTGAGTCTTCCAGCCTCAAGCAGGTCCTGGCGTTTATCGCCTATTGTCATTCTCACCTAGCACTGTCACACAGCACGATACGCCAGTACATGGCCGGGGCGCAGCACTACTTGTCACTTCAAGACCCCGCGAGGCCTTCGGTGTTCTCCTGCCACGCAGTGAGGGCTCTACTACGTGGAGTTCAGAAACACCAGCCGCCAGTCAGCCCGAAGCGGCTGCCTATCACGGGGGAGATCTTCAAGTCTCCTCCTCAGCACCGTCCTGCAGGCTGCGATACACATGGCGTTTTATGGGTTTCCTCCCCGCCACCAGGATCACTACGTCCTTCACTTGGCGACATCCAAAACTCAGCAGCGAGGTTCCGGAGTAGATATCCACCTGTACAGGACTCCTCCCATAAATTGGAAGGCCGGGTACCGGCCTGAAGTTATGGGAGGATCCCGGAGGGTATTTAAGCAGCGATAAAACTGAAGCCTCGTACACACGATCGGATTTTCCGACGGGAAATGTGTGATGACAGGCTGTTGGCGGAAAATCCGACTGTTTGTATGCTCCATCGGACAATTGTTGTCGGATTTTCCGCGGACAAATGTAGGATGGCAGGTTTTAAAATTTTCCGCACATTCTCTTCTTCTTTAATGGGATAATAATGAAGCTGCTTTGCTGGTGATACTGATGGAGTTATTGCAAACAAATTTTCAAAGGCTTTTTTTTCTAGTGATATCAAGAATTATATTATTATGCTTTTTTTTGGGGGGGGGGGGGGGGGGCAAGTTACCACAACACCATTATCCCGTAGTTTTTAAGATCAAAGATACAACTATGTTGGTGTCCCTTACAATTTTACATTGTATGTTACATTTTTTTTAAATGTAACTGCCTACTCCCAAACTGTTATTTGAAGTAAAACACATAGCCAAGTATAATTCTCCAAATTTTTTTTATTGTGCATTAAAAAAAGAAAACAAATAAAATTAGACATGCTATCTGCCAATAGAATTTAACCAAAAAGTGCATTCTATGCATCCAAAAATTAAGAAAAAATTCTAATCATTATTATTCAATCAAAAAATAAAATAAAAGCCTCATGCATCTGTCCTGCTTCTTAATATAGGGGGTCAACAATGCCAAGAGTTGGTGAAGGCAGGGGTCCGTCATCCGGTGATCATTCCGAAAAACATCTGGATTATTATCCTGGAGCTCCCGCAGCAAAGGCATATGACATAATTGGTCACGATTAGTAAAGCAACCAATTTTTGGTCCAAGAAATCCTCCTCCTCCTGTTCCTGGACTGGACTTGGGTCAAAGCAATAACTCCAAGGCCAATAATAAATAACACATTATCTCCTCCGATTCCGCAACATGTCTGGTTGATGAACGACCATTCAGAAACTAACTGAAAAGCGCAAACTTAAAAGCGCTAAATGAAAAGCGCGAATCAACACTCACCAAACTTCTACTAACACAAAATTAGCAGAAGGAGCCCAAAGGGTGGCGTAAAGAGCTGAAAAACCACATAGTACGTCATACGTTCGTGTTTGTTGGCCGACAATTCCTTGCCGTTTGTGTGCATGACAAAATCCAGGCACACGCCTTAGGACAAAAGTCTGAGTATTTGTCTGCAGAAAATCCGATCGTGTGTCGAGGCTTTAGACAGGTGTTCTAATCCCTCTTCACTCTATGGCCCCTTTCACACTGCCAGAGTCCGCCAGCTCAGCAGGGGATCTCTCCACTGATCCCCGCTGAGCAGGTAGATGACAGGTCTATGTCCACTCCACAGATGCAGAGCTGACAGGGACACAGCCCGCTGTGCTCTATGGGATGTTGTACACGCCTGAGCTCATCCTTAGTTTTCAGTAATTTATGTACAGAATCCTGCCAGCCCTTCCCATCACCTCGATTTCCCTGCATTACATACAGGACAGGTAAATAAGGTATCTAATGAAAAAAAAAAGGTTTTATTAAAAAATCCCATTAGCATATTGATAAGGGGGGATACAATTAACAAGGGAATTAAAAATGTAAGCAGATTACGCTTCACCTTTAAGTACAGTATATCTAAAGGCAAAATGTTTTATCTTCCAGTGAGAACACTAGTTCTGGTAACTACCAGGGATTTCACTTTGGAGGGATTTACTTTAACTTCCTGTTTTATCTATGGCAAAGGAAGTGAAGGGAAATCCCCTCCCCAAAAGGGACACAGATGGCCAAAATAAACCTTATGAGGATTATAACCCTCCCTTACTCTATCCGAAATGAAAAAGTTTTGCCTACAGTTCTACTTTAAAGTGTATCTCTGTTTAAAATGTAAAATCATTTATTCACTTCTATGTTGTATTCCTATTATTTCTAGCACACTCTAAAACAGTCTTGAAGTTGACAAACTTACTTTGTGAAGAGCCCCACACATTTACTTCCATGAATTCTGTGGCACCTATTCACTATGCCCTGTGGGTTAGGCACCGCTGTGTCACACATTTCACATAGCCTGCCTTCTAAACTACAGAGGTGCTGAGAGGAGGAGTTTCAGGAGGTGGAGTCAGTACAAGAATCACAGCTTGCAGGCAGCAAGGTACCATGGGATATGTAGTCCTTAGAAACGGAAAGTAAACAGCAGAGGAAAAGCTCCAAAGCATGCAGGGAATCCAGGAGGATGTTAAAATTGATGGCCAGCAGACATGCAGCCCTCACAACACAAAAGGAGGTTTTTCAAGTAAGTTTATACAGAATTGTCAATAATAATTATTGTTTGCATTGTTATTTTATGCTATGATTGTAGATTTCTGTACCTCAAGGTGAAACTTTTGAATGAAGCATTCAACATAATAATTTTTGAAAAAAAAATTCCAGGGACACCTTTTTTGCCTTGTGTTCAGCAAGTCATTAGAGGCAGAGAACAAACCTTAAATAGAGGCGGGGTATTTGTTTAAAATCGTTCTACAAGAGGCACCTAATTCCATTCTTTAATTACGCATATAAGAGAAAGATTTAGTTATGGGGATACGGAAAAACAAATGTACACAAAAACAAAACACTCGTAGTAAGGTCTCACAGACACACACTAACACCCATACTGCGTGCACCCTCCCCTTGTTATTGCTTCTGCATCCACCCTGAGCTGTGTATGGGAAGCCTATAGAGTTGGATGCAGACGCAGTAGGTGCACAAATACACACTGGTACGGACCCCCTTCTGTACCTCCTCCTGCACACCTCCATACCCCACATATACCTCTGTACCCCAGCACACTTCTGTACCCCAACACACTTTCATACCCCCCAGGGCAACTCCTTACCCACCAACACACCTCTGTTCCTCCCAGCACCTTCTGTACCTCCTCCCCCGCACACCTCCATACCACCCCTGCCTTGCACTCCCAGGACATCTCTGAACAACATCCACCTCCCTACACCTGTACCTTCCAGTACTGTACCCCTCCCCCTAGCACATACATACAGCTTATTTTACACCCCATCTTTACCCACTTTTGCACACTGAAGGGGGGCCTGCACAGAACCTGCCTTAACAGTCACTCTGCTTGTGTACTGTAGCTGGTACCTGTTCGGGACTAATGCCTCTCCCCACTCCACTGTCTATTGTGTGCTGATACCACTGCTGGCAGGAGGTTCAGAGGGAGGTTTTGGACAGCTGCAGATGAGTGATGAGCTGAGGAGGGTTCAGATTGGTATCCAAACCTGCCTCAGCTTGTCAATAATGAATTTTAATTTAATGTTATCAGAAACACTAGTGAACCGCATGCTGCAGTTCCAGGTACAAAGCCCAGGACACCATGGGACAATTGATATATAAGCGTGACTGTCCCAGCAAATTTGGGACAGTTGGCAACTATGCATTCAAGTGTTAGGGCTCTTTCACACCCCGTGGATAGCCGCTTGATCTCCGCTGAGCAGGAAGATGACAGGTCCGTCCCTGCACACAGCGCAGGGACGGACCTGTCAGAGCGCCGCTCTCCCCTATGGGAGATCGGGTAACGATGGACCGTAGAGTCCATCGTCATCCGATCCGCTCTGCAGACGGATGAAAAAATAGGGTTTTCCTCCGTCTGCAGAAACGGAGCCTAGCGGACACGGACAATATCGGGTGTCAGCGGATGCTCATCCGCTGATACCCGCTATCCCATAGGGATACCTGTATGTCCGTTTTTCATCCGAAAACGGAAGGATGAAAAACGGACATACGGACCGTCCGTGTGAAAGAGCCCTTAGGTCCTGTTCACACCTGAGCGTATTGGCAATAGGCAAACTACTCTGCCTGTGATTCCAGAATGGCAGCAAAACGTGCTTGTAGTGCCATTGTTCGTTATGGCACCCCAAATGAGGTGCAATTTTGCCACAATTGTCGTGTGAAAATCAGAGGCAGTATTCCAACATGATAACGACCCCAAACACACCTCCAAGATGACCACTGCCTTGCTAAAGAAGCTGAGGGTAAAGGTGATGGACTGGCCAAGCATTTCTCTAGACCTAAACCCTATTGAGTATCTGTGGGGCATCCTCATACGGAAGGTGGAGGAGCGCAAGGTCTCTAACATCCAACAGCTCCATCATGGATCAGTGGAATAGGACTCCAGTGGTAACCTGTGAAGCTCTGGTGAACTCCATGCCCAAGAGTGTTAAGGCAGTGCTGGAAAATAATGGTGGCCACACAAAATATTGACACTTTGGGCCCAATTTGGATGTTTTCACTTAGGGGTGTACTCGCTTTGTTGCCAGTGGTTTAGACATTAATGGCTGTGTGTTGAGTTATTTTGAGATGACAGCAAATTTACAGTTATACAAGCTGTACACGCACTACTTTACATGGTAGCAAAGTGTCATTTCTTCAGTTTTGTCACATGAAAATATATAAAATATTTACAAAAATGTGAGGGGTGTACTCACTTTTGTGAGATACTGTAAATTATTCTTTCTTATATTCTTATCTGCATCAAGATCTTCACCACTGAGAGCTCAAATCCAAAGCCAAAATACCTATTCTGAGTACCAGTGTATGATTCTTTGGTTATCTTAGATTAAAAAATAGCTTTCAAAAAAGCTTAATTGATTAAAGCAATTGCAGAATTCCAGCACTACAGATATGTAATATTTGTTAAAGTCACTGACCTCAGAATTGACACAATTGTGTAAATCCCAATGCCTGTGCAATTCTTGGCTGTGTTCACAAATGCCTGATACAGACCTGCCCCTTGCTACAGAGTTACAATGATGACAATCATCTCAGTCAAGGGAAAATCACAGACTGGGGGGGTCAGGGAATGGCTGATAAAAGTTGGAACTTTCGTGAAAAATTTGACTGTTGCTGTACTGTATATTGTGACATATCAGGAATTTATCCATGCAGGCTTCTTAAATTAAGGATTTCCATTGCTATCTTCTGTCTGTATCTTGGTGAAATGATGATACTCCATAAATCATTCTTACATTATTTCTATAAATAATGAATTACACAACAGCATTTCATGAAATAATTCAACACGTGAACTCCTCTATTACAGACTGTAAATTCCATATTTACATCACCATAAACTTACATATTGTGCCTAGTCATTGGGTTTTCTCAGCATTTCTTGACATCAAGGTTACAATTAATCTTTCCCTAAATGTTAAGGCCATGCTGTAATCAGCTTATTCTCTCCTGTATGTATACACAGATAACCACTGTATTAGAGACTTCCTTCGCACAATTTATTTCCTTTAGATATTATCCGCTTTTTCTCATGACCTCTGATCCCTGAGTTAGATGTGTTATGTTGTGTTATATGTATTCATTCTGGTATACAATTTAAAGCATATAGCAGTAAGGCTACATTTACACCTTTGTGGTGCATTAACCCAAAGTGCTTTAACGTGCATTACTTCACTTTAATATGTAATGGAATTAGGGAAGCCCATTCGTTAGCACACTAAAATGGACTGAAAAAGTTGACACACCACAACACATGGTAGTGCGTTGTATTGAGCTTGAATATACATGCATTGGCAGGGCCACTGTGCTACCCCAACGTGGCATAGTATTTATATAGACTGTTTTCCTAACCATTTTCTATGGACTTTTATGTTTAGTTCACATGCTGCCATCTAGTGACCTTTTGTGGTAATGCACTTGTTTTCTCATGTTCTTTTTCCCTTATGTTATGACACACTTCCTTTGTATGTAATGCTCCACCCTTTTTCCTGAGTTTGTACTTCCTGTGTCATGGATGCAGCTACAAGCCAGAGCACATGTATTCTGCATTCTAAGCTACAGACAATATCATCTTTTGACCGCATAAATACTACATCTGTTTGTATCCTGTCTTCTGCTGTAACCTGATGTTCAAAATAAAAGCATCTTATGGTGAGTTCAAACTATCTGATGAGGATTGTCCTTGGTGATTATATCTTATACGGCCAGGCATAGAGGTCTCACAAGGGATAAATTGCTTCACAACAATCAGAGTCAGAATAGCCACAACCTGCAACATGCGCCATTTCAAGCTTTGCCATTATGTTCACACTAATGCATGTACTCCCACAGCACAAAGGTGTAAACGGATCCTAAAGGTGCAATTCAACATCGTGTCCAATCCTGCCTTTATTTCATGATCTTAACCAGTTTCAGACCGCACACTGTCATATGACGGGCGCAAGAAACATCTCTTGTTTCGGGCCGCCGTCATATGACGGCACTAACTTTGCGGCCACTAGGGGGCGCGCGCTGCGGGAGGCACGCGCGATCGCCGTGTCGCTGGGGACCCGATGCGCGTGCCCGGCGGCCGCGATGTCCGCCGGGCACCCGCGATTGCCCAGTTACTGAGCAGGACGTGTATCTGTGTGTGTAAACACACAGATCCACGTCCTGTCAGAGGAGAGGAGACCGATGGTGTGTCCCTTGTACATAGGGACACCGATCGGTCCCCTCCCCCAGTCAGTCCCCTCCCACCACAGTTAGAATCACTCACATAGGGAACATATTAACCCCTTGCTCCCCCCCTAGTGTTAACCCCTTCCCTGACAGTCACATTTATACAGTAATCAATGCATTTTTATAGCATGGATATGTCCGCCGCAATATCGCAGTCACGATAAAAATCGCAGATCACCGTCATTACTAGTATAAAAAAAAAATGCTATAAATCTATCCCCTATTTTGTAGACGCTGTAACTTTTGCGCAAACCAATCAATATACGCTTATTGCGATTTTTTTTTACCAAAAATATGTAGAAGAATATGTATCAGCCTAAAATGAGGAAAAAATTTGTTATAAAAAAAAAAATTGGATATTTATTATAGTAAAAAGTAAAAAAATATTGTGTTTTTTCAAACTTGTCCCTCTTCTTTTGTTTATAGCGCAAGAAATAAAAACCGCAGAGGTGATCAAATACCACCAAAAGAAAGGGGTACATCTTTGCATGACCGCGCAATTGTCATTCAAAATGCGACAGCGCTGAAAGCTGAAAAATGGCTTGGTCAGGAAGGGGGTGTTCGTGCCTGGTAGGCAAGTGGTTAAACATGATGAATCTGGCTGCAACCGTCTATCCACGGCAAAACAAAGATTAAAAGCTGAACTCCAGGTATGAACTCTATACCAGCTTGGACCAATGTAAGTATGCATATCTCATACCTGATAGATCTCTGCAGAAGCTGACAATCACTGAAGTAGATTCGATATTCTGTGTTCTGTGTTAGGCTTCCCCCTTGCACGCTGTCCACAAGGGGTCATTCGCATTGCTCCCAACTGTGCCTCTGATTTGGAGCAATGTCCCTCTGTCCCTCATTCCTCCTCATTTGTCCCTCATTTTGGTCTGATCTATATAGTTGTATATAAAATGCACTTTTTAGCTATCAAAAAGTGTTTCTCAGTGCTAAACCTTTCATCTGATTTCTAAATTGCTGCATTTGTAAATTTCAAAGGCCAATATAAAGGAATAGTAGTGATAAAAAAAAGCACTTGGGGGTTTAACCAATCTTGTTTTTTTTTTTACAATTCTCCTTTAAGGGGACGTGCCAGGGTGTGTGTCCTATGCCTGCATACTTTTGCTGATAGGTGTTCCTCATTCCCATCTCAAAAGGTTGGGAGGTATGCATTCGATTGGCACTGCTGCTATTCAAAGACTGCATTGTATGCTTTTCAATGAATGCAAGGCATTTTCTGATTGGTCGAGGTGGAGATTGTGACATCATCAGTCCTTTTCTCCACCTGGTGTAATCAGAGAATACCTTCACTGCAAAAAATACAAGGTGTTCTGTGAATGGAGGCAGTGCTGAGCTAACGACCGCCTATGGACAGTGTGCAGAGGGAAAGTCGCCCCCACAGGACCCAGAAAATCGCAGCTATCAGTGTAATACCGCCAACTACTATAACGATTGTTAGCTTCCCAGCAGCCCAAAAGGTATGAAATATGCATACTTTGCCAAGTTGGATGAATGTAATCACACAATAGAGATCTTGCCTGGTGCTGATAACAAATATTTCATTCTTTTAAGCACTTAATCACCAGCCGACGCAGTTGTAATGTGGCAGGTTGGCTCCTCTGCGGGAATCACCGTTATTGTACGTCGGCTCGCACAGGCACAGTTGCGGCGCATGCCCGCGGGTCGGGCGGACTTGATGTCCGCCGACGACCCATGATCGCCTAGTACAGAGGCAGAATTGGGATCTGCCTTTGTAAACAAGGCAGATCCAGATTCTGACAGATGACATGACAGAGATCTACTGTTCCCAGTCCCGGGCAGCCCATCCCCCCTACAGTTAGAACACACCTAGGGAACACAGTTAACCCCTTGATCGCCCCCTAGTGTTAACTCCTTCCCTGCAATTTTTCAGTGCATTTTTATAGCACTGATCAATGTACCGTATATACTCGAGTATAAGCCGAGTTTTTCAGCAATTTTTTTTGTGCTGAAAATGCCCCCCTCGGCTTATACTTGAGTCAAGCACTTTTCTGCAGCAGAGAATGACATTTTACGACCCGAATTTGGGGCCCCGTATCTCTGGGTCACTTGGTGCTAGGAACCCCAAGCAGTGTGCAAACCCATTGGAACTAGCACTACAACATATCCAAAGATGGGGTTCCTAGCACCAAGTGGCCACGAGATACGGGCCCCGAAGTTGGTTCGGAAAATGTCATTCTGTGCTGCAGAAAAGTGCTTGACATTTTCCGAACCGATTTTGGGGCCGATTTTGGGGCCCCCGTATCTCGGGGCCACTTGGTTATAGGAACCCAATCTTTGGATATGTTATAGTGCTAGTTCCACTGGGTTTGCACACCATTTGGGGTTCCTAGCACCAAGTGGCCCCAAGATACGGGGCCCCAAATTCGGTCAACTGCAGCAATGTCCTTTGGGTCCAGAGACCCCAAATTTTGGCTGCAGCTAGGGGGCATCTAGGAACCCTTAACTTAACCAAGTTTGAAGTTTCTGGGGACCTATGGCTGCAAATGGGCGCAGTGAGGCATGCAAATGGGCACAGTGAGGCTGCAAATGGGAATTGTTGACCCTCTTTTCCGCTTACAGTAGTAGCTGCGCATTTCTCACCCTAGGCTTATACTCGAGTCAATACGTTTTCCCATTTTTTTGTGGTAAAATTAGGTGCCCTTAGCTTATATTCCGGTCGGCTTATACTCAAGTATATACGGTAATAATGTCACTGGTCCCCAATAAGTGTAATTTGGGGTCAGATTTGTCTGCTGCAATGGATCTTAACCCTGCAGTACTGTATGCTGTGGGCCCATTCACGCAGCTGCGTTTTGGTCTGTAGAGCTGAGCTGTGTATACCAAAACAAGAAAAATCTGCATCCGCAGTGCGATGCTGACTATTTTATGCAGTATGCATGTAAATGTTTATGCGATCATTCACATACATAACAAGTAAATGGACATGGCCAACCGGGCTGCCTAATTATTCAGGGCCAGGGGTCCGAGGTCCGCATAAACAATGTGTAAGCAGCAGCGATGGTGCAGACGCAGGATGACTTCGGCCTTTAGTCGTTCTGCTTCATAAAGCGTAATAACACGTGTTAAGGTATTTTTTTATTTGCATTTACATCATTTTTAATCATTTAGTTATTGTTAATAATTCCTCAGACAAAACTCTCAAAGTACCTGCTAAACCCTGGTTCACTAAGGCACGTTACATTATGGATGGGGGAAAAGGGATTAGAGCGGAAGCCACGTGTCATACAATGAGGTTATAAAAGCATACATTGTACGCACCATTTAGAAGAGAGAACATCACAATATTTAAGTCCAGAATGACTTAATGATGACATACGAGCACCCTGGAGGAATCCTATTTATAGACAGGTATAAACTCGGCGCTCTATTACCATCATCTAGGTGTTGAGAGCTGCCTTGGACAGATTGTACAGGATGTTGTTCTATGTTCTTCCAAAAGTCTTGGCTTTTTTTTTAACTGTTCTTTAAAAAAAAAAAAACAACATTCACAGTAAACATGCATTGTGTTATTTTCAAAAGCAATTCTCTAAAAGAGGCCACGTTTAAAATACTTTCGTAGAGTAGATCTATAGATTTGTTTTATTTGAGTAGGGTAGAGAGAATGTAAAACTTTTATTTCTGTGTCCTTTTGGGGAGATTACCCTTGACATCCTGTCCTGGACACCCACAACAGGAAGTAAGATAAAAACTCTGCAAATTCCTTGTCCTCTCCATTCCTGTTCTGGTGACCAGTGTTGGTCATCTTACTTTAAAAAAGTAATTAGTTAAGTTACAAATTACTTCTCCCAAAAAGTAATTGCGTTAGTAACTCAGTTACTACATTGGAAAAGTAATTAGTTACAGCAAAGTAACTGTGACTTTTTTTTTTAAATATTCTATACGTGTAACTAAGGGGCGGTTCTAGTATTACTGTAACCAAGGGGCGCATTTATTATTATTGTTATAGATCGTGTAACCAAGGGGCTGCTCTATTATTACTCTAACCAAGGAGCAGATCTGTTATAGCATGTAAGCAAGGGGCGGGTCTATTATTATTATATCGTGTAAGGGGCGGGTCTATTATTATTATATCGTGTAAGGGGCGGATGGCTACAGAAGAGGGCGAATGTTAAATTAATGGGCAGAGCTCGATATATAACAATAATAATAAATGCGCCCCTTGGTTACAGTAATACTAGACCCGCCCCTTAGTTACACAATAGATGCCCCTTGCAGAGTAGCATGAGCATCGGGAGCTTGCGGCATCGCCTCGTACAATGACATGTGTACAGTTCACTCAGAGCTGTTTAGGTTCGGCAATTTTCAGAAGCTCCATAGTCCTTCGTACTGCGCAAGCCCTGCGCAGTACAGGGGGTCCTTATCCGGCGGGGGAACTTTTTCGGCAGGACACCGGAATTACACTACTGCCATCTAGTGGCGGTAGATGTAATTGGGGTAACTAAGCCAAAGTAATGGGAACTGAGTTACCATGAGGGGAAAAGTAATCAGTTAGATTACTCGATACCCTCTAAAGTAACTGCGTTAGGTAACTCAGTTTATTTTAACTCAGTTACTTACATCACTGCTGGTGACAACATATTGGTGTTACCTAGGGTGGTTCACCTAAAAATACAGGCTGCCTAGGAATGCCCACTCCTCCAGACTGACATCCACCCATCAAGGCATTTTGATATTTGCATAACTCCTCCCAAGAGCCAGCCCACTGCTTGGTTCAGGTCCGAGGGCCCTTGAGGCAGGGTGCTGTTTTTCGGGAAGATATGTTCAAAAAAAAAAACAATGGTGACTTCACTGTGTCTAAACTGTGTCTAAGTTATGTAATGAAAGTGAAAAGGTGTTATTTCAAATTTTTATTAGCATGTTGCTGAACCAGGGAAGACAAAATATAAGCAGATAAAACTTCAGCTTTACCTATCACCCCTTCACTAAAAATAATAGCAACATACAGTATAGCTCTATATGTTGTTATAGAATAATCTTACATTCAAACATGTACAGGGGTGTCATCTGTTGTCCCCACTGCAGGTGGCGGTCAACCACAGCAGAGGAAGTCAAGAGCAACATGGTTCTTCTATGGTTTCCTGAGTCAATAGGGCAGCGATCCGATTGAATGTTTGCTGCCCATGTGACTCTGGCAGATCTACTGTTCCCAGTCGTAGGGAACAGTGATCTCTGTCATGTCCCAGGCAGCCCATCCCCCCTACAGTTAGAACACACCTAGGGAACACAGTTAACCCCTTGATCGCCCCCTAGTGTTAACTCCTTCCCTGCCATTTTTACATTGATCAGTGCATTTTTATAGCACTGATCAATGTACCGTATATACTCGAGTATAAGCCAAGTTTTTCTTTCACATTTTTTTGTGCTGAAAATGCCCCCCTTTGGCTTATACTTGAGTCAAGCACTTTTCTTCTTGACTAGTAGTGTGTACCATGCATTACTCTTTTCTACTTCCTGGTTGAGTGAGGTACTGTGTCATGGTTATGCAGTAATCTTTCCCTGTTTGCTTACCTCTCCTCATGTGTTCCAACTAAGAGGCCAGCCACTCTCACCTGGTGGGTTTTATAACCTCTCCTCTAAGCATGGCTCCACCCCAGGCCCTATCAGGGAACCCTATATTAACCTGTGCACTGCAAGCCAGTGGTGCTGATCAACCATTGTGTTTCTGTGTTGCTTCATGTCGGCACTTCCTCTCGTTCGGTCTCAGCACATCTGGATTCCGGAGCCGCTGCCAATTTCATGGATTGGGAAACTGCATCCTCCATGAGACTTACCCTTTTGCCCCTTACAATGCCATTGGTGGTCTTGGCGATTGATGGCACTGTTCTCCCAGGGGGCCCTATCCGCTTCCAGACCCTTCCTGTTAAGATGTCAGTAGGGACACTCCACCAGGAGTGGATATCCTTCCTTGTCTTACCTAAGGCTTCATCTCCTATCATATTAGGTCTTCCTTGGTTACGGCTCCATTCCCCACATGTTGACTGGACTGCTGGACAGATCCTGGCTTGGGGTTCCTCCTGTTCCTCTTCCTGCCTACTCAAGGTTACCCCAAAAGAGAAACCTCCTGTTGCCATCATCCCAGTAGCTTCTGCTCGTCCCGCTGTATATAGTGATCTCTGGGATGTGTCCTGCAATAGTCGGACTGATGCGATTGAGATGGTCACTACACCTGACAATACTATTCAGTCGGCCTCTGCACTAGTTATGCCAGTCCAGCCCATGCCCAGTGAGCTTTCTGCTTCTTGTTCAGGACCTTCTGTAACCTGGCCTCACCCTACTGCTACTATGCCCTTAACCATTCCTAAAAAGCCTTTAGTCCTCTACAAGTCCTCTCGTCCTCTCCCTACCTCGGTTCCGGTCTCCGAGGATAATCTAGAATACGAGGTTAGTCAAGTTTTGGATTCCCGACTCCGTAAAGGCATTCTTCAATACCTTGTACATTGGAAAGGGTTTGGTCCTGAGGAGAGGTCTTGGATCACTGCATCTGAGGACCTTGCTCCTCATCTGTTGAGGAGGTTCCATCTGGAGTTTCCCTTTAAGCCTGGACCCAGGTGGGGGAGGGGGAGGCCTCATAAGAGGGGGGGTACTGTCATGGTTATGCAGTAATCTTTCCCTGTTTGCTTACCTCTCCTCATGTGTTCCAACTAAGAGGCCAGCCACTCTCACCTGGTGGGTTTTATAACCTCTCCTCTAAGCATGGCTCCACCCCAGGCCCTATCAGGGAACCCTATATTAACCTGTGCACTGCAAGCCAGTGGTGCTGATCAACCATTGTGTTTCTGTGGTGTGTTTGGCTTCCTGGTTCCTGCTTGTGTGCTTTATGTTTGTCTCCGTTACCGACCTTGGCGTGTTCTCAACGATCCCTGTCTGCCTGTGACCCTGAACCTTGGCGTGTACCTTGTTGTCCGTTTCTGCTTGTGGCCCCGACCTTGGCTTATCCCTCACTATCCCTGTCCTCCTGTTGCCTACTGTGGGTGTGAGCTGGGGGACCCTGGGGGTCGCGACCTGGAGCCAGTTGCAGCCCAGTCCATCCTCACCACTCGAGGCTCTGGTGAACACCAGCTGGCTCTTAGACTCCGCGCCCCAGGGAATCTTACGCTCTAACCCCGGTGGGATCCGTCTTGGTGTCCAGCGGCCCCGTGTTCCGGATCGCCTGGACTCCCGTCCACTGCAGTCAGCCATAGGGTCCACTACCTTGCGGTGCACTCCTGATCCCAACAGTGTGCATCTGTCACCTAGCCTCAGGGTGACCTGACATACTGCTGATGTAACCCTGACCTCACAGATGGGAGGGAAGTTTCTGTCACATGTTTCAGGAGGCAGATCCAGAGTTCTAGACAGAGTTCCAGAAAGCGTCCTCTGGCGTTTTTGAGCTTTGGTGTTTTTTTATTAGCCAATAGGAAAAATTATCATCTGTTTCATAATTTGTTGCTATGTTTTTAGATTTTTTCATCTGCTTCCTGGGTTGAATATGCTTCAAAAACACCCAAATCTGCCCATTTCGAGCGACAAAAAAGGGTCCAGAACTTGTTTGAGCTTCAGGCATTGGGCTTCAGGTGACGTGGAGTGGAGATGTGAACCATCTCCATAGAGAATAATAGATTTTTTCCCCTCAACCGTTTTGTAGCTTCAGGCTTCAAGCTACAAAAAGCTCCGGTGTGAATGGGGCCTTAGGGTCCTTTCACACGGGCGATCCACCTTGCAGACTCTGCTTTGCTCAGCGGGGAATCGGGCCGCTTATCCCCGCTGAGCAGGCGGATGACAGGTCCGTCTCCGCTCACTGTGCTGAGACGGACCTGTCCGAGTCCTGCTGCGCTCACTGTGCTGAGACGGACCTGTCCGAGTCCGGCTTTCCTTTATGGGAGAGTGTCCGTTTTCATCCGATCCCATCCAATCTGCCAGACGGACAGAAAATAGGGTCTCCATCCGTCTGGATTTCACAGACAGAATCGGATAGCAGCGGATGTAAGCGGACATGTTGCTCCATAGGAGTGAATGTAAGCTCTGATCAGATCGCAGACCTGATCAGAATGCCTGTGTGAAAGGGGCCGTAGTGAAAATGGCCACTGTGAGCAGAATGGGAAGCAAAATGCAAAGTTTCACTTTAAGCCATTATGTTCTAATCTTACAAAAACACCTGTTTCGTGCGAACTGTTTAAGTGGGCCTATTCCTCCTTTAGGAGCAATCTTGTGTCTCAAGACAGGATATGAACCAATTAACCATCCCCTACTCTATCTGAAACAAAAAAATAATAATAGTAATATTATTAATAAAAATAAAAATAATTTTTTTTTTTTTTTTTTTAATTATTTAATGGTTAATTTTAGATATAATTTAAATGGTACACACCTGAGTTGACCTTCTAAGCCTGTATGGGAAAAAAATAAGCTTTATAACTAACGTTCCTTACATACTGTCCCATTATATCCTTACAGGGTCTAGAAGCTTCCATGGAGCCCATTCCATATGTTAAGGTCTTGCACATTCCATGCACTCCAGAGACCCTGCAGAGCCTGCGGTGAGGTCTCTATAGAAAGACAAAATATGGACAGAACGCTAGAAGGTATTTTACTCTTTGATTATCTTACTGTCTTTAGGGATTTTGTAAGTAAAGATTTCTGTAAAGATACCTAGAACTTGGATCCTGTGTAGTCTAACTCAGGCCACACACTTAGGGCCCATTCACACTTGTCCGTTCCTCTGCGTGTGTTAATGCATGCATGTTTATACGTGTTGTATCATGGATTACCACACTATTGTGTTAAAGTGAAATTAACTCAAAAAATTAAATGTATTATATTGCAGCTTACCCATTTCTTAGAGGTGATGGCTGCAATTGTTTTCCTTTTTAAGGCTTTTTATTTTATTTTTACCTGGTGATCCTGCCAGTAAGTCTTCTATTTTTAAACAGAACAAGCTGTCCAGCAGAAGTAGCAGTTAAAGGGGTTGAGACAAACCATTTACCACTGACAGGGGTGCCTACAATAGTCAGCTTTTTTTATTTATGTAAAATCTTTATCCCAAAAGAAAACATTAAAGCGGAGTTCTGCTTATCTGTCTCCTCCCCCCCCTCCCCTCCGGTGCCACATTTGGCACCTTTCAGGGGGAAACGGGCACCTGTTTTTGACAGGTCTCCCTTCCCCACTTATGGAGTTCGGCCCCCCTTCCTCCTCCACCAGGCCAATTAGAAAGCACAGCGTGCTTCGCACATGCGCAGTAGGGAACCAGCTGTGAACCTGAAAGGCTCCGCTGCCGGGTTCACTTACCAGGAATGGCAGCGGCAGCAACCGACAGCTGATCTGAAAATCGTCAGAGGTGCTGACATCGTGGGAACTCTGGACAGGTAAGTGTCCTAATAATAAAAGTCAGCAGCTGCAGTATTTGTAGCAGGTGACTTTACATTTTTTGTGGGGGGCCGGAACACTGCTTTAAACTGTTTGCTGTAACTTCTGAAAGCTGGATTATACTCTTTTTCGCACCAACACTTCATCTCTGCATTACCGAAATTGTGCAAGCGCAGCTCACTGGAAGGTAGGGAGCCTTTAATGCAGAAAAGACATAGGATGTCTCTTTTGCATTAAAAATCCTGTTTGCTTTTTATTTAAAAATGTTTTGGCCCTAAAGTTCCACCTTAAAAAGTGTTACCTGAAGTTTGCCTTTAAGGCTCGATTCACATCTATGCATGTTGCTTTTGAGCCTTTTTACAGCAATTTTACCACGATTTTTCCGCGATTTGCGTTTTTTTTTACACTGTATATAGTGGGTTGCTAAGGAGGGGGGGCTTCCTGCTGAATGTAAAAAAAAAAAAAAATTGCCGGCTAAAAAAAACAAGAGAAAAATCAGCGTGCCCCCCCCCCCCCCCCCCCCCCCCAGGTCTATACCAGGCCCTTGGGTCTAGTATGGATTCGGAGGGGACCCCCACACACCAAAAACATTTTTTTAAATGGCGTGGGGGTCCCCCCAAAATCCATACCAGACCCTTATCCGAGCATGCAGCCCCTCCTGGACCATACCAGGCCGCATACCCTCAACATGGGGGGATGAGTGCTCTGGGACAGGGGGGGCTCTGCCTCTTCCCGACAACCCTTGCCCAGTGGTTGTTGGGGTTTGCGGGCGGGGGAGCTTATTGGAATCTGGAAGCCCCCATATCCCGGCCCCTCCCTATGTGAATGTGTATGGGGTACATTGGGGTACAGTTGTCAGCTGGAGCGGCGGCAGAGGAAGAAGAACACCGGACAAAGAAGACAGAAGAAGAGAGGAAGAAGAAGCAGGGGGAGAAGGAGAAGACCGGAGGATGAAGATGCGGGAGAAGATGGAGGAAGAAGCGGAGAAGAAGAAGATTTTTAATAAAAGACTTGTCAAAAACTGTCTACTGTATTTTTTAACACTATACTACTTTTTTTTTTTTTTGTGAATGGGTAGGGGTACAATGTACCCCATACTCATTCACATAGGGGGGCGGGATCTGGGGGGCCCCTTGTTAAGGGGGGCTTCCAGATTTCCGATAAGCCCCCCCGCCCGTAAACCCCGACAACCACCGGGCAAGGGTTGTCGGGAAGAGGCCCTTGTCCCCATCAATATGGGGGCAAGGTGCTTTGGGGTGGGGGGAGCCCAGAGCCCCCCGCCCCAAAGCACCCATCCCCCCATGTTGAGGGCATGCGACCTGGTATGGTTCAGAGGGGGGGGGCGCTTGGTCGTCCCCTCCCTTTCCTGACCTGCCGGGCTGCATGCTTGGATAAGGATCTGGTATGGATTTTGGGGGGACCCCCACACCATTTTTTTTTATTATTTTGGTGTGTAGGTCCCCTCCGAATCCATACTAGACCCAAGGGCCTGGTATGGACCTTCAGCGGGAAGCCAGCTGACAGCTGATGACTTATCGGTTGTTAAGGACATGGAGGACGGCTTCCCGGCCCCCTC
This sequence comes from Lithobates sylvaticus, assembly GCA_028564925.1. NCBI lineage: Eukaryota > Metazoa > Chordata > Amphibia > Anura > Ranidae > Lithobates > Lithobates sylvaticus. The sequence goes on along the minus strand of CM053029.1, from coordinate 157,340,585 downwards.
CTTAGCAACCAACTATATACAGTGTAAAAAAAAAAAAAAAAAGTAAATTGCGGCAAAATTCCTGTAAAATAGTTTTGGATGCGGGTCCATTGAATTGTATTACATGCAAAATGCTAAATTTTGCGGGAAAAAAGTCCCCAACCCTTTCCAAAAACGCAGAGACACAAAAATGCATTGATGTAAACATGTTCCATAGGAACCCATGTTAAAAAATGTCCCTGCATTTCTGCAAGATGCATCAAAAAACAGATTAGTTTGAATCCAGCCTAAGGCTCGATTCACATCTATGCATTTTGCTTTTGAGTGTTTTTGCAGTGCCTTTTGCGTTGCTTGCCGCGTTTTTAGACACGCGTTTTTACCGCGATTTGCGTTTTGTGTTTTTTGTATTTTTTTTTATTTTTACATTTTTGTTTTTACACTGTGGTTGCTTAGCAACCAGCTATATACAGTGTAAAAGTAAAAAAAAAAAAAAAAAAATGCAAAACGCAAATCGCGGCAAAATCACGGTAAAAACGCGGTACTTTTGGATGTGGGTCCATTGACTTCTATTACATGCAAAACGCTGCATTTTGCATGAAAAAAAGTCTCTAACCCTTTCCAAAAATGCAGAGGCACAAAAATGCATTGATGTGAACATGTTCCATAGGAACCTATGTTAAAAAATTTCCCTGCATTTCTGCAAAATGCATCAAAAAACGCGCTAGTGTGAATGGAGCCTTAGGCTGGATTCACACCTATGCATTCTTAGTGCTTTTTGCATATTTGCACTACAGAACGTGTTTCATAGGAAATCATGTTAAATGGACTGTAGTGCAAATCTGCAAAATGTAAAAAGCACTAAAAATGCATAGGTGTGAATCCAGCCTAACAGGGCATGACAAATTAGCTTTGAATCTAGGAGTCAGTTAAAAAAGGTAAGAGACAATTTTTTTTAGTGTAGCATGGATTCTCAGTGCCCGGGGCAAGGCAAGTAATTTGCACCCCCTAATCCTAACTTGAGGTATGAGGCTTGGAAAGAATGATGATTAAAACCTGTTATAGAGGGAGCTTCGTTGGGCCCTGTTCACACCAGGGTGTTTTAGGATTGTGGCAGGTTCGCAGTGATTCTCTCTGCAATCTGAAAAGACACTACCATTGCAAAATACAGGTTCAGCTATCATTATTTTCAATGGCACCTAAAAAAGGTGCGGTTTTGCCGCGATAGTCGCACGATTTACTGCTCGTCAAATCGCATTGCGTGAAGCTTGACACCCAAAAAGAAGCAGGAGCTTCTTTTGAATGACAAGCTATCAATGTTTTATTTCAGTGCCTCACTACTCTACCCAAAAATGTATAGCTAAACACACATTTTACCTAGTCTTATATAATCCATTGCAGTTAGATTCAGCAGTTTTTTTTACAGTGCTCCCAGGCAGGTCGACAGCCTCTTATCACATGATTCTTGGCATACACCTGGGGAATACTTCCAGCACTGCCAATACTTCAATATGTATTAAAAACATTCTCTCTACACAATCTCTGTGAATCTGTGAATTGTTTGTCAATTGACAATCATTACCTATCTGCTCACTGATATTTAGCACAGGCTTACATCGATTATACTGTATATGATTAATACATAAACAGAGTAGATCAATGTGTCTTGGCCAAAAATAATCAATTCTTTTTGTTTATTGATCGGTTAAAAGATTATATCGATATTTACATTGCCACTATAAAAATGATCATAGGTAACGTCCATGCCCACTTCTACTGACGCTGGTTCTTTCTGTTGGACCAAAGCCAAGCTAGTGGCCCTGCTGGCAGCCAGGTCTCTCCCACTCTGTCATTTTCACTGCATTGGGTTATGCCCAGCCAGTTCTTTATGGTCCAGACCTGTTCAAATAATCATTCTGCCTCTACGCCCTTCAGGCACACACAGCACGCCACTGTACTCTGCCCACAAACGGCGTCTTCTGGACTCGTCGTGCCCCTGCAACGGCTGAGCCAGCCCACAGGCTGAGCGCCCAGTGCCAGTTTATGAGTTCATTGTTGTGTCCAGTGCCACTGAGCATTGAACCTCAAATCCCTCATACCTGTTTCATGCCGTCCCTGTCTCTATTATCCCCCCCCCCCTTTTTTTTTCTCGTTCTGCCACCTGTGGCCACCCACAAGACTTTGGCAGCACTAACATGCAGATGTTGCTAGCTGTAGGCTTTGTGGTGAAAGGATGGAGCCCCTCATAGCAAAGTCTGGGGGGGGGGGTGCAGTTCAGAGAGGGTGCCTCTACAGGGGTCACCGGGTCTCGTGTATTTTAGATCAGTCTCAGCATATGTTTCCTCTAATAACATCACCCCCTTCCCTTCTTCTGACCACACACACACACACACACACAGCATGGCATGGAAAAAACCTTGCCCCCCTCCATCCCTTAAGACATTAACTCTTACTGTTGCTCCACCCCACATGCCAGGCTGTGCCTGCTGCTCAACATTAGCCAAAACCTTTGCCAGACACTGTGCCCCTTCGCTGCACTTACTCTGCGTTGTGCCATGTCTGCACGTCCTCAGTTACACTTGGAACTCAAAGGGCCCCTAAACCTGAAGAACAAGATTTCTTTTTTTATTATTAAAAAATACAAAATAGCCTTTTTTCTGGTGCCAGTTCTGGCAGATACAGGGCAGCCGTCCAATGCCTGCCCAAAATGCGCCGCACTTATAAAACACATTCAGCATCTGGATTTGCACACGTTTTTGGTCAATTGAGTCACGTATACAGTTAGTGGTCCAACGTATTATTATCCATTTTTTTCTGGTCTTAGTAATATTTAGAGATGGGTAAAATTGAGAATTTTCATTCTAAAATAAGGAGATTTCATAAAAATGCAAACAATACATAGAGAAGGCTAAATCAGGAAAGAATTTAGAGGACTTTGAAGGGATTGCAAACCCTCCGTTTTTATTTTCATAAAAAATAACAAACGTGCCTATACATACCTGCTCTGTGCAATAGTTTTGCACAGAGCAGCCCCAATCCTCTTTTTCTGGGGTCCCCTGCCGGCGCTCCTGGCCCCTCCTCTTCATCGGGTGCCCCCACGGAATGCGGTTTTCATGGGGGCACCCATGCAGGTTAGCTCCTGAGTCCCGCTGCTGTGTCCATTGACACAGACAGCGGGACTCGGCCCCGCCCCTCGCTCCAGTGTCACTGGATTTGATTGACTGCAGAGGGAGCCAATGGCTCCTGCTGCTATCAATCTGTCCAATGAGGAGAGAGAGAGCAGCTGGAGCCACTGCGCTCGTGCACATCGCTGGTTCGGATTGGGTCCAGGTAAGACAAGGGGGGGTCTGGGGGGAGCTGTAGCACAGAAGGTTTTTTACCTTAATGCGTAGAATGCTCCACCTGACTGAAAGTGAAGTATCAGGAAGGGGAAGAGTGGAGAAGTTGAACTGCAGCTGTTAGTTTGACTCAACTGTATGGGAAGTGTCAGGTGGCAGATGAACGGAGGAGTAAGTGTCAGAAGGGTACATTTTAGTGGAAAGTTGTAGAACTGAGAATAGCAATTTGTGGCAAATAATGTCTATAAAAAAAACGTTATAACTAATGTCAAACCATGAAACCATTTTAAAGGTACAGGTCTTCTATAGCATCACATTTCCACCCTACTTCTCCCTCAGACAGTTGCCCAGATTCCTCTCCTTAACCCCAGCTATGCCAGTTTCTTTTATAATATGATTCGGCCACCAAAATTCCGTTACGCCCACCCAATGTTTTTACACTTCGCAAATAGCAACAATTAACCGCGCGTTTGCTGGTATCGCCTTCCCACCCCAGATGGGCTGCATTACGCCGGCCGAGCACCAAAAACACATTACTAATACTCTCCTCTTGTGCCGGGCTCATATTTCTGAGGCTGGTGGAATTTTTTTTTTTTTAATACATATATTTTTGGATAATTTAGCCCACGACACATGGTTTGCATTTCCAATTTTGCAGCAGTCATGTGTAATGTGATTATAATGTATGTAATAGACAGCCTGGCGGGTCGGGGAATTTGATGCAGGTTACTGACAGACCTCACATTAGACGAGGGGGATCAGTATTAAGTGGCGGTTATCCACTGACATAATAGTGAAATTGTTGCTTCGTCTCAGCCTTGGACCGTTTGGTACGGGTGAGTAACGCAGTGCTGGATCAAGCTTCATAAACAAGGTTATGCTGTCTTGTGATTTGTTGAATGGGGGGTGGGCGGGATAAGGGGCAGGCAGAGGAGGCAGCTGCTTTAGGGGCAACATGGCTGGGGCTTCAGCCCAGTTCTGTTGCATTGTCAGATTTTTTTTCTTGCCTGGGCATAGTTAAAGCTGATGTTTAATCTGTTTATATTTCTTAAATTTACCCATTCCTCCTCAATCCCCTCATCAACATGCTAGTTTAGTTTTGAAATAAAACCATTTTCATTGCATACTTTATTTTAGACCCAGTGATGTCATCACTGGGTCTCTGTGCTACCCTATGCAATGCAAGTAGAGGTGCAGCAGGGTGCTATACATAGCTTCCAGAAAACATTGCAGTACCCTGCCTCAGCACTTCTCTCAAGAGCTCCCAGTCCTGATGCAAGCAGTGAGCTGGCTTTGGGGGGAATATATCAGAAATGCAAATATCAGAATGCTTTTAGTGGTGGACGTCAGTTTGGAGGAGTTCCTAGGCAGGCTGCATTTGCACTGGGTAAGGCTCACATGTGATGCTGAGCATCCATGAAAGGGGTAAGCCAGGCTTAAATGGAAAGCGATCGATGATACTGGATGTCCTCCAGCCAGGTAATGATACATGCTCTGTCTGACTTGCTGCAGATGTGAGAAGCTCACAGTGTGCAGTGAAATCAGAGTAAGCTATTTCAATACAGAAGATGAGCTTGTACAACTGTGTAACAAGGGCAAGGCTGGAGTTCAGCTGTAAAGTAGCACTCCAAACAAAACATCCCATTTAATTTTTTATAGAGTAGGGAATGGCCAGAACCTTGTTGTCTGTATTCCCATGGGGAAATGTTCCCTCATTTCTGTGCTGAGGATCGGGCCAAATATAAGAGGAAATATCTCTAAATGGGAAATTCCACCTCTGATAACGTTCTGTCCAATATGGATGAACAAGAACACAAAAACTGAAAATTGTATACATGGGGTCCCCGAGTTACGAACTCGTTAGGGACTGCACGCCTGTTCTTAACTCAGAATTGTTCGTAAGTCGGCCGCGCATGCGCAGACCGACAATTACGGACAATTACAGACTTTTCCGATGTTCCGTTGAATGCCGTTCTGCGCATGCGCGGCAAATTACGGACATTTCCGATGTTTGCCGTCATTTTCCGAGGCTCCGTCTGGCCGCGCATGCGCAGAACGGCCGAGGGACGGCGGAAAATGGCCGCAGCGCCCGGTTCGTAAGTAGGGGATGTTCGAAGGTCGGGCGTTCGTAAGTCGGGGACCACTTGTACTCGCATTTCTGTAATTTTCCTTTCCTGGCGCATCTTCATGGCAGCATACACTGGGTTGTGACTCCGCCCCCACAACCTGATATGACTGGTTAGCTATAAGTTCTAAAGAGGGACCCACCACAGCATTCTCCGTATATATCCCCTTAAATGGGTGGGAACCTGTGTGCTGCCATGAAGATGCGCCAGGAAAGGAAAATTACGGAAAGGTGAGTATACAATTTTCCCTCTTTTTTTTTTTTTTTTTTTCCGGCGCATCATGACAAGCACACACTGGGAAATAACTCGCTATATGGGTGGGTGCTTAGAAAGTATTAATTTATTCACAAGAATTAGCTTGAATAACTGTTCTTCCGAATTCGATAGTCATCAGTTGCGCAGGATCCACTCTATAGTGTGACATGAACGTGGTCCTGGAGGATGCTGCCCATGAGGTTGCCACTGCCCTAGTAGAGTGAGCCATTAAGCCGTCAGGTATTGGAAGATGTTCTACCGCATATGCTTTCTTGATGGCTTTGATTAGCCATGAGGCTATTGGGAAGATGACCTCTTCTAGAAATGGGAGGGATGACCAGAAGATTCTCCAAATTTCTGTATGAGCTGGTAGCCGTCAAGTATAAAGTAAGAGTTGTTTTTATAGCCAAAGGATGTGGACCACCTTGACTAGTAAGAAATGCTGGTAGGTTGTTTTCTTGATTGAAGTGAAAAGCGGATGTTACTTTAGGTATGAACTGATCTGAGGTTCTTAGAACCACTCTATCCGGGTAAAAAATCAGATGGGGTTCTTTCATCATTAGAGCTTGCAACTCGGTTACCCTTTTTGCTGAGGTTATGGCATTAAGGAAGGTTATTTTAAGCGTTAAATCCCATAGGGATATTGACTCTATGGGGAAAAAAGGAGAGTTTGACAGCGCTTCTAAGACAATTTTAGGGATCCTATGCAGGAAATGTTGGCTTTCTCAGGGGTTTTATTTTTAAAGCGGAGTTCCACTGGTTTTCAAAAAGTGTAGATGCTGACTTTTAATAAACAGCCATTCACCTGTCCCACGGTCCGGCGATGCGGCCACCCGAAGCCTCCGTTCTCTCCTCCTCCTTTTTGCGGCGCCGACATTGTGAGTGTGGGCACCCGGCTGTGACAGTTTACAGTTGACGGAGCGCACTGCGCTCCATCAATGGTCAGGCAATGTTCTGGGACCTGTCACGTGTCCCAGAACATTGCCGGGAGGGAGGGGCCACCTAGGAATTGCCTAGGTGGTCAGAAGTCGGAAGGAGGAAGTGGGACAGGAAGTCCCACTCCAAACCAGGTACCCAGCTCCCCCCCCCCCCCCCCAAAAAAAATGACATGCCAATTGTGGCATATCAGGGGGCTAGAAGTACTTTGATACTCCATCCCACTGCTTCAAAAATGAATTTTGAAATGTTCTTGTGTACCATTGGGCCCACTGAACCATTGGGAAAGTGGCTGACATGAACCCCAGAACACTCATACATTCTCTGGCTGGTAGGTAAATGGCTGCATCAATTTTTTTACCCTGTGAATTAAGGGTCCTATCTTCCTCTGAGGAAGTTCCACTCTGTTGGACTTGGTGTTTAATTCTGCTCCAATGCAATGCAATGCAATAGTTATTTAAATTGTGACAGCGCTAAAAGCTGAAAATTGGCCTGGGCTGGAAGAGGGTGAACGTGCCCAGTAGGCAAGTGGTTAATGTCATTTTAAAAGTCTTTTTCAATCTTCTCAAAAAAGTAGCTTCTATTAAAGCTAAAGTTTAGGTAGGGTACATTTTTACATACCGTAGTTACATTGCTCCAGCTTGGATGAGTGTGTGTACAGTTTATGCCATATACCTGTGGGGTGCCCTTGGAAGCTGGAAATCACTGAAGTACACACCGCTACTCCAGTGATCATCATTATCTTCCAGGTCATGTGCTGAGCAGCTGCCTTGCTGCATTGTGAACACAGAGGGTCACCTGTTCAGCACAGGTGCCATTGAGGGAACACTTTGCATTTTCTTAATGAGTGTTCTCTAAATGGCGTCCATGCCAAGTAAGCTACCTCCTGTGGTCATTAGGCAGCAGGGTGGTGCTTACTACAGTGATTTACAGCTTCTATAGGGATCCAACAGGTATGGCACATACAGTTAGGGTTGCCACCTGTCTGGGATTCACCTGGACAGTCCGGGATTGGAATCATGTGTCTGAGTTTCAGGCGGACTGAAACCCGGACACATTATTCAGGCCGGCTGTGGCTCCCCAAGTATCCAAGATAGTCACACACAAATCTGTTTCTGTCCGGAAGCTGTGGGTGGCTGTCTGGGGGCAGGTTCAGCATTACTGGAGGGCAGGGAGCTGATGTTAGTAAGAGCACTTTGGCCACACCCACTGTTTTCTGCGGCACACTATGCGCACCGCATTACTACTCTTCTTGGGGCACCCAAAGGTGTCCCAGGCTGCTGAAGTTTTCGGATTTGGCTTTTAACCACTTGCCGACCGCCGCATGTACATATACGTCGGCAGAATGGCACAGCTGGGCAAATGGGCGTACAGGTACGTCCCTTTGAGTTTGCCGCTGTGTGGTCACGTGCACGACCCTGCCGCGAGCTCCACGAGTAGGATCGCGGGTCCCGTGGACTCGATGTCTGCGGGGATACCCATGATCGTCTCACGGAGCTGAAGAACAGGGAGATGCTAACGTAAACAAGCATCTCCCCATTCTGCCTAGTGACACTGTCACTGATCATAGCTCCCTGTGATCGGGAGCTATGATCAGTGATGTGCCACACGTAGCCACGCCCCCTAACCGTTAGAATCACTCCCTAGGACACACTTAACACTTTCCTAGCCAGCTAGTGGTTAACCCCTTCACTGCCAGTGTCATTTGTACAGTAATCAGTGCAATTTTATAGCATTGATCGCTGTAAAAATGACAATGGTCCCAAAAATGTGTCAAAATTGTCCAATGTGTCCGCCATAATGTCGCAGTCATGATAAAAATCGCATATTGCCACCATTACGAGTAAAAAAAAATATTAATAAAAATGCCATAAAACGAACCCCTATTTTGTAGACGCTATAACTTTTGCGCAAACCAATCAATAAACGCTTATTGCGATTTTATTTTACGAAAAATATGTAGAAGAATACATATCAGTCTAAACTGAGGGAAAAAAATTGTTTTTTTTATATATTTTGGGGATATTTATTATAGCAAAAAGTAAAAAATAATGTGTTTTTTTCAAAATTGTCACTCTATTTTTGTTTATAGCGCAAAAAATAAAAACCACAGAGGTGATCATATACCACCAAAAGAAAGCTCTATTTGTGGGGAAAAAGTGACGTCAATTTTGTTTGGGAGCCACGTCGCACGACCGCGCAATTGTTAGTTAAAGCAACGCAGTGCCGAATCGCAAAATGTGGTCTGGTCTTTGGCCAGCCAAATGGTCCGGGGCTTAAGTGGTTAAAAAAGGTGGCAACCATACATAAAGTATATATTTACATTGATCCAAGCTGGACCAATGTAAATATGCAAATTGCCAAAAATAGACTTCAGCTTTAAAAAAATATCCAAAGATCCTGTCATAAAGGTCCTTGTTCAGTCACCTGTTATAAGGTGACAACGTTCTTTTCACATCTAATAACAGGACGTCTGCATTGTCACCCTGTTGCACAAGTTTCTGAGAAAAGTGACCGTTTCAACACCTATTATGCAGGCACGGTCCACTGTTATCACCGTCAGGAAACCTACCCTGAGAAATGTCATGCAGCTCCGAAACGAGGTTGTAGGCGATCAACATCATCAACCGAGATGCAAAAAAGAATGAAAAAAGGTGAAAACAAATATTTTACTTAATAAAAAATGGCAGTTGTTTATGATACATGGTGCTCTAGCAAACTAAATTACATTCAATTGAACAGTCCAGTGTTTTGATAGTATAAACAACCTAAAGTATCTATAAAGATAAAATTCACAGTGAGCGCCCAAAGCACTGGGTAGAAATGGCGTAACAATAGAAATAATAACAGGAGTTTTATTTCTTTATGTATCTCAGTTTTCCCTTACCAACTTTTTCCTGTTGGGCCTGGCTGATCTATCACAAACAGCATAGCTTGTGTTTGAGCAAACGCTGACCTGATCGTTCTGGGTTTTTTCTCGCCGTTAATCCCACTGCGTCATGTCTGGCCAAATTTATGAAGCAGGGGAATCTCTCTCCTTACTGGGCTCTGCTGGAATAAACTTGATTTTCTGACACCGTAGTTAATATTTATTGCCTTATGTTAACTTAAAGCTCTGTTGATGCAAATCATGTTTATTTTCCACTAACGAGGTGCATTCAGAGCAGTGCAACATAATCATTAGAAGCATTTCCATCCTGAACGTGAAATAGGCAGTTCTGAGAAGGGCTTGTTCTTGGTTATTGATTTATCAGGGGGAGACGCCAGAATTGTGAGACCTGACAGGTAACAATATGCATTCCATGGATTGCTGTCCATCCTGGAATTGTGCCCTTGTAAATGTAAATAATTAAAAGTAGGTGTAAACCCAATCAATACAATCTCATGTGAGCTTTAACTTGTTGATGCCATTTCAAAAGATATATATATATATATCCATAAATATACAGGGGGTCCCCGACTTACGAACGCCCGACCTACGAACAACCCCTACTTACGAACGGGGCGCTGCGGGGACACTCCGGACATTTTTCGCAGTTTTTCGCCGTCTTTCGGCCGTTCTGCGCATGCGCGGCCATACGGAGCCTCGGAAAATGCCGGAAATGTCCGTAATTTGCCGCGCATGCGCAGAACAGCATTAGACGGAACATCGTAAATGTCCGTATTTGTCGGTCTGCGCATGCGCGGCCGACTTACGAACATTTCCGACTTCCGTACAGGCGAGTTCGTAACTCGGGGACCCCCTGTATATATATATTTTTTTTTTTTTTTTTTTTTTTTTTAATTGTCAGCTTTTGATGAAAGAGTCCCTGGTGATTCTGCTATGAATGTCCATTGTTTGGGCACTTCCTGTTATGGCGTGACAATGCACTACCCCTGTTTCCCCCCAAAAATCTTTACATTGTTGCCCTGTCACCTGGGCTTCAAGCTGTGCCAACATGGTCTGTCATTTAGGAGGCAGGCCCTCAAAAATAAGGTGTAGCCGATGTACATGTAGACAGAAAGTGTCTAAAAAAGGACGGCGGAGATCAGCAGCACTGAGATGGTAAAAAGGATGAAAAAGGTGAAACAGAATTTTCTAAAAGAAAAAAATAAGCTGTCAGCTGATATACAGTGCATAGAAAACTAAATGCAACCGCTAAGATTTTAGGTCTACTTTAATTTTAGAGAGACATAGCTTAATTTAGACTCCACTATGTACAAGCTTTTAAAGCGGTTGTAAATGCTATATATATATATATATATATATATATATATATATATATATATATATATATATACACACACTGTATTATCAAAAATATTGGGACACTTGCCTTTACACACACATGAACTTTAATGGCATCCCAGTCTAAGCCCCCGTACACACGGTCGGAAATTCCGACGGAAAATGTCCGAGTGGACCATGTTGTTGGAAAATCCGCCCGTGTGTGGGCTCCATATGACTTTTTCCGTCGGAATTTCCGACAAAAAAAACGTGAGATCCTGCTCTCAAATTTTCTGACAACAAAATCCGATCTGACTTTTTCCGATCGTGTGTAGAGAATTCCGACGGACAAAGGGCCACGCATGCTCAGATCAAATTACGAGACCAAAGCGTTTGGATACTAGCCTCTACCTAGTTCCGTCGTACGCAACGAACGTCACCACGTTCGGAATGATTGGATTTTCCGACAACTTTGTCCGACCGTGTGTATGCAACATCAGTTTCGGACAAAATCCGTCTGAAAAAATCAGACGGAATTTGTGGTCGGAATTTCCGACCGTGTGTACGGGGGCTTAGACTGTAGGGTTCAATATTGAGTTGGCCCAACCTTTGCAGCTATAACAGCTTTAACTCTTCTGGGAAGGCTGTCCACAAGGTTTAGGAGTGTGTCTATGGGAGTGTTTGACCATTCTTCCAGAAGCACATTTGTGAGGTCAGGCACTGATATGGATAGGCCTGGCTAACAGTCTCTGCTAATTTGTCAAAAAGATGTTCTATCTGGTTGAGGTCAGGACTCTGTCAGGCCAGTCAAGTTCCTCCACCCCAAGCTTGCTCATCCGTGTCTTTATGGACCTTGCTTTGTGCACTGGTCCAAATCATTTGGTGGAGGGGGGATTATGGTGCTGGTTTGTTTTTCAGGGGTTTGGCTGGGCCCCTTAGTTTCAGTAAAGGGAAATCTTAAGTCGTTAGCTTACCAAGACATTTTGGACAATTTCATGCTCCCAACTTTGTGGGAACAGTTTGGGGATGACTCCTTCCTGTTCCAACATGACTGCACACCAGTGCACAAAGCAAGGTCCATAAAGACATGGGTGAACGAGTTTGGGGTGGAGGAACTTGACTGGCCTGCACAGAGTCCTGATCTAAACCCGATAGAAGACCGGGATGCCATTAAAATTTATGTACGTGTAAAGGCAGGTATCCCAATACTTTTGGTAATATAGTATATATATATATATATATATATATATATATTTTTTTTTTAAATAAAAAAACATGGTATGTTTACCTGCTCTGTGCAGCCCCTCTTTTGGGGTCCCCTGCCGGCGCCCTAAACCCAGCAGCAGGCATACCAGTACGTCGCTTTCCCTGTGCAGCCCGCCTATCTGCAGTACATTGCGGGTGGTCCACAAGTAGTTAAAGTATATGTAAACCCTAAATCTATTTTAGTATACTTAGCGTTATATTTCCTTGTGTACTGTTTCCTTAATAAACAGATTTATGAAAATGTGTTGGAAATTTTCTTATCTGAAGATACTGCCAATTACAGCAGTTTCTGTGCCTGATGACATTATCATGTCGGCTCCTTCAGCTGGCCATTGAGTTGCCATGTGAGCTCCATCAGTTGGCCATTGAGTTGCCATTTGAGCTCCATCATTTGGCCATTGAGTTAAAGAGCAGCCCAATGACCAAGCTTAGAAACGTGCAGGGTAAGCTGACAACGCTGCTGCTAATTGCAATGCTGTGGCTTTGCGATGTCTGCCTGCAACAGGAAGTTCTGTTACTGGCAGGATCTCCAGATAAAAAACTGCAATAGATTTACAAAAAATGATCTGCTTAAAGTCCAACTCAGGAAACCATAAAAAAATTCCCTTCAAGTGGGGCTGCATACGCAAGGCAAGAGTTACTTATTCATTTAGGGCTAGAGGAAGATTTACTTACCTGACTCTCTGCTCCTCCATGCTGCTAGACCAGTCCCTGCGACGTCTTCTTTCCTACACTCCAGCGGTCTAAGATCCTGAAGTCATCAAGACCAATGCAGGGTCCATACCCCTACATTGGACGCGATGACACTGAGGGACAGTCCACCTCTGCGATGACTCTGAGGGACATTGTCCATGGAGGGTGCAGAGGATTAGGATCAGGTAAGTTAAAATGCTTCTCCTTTCCCCTAGAAATGGGGCATCATTTCTGTCGCTAACACCAACAATGAACCACTATTCCTCCCACTGAGACCAACGATGGGGCAGAATTCCTCCCACTGACACCAACAATGGGGCACTATTCCTTCAACTGACATCGATGAGACACTAGTCCTCCCGCTGACACCAAAGATAGGGCATAGTTTATTCCCACTGGACGCCAGGACATCTACTCCCACTGGCCCTAGTCCGGTCCTCCTAAAGTCTGAAGGACAGTAAAGTGGCTCTTTGTTTAGAAAGTTTGGAGACCCCTTCCCAACATTAACAGGTAGTTAACCCTTGCAATGTGGGTGTAGCCCCACTGCAGGGGATCATTTTCAAGTTTCCTGGAGTAGGGCTTTAAGGTGGCTGAAACACTGCAAGAGGGTTAAGACTGGGCTCTCTGTCTACCAGACAAGTAAGAATTCTTCTTATATGGAGTGACTTTAGTTTTATTTTGCAACAGGATTCCTTTAACTACTTCCTGCCGATGTAACACATAAATGTGGCCCCCACTGCATATCTCCCTTTGTACTAATGATCGGGACCTGGAACTCCCGATTCTGGGTCACCTGATCGCTGTGGTAGTCTCTGATTAGCTACCACAGCGATCAGTCACTGTGAAGCCCTCCGCTGTGTTTCTCTCTCTCCGAATGAAGAGGAAAGATACAATGTATCGTTCTCTTTCCGTACAGAGAGGAAAAAAAAATATGTGTGTAAAAAAAAATAATAATAATAATAATAAAAAAAAATGTAAATAAGAAAGAAAAAATAGCTAGATCAAGGTTTGATCTAGGTCAGTGCCAGGGTTAGTGTTTGGGTCAAGTAAGTGTCAAGGTCAGGGTCAAGGGTCAGAGTCAGTATATTTTGGGCATGATTTTTTTTCTAAATTAGCATCAGTGTCAGTGTGTTTTAGGTAGGACAAAAAATAAATAAAAAAATGCTCACAATTGCTTCTAGGCTGTAGTACTGGTACAAAAAACAAATACCTACACATACAGTATGTGGTATCGCTGCGATCCTCAGGAGCAGGAGAATTTATTTTGGGTTGTTTTTTGGTGCTAGGTTATGCTAGTAACAAGAAATATACAGCTAAATGTAAAACAAAATTATAATTTTTTTTTTTGAGACAGTTTTCCTTTGATAATAAAAAAAAAAAAACAGGAGATATCCATAACCATTTACTACCAAATGAAAGGCCAGTGTGTCCTAAAATTAACAAGGTATAATCCACAAAGATGCACAAAGTAGTTGTGATGATAAGTACGGTTTTACTAACACATGTCAAAGTTTCAAAATTGTGCTTAGGCATTAAGACTTGTTTTACCCTTAGGCATGAATAGGTTAATTGTTGAAGACCTTTCACAACTCATCCAAGTGGCTTTCTCAGCTCAAATGGGTTTTGGGGTTTCAGGTATGTTATTGCACTCTATGATGGGAAAGGAAACCTCTACTATCCTGTTTGCCATCATGTAGATGACAATATGCAAAAGGTTTTCCAGTTTCAGCTATGAAGTAAAAACTCCGACCACTTTGTGAGCTGGTAAGACCGGCTAGGGTCACACAAGTGTACTACTAGACAACTTGTGATGCCAACTCCAGCATACTGTCTGCCATGGCAAGCTAGAACTTTTATTTCACAGCTGATGCAGCGTTTTGTTCCATCTGACACCAGAGGCAGTTATTTGCTCAGCGGTAACAATTGAAGAAGTTCTTAATTAACTGAACGAGACCTTTGCCTACAGCTAGAACAGACTTGTCTCATCAGTTTATATAAATTGCTAATGTTTGGTCACGAGTAAGGAGAAAAAAATGACTCAAAACTATAAACAGATAATTGATTCCTGGAGACAGCGGCAACTCACCTGTCTGGAGCGGGGTGGCACTGCTCACCTGAATGCACATGTACAGTAGGAGGACGTGGCCGCCTGGAACCATTCCTGGTAGTCAGATGAGTCAACAGGGAACTCTGTGAATAGTCATAACTCAATTGGTCTCTTACCCATACCTCTCACATAAACTTTCAATCAGGATAACTACCATCACAAATTATATACTGTATACACAAAACCAAATATACTTTATGCCCTATAAAACACAATTATTAAAAACATTTAAAAACTTTCACAGGGTCCTGCACCCAATATGTAATAACCAATTATCATATTTAGTATTCAAAATGAAGAACAAACTTGGGGCATACACATTTCTCCCTCTCAAGGTGAAACTAAAATATTAAAATAAGCATGTAGATATTAACAATCATATTTTATCCTATTCCAGTCATTTGAATATTGGTAAAGGCATTTAAATAGGATATTCATTCATTCAGTATGCCCATTCCTATTTAATCCGAATCTGGGAACATCAGGAACTGCCACACATGATGAGGATGAAACAAACACATTTACTTGTAATACACAGTATTCACAATTCTATTCAATCCCAATCTTGGCACTTGAATATTAATACGGACACATAAACTGGACACTGATCCACTTCTGGGCGCGCTCAGAATCGTAATTTATGATAAGATATACAAATCCATTTTTGACGCACCGTTATCTCTACTACAGCTTGTAGTCCGGCGTCATCAAGGTATCCATAGAAAAGGCTACATTTTTAATTTCAGTTTGAAGACGAATTTATAATAAACTCAGCAAGGAATAGATACAACATGAAATACCAAATCTGTCCAATTGTGCCATAGCAGTTGACTGTTCAAGTCTATATACCATAGTTTAACTTTGGAATTGTGAACTAGTCACAAATACAGTTAAGCCCCATACACACGGTCGGAAAATCCGACCACCAAATCCATCGGATTTGGTCCGACGGATTTAGTCCGACACTGGTGTTGCATACACACGGTCGGACAAAGTTGTCGGAAAATCCGATCATTCTTAACGTGGTGACGTTTGTTGCCTACAACGGGACTACGTAGAGGCTAGTAGCCAATAGCTTTGGTCTTGTAATGTGATCTGAGCATGCGTGGCACTTTGTCCGTCGGAATTCGCTACACACGATCGGAATTGGTGTGATCGGACTTTGTTGTCGGAAAATCTTTAGAGCAGGAGATACAACTTTGTCCGTCGGACAATCCGATGGAAAATGTCCGATGGTGCCTACACACGGTCGGAATTTCCGACAACATTGTCCGATAGGACAGAATCCATCGGAAAATCCGACCGTGTGTATGGGGCTTTAGAGATGTGGATAAACTCAATCCAAGTCAATTTGCTCACAGTAATAATTAAATCCAAAATAGTGTGCAAACTTAGCAATAGCCCACAACAAACACAACTGTATATCCACTCCTTCAGGTTGACACCACTTGCAAAAGACTTAAATTAAGCCAGTATCCTATTACAAATCATAATATACAGTAGGTAGAACAGTATGGATATAGATTAAAAGCAATATGATCTTGTGTTCCAGAGAAGGAACTCATAACATATAGAATTCATCGCTCAGTGTCTGTGGATGTATATACATATAGAACCAGTTTCATGTCTCTATCATGGAAATTCCTGTACCAAGATCCAGCAAGATGGTAGGGGTAGGTATTCCAGGTCAGGCCTGTCACAGGGCCGGACCTGCCATAGTTTTCTAAACACCCTTTGGTGGTCGTATGATGTGACAAATTTTTCCAGGATGGATGTCACTAAATGACATATGGGTGAGACCCAACTGCTACTTACATGCACATATTAACATTGTTTTATTGAATGCCAGTACTGTACTATGAGACTGGTTCTATACATACATTGATACTGCTTGATGAACTCTTTGTTAGGAGTTCTTTCTCTGGTACACGAGATCCTATTGGTTTTCATCTCTATCCATGGTCATCATTTCACCTATGTTAAAATGTCCCTGTTTGGAATGATACTGGCTTGATTTAAATCTTTTGCAAGTGGTGTCCACCTAAAGGATAGGGATAAGGGAACGTGTTCACCACTACCATGTGTTTGAGGTTAATTTTGCAGGTTCAAGATTTTCTATCCCAAATTATTTTTGTGCAAATTTGTTTAGTATAATTTTCTTAAACCATAATGTACTGCAAAACCTCTAAACTATGGCCAGCAGATTTAGAAGGGCCCCATAAGGGAGATTTTGACGAGCCAATCCCCTCACTATAAAAGGGGGCACAAGGCCATAGTGTCAGTGAGGCTGTTGTAGGGAAAACTGCATTGGAAGAGACAGGAAACTGTACATTAATTCTGATTGCTAACTAAGTGGGCAATCAATTTGCTGCTTTTTTTTGTTCTGATTACTGTACACTTTTTTGTCTGTCATTTTATTTTATGGTTAAATTGAATTTCAAGTCCAAATTTTGAGCAAGATTTGCCATACCGTTGGGGAATCAAACATGGGCAGATGCGCCCATCACAATAGCTATTGCAAAATTTTCACACAAAGTTGGATTTTCTTATTTACTTAGGATTACTGTGAGCAGATTGAGTTTGGATTAAGCTCATGTATGTCTATCTATGACCATAACTCTATGGGATAAAGACTTGAACTGGTAACCTACTATGGTGCCCTTGCACAGATCTGATGTTTCATATTGCATCAATACTTTTGTGAGTCTAGTATAAACTAAAACATTTTTACTTTTTTGGTGGATACCTTGATAACTCTGGATTACAAACTGTACCAGAGATTATCAATTATCATAAGTGAATCTGTGTGTTTCATTGTCATTGGAAATTCCGGATCTGTCCAGACTAATGCCGCGTACACACGAAGGGACTATCCCGCGGGATTATCCTCTGGACTGAAGTCCAGCGGATAATCCCCTCGTGTGTGGGCGCCGGCGGACTTTTTGGTGCCAAAGTCTGGCGGACCAAAGTTTTAAGTTTGGTTTTAAAATTAACCGCTGGACTTGGCAGTCCGGTGGACAATCCCACCGTTAGTAGGCTAGTCCGCCGGACTTTTGAAAATGAACGGACTTGCCGCTCATCAGCAAGTCCGTTCATTTAGCACGTGACTTCAGGTTACGTAGCTAGCGTAGGCAGTAAATGCCGCCGCGCTAGCTCCGTGACCTGGCATGGATTTAAAGGGACTCCCTACGCCGAAAAACGGCGTGGGGGTTCCCCCCAAATCCATGTCAGACCCTTATCCGAGCACGCAGCCTGGCCGGCCAGGAAAGGGGTGGGGACGAACGAGCGCCCCCCCCCTCCTGAGCCGTACCAGGCCGCGCGCCCTCAACATGGGGGGTGCCCTGGGGAAAGGGGGGCCGTGCGCCCCCCCCACCCCAAAGCACCCTGTCCCCATGTTGATGAGGACAAGGGCCTCTTCCCGACAACCCTGGCCGTTGGTTGTCGGGGTCTGCGGGCGGGGGCTTATCGGAATCTGGGAGCCCCCTTTTATAAGGGGGCCCTCAGATCCCGGCCCCCCACCCTATGTGAATGAGTATGGGGTACGATGTACCCCTACCCATTCACCTAAGGTGTAAAATGTAGAGTACAAAAACACCCACACTTTTGAAAAAATATTTTATTGCACTGCTCCGGGGGTCTTCTTCCGTCTTGGGGGTCTTCTCGCCGGACTCCTCCGCCATTTGCCAAGCTCTTTTACCGAGCGGAGAAGTCCGGCTACCTTCTTCGTCGTCGCCGCCGTCGTCTGGGGGTCTCGATCCGCCTTCGGGGGTCTTCCGGGGTCTCTTCTGTTCTTGCGGCGGTCGTCGTCTTCCGCGCCGCCGGCGCCGCCTTCTTCTTCTTGTTCTTCTTCTTCCGATGTTGACCCGTCGCTGTCTCTGCCCGGAATGCCAGAGCCACTCTGCGCTGGGACTTATATAGGGACATGGGGACAGGGTCACATGCTCATGTCACATGGCATCCTCCGGGACTGTGATATCACAAGGGGGCGGGGTCACCATGTGACATGAGCATGTGACCCTGTCCCCATGTCCCTATATAAGTCCCAGCGCAGAACAAGAAGAAGAAGGCGGCGCCGGCGGCGCGGAAGACGACGACCGCCGCAAGAACAGAAGAGACCCCGAAGACCCCCGAAGGCGGATCGAGACCCCCAGACGACGGCGGCGACGACGAAGAAGGTAGCCGGACTTCTCCGCTCGGTAAAAGAGCTTGGTAAATGGCGGAGGAGTCCGGCGAGAAGACCCCCAAGACGGAAGAAGACCCCCGGAGCAGTGCAATAAAATATTTTTTCAAAAGTGTGGGTGTTTTTGTACTCTACATTTTACACCTTAGGTGAATGGGTAGGGGTACATCGTACCCCATACTCATTCACATAGGGTGGGGGGCCGGGATCTGAGGGCCCCCTTATAAAAGGGGGCTCCCAGATTCCGATAAGCCCCCGCCCGCAGACCCCGACAACCAACGGCCAGGGTTGTCGGGAAGAGGCCCTTTTCCTCATCAACATGGGGACAAGGTGCTTTGGGGTGGGGGGGCCGCACGGCCCCCTTTCCCCAGGGCACCCCCCATGTTGAGGGCACGCGGCCTGGTACGGCTCAGGAGGGGGGGCGCTCGTTCGTCCCCACCCCTTTCCTGGCCGGCCAGGCTGCGTGTTTGGATAAGGGTCTGACATGGATTTGGGGGGAACCCCCATGCCGTTTTTCGGCGTAGGGAGTCCCTTTAAATCCATGCCAGGTTACGGAGATAGCGCGGCGGCATTTACTGCCTACGCTAGCTACGTAACCTGAAGTTACGTTCTAAATGAACGGACTGCTCCGTGTGTGGGCAAGTCCGTTCATTTTCAAAAGTCCCGCGGACTTTGGCCGGCGGATTATCCGCCGGAGAAGTCCGTGCGTGTGTGGGCAAGTCCGCGCGTGTGTGGGCAAGTCCACACGATCGGAAAGTCCGGCGGACCCAGCTGGAAAGTCCGGCGGATTGTCCGCTGGACTAGGTCTGCCGGCAAAAGTCCGCACGTGTGTACGCGGCATTAGGTTTAATGGGAATGTGAGTACTGAATGGATGAATATCATATTTACATACCTTTACCAATATTCAAGAGTCTGTGATGGGATAAATGATGATTTTGGATGACTATCTACTAGTACAGTGATGGCGAACCTTGGCACCCCAGATGTTTTGGAACTACATTTCCCATGATGCTCATGCACTCTGCAGTGTAGTAGAGCATCATGGGAAATGTAGTTCCAAAACATCTGGGGTGCCAAGGTTTGCCATCACTGATCTAGTAGATCAAATCTTGTTTATGTGCTTATTTTAGTTCCACCTTGAGAGGGTTGAAATGTGAATGCGCTGCATATGTTCTGATAATCTTTTCAATTACGAAAACTGAACATGATACCTGATTATTATATATTAGTGGCAGAGCTATGTGATTAATTTATTTTAATAATTGCGCTTTATGGGAAACAAAGTCTTTGCTCTTGTATAACTTGTGATGGCAATTTATACTGATTAAAATTTTATGTGAAAGGTGCAGGTATTAGAAACCAAAATGTGTATTGGCTATCCAAGTATCGTGATTCATCCTACTTTCAGGCTACCATGTGATCCTACTATACATGTACAACGTACATTCCGGTGCCACTTTGCGCCAGTCAGGTAAATGGAAGGAGATGCCTGCTGACTACAAGACTTAATTTTCTGTTTAAAGGTTTTGAACTTCTAACATATAGAGTTCATCCGGTAGTGTCCCTGAATGTAACATGATAACATAGTTAGGTTGAAAAAAGACATCATGTTCAACCAATAATAGAAAACCTCCATAAACAGAAACATATATCCACAATTAATCCAAAGGAAGGCCAAATATAAACAACATGGTCCAGTTTGCTCCAACAGGGGAAAAAATCCTTCCTGGTCCCAAAAGGCAATTGGATATTCCCCGGATCAGCAATTGCTGGTGCTATTACACGTATCCAGCTTTTCTTTTAAAACAATTACCGGGCTGGCTAGAAGTAGTTCCTGAGGTAGCCTAGTCCACTTTTTTAGAGCTTTTACTGTAAAGAAGGTTTTCCTCCAGAGGCAATGACCTTTGCAATGACCTTAACGTAAATAACTTTGCAGCAAGATCACTATATGGACCATTTTTGTATTTATACATTGTGACCATATTCCCCTAAAATCACCTCTTCATAGGGGAGAATACATTCAATTCAGGTATTCTTTCCTTATTGCTGAGCTCATCCATGCCTCTTACTAGTTTAGTTGCCCTTCTCTGCACTCTCTTCAATTCCCTAACATCCTTTTTGTGAACTGGTACCCAAAACTGAATTGCATATTCCAGATGATGTCCTACCTAGGTCTTGTACAGGGTCAAGTTCAGGTCTTTTCCTCTGGAGTCTATACTTATTTTATTGCAAGAAAGTACTTTGCTTGCTTTAGAAACTGCAGCTTCACATTGCATGCTAGTAATACATTTATGAACACCCAGAACTCCTTCTCGATCATTGACTCAGTTGTACTTTCCCTAAAATATATGATGCATGCATGTTTCCAGCCTCCAAGGGCATAACTTTACATGTATCAACGTTAAAGCTTCATTTGCTAAAAAGGTGCCCAATCAAACAGTGCGTTCAGGTCTGCTTGTAAATTGAAGACATCAGTGAGGACATAGTTTGTTGTCATCTGCATAATACGCAGAAATGGTACTTTAATCTCAAACTCTATATCATTTTTAAATAGGTTAAAAAGGAAGGGTCCCAACCCCGAACCTTGGGGTAAACCATTGACAACTTTAGACTACTCCATTTAGGAATCAGTAATAACTTGATAAGCCACATCCCAGTCCATGGGGCCTACTGTGTAGTATGACCATGAGGGTAAGGCCTCCTCATGCCTGGAATTTATTGCTACCAAGTGACCTCCAGGGTCCTGCCTGGTTGTGGGTGGCCAAATGCCACTAATATAGAGACTCTCATGGTCCATGGGTAGTTTTACTAGGTTTAGCAGTACAAGTACAGGGACCTAATGATATAAATGGCTACCACAAGATAGTTCTCATTCTCTTTATAACCTAATCCAGCGGCAGACCCCTTAGCACTCTGGCCGACATTCTGAGGGTCACACAACACATACTGGTTACTCCAGCCCTCGCTGTAAACAGAACTCAGCAAGATTGTACAAACCTTTAACACTTTACACTGCGTCACACACATCCAAGCTCTCTGAACAATGGAATGTCTAGATTAGTTTGGCATTTTACTGAATTAATGAAACATTTTTTTAGGATCCAAATTATTGGCAGTATATTATACATCCTCAAGATTAAGGTATTTCCTTCCAAAATACATCCAAACCTCTCATATATCAAACATTTCACAGGAACATCCAGCTTACCAGTGGTCAAAGTCCCTCAACACTGCCATAGGATAATCTTCCAATTGTCCTGCTAGGAAGTTTTAGGCCCAAACAGGGGGCCCGCCCAGTGTAACATGTGACTTCCCAAGTACTGCATGCTGGAACTCTCCTTGGTCCTTACTGCACCTATCCATTCCACTAGCAGCTCCAACTCCTACTTATATTAAAGGGGTCTTTACGTCAGTTTTCTATCTATTTACTGACTGAATTATCTAAGCCTACACATTATTTTACACATCTGTGGAGAACTGTATCAAATGTTTTTTGCAGAGTCTAAGCATACTGTATGCACAGCCTCGTCTTTGTCTAGGTTTATACTTACTGCATCATAAAAAGAAAGTAGATTTGTCTGAAAAATTAGGTCTTCTTTTGTAAATCTATACTGAGTATCGCATATAATATTGTTTTTTTTTTTTTTTTAGAAAGAACTTGTCTATGTGGTCTTTTAAATTCTGAAAATTAAACATGATGATTGTTTATTATATATTAGGTGCAGGGACCTGTGAAAGTTTTTTTTAATGTTTTTAATAATTGTGCTTTATGGGGAATAAAGTGTATTTGATTTGTGTTTTTATATATATATATATATATATATATATATATATATATACCGTATATATATATATACCGTATATAAAAATTTGTGATGTTAATTATACTGATTGAAAGCTTATGTGGGATGTATGGGTATTAGAGACCAACAGTGTTATGATTATTCCTGGAGTTGACTCATCTGACTTCCAGGCCTAGTTCCAGGCGACCACGTCCTCTTACTGTACATGTACATTCAGGTGAGCGGTACCACTCTCCAGACAGGTGAATAGTGGCAGATGTCCGCTGTCTCCAGGAATCAATTATCTGTTTATAGTTTTGAGTCATTTTTCCTCCTTACCCAGCCCAAGCCTCACAGCATAGTGGGGCTCCCATGCATCCTTGTCTCTGCCAGTTATAAAACATGTTTTCCACCATCAGACTCAGCTGGGTAGGAATTAATAGCAGTGCTTGCTCCACATGGCGTCGTGGGACTGTCATCTATTCGAAATTTCCGAAATGAGTTCGCTGTTTTAATACATTTACAGGCGTGTTAGTATTCAGGCAAAATATCACTCCGAATATGTTTTTTGGACAGGTTTTGTAGGTCACAACAACTGTATCCAAGGCTAATCTCTCGCTCACAGCCCAAATTACATTATTTTCTGCCTAGGTTACACTAAAGCACTGACCAAAGATCCTGCAGACGTGCAATTTCAGTTAAGTTAGCTGAATGGGATTATCCAACATGCAGTGAAAATGCAGGCAATTTGCAATAGTGTGAAGTGGATAAGCCACATGGCAATAATGTGTCAATTTTGGAAGTTTTCTATCAGCTTTCAGTTCCAACATTAATCATGTGGAATTGAACGATCCACAAAACTGTTCAGTTTTGTGTTAATAATAAAATATGAAAAGTTTCCAACTGAAAATTGACACAAGCCATATACATAATAATATGGTCAGAAGATATGATCATGTCATAAACACGCCCAATTGTTTTAGAGCAGCATTCAAAATAGATTACAGGTTAAAATTTGCAGGGAAGTCATAGACTAGTGAAAAGTGAATCATTTTTTTTGATTAGGTTAAAAATTAAAAACCACCCACAAAACACTAGAATCAGAAAAGATTGTAGACTTAAAATCAAGAATGCTATCATTTGCAACAGTTAAAATGATAGAGACCTAAGGTCATTTTAAAATGTCTTGTGAAATGCAGTCTATGCCCTGTGCTTTGTGAAGAAAATGTAAGGAATTACAATTTAAACACGTGAGGTGAAAACTTTACAAGGCTTCTTCTCAGATTCCATTACGTTAATTAGTCATAAATGTTGTCACTTCTGTCTGGTTGTGAAGGTGCTCCCTTTTTAATTGGTTAGTGAAACTCAGTGCCTCAGACCAGGCCGATTATTTTTGGCTGGCAATTTGATACAACCCTGTTATCTTGTGTCAGGATGGGACAGGAGTAACTTTGTGTCTGTTTGGTCACGCTTCGAGACTCTGCAGGCTATACATTACTTTAATAAAGCAGCAACTAACTGGACTTCTCTTTCTAGGCACAGTTTTCAGTTTAGGAAAAAATGCAGAGGTCACTGAATTAGACTTTCCATCTGGAGCTCCCTACATAGAAAATACACCTGACCTTTCCACTTACATACTCATAACCTCTAGAACATCACATCCTCCAACATGGGCTTCCATAAAGTAAAAAATACTCTGCTCCTGACTTTATCTTTACCCTTTTGACTACACCATGACCAGGATATCACATCCTGCAACATGACCCTTCCATAAAGTAAAAAATACTCTGCTCCTGACTTTATCTTTACCTTTTTGATTACACCCAGGCCAGGATATCACGCCCTGCAACATGACCTTCCAAAAGGTAGAAACGACTCTGCTCCTGACCTTTTCTCTGCTTTTCTGACCATCACTAGGCTAGAACACCCTCCAACATGACCTTTCATTATGTGGAAGTACTCTACTCCTGTCCTTATCTTTACCTTTATGATTACACCACCACTGGGGCATCATACCCTCCAACATGACCCTCCATTAAAGCGGTTGTATACTCGCTGACTTTTTTTTCTTTTTTCAGACCTGCAAGGGAAAAGGCATAATGAGCTAGTATGCACCGCATACTAGCTCATTATGAAATACTTACCTTAGAACGAGGCCCCCGACATCTCGCCTGATCCACGCCGAGGGAGCTGACATGTTCCCTCGGCGTGTCTTCCGGGTATCGCGGCTCCGGCGCTGTGAGTGGCCGGAGCCGCGATATCGTCACTAGTGCGGGAGACTAGTGCGCATGCGCGCTCTGGCGTATGCCGGGCTTTTAGCCGAGAATCGCCTGTGCGCATGCGCCACTGCAGTTAGCAGCTCATTGCGAGGGGAATATCTCCTAAAGATATTTTTTTACCAACAGGTAAGCCTTATTATAGGCTTACCTGTAGGTAAAAGTAAAAAAAAAAACACTATACAACCGCTTTAAGTAAAAAATATTCTACAATAATAAAAGAAAAAAAGAGGGGGGAGTAAGTAATAATTAGAGTGGTTATAAAGGCTTTTTTCCCTAATATAATAAGCATTAAGCATGTTATAATAACCTGGTCTGTGCAGACCCCGGCCTCCTCTACAACCACCTTTGAGAAATATAACTAGCATGGGATTAATCAAACAGTTTGATCAGTCCCATGCTGATTATATCTATGTATTGCCTCTAGTGGGTTTTATATTGCAATTATAAAAGTGTAATCATTGTTCTACATTGTAAAAGTCATTTCTGACTGTAGAATGTTTTGTAGGATATTACTGTGAATGCGCAGCTGACATCCGGATTCCAGGGGGTGAATTGTTTTTTATGACAACGTTGTCATTCTTACTGGTGAGGGTGAAGGTTGGTGATTTAGAATTTTTACTGGTGTGTTTTTAACCCATTAAAGTGGAACTAAACCCTCCTATCGTTTTCAACCAAGGAAGCTGTCATCTTGGCCTATGTTTGATCTTCAACTGCCATGGTGCTACACATGTGATCAGTTATGACACAAGCAATTTGATAGCTTGACAGCTTGGTTGAGAGCACAACCAATGTGACAGTTACATTCCCAGTTCTTTTTTAAACTGTTAAATCGATTGGGTTTAGTTCCACTTAAACCTTCTAATATATTCTGTGAGTTAAACCACATGGACCTTGGGTGGTAACCTCTGTATTACTATGGGCCACTATTGGCCTATAATATCATTTTTTTTTCCAGAAAATACTCTACACTTCTCTCTGCCTTTCTTATTAGACCAACACCAGGATATTACACCCTCCAAATGATTTTCTGTAAAGTAGAATTCCTCTGCTCATGACTTTCTCTCTACCTTCATGATTACAACACCAACAGGACATAACGCCCTCCAACATGGCCCTCTATAAAATGGAAAGTAATCTCCTCCTATCCTTGTATCTACTTTTCTGATTATACTGACCAGTAGGACATTGTAGCCATCAACTTGATTCACCATAGGGTAGAACATACTCCCCTCCCGATCTTCTCTCCACATTTATGACTGGAGCTCAGCATTAACTTCTAAGCATTTCACCAGATCTGGGACATTTTTCCAAAACCTTCTGATTTTGAACAAAATTTTGGGAAAATAGAAATTCTCAAATAAGGCTAATCCCTGTGCTATTTCCAACAGGCAATTAGAAGTCGGCATATAATTGTATCTAATTATAGCCCCATGCCCATTGGTCTCAGCTGGTAAAGGAATAATTTAGTGTAGACTGTGCAATACAGCACCAACATACCCTGAAAACTTAATTTAACTAATCAATGCAGGCTTTGTGTGCCCAAGTGGCTCAAACTGGGCCTTGGCACTGTTTACTATCACCCTCTTACTTCCCGACACTTTACATCCTGTGGGAAAAGTTGACCTTTGTCTGCGCTGAGTGTTCCTTTTGTCTAATGACGCTACAGCCAACCCCCTTCGCAGCCTCTCCGCTTCTTGTCTGTCTGTGCCCAGCGTCAACGCCATGAGTCATGCTGATAACATGCCCACTTTGATCCCACTTGCAGTTGGTGTGTTAGGTGACGTCCTGTAATTATCCCCTCTCCTGTCACTCTCTTCTCTAACCCCCCCTTCCAGTGCCAGCCAAGCATGGCAAACATTCTTCATCTCATTGTTCTCATGCCCACGTTGAGGCTACAGCGATCTGATACTGTGTCCTTTCAGGGAAAACTGAGCATGAAAGACCACTATTAAGTGCTTGATGATTGGCTGTCTCTTTGAATTTGCGGTCATCCCACAAAAGACGATGACTTAAAGCCTAAAAATAGGAGATGCTAATCTGTTATCACAGCTCCCTCTTCCGTGTCCCGCTTACAAGCTTGTAAAGGTGTGACACATGTGACCCCCTGTGACACTCGGCATTGCTGCCGTGACATATTGTGCAAACGCTGTGTGCCTGTTTTTAGCAAGTGCTGCATAGTATGTAGAGCAATTTGCAAAGCCGTCCAATCATCCTTGCTATGTGTGGCTGATGCTTCTCCCCATCCCAGCCTCACAGTTGTTTTCTCTAGTAATTAAAATGTTGGTCTTCAAGCTGTCATCACTTTTGTAGCGCCAGGCCAAGCATTGAGACCGTTCCACGTTCAGGGCTGTCTCATCTTTGTCTTGATGTACCGCAATGCACAAAGCTGTCTGCACCTTGCGCTGTCATCTGTAGCCAACCGTGTTTCCGCAGTGTCATGTCTCGCTCTGTCGCCCCTCTGCATCTTTTCATTGTCCCCACTTACACGGTTGTCTCCTGTCTCCCCTTTTAAGTCTGAAGTCATCCTGATTTCTTCATGAAGTTATGCTTTTACAGTAATGGTAGCAGGCATCGTCATTGGAATTTTAGAAATTGATCGTCCGCCTACTTAGGCACAGTGAAGGTTGCTGTCCTTGGGGCTAGGCCCTTGTTCTGTCTGTCAGTTCACTGGCATGCAATTGCATCGTTAAAGCCTAACTCCAGCCAAAGTTTTTTTTTTTATAATTTTGGATAGAGTGGGAAAGGTTCAAATTTCAGTTTTTTATTTTTGGAGCATGTTTGACTGAGGAGCTGGATTTGACTCATCAATGAATCATGGTTGAAGAAGGTTAGTCAAATTCATATGAGGCATAATGACTTTGGGAGGCTGCTCTTACCACAAACAGGGTACTCCTTGTCTCAAGGACCCATAGTTTGGAATACATGTGTAAAATGTTTAATGAGAGCACCAGGCCAAAGAGTCAAAAATTCATTAATATTGGTGTTCTTTTAAAACAAGACAATATACAACAGCCAACGGGTTCAAGAAGTTCAAAGACGTCTCCCTTTATCAGAGCTTGAAAATTGTATGTACTTGGGAGGACTTAAAAATGGCACAGTCACCATAAATAATTATTTGAAATATAAAAAGTGGAAAGTGCCCATGAGCAAAATATCAGCATCACTCTTTTTTAGGTTCTTTTTTTCTGAACAAAAAAACCTGACAGCTCAGGAGGAGCTGCTGTACTAACTATCCAATGTTAGTACATCAATTTCCCCAGCTGAGCTATAGTGTTCTGACAGCAGAGATGCCCCCATTCCCCCACCAGAACACTTTGGTCGGGAGCCGATCGGCAGAACTTTTTTGGCCTCAAATGGTCGGCTTCTGTTGGACTGGCTGATGTACACATCGGCCGATGCTAATAAATAATTTTTAAAAAGTAATACACTGCACTTTTACAGTTTGTTGTTTCTTACTCCCAAAGCAAGGTAAAAAATACCATGTGCTGGCAGCACATTGAAGAGTCAAACTGCTGCTGTCACACACAACGCAGGTCTCCCATGGTCCAACACACCCTCGGCTCACTGCTTCAATCAATCATTGCATAGGGAGTTAGAGCACCATTGATTGGAACAGTGTGCAGGAGGAGTGTGTTGACCTGGGGGACACCCATGCCACTGCTTATGTATGAGAGCAGGGGTCCGACTTTCCAGTGTGCTGCCAGCACAGGGAATTGTAACCTTTGCTGCATTGTTTAGCAAGTAACCCTAAAATAACAACATATTTACTCTATATGCAGCATGACTGCATTACAGTAGTGAATGCAGAGGGTTCAATTGGGCTTTAAAAAGTATATAAAGCCAAAACTTTTTTCAGTTTTGTATAGAGTGAGGAAGAGTTAAACCCCTGTCAGGTCCTAATTGCTGACTGTGTCAAGACATAGAAAGTCTAAATGTTTACAGGTTGTGGTGCACTTAAAGTGTGTCTCTGGTCCACTTCCTAAGTACGTAGGACCCCTCCCTGACCCCCCAGGGCACAAAGATCCTGACAGGGGTAAGGCACCCTCAGGTCCACCTAGTCAAAAGGCCTGGTGGACTCCTCTCAGCCAAAGCAGACCACCAAGTACTAGGTGAGGAGCTCTACCAAAGAGGGACCCCCAACCCAAGGCTTTGGCGAATCAGCAGCCATCAATGCACTGCGATCTTGCAGTGCATTATGGGGCGCTCCTTGGCGGATGAACTTCCCGCGAGCGCCCCATATGTTCGCTTGTTCTACGAACAAATGAACAGCTAATGTTCGAGTCGATCTCACGCTCGACTGGAACATCAAGCCCATCCCTACTGAGCATGCATGGTCTTGGTCACACAATTTTTTCATACAAATATCATACTAAATACACAAAAATCGTTTGTTCTGGTTTTTATTTTGCTAAGTTTCTTTGGTAAAAATAACCCAAATCAGTATACAGTAAAACCTTGGTTTGAGAGCAACTTGGTTTGAGAGCGTTTTGCAAGACAAGTAAAACATTTTTAATAAATTTTGACTTAATATAGAAGAGATTTCTTGATATACAAGTAGTGGCATGTCACAACTGAGTAAAAAAGAGAAGAGAGGCGCCTCTAAGTGTAGCAATATGGTTGCATTTAGGCCCCTTTCACACAAAGCGTTTTTCAGGCGCTACAGCGCTAAAAATAGCGCCTGAAAAAAGCAGGTCCTTTCACTCCAGTGTGAAAGCCAGAGGGCTTTCACACTGGAGCGGTGCGCTAGCAGGACGGTAAAAAAAAGTCCTGCTAGCAGCATCTTTGGAGCAGTGAAGGAGCGGTGTTTTCAGTCGCTAGTGAGGAAAAGCCGAACACCGGCTCTTCCTAGTTACACTGTGATCAGCCGTGATTGGACACGGCTAATCATGTGGTAAAGAGTCTCCGTCGGAGACTCTTTACCAAGACTGACACCCTGCAACAACGTTCTCCGCGATGTGCGCCCCCAGGGGACGTCATATGACTTCCGGTCAGGATTTTCAAACCACTTTGCCGACGTAATGTGACAATAGGCGGGCAGCAAGTGGTTAATGAAGGTACAACATTTAGCAACATATTGCTACACTCAGAGGTGCCTCTATTCTCTTTAATACTCTGTAAGTGCTTTGGATTACAAGCATCTTTCTGGAACAAATTATGCTTGCAATCCAAGGTTTTACTGTATATTATTTAGTCTGTGGAAATTGGGAAAGTTATACAGTCCACAAACTATGGTATAGATCTATATCTGTAAATTGATCAGTCCTGATGTAATGACTGCCTATCCCATTTCTTAAAGTCATTTTTTCACTTTTCCATCTATTAAATCTTCTGCCCTTGTTGTTTTAACTTTGGATAGTAAACATTTTTTTTTCTGCCAGTAAATACCTTTACAGCCCACTTCCTGTTTCTTGTCTGGTCATTAACCTAGGCTTATGACTTCATGCACAGCTCTCACTCCCATGAGAGTTTGCCAAGAAAGGGGGGGGGTGAGTCATAAGAGGGCCAATTAAAGCTGCAGGGCTGCAGAGCTGGAGGTAAGGTCCAAAAATACCAGGACAGTACAAATATTCCCAAAATTACCTCTTTTTGGAAAGTAGACAGTCCAAGGTATTTAGTAAAGGCATGCAAGATTTTTAAATTTGTAATTATTTGTCTACATTTTTTCGAAAAATGTTTCCATTCTGTCACCAGTGCAGTACAACATCATCATGTAACTGGTGTGGTGGTGATCAGGGACACTGACTGGTGACAGCGTGTAAAAAAAATACAAAAAATAATTGATAATGTTTTTTCAATTTTTTAAAAACAATTTTTTTCTTTTTTTATTACAGTTTTTCTTTTACATACTGTGACCAGAGCAATACAGTGTTGCCATAGTAACATTTTACTACTCTGGGGAGGTGATCAGGATTTTTTTTTTCATTAAATACATTATGATCACTTATAACAGTGATATCGACTTGTAAGAAACCATTTTTTTCTGAATGAAATTTATTAACTCAGTGAGTGTTGCTGTGATTGGCCACAGCTACTGACAAGGTACAGATGGACTGTGATTGGCCGTCTATACCATGTGATCACTGTGACCAATCACACACAATAGTACACAATGAATGGCATGAATGGAAGCCATCCATTGTGCACAATTGTCATGTGATCTGCTATGATTGGTTATAGCGATCACATGGTACCGGCAGAAGCCTGGTACAATGATCTGTCATCGGCTGTGTCATATGATGTCCACCCAGATCTAGAGCAGCCACCATTTATCTCTAGGCCAGACAGAAACTGGTTAAATACAGCTAGTGTATATGACTTTATATTTACAGAAACACCCTATTATCTCCCAGTACAGCAGCACTCAGACTGGTGGAGGAAATAGCAGTACTGTGAGCCAAACAGACTCTGTAGCAGTGCACTATGCTGACAATCTAACTCCTGGAGCTTGCTCAGAAGAGGAGATATAGTGATGACCTAATCAATTTACTGCTAAACCTGTGTTGTGTAATCCTAGGCTCAGGGAGGGATATTGATCTGGCCATACTGTCTGGCAGAGCAGCCTGGATCACAGCACTGGCTAGACAGAGTTTGAAATAATGTGGCAGGTAGGAAAGGAGCTGTATAACCTTTCAACTGTGCTGTTTTGCTTTCAATTTTTATTATAAGCTGTAAGGTCTCATTGGGTCCCACGCCCTACCAAGCCACGGTTTCCATACACTGCACTGATGATAGTCAAAGGCCTGAAGAAACATCTGTATGCAGTTTTGAAGAAATAGCTCTACAATATCACGCTATATTTACACTATACACTAGGGATGCACCAATACCGGTATCGGCTCTGATACCAAGCATTTGCGTGAGTATCGGTACTCACCCAAATGCTCCTGATACTGAAAGCGATACTTTGCGGTGCGATTTGCGTCAATACAAAATGAACAGGTACAAATCACACTGCAAAGAATCGCATGCAATGCGGCGCCATTCCTGTCCGAATCACATGCAATTTCCCCCACCGCTCCTGCGTGTGTGTGTGTGTGTATAGTAAAAGCATCATCTGGTGGGCAGTTTATTAAAAATTTTAGAACTCACAGTACATATCCGGCCAAATGCAAAATTTGCATAGTGTCCTGGTCCCGCTGATGATAGAAAATCACGGCCGCTGGAGGTGCTCGCAGGACTGGAGGAGATGTAGAGGCGATCCGCCCCCAAACTGACATCACTTCCACCATATACCCATGAGTACCGTTACTTCTCCTCCAGTCCTGTGAGCACCTCCAGCGTCCGTGATTTGCTAACATCGGCGGGACCGGGACACCTTTACAGATTTTGCATTTGGCCAGATATGTACTGTTAGTTCTAACATTTTTAATAAAATTGCCACTAGATGGCGCTTTGCCCTTTCTATACACACACACACAAACAAGTACTGCATTCCTGTTCAAATTGCATGGAATTCTTTGCAGTGCGATTTGCAGCAATTTTTTTGTATTTACGCAAATCGCACAGCAAAGTATCGGTACTCCTTATCAGCCAGTACTTGACTGAAAGTATCGGTACTCGTACTCGCCGATAAAAAAACAGTATCGGCAGTGGTGTATTTAGGTTTTGTGCTGCCCTAGGCCTGACTGAACTCGTGACCCCCTAATTTAAATATGACCCACCCCTCCTTGTCAAGGCCACACCCTTTCCTGTTTAAGACCCACCCTATAATCTGTAAACCATGCCCCCTCCTCCGCCGCACCATTCAGAAAGCGCAGCGAGCTTCGCACACGCGTAGTAGGGAAGGGGGCATAATGTCAGCGGCAGCACCCGAGAGCCAATCAAAAAATCGACTGGGGTGTCGACATCGCGGGAACCCTGGACAGGTAAGTGTCCTAATATTGAAAGTCAGCAGCTACAGTATTTGTAGCTGCTGACTTTGAGCCCTTTTACATGGGCTGTCCCATCAGGTCCGTCTGTCACTTTTTCAGGTGGACCTGATCGGACGCTTCTTTCACTCCTATGGAGCGGTGGATGTCAGTGGAGACATGTCTGCTGACACATGCTGCTATCCGATCCAATCCTGTCCACAAAATCCAGATGGATGGAGACCTGATTTTCCACCAGTCTGTCGGATCGGATAAAAATGGACAGGCGGATCCGTTTTCATCTGATCTCCCCATAGAGGACAGCGGGGTTCTCATAGGTCCGTCCCTGCACAGTGAGCGGAGACGGACCTGTCATCTGCCTGCTCAGCGGGGATCAACGTATCAATCCCCCCACTGAGCAAAGCTGAGTCCATCGGGAGGACCGCCCGTGTGAAAGAGACCTTTTTGTTTTATTGAGCACTATGTGATTGGCTGCTTGGCACACGCACATTACAATAGTAATACAAATTAATTGAACTAAATGTGAACAAAATGGGGCCCGCACACCCAAGCGCTTTAGGAAATAGTTGAAGTAATAAGGATTAAACGTATCAAATTAGTGAGAATCAAACAAACATCCAGTCTATAGGCAGCTGCTAAAAAAATCCAGATGGGATCCAAAATTCTGCTATAATAATAGAAATTAATTTCACCTGTTGTCCTGGCCACTGCTTGGGGTTCCCCTCATGCTCCTCTCTCTCTCCTCCTCCTCCTATCGTTACAGACAGACCCGGGCCAGGGAGAAGATGCAGTCAGTGAACGAAAGCCACACGGAGGAGGGTAGGCGGAGTGTAGCACCCTCTTCCAGTAGGTAGGTGCTAGTAAGGGTTATATTACTAGAGTTTGTTAAGCTCAGGTAAATTTAGGCAGGCTTATGCTGCAAGCTAGGCCTGTCTGTTTTGATCTGGAGGCTGGGAGTGAACAGTGGGTGTGATCACTTGTGCTCCAGTTCTGAGGCACCTCCCCTGCTTCCAGGAAGAATGTTCTGGAGGAGAGGCTGGGCAAAAAGCTGGAGTGGTAGGCAGCACATGTGTGAGCCCTGACCAATCACTATCTGGTGTTGGCAGGGGGTGGGCCTCCTATATGAGCTGAGGTCACATGTCACTGGGGAGGAGAAGTCAGCTGGGTGAAGTGAGGAATGAAGTGCTAGACAGCCGCAGGAGGGGGGGGGGTGTACCGATCGCAGGAGTAGGCCCGGGAGAGCTGTGAAGGAACATTGCATCTACACAGTCATTGGCAATGTCTCTGTCACCACACGGTCGGTGGCAGGGAACTCCTGGAGCAGAGGGGCAGGAGAAGCTGTCGGAACACATGGTCCGGACAAGTTCCTCTATTTTATAAGTATACAAAGTGCATGGCTAAGGGGGTACAAAGAAGTGATTTGCATGGCTCTGTCTACTGTCCTAAAATGAGGGATAACCCTCTTACTTTTGTAATGAGAAATGTGAATACTTTCTGCTCTAAGCAGGCTTTACTGTGCTACCCACTCAATTGGTTAGGATTTTTGATTCCTTTAGCTCCAGCAGGGCTGGACTGGGACAAAAATTTGGCCCTGGACTTCATACAGACCGGCCCACTTTAATTTTGCAAACACGCACAAAAACAGTATATAAACTATACGCAATTGCGCAAAAAACATAAGTAAAAATCTTCCACTGTAAGACTCTTCATTCACACAGGGGCAACTTTGGATATGACTTCAAGTCGCCCCAAGTCGCCCCTAGTCGCGCTACATGAATAAATCAATGTAAGTGAATGGATCCGTCTTAATGCACACTACTGCAGTCGCTCCGACTTCAGAAAAGGTTCCTGTACTACTTCAATCCGACTTCTAGGCGACTTGTACCCATAGAATTCAATGGAAGTCACCTACAATTCCGATCTCCATCTTTATTGAAGCGACAATGTTGCCTCACTAATAATAAAAACCGGCATGGGTTCCCCTCCAAGGGCAAACCAGGCCCTTAGGTCTGGTAGGAATTTTAAGGGGAACCCCCTACCTTGGAAAAAACGGCGTGGGGGTCCCCCAAAATCCATACCAGACAGCTATCCGAGCACGCAGCCTGGCCGGTCAGGAAAGGGTGGGGACAAGCGAGCGCCCCCCCTCCTCCTGAACCGTACCAGGCCGCATGCCCTCAACATGGGGGGGTGGGTGCTTTGGGGAAGGGGGCGCCCTGCGGCCCCCCCACCCCAAAGCACCTTGTCCCCATGTTGATGAGGACAAGGGCCTTTTCCCGACAACCCTGCCCGTTGGTTGCCGGGGTCTGCGGGCAGGGGGCTTATCAGAATCCGGGGGCCCCCTTATCAGATCCCGGCCCCCCACCCTATGTGAATGAGTATGGGGTACATTGTACCACTATCCATTCACCTGAGGGAAAAAAAGTGAAAATAAAAAACACACTAAACAGGTTTTTAAAGTAATTTATTAGGCAGCTCCGGGGGTCTTCTTCTGACTTCGGGGGCCTCTACCGACTCTTTGGCGCTCTCCGGCCTCTTGTCCCGCTCTCTGGTTCTTCTCCCGCTCTCCGGTTCTTCTGCCGGGCTCCTCCACTATCTTCTTCCAGAGGAGGAGGAGCCCGGCAGAAGCCCATACCCCATACTCATTCACATAGGGTGGGGGGCTAGGATCTGGGGGCCCCCTTATTAAAGGGGGCTCCCGGATTCTGATAAGCCCCCCGCCCGCAGACACCGACAACCAACGGCCAGGGTTGTCAGGAAGGTGCCCTTGTGCTCATCAACATGGGGAAAAGGTGCTTTGGGGTGGGGGGCCCATGTTGAGGGCTTGGATAAGGGTGTGGTATGGATTTTGGGGGGACCCCCACGCCATTTTTTCGGTGTAGGGGGTTCCCCTTAAAATCCATACCAGACCTAAGGGCCTGGTATGCTCTTGGAGGGGGAACCCCATGCCGTTTTTTTATTTAAAATTTGGCGTGGAATTCCCCCTCGAGAGCTGATTATTCTGTGATTGGCCACGGCCTGAGTCGCCTGGCCTGGGGGCGACTTAAAGTCGTGTTGTAAGTTGCCCCAAGTCGTGTTGAATTCGCCCCAAGTCGTGCTCTGATTCATACTCAGGTCATGTCCAAGTTGCCTCCCAAAGTCACGCTGGAAATCGTGTTGGACTCGAAAGCCACGTACACACGATCGGACTTTTCGGCCGGACTTTCCAGCGGAGGTCCGCCGGACTTTCCGAACGTGTGCACTTGCCCACACACGCCTGGACTTTTCCGGCGGACAATCCAGGTAGACGGGACTAGCGAAGGAAGTGAATGCCGCCGCCTAGATCGGCGACATTGACACCTCGCTAGCCCCGTCACCTGGTATGGATTTAAAGGGGAATCCCTACGCTAAAAAAACGGCGCGGGGGTTCCCCCAAATCCATATCAGACCCTTATCCGAGCACACAGCCCGGCCGGTCGGGAAAGGGGTGGGGACAAGCGAGCGCCCCCCCCTCCTGAGCCGTACCAGGCCGCGTGCCCTCAACATGGGGGGTGCCCTGGGGAAAGGGGGGCCCTGCGGCCCCCCCACCCCAAAGCACCTTGTCCCCATGTTGATGAGGACAAGGGCCTCTTCCCGACAACCCTGGCCGTTGGTTGTCGAGGTCTGCGGGCGGGGGGCTTATCGGAATCCGGGAGCCCCCTTTAATAAGGGGGCCCCCAGATCCCGGCCCCCCCACCCTATGTGAATGAGTATGGGGTACGATGTACCCCTACCCATTCACCTAAGGGAAAAAAGTGTAAATAAAAAACAACAATTTTTAAAATACTTTATTGCACAGCTCCGGGGGTCTTCTTCCGTCTTGGGGGGTCTTCTCGCCGGACTCCTCCGCTATCTTCTGCTAGCTCTTTTACTAGCGGAGGAGGCCCGGCTTTCTCCTTCGTCGCCGCCACCATCTGGGGGTCTTGTTCCGACTTCGGGGATCTTGTCCCGCTCTTCTGTTCTTCTTGCCAGGCCTCCGCTTTCTTCTTCCAGCTCTTTTGCTAGCGGTGGCCCGGGCTTCTGTTGCCATCGCTGTCGCCTTCTGATTCTTGTTCTTCTTTCTTCTTCTGATGTTGACTCGTCGCTGTCTCCTCTTCTAATGGCTCAGACGTGTTGCGCTGCCAGTTATATAGGGACGGGTCACCGGCTCATGTCACAGGGTGACCCTGCCCCCTTATGATGTCACAGTCCCGGAGGATGCTGGGACTGTGACATCATTTGGGGGCAGGGTCACCCTGTGACATGAGTCTGTGGCCCCGCCCCTTGTCCCTATATAACTAGCAGCGCAACACGTCTGAGCAATTAGAAGAGGAGACAGCGACGAGTCAACATCAGAAGAAGAAAGAAGAAGAAGAAGAAGCTGAAGCAGAAGGCGACAGCAACGGCGACAGAAGCCCGGGCCACCGCTAGTAAAAGAACTGGAAGAAGAAAGCGGAGGCCCGGCAAGAAGAACAGAAGAGCGGGACAAGACCCCCAAAGTCGGAACAAGACCCCCAGACGACGACGGCAACGAAGGAGAAAGCCGGAGTAAAAGAGCTAGCCGAAGATAGCGGAGGAGTCCGGCGAGAAGACCCCCCAAGACGGAAGAAGACTCCCGGAGCTGTGCAATAAAGTATTTAAAAAAATTGTGTTGTGTTTTTTATTTACACTTTTTTCCCTTAGGTGAATGGGTAGGGGTACATCGTACCCCATACTCATTCACATAGGGTGGGGGGCCGAGATCTGGGGGCCCCCTTATTAAAGGGGGCTCCCGGATTCCGATAAGCCCCCCGCCCGCAGACCCCGACAACCAACGACCAGGGTTGTCGGGAAGAGGCCCTCATCAACATGGGGACAAGGTGCTTTGGGGTGGGGGGGCCGCAGAGCCCCCCTTTGCCCAGGGCACCCCCCATGTTGAGGGCATGCGGCCTGGTACGGCTCAGGAGGGGGGGCGCTCGCTCGTCCCCACCCCTTTCCCGACCGGCCGGGCTGTGTGCTCGGATAAGGGTCTGATATGGATTTGGGGGGAACCCCCACGCCGTTTTTTTCGGGGTAGGGATTCCCCTTTAAATCCATACCAGGTGACGGGGCTAGCGAGGTGTCAATGTCGCCGATCCCGTCTATCTGGAGTCACGTTCAAAATGAATGGACTTTACGACGTGTGTCAGCAAGTCCGTTCATTTCAAAAGTCCCGCGGACAAGCACACAGACCGGCGGACAATTTTAAGTCAAAACTTCAAACTAAGTCCGCCAGACTTTTGGGAACAAAAAGTCCGCGGGAGCCCCACACACGGTCGGATTTTTCGCGGACTCTAGTCCGGCGGACAATCCCGCCGGAAAGTCCGATCGTGTGTACGCGGCATAAGTATATTTTTTAAAATTTTGTTGTTTATTATTATTTTTTAAAATCATTTTTTTAAATATTTTTTTCACAGTGCTTCTGGGGGAAGGGGGTGGAGGTATGTGGCAGTGGATGGTTCCTGTAGGGCAGTGGATGGTGCCAGGAGTTTTTAATTTTTACGTATTGATTTTTTTACAATTACATTTTTTTCACAATGCATTTTGGGGGGAGGAGGTTGGGGCTGCGTTGGTACTGCAGGGGGGAGTGGTAACAGTAGTTTTCTATTTTGTTTTTTTACAATTTAATTTTTTAATATCTATTTTTTTTTTTTTATCTGCCCTGTTGGTGGACTTTGGTGAGATATCTCCCCTTTGAGACCGAGAAAGGGACTAAGGATTTCCCAGTCCCTTTCTCAGCACTGAAGATGAATGGACAGAAGACAGCGGCTCCCATTCATTCATAAACTGAAGCAGAGTAAACATAGTTTACTCGCTTTTTGCTCAGTTTTCACAGGACACAGGAGTGATCAGTAGCAATTTAGAAAAGGAAGGGGCTGGTAAATCAGGGTTCGACAAAACCCAGGCGCCAGGTCGCAATGGCGACTGGAAATTGCGTCCTGTCGCCTTGGTTACACTGCGGCAGTGGTCGGGATTCATCCCATGTGGTCCCCCTCCCCGCGGGTGACTACAGTTGCTCTACCCGATAATTGAGACCGCGGCTTTGTGGCCTGCTGGAGCAAATACATGCTCTTTTTGTGCGAACCAACGCCCTCTGGTGGGCGGTGCTGTGATGAACGCGACTTGCTCTCACTCCAGTGGAGACAGTCGGCAGCGGCGGCCGCCGATTGGCTGTTACTGGCCGCGCTGCATTCTGGGGTTTGTAGTCCACAGCGCAGCACGTCAGGGGACAGATGGAGCTGTCTTTGGCCAGAAAAGGGGACAGAACAGAGCCGGGAGCGCTCCGCTAGTGGGCACTGGTGAGGTGGCAGTGAATGACATAATTAGGCTGTCATTGTGGGCACTGAACTGGTACTGGCGGGCACTGATGAGGTGGGACTGATGCGATGCACTGGTTGGCACTGATGTGGTGCACTGGTGGGCACTGATGGGATGCACTGGTGGGCAATGATAACGTGGCACTGATGGATACCAATGAGGTCGGCACTGATGGACTCTAATAGGCTGCACTGGTGGGCACTAATGAGGTGGCACTGGTGGTCTTCACTGGTGGGCACTGATGAGGAGGCACTGACAGGCTGAACTGGTGGGCACTAATGAGGTGGTACTGATAGGCTCCACTGGTGGGTACTGATGAGGTTGCACTAACAGGGTGCACTGGTGGGTACTAATGGACACTGATAGGCTGCACTAGTGAGCACTAATGAGGTAACACTGGTGGGCACTGATGGGCTGCACTGGTGGAATGCACTGACAGGCTGAACTGGTGGGCACTAATAGGCTGCACTCCACCTCTCCACCCGAGATGAAAAAAAATAAAAAAATCGGCCTAAAATATTGGCCGCAAAAATCGGCAACATATATTGGCTGCCCCGATCTCTAAATATCGGCATCGGCCAGAGAAAAACCCATATTGGTCGACCTCTACCTATCAGTGCTCATCAGTGTCTATCAGCGCCGCCTATCAGTGCCCAATGAGTAGTGCCTATCAGTGCTCATCAGCGCCGCCAATTACTTTTTTAATTTATTTTTTCTGTCTTTTTACTTGCCTCCAAGCACGAGCAATTCTTATTGCCCGACGCCCCGGACATGCAGCTCTGGGCACTGGGCAGAACTGGCTCCTAACTTTTTTAGCTGGCTCCAAGATTCTAAGCAAATTTGTCAAGCCCTGTGGTAAATGACATATTTACCTGTCCCTTCCTCCACTCTCCATCCTGACAGTTCCCCACTGCATCCGGCGGCGGGCAGGGCTAAAGAAGGAGGATAGGGGGCTGGAGAAGCGGCCAGAGGAGCACACAGGAAACAGCAGGGAATGATCGGTGCGGCAGAGGGCACAGCTGTGAACACCGATCTCCCTGTATAGCTTTTTAGCCGACACCTGCGGGAGGGAGAGGAGGAGAAATGTCTGTCAGCTAAAAAGCTATACAGGGAGATTGGTATTCGCAACGGTTCCTCCCACCATCCACCATCGGCCCTGAAGCCTTGCAGCCGGGATATCATAAGTTCCTCGCGGGTATGCGGGAGACTCCCACACCTCAAGGGAGACTTGGGATATCTGGAAACCGTTCCACTGGGAAACTACCGATATTCCCAGGGGCCAGTACATGCCTGAGCTCCAGTATGGTTCTACTACCTCATTCAACTTTAATAATAAAAATTCCAACCCGTTTTTCAGACTCTAAACAGGTGCACTTTAAATTCACTACACTTCAATACATTCCTGTTCTCCCTCAATTCCTCCAATCCATCAGCTTCTCACTCCTTGTCAAGAGTCATAAAATTGTTCTTTGTCAACCTGTTTACGATTCCTTTCAGAAAACCTTTCCATCCTCATTGCCGTCTCTGTGAATGTTTGGAAATGGAAAAACAGAAATATTAGTTTAAACACTACGTGTTAAAAAAAAAAAAGTGGGGAAGGGGGGCGGAATACAGGGTTATATGACTTTTACAAAATGTAGAAAACATCAGAAGACTGCGTGTTTATAGATAGTTTAAGTGTTCCTGGCTCTGGACAAGTTCTGTCTACTTGTCGACCTGGTTTATGCAAGTGACATCGCATACTGAAAATAAGAGGAATGAAAGATGGCTGAGAGGGTGACTATGGGGGTAGATAAAGAAATGAGCTGCAAGAGTTGGAGGTATAAAAAACATCTGGGAAATTAAAGTGGTTGTAAACCTGAGACATAAATATGAACAAAGCATATCCCTCTATAGTGTGTACTTGTCTCAATTAGGAGCACTAAATCCCAAACACACGGTCGGATTTTCCGATGGATTCTGTCCTATCGGACAATGTTGTCGGAAATTCCGACCGTGTGTAGGCACCATCGGACATTTTCCATCGGATTGTCCGACGGACAAAGTTGTATCTCCTGCTCTAAAAATTTTCCGACAACAAAGTCCGATCACACCAATTCCGATCGTGTGTAGCGAATTCCGACGGACAAAGTGCCACGCATGCTCAGATCACATTACAAGACCAAAGCTATTGGCTACTAGCCTCTACGTAGTCCAGTCGTAGGCAACAAACGTCACCACGTTCAGAATGATCGGATTTTCCGACAACTTTGTCCGACCGTGTGTATGCAACACCAGTGTCGGACTAAATCCGTCGGAAAAAATCCGATGGATTTTGTGGTCTGATTTTCCGACCGTGTGTACGGGGCATAAGTGTCATTTCTGTCTGCTGCTTCATTCTTCTGCTATCAT
Source organism: Lithobates sylvaticus (assembly GCA_028564925.1). NCBI lineage: Eukaryota > Metazoa > Chordata > Amphibia > Anura > Ranidae > Lithobates > Lithobates sylvaticus. Next base: position 157,298,850 of record CM053029.1, on the reverse strand, counting down.
CACGAGTCACTTCTGACAATTTTTCCTGACACCAAGAGAAAAATGGTGACAGGGGAGGGACCTCCAGCTGATTGAAAGCCTCAACTCTGTTTCTGTGTGCTGTGTGAAGGGGGTGTGTCCCTTCCCTCCAATCAGCTCTCAGATCTCTCCTTACTGAGCTCTACAGAGTCAGCTCTTCGCCCTAATGCCCCGTACACACGATAGGATTTATCGACGGAAAATGTTTGATAGGAAGCTTGTTGTCGGAAATTCCGACCGTGTGTAGGCTCCATCGGACATTTTCCATCTGAATTTCCGTCACACAAAATTTGAGAGCTGGTTCTCAAATTTTCTAACAACAAAATCCGTTGTCGGAAATTCCGATCGTGTGTACACAATTCCGACCCACAAAGTGTCACACACACTCTCATCAAGCAGAAGAGCAGCACTGGCTATTGAACTTCATTTTTCTCGGCTCGTCGTACGTGTTGTACGTCACCACGTTCTTGAGGTTCGGAACTTTCCGACCAACTTTGTGTGACCGTGTGTATGCAAGACAAGTTTAAGCCAACATCCGTTGGAAAAAAGACATGGATTTTGTTGTCGGAAAATCCTATCATGTGTACAGGGCATAAGGCCTGGTTCACTTCTATGCATTTTTTTAGCGCGTTTTCAGTTTTGCAGAAACACACTACAGTCCATTTAACATGGTTTCCTATGGATGTAGTTCACATCTGTGTATTTTATTGAAAGGGCCAGGGACTTTTTCTGGTTATTGGTTCCACAGACTTCAATGGATCAAAAGCGTGTATTGAAAAATGCAAAATGCACCTGGAATATGCAAACTGCAACCTGCATAGGTGTGAATCAGGCCTTAGACAAGTTTTATAATTCAGCACTTTGAACAATGAAGAGAAGATTGCAGATAAACAGGTACAACTACTGTATGAGGCCAGTCACTTCACTGGGTATATGTAAGGGTTTACAACAATAAGAGAGAAAATAAAGTGCTGTTAATATAGTTTAAAACAGTTTAGGGCCATTAGGGCGGAAACTCTTTGATACATAACTGTGCTGTACTAGCGTCCCCTAAAGACGTGCATTCGCAAGAAAACACATTGGGGCAGGAGCTACATGCTGACATCTCACCGCCACTTCCATGATTGGAACTGGCGGCTCTCTTTGTAAGTGCATTGTTTGATTTGTCATGACAATTGTTTTATTGGCATTTGGATGAAGCCTTTTACTTTTTTATGTGGAATCTATACTTTTTAATAAATATACTACACTATGGGGGTTATTTACTTGTAGTGCAAAGTGGATTTGCCTTTAGTAAATCAACCCCTATATGTGGGCCCCTGCTTGTGGCTCTGTGTGGTGAGTTTTCCCAAACAGTATCAAACTGTCTGACTGTCCCCAGTGGTGAGAAGCGGTACTGCTGGGTGTCTCCATTGCGAGAATGGAGCTGGTTGACCACGTGTGAAGGATCCCGTTGGCACAAACACACATGTTGCTGCTTTTCTCTGGCAGCTTTAATGTTGGTGAGTGTATTTTAGTTCTGTTGCTCACACGGGCTGGAGAGAATATTCATTAGCTGGTGGAAGACGCTTCCTTTGCTGTGATATTTATCACATATTTTGGACTTTTTTGCATTGGACTTTACACACACTGATTTATTTTCATTATCATTTTTGAATTTTGTGGGTGCTTTTTGCACATTATGAATGCTGTGTTGATAGGACATGCATTAAGTTTGTAACATTCTATATTTGCAGGCGCTGCATTATTTTCTTTGTTGGTTTGTTCGGGTACTGTATATTTACCTATTGCAAGCTGCCCATTTCTTTTCTTTAGCACTGACCCCCTTTTATGATTATATAACTGTGCCAGTTTACTGTATAACATAGACCTAGTATCAGATATACTTTTTAATACTAAGTAATGTGTGATTGTGACCCTTCCAGTTATTTATTAGCTCTCACTGACATTCACAGTACTCCCCATGACAGTGCCTTCACCTGCTTTCTCTCTAGTAGGATGGCTACATCTTTATTCAGGCATCATCCAAGGTCTTTATCTACTTCCTGGACCAGTGAAGACGCGCAGCGCGACTCACACATGCGCAGTAGGTAACCGGGCAGTGAAGCCGCAATGCTTCACTTCCTGATTCCCCGACAGAGGATGGCGGTGGGGGCGGCCGAGAGACGAGCGATTGCTCGTCATCTGCTGCCGACATCGCTGGAACAGGTAAGTGTCCATTTATTAAAAGTCAGCAGCTGCAGTATTTGTAGCTGCTGACTTTTAATATTTTTTTCTAAGGTGGACCTCCTCTTTAAAGTGGTTGTAAAGTAAAAAATTTGACTTTTACCTACAGGTAAGCCTATAATGAGGCTTACCTGTAGGTAAAAAAAATATCTCCTAAACCTGTACGGTTTAGGAGATATTCCCCGTGCAATGCGCCGCTGACTGCAGCGGCGCATGGGCATGGGGGATTCTCGGCTGAAAGGCCGGCAGAATCCGAACCCTGCCGGGAAGAAGTCTCCCATGCGCATGCGCAGGAGTGACGACAATGCGGCTCCAGCCACTCACAGCACTGGAGTCGCGATACCCGGAAGACACGCCGAGGCAATATGTCAGCGACCTCGGCGTGGACCAGGTGAGTTACCGATGCCTTGTTCTAAGGTAAGTATTTCATAATGAGCTAGTATGCGGTGCATACAAGCTCATTATGCCTTTTCCCTTACAGGTGTGTTAAAAAAAAAAAAAACGGGTTTACTCCCGCTTTAAAGTTGGCTTTTTGGGTGACAAAAGGTGGAGATTTTTGGTAAATGTTACTGTTGCTGAACATTGTGACTTGTTAGAAACTAGGTCATGCAGTCTTTGCAAAATAAAAAGTGTCTAATACTCTGGTGACTGGTGCTCCATTTTTTTGGCGGGTCGGTCCATCAGTCAAACCCCCCCCCCCCCCCCTGTCGCTTGCCCGTCCGCCCACCAGCCTCGCACTTACCCATCTAGGTCGTGGGCAGCTTCAGCGACTTCCTCTGCATCTCCTCATCTTCGGTGGCTTCCCCCTGCTCCTCAGCGGCCAATATGGTCGCTTCTCCTCTTGGCCAATTGGATCTCAAGACCTGCTTCCTGATTGGCTGGGAGGAGAAGCCTTTCTGGCCAGCCACCAGTAGTCTTTAAGAAAGCACGGTGGAGCGCAACACATCAGGAGGATGGGACTCTGATGTCTTCACACTGGGCGTTGACTGGGCACCATTTTGCCAGTATAGATCCTGTTACTGATGTAGAACCCTGATTTTTAGGCAGGGTTTCTAGTAAATTTACCTGCCAGGTATAGCCGCCTTGGCCAATTAGCCAAATTTGGCCGATTAGGGGATCAATTGATTCCACCCTAATTCTGGAATTGCTGCACTTCTCGCTTCTGTCACTAGATGGCCGGGTATCTGGTGCATTAGATAAGACAAGGGCATTGCAAGGACAGATTAGGAATAGATGGGGTATCTCAGCCAATGGGCCCATGTCATACACTCAGCGTCCATAGCTACCGAGTGTATGACTCAGCCCCGCCCCCCAGCGCCCGCGTCATTGGATTTGATTGACAGCAGCGGGAGCCAATGGCTGCCCTGCTATTGATCTATCCAATGAAGAGCCGAGAAGCCGTGGAGAGAGTGACGCGGGATCGCGCCCACAGAAATTCAGGGCTCAGGTAAGTAAAACGAGGGGGGGAGCTAGGGGGTCCGGACACTGCAAGGTGTTTTTTCACCTTAATGCATAGGATGCATTAAGGTGAAAAAACACGAACCTTTACAACCCCTTTAATATTCCTTTTTTAAAAAAAATGTAAAAGCAGTTTTGTACTGAGATCTTCTTTGTACTTTTATGACTGACGCATGTGGATCTTTGGAGTACTGGAGAGGAGACCTGGGTGCTGATGATCTGATAAATGTATTTATGACCTCCTTTATCAGCTGTGAGGTCCATCTTATCAGATGAGGAGACACTCTATTGGGCACATGAGTGTCATTATTGGTGGAATAGTGTGGAGGAAGAAATCTATTTTCTTTTGAACATGGATGTTTGTGTTCACTTTGTCACAGATATTTATAAAGTATTTATTGGATCATGTATGGGACTTTATGCACATTTTAATTGGAGATTGCACTAGTGCACTTTGATGTATCTGTCTGTTTAAAGATTTTTTATATTATTGCCATTTTAGTGGAGCGCTTCACTGCAATATATATTTAGTACTTGTAAAATACTGAAATATCTATTTACGGACTTCTTAACATTTTTTTTGTTGTGCCAGTAATAGGCAACGACTTAAAGGTAAAGCTTCGTGTTTTTTCACCTTAATGCATCCTATGATGCACCTGTCAGTGACCGGCCCCCAGCCCCCCCGTTTTACTTACCTGACCCCTTTGAACTTGACCCACAGGGACGTGCTGATTCTCTGCCCGGGGGTTCTCCTCTGTTGATTGGATAGATTGATAGCATCTACCATATTTTGTAGTTTTTGCTATAATAAATATCCCCAAATTAAAAAAAGGAATACAATTTTCTCCTAAGTTAAGGCCGATATGTATTCTTCTACATATTTTTGGTAAAAAAATCGCAATAAGCTTATATTGATTGGTTTGCGCAAAATTTTTAGCGTCTAAAAAATAGGGGATAGATTTATGTAATTTTTATTATTATTTTTTTTTACTAGTAATGGCGCCAATCTGCCATTTTTATCAGGACTGCGATATTCAGTCAGATCGGACACTTTTGACACTATTTTGGGACAATTGGCATTTATACAGCGATCAGAGCTAAAAAAAGCCATTGATTACTATATAAATGTCATTGGCAGGGAAGGGGTTAACACTAGGGGGCGATCAAGGGGTTAACTGTGTTCCCTGGGTGTGTTCTAACTGTAGGGGGGGATGGGCTCACTGGGACATGACAGAGATCCCTGTTCCTGATCACTGTCAGAACGGAGATCCGCTTGTTTACACTGGCAGATCCCCCTTCTGCCTCTGTACTAGGCGATCGCGATACTTAGTATGAACACACGATCTGTCTCCTCTCCCCCGAGAGAACCAGGATTTGTGTCTTTACACACACAGCGATCATGGGGGCCCGGTGGTCATCGCGCCCAGCGGGCACGCGCATCGGCTCCGGGTACACGCGCGCCTGCTGTCGCGTCTTAAAGAGCGACAAACAGCCAAGGCGATTTGCCCAGCTGAGCCAACCTGCCGCAGTATAACTGTGGTGGCTGGTCGGCTAGTGGTTAAAACATGTAACTGTTCCAACTTACATACAAATTCAACTTGAGAACAAACCTACAAAACCTTTTTTGTAACCCGGGAACTGCCTAAATATGTTTTTTACTGTACCTCTGCATTTTCTGTAAAGTAGACCTAAATTCTTAGTTGAGTTTAGCTTTCCAGCATATATTTATTGCACATTCAGATTTTTTTCATTTAGATTGTTTGATAACAAGGGGGCTGCCAGTGGAGTCCCCCTTTATTGTCCCTCTTGTCTTTCACCTGTTGATCTGTCAGCCATCAGTCTCCCTGAATGGTGACCTCATGCTCTCACAGCGTCCTGCCAAGCTGGAAGTCTTATTATAGCCAAATAGCTATGACACAACGCATCAGGTGAGGGATAGGACAGCTCTCCTTACAAGCTCATCTCTTGCTCAATGCTATGTGTCACACTGGACGGTGTCACTTTGCGATCGCAGCTCTTTCCCCCTAAAGGAAATGTATCATTGAAACACAGAGAGACCTCATTAGATAACAGGAGGCTTTGAGCATTAAGTGTTACCTACAGGATTGTTCTCACAAGGCAGTAAACAAGGGGCCTTTGTGAGGGCTAGGAATGAAATAAAACTCCGTACAAGACATTTTTCCTTTATTGATTTGCATTTTTAGATCCTAGAAAATGCATTAAAAAATAACATATCGTAGTTTGAGACATTTCTTTTTTTACATGGGTGGAATAAAGCAAATCGGGTGCAAATAGTGTGTGTGTGTTATACGTGAATACTTCAATCTTAGCTGCCTCGGACGGGACAGGGAGGGGGGCGGGACGAGCGCGGTCAGATGACATGCAGTGAGAATCTCCTGTTTACTTGGCGGCCTCTGTAATAGAAGTCCCATCTCCTGGGCCACCATTGGACCACTGTTCTGTCTATCATAGGAGATTCTCACTTTATGTAAACTGTCGGAGCTCGTCCCGCCCCCCTCCCTGTCCCCTCTAGGCTGCAGATGGGCATCGATCAGGCTGCACTGATGGCAATGGTGAGGCTGCTACACTGTTGGCAATGGTGAGGCTGCTGCACTGATGGCAATGGTGAGGCTGTTGCACTGATGGCAATGGTGAGGCTGCTGCATTGATGGCAATGGTGAGGCTGCATTGATGGCACTTGCAAGGCTGCAGATGGGCATTGGTCAGGCTGCATTGATGGCAATGGTGAGGCTGCAGATGGGCACTGACCCTTATTTTGCTTCAAAGTTCCTTATTTAAAATTTTAATTTTTTTCCTGAAACTTCCCTCTTAAAATCAATGTGTGTGTTATACGCCAATAAATACGGTAAATCCCTATCTACGTCTTCAGTGGAAGATATCCCATCACTGTGCAATGGGGACTCCAATCTCTCTTAGACCCCTTTCACACTGAAGGCGTTTTGCAGGCGCTATAGCAATAAAAATAGCGCCTGCAAAATGCCCTAAAACAGCTGCTCCATGCACTCCAGAGTGAAAGCCCAAGGGCTTTCACACTGGAGCGGTGCGCTGGCAGGGCGTCAGAAAAAGTCCTGCCAGCAGCTTCTTTGGAGCGGTGAAGGAGCGGTGAATCCACCGCTCCTCAGCTCGTCCACCGCTGCTCCCCATTGAAATCAATGGGGCAGCGCTGCTATACCCCCCGGCAAACCGCCGCTCCAGATGGGTTTTGCGGCAGATTTAACCCCTTTTTGGCCGCTAGCGGGGGGTTAAAACTGCCCCGCTAGGGGCTCAATAGCGCCGCTAAAACGACGGTAAAGCGGCGCTAAAAATAGCACTGCTTTACCGCTGACGCCCTAGGCGGCTCGATGTGAAAGGGGTCTAGTAGAGACACAGAAAGCAAAAAAATATTTCAAATAAAATTTTCAGTAGGAATTGGCGAAGACTTTTGTCAAGTTTTTATTGTTTCGAAGTTGGTCGGAGGAAAGAATGCAAATGTATTTTCAGTAAGTCCACACTGTAGAGCACAATGACTCTGGTTAGGCTGCTCTCTAGCACTGGGGGGCCTTTGGTGAATACCAGAAGGTAATGGGAAAACCAAGAGCACCACACCAAGGATATAGGAACCCAAGAGTATTTATTTCAACAAAGAATTCTAAAGATAAACCAAAGCATTTTGAGGCAATACCTTCTCCCTTCGTCAGGGCTATAAGGATCATAAAAAATCTGTTTAGAAATTATCTTAGTGTTATTAATTACATACAGATTGTTTTGATTCTCAATAACCCAGATAAAAGGGGAGCATCATTGTTCCTGAAACACTTTGGATTTCTATGGGGAAATTTAAGAATCTTGGACTCCTAGGACCTTTGGTATGGCACTCTTTTTTCCCAATACCTCCCGGTTCTTATTGTTGACTGCATCCTAGAAGATTCCCTGTTTTCTCCCTTGTTTAATTTCAAGCAGTGCTGAAAACTGTGATTTTTATAATTTTTAACCAAAAAGTTGTCATTTCAGGAAATTTTATTTTACATATATTTGTTTCCATATAGTCATAAAAACTCCCTACAACCCTTTAGCACTTAAAAAATAGCACTTAGCAATAAAAAAAATGACACAAATCTTGGATTTTCTTTATCCATATTGCCTCAGATCTTCACTTCTGTAAAAAAAAAAAAAAAAAGTCCTGGGTGAAAGTTGTCATCATAAGTCCATGATGTCTAATTGTCTATACATTAGGGTCTGCAATCCAAGCACAGCTGAATCTCACTGATATTTTAGTAACATCAGGACTGTGGGATTTGGGGGGATTCTCGTGGTCTTGTTCTTGTGCTTGTTCAGTGTTGTTTCTTCGCTGAATAGTAGCCATTATAGTTACAAAAAAAAACTGTTTAACAGCAATGCTCCCTACTGGATGAATGAAGTTATGAAGCAAAGCAAAAAAAAAACACTAAAAATGCGAATTTGCTATATCATAACATAACTGTATTACACTTTTCCAGCCTTTTTGCATTACCAAGTTAATATTACCTGTACAGTAAAACCTTGGTTTGAGAGCGTTTTGCAAGACAAGCAACATTTTTAAATAAATTTTGAGTTGATATACAAGCGATGTCTTGATATACAAGTAGCGTCATGTCACAACTTAGTATAAAAGAGAAGAGAGGCGCCTCTAAGTGTAGCAATATGGTTACATTTAATGAATGTACAACATTTAGCAAGTCACATGGTTGATGATTAAAACAGGCACATATAAGTATGCAGGCATCCAATTCAGGGTAAAGTTGTCCACATAGACCATCCTTCACACCACCATCAACGTCATCCCTTCCACACTGCGCTCCACGAGCGCTTCAAGCCTCACTTTCAAAACACTCTACTATAGGCTGGTTATGATTGCAGACTGACAGCGGTGAGAGCTGGTGGTGCAGAGGATGGTCTATGTGGACAGATTTACCCCGGATGCAGGTATACTTAGATGTGCCTCTTTTAATCACCAACCATGTGAGTTGCTAAATGTTGTACCTTCATTAAATATAACCATATTGCTACACTTAGAGGCGCCTCTCTTCTCTTTTATACTCTGTAGCACCTGCTGGATTTTGCTCCTAATCCCCTTGTGGAGGCTTCCATTTGTGGATGGACATTTTATGGAGACACAACCTATCACAATGCTATAATCTTTTTATATGGACTATAAACTGAAGGACTTATGAATAAATGATTGGGGAACAAATCATCTGAGTTTCCATTATTTCTTATGGGGAAATTCGCTTTGCTATACAAGTGCTTTGGATTACAAGCATGTTTCCGGAACAAATTATGCTCGCAATCCAAGGTTTTACTGTACTGTATTTATGTTATCTACAACATTTTTGCTTCTTTAAAATGTTAATAGACCCACAGCAGTAAAATCAGTCTGTATATGCAGTAAAGCATGCTTGTTAAACTCACTGTGGAACCTAAGGGATTAATCCTCTGCTTTGTGTAAAAAGGCTGTTTGATCCTCCCCTTCTCCCACAGTCCCCAATCTATCTGCTGATAGAGCCTTGGGGACAAGCTGCACATGCTCAGTTTGGTGTGTATTGCTAGAGAGGTTTTTTTTTTGGGGAGATTGCATGTGATCAGCACATGGCCAATCAGCACTGTCTAGACAGAGTGTCATGCAGCCTTATAGGTCAATCAGGGGAGAATGAAAACTCCTCCTACAAGCTTTAACCAGACAGTGATAGAAGTCACAAGACTGCTATATACTGCTGATGAGAAAAGGTATTTAGCAGTTTATATTTACTAAAATAATTGTATTTCCATATTCTGTGTACTGTGGGAGACCAGATATAGTGAATGCAGGGTCCTGGGTTTAGTAACACTTTAAAGAACATTTTCAGGATGTTTGTATGTATAAAGGTTATATATACTCAGCTAGTGCATGTATAAAAACACAATACAGCATAGTTTATCTGTAAGCGCTTACATAAGGGGAAATAAAGTTTTCCTTCATCACAAGCAATATTTTCCATTGAAAGTACAGGCCTGTAGCAGTAGCACAGCTATAGGCGGAGGGCCGACATGTGGGGGTTAGTACAGTAAGGCTACAGGTAGTTTAGGGTTAAAATTAAGATGTACAGTATCAGGGGAGTGGTAATTAAGGAGGGGTTTGGGATTGGAATTCCATTGGAGGAGAGTGGGGTGGGGCAGGGTGTGGTTGGGTGGTCCCACATGATACTAGGATGGGTGGGATGACTGTGAGAATCAGTCAGTTTCTGGAGCAGTAAGAACAACATTCTCCCGCCCACCCGCCCCTTTCTTTCGTAGGTAGGCTTTAGGGCACATTGTTTTTTTTTTTTCGTTCGTTTTATTCGGTTGGGGTTGTTTTCATGCCCTAGCAGCTAGCAGTGATTCTAGGGTTTTTGAAGGCAGGGTTGGTAAAGTTCTCTGGAGAACGATGGGTGGGGCCCATATCAGAGATGGGTGGACCTGCCCTAATGAGGGCGGAAGTAATAGGTGGCTGTATCGGCTAGTGAATTTGCCAAACTATAGTCCCTGTGCTGGCGTAAGTCACGGCTAGGGGCCGGGAAAAAGGCAAGGTGATGCCAGATACAGTTAGGGATGTTTTTTATTAGGTGCCTTCAATGATCCTAGACAGTTTTACAGTTCAGGTTATTATTATTGATGTTTGAAAATATTCTGTTATATTTTGTTATAATAAAAGGCTGCTAGGGCCATTTAACCCAAAGAAGTGTGTGGTCTGTTTATTGGTGGGTAAATGGGATTGGGTTAATGGCATTCAGCCTGGCAATTGGACAATACCCCATACATGAATTAGCATTCAGCAAAAACACTCTGCTTCTCTTCATGCATACCTTGAAAATGGTCCAAAGGTTAAACCTGCCGTCAGTCAGTAAATTGAGGTTGCATCAGTATATAGCCACAGAGGCCCTCATCCAATTAGAGACTGCCACTTCTGACACTTTGAAAACAAACCACTTACCCCAAAAATAATCTCAGCTCCGTAAACAAGAGAAGAGCCACCCCCAAAGTTTCCTCACACTGGCCAGAGTCTTTTCCGCGTGCCAGTACGTGACAGGATCCTGTTCTGTGGAACGTCAACACCAACAAAAGGAACCAGCCACGCACAATGGCTGCACTGTGGCTCATGTAATACACTTTAAAGAGTGCGCTGACATGTGTCCAGCTCCGATATCCCAGAAAATTCTTAGAACTTGCTGCCTATGGGGTTTGACAAGAAACTGGAATGATATGTAATAAAACACCTCGATCTTTATCAGCTCCAAAGACTTGGAGCTGTGGGGTCTTCTGCTTCATGGGGCTCCATCCAGGTTGACAGGAAGGATCCCACTGAGGGAGGTATAAATTCCTCAAAATGAGCAGAGACCTGCTGGAAAAAAATCCCTTTGGTTGCAAGGAGAGAGGAAAGATGGAAAGAGTACAGGAAAGCACAGATATGGACCAGATAATGCCAAAAATATTTCTAGAGACAAACTGGGCTGTCAAGAGCTGGGCCTTCAGATTTTTGTCCCTGGAAATGTCTTGGTGTTCAGATTTGACCACTTAAACAAGCAATGCCTCCTAAAGTACATGCTAGATGCAGTTTTTTTTTTTACAAATATACATTTTTGTAGTCTTTCTAAAAGCCAATACAAATTACAGTCTGATATAGAGTAAGTTCCCCAATCAATCCAAACCTAATAATAACATTTTGGATGAAATTGGGTTTAATGCATATGTTTAACCAGAACAAATTCATGTGAATGGGCTGGACCATTCTGTATACCCTAACAGGAGAATATGGAAATAAATGCAAAAGTTACTAGTAATATAGGAACAGAGTCACAGCATTCACATCTGTAAATGTGCATCTAGTCTGAGGGGTCTGGCCCTTTCCCACCACTAAACCCTATTGTTTACATTTACATTATTGAATGTAAAAGAGTTGTGCTGATTGGGCCATCTCACAGATGTAGTGGCCTATGGTGGTCAACTCTCTTGATTTAGAGGGGCCTAATCACCAATAGGGACACAAATAATTTTCACCACATGCAATACTACAGAAAACTGTCAGATACTGCAAGAATGGAACAGAAGATAACCAGAGACTGTGAACACGTTGTAGAAGTTGTTGGAGTTGAAGTAGTTGTTTTTTTGTTTTTTTTTACCTTAATGCATAGTATGCATTATGGTAAAAAAAAACTTCTGGGTACTCCCCCCCTATACTTACCTGAGCCTCATCTGGATCCAGCAAGGTACATGAGAGCAGCGGCTCCAGGGTCTCTCTTTCCTCATTGGTTCACACAGCAGAAGCTGCTGTCAATCACAGCCAGTAAACCAATGAGAAGAGAGTGGGGGTGGGGCCAGGACAACGCTCCATGGGTGAATAGACAGTGTCCATTTACAGAAGTGCGGCTCGGGCAAGCCTGCTTGAGTGCCCCCATAGCAAGAGGCTTGCTTTTGAGGGCACATGGCAGGGGGGAGGAGCCAGGACCGCCAACTGGGGACTCAAAAAAAAAGAGGATCGGGCTGCTCTGTGCAAAGCCATTGCACAAAGCAAGTAAGTATGACATGCTTGTTATTATTGTAAAAATGAAAAAAAAAATCTTGCCTTTAGAAACACGTTAAAGTGACTTTTGCCACATCAAGATCCACTATGTTTGAATAGGAAAAGGAAAGGATCAAAAGGAAACCATATAAAGAGAAAAGGAATGGACTGTACAGATAACAGTAACCATTTAACTTTTAACACCCAGTCTAAAGTAATTTTCTTCTTCAGTGGCCTGAGTAAGCACGTAGGTAAGGCAAACACAAACTACTGTCTGCAGGACAATCAAAGGTTGCACAAAAGGCATCAAAGGTCTGCATTAAGCCTCTAGGCTGTAGGATGGGCATCCTGATGAAGTCCATGGTGACACAATGTGTAGGGCGGAGCTGGTCTAAGGATAAGGAGACTGAAGAACCAACACTCTTCCACCAACCACTGCTTTTCAATAGGAGAGTGGAACTCTTAAAGATTATCTGACAGTTTTGGGTGAAGCAATGTGTGTTTAAGCAGAATTAGAAGATGGTACTTAAGATTTTTTTTTGGTATTGATTTTAGACCACAGCTTTATTCTTTTGATTTTTGGAGTTACACGGTGTTACGTAATGTATTTTATATAGTATCCGTTATGAATGTCATTTTCACTATTTGATGTAGCACATTACATCACTTGAGCGAGTATTTCATTCACTTAGGTGGAGTGCTGCACTTTTTTGTATATATAATATACAGTAGTGTGTAATATGGCGAGGCTTTGATAAAAAAGAAAAATTGTATCCAAAGTTTCCATTTTGAGTGTTATGACGAAGCCAATAAACAGTCAGTTCCTTCGGAATATGTGGTTATAGGGGGTTTGCATACACAAAGCCATGATTGAGGATGTGCGATGTGAAAGGTTTTCAGTAACGTACTTGCAGCGATTGACATTAATATGTGATTGTTGTTGATTGAGGCACTTTAGCCCATGTCTCCTCAAACAACCATGTAAATATATGACCTCAGCACATTATCCTGAGCCATAGGTGAAAACAGAAGCCCATTATTACAGTGAAGAGGTTTTTATACACTCACACACATAATTTTCTCAGCACCTCTGAAAACACGCATAGATCTTGGATGTTTCTACAGATACTTCCACGTGCATGGGATTATTAAAAGACAAAAAAAGGGTAAAAAAAAAAAAAATAGGATGCTGAGCCATGTGAGCCATGTCTACATCTCATCTTATAAAATGTACAACACATAATTACCTGTCTGCCACAAGATGCGTTCATCGCCTGTGAAGAAAAAGCATTACTCACTAGATCAAAGAGGCTCTTCCTCATCTTACAAAAACAGATGACGCCACCCACAGCCAATCCACAGCAAATGGTGACAAGCTCCGGGAATCGGACCCGATAGAGAGAATTGTGAAATATCCTAAATGATCATGATTAAAAGAAATTTAGGTTTTTCTATTTTTTTTTATTTATTTTTTTTAGACATGTATGTGAATGTAGCCAGTGAAACCAACTGTTGCGTAAAAAAGTTTCTTAACCACCTCACCTCAAACTGAGGAAAAAAAATGTTTTTTTTATATATTTTTTGGGCATATTTAGTATAGCAAAAAGTAAAATTATTTTTTTTTTTTTTTAAACTTGTCCCTCTTCTTTTGTTTATAGTGCAAAAAATAAAAACCGCTGATGTGATCAAATACCACCAAAAGAAAGCTCTATTTGTGGGGACAAAATGATAACAGTTTCATTTGGGTACAGTGTTTAGCTTGGTGTACAGTGTATGGCTTGGTCAGGAAGGGGGTGAAAATGCCCTGCCCCTTCCTGACCAAGCCATTTTTCAGCTTTCAGCACTGTCACACTTTGAATGACAATTGCGCGGTCATACAACACGCGTATTCTTCTAGATATTTTTGGTAAAAAATATCGGACACTTTTGACACACTTTTGACACATTTTTGGGACCATTCACATTTATACAGCGATCCGTGCTATAAAAATGCATTGATTACAATTATAGTATAAATGTGACCAGCAGGGAAGGGGTTAACCACTAGGGGGCGCTGAAGGGGTTAATATGTTCCCTGGGAGTGATTCTTACTGTGGGGGGAGGGGACTCACAAGGGGAGGAGACCGATCAGTGTTTCTCTGTACAGAGAACACACCAATGGCTCCTCTCCTCTGACAGGACCGTGGATCTGTGTGTTTACACACACAGATCCACGGTCCCGCTGTGTTACCCGTGTGTTATATGCCCGTCGGACATCGCGGCCGCTGGGCACACGCATCAGGTGCCTAGTGGCACGGCGGGCGCGTGCTCCCTGGAGGGCCAGGAAGGGGAGGACGTCATATGAGGTCCTCCCGCCCTGAGAGCTGCGCTGCCTGGCCATCAATAGACAGCCGGCGGTCAGCTACTGGTTAAAACAGACCTTCCTTTCCATTTTCTACTTCAACATTAATATTAATATTACTCCCTCAAGGAATTCTCACATCATTTTTTTTCTTAGGCAAGAATGACATTCCCCCACCAGGGAGCTTCGGGGCTCTATAGAAGACACTGCACATTTTTTGGGGGGGTCACTGCTTCCACAGTCCTGTTTACTTCTTTAAAGAGAAGCTGATCTTTTTCCCATTATTGACGTACTGATGTACTTTATTTTATATTTTTGGTTTGCTTTTTTCAATTGGCTTTTCTTTGTCCAATTGGGCTGCTTGACAACACATGCTGGGATCCAATCACAATTGTTTTTCAGCTGTTTGCAATCACTTTCATCAATTACTTCATCATGTGATATGCCCTTTTTGACCTATATATTTGATGTTTGTTTGAAAGATAGCCAGCTATGAGTAAGCACTGATTCTAGTGCGAAACGCGTCAGTATGGAACCCCTTTTCCTTTGCTGTGGACCATTTGATGTGATGTGACCCTTGAATTTTAATAAATAACACAGGATTTTAAGTCTTTTTCCAGAGTTTTTCTGCCATTTCCTGCCTATTGTGTATGTATCAGCCAGCACCTGGGGCTCCTTGATAGGAAGAAGAGCATCCGCCCTGGAGGGCTACCCTGGAGCGGTGGTTCCCTTTCTCTATTGACGTACTGTACTTTGTTCTGCCCTATCTATGTAGAGGGTTGGTATCTTTGTAGAAGCAGGGCTTTGCTTTCTCATGTTGGAGCCTCCAACAAGGAAGACACAGCACTGACATCACAAAATTTCAATCCATATCCCCCTGAGATTAGCAGTCAAAGACAGCTGTACCTTAAATTGGGCTTACACCAGGAGAATTTTGTTCAAACATTCATATGGAAATTTAGAAAAAATCATTTATTAGAGCATTCAATAGTACAATTATAGACTCAATATATTTGTATGGAAACCCTAAAAAAAGGTTGTTTAATTGCCATGCCATTGTTTTCAATTCTATATTTGATTTCAGGATGCATATGTGCATTACAAATACAATTTTTCCCTTTCACAGCCAGACGTTCAGATGTGAGGAAATTTCCGTCCTTCTCTTTAGATTTTCCTAAGGAAAAAACAATAGTCAATTTGATGTCATAAAGTATTAGAAAATCAAATGATTGTTCCAAAAACAAACAGAAATTCTACTAGTGTATGGGTAGCTGTAGATCCCACACTGAGGCTTAAAAAACAGGAATGCCTAGGCACCCTTTGATACCAGGAAGTGTACTGCTATTCTTCAGGAGAAATTTCAGATAAAGGAACACAATTAACATTTATAGACGTTGTTCCCTGTAACATTGTAACCCTTCACTTTTTTGAATTCACACTGTTTGCACTGCCAAATACTGCTCCAATGCAGAGTAATCTTCAAACCAAGTTTCTTCTGAAACCGACACTTCCAGGAGTCCCAATCTTCTGTGCCCCCCACTCTGCTAAGTACTGTAAATATTCCTGCTGACCCCTTCATAGAGGATTAAAAATAACTCCTAAAACTGCAGAGGTTATAAGTTATGGTAGTGGGTGTAGGTATAATTTCAGGGTGCAACTGTCAAGGGCCTAAAGGGTCCAGGGGTTCAATCTAGCTTATCCTATTCTCCTAGTGAAGTGCATGAGGACCCCTAGTATGCAATAAAATATTGTGTAGCAGAAGCTTTCCAGGGTGACGGGATGATGTTTGAAAGCTCTAACCATAGCCCCTTCTTGGGCGATTTTGGTGCTTATTTTGTTATGCTTGAAAACGCTAATAAAAATTCTTGAACCAGAAAGCTCCAACTATAATGCCGCATACACACGGTCGGAATTTCCGATGGAAACAGTCTCATGGGAGCTTTTCATCGGATTTTCCGACCGTGTGAATGCCCATCGGTCTTTTTCTGTCAGAATTTCCGACAGACTTTGGATTGAGAACCTGTTCTTAATTTTTCCGACGGAAAACCTTTCTATCAGATTTTCCGATCGTGTGTATGCAATTCCGAGACGCAAAAATCCGACGCATGCTCGGAAATAATTTGACGCGTGCTCAGAACATTAAACTTCCCTTTTATAGTGCAGTCGAGCGTTTTTTTAAGGCGTGGTGTTATTGACTGTCGGAATTTGGTGTGACCGTGTGTAAGCGAAATTCCGTCGGAATTCCGACAGGAAAACCATCAGAGCTTTTTCTGACGAGAATTCCGACCATGTGTACGCGGCATTAGGCCAGATCCCTAAGACGATAAGATGGACATGGTGTAACAAAGTCTAGCCAATTCAGGTATGAGCAACTCTGAGTGAGCAAGGCTAGGCTTGACCTGTGTAGTGAGTCACACTGACTTCCATGATATAGTAGTGAAGAGAGCACAGCTTTACTTGATTATGCAACTTGAAACACCAGGAATGACAGAACAGTGAAACAGAGCTCTTTCCAGGAATGCAGCAGTCAGTAACACGTGTATAGGTCAGTGCATGCAGGTAACTGGTATATCATTTCACTACAAGTTCCAGTAATAATGGACTGGCAGCTCATCGTCATCTGATTGGGGTACTCATCAGAATGATAGAATCTGCTTCGGGTACTGCAAAAGGAAGAAAGAAGTCCCAACAATCCTTGTTGGCTTTTAGTAAAAAAATGTACTGTCCAATCACATCATCTAGATCAGGGATCCAAAACTCTTTGTTTCATCAACACTTTCATGACATTTCAGATCGTTCATCGACTCCCAAACATTTATAATATAAAAATAATTTTATAAATACTACCAAGTGTATGTATGTGCGATTGCCCGGGAACACAGCAGGACTGTGGATCTGTGTATGTAAACACACAGATCAAGGTCCTGTCAGAGGAGAGGAGACTGATGGTGTGTTCCCAGTACAGAGGAACACCGATCGGTCTCCTACCCTAGTGAGTCCCCTCCCCCTACAGTTAGAATCACTCCCAGGGAACATTCATTAACCCCTGCGGCGCCCCCTAGTGTTAACCCCTTCCCTGCCAGTCACGTTTACACAGTAATCAGTGCAATTTTATAGCAACGATCGCTGTGTAAATGTGAATGGTCCCAAAAATGTGTCAAAAGTGTCCGCCGCAATGTCACACTCACGAAAAAAATCGCAGATCGCCGCCATTACTAGTAATAAAAAATAAAAATGCAATAAATCTATCTCCTATTTTGTAGACGCTATAACTTTTGCGCAAACCAAAAAATATACGCTTATTGCGTAGAAGAATACATATCGGCCTAAACTGAGTAAAAAATTATTATTTTTTTTTTTTAATTGGATATTTATTATAGCAAAAAGTAAAGAATATTGTGTTTTTTCAAAATTGTCTTTCTTCTTTTGTTTATAGCGCAAAAAATATAAACCGCAGAGGTGATCAAATACCACCAAAAGAAAGCTCTATTTGTGGGGAAAAAAGGACGTCAATTTTGTTTGGGTACTACATTGCACGACCGCGCAATTGTCAGTTAAAGCGACGCAGTGCCGAATCGCAAAAAGTGCTCTGGTAAGCAAGGTGGTAAAATCCTCCGGGGGTGAAGTGGTTAAAGCAGATTACACAGCACAGCGCTTGTGCTATGTAATCTGTCCCCCTCTAAACTGTTAAAAAAAAAACTACACCTATCACTTCCTATTATTAAAAAAAAAAAATACCTTTAATTGTCACTGCCAGCCCTTCTATTAGAGGCTGGCATAGCTCACTATGTAAAGCATTTTTTAAAACGAGTGTTGTAAATACAGATGACTCGCGGCCGCTTTACAGCTTTGAGACAGGGATTCTGCGGAGGAGGCGAGCGGTCACATGGTCTCCCCGGCTGACGTCAGAGGGAGATCAGGGCCCCTTCCGCAGAAGCCATCCGTCACAGCTGGAAAGCGGCCGCGAGTCACGTGACCTGAAGACAGCTAAAAATCGGTATTTACAACAATCGTTTTAAAAAAATGCTTTACATAGTGTGCTATGCCAGCCTCTAATAGAGGGGCTGGCATAGACCGTTACAAATGGGTTTACAAACCCTTTAATATCAGTTTAACTTCTGTTGAAAGGACAAGCTAAAAAAAGTTTTGTTGATCAATAGCTGTAGGCACTGAATGGTGTTTTCTGATAGTGGAGAGATCTGCTGTCAGAATACAATGTCCCTGCTGGCGAGTTTCTCCATCCACCTCATTTGTGTGGATGGAGGAATCTGTGTTTTTTTTCATTCAGCCCACAGTTTTTTTATATCTCCCTCTATTCTCTAATCATTTTACATACCCATTCCCCAATTCTATCCTAGGCAAAAATGTTCTATGGCGAATAGACAATCTCTTATTAAGATAGATGAACACATTATGAAACATTCTTGGGCAGGCAAAGAGATACAGAGAACCTACAGCAGGGGTTGGCAACCCCCGGTACATAAAGCCTCCTTTGGCAACCACCGGAACTCGACTCCCTCCCCATCAGCAGAGCAGCGCAGGGAAGTGTCAGTGAGACACTAATGCATTCCAATTTCAGAATTCCCCACTGCACTGAGGGGGAGGCACTGAGCCCCCACACATTGTAAAAGATGGGAAACATTGTTTGGTTCTCTAACTTTGCTGTATCTGCGATCGTCAGCTTTTGTGATGGGGAAGAGATTGGGTGTAGTTCTGCTGGGGGGGGGGGGGGCGATCCCTGTTTCCAGGAGGAGGAGGACTGTCATTGCCCACTGCTAAAGCCAATCACAGTCCTGCTAGCCCCACCCACCATCTGGAGGAAGATGAATCGCTTGGTTGCCACTACCAGTCTCAGAAAGAAGGGATTTCACTGATTGAGAAAACCACAATCAGGTGACAGTTTGTGGAATTACTGTTGAGCTTCTGGGAACTTTGTTGAAATTATTCCTGAACCTTTGCATCACTTACTACTGAACTCCGGCACTCTGTGTCCCTTTAAGCCACAGCCAGTATTCAGCAAAATGAAAATCACCCAACTTTTGCACTTTTTCTTAGCTGTGGGGGCCCAACTTATGATCCTGCACACAGGCCCACTGCTTTCAGAAAATGCCCCTGATCTGAGCTCATCATTGCCCATCCATTCCAGATGCTTGTATGTGACATCACATACATCACATACATCACATACAAGCACGTGGGCTGGATGTAAGAGGTGGATCAGTGGGAATGAGTGTGCCAGGACAGGTATATGTGTCTCATCTTTGCTTCCTTTCACCACTCTGCATATCATGCATATCATAGATGAGAAGAGGGTACAGCGGTGGGGAAAATGAGCAGGAGGGGTTCAGAGGTGGGACAGAAGTGCAGGAGGGTACAGCGGTGGGGCAGATGTGCAGGGAGGTACAGTGGTTGAAGAGATGAGAAGGGGGTTCAGCAGTGGGACAGAAGAGCAGGGGGGTTACAGTGGTGGGACAGATGAGCAGGGGGGTACAGTGTTGAGGCAGATGATAAGGGGGTTCAGTGGTAGGACAGAAAAGCAGGGGGTAGAGCAGTGGGGCAGATGTGAAAGGGGGTGTATTCGTGGGACAGATGAGCAAGGGGTTACATTGGTGGGGCAGGAGAGCAGGGGGGGGGGGTACAGAGGTGAAACAGATGTGCAGGAGGTACATTGGTGGGGCAGATGAGAAAGCGTGTTACAGTGGTGGGGCAGATGAGCAGATGGGTTCAGTGTTAGGACAGATGAGAAGGTGATTCAGTAGTGAGATAGAAGAGCATGGGGATAAGGCGGTGGAGCAGATGTGCAGGGAGGTACAGTGGTGGGGCAGATAAGCAGGGGGCATACAGTGGTGGGACAGAAGAGCAAGGGGGTACAGTGGTGGGGCATATGTGCAGGAGGTACAGTGGTGGGAGGGATGAGAAGGGGGTTACATCAGTGGGGCAGAAGAGCAGGGGGGTACAGAGGTGGGGCAGATGTGCAGGAGGAACAGTGGTGGGGCAGATGTGCAGGGGGTTACAGTGGTGAAACAGATTTGTAAGGGGGACCGTGATCTGGGGTGTGAAGGTGCATGAATGTGGGCTGATCTGAGGCATGAGAATGCAGGATGTTAATTTCTCACTATTACTCAAGTCGTTTACAGCATTAACTTTATAAAAAATCCTTTTCATGATTGAGATTTCAATTTCTTTAAAAACATTTTTTGCCACACTGTGCTCAAAAGGTTGCCTACCCCTGACCTACAGCATACTAATATTTACTAATTGAAGTAAATGTACTTAGATACATTTGTTGTCCCTCTGTACATCACATTATATTTGTATCTATGGGGTTGATTTACTAAAACAAGAGAGTGCAAAATCTGGTCCAGCTCCGCATGGTAGCCAAAAATCTTCTAATTTCAGCTTGATTAGTTAAGCTTTGACAAAAAATCTGGAAGCTGATTGTTTTCTATGCAGAGCTGCGCCATATTTTGCACTCTCCAGTTTTATTAAAAAGTAAATCAACCCCTATGTGTCTTTTGAACAATACTTTACAGCAGGGGTGTCCAAACTTTTGACTTTCTTGGGCCCCATTGGAAGAAGAGGAATTGTCTTGGGCCACACATGAAATAACACTAACTAAAGATAGCTGAAAAGCAGAAAATGTTGGGCAGGTCACAAGTTAACAATCACTGATATAGATAATGTAACTATCTGAGTACAAAAACTTTATTATTTTGTAATATATTTTACTGTAAAAGAGGGCAACGTAAAACGAGTGCGATATATTTTACATAAAATTCCCCAAAAAATCAACATTTTAACCACTTGCCGATCAGCCGCCGTCATTATACGGTCGGCTCGGATGCGTGAATTGGCGTACCTGTAGTACGGCGGCTCGCGCAGGCACAGTTGTGGACAGACGCGCGCCGCCGGCGGCATGCTCTTGCTCCTGCTACACGCTGCGGGAGTGGCATGCCCATGGGTCAGGCAGACTCGATGTCCGCCGGCGATCCGCAATAGCCTAGTACAGAGGCAGGAGGGGGATCTGCCAGTTTAAACAAGCGGATCTCCGTTCTGACAGTAATGGGAACAGGGATCTCTGTCATGTCCCAGTGAGCCCACCCCCCCTACAGTTAGAATACACCTAAGGAACACACTTAACCCCTTGATCGCCCCCTAGTGTTAACCCCTTCCCTGCCAGTGTAATTTTTACATTAATCAGTGCATTTTTATAGCACTGATCAATGTGATAATGTCACTGGTCCCCAAAAAGTGTAATTTGGGGTCAGATTTGTCCCCCCGCAATGTCGCAGTCCCGCTAAAAATCACAGATCGCCGCCATTACTAGTAAAAACAATAAAAAAAATAAAAGCCCCTAAATCTATCCCATAGTTTGTAGACGCAATAAATTTTGCACAAACCAATCAATATACGCCTATTGCGACGAATTTTTTTACCAAAAATATGTAGAAGAATATATATTGGCCTAAACTGATGAATAAATGTTTTATATATATATATATATATATATATATATATATATATATATATATATATATATATTTGGTAATGAATTAGAGCAGAGACTGCGAGTCAGGCCATCTCGTCCACATCAGTGCCTGACCTCACAAAAACCTTGTGTAGAGCCTTCCCAGAAAAGTTGAAGCTGTTATAGCTGCAAAGGGTGGGCCAACCCAATAGTGAACCCTACGGACTAAGACAGGGATGCCAGTGGAGAGCAGTATGACCCCCTCCTCCCTGATCGGTGGATCGGGGGGGGAGGGGCTGGAGAATTGCGGGCATAAGGGGGGGCTGAGAGGTACCCCGCATGAGACAATAGGGTATGACATGCTGGGAATGTTGATGGGAGGGCTGGAGTGTGGCAGTTCACCACACCCACTTGGACTACGTAAGGAACTGGGAAGAGTGTATTATGACCAATGTTAATCCGGGTTTGTTTCCCCCCTTTCTCCCCCGTTCCCCGCTCACCCCTCCGGTAACGGAATCTGTATCTCATTTCCCTTCCCTATTAGAACACTATTTACACCTGATAGCCTGTGTTCCACACCAATGATTGTATATATACCCTGCACATGTAGAACATTTGTTGCAATTGAAAAATGATACACTGTACCGTTGTATTTCTTTGTATTTTTTCCTCATTTTGAAAATAAAAACCGTTTTTGTTAAAAAAAAAAGACAGGGATGCCATGAAAGTTCATGTAAAAGCAGGTGTCCCAATACTTTTGGTAATAAAGTGTATATCCAATTGTTTTGCTGATTGCCCTATTTTAGTGCACCTTTTTTTGCTAGAATATAAACTGATCTGAGTAGTTGCCATTGTTGCTTTGCCAGCTTTAAACAATCTCACTTTTTCTCTTTGGTGGTCTGCCTTGCTGCCTGAACTTACACCTCAACAACACCCAGAAACACATTAAAAAAACAGTTTTGGCTCATTTGTTGACCTTCAACAAAAATGGTGACACTCCCTGAGAATCCATACCCAGATGGCACAACCAGATCAACAGTACACCCCCAGACTAACAGATTGGCTTACAATGATACCTTCCTAGACCTTTGTAGGGACTGCAGAAACTACAAATATCCTGCTGAACAAATAAGAAAGGAAAATAATGAGAAAAGAACTCTAGTTGAACTTTTATAAATGACATCAACCCCTCCTAAAATATGATTTTAGCCCTGATAACTTTCAGCTGTTTTGGGATCAACACCAAAGATCTTGTATGTCTCGGGTACACACAGCCAGCGAGAGTGGCTCCGTTTGATGTTTAAGTAGTTGAGGGATTATTACACCATCTAATCACAGAAAGGTCAATAAGGTTTTGTGCAGAGCAGAAATGTATCTTTGTGGTTTGTCTAAGTAGCTGAGGTAACGGCTTATTGAGCTGAGATAATGAGTTTATTGGTCCTGGTTACTGTATTGAGGATTTAATGAGTGGGTAGGTGGTCACAATTAGTGGTTGATAAAGGCTACAGATGGATCTCAGTTTTTACAGAGCTCGTGTGCGAGATTTTCCAGATTTGCCACATTAGTCTCTGTAATTGCCCCTGGCTGTGATTGATATTTCTTTGTTTACACGAGGGTGACGCCTCCTTCAAAAGACATTTTCACAGCAGTCATTGTTGGACCAGGTACCTGATGCTGTTTGAAGCAGAAATGTAGCTTAAAGTAAGCCAAAAATGAACAGTTTACGCTGTAGACTATATTACCAAAAGTATTGGGACACCTGCCTTTACACGCACATGAACTTTAATGGAATCCCAGCAGCGCCGGACTGGCCTACCGGGATACCGGGAAATTTCCCGGTAGGCCGTCTGCTCTCAGTGCTCTGGGGCCGCTTTTATCTCTGGGCTTGGCTGACAGAACAGCAAAAAAAAAAATGCAGCGGCGCCGCGGCCGCCGCACTTTGTAATGCTGCCTGTGTGTGCGACGCGCGTGCCTGTATCTCCTCTTCTGATCCGGCACCGCCCCCCACTGATATGCCTGTCTGCCTCAGTAAGGGGAGGAGCATGAGAAGATTTCTAGATGCATTCGGCCCGTGCGGCGCCGCGCACGGAGGCACCGCCCATTTCTCCTTTCATTCGGCCCGCCCACTAGTCTGCAGTCTGCACGAGGAGAAGAGGACGGCCGCTCAAGGATCAGAAGAATTAAGGTGCCTCTCTCCCCCTCTCCCTCTCTCCCCCCTCTCCCTCTCTCTCCCCCCCTCTCCCTCTCTCTCTCTCCCCCCTCCTCTCTCCTCTCTCTCTCCCCCCCTCTCCTTCTCTCTCTCCCCCCTCCTCCCTCTCTCTCTCTCCCCCCCCCTCTCCCTCTCTCTCTCCCCCCTCTCCCTCTCTCTCTCCCCCCTCTCCCTCCCCCTCTCCCCTCTCTCCCTCCCTCTCCCTCTCTCTCCCTCCCTCCCTCTTGTAAAAAAAAAAAAAAGAGTGCATTTTTTTGCAGAGCGTTGCAGTTTCTTGGGGGGGCACAAACTGAAAATAAATAAATAAAACATCAATTGCATCACTGTGCCCCTCAAATGCATACCACTGTGCGCATCAAACGCATACCACTGTGCCCTCAAACGCATGCCACTGTGCCCGCATGCCACTGTGCCCTCATGCCACTGTGCCCTCAAACGCATACCACTGTGCCCTCAAACGCATGCCACTGTGCCCGCATGCCACTGTGCCCTCAAACGCATGCCACTGTGCCCGCATGCCACTGTGCCCTCAAATGCATGCCACTGTGCCCTCAAACGCATGCCACTGTGCCCTCAAATGCATGCCACTGTGCCCGCATGCCACTGTGCCCGCATGCCACTGTGCCCTCAAACGCATGCCACTGTGCCCGCATGCCACTGTGCCCTCAAACGCATGCCACTGTGCCCTCAAACGCATGCCACTGTGCCCATCAAATGCATGCCACTGAGCCCTCAAACGCATGCCACTGAGGCCTCAAACGCATGCCACTGTGCCCATAAATTGCTGCCCCTGTGCCTACCAAATGCAGCCACTGTGCCTACCAAACGCAGCCACTGTGCCCACCAAACACAGCCATTGTGCCCGTCAAACGCAGCCACTGTGCCCATCAAACGCAGCCACTGTAACATCAAACGCAGCCACTTTGCCCTCCAAATTGCCACCACTGTGTTCATTAAACGCAGCCACTCTGCTCTCAAACGCAGCCACTGTGCTCTAAAACGCAGCCACTGTGCCCTCAAACGCATGCCACTGTGCCCTCAAATGCATGCCACTGTGCCCATAAATTGTCACCACTGTGCCCATCAAACATAGCCACTGTGCCCATAAATTGCCACCACTGTGCCCATCAAATGCAGCCACTGTGCCCATGAAACGCAGCCACTGTGCCCATAAATTGCCACCACTGTGCCCATGAAACGCAGCCACTGTAACATCAAATGTAGCCACTGTACCTATAAATTGCCACCACTGTGCCCATCAAACACAGCCACTGTGCCATCAAACGCAGCCACCGTACCCATAAATTGCCACCACTGTGCCCATAATTTGCCACCACTGTGCCATCAAACGCTGCCACTGTGCCATCAAACGCAGCCACTGTGCCATCAAACGCAGCCACTGTGCCATCAAACGTAGCCACTGTACCCATAAATTGCCACCACTGTGCCCATTAAACGCAGCCACTGTGCCCATCAAACGCAGCCACTGTGCCCATCAAACGCAGCCGCTGTGCCCATCAAACGCAGCCACTGTGCCCATAAATTGCCACCACTGTGCCCATCAAACGCAGCCACTGTACCCATAAATTGCCACCACTGTGCCCATCAAACACAGCCACTGTGCCATCAAACGCAGCCACCGTACCCATAAATTGCCACCACTGTGCCCATAAATTGCCACCACTGTGCCATCAAACGCTGCCACTGTGCCATCAAACGCAGCCACTGTGCCATCAAACGTAGCCACTGTACCCATAAATTGCCACCACTGTGCCCATTAAACGCAGCCACTGTGCCCATCAAACGCAGCCACTGTGCCCATCAAACGCAGCCGCTGTGCCATCAAACGCAGCCACTGTGCCCATAAATTGCCACCACTGTGCCCATCAAACGCAGCCACTGTACCCATAAATTGCCACCACTGTGCCCATTAAACGCTGCCACTGTGTCCATCAAATGCAGCCACTGTACCCATAAATTGCCACCACTGTGCCCATTAAACGCTGCCACTGTGTCCATCAATCACAGCCACTATGCCATCCATCGCAGCCACTGTAAATATAAATTGCCACCACTGTGCCCATCAAACACAGCCACTGTACCATCAAACGCAGCCACTGTACCCATAAATTGCCACCACTGTGCCCATTAAACGCAGCCACTGTGCCCATCAAACGCAGCCACTTTGCCCATCAAACGCAGCCACTGTACCCATAAATTGCCACCACTGTGCCCATTAAACGCAGCCACTGTGCCCATCAAACGCAGCCACTGTGCCCATCAAACGCTGCCACTGTACCAATAAATTGCCACCACTGTGCCCATCAAATGCAGCCACTGTGCCCGTTAAATGCAGCCACTGTGCCCATCAAACACAGCCACTGTGCCCATCAAACGTAGCCGCTGTACCATCAACCGCAGCCGCTGTACCCATAAATTGCCACCACTGTGCCCATTAAACGCAGCCACTGTGCCATCAAGCGCAGCCACTGCCATCAAACGCAGCCACTGTAACCATCAATTGCCGCCTGTTTGCCCCATCAAATGCTCCCAGTGTCCCCCCCCCCCGGTCACTTACCTGTCTCGGGTCAGCGCATTCCTCCACGCTCCCTCCAAGTCCTTAATGTCTTCTCCCTTCCTCTTCTGCTATGATTGGATGCCCGATAGGCATCCAATCACAGCACCTGATTGGCTGAGAGGCAGGTCAGTGTTAGGGAAGCGATTTGATTCCCTAACACAGCACTGTGTAAGCAGCGAACGCACAGCAGTGCGCCCGCTGTTTACCAATTTGGAAGCCTATTAGAGCCGACGGCTATATATATAATGCCCTATGTGCTTTTATATGCGTCTTATCTATATATAATGCACTCTTCAAATGTGCTTTAAAATGTATGGTTTTCCCTTTTATGAACAAGAAAATAATGACGTTATGCTGTTGGGCTGGTATAATAATGCTATGGGGCTGGTATGACATTTTTTCCAGGGCTGGTTTTTATTCCCAGTCCGGCCCTGAATCCCAGTCTTAGTCCGTAGGGTTCAATATTGAGTTGGCCCACCCTTTGCAGCTATAGCATCTTCAACTCTTCTGGAAAGGCTGTCCACAAGGTTTAGGAGTGTGTCTATGAGAATGTTTGACCATTCTTCCAGAAGCACATTTGTGAGGTCAGTCACTAATGTGGACGAGAAGACCTGACTCGCAGTCTCTGCTCTAATTCACTCCAAACTCGCTCATCCATGTCTTTATGAACCTTGCTTTGTGCACTAGTCCTAATCATTTGGTGGAGGGATTATGGTGTGGGGTTGTTTTTCAGGGGTTGGGATTGGCCCCTTATTTCCGGTGAAGAGGACTCCTAAGGCATCAGCATACCAAGACATTTTGGACAATTTCATGCTCCCATCTTTGTGGGAACAGTTTGGGGATGGCCCCTTCCTGTTCCATCATGACTGTGCACCAGTGCACAAAGCAAGGTCCATAAAGACATGGATGAGTGAGTTTGGGGTGGAGGAACTTGACTGGCCTGCATGGAGTCCTGACCTCAACACCTTTGGGATGAATCAGAGAAGAGACTGTGAGCCAGGCCTTCTCGTCAACATCAGTGCCTGACCTCACAAATGTGCTTCTGGAAGAATGGTCAAACATTCCCATAGACACACTCCTAAACCTTGTGGACAGCCTTCCCAGAAGAGTTGAAACTGTTATAGCTGCAAAGGGTGGGCCACCTCAATATTGAACCCTACGGACCAAGACTGGGATGCCATTAAAGTTCATGTGCGTGTAAAGGCAGGCGTCCCAATACTTTTGGTAATATATTGTAGATTAAAAAAAGCAGATGTTGCTACAATATTCACCTTCAATCCACATATAGAAACAATAGATGTTTTCAAGCATATGTGAAAAAGATCCACTGCTTCACTCAAAATTTTCATTCACTAACCACTTAGCCCCAGGTGTTGGCTTCCTTACAGATTGTCACATGTTTCATGCACGCTTACATGTTTCATGACTCTACAATTAAGCTCTCATTGAGCAAAATGAGTCAAAGGAGCAGCTCTGTTGAATTGTCCATGTACCAGGTGATTGATTAAATTATACATTTAGTAACAATATATTTTTTTTCCTGGGGGCATTCAACTTTAGGCATGCAGAGAATATTCAGGCAGTGTGCAGAGTTCACTGCAGCGAACTGTGGGTGTGCCAAAATTACACTAATGCCGCGTACACGCGATCGGAATTCTCGTGGGAAAAAACTCTGACGGTTTTTCCGACGGAATTCCGCTCAAGCTGTGTTGCCTACACACGATCACACCAAATTCCGACGGTCAATAACACAGCGGCATAAAACACGTTCGACAGCACTATAAAAGGGAAGTTTAATGCTTCCGAGCATGCGTCGAATTGTTTCCGAGCATGCGTCGGAATTTTGCGTGTCGGAATTGCATACACACGATCGGAAAATCCGATAGAAAGGTTTTCCGTCGGAAAAATTTAGAACAGGTTCTCAATTCAAAGTCCGTCGGAAATTCCGACAGAAAAAGACCGTTGGGCATACACACGGTCGGAAAATCCGATGAAAAGCTCCCATCGGTCTGTTTCCATCGGAAATTTCGACCGTGTGTACGCCGCATAACAGTGTGTGGGGCTTAAAATTTGAGCCTAATCACTGTGCACATGGTAACATATGCCACAGTCACTGTTCCTAAAAATATGCTTTAAGTACCACAAGCAAGAGTCAAAGAGCCGGTTCACACAGGGGCACCACGACTTTCGTAGCACGACTCACAGAGGCGACCTGCACACGACTTCAGCGGCGGCTTGCAAAATGACTTCTGTATAGAAGTCAATGCAAGTCGCCTGAAGTCGCCCCAAAAGTAGTACAGGAACCTTTTTCTAAGTCGGAGCGACTTGAGTCGTTCCTATTAGAACGGTTCCATAGTACAGGACGGAACGCGACTTGTCAGGCGGCTAAGTCGCCCCTGTGGGAACCGGGTCTTAAAGATGTGTACAGATCCTTAGCACAATCATTTGTGAAAATTAAAACCCTTCCATTACATATGCTTGCTGTGCACAGCCTAAAGAAGAATGTTAGTCAGTAGTCACATAGTCCGTGGTCAGGACTATATCATATACAGCCCAATGTACAGAGTGCATTGGTAAAAAGCATGAAATAAACAGCATAGTGTATATAGTAAATGGTTTAGCTCAGCGGTTGAGAAATGTTAGCGCACAAAGTGGAGGGGTCAAGAAAGCAGAATTCACAGGATATTAGACAGTGTAGAACAAAATTAACCCCCTCCCCAAGCCAAATCTCCCCCAGTACAGATCTCTCTCCTCCAGTACAGATCTCTCCCCTACAATATAGATCTCACCCCCCTTCAGTACAAATCTATTCCCAGTACAGATCTTTATCCCCCCAGTACAAATCTCTTCCCAGTACAGATCTCTCTCTAATACAGATCTCCCTCCCCTCCAAGTACAGACCCCCCCAGTACATATCTCCTCCCCAGTACATATCCACCCCTCCAGTACAGTTCTTACCCAGTATAGCTCTCCTGCCAGAACAGCCCCCCAGTACAGCTTCCCCCTCCATAATCCACTGACTGGGCCAGGCAGTTCAGATTGAGAAGTCTTCCGTCTTCCCTCAGCTGGGTCATGTAATCTGAGAGATGCTAACAACACAATAAAGATTACAGAGATGCATTAAAGAGAGGCCTGGAGTAGAACCCCAAGGCAATAAACGGATGGCCGGCATGACAGGGGTTAAAGGGGATTGGGGCACAGGGAGCTAATAGTAAGGGGAGTTTCAGGGGCATTACTCAGGGCTGTTCAATGTTGTATGGGGGCTGGGTGGAGCTTTGGAGGGAAGTAATTAGGGGACGGAACAAGGGTGTGGTCTCCAGTTGGAAGGAAGAAGAGTGTGGAACAACTTTCCACCCTGCCCTACATTTGGTGGGTATTTTGAGTTTTGTGGACTTGAGTGTCCTGGGGAGCCGGTTGTGGCAATTGGCGGGGTGCAAGGTCCTTTTAGGTCATATGGGCACAAAAAGGTTTGGTGTAGGGACCCGTCTGAGGTACGGCTCCCAGTTGGTGTATGGGTACCTGCTAGTTGTCTCAGAGTCAGTGTTTTTTGTGACTGGAGGCCTTAGAAGTGACTGAAGAAGGAGCGTAGCTCCGTAAACGCGTCGCCTATTGGCTCCCACCACCGGAAGTGACGCCATCTGTCTGGTTGCCAGTGACCGGAACTATCAGCAGTGAATGACATAGCCACCTTTCCGGATACACGCTGCTACCCAGCAAATGGATAATATACACTTTACCGGACATCAGTCAGCTATTGCCTATACGCCTGACAACTAATGTACATTTGTGAGTACCGAATTCACAGTTCTCATTAAAGCATTTTTTAATTATTGCACTTAGAGTGACGCCTCTGTTTAACTTCCAGTGTCCTTAGAAGTGACTAGCAGGTACAGTTTTTTTTTATGCCTAATGGGACCTTGGGCTCCTTTCTTAAATTTCTTTAATAACCCCCCCCCCCGGGCTCCCTCGCACCGTGCTGGGCACCATGATGAGCATGATGCATGCATGAGGCACATGCATGATGAGCTAGACACATCACACAGACCTGGCAGCAGAAGCTGGATAGGAGGGACAGCATGTAGGGAAACTGACCCCCTCCATTTTCTTCCTGCAGGAAAATGGAGGGGATCAGTTTCTGTACATGCCACCCCTCCTATCCAGGTGTACGGGGGCCACATGGACCCCCTAGAGTATAGGGCGGGGTCACAATTGCGACCTCTATGACCCCTGTTGTTACACTCCTGGTTTCCACCATCAACACAAAATATAGTAATGATCAGCCTCCTGGCTCTCTTTAACAGCACCGTTGCTCAGGCTCTGGCCTCTGTCTGTCTTGTCCCACACTGCACTATGCAGATGTGCACACCTCACAGGATACTCCCTTGTAACCACACACACAAACTCCTCAGGAAGGTGGAGCCCTGAACTATGGTCAGGTCCCAGATTGTAAAGGCTATGAACAACTGCACACGGAACCCTCTGATTACTGGCAAGACCCGGACCCTGGGTTGGAGAACCTTTGTCACTTTCTCCTACATTTTTACCATGGCAGGGCTTGGCACTGCCACAATGGTTATTTGAGACATGAGAGCTTAGAATTGTTTGTTTGTTATCAGCTTAAGCAAATTGTGTGTATCTGTTGTTGTGACCGAGATAAGGATCAGATTTAATTTTATGGCAAATTACTGCAGAAAACCAGTTAATTCCAATAGGGTTCACATAGTTTTTCTTTCCACTATATCTACAGGCGATTGGACACTGGCAAGCTTTTGAGGAAATGCCCCCTGGGTGCCTCCCCTTTAACCCTACCCCACTCTGTAAGTCCTCAGTTTTATTCCAGGTGTCCTAAGGTGTTGAACCTCTTCTCAATTCTCATGGAGAAAAAACTCAGCTTAACTAGTCTATTATTTTATCTTTGGATTCTTTAATCAACAATTCAATCAACTCCTTGACTGTTCATACCACAATAAAAGCAGTGATCCCAGATCAGTGCAACCTCAGTAAAACCTTGTGAGCCATACCCAGACTCCATGCCATGGGGACGGCCTGTAATGTTGCTTTGGGCAGTGGATCCTGCATGGATGTAGGATCTCTGCACTTTTTGCAATGTCTGTAGTCAGCTGCAGGGTGCTATACAGGTCCAGGGCCATGGTTAATCTTTATAGAACAAACCTGAAGTGCCTTTTGGTGGTATGTCAACAGTGAAAGATGAAGCCTGGACTCTATATAGGGTCCAGCATTGTGTACAAGTAAGGTCCTATATCTACACGCCTAGTCTTGGGTGGAGGACCAGGTGTTACATAGTTACATAATAAAAACAATATAAAAAACGGTCACACCAAATTCCGACGGTCTGTAACACAGCGGCATAAAACACGTTCGACAGCCTATAAAAGGGAAGTTTAATGCTTCCGAGCATGCGGCGAATTGTTTCCGAGCATGCGTCGTAATTTTGCGTGTCGGAATTGCATACACACAATCGGAAAATCCGATAGAAAGGTATTCCGTCTGAAAAATTGAGAACAGGTTCTCAATCCAAAGTCTGTCGGAAATTCCAACAGAAAAAGACAGATGGGCATACACACGGTTGGAAAATCCGTTGAAGAGCTCCCATCTGACTGTTTCCATCGGAAATTCCCACTGTGTGTACGTGGCATAAGTGACAGAGTCCCCTATAATATTGCACCAGCGCTCTTGTCAATTTAAGGCGGATGCACTCACCACATATGCAGAAAATGGCACGCTTCACATAAGATGAAATAAAAGTTCTTATATGGAAATGTTGCGATACAGTTCAGTGAAATCATATGTTAGTTATTGAGCGTGAAGATGTACCTTCCACCAAACAATCCACCACGTGAGATGATCTCCCCTTTGGGGATGCACTCACCACATATGCAGAAATAATGCGCCTTAAAGCATATCACTGAAACTCCACCGCTTTGAAAGAACTCCCACCCGATTTAGAGACGTATTATGCAAGGGACCGTGCAGAAAAAACAAATTGGCCACATAGTGTAATACTGTTGATAAATGTTTAATGATCCCCACAAACAACCCCTTTCAATATATACGTACAAAAAATCAAATAACTCAAGCAATGAATGTGCATGTGCAAGATTCACCCGTTTAGCCGGCAGTAGCAAAGGAGCGTCTGTGTGCACCAGCGATCCGATCCTACTTCCTTTCTGGTAATCCACCTGTCCGTGAACCACACACGTCACTTCCGGTAAACTACGGACATCACGTCTCTGACGTGTTTCGTCACTTCCTGACTCCATCTGAGCCCTCAGACGAATATATATATATATTTTTTTTTAAGAAGAGTCCCTAGAGAATAAAATGGAGATTGTTGCAATACTTTGTGTCACACTGTATTTGCGCATCTGTCTTACAAACTACATTTTTAGGGAAAAAATACACTTTTTTGAATTAAAAAAGAAGAAAACAATAAAGTTAGACAAATTTTTTGCTATAATGTGGAAGATAATGTTACGCCGAGTAAATTGATACCTAACATGTCATGCTTTAAAATTGCTCACGTGGAATTGCGACAAACTTTGGTATTTAAAAATCTCCATATTCGCATTTTACATTTTTTTTACAGTTTACCAGTTTAGAGTTACAGAGAAGGTCTTGAGCTCAAATGCTTTAACTCTTGCTTTAACGATCGCGGCGATACCTCATATGTGCAGTTTAAACACCGTTTACATATGTGGGAAAGACTTGTGTATGCATTCGCTTCTGCGAGTGAGCTCGGAGAGAGACAGGGCGCTTTACATTTTTTTTTTCTTATTTATTTTACTTTTTATTTTTACACTGTCCCTTAAAAAAAAATGTTTTTGATCACTTGTATTCCTATTACAAGGAATGTAAACATCTCTTGTAATAGAAATAAGCAGGACAGGGCCTCTTTAATTTGAGATCTGGGGTCAAAAAGACTTCAGACCTCACATTTACACTTAAAAGCAATAAATAAAAAAAAGAAAATGTAATTTTAATTTTAATTTTAGTAAAAAAAAAAAATGGGCCCTATGAGGCCGGAGGTGACGTTTGACGTCGATCCGGTCCTTCGAAGGCATAGAGTCGAGTGGGGGCCATCTTGCCCTCACTCAACTTCCTGCCTATCAGGTCATCAGACCCGATCATTTCTGGCACTGCTGATCTTTCCGGTAAGTGGTGGAAACGCCCGGGAATCGGGGGGGGGGGCATATCTTCCACCTCCCATAAAAGTGATCCGGTGACGAATCTGCCACTGGGACCACTTTTATGTGAAAGAGGATCGCTCACCGTGAATAAATGTACTGGGGTTATGGCAGCTATATGCTGTCATAACAACGGTATATAACGTCAAATTAGTGACGTATATCCAAGGTGAGCAGTCCGGAAGTGGTTGTTTAAGCACCTGTGCAAGATAAAGGAAAAAACCTGCAAACATGGCCTGTTGGGGTACTTGAGGACTGAGGTTGAGAACCACTGCTTTAGAACCATCAGGGAAATCCCCCTAGATGACCTCTCCTACAAAGTGGCCTTTTTGGTTGCTATCACGTCTGTCAGACGTGTCTCTGAGTTGGTAGCACTCTCTTACAGAGAGTCCTTTCTCATTCATCAGAATGACATGGTAGTCTAACACCCAACAATCTTGAAATGTGTTGTGTATAGTTTTTAATAAATTCCTATATTTTAGCAGTTGACTGTTCTTTATAAGGCACCCTCGTCTACCATTTCAGTAATACATTTAAAGGCACAGCCGCTTTGAAGGCTTTCCATGAGATGAACAGTAACTCTCCCCCGAAGTCCGGCACTACCTCACGCATCTACACCAATAGAGGGAGGTGACCAAAACAGGGAAAACACAAGGAAAATGTTCTTACAATGGCTTAATCTTAGGATGCCCCTTCTAACCTGGCTACCCTAGTCACTGGCCCATGGGTGACATTATGATAAATACAGCACTGGATGTAGGCACTGGTGTTGTCTACAAGTCACGGTGTGGGTCAGGGTAGTGTGTGGTGGTTAGGCTGTAGACTCAAGAGGGGTATGTTTTCACAGGTAAATGCCTGGGTTGTTTAGGTGTATTGTGATGACCAAA
This sequence comes from Lithobates sylvaticus, assembly GCA_028564925.1. Lineage (NCBI taxonomy): Eukaryota > Metazoa > Chordata > Amphibia > Anura > Ranidae > Lithobates > Lithobates sylvaticus. Next base: position 157,263,909 of record CM053029.1, on the reverse strand, counting down.
ACAGGTCTTTAGAAGAGATTTTCTTTGAAAGGGCTCTCACAGTCAGAGTCTTGACTTACCATACAAAGCAGCGGTTCTACACTCAGTGTTTTCACAGAAAGCATGGAGTAGATCTCTATGTTTATATCTGAGTCCGCATCAAAGCATTTATCTCCCCTATTCCTCCAAGACCCGAGAGCTGAGCCATTCGAACCCCAAGAGCAATAAAGAAAAGTGCTCGGAAAACACAGCTTCGCCCGCTGTTTGCTCTCCAAACATTTCTGTGTTTTCAGGATCGGTGCTGAGTCTGTTCCTGGACGGACTAAGCCTGACCTCTCACTCAGAGAACCGGCTAACCAGCTCAGCTATCCCACACCTTCCCCTGTCACCTGCTCCTCTCCCAACACCGCACAGGAAGAAGTATAACCTGGAGAGTGACATGTTTTTCCTCTCTGTTATCGCCCGGTGACGCTGGGTATCGGCCAAAGAATGCAATCCTTATTACTCTGCGGCACTCCATTATAGCCTACTCTATCCACAGTACCGTGGAATGGTATTTAAAGGCAAAGCAGACAGAATTTACAATTGTGCTTTTACCAAAGACTTATAATAATCACAGTTATACTTGTAAAAGTTTCAGGTGTTGTATCAGTACTGAAAATATTAGAAATAAAGGTGTCATTGCACAGGTGACTTACATACAGGTGACTTTTAGATATGTAGCCTCTACTGTCATTTGATTAACTTACCTGTACAGTGTATCTTCTACCTTTCTCTTTATTTATCACAACCGTACAATGCATCTTCTATCTGTTTCTGTGTATATCACACCTGTACAATGTATTTTCTGTTTGCCCTGTGAATAACACACCTGTACAGTGTATCTTTTATGTCTCTGTATAAATCACACCTGTACAGTGAATCTTCTACCCATCTCTGTGTATATAATACCTGTACTGTGTATTATCTACCTGTCTGTGTATACATGCAGTATCTCTTAACTGTGCAGTGTATCTTCTATCTGTATCTATGCATGTCATATACATACAGTGTATCTTCTACCTGATCTGCAAATTACACACATACCTTATACTATACCTGTGCCTGTATATATTACATATACTGTGTATACCTAGGTGTACCTTATACCCGTCTTTGTGTATATTACACCTTTACAATGTATGTTCTACCTGTCTCTGTATACAGTTGTGCCCATAAGTTTACATACCCTGGCAGAATTTATGATTTCTTGGCCATTTTTCAGAGAATATGAATGATAACACAAAAACTTTTCTTTCACTCATGGTTAGTGTTTGGCTGAAGGCATTTATTAATCAACTGTGTTTACTCTTTTTAAATCATAATGGTAAAAGAAACTACCCAAATGACCCTGATTAAAAGTTTACATACCCCAGTTCTAAATACCGTGTATTGCCCCCTTTAACATCAATGACAGCTTGAAGTCTTTTGTGGATGAGGTTCTTTATCTTCTCAGATGGTAAAGCTGCCCATTCCTCTTGGCAAAAAGCCTCCAGTTCCTGTAAATTCTTGGGCTGTCTTGCATGAACTGTACATTTGAGATCTCCCCAGAGGGGCTCAATGAAATTGAGGACAGGAGACTGAGATGGTTACTTCAGAACCTTCACTTTATTCTGCTGTAGCCAATGACAGGTTGACTTGGCCTTGTGTTTTGGATCATTGTAATGTTGGAATGTCCAAGTACGTCCCATGCGCAGCTTCCTGGCTGATGAATGCAAATGTTCCTCCAGTATTTTTTGATAACCTACTGCATTCATCTTGCCATCAATTTTGACCAAATTTCCTGTGCCTCTGTAGCTCACACATCCCCAAAACATCAGCAATCCACCTCCGTGTTTCACAGTATGAATGGTGTACCTTTCATCATAGGCCTTGTTGACTCCTCTTCAAATGTAGCATTTATGATTGTGGCCTCAAAAGCACAATTGTGGTCTCATCACTCTAAATTACTTTGTGCCAGAAGGTTTGAGGCTTGTCTCTGTGCTGTTTGGCGTATTGTAAGCGGGATACTTTGTGGCATTTGCATAGTAATGGCTTTCTTCTGGCGACTCGACCATGCAGCCCATCTTTCTTCAAGTGCCTCCTTATCGTGCATCTTGAAACAGCCACACCACATGTTTTCAGAGAGTCCTGTATTTCACCTGACGTTATTTGTGGGTTTTTCTTTGCATCCTGAACAGTTTTCCTGGCAATTGTAGCTGAAATTTTAGTTGGTCTACCTGACTGTGGTTTGGTTTCAACAGAACCCCTAATTTTCCTCTTCTTGATTAGAGTTTGAACACTGCTGATTGGCATTCTCAATTCCTTGGATATCTTTTTTTATCCTTTTCCTGTTTTACACAGTTCAACGACTTTTTCCCGCAGATCCTTTGAAAATTCTTTTGCTTTCCCCATGACTCAGAATCCAGAAACGTCAGTGCAGCACTGGATGAAAGATGCAAGGGTCTGTCAGGAGTCCAGAAACACATTGACCTTTTATATACACACACTAATTACAAGCAATCAGATCACAGGTAAGGATGGTTACCTTTAATAGCTATTTAAACCCCTTTGTGTCAACCCGTGTGCATGTTATCAGGCCAAAATCACCAGGGTATGTAAACTTTTGATCAGGGTCATTTCTAATGCCATTATGATTTAAAAAGCGTAAACACAGTTCATTTATAATAAATGGCCAAACACTAACCATGAGTGAGAGAAATGTTTTTGTGCTTTCATTCCTATTCTCTGAAAAATGGCCAAGAAATCATAAATTCTGCCAGGATATGTAAATTATGAGCACAACTGTATATCACTACTGTGGAATGGGTCTTCTTCCTGTTTCTGTATATATCACCCCTGTACAATGTATCTTCTACCTGTCCTGTGGATAGACATACCCATACAATGAATTTTTTTACCTGCCTCTGTATAAGTCAAATCTGTAAAGTTTATCTTCTACCAATTACTGTGTGTCTCACGCCTGAACATTGTATCTTCTATCTGTCGCTTTGTATATCACACCTGTACAGTGTATCTTCTACCTGTCTCTGTATATATTACACTTGTTTACTAACTACAAGTCTCTGTATATATCACAACTGTACAATGTATCGTCTTCCTGTTTCTGTGTACAATACAACTATACAATGTATCTTTGTTTTGCTTGCGTCAATCTAGCAAGGTTACTTTGCGGTATAAGCAAGGAAGCAATCTTCTATCTGTCTCTATAATACACTCAGTACCGGGACAAGGTCATCTAGAGCCCAGGGCGAACATGCCAAACTGCGCCCCCCCCCAACCAAGATGTATGAGCACAAAAACTCTGAGCACACTGAGCACTAATCTGCATGCTTATATTCCCCCTCCTCCCAGTACAAATCCACTCCCCTGCTGAAATCCCCCCTCAGCACAAATCTTTGCACTCCCATCCCGCAAACACCCCAGCTAAAATGCCCCCTCCAAAAAAAAAAAAACATAAACGCAAATCCTTTAACCCTAAAATTTCTCCTCCTAGTGCACATCCCCCCACTTAAAATCTCCCCCCAGCACAAATTTCCCCCAAATCCCCCCTCCTAGCACAAATCTTCTTACCCCCATTTCCCCTCCCTACACAAATCCCCCTAAATCATCACTCTTAGCTCCGCCCTCCCCCCAAATGCCCCCTCTTAGAATATTTACCCCCTGTTGCCCCCCAAATTCCCCCCCCCCTTCCAACACAAATCCCCCCATCTCCTTGTGGCTCCCCCACCTCACATGATACCACAGTGCCCAGGGCAGCTGCCCATCCTGCCCACCCTTGTCTGACCCTGAGTGTACAGCTTGTATAACAGTGTCAATTTGCTGTCCCCTCAAAATAACTCAACACACAGCCATTAATGTCTAAACCGCTGGCAACAAAAGTGAGTACACACCTAAGTGAAAATGACCAAATTGGGCCCAATAAGCCATTTTTCCCTCCCCGGTGCCATGTGACTCATTAGTGTTACAAGGTCTCAGGTGTGAATGGGGAGCAGGTGTGTTAAATTTGGTGTTATTGCCCTCTTTCTCTCATACTGGTCTCTGGAAGTTCAACATGGCACCTCATGGCAAATAACTCTCTGAGGAACTGAAAAAAAGAATGAGCTACAGCACGATGGCCAAGACCATACATCGGCTTAACAGGACAGGTTCCACTTAGAACCGGCCTCGCCATGGTTGACCAAAGAAGTTGGGTGCATGTGCTCAGCATCATATCCAGAGGTTTTCTTTGGGAAATAGACATATGAGTGCTGCCAGCATTGCTGCAGAGGTTGAAGGGGTGGGGGGGGGGCAGGGGGGTCAGCCTTTCAGTGCTCAGACCATATGCTGCACACTGCATCAAATTGGTCTGCATGGCTGTCCTCCCAGAAGGTAGCCTCTTCTAAAGATGATGCACAGGAAAGCCCTCAAACAGTTTGTGAGATACTGTATCTTTGGACACAGGCACAATTTTTTTTCCAGGTATTCATCAAAACATATTCAAGCTATAGTTATATAATGGATATGGACTTAAAGTGCAGACTCTTGGATTTAATGTGAGGGTATGTACATCCAATTCGGAGGAAGGGTTTAAGAATTACAGCTCTTAAGAATAGCCATCCCCTTTTTCAAGGGACCAAAAGTAATTGGACAATTGAATCAAAAGCTGTTTCATGGCCAGGTGTGGGCTACTCCTTCGGTATTTCTTCATCAATAAGCAGGTAAAAGGTCTGGAGTTAATTCTAAGGGTAGTATTTGCATTTGGAATGTATTGCTGTGAATCTACATCATGCGTTCAAATGAACTATTCATGCAAGTGAAACAGGCCATTGCAAGGTTTTTAAAAATGAAACAAATCCATAAGAGAGATAGCAGCAACATTAGGAGTGGCCAAATCAACAGTTTGGTTTATTCTGAGGAAAGAACACACTGGTGAGCTCAGCAACATAAAAAGGCCTGGACATCCATGGAAGACAACAGTGTTGGATGATCGCAGGATCCTCTCAATGGTAAAGAAAAACCCATTCACAACATCCAGGCAAGTGAAGGACACTCTCCAGGAGCTAAGCCTATCATTGTCAAAGTCTACAATCAAGAGAATACTTCAAGAGAGCAAATACAGAGGGTTCAACACAAGGTGTAAACCCTTCATAAGCCTATAGAATAGAAAAAACAGATTAGACTTTAACAAAAAAACATCTAAAAAAGCCAGACCAGTTCTGGAAAACTATTCTTTGGACAGATAAAGCTAAGAATAATCTGTACCAGAATGACAGGAAGAAAAAAGTGTGGAGAAGGCTTGGAACAGCTCATGATCCAAAGCACACAACCTCATCTGTAAAACATAGTGGAGGCAGTGTAATGGGCACGGGCATGCATGGCTTCCAGTGGCACTGGGTCATTGTCACTGGGTGTTTATTGATGATATGGCAGAAAACAGAAGCAGACGGATGAATTCTGCAGTGTTTAGAGGTATACTGTCAGCCTAGATTCAGCCAAATACAGCAAAGTTGATTGGACATCACTTCACAGTACAGATGAACAATGATCCAAAACACACTGCAAAAGCAACCCAGGAGCTTTTGAAGGAAAAGAAGTGTAATATTCTGCAATGGCTGAGTCAATCACCTGATCTCAACCCAATTGAGCATGCATTTCACTTGTTGAAGGCAAAACTAAAGGCAGAAAGTCCCACAAAGAACAACTGAAGACAGCTGGACTTGGAGCCTGGGAAAGCATCAGAAAGGAGGAAACCCAGTCTTTGGTAATGTCCATAGGTTCCAGACTTCAGGCAGTCATTGTCAGTAAAGGATTCTCAAAAAACTATTAAAAATGAACATTTTATTTATGATTATTTTTATTTGTCCAATTACATTTGAGCCACTGTGTATAAAAATGGTTGCAGTTACTGAAATTTGTACTTGATATTTATGTTCAACCCTATGAATTAAAGCTGAAAGTCTGCACTGCAAATGCATGTGGATTGTTTAGTTTTAATTTTATTCTGGTGGCATACAGAGCCTAAAGTATGAAAATTGTGCCTGTGTCCATATATATGGACCTTATTGTATATCTTTTACCTGTCTCTGTATATACAGTGAGGGAAAAAAGTATTTGATCCCCTGCTGATTTTGTACGTTTGCCCATTGACAAAACAATTATCAGTCTATTCTTTTAATGGTAGGTTTATTTTAATAGTGAGAGACAGAATAACAAAAATATCCAGATAAACACACTTCAAAAAGTTATAAATTGATTGGCACTATAATGAGTGAAATACAGCGTTTCCCCGAAAATAAGACCTACCCTGAATATAAGATCTACTGTGATTTTCAGGGAGGGCTGCAATATAAGCCCTACCCCTGAAAATTAGCCCTAGTTTAAAGTGGTTGTAAAATCCTATAATTCATTTTATTACAGTAGTATATAATGTAAATTGTCTATGTTTCTGTAATCTAATTGTGCAAAATACCTTCGGTACAGCGCCACTCGGCGCTCAGCTAACCTCCCATTGCTCTCCTCCTCTCCCCCCCCCCCCCACATCTGCAGTGCTCACAGCAGGGAAGAAAGTTCTGGCGGGTCATGGAACACAGCACGGTGCTAGAAGAAGATATTTGGCACAATTATATTACAGAAACATACACAGTTTACATTCCACTGGGGATTACTAACAGGCAGGGAGGGAGAGGGGGAGAGAAGACAGCACATGACATGATAGAACCTACCCCAAAAATAAGCCCTACTGTGGCTTTTGTTTCCAAAATGAATATAAGACCCCTTATTTTCGGGGGAAACATAGTAAGTATTTTGACCCCTTCACAAAACATGACTTAGTACTTGGTGGCAAAACTCTTGTTGGCAATCACAGAGGTCAGACGTTTCTTGTAGTTGGCCACCAGGTTTGCACACATCGCAGGAGAGATTTTGTCCCACTCCTCTTTGCAGATGCTCTCCAAGTCATTAAGGATTTGAGGCTGACGTTTGGTAACTCGAACCTTCAGCCCCCTCCACATATTTTCTATGGGATTAAGGTCTGCAGACTGGCAAGGCCACTCCAGGACCTAAATGTGCTTTTTCTTGAGCCACTTCTTTGTTGCATTTGCCATGTGTTTTGGGTCATTGTCATGCTGGAATTCCCATTCCATGACCCATTTTCGATGCCCTGGCTGAGGGAAGGAAGTTCTCACCCAAGATGTGATGGTACATAGGCAGCATTTCTCCTCCTCCAAACACGACTAGTTGAGTTGACAACAAAAAGTTTGATTTTGGTCCCATCTGACCACAACACTTTCACCCAGTTCTCCTCTGAATAATTCATATGTTCATTAGCAAGCTTTAGACAGGCCTGTACATGTGCTTTCTGCAGTATTTCAGTCCTTAACGGTGTAGTGTGTTTCCAATTGTTTTCTTGGTGACTATGGTCCCAGCTGCCTTGAGATCATTGACAAGATTCTCCCGTGAAGTTCTGGGCTGATTCCTCACCGTTCTCATGATCATTGATCAGTGTATCTTCTACCTTTCTATTTGTATGTGTATCTAATACCTGTACTGTGTATTATCTACTGTACCTGTCTATATATATATCACACCTATACAGTGAATCTTCAACCTGTCTCTTTATATATCACATTTGTACAGTGTATCTTCTTCAGTATTATTAGTCCAATACTTTTACATGCATAAACAATAACATATTTGTCATTGTTTGTGTTCATAATCCTCTTGAAATTACAAAAAAAAAAAAAATTGATACAAAATATGAAACATTTGAAATCCCTGATTAACCACGTCAGCCCCGGAAGGTTTTACCCCCTTCATGACCAGAGCACTTTTTACAATTTGGCACTGCGTCGCTTTAACTGATAATTACGCAATCATGCAATGCTGTATCCTAACAAAATTTGCATCCTTTTTCTCTTACAAATAGAGCTTTCTTTTGGTGCTATTTGATCACCTCTGTGTTTGTTTGTTTTTGCGCTATAAACAAAAAAAGAGCGACAATTTTGAAAAAAAATATATATATTTTTAACTTTTTGCTATAATAAATATCCCCAAAAATGTTTTTAAAAAACAAATTTCTTCATCAGTTTAGGCCAATATATATTCTTCTACATATTCTTGGTAAAAAAAATCGCAATAAGCATATATTGATTGATTCTGCGATTTTTTGTGGTATTGTGACATTGCGACGGACAGATCGGACACTTTTGACACATTTTTGGGACCATTGACATTTATACAGTGATCAGTGTTATAAAAATGCACTGATTACTGTGTAAATGTCATTGATAGGGATGGGGTTAACACTAGGGGGTGATCAAGGGGTTAAATGTGTGTTCCCTCAGTGTGTTCTAAATGTATGGGGATAGGACTGAGTAGGAGAGGAGACATATCGCTGTTCTTACTTACTAGGAACAAACGACATGTCTCCTCTCCTCTGACAGCACAGGGATTTGTGTTTTTACACACGCAAATCCCCATGCTGGCGCTCATGCGGTGCTCGGGTCCTCCGGCGGCGCCCTCTGGCGGCTCTTAAAGGAAACCCCCGTACGGGTACGGGGTTTCGCGCAGGGGTGCCATTCTGCCTCTGTAAATAGACGTGAGCTGGTCAGGAAACGGTATTAAAGTGTCTTCTCTACCTGTCTCTGACTATATCACATCTGTGCAGTTTCTCCTCTACCTTTATCTGTCTATTTCACACCTGTGTAGTGCCTTCCCTACCTGTCTCTGTCTATATCACACCTGTGCAGTGTCTCCCATACCTTTCGCTGTCTATATCACACCAGTGCAGTGTTTCCTCTACCTATCACTGTCTATATCACACCTGTGCAGTTTCTCCTCTACCTTTCTCTGTCTATATCACACCTGTGCAGTGTCTTCTCTACCTATCTCTGTCTATATCACACCTGTGCGGTGTCTCCTCTACCTGTCTCTGTCTATATCACACCTGTGTAGTGTCTATATCACACCTGTGTAGTGTCTTCTCTACCTGTCTCTGTCTATATCACACCTGTGTAGTGTCTCCCCTACCTGTCTCTGTCTATATCACACCTGTGCAGTGTCTCCTCTATCTGTCTCTGTCTATATCACACCTGTGCAGTGTCTCCTCTATCTGTCTCTGTCTATATCACACCTGGGCAGTGTCTCCCCTACCTGTCTCTGTCTATATCACACTTGCGCAGTGTTTCCTCTACCTGTCTCTGTCTATATCACACCTGTGCAGTGTCTCCTCTTCCTGTCTCTGTCTATATCACACCTGTGCAGTTTCTCCTCTACCTGTCTCTGTCTATATCACACCTGCACAGTGTCTCCTCTATCTGTCTCTGTCTATATCACATCTATGCAGTGTCTCCTCTACCTTTCTCTGTCTATATCACACATGTGCATTGTCTTATCTACCTGTCTCTGTCTATATCACACCTGTGTAGTGTCTCCCCTACCTATCTCTGTCTATTTCACACCTGTGTAGTGTCTATATCACACCTGTGTAGTGTCTCCCCTACCTATCTCTGTCTATATCACACCTGTGTAGTGTCTATATCACACCTGTGTAGTGTCTTCTCTACCTGTCTCTGTCTATATCACACCTGTGTAGTGTCTCCCCTACCTATCTCTGTCTATATCACACCTGTGTAGTGTCTATATCACACCTGTGTAGTGTCTCCCCTACCTATCTCTGTCTATCTCACACCTGTGTAGTGTCTATATCACACCTGTGTAGTGTCTTCTCTACCTGTCTCTGTCTATATCACACCTGTGTAGTGTCTCCCCTACCCGTCTCTGTCTATATCACACCTGTGCAGTGTCTCCTCTATCTGTCTCTGTCTATATCACACCTGTGCAGTGTCTCCTCTATCTGTCTCTGTCTATATCACACCTGTGCAGTGTCTCCTCTATCTGTCTCTGTCTATATCACACCTGTGCAGTGTCTCCTCTATCTGTCTCTGTCTATATCACACTTTTGCAGTGTCTCCTCTACCTGTCTGTCTATATCACACCTGTGCATTGTGTCCTCTATCTGCCTCTGTCTATATCACACCTGTGCAGTGTCTCCTCTATCTGTCTCTGTCTATATCACACCTGTGCAGTGTCTCATCTATCTGTCTCTGTCTATATCACACCTGTGCATTGTGTCCTCTATCTGTCTCTGTCTATATCGCACTTTTGCAGTGTCTCCTCTACCTGTCTCTATCTATATCACACCTGTGCAGTGCCTTCTCTATCTGCCTCTGTCTATATCACACCTGTGCAGTGTCTCCTCTATCTGTCTCTGTCTATATCACACCTGTGCATTGTGTCCTCTATCTGTCTCTGTCTATATCACACTTTTGCAGTGTCTCCTCTACCTGTCTGTCTATATCACACCTGTGCATTGTGTCCTCTATCTGTCTCTGTCTATATCACACCTGTGCAGTGTCTTCTCTATCTGTCTCTGTCTATATCACACCTGTGCAGTGTCTCCTCTATCTGTCTCTGTCTATATCACACCTGTGCAGTGTCTCCTCTACCTATCTCTAGCTAAGCCCGAGTGCTTTCACACTGAGGTGATGCGCTGGCAGGACGTTAAAAAAACTTCTGCAAGCAGCATCTTTGGCGAGTGCTTTCACACTGAGGCGATGCACTGGCAGGACGTTAAAAAGACTCCTGCAAGCAGCATCTTTGGAGCGGTGAAGGAGCGGTGTATACACCGCTCCTCAACCACCTCTGCCCATTGAAATTAATAGGCAGCGCCGCTGGCAAAGCGGTGCTTTGCGGGTCGTTTTAACCCTTTTTCGGCTGCTAGCGGGGGGTTAAAACCTCCGCAAAAATGACGGTAAAGTGACGGTAAAAATAACGGCCTTTTACCGTCAACACCCGCCCGCTCCAGTGTGAAAGCAGCCTCCCTGTCTCTGTCTATATCACACTTGTGCAGTGCCTCCTCTACCTGTCTCTGTGCTCTGTACAGTGTATCTTTACCTGTCATTGTCTATATCACACCTATATAGCATATCTTAACATGTGCTTCACAAAATAGTATATATGTTCTACTAAAAAAGTAAAACATGACACAATTCTACACTATAGCTAATAGAAGTTTAATGAAAAAACATATTTTGGAACAAATACAAAAAGAATATAAATTGCTGCATTTTCAAGCAGTGCAGGCTCTAAAAACCTGCATGTTGGAAAAAATTCTAACAGGTTGTAGTTCAGTAAATTTCCATTCCGAACTCTTTGCCCCCTCTGTCCAAATCCTAGTGACCGGCAATCCACCGCAGCGCACCTGACACATCGTCACCGGCTCAAGATCCACTGTCAGCACTCTAGAGCCCCACACCTGCGCCCTACGCAGATCCGATTACCGCCTTTATCTGCCGTAAACCTATCTGAGCCTATTTTGAATTAATAGAAATTCCTGTCAGGGTGAGAACAAAACAAACGAAATCCCAAGTTAGGAAAGGGAAATAAACTAAGCATGGTGCAGCGGAGAGTGTGAGGAAGGGGAACGTGAGACATGGAGAAAGTGCAATGGAGATGGGAGGGGGGGGGGTGCTCAAAACTGGATATACTGGGGTTTATTTGCAAAGAGAATGATCATTCGCATGTTAGCTATACTAAACTTAAATCATGTAAACTTTTACCAATTTTTTTAGAAAATGAAAAATGTTGTTATGAATGATGCAACACTGAGTCCTGCGTAAACCTTGGTCCTCAGTTGTGCACATGTTCACTCAATTAATGCCCTGCAAATGAGGATTGTAACCTTAATAGCCTTTTTCTAGTTTTAGATTAAGAGTAAGGAAGGATTAGACTAGAAACCTATAGAACCCCAAACAGAATATTGGCATGCATTAAAGAGGGGATTAACTCCAGGGATAAAGCGATAATTCTCCCACTCTACAAGACTCTGGTCCGGCCGCACCTGGAGTATGCTGTCCAGTTCTGGGCACCAGTCCTCAGGAAGGATGTACTGGAAATGGAGCGAGTACAAAGAAGGGCAAATAAGCTAATAAAGGGTCTGGAGGATATTAGAAAGGTGCGAGCACTGAACTTATTCTCTCTGGAGAAGTGACGCTTGAGAGGGGATATGATTTCAATTTACAAATACCATACTGGTGACCCCACAATAGGGATAAAACTTTTTCATAGAAGGGCGTTTAATAAGACACGTGGGCACTCACTAAAATTAGAAGAAAAGAGGTTTAACCTTAATCGGTTCCCGACCGGCGCACACAGATATACGTCGGCAGAATGGCACGTACAGGCAGGAGGGTGTATATATAAGTCCCTCCTTAATGCCTGTCGTGCCATCGGGACCCCCGTATGTCGCGCCGGTCGGGACCCCCGTGAGGCCGGTCGCGGGTCCCGCGGACTCGATCGCCGCGGGGACACCCGCGATTGTCTCACGGGAAGGCAGAACAGGGAGATGTGGAAATAGACAGCATCTCCCCGTTCTGCCTAGCAACTAGTGACGCCGATCTCTGCTCCCTGTGATTGGAGCAGAGATCAGCATTCTGAAAATGAAGGTATCCGCGCTTAGGAATATAAGAACTGCTGCCCCCCTAGGGAACTACACCTAAATGTAGCAGGGATAAATTAGAATAGATAAAAGGGGTGTTGGCGCTGTTCAAAGTAAAGGATGTATAAATATATATATATAAGTGATAAAACCTAAAAGCTTCGGTGAATATAAAACGTGAATAACAGTTCCGTGAGGTAAAAGTACGTGAGAGAAGGTGCTATAAAAATAGGATGAGATAAAAAGCACATTGGTTTAGGGGTGTCCCAAACAACAACAACTCAGGATAAGATAAAAAGCACATTGGTTTAGGGGTGTCCCAAACAACTCAATATGTACAGTAAACCTGAGTATTGACAAGTGTTTGTAAAAAATGGCATCTATTAAAAATAATGCTTATAAACAAAGTGCATGTGCATACATATAATCTTTGCAACAAAGTGCATGTGCATACATATAATCTTTGCAACAAAAAATATAAAAAGGCTCAGATTAAAATCAATTAAGTGTGCTACCACTATAAGAATGTGGACGGCAAACTAAAACATAGGAGTGTGGAAATAAAGGTCCAATAAATTCTCGTATTGCTGGGTGCTATTATGTGGAGTGGATAAAAGTCAGTAAATCTATATTGGTCATGTATACACCACTTCACATCACCCAGAATATCATAAAGTCCACCATATAGTGTATATGGGACAGTGTAGAAAAAACAGTCCGTAGTTAAATGCAGTATATGAATTCCAATCTGGTGAAAAAAATATATGTGTGATTGGTCAGCTGCTGATACAGGATAACCCATCGAGACCAATCACACATATATTTTTTTCACCAGATTGGAATTCATATACTGCATTTAACTACGGACTGTTTTTTCTACACTGTCCCATATACACTATATGGTGGACTTTATGATATTCTGGGTGATGTGAAGTGGTGTATACATGACCAATATAGATTTACTGACTTTTATCCACTCCACATAATAGCACCCAGCAATACGAGAATTTATTGGACCTTTATTTCCACACTCCTATGTTTTAGTTTGCCGTCCACATTCTTATAGTGGTAGCACACTTAATTGATTTTAATCTGAGCCTTTTTATATTTTTTGTTGCAAAGATTATATGTATGCACATGCACTTTGTTGCAAAGATTATATGTATGCACATGCACTTTGTTTATAAGCATTATTTTTAATAGATGCCATTTTTTACAAACACTTGTCAATACTCAGGTTTACTGTACATATTGAGTTGTTTGGGACACCCCTAAACCAATGTGCTTTTTATCTTATCCTGAGTTGTTGTTGTTTGGGACACCCCTAAACCAATGTGCTTTTTATCTCATCCTATTTTTATAGCACCTTCTCTCACGTACTTTTACCTCACAGAACTGTTATTCACGTTTTATATTCACCGAAGCTTTTAGGTTTTATCACTTATATATATATTTATACATCCTTTACTTTGAACAGCGCCAACACCCCTTTTATCTATTCTAAGAGATCAGCATTCACTAGCTGACAGCCACGCCCCCCCACAGTAAGAAACACACCCCTAGGCATACTTAACCCCTACACTGCCCCCTTGTGGTTAACCCCTTCACTGCCAGTGTCATTTATACAGGAATCAATGCATTTAAATAGCATTGATTGCTGTATAAATGACAATGGTCCCAAAAATGTGTCAAAAATGTCCGATGTGTCCGCCATAATGTCGCAGTCACAATAAAAATCGCTGATTGCCACCATTACTAATAAAAAAAAAATAATAAAAATGCTATAAAACTATCCCCTATCTTGTAAACGCTATAACTTCTGCGCAAAACAAATCAATAATCGCTTATTGCGATTTTTTTTACCAAAAATATGTAGAAGAATACGTATCGGCCTAAACTGAGGGAAAAAAACGTTTTTTTATATATTTTTGGGGGATATTTATTATAGCAAAAAATAAAAAATGTGTTTTTTCAAAATTGTCGCTCTTTTTTGTTTTTAGCGCAAAAAATAAAAACCGCAGGGGCGATCAAATACCACCAAAAGAAAGCTCTATTTGTGGGAAAAAAAGGACGTCAATTTTGTTTGGGAGCCACGTCGCACGACCGCGGAATTGTCAGTTAAAGCGATGCAGTGCCGAATCGCAAAAAGGGGCCTGGTCCTTTGGCTGCAAATTGGTCCGGTCTTAAAGTGGTTAAACTACATAGAGGGTTCATTACTGTAATGCCCTGTACACATGATAGGATTTTCCGATGGAAAATGTGTGATAGGACCTAGTTGTTGGAAATTCTAACCGTGTGTAGGCTCCATCACACATTTTCCATAGGAATTTCCGTCACACAAAATTTGAGATCTGGTTCTCAAATTTTCCGACAACAAAATCCGTTGTCGGAAATTCCGATCGTGTGTACACAATTCCGGCGCACAAAGTGCCACGCATGCTTGTAATCAAGCAGAAGAGCAGCACTGGCTATTGAACTTCATTTTTCTCGGCTTGACGTACGTGTTGTACGTCACCGCATTCTTGACGTTCGGAATTTCCTACCAACTTTGTGTGACCGTGTGTATGCAAGACAAGTTTGAGCCAAAATCCGGCAGAAAAAATCCCATGGATTTTGTTGTCGGAAAATCCTATCGTGTGTACAGGGCATAGGAGCGGCAAGGATGTGGAACTCCCTTCCACAGGCGGTGGTCTCAGTGGGGGGCTTCGATAGTTTAAAAAAACTATTAGATAAGCACCTGAATGACCGCAAAATACAGGGATATAGTATATATAGTGTAATACTGACATATAATCACATAGGTTGGACTTGATGGATTTGTTTCTTTTTTCAACCTACTATGTAACTATGTAACCCCTGTTGGATTTTTAGTGTCTTACTGACAACAGTTTTACCAGTAAGGAAGTGAGGAAAAATGTGCTAGACAAACAATCCACACCATTAGAAAATGATGCATCTGAATGCTAGATGCATGCTCAGCCTGTGGTGGTACCATTTAAAGACAGTAATAGGCACACAGATCCCAAATTGGAATATCTAGATGTGCAAGAACAATAGCACCAGATTCAAAACATGTAAAGTCCAGATTTGATTTGATTTAGAATCTTGTATCATGAAAAGCCAACATGTTTCTGAGATTCAAAGGACCCCTCTTCATCAAGGCTTTAAAAGGTGTACTGAACAGTGGGATTCTAAGAGATACAAATATGATGGCTTCAAAAATGTCTGTCACCTTGGGAAAGGAGACTTGCATGTCCCCAAACATTGTTTCCTAAAAAACATGAGTAAAACATCATGTTAAACATCTTGGAGTGCTGTTTTTCTTCTATCCCTAGCATTAAAATGCTGATAGCCTTTCCTTATTCAACTAAAAAACACAATTTTTATTTGTTGCTGTTGGAAATTTTCTCTCACTTTCTGTCTGTCAAAACCATTGTCACTTTGATGGGAATACTCTCCAATAGAGCCACTGTCAGAAACATTCCTGGAATTTGTTTTCTGGAATGCTGCCCAGTATCTTTGTCATGGCACGCTGGACATCCGGAATGTGATCAAGTCTGTGTCTTTTTAGGGCATTTTTTTACATTTTGGAAACAGCCAAAAGTCGCAGGGTACTAAGTCAGGGCAATAAGGTGGTTGGTCAAGTTTCAAAATGGATATCTGGGCCAGGAACTCGTGACTACATAATGCATCACGTGCGGAAACTTTGCCAATGCGGAGAATCCACTTGTAAGGCCAGAGATCTGGTCTATTTGCTCTGAACAGATTCCCGTAACTTTTTCAGAATTTCCAAGTAACAATGTTGGTTGACCATTGTATCGTGTTCTATGAACTCGTAGTGGACTATCCCCTTATTAAAAAAAACACACCAGCATTGTTTTGAACTGAGATCAAGACATGCGTACTTTCTTTGTGTTTTTTCCGGATCATACTAGAAACACCATGTTTCATCATCTGTAATAACCCTATCACACACCTCTGTATTCTTCAAAAGATTGGATACAATTTGAAGAATACATTCTTTCTGATCACCATAGGCCTGTTGTAACAGAGCTAATGTTTCACTCGCACATTTGCCAATTTTCATGCAAAATTTGATGTTAATTCGCTGCTCCAGATTCCCTTTACTTATTTTCCACCAACAGCACAGCGCACACATGTAATATATCTTCTTCTACTACGACCCAGGTGAGTGCAAGTTAGAACACGCTCAAATGCAAATGGTCGTGTGAGTCACTACCATAGTTATAGTGCTAAGCTTTGGGCATTCCGGGAATTAAATTGTCACACCTCGTGCGTGTGTGTGTGTGTGTGTGTGTGTGTGTGTGTGTGTGTGTGTATATATATATATATACACACACAGTAACTCACAAAAGCGAGTACACCCCTCACATTTTTGTAAATGTTTTATTATATCTTTTCATGTCACAACACTGAGGAAATTACACTTTTTTATAATGTAAAGTAGTGAGTGTACAGCTTGTATAACAGTGTAAATTTGCTGTCCCCTCAAAATAACTCAATACACAGCCATTATTGTCTAAACCGCTGGCAACTAAAGTGAGTACACCCCTAAGTAAAAAATGTCCAAATTGGGCCCAATTAGCCTTTTTCCCGCCCCTGTGTCATGTGACTCATTAGTGTTAGGTCTCAGGTGTGTTAAATTTGGTGTTATCGCTCTCACTCTCTCGCACTGGTCACTGGAAGTTCAACATGGCACCTTATGGCAAAGAAGTCTCTGAGGATCTGAAAAAAAAGAATTGCTGCTCTACATAAAGATGGCCTAGGCTATAAGAAGATTGCCAAGACCCTGAAACTGAGCTGCAGCACAGTGGCCAAGAACATACAGCAGTTTAACAGGACAGGTTCCACTCAGAACAGGTCTCACCATGGTCGACCAAAGAAGTTGAGTGCACGTGCTCAGCCTCATATCCAGAGGTTGTCTTTGGGAAATAGACGTAGGAGTGCTGTCAGCATTGCTGCAGAGGTTGAAGAGGTAAGGGGTCAGCCTGTCAGTGCTCAGACCATACGCCGCACACACTGAATCAAATTGATCTGCGTGGCTGTTATCCCAGAAGGAAGCCTCTTCTAAAGATGATGCACAAGAATGCCTGCAAACAGTTTGCTGAAGACAAGCAGATTAAGGACATGGATTACTGGAACCATGTCCTGTGGTCTGATGAGACCAAGATATATTATTTGGTTCATGGTGTCAAGTGTGTGTGGTGACAACCAGGTGAGGAGTACAAAGACAAGTGTGTCTTGCCTACAGTCATGCATGGTGGTGGGAGTGTCATGGTCTGGGACTGCATGGGTGCTGCCGGAACTGGGGAGCTATAGTTCATTGAGGGAACCATGAATGCCAACATTTACTGTGACATACTGAAGCAGAGCATGATCCCCTCCCTTCAGAGACTGGGCCACAGGGCAGTATTCCAACATGATAACGACCCCAAACACACCTCCAAGACGACCACTGCCTTGCTAAAGAAGCAGAGGGTAAAGGTGATGGAGTGGCCAAGCATGTCTCCAGACCTAAACCCTATTGAGCATCTGTGGGACATCCTCAAACGGAAGGTGGAGGAGCGCAAGGTCTCTAACATCCACCAGCTTTGTGATGTCGTCATGGATGAGTGGAAGAGGATTCCAGTGGCAACCTGTGAAGCTCTGGTGATGTCCATGCCCAATAGTAACCCTCTTGGAAAATAATGGTGGCCACACAAAATATTGACACTTTGGGCCCAATTTGGACATTTTCACTTAGGTGTGTACTCACTTTTGTTGCCAGCGGTTTAGACATTAATGGCTGTGTATTGAGTTTTACACTTTTATACAAGCTGTATACTCACTACTTTACATTGTAGCAAAGTGTAATTTCTTCAGTGTTGTCACATGAAAAGGCATAATAAAATATTTACAAAAATGTGAGGGGGTGTACTCACTTTTGTGAGATACTATGTATATATATATATATATATATATATATATATATATATAAAATATATTACTTAGGTGTGCAAATTAGTTATAGAGTTATTGCTAACTTAACCCAAACATGCTGTGCTGTTGCTGCAAAATTTTTGCCAGGGCACCTAGGCATCAATTACCTCTGGTCATTTAAGGTTTTTAAAAAATCCACAGAAGTCACTTAATGACAATGAAAATGTTAAGAAAAAAAGTGTTAATGTTGTAAGAACAAGAGCTGCAGTAGCTGCATCTGCAACTGGGTCTTTGTTCTTAGAAACCTGACCCCTGATTAACGCGATGCTGGTAACATGATCTGGAGAAGAGCTGTGCAAGGAAGCGTTATTGTTCACATACATGACTTGATAAAGGAGGCCACGCCTCCGAAACACATTGTCGTGGTAACCGTAACACTCCCCATGCTTCTCGGTTCCCTGGCAATGGAGCACAGCGCCTGCTGGACCGGGCGTGTGCGCAATCGCTTCGGCGCGCAGAGGACTGGCGTTTTCGCCCATAGCTGACAGGATGCTCTATTGAGAACTTACACAAGCCCTGGATCTTACAGCGGCCATGGAGAAGAAGTGTTAAGGGTTGAGACATGCTGGTTTTATCTGGAATCATGCGAGTGCAATCTTTGGTGGCACATTTATATTGTTTTATTAATAAACTGTATTACACTAGGGTGGCTGTGTGCTCTCTTCCGCTTGTTTTGTTAAGGAAGCATTATTGGCCTGATTTCGAAATCAATGCTTTGCCATACATCCCCTGTGCTTGGTCATGTGATGTCACATTACTAGGCACAATTGATGCTTGAGAAGGCATCCCTGAGCTCTGAGCTGGCCCAATACCGCTTCCCTGTGCAGCCCTTTTCTTGATTCTGTGTCTATCATCTCCCTTACAAGTAGGTGTAAGGGCTGGTTTCCATTACCTGCATTGTCCTGCATTGTTCAACATAGTCAAAGCAAGGACAAGCCAATATACTTTGTTTTCAATGTTAAATGTTTTCAGTTCACACCAATGCCCTGTGTTGGTTGTGGGAAAAAAAAAACACTTGAGAGTAAATCACAGTGAATGACAAAAAAAATTACCGAATTTACTCACATTTGAATGAAAAAAAAACAATCAAAAAGTGCAAATCAACGCTAATGCATTTCATACACCTTCAAGCACATGCTGTAGTGCAAATGTGTTCTTGGAAGCAGCGAGGGCAGAAAAAAACGAGGACAGAAAGGAGGTAGCTGTTATGACACCTGTCCTCTTAATTTGGAAAGATTTTCCTTGTCTTCCTGCTGTGCATCCCAGACAGAAAGTAAAGAAAATAGGCCTACAGGAGGCAACAATAAACATCTCGCAGAAATTCTAATGGCGCGTACACACGGTTTGAAATTTCCGACAACAAATGTCCGACCGTGTGTAGGCTCCATCGAACATTTTTTGTCGGAATTTCCGACAAATAAAATCTGAGAGCCGGTTCTCAAATTTTCCCACAACAAAATCCGTTGTCGTAAATTCCGATCGTGTGTACACAATTCCGACGCACAAAATTCCACGCATGCTCGGAATCAAGCAGAAGAGCTGCACTGGCTATTGAACTTTTTTCTCGGCTCGTCGTACGTGTTGTACGTCACTGTGTTCTTGACGTTCGGCATTTCCGACAACATTTGTGCGACCGTGTGTATGCAAGACAAGTTTGAGCCAACATTCGTCGGAAATAAAGCCAGGATTTTGTTGTCGGAATGTCCGATTGTCTGTACGCGGCATAAGCCTTTTCTGCTCAATCCAGAACTTAGAAAAAGGTTTTAACAATAGACAAGAGAGGTATATTGTTCTATTTTGCATTAAAAAGTTAAAGATTTTAATTTCTTATATTCTATATTATTTTATTGAACTTGTCCTCTCCCTAATTTATTTACAGTACTTTTGTTACAATCTACAGTATATCCCCATCCTCTTGTCCTCTGTTTTCCTCAATTTAATCTCTTCTTCTCTCCCTGTATCCATTTCATCTGGCTCTTCCTCTCCTGTCCCTAAGCTGCCCTCTCTTTCATGTCCCTGTGTCGGGTCTCTCCTCACTTCTTTCCCTGCCCGGTGGTCCTGCGATTTGCACATCCGGACACAGCACAAACACTCGCAGCTCCCAGAAAAAACTCCTTCTCGGCCCAAGAGAGAGAAATTCCTCAGAAGTGATTCCAGGCTGAGCCAGAAAATGGAAAAAACCAAAAGTAGAACAAGCGGCCTTTCTGTGAAAGTGCAGACGGGAGGGAGAGAGCGCCGAGCTGGGAGGCTGTGTGGGAGACTGGCCCCCCAATACTTGCTAGAGAGCCCCCCGAAACTTAACGAACGGATCCACAGTGCAGTGTGAAAGGGGGCTTGGATGATGCAACTTGTGAAATAGAATTTAGAGAAATCTTTTTTTGGTGGGTAGTTCATTCTCAGTATCTGAAATTCCTTGTATAGAAAATGTTCTACTATGTACATAAAAAAATACACAGTTTTTGTAAACCAAACCACCCCTGTGTGTTGCTTTAGCATGGCAAATATAAACTGAAAACATCTCTTCCTGGACAACACCCTATACTGATTACACCTCCCACATCACACTCTGTACTACATATACTTCCTCCTAGAAAACAACCCACAATAAATACACCTTCCGCACAATCCCTATACTATATGTACCTCCTCCTAAGAAACAACCCACTATTAATACACCTCCAGCACAAACCCTATACACCTTCACACCTACACCTAAATAAAAAAAAAAAAAAACATTGTATATACCTCCCACACAAAACCTATACTATATACTGTATACTCTCACTGCGAGACATCCACCACTAAATATACCTCCTGCACAATCCAGGACTATGTATACTTCCTCCTACAAAATGCCCTATACAGATTGCATCTCCTACACCACGTTACATACTATATATTTTTTCACTTAATTTTTATTGAAAAAGATTGGGAAAGTAAACATACAGGCAGTACGCATTGGGTTTTGGTGTAAGGTAAAGTCAATGTAAATAAACATTATACCAACAACATAACAGAAAAGCCTAGTCATAACAGACTCTACTCACCAGCATAGTTGACCAAGAGCCATGAAGGCAAGAGATTGAAAGTAAATAACCCATTGGACAATAAGGGCCAGCATGATCACAGTGATCCTAACTAACGCACTATAACCCATAGTAACTGGTAGAATATTATCACAAAAAATGCCACTGGCATGTTAGAAGTTAAAGCTATAGTATAATACAAAACCGATATGTAAGTTATGAATGATTGGGAGAACGTAACCACTTGCCTGTGGTCACCTGCAAATGAGTAGAAATAAGGGGAGTTGAGGAGGAAAAAGGCCCACCAGTCCGACAGAGGGAGTCTACAAAAAGTCAACCAAGAAAGAAATGAAATAGAAAAAAAAGAGGGGGAAATAGGGAAAAAAAGGGAGAGAATATAGGGAGAAACCCCAGAGGCATGTGCTAGCTATTGCCAAAAAATAGCATATAATCAAAGCACGCAGTCAATTGGGAAAGGGAAGGGTGGGAAATGATCGAGCAAAGGCTGCCAGGTACGTAGGAATTTCATGTGGGTATTGTTGAGAATCGCTGTAACAGTGGCGGCTGGTGGGGGGGCACAAACAACCACCCCCGAGCGTCCAGCAGCACACCCCCAGCCCCCCCGCTGTCTGACGGTCGGTCCGGCACCTACCCCATCTGATTGGCCAGGAGGAGTATCAGTCTTACAATAGTGAGTATTCATTCGCTGTTGTAGCACACCTGGGTTGGCCCCATTCGCATTCTCTGCACCCCAAGCCCACCCCATTTTGAAGCCTGTTAGAGCCTCTGGCTCTAATCAGGTGCTTAAAAAAAACGCCATTTTAATTCATGCATCTGTCATCCTGCAAGGGGCTGGACGTTGGATAGGGGAAGGCAGCAATGGATAGAGGGGGCGGCACACATGCGCCCTTAATGGGCAGGTCGCCCCTGAGCTGTAAGCCTTTCATTAATTGTACTTTGTGCCTGGTGTTTTACCTCTTCGATCCTGAGGACCAGTGATTTCCATGCCTTTTCTATCATCTGTTTCATCGCCATGAAGATATGAGTGATTAATGTGCGTTCTCGGTAAATAAAATGTCCCATCGGTTGGTGCAGGAGCGCTTCCCAAGAATTCTTTTGTAAATTGGTATGGAGTATACTTGTATCCACAATCTCCTAACTTTAGGACAAGTCCACTTGACAGCTTTGGAAGCAAGAGCAGTGGATAAGTGGAAAGGCAGCACACTATCCTAGCAGGAGTGTACTGTAATACCATTGAGACATAACTTTAAAATAATTCTCCAAAGCCAGGACGCTGCATGGGGATTTAAATAGGACATCTCAAATTTTGTTTGAGGTTTTGGGAAGCAACTTTGATGCCCCTAAAGAAGTCCTTTTGTTGACGAAACCGGTCGGGCTGAGCTGTATGTTCCTGCTATTGTGCATTTGTACATACTGTTTTTACTATGGATACGTGTAAGTGCAATACTTTATATTAAATGTAACCCTTAAGAGGTTTTACACTAGTGTTTTATGTTTTATTTGGATCTGGTTGCACGATCGTTGGTTGGGTGGAGTCCCCTGGATACTCTGGAACTGATCATGACATGGTTCCTTTATAAATCCCCTACTGATGACCTCTATCGGGATATATACATCATGCCTGTTTGACCCTTCGTAATAAAGGGTCCAGGCTCTCTGGTAAGAGTCCAACTTATTGTGGTGGTAGAGTGTTCATTTGGTGAAGGGATTGGATGCTACTTATCCACAGTTGAATCACGGAGTTTGCCAATTGACCATTTGTACTTTTTTCAGTATTTTTTAATATCAATCACTGTAGCGCAACACACCTTTATTTTGTTTCATGTTTTTGTGGTAATATCTCACATTTGCGGTGCTGATTTTTTTTCACACTGAATTACCTTTCACATGCGCAGTATTATTTTTGCATTAACGTTGCCTCAAAGTCATGCTCCAAGAGTATACATTATATCAGGACCTGGACATCAATTTTACACTTAATAGAGTGAAGAAATTTAAGTGGAGATCCAGCCCCCTCGCCAAAAAATTTAAAGTCAGCAACTACAAATACTGTAGCTCCTGACTTTTACTTAGGGCACTTACCTGTCCAGGGATTCTGCGTTGTCCTCACCCAAGCCAAATCTTAAATCGGCTCTCGGGTGCTGGGGCTGCCCTCTTGAATAAGGTAAACCGTCAGTGAAGCCTTGTGGCTTCACAGCTGGTTTCCTACTGCGCATGCGCAAATTGTGTTGTGCTTTCTCAATGGGCCAGCTGCGGCGAGGGCCGAACATTCAGCTGAGTTCGCTGCGGTGAACTCAGCAGGAAGTGGGAGCGGATACTTGTCAAAACCAGGTACCCGCTCTCCTCCCCCCACAAGGTGCCAAATGTGGCAACAAGGGAGGGAAGAGGCAGACAAGTGGAGCTTTCCCCTTTTGGGTGGAGCTCCATTTTAAGCCTTGAGTTCTAGGGTTTGACCGACACCTTGACTCAAAAACTGTTGAAGGTTGGGTCCTATTGTAATTTTTGAGCAGTTGAACTGCTTTTTGAACAATACCGTGGTCCATCAATGATAGCTCTGAGCATTTTCCATGCCAGGGGTGGTGGGAAGAGAGGACATTTGAATAGCTGCAGTAGTGGTAAATGGGGGGAGAGCAAACAGGCTGAAAGTTTTACAGAGTCCCATATCGCAAAGGTGTGTGTTAATGCTGGGCTTAAAGGATTCGGGCAGAACAGTGGGGAATCCATGATATTGAAGAAAGAGGGATTAGGTCAGTGTCCAATACATTTATGAAAGTCCATTGGGGAGCCACTTTGCCAGCATGCAATTGAACTAAGGGGGCAATTTGTTGCTTAAACTCCTTGGTAGCGGTTTCCAATTCCGCGTCCAAGCAGGCTATGTGGGCCTGTCTTTCCATTTTGCGTTTCAAAGCATGTTGGATTATATGGCCTTTAATCACCACATTTATTCGGCAGGTCCTTCACTATGTTGTAATGGGACAGCATAGAATCATTCAGGCTCCACAAGTTTGAGATTGAGAGATCTGCAAGTAACCAAAACGGGGTTGTGATCAGACCAAGGCAGTGTGAGAATGGGAGCAGAACACAGCTGTAGAAACAAATTGCTGATGGACATATGCGTGGTCAATCCAAGAATAGCTGGCCCGAGGGTGAGAGTAATAAGTGTAGTTAGGGTGAAGTTCCCCTCTAAGCGTACAAGGCCTGAGCTTTCCATAAGATCCCTGTAAGCTTAGGAGTGGGTGTCAGAATGAGGTACGGTTGTGGAGGAGCGGTGTAGTTTGGGATTCAGGCTTAGGTTCATTAGGAATTTGCTGCTCATTGGGTGCTTAACAGGTGCAAATTGTGACTTTGGTGTCTACTAAGGAGCCCTGGAGCAGTAAGTAATGACCCTGGGGATTAATAAACTTTTGACATGTGAACGGGACTTTATTGTAAAAAGCTACCAGGACTCCACAATGTTTAGTCGGAGCAGTAGCATAATATATTTGTTTATATTTGTGGCAAAATACAGAGGAGTGGAGTGAGGGGCAAAATGTGTCTCCTGTATGCACACCAATGTCGATTTTATAGGAACAGAGGTACCTAAAAAACCTTGGTCCTCATACTATTTATTTTTCCGCCTACAAAACACCTTATACTGATTACACCTCTTACACCACACCCTCAATTATATATACACCTCTGCCTACAAATCATACCATACCGAATACACCTTGCCAGGGGCGGACTGACAACTCATGGGGCCCCCGGGCAATATGAGATTATGGGGCCCCCAGACAATCAGAGTTTATGGGGCCACACAGTATACACACACATGTACACACAGTATACACAGACAGTTTCTATTGGCTGAGAAGGTACTGGAGAGGTGGGGCAGCTATAATCTCTGGATTTTTAGACCAAAAGGATGTCGGTAAGGGATATTTCAGAAACGGATGTAAAAAAAATATAGATTTTGACATACTGTCCCTGGTTTTACTGAGGCTGGCAACCCTGATGGGGCCCCCTAATGGCCCGGGGCCCTCGGGAAGTGCCCGAGTGGCCCAATGGTCAGTCCGCCCCTGCACCTTGCACAAAACCTATGCTATATATACCTTCTCAAAACTTGCTATACTGAATACAACTTTCACACAATCTCTGGACCATATTTACTTCTTCCTATGCACCATCTCATACTGATTATGCTTCCTATACCTGTAGTAGAAATGCCTATTACAAAAAATAAACCTCCTGCACAAAGCCTATACTCTATACACCACCTTCTAAAATACACATTAATAGTTTAAATATAATTAGTCCGTAGGGTTTGAAGAGTAAGTACAAGTAATCTCAGAATAAACTGAGAATAAAAATATATAAATCACCATACATATATATCATAAACCCTTAAACGAACAGTGATGGACAAAGAATGTCCAAAGATAATGTCCAAAAGGTGTATCACTGGTATATAAAACAGTGAAGGTGAACAAGGCGATATAATGATGAGAATATCAAAAATGTGATTCAAAACAGTTGAAAAGTTGAATGAGCGTTAGGGTTATTTAAAGGCAAAACGTGCTTAGACTTGCTGATATGTGGTCCACCACCAGATAGTCAGAAGGCTTACTGGAAATATTGAACCCAAACAGGTAAACACCTAATGGGTCAATCAGGCTTGTGGTGTAACACACCCAGGGGAAACTGCCTCGGTAGACACTTCTGATTGGAAGGTAAACTCCAAGGTAAACTCCAACAGTGGACCTCAATGGGATGAGTATTGGACAGTAGAATGAATGAATTGTTTCTCCAATATAATATATTTACAAAAAAGAGAAGAAGGAAGGCACATAGTGTAATTCCGTTTTAAACCGGAGAACATTTATTAAAAAGAAAGGAAATACACTCACATTTTAGTAGATAAAAAAGCGCTTGTAATAAAAGCAGTAGCTTCAGCAGAGCGTTCCGGCGAGTTTCGTCTCATAAGACATTATCTGGGGTGCTCATCTACTGTAGCCACTGCACTTGTATAGTAAAAGGATACCCCCGTAATAAGCTACAGCTCCGTGGTGAGAATTTTGCTTGTCGGAATTGCTACAGACGATCGGAATTTCCGATAGAAACCTTTTCCGTCTGAAAAATTGAGAACATGCTCTCAAATTTTTGCTGGCGGGAATTCTGGCAGGAAAATTCTGATGGAGCCTACACATGGTCGCATTTTCCGATGAAAAGCTCTCATCGGTCTTTTGCTGGCCGAAATTCCCATCGTGTGTATGAGGCATAACAGTTCTTTCAGCTTCACTACAACTTCTCCTTGTAGTTCTTCCATACACTGAGCTCCCGATCTCACTAGACCGTCTGATTCACTGCCACTGAATCCCTTGAGCTCCTCCAATCTTCACAGTGTTATGTTCCTCAAGTGTCACCCCTGCTTCTCTGCTGGGTCCCTAGCTTGGCACTCTAGATACTTCTCAAGCTTCACCCACGCTGGCCTGCTTGGTCCCTGGCTTGACACACAAGGCTGCTCTGAAAGTGTCACCTTCACTGGCTGGGTCCCTGGTTTGATTCCCACTGAAGTCTCCCGATTCTTCACCGTCCCCGTTTGGTGAGAATGCTGCTCAGGTACTTGCCTCAGTTACTCACTGTGGTCCTTGGTAATAAGGCGGATAGTCCCTTACTAGCGGCAGCTTCCCCTCTACCTCCGACATGACAGGTTCTCCAGCCGGCAGAACCGGCACTTTTGGTTGGACTGCAAGCCGCAATCCCAACCCTGCGCTGCTCTCTTGCTTCTGGATAGGGTCTCAAACAGCCTAGCAGCCAGATGTGCCCAGGATAGGCCCAATCTCCGGCCTAGCAGCCCGAGCAATATGACACACACCACCCAGACAGCTGCCCAGGTGGCACAGAACCTAGATCACCTGACCTCACCCGAATATATAAGCTCTCCCAGTAGGCCAAGGGATTCAAAAAAAGCCCTGCCCATTGGCTGAGATACCCCATATAGACATAACCTGACCTTGCGTTGCCCTTCTCATATCTAGTACCACCAAGTACCCGGCCATCTAGTGGTAGAAGTGAAAAGTGCAACAAGGCCAAACTTAGGGAGAAATCAATAGATCTCTATCAATCAACCAGGATAACTACTCCTGGCAAGTAAATTTGTGAGGGGCATCCCTGCCTAAACTACAGGGTGCTACATATGTGTAGTCTGTTGCTATGGTGCAGATAAATCTGATACATGGAATACACTTCCCACACTACATTATATATACTTGTGCCCCATACTGAACACACCATAATGTCGCCTTGTGCATAGCTTAGTGAAAGTTGTTGAGCCAGGTACAGGAGCAGGGGTAAGAAGGTCCAGGCAAAATTACTTCTAAGCCCCCGTACACACGGTCGGACATTCCTACCACAAAATCTGTCTGATTTTTTTTGACGGATTTTGTCCGAAACTGGTGTTGCATACACACGTTCGGACAAAGTTGTCGGAAAATCTGATCGTTCGGAACGTGATGATGTTCGTTCGTTACGACGGGACTAAGTTCAGGCTAGTAGCCAATAGCTTTGGTCTTGTAATTTGATCTGAGCATGCGTGGCACTTTGTCCGATCGGAATTCTCTACAAACGATCAGACGATCAGACAAAGTCAGATTTTGTTGTCGGAAAATTTGAGATCCTGCTCTCAAATTTTTTCCGTCCAAATTTCTGACTGAAAAAATTTGACAGTGCCCACACGCGATCAGATTTTCCGACAATATAATCCGATCGGACCTTTTCCGTTGGATTTTCCGACTGTATGTACAGGGCATTAGTGTACTTTGTTCCTATGGTGCAGATAAAGCTGAGTATTATTTGACAGGTATAGGAAGTCATGGCAAGTCACAGTCTAGATTTAAAGGAGAGTTTTTATTACTGATGAAAAACAAATAAACTTGTATAGTGATGTCATCATATTGGTGTGACATAATAGCAGACGCAAGACATAAATAAAGCTATTTTATTTACTACAAGCCACTATGTACAGGAGAACCTTCTTCTGTTCATTGTAACATCCAACTAAGTAGGTTAATCATTTATAATTAGAATCAGTTTATCATCCGAGAGATGAGGCGTAGCAGTAGTTGCGGAGTGCGACAATTGCACCATTCGCATCTGTCATGGGAAAGGTCATACATTAGCACACATTAATGTCATGAAGCCCTCAGAGTGACTTGGAGCTGTGAGATGACAGGGCCCTCTGCTATAAGCAGCTCTGACGCAAAAGCTGCGTGCGTTCTCTCATTTGGGTGACATCAGTATGCCACTCTCAGCTCCTTAGTGTCCCCCCTACCACTTACAACTTGTCAATCTTTGACCTTTCACGCCAAACATTTCTAACCAGGGATTGCTTTGTATCTGACCATGTCAAGTCAAAAGACTTCTGCAGTCTGACCAAGAACACTAAGAAAAACACAGCATTCACTAAGCTTATCCAATTACTGGTCTCTTTTTTGGTCTTGAGTGTATGGTTTGGCCAAAGAGCTAACAATCTACTTTAACATTCACATAACAACTACAGGTCTGTCGCAACAAATGATTTCTGGATACTTTTATGAGCACCATAGCCATGGCAGATAGTGTGATTTGAGCCAAAAGGAAACTCACCTAACTTTAACAATAGCAGTCATCAGGGAACTGCAGGTGTTGTTTTAAAGTAGGTGTAAACCAAAAATCGATGACATTTTATTTGTTATGTGTAATGCTTACTAAATAAAATAATTTTTTTTATAATATACTGGATTTTTTTTTCATCTTAGGGCTGCTGATCATCTCCAAAATATTTCCTCTACAACCTGTCTGCATGCACATCATTGCTCTGGACTGGCTTACTGAGAGTGACAATGGCGGACCAAGCCTGAGCAATGTAGGTTGGCATCACCACTCCAGTTCTAATCTCTACCAGGGGGACATGTGATAGTATGACAATGCAGAAGCACAATTGCTACAAAAGGATAGAGCATTGTCACCAATAGAAAAACACTGGGGGCATAGTAATCGATTTCTTAGCATAGAAAAACACTGGGGGCATAGAAGCACCTAGTTAAACTACATTTGTATGAATGTATGTTTGAACATTTTCACTTTGCTAAGCCCCTCGCTTTTTGATATCCAAAAATCAGGACAACTGTAAATCCTAATGTCCACCCTCACCTGCTGAACCAAGTTCTCTATGTACAGTATGTTCTAAGGTAGAGTCCACTAAGAAGGTAGATGATGCTACATTTCCCCATTCAGCACCCTCTAGTGGATCCTCCCTAAGCCCCCGTACACACAGTCGGAAATTCCGACGGAAAATGTCCGATCGGACCATGTTGTTGGAAAATCTGCCCGTGTGTGGGCTCCATCGGACTTTTTCCATCGGAGATCCTGCTCTCAAATTTTCCGACAACAAAATCCGATCTGACTTTTTCCGATCACGTAGAGAATTCCGACAGACAAAGTGCCACGCATGCTCAGATCAAATTACGAGACCAAAGCTATTGGCTACTACCCTCTACGTAGTTCCGTCATATGCAATGAACGTTACCACGTTCAGGATGATTGGATTTTCCGACAACTTTGTCCGACCGTGTATGCAACACCAGTGTTGGACAAAATCCGTCTGAAAAAATCAGATGGATTTTGGAATTTCCGACCGTGTGTACGGGGGCTAAGAATACATGTTGAATTTACTTCAGCAGATGACAATGGGGTAGGTTTACTAAAACTGGAGCACTCACAATCTGGCGCAGCTGTGCATTGTAGCCAGTCAGCTCCTAACTTCAGTTTGTTTAATGAAACTCTGGCAATAAAACCTGGAAGCTGATTGGTTTCTATGTAGAATTGCACCATATTTTGCACTTTCCAGTTGTAGTAAATAAACCCCAATAGTTGATTAGCTGCATGTAGAATGTGGGGAAAGACCTGTGAAGACCCACCAGAGCATCGAATCCTGTCTTTTCCTCCACCAAAAATGGAAAGACCTAAATTGAGAGGAGACCTTCTTTAAATATTTTAACCTGTTTTTGACACGTGCCAAATCTAAATTATGTTGTCGAACAAATTCACAGCTTCCTTGCACGTGTCTTCCTCTTGTGTGAGGTTTATTGTCATATAAAAGTTTACTGTCTTGTTAGGTTAATGTTATAGGTGGGTGTTATCTTCTGTCTCCAAGCTTGGCTTTTACAAGGATATAAATATTTTGCAGTGGTGGAAAGTATCCAAGCGTTTTTTAATTTCAACAGGTATTGGAAATGTTTGTTAGCCAACCAATAGGCCAAGGGGGCCCGTGATCTAAAGGTCACAAGCATGTCAGTTTTATGGGGAGATAGCACGCAGGTCAGTTTCCTGGTATACAGCACACATTGATGCGGATGTCTTTTAAAGGCTGGAGATAAGGTTGTTTCTTCTGGTCTCTACTGCAGAGTGAAGGAAAGGTATGAGTGTTAATGAAGATAAGGAACACAGAGGCTGGCAGCAGAATCAAACGCTGTCCCTGACCTATCAGTGGCATGTCAGGATATTAGCTGCCGTGGTGAAAGAAAGGCCATTGCCTGGTCTTTCTTGTGCTGCCAGGTACTTCCTCGCATATAAAAAACACCCAGCGATGCTTCTTGGCAAGTTGCAGCAATCTCTTGTTTCCGGGAAGGTCAAACAATAGATAGTTATTCATTGCAGACCAACTAAGGGACCAAACAGTAGATGTAGTAGGACTTTCAGGTTAAAGTGAAAGTATAGGCAAAACCTACCTAACTCTAAACCTACTCCCACTCACATTCTAAGCCTAATCTATCTAACCCTGTAAAGGAAAGTTCGCTATACTTACCTATTCTGAAGCTGCTCCAATCAGTCTGGTCACCAATGGCACCCTCTTTGTGCAGGAGAAAGCCGACAATGGCTGGGAAATGCCTGGGAAGTGACGTCACCCATAGAGTTCATGGGACTTCCTTTGTCGGCTGCCTCTCCCACACACTGGGACAACCCAGCCTTGGACCGGACCAGAGCAGCTTCAGAATAGGTAAGTATATTGTTTTTCTTTTTCTTTACCGGGTTAAATAGATTAGGCTTAGAATGTGGGTGGGAGTAGGTTTAGAGTTAGTTAGGTTTTGCCTTTACTTCCACTTTACCTCCTCATGGACTACTATTAAGGTGTTACTTAACCCAGGACCCTGCATTCATTATATCTGGTCTCCCACAGTACACAGAACATGGAAATGCAATTATTTTAGTAAATATAAACTGATAAATACCTTTTCTCATCAGCAGTACATTATATAGCAGTCTTGTGACTTCTATCAGTTCCCAGTAAACCTTGTAGGAAGAGTTTGCATTCTCTCCTCTGTCTGGACATGCCTGGACAGTGCTGATTGGCCCTGTGCTGATCACATGCACCCTGCCGAACAAAAAAAAAAAACTCTCTAGCAATACACACCAAACTGAGCATGTGCAACCTGTCCATTAAGGGAGCGCACAGCACCGCCCCCTCTCTCCAGCCACCCCCTCTGTGTATAATGGATAGATTCATGCACTGCATGAATCTATCCATGGCCACTGTAGCCAACCCCTATTCAGGCATCCGGACCCTTTTCGGATGCCAGGCATCTGAATTCCAGCGACGGGGGGTGTTTTTAAAGCACCTGATTAGAGCCATAGGCTCTAATAGGCTTCAAAAAAGGTGTGTTAGAAAAGCGAATAAATATCTGCTTTCCTAACACTTAACCACCTCTCAGCCAATCTGGTGCACGGGTCTGTTACCCATCACCTGATTGGCGGATCGGGAGGAGGGGAGGAGACGCACGGATGACACAGGAGCTGCTGTCTGACCCGCTGCAAGGTCCCACCGCTCGCCGCTGTCACCGAGATAGGGTAAGTGCCAGGCAGATGGCAAGCGGGCGGGGGTCCCAGTGGCACTATTTGATGGGCAAAGTGGCAGCATTTGATGTGGCACTATTTGATGGGCACAGTGGCAGCATTTGATGGGGCACAGTGGCAGCGTTTGATGGGGCACAGTGGCAGCGTTTGATGGGGCACAGTGGCTGCGTTTGATGGGCACAGAGGCTGCGTTTGATGGGCAAAGTGGCTGCATTTGATGGCACAGTGGCTGCAATTGATAGGCACAGTGGCTGCGTTTGATGGGCACAGAGGCTGCGTTTGATGGGCAAAGTGGCTGCATTTGATGGCACAGTGGCTGCAATTGATGGGCACAGTGGCTGCGTTTGATGGGCACAGTGGCTGCATTTGATAGCACAGTGGCTGCAATTGATGGGCACAGTGGCTGTGTTTGATGGGCACAGTGGTTGCGTTTGATGGGCACAGTGAGACTGCAATTGATTTTTTTTCAGAATTTTTGTTTGTGCCCCCACAAAAATTTTGAGGACCAGCTGGCACTGGGCTCTGTAAATATCAGATTATTTTTTTTGAGACAGTGGAAGAAGAGGAGGATCTGAGAAGACAGAATCAAACATCCTTTATACACAATATAAAGGATTAACCCCGTAGGTTCCACAGTGAGTATAAAAAGCATGCTTTACTGGATATACAAACTGATTTCCTGGTGCCTCCATGGCAGCATATCAATGGTTGATGGCTCCGCCCTCGATCAACCCACAGGACCACGTAACTCTTTAAAAAAAAAGAGTTACTCCCCCCTCAGGTATTCTTTTTTCCTGTCCTCATCCTTGCAGGATCACAGTCCAGCCCTTCCTCACCGTCATATACCTGCAGTATGCTGTCTCATTACTTGGGTTGCTAAATGCACCAGATAAGTATGGGAGCCCATTTTTCTGTGGATCTTTCTGGGGCAGAGAGATCCAGGAGCAAGTCCTCTCCTCAGTCTCCCGGCTGTCTATTACAGAGCCCCCCCCCCCCCGGCGGGGGAGCCTTTAGCGCAAAATACCTGTTTCTAAACATGCTGCTTTTTCCTCCTCATGGCTGGCTCCCTGGGATGGCCAGCAGCCGTCACAGTGCTCTTCCTGCTCCCCCCCACCCCCCGGAGTGTCCGGACGCTTTGCGCGCTTCCCTGTGCTCATTTTCGTTACCTCGGGGGGCAGGGCTACAGCGGAACGCTCAGCGCATTAGCTTTCTGAAGCCAGGCGGTGGCCATCTTGGTACTCCCAAGCCGAAATTTCCTATTTAAACAGCCTGAAGTATCATTTTAGCCAGGCTGTCAGTGGGAAGGTATGTCTTGAGTGTTGTATCCGCCTTCTCTCTCTAGATGGAGCCTGGCCAAGGTAGAGCCCTGATGTGTATGTATGCGTGTATGTATATATATATATATATGTATATATATATATGTGTATGTATATGTATGTATAATATATATGTGGGCATACATATATTTATTTTTTTATTATTTTATCTTCCCATTCCTAGCTGGCCCAGATATCATCATGCTGCATAATAAAAAAGATCCTCAACATCCCACTAGGTAAGGGCTGCAACATTTTTTTTTTTAACAAATGAAGGGCTGCAACATTTAGGTAAGTTTCAAAAACAAGATGGCTTTGTGCAATCCACTTCCGCTTCCCCACTCGGACAACCTCCTATCGCAAGGCCACTTCTTCCACCCGCATCCTGAGATCCTGGACTTGAGGGCCTGGAAATTGAGTGGAAGAGACTGGGCAGCCTAGGGTGCTCACATGAAGTTATACAAACATTGTTGCAAGCAAGGAAGTCATCTACCAATGTCACCTGCTACAGAGTATGGAAAAAATTCACCCAGCTGGCAGAATCCAGCCATTTCAATCCGCTGGATCCTGGAGTTTATAATGTTCTATTCTTCTTGCAGACGGGCCTGGGCCTAGGCTTAGGTCGCTGAAAGTTCAGGTTTCGGCCTTATCAGCCTTAACAGACACACGCTGGGCACTGGAACCCCTCGTAGACCGCTTCCTAAAAGCAGTACTAAGGTTGCGTCCTCCTAGGAAAACTCTTTACCTCAAGTGGAATCTGACAGTTGTCCTCAACGTCTTAGCCAGTCCACCCTTTGCACCCACTGAAGAGTGTACATTGGAAGATATTACCTGGAAAACTACATTTATGATCGCCATCACATCAGGGTGCAGGGTGTTGGAAATTCAAGCTTTGGGAGCTAGAGAACCCTACGTCACGTTTTTTCCAGATAGGGTGGTTCTGCAGCCTATTCACCAGTTTGTCCCGAAGGTACCATCAGTTTACCACCTTAATCAAGAATAGGTTCTCCCGGCCTTCGGAGAAGACCCAACCTCTTCAAAACTACATGAATTGGATGTGGCCAGGTCCCTGAGGCATTATTTAGAGTTGACACAGCAACTAGCAAGGATCATCGTCTGTTTGTTATTCCCAAGGGTGCAAGGAAAGGAATGGCAGCCTCCAAGACGACCTTAGCAAGCTGGATCGTAAAACTAATTCAGAGGGCATATCGGCTAGTGGGCTCCCAGCCCCAGTTGCGGTGAATGCTCATCGTGTTTTGGGAATGTGTTGGGGTGCACTGCTATCAGGCATTTACCATGTGTTACCGCAACACAATGGTACGAATCAGCCCTTGAAGCAGTGGCGGCCTGTCTAATAGGGGCGCACGGGCGCCGCCCCCCCCCCCCCCCCCCCTATAATTGCGTCTGGCCACTGATCTACATGCAGGGCGCCGGACACATGGATTCCAATCAGGGCTTTTTTTTTTTAAAGCATGTGATTAGAGCCTGAGGCCCTAAGCCCACCCAGTTTTGTGACAATAGCGAATGAATATTTGCTACTGTAACACTGATTCTCCTCCCGGCCAATCAGAAACCCGTCCCCCGATTGGCTGAAAGGAGATCAGATCAGATTGACCGCCAGGAGGAGTAGGGAGGAGACGCAGGGGAACAGAGAAAGCACCAGCTCACAGCCCAGAGAGAAGCCACCACCCGAAGCACTGCCCACGAGATGGGGTAAGTGCGAGGCCCCCGACTGACCGACCGGGGGGGTAGGTACCGACCGTGACCTGACCAACCGGTTCATACTTTAAGGCAGTGGCGACTTTAAGGCAATCAGTGGTGACTGAAGTTTTTTTATAGGGGCGGCAAGCAACCCACCTGCCAACACCCCCCCCCCCCCCCCCCCCCCAAAAAAAAACACCAGTCGCCACTCCTTTAAAGTATGGGTAAGTCCAAGGACTGAAATCTTCTATAGTATACGCTTTAATGCTGAACTCCAACATGATATAATAGAAACACATGAATACAGCTCTGTAATCATTATTACATCACTAAATTAATGTCTTAAAAGCGGTAGAAAAGTCGGCTTTTTGTTTTATACCTACAGATACGTTTTATAATAAAACTCACCTGTAGGTAAAATGAATATCTCTTAAACGTGCACTGTTTAGGCTTTTGGCAGCCGGTGATGTCACCGGGGCATGTGCTCTGAAGGAACGACATACCTGTGGCCGTGACTCATGCACGCATGTGTAGGAGTGACGTCATTGCAGGTCGGCCATTCAAGCTTCCGGAGCCTGCAAACCCAAAAGGAAGACCGGGTGAAGATGGAAGCCGTCAGCGGTGACAGCGCACCACTGGAGGGCTTCATTCTATGATAAGTATTTCAAAATGCAATGCATACTAGCACATTATGCCATTGCTTTGCAGGGGATTTTTTTTTTTTTTTTTTAATGCCGCGGTTTAATACCGCTTTCTATGCAGGTAGTGTAAGTACCTGAATTTGACCTGATATCAGCATCTTGCAGCCCCTGTTCTGCATGCCTGAAGTGTGAGAGGAAAAAGTAGTTCAAGTAGTCAATTAGTTGAGTTGACAAGAAGCATGCTGATAGGAGAAGAGCGCAGAGTGACAGATATATGAGCTCAACGCTGTTCTGTGTCTGCTTTCACTGTCCAGTGAAGTCATAGACAAGGGGCAGGCCCAGGACAGTCTGTGAATGATGTGGGCCATCAGACTGGGGGCATCTTGTGAAGGAAAAGAAGTAGTGTGGGAGAGAGCTCCAGATTCAAATTGACTAATGCAACAAAAGATGTGTTTTTTTTTTTGTTTTTTTTGTTTTTTATATGTGCTATTCATTGTAGCTTGTTAATGTTGGCTAAAGTTCTGCTTTAACAAGTGAAACCCAGCAAGCAAAACGAATAACACAAAAGAGGCATGTGTGTGTGCAATGTCCCAACCCACAGGGCAAATCTGAGACTACTTTCGGTTCATGGTTTTCATATTTTTTATTTTTATTGATTTTTTTTTTTATTTTTTTTATTATTTTTATTTATTATTTCTTTTTTTTATGGTTGAACTGGATGGACTTTTTTCGGCCTAGCTAACTACAGTGGTGTGAAAAAGTGTTTGCCCCCTTCCTCATTTCCTGTTCCTTTGCATGTTTGTCACACTTAAGTGTTGCGGAACATCAAACCAATTTAAACAATAGTCAAGGACAACACAAGTAAACACAAAATGCAATTTGTAAATGAAGGTGTTTATTATTAAAGGTGAAAAAAAATCCAAACCATCATGGCCCTGTGTGAAAAAGTGATTGCCCCCTAAACCTAATAACTGGTTGGGCCACCCTTAGCAGCAACAACTGCAACCAAGCGTTTGCGATAACGTGCAATGAGGCTTTTACAGCGCCCTGGAGGAATTTTGGCCCACTCATCTTTGCATAATTGTCCTAATTCAGTTACATTAGAGGGTTTTCGAGCATGAACGGCCTTTTTAAGGTCATACCACAACATCTCAATAGGATTCAGGTCTGGACTTTGGCTAGGCCACTCCAAAGTCTTCATTTTGTTTTTCTTCAGCCATTCGGTGGTGGACTTGCTGGTGTGTTTAGGATCATTGTCCTGCTGCAGAACCCAAGTTCGTTTCAGCTTGAGTACACAAACAGATGGTCGGACATTCTCCTTCAGGATCTCTTGGTAGACAGCAGAATTCATAGTTCCTTTTATCACGGCAAGTCTTCCAGGTCCTGAAGCAGCAAAACAGCCCCAGACCATCACACTACCACCACCATATTTTACTGTTGGTATAATGTTCTTTTTCTGAAATGCAGTGTTCCTTCTACGCCAGATATACTTGGACACACACCTTCCAAAGAGTTCCACTTTTGTCTCATCGGTCCACAGAATGTTGTCCCAAAAGTCTTGGGGATCATCAAGATGTGTTGTGGAGAAATTGAGACGAGCTTTGATGTTCTTTTTGCTCAGCAGTGGTTTTCTCCTTGGAACTCTGCCATGCAGGCCATTTTTGCCCAGTCTTTTCCTGATGGTGGAGGCATGAACGCTGACCTTAACTGAGGCAAGTGAGGCCTGCAGTTCCTTGGACGTTGTTGTGGGGTCTTTTGTGACCTCTTGGATGAGTCGTCGCTGCGCTCTTGGGGTAATTTTGGGCGGCCGGCCACTCCTGGGAAGGTTCACCACTGTTCCATGTCTTTGCCATTTGTGGATAATGGCTCTCACTGTGGTTCGCTGGATTCCCAAAGCTTTGGAAATGGCTTTATAACCCTTTCCAGACTGATAGATCTCAATTACTTTCTTTCTCAATTGTTCCTGAATTTCTTTGGGTCTCGGCATGATGTGTAGCTTTTAAGGATCTTCTGGTGGACCTTACTGTGTCAAGCAGCTCCTATTTAAGTGATGCCTTGATTGTGAACAGGTGTGGCAATAATCAGGCCTGGGTGTGGCTAGAGAAATTGAACTCAGGTGTGGACAACCACAGTTATAGTATGTTTTAACAAGGGGGGCAATCACTTTTTCACAAAGGGCCATGATGGTTTGGATTTTTTTTCACCTTTAATAATAAACACCTTCATTTACAAATTGCATTTTGTGTTTACTTGTGTTGTCCTTGACTATTGTTTCAATTGGTTTGATGTTCCGAAACACTTAAGTGTGACAAACATGCAAAGGAACAGGAAATGAGGAAGGGGGCAAACACTTTTTCACACCACTGTATGTAACTATTTAGTATATACTGTAGGCGCAGCTTAGAGCGGACGATGTCTTAGTATATGGAGTTGTGAAAGAAGCTCACTTGTCCTCAAATATAAAAATAAAAGTGGTTCCCAAATGACATACCGAGCCTATATATAATCCACAGCACTTTATTGATTAGAACTTCTCCTTTCACATCAGTTCTTGAGTACAGTTTAATTCTGCTACATCTCAAATTCAATCTCTGATATTCACATGCTTGTATGTTTTTGGTAGGAAGTGAATACAAACGCCATACAAATGTAGCTATGTTGGGAAGCGGACCTTGGACCTCAGTGCTGAAAGGTGCCCGTGCCCCTCATTCGCTCACATTTAGGGCCGTTTCACACCACAAAAATGCACTCCAGATCCGTTCTGGATGCGTTTCTGCATGCGTGTTTTTACACACATTTTTTATGAGTTCCGGAAAGTTTTTAGTGCATTTTCAGATGCATTCTATGTGCTTTTTTTCCTATTTTTCTTTTCACTATACTAGGGTCCAGTGCGTTTTTGGTGCATTCCAGTGCATTTTTGATGCATTTTACTGTGTTCCAGTACAGTGCAGAAAAAAAAGCAGCATGTTCCACTTTTTTTTTCTGGAAATGAAAAGCCCTGGAACTGACAGCCCTGGTGTGAACTATGCCATTAAGTATTACCTAGTTTCCATGCGTTTTTGATACAGAACAAAAAACGCACTGGACTGCATGTGGTGTGAACTGGCCCTCACTCTGCAAACTCTGATGAATATTCTGTATTTCGGTTTCTCAGCTCCCACCCTTGCTGTCATTTCCTTTTTCTGCCCTATTTTTGTGATTTTTATATTTTCTTCCCCATCTCAGTATAAGATCAAGTCCCTTTCAATTTCCTTTGAATTGTTTTATTCTTTCCACAATCCCCAGCTTCCTCTTATTTCTCATTTACACTTGATGAACCAAATTTTCTTACGCCCTCCATTGATGTTTGTCCCAGAATAATTCTGAGTTCCCCACCCTTGTCATGACCGTGTGCTTACTCACCACTGGGTAAGTGGTTTGGCAGCAGCATTTACTGTATGTCAATATCTGACACTGATAATAGAGTTTATCTATCTATTTTATTTCACACATATTTCTAGATTTATCCAACCCTTTCTGTTCTGAAATTAATAAAAAGCTTGACGAACGAACAAAAGAAAGAAAGGAATAAAAGATAGATTGATAGCTATAGAGAGATAGATAGATAGATATATAGATAGATAGATAGATAGATAGATAGATAGATAGATAGATAGATAGATAGATAGATAGAGGGAGATAGATATAAGATAGATAGATAGATAGATAGAAATAAGATTAATTCTTAAGCTTCATGTATATGGCAATGCTGCTTTTCCACTGTTAATTTCTGGGCAAGGGGAACATGAAATATAACAATAAAATGCTTCTTTATGTTGCCCATGCCTTATGTATGACCGAATGATTTACTTTAAAGTGACACTAAAGGTTCATTTTTTTTTTTTTTTTTTTATAAAAAACATATCATACTTACCTCCACTGTGCAACTCGTTTTGCACAGAGTGGCAACAAACTGGCTCTTCTGGGTTCTTGGCTCCTCGGCTCTCTCGGCTCCTCCACGCATCAGATAACCCCCTGCCAGAAGGCGCGTCATTGGATTTGATTGACAGCAGCGGGAGCCAATGACTGCTCTGCTATCAATCTATCCAATCAACAGACGAGAACCCCCTAGCAGAGACACGGCGCATTCCGTGGGACACGTTCAAGGGTTCAGGTAAGTAAAATGGGGGGGGGGGGCTGGGGGGCCGGTCACTGACAGGTGTTTTTTCACCTTAATGATTAGGATGCATTAAGGTGAAAAAACACAAACCTTTACAACCCCTTTAACCACTATGCGACCGCCGGCTGTCAATTGACGTGATGCGTGGTCCGCCGGGTACCCGTGATTCCCCGGTAAGACAGCAGGACCGTGGATCTGTGTATGTAAACACACAGATTCACAGTCCTGTCAGAGGAGAGGAGACCGATGGTGTGTTCTCAGTACTGAGGAACACCGATCGGTCTCCTCCCCTTGTGAGTCCCCTCCCCCTACAGTTAGAATCACTCCCAGGGAACATATTAAGCCCTTCAGCGCCCCCTTGTGTTAACCCCTTCCCTGCCAGTCACATTTATAGATGTGAATGGTCCCAAAAATGTGTCAAAAATGTCCGATATGTCCGCCGCAATATCGCAGTCACAATAAAAATCACAGATCACCGCCATTACTAGTAAAAAAAATAAAAAATAATAAAATGCTATAAATCTATCCTCTATTTTGTAGGCGCTATAACTTTTGTGCAAACCAATAAATATACACTTATTGCGATTTTTTTTAACAAAAATATGTAGAAGAATACGTATCGGCCTAAACTGAGGAAAAAAATGTTTTTTTTATATATTTTTGGGGGATATTTAGTATAGCAAAATTTAAAAAATATATATATTTTTTTAAACTTGTCGCTCTTCTTTTGTTTAAAGTGCAAAAAATAAAAACCGCAGAGGTGATCGAATACCACCAAAAGAAAGCTCTATTTGTGGGGACAAAATTATAACAATTTCATGTGGGTACAGTGTTGTATGACCGCGCAATTGTCATTCAAAGTGTGACAGCGCTGAAAGCTGAAAAATTGCCTGGGCAGCAAGGGGGTGAAAATGCCCGTGTATTGAGGTGGTTAAGGAGAAATTGCAGTGTTGTTTTTATTTTTTTTAAATGCATCTTTGTTCAAAATGTAAAATCATATATTAACCACTTGACCAAGGAAGATTTAACCCCCTTCCTGACCAGGCCATTTTTTTTGCGATAAGGCACTGCATTACTTTAACTGACAATTGTGCGGTCGTGCAACACTTTTTTTCCCACAAATATAGCTTTATTTTGGTCTTTTGGTGGCATTTGGTCACCTCAGCAGTAATTATTTTTTGCGCTATAAACAAAAAAAAAACCAACAATTTTGAAAAAAAATTTTTTTTTTACTTTCTGCTATAAAACATATCAAGTAAAAAAGAAATCAAATTTCTTCAAAAATTTAGGCCAATATGTAATCTGAGTTACTCACATGTTTGGTAAAAAAGTGTTTATGGTTTGCGCAAAAGCTTTAGCGTCTACAAACTATCGGATGTATTTATGGATTTATTTTTTTTCATACTAGTAATGGTGGCAATCAGCGACTTATAGTGGGACTGTGATATTGCAGCGGACAAATCGGACACTAAGGCCGCATACACACGAAGGGACAATCCCGCGGGATTATCCTCTGGACTGAAGTCCAGAGGATAATCCCCTCGTGTGTAGGCGCCGGCGGACTTTTTGGCGCCAAAGTTTTAAGTTTGGTTTTAAAATTATCCGCTGGACTTGGCAGTCCGGCGGACAATCCCGCCGTTAGTAGGCAAGTCCGCGGACTTTTGAAATGAACGGACTTGCCGCTCATCGGCAAGTCCGTTCATTTAGCACGTGACTTCAGGTTACGTAGCTAGCGTAGGCAGTAAATGCCGCCGCGCTAGCTCCGTAAGCTGGCATGGATTTAAAGGGACTCCCCACGCCGAAAAACGGCGTGGGGGTTCCCCCCAAATCCATGTCAGACCCTTATCCGAGCACGCAGCCTGGCAGGCCAGGAAAGGGGTGGGGACGAACGAGCGCCCCCCCCTCCTGAGCCGTACCAGGCCGCGTGCCCTCAACATGGGGGGTGCCCTGGGGAAAGGGGGGCCGTGCGGCCCCCCCACCCCAAAGCACCTTGTCCCCATGTTGATGAGGACAAGGGCCTCTTCCCGACAACCCTGGCCGTTGGTTGTCGGGGTCTGCGGGCGGGGGCTTATCGGAATCTGAGAGCCCCCTTTTATAAGGGGGCACTCAGATCCCGGCCCCCCACCCTATGTGAATGAGTATGGGGTACGATGTACCCCTACCCATTCACCTAAGGTGTAAAATGTAAAGTAAAAAAAACACCCACACTTTTGAAAAAATAGTTTATTGCACTGCTCCGGGGGTCTTCTTCCGTCTTGGGGGTCTTCTCGCCGGACTCCCCCGCCATTTACCAAGCCCTTTTACCGAGCGGGGGAAGTCCGGCTACCTTCTTCGTCGTCGCCGCCGTCGTCTGGGGGTCTCGATCCGCCCTCGGGGGTCTTCCGGGGTCTTCCGGGGTTCTCTTCTGTTCTTGCGGCGGTCGTCGTCTTCCGCGCCGCCGGCGCCTTCTTCTTCTTCTTGTCCTTCTTCTTGTTCTTCTTCCGATGTTGACCCGTCGCTGTCTCTGCCCGGAATGCCTGTGCCGCGCTGCGCTGGGACTTATATAGGGGCATGGGGACAGGGTCACATGCTCATGTCACATGGTGACCCCGCCCCCTTGTGTTGTCACAGTCCCGGAGGATGCTGGGACTGTGACATCGCAAGGGGGCGGGGTCACCATGTGACATGAGCATGTGACCCTGTCCCCATGCCCCTATATAAGTCCCAGCGCAGCGCGGCACAGGCATTCCGGGCAGAGACAGCGACGGGTCAATATCGGAAGAAGAAGAAGAACAAGAAGAAGGACAAGAAGAAGAAGAAGGCGCCGGCGGCGCGGAAGACGACGACCGCCGCAAGAACAGAAGAGACCCCCGGAAGACCCCCGAAGGCGGATCGAGACCCCCAGACGACGGCGGCGACGACGAAGAAGGTAGCCGGACTTCCCCCGCTCGGTAAAAGAGCTTGGTAAATGGCGGGGGAGTCCGGCGAGAAGACCCCCAAGACGGAAGAAGACCCCCGGAGCAGTGCAATAAACTATTTTTTCAAAAGTGTGGGTGTTTTTTTTACTTTACATTTTACACCTTAGGTGAATGGGTAGGGGTACATCGTACCCCATACTCATTCACATAGGGTGGGGGGCCGGGATCTGAGTGCCCCCTTATAAAAGGGGGCTCTCAGATTCCGATAAGCCCCCGCCCGCAGACCCCGACAACCAACGGCCAGGGTTGTCGGGAAGAGGCCCTTGTCCTCATCAACATGGGGACAAGGTGCTTTGGGGTGGGGGGGCCGCACGGCCCCCCTTTCCCCAGGGCACCCCCCATGTTGAGGGCACGCGGCCTGGTACGGCTCAGGAGGGGGGGGGCGCGCTCGCTCGTCCCCACCCCTTTCCTGGCCTGCCGGGCTGCGTGCTCGGATAAGGGTCTGACATGGATTTGGGGGGGGACCCCCACGCCGTTTTTCGGCGTGGGGATTCCCTTTAAATCCATGCCGGGTGACGGAGCTAGCGCGCCGGCATTTACTGCCTACGCTAGCTACGTACCTGAAGTTACGTTCGAAATGAACGGACTGCTCCGTGTGTGGGCAAGTCCGTTCATTTTCAAAAGTCCCGTGGACTTTTGGCCGGCGGATTATCCGCCGGAGAAGTCCGTGCGTGTGTGGGCA
Organism: Lithobates sylvaticus; assembly: GCA_028564925.1. Classification (NCBI taxonomy): domain Eukaryota; kingdom Metazoa; phylum Chordata; class Amphibia; order Anura; family Ranidae; genus Lithobates; species Lithobates sylvaticus. Next base: position 157,220,041 of record CM053029.1, on the reverse strand, counting down.
AGTCCACACGCTCGGAAAGTCCAGCGGACCTAGCTGGAAAGTCCGGCGGATTGTCCGCTGGACTAAGTCCGCCGGCAAAAGTCCGCACGTGTGTACGCGGCATAACTGACACTTTTTAGGGATCAGTGACACTAATATAGTGACACTCATTGTCACTCTACTAATGACACTGGCTTGGAAGAGGTTAACATCAGGGGCGATCAAAGAGTTAACTGTGTTCCTAAAGCCTCGCACACACAGTAAGATTGTTGGCCAACCGAGCGTCTGATTATTGTTTAAAGGGCGTGTGCCAGGATCTTGTCTTGCATACAAATGGTACACAATTGTCATGCCACAAACATGAACGTAGTGACGTACTACAAGGAATTTCAGCTCTTGAGCGCCACCCTTTGGGCCCCTTCTGCTAATTTCGTGTTTGGTGAGCATTGATTCCGAGCATGCGTGTTTGTACTTTTGACTTTTGTGTGATGGATTTGTGTACTGACCATATGAAAATCTGACGTCAAACCGCGGTCCGCCAAAAAATGACTAGCCTGTCATCCATATCTCAGTCAATGAGGAGGGAGAGCCTTTAGAACCACTTTAGGCTGAATGATCTTGCAGTTTGTACAGGGCCGGATTTCCCACAAGGCCACCGAGGCCAGGCCTCGGGGCGGCAGTGGTGCTGGGGCGGCGCCGCTCCAGCAGGGGGCTTCTCAGCTTTCACGGCCGCCCCCGTACTAACATCATTCTCGGAGCTCTGTATGATGAGCAGGACTAGAAAGGAGAGCAGGGGGCGCAGTCTGTGTGGGCCACTGCAGGAGGAGCGTCTTCTCCCCCAGGCAGCAAGACTTGTATAGTGTGGAGTGGAGATCATGAATAGCTTATTCCCTTCTAGCTCCAGCGCTCCACAGCCTCTGGCATCCTGTCACAGTGATACAGTGAGAGCGTGGAAAGCCAGCTAGCTTGTGCAGGAGTCGGGCTGTGTTCTGTCTCCACTGTCCTCCTAACCCCTCCCTCACTGCACTGTTTGTCCAATCCAATACTCCGCCTCCCATTTGTGCCCGCCCACACTCCAGCCACATGCATGCAATGTACTGTACTGTGCTGTGAGGGGAGTTCTGTTTTCAAACAATGGCTGCCACAGCCCTGGGGGAGACCAGCCTGAATGGGAGAGCATAATTGGTGAGTGAGACCCCCAGAATAACCCCCCTCTCTGTTCCCACCCCTTTGTGCTATGTACCTTCTTCTTCCTCCCACCTCTCTTCCTCATGATCATCACCTTCTCTCTCTCCCCCCTAGGCTAGAGCCTAGCCTGTCTGTATACAGCTCCTAGCCTGTCTGTATACAGCTCCTAGCCTGTCTGTATACAGCTCCTAGCCTGTCTGTATACCGCTCCTAGCCTGTCTGTATACCGCTCCTAGCCTGTCTGTATACCGCTCCTAGCCTGTCTGTATACCGCTCCTAGCCTGTCTGTATACCGCTCCTAGCCTGTCTGTATACCGCTCCTAGCCTGTCTGTATACCGCTCCTAGCCTGTCTGTATACAGCTCCTAGCCTGTCTGTATACCGCTCCTAGCCTGTCTGTATACCGCTCCTAGCCTGTCTGTATACCGCTCCTAGCCTGTCTGTATACCGCTCCTAGCCTGTCTGTATACCGCTCCTAGCCTGTCTGTATACCGCTCCTAGCCTGTCTGTATACCGCTTCTAGCCTGTCTGTATACCGCTCCTAGCCTGTCTGTATACCGCCCTAGCCTGTCTGTATACCGCTCCTAGCCTGTCTGTATACCGCTCCTAGCCTGTCTGTATACCGCTCCTAGCCTGTCTGTATACAGCTTCTAGCCTGTCTGTATACCGCTCCTAGCCTGTCTGTATACCGCTCCTAGCCTGTCTGTATACAGCTTCTAGCCTGTCTGTATACTGCTCCTAGCCTGTCTGTATACCGCTCCTAGCCTGTCTGTATACCGCTCCTAGCCTGTCTGTATACCGCTTCTAGCCTGTCTGTATACCGCTTCTAGCCTGTCTGTATACTGCTCCTAGCCTGTCTGTATACCGCTTCTAGCCTGTCTGTATACCTGTATATAGAGGGGGGTGTATATGGAGGTGATAGAGGGGTGTATATAGAGATGATGGAGGGGTGTATATAGAGATGATAGAGGGGTGTATATAGAGATGATAGAGGGGGATGTATATAGAGATGATAGACGGGGATGTATATAGAGATGATAGAGGGGGATGTATATAGAGATGATAGAGGGGGATGTATATAGAGATGATAGAGGGGGATGTATATAGAGATGATAGAGGGGGATGTATATAGAGATGATAGAGGGGGATGTATATAGAGATGATAGAGGGGGATGTATATAGAGATGATAGAGGGGGATGTATATAGAGATGATAGAGGGGGATGTATATAGAGATGATGGAGGGGGATGTATATAGAGATGATGGAGGGGGATGTATATAGAGATGATAGAGGGGGATGTATATAGAGATGATGGAGGGGGATGTATATAGAGATGATGGAGGGGGATGTATATAGAGATGATGGAGGGGGATGTATATAGAGATGATAGAGGGGGATGTATATAGAGATGATGGAGGGGGATGTATATAGAGATGATAGAGGGGGGAGTATATAGAGATGATGGAGGGGGATGTATATAGAGATGATAGAGGGGGATGTATATAGAGATGATAAAGGGGGGAGTATATAATGGAGATATGTTTTTAACTGATCTATTGTAGCAGTCATCAAAGGACGAGAATGGTGGCGTGTGTGTGTGGGGGGGGGGAGGGGGGCGGCATTGAAGGACCCGGCCTTGGGGCGGCAAAGGGAGTAAATCCGGGCCTGAGTTTGTAAACTTACTTTGCGAAGGTCCCGACATATTTACTTCCTTGAATTCTGTGACATGTATTCACTAGGCCCTGTGTCCTGTCAGAAAGCCGCTACCCATCACAATATGTAACGGATGAGATGTTCCGACGCGGCCATTCTTGGCACACAGTAAGCCTACAGTCAGAAGGCGGCAAGTAAACATCTTTTTACACCCACTAAAGTCATGCATTTCACACTTATTTTTAACACTAAACTCAGCTTATATCGATAAATACAGTATTTTGAAATCCCTCAGACTTTTTTAATGTTGAATTTTAAAAGCATCGGCAAGCGTGCTGATCTCACAGGTTTGCTAATCTGACAGAACACTTTTTTTAAATTCAACATCAAAACAGTCTGAGGGATTTTAAAATACTGTATTTCACTATATAAGCTCAGTTTACTGGTAAAAATAAGAGTGAAATGCAAGACTCCGGTAGGTGTAAAAAGATGTCCGCTTGGCGACTTCAGACTGTAGGCTTACTGCGGACGAGTGCGGGGTGTACCAAGATGTCGGCAACGGAACGCCTTAGGTTGCATTTTCTGATGGGCACCTGCCTTCTAAACTGCAGAGAAGCTGAGAGGAGCAGAAGCTGCAAAGCATGCAGGGAATCCAGGAAGTTGTGGAAAGAGAGGACCAGCAGACAGGCAGAGGTTGTAACAAGAAAGGAGATTTTTCAAGTAAGCTTATACTGGATTGCCAAAAATAACTAATGTTTGTAATATGTATAATAATAATAATAATATTACAATGCTGATCTTATCAAATTAAAGTGTATGCTGTGACCATAGATCTCCTTTTAAGCTGAATTCCAGGTATGCTTTTTTTTTTTTGTGCAGTTCGAAGATGGACCAATCTAAAGTTTGCATGTTTTATACTTGGCCAATCCCTGTAGAAGTGAAGAATCTTGGTAGTAGCCTCGACTACTACAGGAATACTTGCTGTCTTCCAGATCTCATGCTGAGCTGCAAAGTATCCACAGGGGTTTGCTCGCTTGGCACAGAAGCCATGCAGAGAACACTTTGTATTTTTCTCAATGAATGCAAAGCATTCTCTGATTGAACCGTGGAGTCACCTTCCCGCCTCTCCACCTCGTCCAATTAGAGAATGCTTTGCATTTATAGTGAGAAAATGCAAGGTGTTCCCTAAATAGTGCTGGTTAGGAGCTAGCGCCCCCCTGGGGTTACTATGCGTTAGGGCAGCCAAGACCCGGAAGACTGTGATTCAGAGTAGCAGCCGTAGTTAGTACAATGATTCTCCAGTTCCACAGGGGTCAGTCAGATATAGGACATGCATACTTGCATTGGTCCAAACTGGAACAATGTAAATATACAAAAATATATATATATATAAAAAAAAAAAAAAAAAACATACCTGGAATTCAGGTTTAATGTATTTAGAAAGAGAACAGCTAAATAATTATCAGTGTGTGTTTGTTTTCCAAACCTTGCTTCTCTATACACTATTTACATGGGAGGGTAGCCATATTTAATTATTAATTGAACAAGCTGAAGTTAGAAGCTGATTGGCTACCATGCACAGCTGCACCAGATTTTGTACTCTCCAGTTTTAATAAACCAACCCCATTATGTGATTAAGCGCTCCCTACAGTGAGGGGAAAAAATTATTTGATCCCCTGCTGCTTTTGTATGTTTGCCCACTGACAAAGAAATGATCAGTCTATAATTTTAATGGTAGGTTTATTTTAACAGTGAGAGACAGAATAACAAAAATTACCAGAAAAACGCATTTCAAAAAAGTTAGAAATATATTTGCATTTTTTTAACCACTTCAGCCCCGGAAGGTTTTACCCCTTCCTGACCAGAGCACTTTTTTACAATTTGGCACGGCGTTGCTTTAACTGGTAATTGCGCAGTCATGCAATGCTTTACCCAAACTAAATTTGCGTCAGTTTTTTTTCCACAAATAGAGCTTTCTTTTGGTGCTATTTGATCACCTCTTCGGTTTTTATTTTTTGCACTATAAACAAAAAAACGGCGACAACTTTGAAAAAAGAATAACAATATTTTTTACTTTTTGCTATAATAAATATCCCCAAAAAAGTTTTTTAAAAAACAAATTTCTTCGTCAGTTTATGCCAATATATATTCTTCTACATATTTTTGGTGAAAAAAAAATCGCCATAAATGTATATTGATTGGTTTGGGCAAAGTTATAGTGTCTACAAACTGTGGGAAAGATTTATGGCATTTTTATGGCATTTGTATTATTTATTTTTCTTTACTAGTATGGCGGTGATCTGCGATTTTTAGCGGTACTACAACATTGCGACGGACATTTGACACATTTTTGGGACCATTGACATTTATACAGTGATCAGCGCTATAAATATGCACTGATTACTGTGTAAATGTGACTGGTAGGGAAGGGGTTAACACTAGGGGCGATCAAGGGGTTAAATGTGTGTTCCCTCAGTGTGTTCTAACTGTATGAGGTTAGGACTGACTAGGGGAGAAGACATATCGTCGTTCCTACTTACTAGGAACAAACGATAGGTCTCCTCTCCCCTGTTCCGGACTAGAACACTCTTCCCCTTCAAGGATGGGCCAAAGGCTAGGAGAGCCTGGAAGGCGGCTCTGAGCTTTTGGACATTTGATACCAGATCCCTTGCTTGGAATTGCCATTGTCCTTGAGCCGCCTGGTTCTGCAACCTGACTGCCTGGCATCCGAGGTGATCACCTCAGGTTCTGGGTGGACTATCTGTCTGTGTCTCCTTAGATTGTCTGTATGCATCCACCACCAAATTGACTGCTTCGCGGTTCGATGAATGGTGATCGACTGGAGCATTGATGTTCCCCTCCACTGGGTATAGAATGAGTACTGCAATGTCCTCATATGCCAGTGTGCCCACTGGATCATCGGTAGAGTGACAGACATTGACCCTAGTATGCTCAGACAGATTCTTGCCGGAAGATATCTTGCCGCCATTAGCCTCCTTATCTTCTGTAATAAGGGCCCCATCTTTTCCTGAGGTAGACTAACTCTGTTTAACCACTTCAGCCCCGGACCATTTGGCAGCCAAAGGACCAGAGGTCTTTTTTCAATTTCGCACTGCACTACTTTAACTGGTAATTGCGCGGTCATGCAATTTTGTAACCAAACGAAATTTGCGTCCTTTTCTTCCCACAAATAGAGCTTTCTTTTGATGGTATTTGATTGCCTCTGTGATTTTTATTTTTTGCGATATAAACGGAAAAAGAGCGAAAATTTTGAAAAAAAAAGAGATTTTCTACTTTTTGTTATAAAAAAAAATCTAATAAACTCAATTTTAGTCAAACATTTGGGCCAAAATGTATTCAGCCACATGTCTTTAGTAAAAAAAATGCCAATAAGCGTATATTTATTGGTTTGCGCAAAAGTTATGGCGTCTACAAACTAGAGTACATTTTCTGGAATTTACACCGCTTTTAATTTATGACTGCCTATTTCATTTCTTGAGGTGCTAAAATGGCAGAGAAGTACAAAACCCCCCCAAATGACCCCATTTTGGAAAGTAGACACCCCAAGCTATTTGCTGAGAGGCATGTTGAGCCCATTGAATATTTTTTTTTTTTTAGTCCCAAGTGATTGAATAAAGACAAAAATAAAAAAGATTTTTTTTTTTTTCAAAAAGTTGTCACTAAATGATATATTGCTCACACATGCCATAGTTATATGTGGAATTGCACCCCAAAATACATTTTGCTGCTTCTCCTGAGTATGGGGATACCACATGTGTGGGACTTTTTGGGAGCCTAGCCGCGTACGGGGCCCCGAAACCCAAGCACCGCCTTCAGGATTTCTAAGGGTGCAAATTTTTGATTTCACTCCTCACTACCTATCACAGTTTCGAAGGCCATAAAATGCCAAAATAGCACAAAACCCCCCCAAATGACCCCATTTTGGAAAGTAGACACCCCAAGCTATTTGTTGAGAGGCATGGTGAGTATTTTACAGCTCTCATTTGTTTTTGAAAATGAAGAAAGTAAAGAAAAAAAAATTTTTTTTTTCTTTTTTCAATTTTCAAAACTTTGTGACAAAAAGCGACATCTGCAAAATACTCACAATACCTCTCAGCAAATAGCTTGGGGTGTCTACTTTCCAAAATGGGGTCATTTTGGGGGGTTTTATGCCATCTGGGCATTCCATGGCCTCCGAAACTGTGATTGGCAGTGAGAAGTGAAATAAAAAAATGACACCCTTAGAAAGCCTGAAGGCGGTGATTGGTTTTTGGGGTTCCGTACGCAGCTAGGCTCCCAAAAAGTCCCACACATGTGGTATCCCCGTACTCAGGAGAAGCAACAGAATGTATTTTGGGGTGTATTTCTACATATGCCCATGACATGTTTGAGCAATATATCATTTAGTGACAACTTTTTGTAAAAAAAAATATATATATTTTTTTTTTTTTCATTATTCAATCTCTTGGGACAAAAAAAAAAAATATTTAATGGGCTCAACATTGCTCTCATCAAATAGCTTGGGGTGTCTACTTTCCAAAATGGGGTCATTTGGGGGGGGTTTGAACTGTCCTGGCATTTTATGCACAACATTTAGAAGCCTATGTCACACGTCACCCACTCTTCTAACCACTTGTAGACAAAGCCCTTTCTGACACTTTTTGTTTACATGAAAACATATTTTTTTTTTGCAAGAAAATTACGTTGAAACCCCAAACACTATATATAATGTTAAAGCAAAGGCCCTACAGATTAAAATGGTGGGTGTTGCATTTTTTTTTCCACACAGTATTTGCGCAGCGATTTTTCAAACGCATTTTTTGTGGAAAAAATACACTTTTTTTTTATTTTAATGCACTAAAACACACTATATTGCTCAAATTTTTGATGAAATAAAAAATATGATCTTAGGCCGAGTACATGGATACCAAACACGACATGCTTTAAAATTGCGCACAAACACGCAGTGGAGATAAACTACATACATTTTTAAAAGCCTTTAAAAAGCCTTTACATGATACCACATTAGATTCACGGAGGAGGTTCTACTGCTAAAATTACTGCCCTCGATCTGACCTTCGCGGTGATACCTCACATGCATGGTGCAATTGCTGTTTACATATGACGCCAGACCAACGCTTGTGTACGCCTTTGCGCAAGAGAAGGGGGGGCAGGGGTGCTTTTTTTTTTTTTTTTTGTTTTTTTTTTTATTTATTTAGCTTTTTTATTTTATTTTTAAACTGTTCCTTCCATTTTTTTTCTTTGTTATGATTTTTATTGTTATCTCAGGGAATGTAAATATCCCCTATGATAGCAATAGGCAGTGACAGGTACTCTTTTTTTGAAAAAATTGGGGTCTATTAGACCCTAGATCTTTCCTCTGCCCTCAAAGCATCTGACCACACCAAGATTGGTGTGATAAAATGCTTTCCCAATTTCCCAATGGCGCGGTTTATATCCGGGAGGGGGGACATTCCCTCCCACTGCTTGTAAAAGCAGTCTAGAGGCTAATTACCCGCTAGAATTGCTTTTACATGAAAGCCGATCACTGGCTGAAAAGAATGATACCAAGATGATACCTAAACCTGCAGGCATCATTCTGGTATAACCATTCAAAGTCCAGCAACATACTGGACATATATTGTAATCTTTTTTTTTTCATGCAGCCTCTTGGCTGAACGAAAAAAAGAGATTGATTGGTGGGTATGCCCACCATTAGAATACCTCCCTTCACCCACCCACTTCTAATGATGGGCATACATGCACCATTTATATATGCCGATGCATGGGGGCATCCTCCCGCAAAAGTTATGCCGTGTACACACGGTCGGAATTTCGACCGTATGTACGTGGCATTAGGAGCCAATCGCTCCTCCCCCCCCCTGCTGCCCCCATGCTTCGGCATATATGCTCTTTTTTTTAAACTGTGGTGGTGAAATCACCTCCTACAGTGTTGGAGTCGCGTCTTTATGTATCGTGGGAGCAAACGCTGTTGCTGTCAAGATAAATAAATCCGCGTTGCAACTGAATGGCGCACCTGAAAACAAAAAAAAAATGCTTAACACTAAAACACAGTAAACAAAATTACATACCTGAAAAGCAAGCATGATAAAACATGATAAAACATAATAAAACATTGCAGAATAGAATGGAGTAAAAAAAGAACAATAGAGAGAGAATAGAGTGAGAGAGAGAACAATAAAACGACAACTATTTTATTTTTTTTTATTTTTTTGAGATTCACAGGTAAAAAAGCTCCTGACTGAAGCGACTGAATCAAAACGCTACCACAAAAAAACTGTTAGCGATCGCAGGGATCAGGCCTGACTCTGCGAACGCTGCAGTTATGTGTGCTTAGTGTTTTGTAAGTGACAGTGATCGATCGATACTGCACTTGGGTGGGCTGGGCTGGGCGGAGGGGGAAAACGCAGGTGCTAGCAGGTATCTGGGCTGATCCCGCTAACAATGCGGTTTTTTTTGGAACCCTAAACTGCTGGGACGCTAGTATAGATCTGATCAGATCAGATATTGATCTGTTCAGATACTGTGCCACTAAGGGAGGTGTATGCTTTGCGCGTGGGTGTTTGCGGTACTGGCACTAACCTGGGGCGACGCAGACCTTATTTGACCCTAAAACCTAATTGATATCACCCGCCGGCGATCAGGGGGTTAAACCGTTATTGGGTAATAAATGGCGGGTGCCCTGACAGTATAAAAAACAAGCTAACTAACCAGCGTCACCCGTAACAGTAATACAAAAAAAAACTGGTTACCTAGCGACACTAATGCAGCGATCAGAAAAACGATCGCTTAGTGACACTGGCAAAAGGGGGTGAAAGGGTTAACTAGGGGCAATCAGGGGGTTAAACCTTTATTAGGTAATATATGGGGGTACCTGACGCTATATAAAAACCTGACGGGGAACCTAAATAACGAAATAACTAACTGGCTAACCAGCGTCACCAGTGACAGTTATACAGTGATCACTGGTGAAAGGGTTAACTCTAGGGGCAATCAGGGGGTTAAAACCTTTATTTAGGTTGTAATATGGGGGTACCTGACCTATAAACCTATTTATGAACCTATATAAACATGGCAGTTACCTAAAAAAAAAAAAATGGTTACCTAGCGACACTAATGCAGCGATCAGAAAAACGATCGCTTAGTGACACTGGCAAAAGGGGGTGAAAGGGTTAACTAGGGGCAATCAGGGGGTTAAAACCTTTATTAGGTAATATATGGGGGTACCTGACGCTATATAAAAAACCTGACGGGGAACCTAACTAACCAGCGTCACCAGTGAGTTATACAGTGATCACTGGTGAAAGGGTTAACTCTAGGGGCAATCAGGGGGTTAAAACCTTTATTTAGGTTGTAATTGGGGGTACCTGACCTATAAACCTATTTATGAACCTATATAAACATGGCGGTTACCTAAAAAAAAAAAATGGTTACCTAGCGACAGCAGTGACACTAATACAGCGATCAGAAAAACGATCGCTTAGTGACACTGGCAGGGGGGGGGTGGGGGGATCAAGGGGTTAAACCTTTATTAGGGGGGGGGAGGGGGCTACCTTGGACCTAAAACTAACTGCCCTGACAGTTATACAGTCACACTGACACTAAATGCAGTGATCAGTAAAAAAATGATCACTTGACCGTGACTGGGGGGGGGGGGGTGATCTGGGGGGTGATCAGGGGGTGACAGGGGGGTGGAATATGTGCCATGTACTGGTGTCAGTGTAGTGTTGTGCACTAACCTTTACATGTTCGCCGCTCGGCGTCTCCGGTCACATAGACCGGCGCCCCGAGCGTGACATCACTTCCGCCTTCCTGTCTATACAATAGACAGGAAGGGGAAGTTTTTCATTGGCCAGGAGCGATCGCGAGGGGGTGAAACCACTGGCCGTCCCCTCGTCCCGGATCGCTCCTGAAGCGATCCCGACCGTCCCCGCCGGCGGAGGGGGGTCGATCGGACCCCCCAACCGCCGGAAGAATGTCACGTACAGGTACGTGATTCTGCCTGTACGTGCCATTCTGCCGACGTATATATACAGGGGGCGGTCGGGAAGTGGTTAATAACGTGTCGAGTTCCGCCCCTAAGAAAGTCATATTTTGAGTGGGCTGAAGACTGCTCTTCTTCCAATTGATCAACCACCTGAAACTTTGAAGCGTGTTGATCAGTATATCTCGATAAAGAATCAGTGTTTCCTGACTGTCCGCTAAGAGCAGGATATTGTCTAAATAATGATGAAGTCGCAGGTCTTTCTCTCTTAGGAATGCTATCACAGGGAGAAGAGTCTTGGTAAATGTCCTGGGAGCGGAGGAGATACCGAACGGGAGACACTAAAACTGGAAATGTTGATAGTTGAACGAGAATCGCAGATACTTTTGAAAAGCGGGGTGTATGGGCACGTGAAGACAAGCATCCAATAAATCTACATTTACAGCTAACAAAATTGATTGGAGGCTCTCCATTTTGAAAGCTTCTACTTAAATGCTTCTGTTGAGTCCCTCTTAGGTCCATAACAGGCCGTAAGTGGCCTGTCTTTTTCCTTACCAGGAAAAGAGGGGAGTAATACCACCTTCCTCTTTGGGAAATTGGAACTTCCAATATTGCCCCCTTCATTACTAGCTCTGCCACATACTTGAGCAGTAATCTCCCCTTGATTGGAGAGGATGGCAGTCTGGTTGACTGAAAATATTTTTTTGGTGTTTCTTCTATAAACTTCCATCTGTGACCATACTTTACTGTGGACAGCATCCATGCGACCTTTATGTGTTCAGTCCATACCTGCTCGAATTTTTTGAGTCTGGCTCCCACTCTCCCAGGTAGGACAGGCGCACCCTCAAAAAGACTTCTGGTTTTCCCCTGACGAGGTGGTCTTAGACTTCGGAAGTCTCAAAAAGGATGATTGTGGATTCTTCCAATTCCTTTTGAATTCTCTACCTGGTCTGTATGTCTTCGCCTCCCTGTATCTCTCTCCGAGAGATTGCATTTGTCGGTAGGACCTTTCTGTGGTTTGGGACGCCGGTCAGAAGGAATCAGGCCTGACTTTCCACCTGTTACTTTGGAGATTGCCGAATTAACTTTGATCCAAAGAGGTTAACTCCATCATAAGGGATCTTGCACCAGTTAGACTTTGATGCAGCATCTGCCACCCATGGCTTGAGCCATAGAGCTCTTCTGGCCGTAACTGAAGCCAGCATTGCGCTGGCAGAGGAACTAATTATGTCCACTGCAGCTTCTGCCACAAAACCACCTGCCAGTTTCAATTCTTGAAGAGAACTGATTATCTTCTCCTGGTCAGCCCCCTCACGAACAGATTTCTCTATATTGGCAGACCAACCAGAAATCGCTTTTCCTACTGCAGCTGATGCTATCGCAGGTTTACATGCGCCACCTGCTGTGCAATATGCTTTTTTCATGTCTTGATCAATTTTTCGATCCAACACATCCAGGAAAGTTACTGCATCCTCTATGGGTAAAGTAATGTGTCTTTCAAGTCGCATCAAGGAAGCATCAACCACCAGTGGTTGGGATAGCGAATTCACCTTTTGTTCTTTCAAAGGATACAGTTTAGTAAATCTATTATTCAGATTAGCTCTCTTGTCCATTCTCTCCCACTCATCCTTGATGAGATCTTTCAGTTCTTCGATAAAGGGAAAGGACTCTGGTTCCCTCTTTAGATTAGGGAAGTACTACCAAACCTTGCGAGGGGTCTCTTTCGCCTCCTCCCATTCTATGGCTTCCTTCACTGACTTTATGAAGGGCTCCACTAGAGTCAAAGTCAAATCCAGTAGCGGTCACCGCATCAACATTTTCGGAATCTGAATCCGAATCTATGGGCGGATTCTGAGCTACGGAAGATGTGCTCGGGCCGGCCTTGTCTTGTTCAGGAAGTGATGTCTCCAAGATAGTCTCCCGTACAGACTCTCTGATGAGGTCAGTCACCTCTCTTAGATCAGATTCCTTTTCTCTGGTTGCTTCATTGAAGATTTCCTGGCAGGCCAATTTGTCTGGCAAAGCTGGAGCTCCGTACACACAGCAAGCGTTTGCTGCAGGGCAGGTGTGATAGCTCCTTTCGTGACGGGGAGAAGGTGACCTTCTATATGAGCGACTCCGGTGGGAGCGATTGTAATGAGAGTGGCTGCGACCAGAGTGACGATGGCGAGATGAAGATCTTGAGCGACTTCTTCTAGATCTCCCATGACTCGAAGTGTGACTGGAGCGTCCGTGATGCTTGGAATTGGTAGATTTAGACCTGAAAGGGCTACCAGAAATCGCATAATTAGAGAATATGCACTCTTTTTTTTCTCTCCTTCATACCTACCATGAATGCTGGCACCTCTTACCTTATATGATGAGGATGGTCTGCTTGGGCAGTGGCTTCCATGAAAACAGTGCACCAGAAGACAGTATCTAGAAAGCATACAGTATAGGATTGCACAAGTAGTCACAGAAATAAAAAGATCACATATTAACACAAGCAAAAGAAATGTGGACTTACCTGAGACTGAGGGCAGCAAAAACGCCAAGGAAAATCCTTTTGTAATATGCCTGTATAACCATCAGAAGAAACTGATAGATTACAAGGCTTTTTATCTTCTTTATCTATTCTGGTCATTGAAATTAATTAATGCTAAAGCACTAAGGTTTAACAGCTTTTAGAAGCTGTTATCAGCTTCTGGCAGCGGTTAGTAGCTTCAAACGTTTTTCTGCCCAAACTCTGCTGCTCCTGAACACACTGGCAGTTGTTTTTTGTTTTTTTTCTCCTGCTTCTTCTAACAGCCTCTAAAAGATCCTGCCACTAAGCGCTGCTAAAAGCCGGTGTGTGCATGGACACATAGGCTAACATGTAGGGGCATTTAAAGGCAGGGAAAAAAAAGTGTGAGACGCCCCTAGAAGCAGCTGTAAAAACATCTAGTGTGCATGAGGCCTAATGATTTGGAGAGGATCTGCAAAGAGGAGTGGGACAAAATCCCTCCTGACATGTGTGCAAACCTGGTGGCCAACTACAAGAAACGTCTGACCTCTGTGATTGCCAACAAGGATTTTTTCCACCAAGTACTAAGTCATGTTTTGCGAAGGAGTCAAATACTTATTTCACTCATTAAAATGCAAATAAATGTATGACTTTAGCAATGTGGACTACAATTGCAAAGCATAGCGATTCCCTGTCATTTCTATGTACTGTATTGTCCCTCTAGTGCTCCGTATGACTATGCACCTGGACTACATATCCGAGGGATCTTTGCTACCATCAGAGAGAATGCTGGAAAGAGCTATAAAAGAGGCCAGAGATCCGCCCCATGCTCTCTTCCTCCTGCGCCTGGTCTGTGACGGACCTCTCTGTACAGGGAGGGTGAGGTCGTGGCCTACCACGCGGTGTACGATATTCCAACCTGGCCGAAAAGGGCCTGTTCATCAGACATCTATCCAGCACGACCCTGATAGTCCAACAACCCGCAATTGCAATTGCAAGTGCTTCAGATGATCGTCGCGAGCGTATCCGCTGCAAGGACGTCTCTCCGGTAATCGCTGATCATAAGGTATTTGATTGGCCTGGTTGTTGGTGAGAAGCAGTGGTGTAACTAGAACCTTCAGGGCCCCGGTGCAAGAAACCATGAAGTGCCCCCCTGAACCCCAGCCGAGGCCCTTCCCTCTGAGTCCGGTGGTGGAACTCCAGGGCTCGGTCACAGGTACGACTTTTGTGAGCCCTGTAGTTCCACCACTGGTATCAGCATTTTTTTTTTTTTTGCAATTTTTTAGGAGTCCCGTTGGGAGATATCAGAGGTCTAAACAGAACTATGATGTTACACCTTTGAGACAAAGAGGAAGAAGGAAAAGGGGAATTGGGACCCTGTCCTCTGGGGAGAAGTGGGACCTGTCCCCAATAGAGATTGGGTCCTTGTCCTTAGGGGAGATGGGGTCCCTGTCCCCACGTAAGTAGGAGTCCGTGTCCCTAAGGGAAATAGGGTCCCTGTCCCCAGGGGAGTGATGGGGTCCCTGACCTTAGGGAGATGGGGACCTTGTCCTCAGGTGATAAGGGGTCCTTGTCTCCAAGGGAAATGGGGTCCCTGTCCTCTGGGGAGAAGTGGGCCCTGTTCCCAGGGGAGAAGTGGGCCCTGTTCCCGGGGGAGATGGGGTCCCTGGCCCAAGGTGAGAAGGGGGTCCCTGTCCCCAGGTGAGAAGGGGTCTCTATCCTCAGGTTAGAAGGAGTCCCTGTCCCCATGGAAAATGGGGTGCCTGTCCTCACGGGAAATGAGGTCCCTGTCCTCTAGGGAGAAGTTTGCTCTGTCCCCAGAGGAGATGGGGTCCTTGTCCCTAAGAGAAATGGGGTCCCTGTCCTTTAGGGAGAACTGGGCCCTGTCCCCAGGGGAGATGGGGTCCCTGTCCTTAGGGGACATATCTCACAGAAAGACCTGTCAACATCTGTGTATGATGGGGAGGAGGGGGGGTGCTAGCAGACAAGCCTGCGGTGTCCTTTGGGGAGCTGGCTCTCATAGGGCTGAACTGCATCTGTGTGCTTAAAGTTTGTTCGCCCGGTAGAAGCATGCAGTGCAGTGTGAGCCGGACTCAGGGGGCGGGACTCTGGCTGGGGAGGACAGACACCGGACTGAGCAGCACTGCATGGAGCAAGAGAGGGTACACTGTGCACAGACAGCTTTACCCTGGGGAAACACTTTACTTTATTTTTATTTGAACGCTGTACATAGACACCTGTCGCATCAACCATTCCAAGAAATACTATTGCCTTGTTGCTGTACCTTATTGGATATAGTTAATGAGCTCCAACTGCCTGGCGAAGACCATCAGGCCTTCAACTGGGACATTACTGTCATTACTACTTAAAGGGCCCTCATATTGTTCTTGTTTATTTGATCCCGCATTAGCATTAAGTTAAATCGTCCGGCCTGGGTTCCCCCTTTAGAAGTCTTGCCAGAATTAATGCTTAACTCTCGCTTATCCTTTCAGGTCATGTTCAAGTGGTACTTCCTTTGTACATACGTGTATATAATATACTGTTATTGCCAAATTGTCTTAAAGCGGAGTTCCACCCAAAAGTGGAACTTCCGCTCATTTGTCTCCTCTCCCCCTCCAGTGCCACAATTGTCACCTTTCGGGAGGGAGAGGGGACATGATACCTGTCTTTAACAGGTATCCTGTTCCCACTTCCGGGAGTCCGGCCCACGGCCCGTGGCATCACCGCGGCGTCCCTCCTTCTCCCTCCTCCCTGTCGCCAGGCCAGTAGGAGAGAGGAGCGGGGCCTTGCGCATGCGCGGTAGGGTTCCCAGCGTGAAGCCCTAAGGCTACACTGCCAGGTACCCTTACCAATGGCAGCAGCAGCACCAGACAGCTGAATGAAACATCAGCTACGGTGCCGACATCGCTGGACTCCAGGACAGGTAAGTGTCCTATTGTTAAAAGCCAGCAGCTGCAGTATGTGTAGCTGCTGACTTTAAATTTTTTGGGGCGGAACACCGCTTTAACTTGTATTTAATATGGAGGAATTCTTCTACTGAACTAGGACTGTTATCCAAAGTTCAGTTGATCTTTTACCTCCTCTGTGCAACAAGAATATAAACTTATCAAGTTGTTTGATTACTTTAAGGTGGTGCAAAGATGTCTGAACCCAGAGTGTCAGGTGGGTTGGAATGTTCCCAGGGTAATGGTGGTGTAGATGAGCAGGTAAATCCAAGCCGTCCCCAAGGGGGTCGTGCTACATAACTTTTTTGAAATGCGTTTTTCTGGATTTATTCTGTCTCTCACAGTTAAAACTGATCATTTCTTTGTCAGTGGGCAAACATACAAAATCAGCAGGGGATCACATACTTTTTTCCCTCACTGTAACTTTAAGGTCAGATGACTGAGTTGTTTCTTTTATCATGGGAGGAGGTATTCTTTTTTTTTTTTTTGTCACTTGGTAGTGCTAATACATGTTGTAATGATGCATGAAAGTTTTAATGACAGGTCCACTTTAAACTGTACTGATAATAGAATCGCTCCTTATCTCTGCTTGAGGAAAGGAATCGCCATAACATCGTCCAAATATCCTAGAACTGACATCTGTCAGGACACATCACCGGATTTATTAGCCTAATCTACATCAGGACTTCTTAAATACAGCTTTAAATTCCTATTTTTCATTCTAACTAGATTATTTCCACTTTAATAAATGTATCTCTCAAAAAATCACCGGGCGCAACAGCGGCTGGACCCGTCCACATATGTAACGTGATCCCATGTTTTATGACTTTCGCCATGGATTACTGTCAGGCGGAATCCCCGTGGGCCTCTTGTTTTTCCTGACCCGTCATGAATATTACACCGACATGTTTCCAATTCTCTGTTTTAATCAGCCTCGACTTTTTTTTTTTCTTTTTCTGGGTGAACCATGCAGCATCTGTTAGGAAGAAGTTTGATTTTGCGGCCTTGCCCCTCTCACATCTGGAAGAGCGTCCTCCAGGAGACGCGGTAGGCGAATGTTATCGAATATCTTCGCCAGGTTTCCTAGAAGAAGCGCAGAGGGGCTGCCAAACTCCGGCTGTTTTGACAAACGTAATAATGACCGATCTTTGCGTTCGTGTTCTTTGGTGGTCAGGGCGCTTGTAGTTACATTGTTATGATGTCTGTCTGACCCCCTTCCGGTAGAGCGGATATGTAAGATCGAACTGTTACTCAGTGCTTGTTGCAAAGGGCGATTCGAGCCAATGTCAAGAGTACCTGTCAGCGCAGAATTAATATGCGGTTCTGTTGTTAAGGAAATCTTCTGTTTTTCAAAGGATAAGAACGGCAGACATTTTGAACATTTTGGATATCGTCCTTCCTCAGGTGTTTATATATTGAAGGACCCAACATTATATATAAAGAAAGAATTGCATCCATAAGTGGTAGGCAGAAAACTTATACCTACTGCCAGCAATAGAAGTACTAGTCAATTACTGTGGAAGTGCAAATGACAAACCTTTGTCTAAGGGGACTATTTACTAAAGCTGGGGAGTACAAAATCTGGTGCAGCTCTGCAGAGTAACCAATCAGCAACCAGGATTTATTGCAAAAGCTTAATTGAACAAGCTGAAGTTAGGCTCGGTTCACACTAGTGCCAGACGTGTTCTGGTTGCGGGTGCGAACTGTCGATTCCCGTAGCTGAATCGCACTGCTATTGTGAGATGCGCTGGGCTGCCATTCATTCTGAATGGCACCCCATGCATCTCAGCCCATAAAGCGATCGCGGGAACTGCAGGGAAACCGCATGGTCAAAAAGACCATATGGTTTCCCTGCGGTCGCATTTTTAAAAAAGTGCATGCACTTGTTTTTGTGCATTTCACTCGGCACAGCAGCCCATTAAAATGAATGGGCTGGCGTGCCTGAGCAAAACGCAGAACTCATGACCCGCATTAGTGTGAACCTTCTTGTACAATTTTCCTTTAGTTTTACCAAAACCATATAATATGAGGTCAAACCAAAACACTTTCAATTTATATGCAATCGCTCGGCTCTCTGCTGTAGCCGGCGCCATTCTCGGTGAGGGAATCAGGAAGTGGCTTCACTTCCCGATTCCCTACTGCGCATGCGCGAGTCGCGCGGCGCAATGAGAATCTTCAGCGCTGTCTGCCGGGTCACGTGTGTGTCCCGGCAGACAGCGCGCCGGGACAGGAACTTGCGTAAACTCCCACGGGAGTTTATGCCGGAAGTGGGTGCAGATACCTGTCTTAGACAGGTATCTGCACCCCCCTCCCCCCTGAAAGGTGCCAAATGTGACACCGGAGGGGGGGAGGGTTCCGAAAAGCGGGAGTTCCACTTTAGGGTGGAATCCCGCTTTAAGAAGGGCCGAGCCTCTTTCTGAGATTTGTGGTTTACAAGTTAAAAAAATTTTTTTTTTTTTGCTAGAAAAATAACCCCCAAACATTATATATATTTTTTTCTAACACCCTAGAGAATAAAATGGCGGTCATTTCTGTCACCGTATTTGCGCAACGGTCTTACAAGCGCACTTTTTTTGGAAAAAATACACTTTTTTTTAATTAAAAAATAAGACAACAGTAAAGTTAGCCCAATAAGGGTTAGAGTGGGTATTTTTATTAGACCACATAAGACCAAAAAAGTTGGAGGTGGCATTCTTCCTTCGTATAGGACTGATCAAACTAAAAAGGTATTTTATTATGAGAATTTATAAAACAAAGAATAAAATAGGGTAAGAAAGAGGGAAAAACGCCACAGTGATGTTAAGACGAGATGGGACAGAGAGGAAGGCTAAGCTGACTTAGGTCCCCTTTAAAAGTTTTGCTGACGTGGCAAGAAAAAAATAAATAAATAAATAAAAAAAAAAAGAAATCTCCATAGGCGACGTTTAAAAAATTCTACAGGTTACATGTTTAGAGTTACAGAGGAGATCTAGGGCTATAATTATTGCTCTCGCTCTACCGATCGTGACGATACCTCACATGTGTGGTTTAAACACAGTTTTCATATGCGGGCGCTACTCACATATGCGTTTGCTTCGGCGCGCAAGCTCGTCAGGACGGGGCGCGTTTAAAATTTTAATTTTTTTTTTATTTATTTATTTTACCTTTTATTTTTATTTTTACACTTTTTTTTTTATAAAAAAAAAATTTCACTTTTATTCCTATTACAAGGAATGTAAACAATCCCTTGTAATAGAAAAAAGCATGACAGGACCTCTTAAATATGAGATCTGGGGTCAAAAAGACACACCACTTTTAAATCTTGAGTAGAGAATGGATGCATTCCCTATCAGGGAAATGCCCCTTCACTTCCTGTCCCATAGATGTGAGATAACATTTCTGCAAAGGAGAGGAATTCCCCTCCTGGACAATTTGTCCCTTTTGTATCTTTCCTTAATAAATTTATACTTTTTTTTTTCATAGATTTTTTGATTACTATATCCCTATGGCTCATTTCTGAGGCACCTTTGACTGTCCCCTCTCTGGCATAGTCTCACTCTCTTTTTTTATGCAGCTCCGTTTGCCGAAGAGCCCCATGTCCTTTGGACAGTGAGTGGATGAGTTGTCAGCAGTACTTCGGTACTCTATATTTTGGTTCCCAGTTCCCTTACATTTTTTTTTAAACAGGTGTCCTCATTGGAAGATTTCCTCATCTCCTATTCCTGTGACAACTCTCATTACTTGCTGAAATGGACACCAGGACTAGTGGTGCCCATACACTAGATTAGGGCTCAAAATTTCAAGTCCTGAGCCACTAGCCAGGCCTTAAAAGTTACTCGCCACCAGTTGCCCCACCCAACCCCTCCCCTGCCCCGCCCCTAAACACGGCCTCATAAATTATCTCATAAAATGACATTGTTAAATGTTTTATGCAGAATTAAGTTCCAAATAATAAATAATAACAACAACTTTAACAATATTAACATAAAGCATATCAGTACCCATCAGTGCAGCCTCATCAGTGCCCATGAATGCAGCCTCACTGTGCCCATCAAATGCAGCCTCACTGTGCCCATCAAATGCAGCCTCACTGTGCCCATCAAATGCAGCCTCACTGTGCCCATCAATGCAGCTTTACTGTGTCAATGAATGCAGCCTCATTGTACCCATAAATGTAGCTCACTGTGCCCATAAATGCGTCTCACTGTGCCCATAAATGCGTCTCACTGTGCCCATAAATGCATCTCACTGTGCCCATAAATGCATCTCACTGTGCCCATAAATGCAGCTCACTGTGCCCATAAATGCAGCTCACTGTGCCCATAAATGCAGTTCACTGTGCCCATAAATGCAGTTCACTGTGCCCATAAATGTAGCCTCACTGTGCCCATAAATGCAGCTCACTGTGCCCATAAATGTAGCCTCACTGTGCACATAAATGCAGCTCACTGTGCCCATAAATGCAGCTCACTGTGCCCATAAATATAGACTTACTGTGCCCATAAATGTAGCCTCACTGTGCCCATAAATACTGCTCACTGTGCCCACAAATACTGCTCACTGTGCCCATAAATACTGCTTACTGTGCCCATAAATGTAGCTCACTGTGCCCACAAATACTGCTCACTGTGCCCATAAATGTAGCGCACTGTGCCCAGAAATGTAGCTCATTGTGCCCACAAATACTGCTCACTGTGCCCATAAATACTGCTCACTGTGCCCATAAATACTGCTCACTGTTCCCACAAATACTGCTCACTGTGTCCAAAAATGTAGCTCACTGTGCCCACAAATACTGCTCACTGTGCCCACAAATACTGCTCACTGTGCCCTTAAATGTAGCCTCACTGCACCCATCATCGATACAGACTCACCATGGTATGTGTCATGGAGCCGGGTCTGTGTTCGGCGGCGCCGTAGCAAGGTCCCGCCCCCCTAGACCGGCTCATGTGATAGGCGGATTACTGATTTAATCTACTATCACACAAGCCGGTCTGGGGGCGGGACCTTGCTACGGCGCCGCGGAACACAGACCTGGCTCTGTAACACACAGCCTGCATCTCTGTGACACACAAGAGGAGGAGGAGAGGGAGGGGAATGCAGCAGCCTCCGCTCAAAGCGGCTCCAGTTCAGTCCGGTCCTGCCGCTCTGTGTCCTCCAGCTGATCGCTTCTGGCAGCGATGCAGGTGTTTTTTTTACAGAAATTGAGAGCGGCACGGATGCAGCTCACTGTGCCAATAAATGCAGCTCACTGTGCCCATAAATGCAGTTCACTGTGCCCATAAATGCAGTTCACTGTGCCCATAAATGTAGCCTCACTGTGCCCATAAATGCAGCTCACTGTGCCCATAAATGTAGCCTCACTGTGCACATAAATGCAGCTCACTGTGCCCATAAATGCAGCTCACTGTGCCCATAAATATAGACTTACTGTGCCCATAAATGTAGCCTCACTGTGCCCATAAATACTGCTCACTGTGCCCACAAATACTGCTCACTGTGCCCATAAATACTGCTTACTGTGCCCATAAATGTAGCTCACTGTGCCCACAAATACTGCTCACTGTGCCCAAAAATGTAGCGCACTGTGCCCAGAAATGTAGCTCACTGTGCCCACAAATACTGCTCACTGTGCCCATAAATACTGCTCACTGTGCCCAAAAATGTAGCTCACTGTGCCCAAAAATGTAGCTCACTGTGCCAAAAAATGTAGCTCACTGTGCCCACAAATACTGCTCATTGTGCCCATAAATACTGCTCACTGTGCCCACAAATACTGCTCACTGTGCCCAAAAATGTAGCTCACTGTGCCCACAAATACTGCTCACTGTGCCCAAAAATGTAGCTCACTGTGCCCACAAATACTGCTCACTGTGCCCATAAATACTGCTCACTGTTCCCACAAATACTGCTCACTGTGTCCAAAAATGTAGCTCACTGTGCCAACAAATACTGCTCACTGTGCCCACAAATACTGCTCACTGTGCCCTTAAATGTAGCCTCACTGCTCCCATCATCGATACAGACTCAGCATGGTATGTGTCATGGAGCCGGGTCTGTGTTCGGCGGCGCCGTAGCAATGTCCCGCCCCCCTAGACCGGCTCATGTGATAGGCGGATTACTGATTTAATCTACTATCACACAAGCCGGTCTGGGGGCGGGACCTTGCTACGGCGCCGCGGAACACAGACCTGGCTCTGTAACACACAGCCTGCATCTCTGTGACACACAAGAGGAGGAGAGAGGGAGGGGAATGCAGCAGCCTCCGCTCAAAGCGGCCCAGTTCAGTCCGGTCCTGCCGCTCTGTGTCCTCCAGCTGATCGCTTCTGGCAGCGATGCAGGTGTTTTTTTTACAGAAATTGAGAGCGGCACGGAGGGGGGATTCTCTGACCACCCCCCCCCACGCCGCTCTGATGTCCTGTAAAAAAGCCTGCACCGCTTCTGCCAGAAGCGATCAGCTGGAGGACACAGAGCGGCAGGACCGGACTGAACTGGGGCCGCTTTGAGCGGAGGCTGCTGCATTCCCCTCCCTCTCTCCTCCTTTTGTGTGTCACCGAGATGCAGGCTGTGTGTTACAGAGCCAGGTCTGTGTTCCGCGGCGCCTGGAAGCTGTCAGCCTTGTCCACCCCTGCTCCTCACTCGCCCTGCCCTAAATTCCACTCGCAAAATGCGAGCAGGCGAGTGGAATTTTTGAGGGCTGCACTAGATGTTCGTTTTTTTGGGGGGTCTGGTATGAATATTAAGGGGAACCCCGAACCAAAAATTAAAAAAAAAATTGTGTGGGGTTCCCCCAAAATCCATTCCAGGTCCTTCCAGATCTGGTATGGATAGTAAGGGGAACCCTGCGAGAAATGTTTTTAAAAAAATGGATAGATCTACATCGCGGGACATTTTTATTTATTTATCTACTTTAACGGGGTTCTGCGGCTCCAATTTGCCACGAACACAGCATAATGTTCGTTGTTTGCCGAACGTCCGAACAACCAAAGTTCGGCCCGAACTTGTGCTGGGGCCGAACCGTTCGCCCATCCCTAATGGAGAGTCATCGCCTCCCTTCATTCCGAAAAGGTGTTTCACTTGCTAGAGTAGGAATTCCTGTGGGAGGTGATGCGTAGATTCGGCTTCAGGCCCAAGTTCCTTCAGTGGTTGAGAATGCTATATCATGCTCCATAGGCTCGCATTCGAACCAATCACAGATTGTCCGAGTCTTTCCCACTGCAGAGAGGTACCCATTAGGGGTGTCCCCTATCCCCCTCTCTCTTTGCTTTTCCCCTTGAGCCATTGGCTATTCTGATTCAGGGATCCAGTTTAGTTGAGGGGTTGTCGGTGGGGCCCCTTGAGGAGAAAATCTCCCTGTATGCAGTCAACACTTTCTTATATCTCCAGGATCTCTTTGACGAGTTTGGACGGTTCTCGGGGATCCACAATAACTGGTCCAAATCAAAGATATTCCCTTTAGAACCCCAGGCGTGGGTGGCTGCAGCTGATATCCCGCTGTTATGGGTTGATCAGTTCAGATATTTGGGTATCCAGGTCCGGCGGGAACTGGTGAGCTTTTCTGACCTTAATTTGCTTCCGTTGTTTTCTCAACTTCGTTCAAAGTGTGCCTCTTGGGCTTCCCTACCGTTGAATCTCATGGGACATATTAACCTCCTAAAAATTATCTTTCTCCTTAAACTTCTTTGTTTTCCGTAACTGGATACCAAATTCCTTTTTCAGGGAGGTTGATCATTGTGTTGAGACATTCATATGGGGGGGGGGTGCTCTCCCTAGGTTGGCAAGATCAACTTTACTCCATTCTGTGAGGTGTGGAGGATCAGCATTGCCGGACTATCGGACATACTACTGGACAGCCATTTTAGTCACTGTCCATTGGTGGTTTGTGCTCTCTCAGCCTAATGCAGCAGTGTGCCTAGAGGTGGCCATTTTGGGATCGCTTCAGGAACTAGGCAATCTGTTTTATAGGGGTCCTCGGGCATATCCCAATCTTCCACATCCCACTAAAATGACATTTGGGGTCTGGACCAGTGGTTCTCAACCTGGGGGTCGGGACCCCCTCAGGAGTCGAATGACAATTTGCCAGGGGTCACCGAATCCTGGGCTGTTCCTGAAGCCCGCACCGCTCTCCCAGCCTTCTTGCGGCCGACCAGCAGGGCTGTCCCTGGAGCATGCGGCCGCCCACTCAGCCTCTTCGCAGCCGCCCATTCAGTTCACGGCATGGGTGGAGGGAGAGACTAGAGGCCAGCTGACTGGTGAGGAATGTGAAGTGTAGACCCTAGACCCTATCTCCTGATTTCGGCATAGATGTCACTGCTGCGAGACACCACATAGCTGGAGACACAGTGAGTAACACTAGCAGGTTGTGATTAGAGTTGCCATTAAAAGTCCCCACTACAGTTCTCAGATCAGCAGATGACCTTGATCAAGAGCACCTAAGTTGGCTGATCATTCCCGCCCACCAAGGAGTAATGCCGCGTACACGCAGTCAGAATTTCCGATGTAAACAGTCCGATGGGAGCTTTTCATCGGATTTTCCGACCATGTGTATGCCCATCGGTCTTTTTCTGTTGGAATTTCCGACGGACTTTGGATTGAGAACCTGTTCTGTTGAAAACCTTTCTATCGGATTTTCCGATCGTGTGTATGCAGTTCCGACACGCAAAATTCCGACGCATGCTCGGAAACAATTCGACGCATGCTCAGAAGCTTTAAACTTCCCTTTTATAGTGCAGTCGAACGTTTTTTAGGCGTGGTGTTATTGACCATCGGAATTTGGTGTGACCGTGTGTAGGCAAGACAGTTTGAGCGAAATTCCATCAGAATTCCGACAGGAAAATCATCAGAGCTTTTTCCGACGAGAATTCTGACCGTGTGTATGCGGCATAAGAGAAGGAATACAAATAGAGAATAAATGAAAGGGAGAGGAAAAGAGGGGGAGGAACAAAGAAAAAGGGAGAGAAAGAATAAGAGAAAGAACAAGAAACTAGGATAGAGAAAGATAAAAGGACAAGAAAGGAGAACAAAGGGAAAGAGTGGTACATCCTAAAATGTACCATAAGGGGTTTTAATACTGTACGCATGTAAGGGACTCAGGGAGTGATAAATGTCTGTGGGTTAGGGGCGCAAATCACTTGCCTTGCCTTGGATGCTGACAACCCACACTACAAAAACATTTTTACTGTTACAGGTCCCCACAACTTGGGAAATTTTATCAAGGGGTCACGGCACTAGCAAGGTTGAGAATCACTGGTCTGGACGGTGACCAGGCACAGATTTTTACGTCCTAACAGGTGGTCCCCCTATAGATTACTCTGGGGTAATCGCAACCTCCGGCATTTTCGCTCTTTACCTGACCCTCAGATCTGGGCCAGGTATAGAGTCAAAACACTGAGAGACTTGTTATCGGCGGATTGTTCGGGTGGTTCGGTTTTGGAGAAAAGTGGTTGAACCTATTAACTTTCATCTTCAGCTGACTCTTCTGATCTCTCCAGAACTGGCACTGTTGGGAATTCAAGACAATGAGCAGAGGCCTAGATGCACTAAACTGTTGATTGCTTATTTTTTTTATTATGCTAAGAGAGAAGTAATTCTCAAGTGGAATGTCCATTCCCCTCCCTCCGTAGGTTCTTGGGAAAAATCAAATTGCCCTAGAAAGTTTGACAGGGTGTGGCAGCCATGGACAACCTAGGCGGAGGAGTTTTTCTCTTCGATTTTTTTTTTGATCCTGCTGCTGGTATGGTTGCAATACCCTCTTATATGTTCTTGTTGAAGTTATGGCTCGGGCACTGCATTCCTTGTATGTTGTACCTTTTAGTTCTACATGTGACTGTCTCTTGGTAATGTCCGTATGTGATGTTTTCTTTGACTCCCTGCCAGACCGATCCGGTCAGAGCTCTCAGCCATTGGCTGAGAGTGCTGATTGGGAGCCGATCAGCAGACCTTTTTCGACCATGCCCATTCGACAGAAGCTAGTGGAACGGCTGGCTTCTGTCAGACTGGCTGCAGTACACATCGGCCAAAGATGGTTTCCATTGACCTGGCCCATGCCGCCCCGACCTTCGGTCTGTGTGTACTAGGCTTAAGGGTCCTTCTCTGCAGTATTCTGGAAGAAGACATGCTTTTCTGCTCAGGATGTGGCTGTATTCTAAAGGAAAATTAACTGTAAGTATTTTGCTGGTTTAAACTGAAAGTTTAATTGGGCTTTAGGGTACCCGCAATTTCCTGTAACTGTCAAAATTGTTTTCTACATTCACAAATACCAGGAGTTATATTTTGGTAGATGTTTGGGACCAACAGTATGAGTGGTTTATTATTGCAGTAATCTCCATGTCTGGAAAAGAAAATTAATTATCTTGTAGGATTAGCTTCCTCTTTGATTATTTATTAGACAAAAGCTTGTCAAACACTTTGAACGTGGAATGTCTGTGTAGGAGCCGGGGCCTATAAACAATGCAGCAACTGAGGGTGGGCGATGGGAATTTGGAATTTTTATTAGATGTCTCAGGAGGTGAGTAATTTTGAAGTAATTTTCTGTATAAGGTCTTTAGGTGGGAAATATAATGAGTATGATCACAGCGTGAATTTTCCAGCACTGTCTTGCTATGCGGAACATCTGACTGTCTGTACTTTACTAGAATAGGAAGATTTTAACCTAACCCGATAATGACCATCCTGTGTATACAATAGAAAATTCTTAACACGTCTAGAAAGTTATTATGTTGCCACACAGGCAGTTCTTCTTTCAATCTTTTTGATAAATGAGCCCAAGAGAGCAGAAAAAAGGGCAGCTAATGAAAAGGGAGAGCTGTGATGATGTCACCCGTTGCTAAGTAGGGCTACTTGTGCAATATTAGAGCAGTTGAGCTATGCATTGCATCATGGGAAGGATAGTAACCAAGTACTGGAGCATTATTAAAAAATCTCGGCTAGGGATGCACAGTGTGCTCCTGATTTTGCACCTGATTTCAGAATTTGACTTAGAATTTCTACGAAATTATTTATTTCTGAACGAATACAAAAAGCCTCACTTCTTGATCCACTGCAGTAATTTTATAGATGATTCAATACTTCCCCCTGCAAGAGCTTTTCCTTCTGACACATTTTACTCCTCAATTGTAGAGCCTTAATCATTACTCTATGACTAAGCTCCGTAAAGGAGTGTAATGGGTTAAAATGAGAAGTTCTTACGGGTGGAAGTATTGAATATTGGTCAATGCAGTTGATAATGGAGTGGGGCCTTTTGTATCGGTTTGAAGTGTTAAGGATGGGAAGGGCAAGCCACTGAGTGCTTACACCTGACATAGGGAAACTAGAGGCAAATATACCTGAAGTGGAGCAATTCGGTTTGAAACTAGTTGGCTGCTTAAGCGAAATTAGCTTTAAAAAAGAAAAAAAAAAAAGTCACATGGGATTGTTTCTGTTTGAGCACTTGACATGTTGATTTAAGCCAATTTTACTAATCCTAACCCTAACACTAGCCCCAATCAGCAAGTCCATGGGACTACCATGTTGCCATTTGTATAAATTCAGGTGTCACTGATTCTCTATAACCAATCAAGTTGCATAGTCCAAGTGTCCAGTGCTTGGTACAATTGTATGCAGTATATAACTGCTATTCCAGTTCATCATAGCTACCCTTGGAATTATGGGAAAATTAGGAAGAAAAAAAAAAACTTAGTTTGCCTTAATGGTACAGTGGGAGGAGTACATTGTGTTTCATTGTAGGAGAGTGGAAAACACATCTATAATGCAATGACGGTTGTACATTTTGCTATGATGGGATCTCTTGTAAGCTTTTCTCTAGGTACGTACCCATAAGAGGTAAATGTTATGTTTTTCAGACACTCCTCCGTGCGAACCTAATGACCCTTCCCCAAAGAGAGATTTGGATAAAAGATGTAGAGATTCCGCTGTCAGAATGTGGCTGGGTCTCGGCTCCGTAAAGTAAAGGTCACATTGACAAGCGGATAAAAGATTTGTGTTATGGTGGAGGTATATCCTGTACCCTAGCTCTGTTTTTCCAAAACCAAAGAAATGGTATTTGCAGCAGAATATTTCAACCACAAAAAAATTCCTTTGTATTTTAATGTTAGAATGAGCTATGAGTTCAGAAGGGACTTAACGGAGAGGTTCTGACAACAAATTTGTTAACCATAAAACTGGGTTTAAACCAGACCTAAATATAGAACGTGGGTCTGATTTAACAATTAGAGCTAGTGTATACATGCATAGCTCTCAATTGTCTCTTTTTTTGGATCCTAATTTCTCTAGAGACTGGTGAAATCACTGAGAATGCAGCCTATCCTTTCACTAGAAACCTGTGACATCACTGAGAATACAGCCTAATTATTCACTACAGCCCAGTAACATAATTGAGAATAAAACCTATCTATTCTCTAGAGACCAGTAAAAACACAGAGAATGCAGCTTATCTATTTAGTAGAGACCGGTGACATCGCTAAGAACATAATTTATTAATTCACAAGAATCTTTGAGAATACAGCTTTTTGATTTACTAGAGGAGGATGACATCACTGAGGATGCAGCATTTTGATTTACTAGAGACTGATGACATCAATGAGAATGCATCCTATCCATTTATTAGAGGTGGTTGACATCACTGAGAATGTAGCCTGTCAATTCACTAGAGCCAGGTGACAGATGATATCAATGAAAATGCATCCTGTCAATTTACTTGGGACCATTGACATCAATGAGAACACATCCTATCCATTTACTAGGGTTTGGTGACGTCACTGAGAATGCAACCTATCCATTTACTAGAGAATGGTGACATCAATGAGAATGTAGCCTACCCACTCACTAGAGATCAGTGATATCAATGAGAATGTAGCCTACACACTCACTAGAGATCAGTGACACCAATGAGAATGTAGCCTACCCACTCACTAGAGATCAGTGACATCAATGAGAATGTAGCCTACCCACTCACTAGAGATCAGTGGCACCAATGAGAATGTAGCCTACCCACTCACTAGAGATCAGTGACATCAATGAGAATGTAGCCTACCCACTCACTAGAGATCAGTGGCACCAATGAGAATGTAGCCTACCCACTCACTAGAGACCAGTGAGTGGGTAACCTGTCCATTTGCTAGAGAATGGCAACATCACTGAGACTATAGACTAGAAAATGTGACATCGCATAGCCTATCCATTCACATGGTGAACATCACTGGGAATGCTGCCTATCCATTCACTAGAGATTTCTGACATTACTGAAAATGCAACCTATCCGAAACTAGAGAATGATGACATCATGAAGGTTGTGGCCTAATCATTCACTAGAATCAAAATTCAAAGAACCTTGATTTTTCACATTATTTCTCTATTTGCAAAATTACATATTGATCTATCTGAGGTCTTATGCTGTGCCACTGGTGTTGAAATCGGGGCTATTAGAAATGTATTTTATTTTTATTACATGTCCACTGTGTCAATTTGTATCTCGTCACTATCCCATCCAGTCTGATTTTTGGGTGGCCACATGGGAATTGTAGTAAGGCTGTGTACACAAACAAGCAGTAGGTGCTCCATCTTGTACCTTTGATACAAAAGGTACATCTTCCGCAGCCTTCGCTACAAAAGGTAATCTGGAGAGAGAAGTTTCCACAGGCTGATTACAGCGACAGATGTCTTAGTTCCTCCGCACGTATCGGAGAATGGCAGTATACAAAGGGCTTTATAGAGCATGGCTTCATCCCAGAGCGATGACTTTAAAAGGCAAACTGTCCCTTAGTTCGATGTTGTGTTGTCTGGGGTCTTGTTCGCCTCGTCCTGTACATTCCACGGCTACCACATCACTTCCCAGCAGCCAATGGAGCCGAGTGAGAGATAGCTTGCTATCTGCAAGTCAAATTTCCCATC
This sequence comes from Lithobates sylvaticus, assembly GCA_028564925.1. Lineage (NCBI taxonomy): Eukaryota > Metazoa > Chordata > Amphibia > Anura > Ranidae > Lithobates > Lithobates sylvaticus. The sequence continues at coordinate 157,189,923 of CM053029.1, read as the reverse complement.
ATTGCTTAACTCCTGCGGGATCCTGGCTCATCTCCCCTCCTTGCAGCCAGGTTTACACTCGCAGCTCATACTTGCCATAGCTTGGATGCACAAACCCGCTTATAAAATCCACATTTCCAGGATTCTTTCCGCCACCCCCCCCAAGCAGTAAAATATACAAAGACGGGACGAGGAGTAAACAATTATTTCAGCGCTAATCTGCCTTTATTTTCACTGTTCTTTTTGGTAATGGAATTCGCAGTTGGGCTTTCTCGAGTGATGGGTAAAAAAAAGTTTGGGTCTTGCAAGAGTCTCAAAACAGATCTATAGGTGGAACACCCTGAAGCTCTCTCGCGTGTCTGCATTAACACAGCGCACACCTCTAAGCTGACAGTCCCAAGGATGTTATGTCTGGGAGGATGCTGAGAATTCTGGGAGAAGCATGTGCTCTGTACACCTGCTCTTAAGAACCAATTAGACTTATGTTGTGGACTTTTTTTACAGCCAAAGGTCGAATCAAGGACAAAAAAAAACCATAAACCTAAACCTCCTTCCTCTCAGACAAAATAAAATGTAAAAGCTTTCCGCTTGTATGAAGTGATTTTAGAAAATGGACTTCTGTGCTACTAATGTAAAATAATAGTGAATCGAAATGCTGCTGAGTCTAATAATGATCACAAATCAAAACAAATAAATATAAATGTGTACTAAGTGTACATGACTCTGCGCATATCATAAAAAATAATAAAATCTCTGATAGTGCTGATAGGACAATATATGCTTATGTGAATTTACTAAAGTGCTACGATAAAGTGCATATAATAAAGTGCATAGAATAATAGAAAAAATACTTCCAATAAAGTGCTTCCAATAAAGTGCTCACAAACGCTGTGAAGTATATAGTAAAAAATGTATCCAGTGGATCAATTACATACAGACCAATGCCGTATGTTAGAATGCCCAGTGTGGTGTGCAAATGCACAAATAATATAGTTCACTCAAAATAAAGTACATGAATGTGTGCAAATCCTTCAGCCAGACATGGTATTCAGCCAAAAATCCGAAGCCTCAATGCTTACAGGGTTCTTCCAGTGAACAGTGGTAGATTATGTATCCATAAACGTGCTCACAGAGCTCTTACCTTGAGGGTAGATGTAAAGCGCTTCAGTGATTTTTGATGGTCTGTTCCCCCTTGTGGCGAGATCCTTTAAGGGTACTGGGTGGCCGCTCACATTGGTGTGGATATGTAAAGAAATGGGGCTCAAATAGTGTGTTACCCAAAAAAATAAATCACTTTAATAAAAACAAATGGGCTACTTACATCATTCACATTTAAAATAGGCCAAATATGCTATGCAGCTAAGTAGTAGGTAGACAATAGCGTTTTTCAGGTCCTTCTTACTGTGTTTCCGGTCCGCGGCACCTACTTCTGGTCCGCATTGTTTACTTCCGGTTGCGTACCCACGCGTTACGTCACGTTACGCACCTCATGACTTCCTCAGCTTGTATGCTTTCCTCTTTCTTCACAATTGCAATGGAAATTAGGATCAGAGCCAATTATCATTCTCAGAATCGAAAGAAAATATCAAAAAATTCAATTGTCCCGTCCCTCCAAGCTAAAGCCAAAATCACTCAATGCAAAGTTCAGAAGAATGAACGATTTTCCGCAAAACATTTCCCATATACTATTTGCAGTCCATTGCTATTAGATTGAAAGTACAGTGGGGAAAATAATTATTTGGTCCCCTGCAGATTTTGTAAGTTTGCCTACTTACAAAGAAATTAAGGGTCTATAGTTTTTATTATAGGTGTATTCCAAATGATAGAGACAGAATATTAACAAAAAATCCAGGAAAAAAACACGATACAAATGTTATACATTGAGTTGCAGTTCAGTGAGTAAAATAATTATTTGATCCCCAAGCAAAACATGACTTAGTACTTGGTGGAGAAACCCTTGTTGGCAAGCACAGAGGTAAGATGTTTCTTGTAGTTGGTTACCAGGTTTGCACACATCTCAGAAGAGATTTTGATCCACTTTTCTTTACAGATCTTCTTGAAATCCTTAATGTTTCTTGGCTGTCACCTGAAAACTCAGAGGTTCAGCTCCATCCATAAGCTTTCTTTACGATTAAGGTCTGGAGACTGGCTAGGCCACTCCGTGACCTTAATGTGCTTCTTCTTGAGCCACTCCTTTGTTGCCTTAGCAGTATGTTTTGGCTCATTGTCATGCTGGAAGACCCATGCACGACCCATCTTCAGTGTTCTGGCTGAGGGAAGAAGATTCTCATCCAAGATTTTACATGGCCCGTCCATTGGCCCCTCAATGCAGCAAAGTCGGTCTGTACCTCTAGCAAAGAAACAGCCCCCAAAGCATAATGTTTCCACCACTGTGCTTGACTGTAGGGATGGTGTTCTTAGGGTCATAGTCAGCATTTTTCTTCCTTCAAACATGGCAAGTCGAGTTAATGCCAAAGAGCTAAATTTTGGTCTCATCTAACCACAGCACTTTCTCCTAAATCCTTCTCTGAATCATTTAGATGTTCATTGGCAAACATCTGATGGGCTGTACATATGCCTTCTTGAAGAGGGGCATCTTGCGGGCGCTGCAGGGTTTCAATCAATGGTGGCGTATTAGTACCAATGGTTTATTTGGTGACTGTGGTGCCAGATGCCCTGAGATCATTCACAAACTCCACCCGTGTAGTTCTGGGCTGATCCCTCACTTTCTCATGATCATCCTTGCCACATGAGGCAACATTTTGCATGGAGCTCCAGACCTAGGGTGATTGATAGTTATTTTGTATTTCTTCCATTTGTGAATAATCGCTCCAACAGTTGTCTCCTTCTCACCAAGCTTCTTGCTGATGGACTTGTAGCCCATTCCAGCCTTGTGCAGGTTTATAATCTTGTCCCTGACATCCTTTAACAACTCTATGGTCCTGCCCATGATGGTGAGGTGTGAATGGAAGAAAGAGATTCTGTGGACAGGTGTCTTTTATACACATAACGAGTTGTCATTAGGAACACCTTCTTAAATTAAGAGGACTAATCTGTGTACCAAATGAGCCCAGTCTGTGGGAGACAGAATTCTTGTTTGTTGGCAGGGGATCAAATACTTATTTTACTCACTAAACTGCAACTCAATTAATAACATTTGTATCATGTGTTTTTTTCTCTGGATTTTTGGTTGATATTCTGTCTCTATCATTTAAAATACACCTATGATAACAATTATAGAGCCCTAATTTCTTTGTAAGTGGACAAATTTACAAAATCTGCAGGGAATTAATTAATTGTTTTCCCCACTGTACCTGTGGATCCTGCCAGTTCTCAATTGATAATGTGACTTCCAGTGTTCTGCCGATGATGCCATTTAAATGCAGAGTGGCTTAGTGTTAAAACCCAAAAGAGAAAACACAATATATATAAAAAAAAATAAAAAATACGGAACATCTGTATACATAAAAAATGTTTTTAATATAATTTCATACTTTATTTTAAATACAACAAGTACCTGAATTAGATTTGGTATTGGCCTATTATACTTCCATATACAGTAGAAATAAGACCACAATAAAAAGAGGGCCTCAACACCCCCACATCAGGGTCTGCCACATTGCGCCCACATGCTGACAAGGAACATGTTGATAGGAGGAGTCTGTTTCTGCTCCATTACTGTCCAATCACATGCTAGGGGTGGGGAGATGACCAACATGTATGTCTGGGGGAAAAAAAGTGCTTAGTACGTCTCTGATATACGTGCACATTTGCCTGTGCTTTGGCTCTTTAAAAATGCTGCAAATATGAAAAAATACCGCTTGATCCTGACATAAATCCAGTAAGCTCATATCTTCCTGTAGCGAGCTGTCAACACAGGTCCTCTGCTGCACTGAAACTGCCCAGTTTTCCCCTGTCTGATTTATAGAGCTCCTCCATTTTTTTATGGATATGGGGAGGGGTTCTGTAGTCCAGCATAGAAGAACTGGGCAATACTAACAACACTTCTTGTGATTTCTGTGCAGCAGTAGCACTATGTTAGCTCACTACAGGAAGTTAGGAGTTCGCTGGATTTCTGGTGGATCACCAGGTATTTTCTGTACTTTTTTTAATTTAAAATGTTCCCTAAATCCCTAATACCAACCTATACAGCTTTCATAATTGCGCCTTTAGACTGCTGTCTGGGACCTGCAGGTGGTTATCCTTGCGTGTCCTCTGTCCTGTCCAGGCCATTGCTACAATGTCGCTAAGTTCTATTTTTTGCCTACAAGTCACCCTTCATCAGGTGGGAGAGACATTGTGTCCTGCATCTTTGTGTGTCAAATGATGTCACACATTAAATTGGTAGTTGCTGGTTCGCAGCCAGCCCCGGCCCTGTGTAGAACACACAGCCTTTATGAGATTCTTGGCCCGGTCAATAGACAGGAGGTAGTCATTGTGACGGTGACTTTAATTCCTGCTAACCCCCCAGATTTCACTCTCTTCCTCGCCTTTCAGCACGCAGACACTCAGAAAAAACACAGAAAGCTGAGATCACAGCATTTGTCCCGAGAGTAAAATTTTCAGGAAAAAAAAACTTTTAGGAAACAGTGTCTGGCAGAGGGTCCTGCAGTCGCGGCCAGCCGCCTGGCGCTGCCAGGGTGAGGGCAGACAGAAGCTGCGTGTTAGCCGGCTTTCAGTCTGCGTCCCGGACATATCACTGATGGATTCATAAAATTGCAGAGAGTTTTCATCTCTGCCTCAGAACCTTTTGAATGACATTCTTGAAGGGGAAGGGGACATCATTTGACCTCTGGCTGGATTCTCTTTATTTCCTCTTTTAATCCAGGCAGGCACAATACAATATACCATTCATGGCCTTCCTTGCCCCAGAGGAACTTACACTCTAATATGTCTAAAATACAAAAAGATACTCCAAGGCAAATAATCAAAAGACAGGAAACGCAGGACTTTTTTATTTATTTAATACTGGTTTTTATATGGAGCCGACAATTTATAGAGTTTACATATATATTATACATTAAAGGTGAAGGGAAAAAGCAGCGCCCAAACAAAAAAGGTAACAAAAGCTGCTAACACTCCAATATGACAGATTGCAAAAAGTGAAGGTGAATAACAGTGTAGCGCTACACTGTTATTCACCTTCATATATTATACATTCACATCAGTCCCTGCCCTCAAGGAGCTTACAATCTAAGGTCCCTAACTCACATTCATACATACACACAGAGTCGTAACTAGAACCTTCAGGGCCCCGGTGCAAGAAACCATGAAGGCCCCCCGACCGGAGGGGGGCAGTATGACAGGAAGGGAGGCAGTATGACAGAAGGGGAGGCAGTGTGACAGGAAGGAGGAAGTATGACAGGAGAGGGCAGTATGACAGCAAGGGGGGCAGTATGACAGCAGGGGGGAACAGTGTGACAGCAGAGGGGGCAGTGTGACAGCAGAGGGGGCAGTGTGACAGCAGAAGGAGCAGTATGACAGCAGAGGGGGCAGTGTGACATTGGGGGCGGGCAGTGTGACAGTAGGGGCGCAGTGTGACAGCGGGGGGCAGAATGACAGTGGGGGGGCAGTTTGTTTGTTATTTTTATTTTTCTTAAAAAGAGGGTTTACAACCCCTTAAACTCTGCACGTACATACTCCTGAACACTGCACTCTGTACATGGTGCACCCCATACAAATGGCCCTTTGAGGGCAGCAATAGTTCTGGTGTATCTCCCGCAATGAAATTGAGTTTGACACCCCTGGTTTAAAGGGTATCTAATTCTCGGAATCCCCCCCCCCCCAAAAAAAATCATAAATTGTAGCTTACCAGTTTTTAGATGTGGTGGCGGCATTAGTCTTCTTTATTTTTACCTGGTTATCCTGCCAGAAACACTTTTGTTGTTTTAAAGTGACAGCACTAACTTTCTATACTGTATCTACTGAGGAACAGTGTTGTCACTCTAGGTAAATCTATGAAATATTTACCCCCTCTTCTTTTGTCAATAACATTACTGTATTTTCTGGCGTATAAGACTACCCTTTACACCGAAATTACACAGCCAAAAAGCGGGGGTCGTCTTATACGCCGGGTGAAGAAGCCACCAGATGGATATCAGTCCGCCGGGCGCTCGGTAAAATTGTAATATGTATACAGTATGCGCCGCTCAGCCAATCCTGGCGGGCAATGCACTCTGATGAATACAGAGCCTGCTAAGTCTGCTTGGATTGGGTAACAACCTCTGCCAATCCAAGCAGGCTACATGAGTCAGAGCGGCGTGGGCTGATGTCACAGCATCTGCCAATCCGAGCAGGCTTTGTATCCATCAACAGATTAGTAAAATACAATGTCTGCCGTGATTGGCTCAGCGGTGCACACTGTCTGCACACTGTATTCTGAAGTGTACCTGGCGCTACTGTACTAACACAGCATCATATACTGCGTGTACTTGGTGCTCTACATATTAACAAAGCATCCTGTACTGCACATCCAGCTCCAGATCTCCCCTAAAATACAGGTATGATTTATGGTGCTTTGGCGGAGAGGATTCATTGTTGCTGCCTACCAATTGTGGGGTCTCTGGGACTTGTAGTTCACCAGTTTCCTTTTTCTGATGTTAAGTCTGATGTTTTTTTTTTTTGTTTGTTTCTGATGGTTTTTTGTAAATGGTGTTGCCTCGGAAGGGGGGTAGTCTTATATGGCGAGTATAGCCCTAAACCTAAGTTTTCACTGGAAAAATAGGGGGTCGTCTTATACACCCAGTCGTCTTATACGCTGGCAAATACGGTACTTGAGATAACACAGGCAGTGTGTGGAAAACAATGGATTTTTGGCAGGATCAGCAGGTAGTAGTGTTGGGCATATGGTTCTGCCCGAACATTGCCTGTTCGCCCATTCAGCGAATACACGAATTTGCAGGTAGCTCAGCAGGATGTTTGCCCTTCGAGCGCTTCACAGTGCATTCTGGGGCCCTAATTTGCCCTGTGAGAGCCCTGATTGGAGAAAGTGATGTTGACTTTCTCCAATCATAGTTCAGTGCTTATAGTCCCACCCCACACTATAAAACAGGGGTAAGCAACCCCCGGCACGCAAAGCCTCTCTTTTGCCGGCACTCGACTCCCTCCCCATCAGCAGAGCAGTGCAGGGAAGTGTCAGTGAGACACTAATGCATTCCAATTTCAGTATTCCCCACACCGTACCTACACTGAGGGGGAGGCACTGTGCCCCCACCACATTGTAAAAGATGGGAAATATTGTTTGGTTTTCTGATGGGGAAGAGATTGGGTGCAGTTCTGCTAGGGGGGCGATACCTTGAAATAGATTGAACTCAATTCTCAGAACACATATTGGTTGCCATCATCCCCATAATTGGTATAGGAAGAAACCTCTAAAGGTGGGACTATACCGGCAACTCGATAAACCATATAGGCTACATGAAATAATTTAATAAATTTATTTTACAAAGTTGAAAAGCATACAAACATTTTAAGAAAAAGTTCTTTAAAAACAATATGACAAATGGTACAAATGATATGCATATCTGAAGAGGGTGATGATGAAGAACTCCGACGCGTTTCCAAAAGGCTGAAAGTATGCCTATTTTCCTCAGGGAATTATAGTCACCATCTATAGAACATCAAAACATGTCAATTTAAAACTTCCATACCCCATTTTCACGTAGAGTAGAGAAACATACATTGCATAAGAGTATACACAAATACTCAATATGTATAGATATAGTGCTATGAAAGATACACTTACATAGTCAGATATAATATCACATGTATAGTATTGCCTCCCATTCACATTCCGAGAAAAACTGGTGTCCAAATGCTGGCAAGGAACCAGGGGGGCGATACCTGTTTCCAGGAGGAGATAGACTGTCATTGGCCACTTGTAAAGTCAAAGCCACGCAAACTCACAGACCAGCAGGCTCGTCCCGGGTCTCATCCAGCTGTCCGCACCGTTATGGCGCCGAGCGTTGGTGAGGTAGAGCCATAGCAGATCTGTATGGAGTATTTTGCTGACATGCTTGTTTAACTGATTTTAATGTAAGTGCGATCTATAGTGGGGCGATTTTTGCGCCTAATAAAGGTATAACACTATGCAAGTTGTTTGTATCCTTTTATGTTGACGCCCCCCCCCCCCATGTGACCGGAGGAGTGATAATTCGAGGATGTGTATGCAGTGAGTTCCAGGTTAAGGCTTCCAATTGTTTCGGCTCTGGTAAGCATACACCTATTGGGGTGAGCACAGGGTGCAATCGGTGCTGGTGTATGACTGAATCGGCTGTAGTTTACTCCGTTCCTGTGGTGGATCTCTCTTCACTTCTGATAACACTTTCCTCCTGTTGCTGGCTGCCTGTTCAATCCATTTGAGTTTGGACATTCATGGACTGTTATTGATTATAGCATGATTTTTTGCCTGTGTGTGTGTGTGTGTGTGTGTGTATATATATATATATATATATATATATATATATATATATATATATATATATATATATATATATATATATATATATATATATATAATGTAGAAACCACTGCAGCCTTGGTTTGCTTTACTCATTAGTCTCCTCGTATTTTGGTGAACGGTGATTACTACTACTATTATTATCATTATCACTGTTCCCATTTATTTATATTTTATTTATTTTTTAATTTTAATTTTCATTTAATTGACTGCAGTTTGGTTAAATGTATTTATTTAGCGCTGTTAATATTCGGTTCATATGAATTGAATATTTATTTCTTTATTGATCATTACCTACCTAAGGTGTATAACAGCAGCTTTTTCATTTATTTGTATTTTATTTTATTATTTTTTTTTCATTAGCCTGTGAGCGCTGGGTTCAGGAATAATTACTATTATTTTTAAGTTGTTGTATATAGACTATGGAAGCAAATGCAAAAAGTTAATTGTTAGAGTATAAATACACTTTATACACAACTTTTTGCCAACAGAAAAGAATGTAAAAATACATTTTTGGATCATGGAAAGACTTATGCAACCAGAAACCATTGATTTCATGGCCTCGTATCCTTTTGAATTCTCAGACTTGGCTGTATCGTATCCGCAATACTTACTAGGACCGTTTCAGTGACTCAGTTTCGTCTGGGACGGTTCCGGCCCTTGTACTCTTATCAGCAGGTGCTCAGAATCCCAGGAATTTCTACTAAAAAGATAGCACAGGAATCTGGTCTGAAATTATTTCATACATTTCTTTGTTTACATAAAAAATTACTTTTAAATGAATCTCTCATAGAGTAAATATGGTGTGCTGCATCCAAAATAGAAATGTTTGAACACACCTTCCTCGCATCGGGGTGTGTTCCTTCCTGTTCCCACACCTGTCTGTAGTTTTTCTGCCGGTTACAGAGTACCTGTCACACCAGCCGAATGGAGACAAGTTGTTATTTTGTGCATGTAGCTGAATATTTTAGAGGGGTGACACCATCACTTCCCCAGGAATGTAAAGAATCCTCTTATAAGATTTAAAACTAAGTGTGCCTAGGTCTGTCCATCTATCCAGGACATTGCTAGGGTTGTAAAAGGCCCGAGGACTGTTTGGGCACCCTGTGTAGCGCAGCTGGCCACAGTAAGCAGTGGCATCACTATTTACATGTAGCACCGTGACAGGGAAGAGGCGAGCTGCGCTCGCCACCTGCCCTTTCTCCTGTCAGCCGAATGGGAGAAGAGAGAGCGGCTCTAATCTGGTTTGCCACGATGCCAGTTTCCTGCCCGCTCTGTTTCCCTCCCCATTGGCCACAGCAGAGGGACAATCAGAAGACACTGGGGGAGCATCATGGGACATTTAGTCCCGGAAGATTGGCCGCCCCAGAGCTGTCCACAGACAGCAGGCTACAGCCCCCAGCATGCAATCTGTTGGGGAAAAGAGAAAGCCTGGAACCCGGGAAAAGCCAAGGAATTGAGTGCTGGGGGAAGCCAGAGAGGGAGCCACGCTGTACCCGCACCACCAGAGAGGGAGCCACGCTGTACCCGCACCACCAGAGAGGGAGCCACGCTATACAAGCATCACCAGAGAGGGAGCCACGCTATACAAGCATCACCAGAGAGGGAGCCACGCTGTACCCGCACCACCAGAGAGAGAGCCACGCTGTACCCGCACCACCAGAGAGAGAGCCACGCTGTACCCGCACCACCAGAGAGAGAGCCATTCTGTACCCGCACCACCAGAGGGAGAAAGACTGAGCCACTGCCAGGGTACAGACATGCTACACTACTGAGCAGAGTTAGCCTGGTGAGGGAACATCCAGCCGGAGGGATCACTGCTACAGTGTCGTTGGGTCTGGTAAGCCATTATCCATTACTGTTCCTAGGGACTGAGCCATTAGAAAGTGTCTAACCTGATATCCTCTAGGCCTTATTGATCGCCACAACGAGCTCCAACTCTGGGCCTCCAGCCCGAAAATAGGGGGTGGGGATGACACCATTTTTACCGCACCAGGTGACATCAACCCTAGTGACGCCAATGACAGTAAAGCCCCATACACACGGTCGGACTTTTTCATCAATTTGTCCGATCGGACAAGGTTGTTGAAAAATCAGACCGTGTGTATGCACCATCGGACAGTGTTCGTCGGTTTGTCCGTCGGACAAAGTCTTATCTCCTGCTGAAAGATTTCCCGTCAACCCGGTCCGATCACACCAAATCCGAGCGTGTGTACGCTTGTCCGACGGCGCTGACTGTGCCGCATAACCCCCCCTTCTCGCCCTTTTGTACGAGAGGGAGCCACGCTTAGCCCCCTCTTGGCTGCCACTACCCAGCTGGTGGCTGCCACTAACCCCTGCCTCCTCCTGACTGCCACCTTCCACAGCCACCTCCTGGCTGAGGTCTTCCTGTGTAGGAAAAAGGGACATAGTTTCAGTTATTTGTTCATCAAACACACACAATTCTCATCTAGTGACTGGTGCAAAATGTTTACAAATAGAAAACCATACAATTCTCAGCCCACAGTTTAGATTCTGGCCCCAAATGTCTCCAACACCACTGTCTGTTGATATGTCAAACACGTTAGGAACTAAGCAATTGGCGATCCTGAATAAAGTGAACATCATTCATTATTCCCCTAAATGGTAGCAAAACTACTATACCTGGAACAAGCTGGGCTCCTCCACCTCTTCCAGACTGGAAGGCCCAGGTTGCTCCTCGAAGCCTCATCAGGGGTGGGCTGTGCGCAAGGAAGCGTGGAAGGAGGAGTTGAGGTTGGCTCCGTGACATCAGCCTGGTCCTTCAGAAAAATGGAGACTCTGATAGTACCAGAGCTTGGGGACATAGACCTCATCTGCTGAAGTTGCAGTTTCCTCAGACTTCACGACCTTCTTCCTCTCCCTGATATACGCACTCCTCAGGCTGCCAATTTTCTTTCTAATATCATCAACAGTTGCCGTGGGGGAACCTTGGCTTGACAAATTCCACAAGTTCCTCCAGGGCTGCGTGCCTCTTTGGTTTGTTGGTGTAATGTGGGGTGTAATACCCTGCCACAATATGGGAAAATCCCTGTATTTGGCAATGAAGAGGGGAGAAAACTCATGTCGTTGAATCCCTTCATATCAATCTCTGCAAGACACAACAACACACAAAACCCTCAAAATTATGTCAGGCTAAACTCTCCTAATCTTCTCCATAAAGAAGCCTCAAGTTCAAATCAGTCTAGGCTAGTTATGTACCAACGTTAAATTGTACCTTCGTTTGTAGCGATCGTCTCGTGTGAGTTTTCTCTCCCCTCGTCTCCCAGATCGTGGCTACGACACAGGCGTGTGACGTTTTATATACACTGCGCATGCTTCAAACTCCGCCCGCCCCTGACGATCTTTCTCGTCTATTCCCCACCCCTTCTCTTTACGGCGTAGTGGGGAGAGCACATGGCGGGGACACAGCAGGTGCGCCACAAATATCCCACCAACGAGGAGGAGGACGAGGAAAGTCCGGAGGCAGAAACGTCCCGATCCCGGAACCTGAAATTCAAGGCCTCCAATATGTCATTTGGAGAAATGTTGGAGATGGTGGACATATTAAAGAGGAGCGACTATGATGGGAAGTATGGGCCTTACCTCAACCCCAATGTCCGCAAGGCCAAGATCATGTCTAAAGTTGTGAGAAGGCTGTACAATAATTTTGGGGTACAACGATCCAAGGAGCAACTCAGGAAACGCTGGTCAGACCTGAAACTGAGGAGGCCGATCAGTACAGAAAGATCAAGAGAATTCTTCAAAAAAGTAAGTAGTTGTGTTTTGTGTTTGATTTCTTGCTTGCATACTGCTCCATTGTGTTTTGATTTTTACCAAGTTGTACATTCCAAAATGGCCACTTTCAGGTTCGTCTGTGCATTCGATCGTACTCAGCCTCGATCTTTCTGCCACTGTCATGGTCGTGTGTGTGTGCATTCGATCGTACCCGCACCACCAGAGAGGGAGCCACGCTGTACCCGCACCACCAGAGAGGGAGCCACGCTGTACCCGCACCACCAGAGGGAGAAAGACTGAGCCACTGCCAGGGTACAGACATGCTACACTACTGAGCAGAGTTAGCCTGGTGAGGGAACGTCCAGCCGGAGGGATCACTGCTACGGTGTCGTTGGGTCTGGAAAGCCATTATCCATTACTGTTCCTAGGTACTGAGCCATTAGAAAGTGTCTAACGGTGCTCTTTTTATTATGCTTTTCCACACATGTGCTCCAGTGTCTAAAATAGTGTCCGTCACTTTCAAGCAATGTTTGTCATTTCCTATTTCTGCCCTCAATAGCTTGTGTTGCTAAATCTTCCTTTTGGACATTCTCATAGGGAGAGCGAAAACTTGGGCCGTCTGAGGAAACCCCCAAACCAACACCTACCAAAAAAGGGGAAAGAGCAGAAGCAGAGGAGGAGGAGGAGGAGGAAGGAGAGATCATCGAACTGGGAGAAAGTGTCTAACCTGATATCCTCTAGGCCTTATTGATCGCCACAACGAGCTCCAACTCTGGGCCTCCAGCCCGAAAATAGGGGTGGGGGGTGACACCATTTTTACCACACCAGGTGACATCAACCCTAGTGACTTCAATGACAGTTAGTGTGGACACTTATCTACATACTCTATGCACAGCACACATACGTCACAGTCTTGTGCTCATAATATATGCTTTCATTGTGGTGCCACAAGTGAGAGCCTCACAGACATGTATAAACCTCAGCACAATAATTTTTTAAAAATTAAATACTTCCATTACATATGCATTTCTGATCACATATAATAAATATAGAGGTAACATAAGTGTAGCACTCTCTAGTGTACATAATTGGTAGGAACATTTTAGTTGACTCACAGTAGCTTAAAGCGGTAGTAAACTTTGTGAACAAAAAATAAATAATTTAACCCTGCAAGGCAATGTCATAATGTGCTTATTATGAAAGACTTACCTTTAAACGAAGCCCTCCAGCGGCACGTTGTCACTGCCGACAAGGCTTCCATCTTCACCCGTTTTTTCTTCCGGGTTCACGGACTCCGGCCATCTGACTGACCGAGCCGCGATGACATTACTCATGCGCATGCGTGCGGGAGTCACTGTTGGGGCACAGACCTCTGAAAAAATGGCACGGTATGCTGTTCCTTCAGAGCGCATGCGACTGTGACGTCAGAAGCTTCTTCTCCAGGGAAGAACTCCTAAATGGTAGACGTTTAGGAGATATTCATTTTACCTACAGGTAAGCTTTATTATAAGCTTATCTGTAGGTAAAAATGGCTGAAACAACTTTACGACCACTTTAAGGGAGTCTGTGCAATTGCTGTGGGTTCAGATTTAGGTCAGCTGCCAGGCTAAGCTTCTAGCAGCTCCGCCCAGGCTTCTGGAAAGTTCCAGAACTTAGTGGGAGGGGGTAAGGTGTTGAAGATGACCCAGAAGGTGGGGAGATGGCCTCTAAATATTGAAGAGCCTGGTTCCTGGCTGGTTGGAGGATGGAGTGCTGAGCTGAGGAGGCTTGGGAGGGGACCCTGGGGCTGGGGGGCTCTACCTCCTGGCTGGAGCTGAGGAATGGAGGAGAGGAAGCTGATTATGGGGATCTTCACCACCCTTCAGTCTTATTTGGAAAACACCCTGTCTGGCATCGGAGGACCTGTACAGCAGGAGGCCTGAACAGCAGTCTTAGCCAAAGCAGCAGGATGTAAAGGGACAGTCGGTATAGAAAATAATCTCCCCCCTTTAAAATAATAACATTTTGTTGCTTTCCAGCCTGAAATGAAGACAGAGACTGTTTTTTGTTTTATCCAGTTGTATTTACCAGTGTAACTTATAACATCCAAGTTAAAGATATAACACCGACATGCCAAAAAACATAAAAGCAGATTCAAAAACAGAATCACTGAACTGGAAAGAGGATCACCCCCTTATGTCAGTATTTTGTTGGACCACCTTTTGCTTTAAAGTGGTTGTATAGTTAAAAAAATTGACTTTTACCTACAGGTAAGCCTATAATAAGGCTTTTGGTGGTATCACCTCTGCGGTTTTTATTTTTTGCGCTATAAACAAAAAAAAAGTGAAAATTTTGGAAAAAAAACACAATATATTTTGTACTTTTTTGCTATAATAAATATAAAAAAAAAACAAATTTTTTCCTCAGTTTAGGCCGATACGTATTCTTCTACATATTTTTGGTAAAAAAATTTAGCAATAAGCGTATATTGATTGGTTTGAGCAGAAGTTATAGCGTCTACAAAATAGGGGATAGATTTATGTCATATTTTTATTATTATTATTTTTACTAGTAATGGCGTCGAACTGCGATTTTTATCAGGACTGCGACATTGCAGCGGACACATCAGACACTTTTGGGACCATTGACATTTATACAGCGATCAGAGCTAAAAATAGCCATTGATTATTGTATAAATGTCACTGGCAGAGAAGGGTTTAACACTAGTGGGGGATCAAGGGGTTAACTGTGTTCCCTCTCTGTGTTCTAACTGTAGGGGGGGGGGTCTGACTAGGGAAGGAGAGAGATCGGTGTTCATACTTAGTATGAACACACAATCGGTCTCCTCTCCCCTGAGAGAACCGGGATTTGTGTGTTTACACACACAGATCCTGGTTCTCGCTCTGTCACAAGCAATCGCACCTGCCGGGCACATGCATCGGATCCGGGAACACACGGCGGTACGTCTTAAAGGAGTGACGTACAGCTACGGCGATTTGCTTAGCTGTGCAAACCTGCCACAGTATAACTGTGGCGGCTGGTCAGCTAATGGTTAAGTCATTGTCATGTTGGAAGGTAAACCTTCTTCCCATTTTAAACTTTAAACTTAAGGGCATTACATTTTCCTTAAAAATTTGACTGTATTTTGCCCCATTCATTTTTCCTTCTATCCTGACAAGTGCTCCAGTCCCTGCTGCAGACAAACACCCCCATAACAGGATATTACCACCTCCATGCTTTACTGTAGGAATGGTGTTATTTGGGTGGTGAGATGTATTGGATTTCCACCAGATATATTGTTTGTTGTTGAGGCCAAATAATACAATTTTAGTCTCATCTGACCACCTTAAACGCACTTTGAAAATTCTGAGGCCACATGGACAAAGGTGTTATGGTTAGATGAGACTAAAATTGAATTATTTGGATTAAATTAAAACATAGTGGTGAGGGTATATACCGTACACTTATTGGGATTTTTTTTTTTACCAAAGACATGTAGCAAAATGCACTTTGGCCTAAAAGTTATAAAGAAATTTGGTTATTTTAGAACAGAAAGTAAAAACTATTTGTTTTTTTTTTTTCAAAATTTCCAGTTTTTAATTTACATAATAAAAAAAATAAAAAAAAACAGTGGTGATCAAATACCACAAAAAGAAAGCTCTATTTGTGTGAAAAGTATAATATCAATTTTGTTTGGGTACAGCATTGACCATGCAATTGCCAGTTAAACTAGCGCAATGCCAAATAGCAAAAAATGGCCTGGTCATGAAGGGGGTAAAACCTTCCGGAGCTGTGGTGGCTAATAAATTACCATTGTTTATGAGCAAACTTCATGTCATTCAATTAGGGTGTACATCTACTTTGATTAAAGCTCAAATACGTGTTTCTATTGATTCTGGCTCATCGCCTTCCCTCTGGAAGTCTTGTAATGGGAAAAATAATTGTTATTTTTGACCGCACAACGATAAAGACTTTTTTTTCTTTTGTTATGTATCTCTGATCTGCGTGTACAAGGACAGGATGATACCAAAGCAAACACTTCCTCCAATGAAAGCTGAGCACCTTTCTAAGAGACTGTCCATATGTCTTCGCCCACAAACCTTCCTGCATGTTCCTCAGGAGCTCCGGAGGACTTTTTGTTCCCAAGTTCCTGTAACAGAACATTCAATATATTGTGCTGGGCAGAACATGTAAAATATTTTCAGATTAATCTTATGTGTAGACTGCAACATAAAGCCCAACTCCAGACAAAACCTTTTTTCAATAGAAAATAGTGAAAAACTTGAATGGTCTTTTATTGCTGTTTACGTCACCATTTCAGAGATTTGCCCTACCTTAGTAACAAAACAGGAAGTGAGGGGAAATCTACCCAACAGAGACCTAGACCGAAAAATAATGTAATATACTATGATTCTATCATTGTCCATACCCTCTGATAGTTTTGTCTATAGCTGGCTATACAGTATACAATTTTCTTATTCGGTTTTCTTTAGATTTACCTTCAACTATGTAGTGCAAGGGCCTGCCTGATTGCATACAAATTGAAAGTGTTTAGGTTTGACCAGTGGCGGTTGGTGGGGTTTTTTTTGGGGGGGGGGCGGCGTCAAACAACCACCCCCCCCAGCGGCCAGCAGTGCTACCCCCTCCGCCCTGTCTGCCGGTCGGGCACTTACCCCATCTAGGTGCCGCGCTGCAGCTCCGGTGTCCTGACTGTCTCCTCTCTCCTCCTGCGGCTCCCGTGTCCTCCAGCACGGCAAACAGTGGCGGGTGGCAGGCTGCGGCTCCTCTCCCTCTCCTCTTTCGTCCTGCGGCTCCGGTGTTCTCCAGCACGGCAGACAGTGGCGGGTGGCAGGCTGCGGCTCCTCTCCCTCTCCTCTTGCGGCTCTGGTGTCCTCCAGCGCAGCGGACGGTGACGAGTGGCAAGCTGTGGCTCCTCTCCTCCTCCTCTCTTCCTACAGTTCTGGTGTCCTCCAGCACGGGGGATGTAGGTGGGCTGCGGCTCCTATCCATCCCCTCTTCTCCTGTGGCTCCGATGTCATCCAGCACGGAAGAGTGGCGGGCTGCAGGCAGCAGCTCCAGTGTTCTCTCTGTCTCCTCTCTCCTCGTCCTAGGCGCTAGGTGTTCAATAAAATCGCTTGATGTTTTGGCCAATCGAGAAATGGGTCTCATGACCCTCTTCCTGATTGGCGGTGAGGAGATTGTGTGAAAATAGCGAATATTAATTTTCTATTGGCACACAACTGGGTGGGATCAGGGTGCAGTGCTCTACACCCTGAGTCCACCCCCTTTTTTTTTTTAAACTTCAGTATTTATTGCAATATTTTAGCGATACAGCAGTATATCTTGCAATAGACACATGTAACTGGTACAATACAAACAAATACAGTAAGGTAGGTTGTGGAAACATTCGTTGAGTAACCAAACAGTAGTATAGTTGTGTGTTGCCTAGAAAGTGTAGGACCACACACTTAGTAATGATAGAATCTCAGCAACCAATGGGACCACCTGCTATATTTGAGTTTAGGCACATTAATGTGTGAATCAGGGCAAGGGTGAGCATTTGGAGTACATTAGCCAGGGGTTCTACTTTTTAAGGAATGCAGGAACTTGCATATGGGCCCTGGAATACATAAGCCTCCATGAGACAGTGGTTGTTTAATAACAGAAACACTTCCGTGATAGAAGGGGGTTTGGAGATTTCCAGTCTCTGGCAATAGCCAAATGTGTGGCAATAAAGATGTGGGATAGGATGGTGTGGGCGGTTGGTAGCCATGGGCCAATGTCTAAACCAGGGGTCTCAAACTAGCGGCCCTCCAGATGTTGCGGAACTACAAGTCCCATCATGCCTCTGCCATGCCTATAACTGTCAGCCTTGCAATGCCTCATGGGAATTGTAGTTCCGCAACAGCTGGAGGGCCACCAGTTTGAGACCCCTGGTCTAAACCCAGGAGGACCATCTGAGGGGATTTGAAAATGGAGGTTGAGAAAATAGAGATTATAAGTCTCATAATGGTAGACCATAAAGGCATTAGTTTTGAGCAAGTCCACCAAATATGTAGGGGTGGTCCAGAATGTCCGCAATTCCTCCAACAGGCACTCGATTTAGAAGGGTATATCCTCACCATTTAGAGGGCGTGAGGTACCAGTCGTTGAGAATTTTTTTGTACAGATTCCCAGTGTAGTACACATCGGGAGATTTTTTGTGGCCTTTGAAGGGCACATTGCCATTGTTGTGGGGTGTAGTATAGTTGCATTTTAGAAGCTTTTCCCAGTGTAGCATGGCAGAGGTTTCAGTCTCGGGTGCAGGGTCTGTGATAAGATGTAAGAGATACCCCTCAGATGGGGTTTTTCTGTGCTGTAAAATTCTAGGAGGTGCCAAAAGAAGAGGTTTCTTGACCATGGTGCACGTGAGAGGGCTGAACGAATGAGCCCACCCTTTTTTGAAGCCTATTAGAGCCTCTGGCTCTAATCACGTGCTTCAACCCCCCCCCCCCCCCATTGGAATCCATACTCGGCGCCCTGTATGTAGATCAGGCGCCCCTAATGGACGGTCCGTCACTGGGTTTGTGGGTTTGACCTCATATTATATGGTTTTGGTAATAGGAAAATTGTACAAGAAAATTGTATAATGTGTAGTGCACTACCCCCTTGGGAGCTGCAGTGTTGTTCATTACCTTTTTGTCAAGTAACCCCATTCTCTCTGTCCCATGCAACTTCAAAACACCAGACAACTTTACAGTTTATAATGCTTTATTCTGGGGTAAATCAATGAGCAAATAGATGGATTATATGAGATGCCCCATTTTCTGATCGTATTGGCACGTTGCAATTTACTTCTGGTGACTCCCTCCTGCTTTCAACTTTTGTTTCAGAACCTAAACACTTCCATTATAGACCGACCAGCATCACTCTGAATAATGCGTTGAGTTTAGACTTCAAAGTCACAGGCCACACTGCCTATTTCCTCCTTAGGCTCTACATGTTGACCTTATTCCAGGGGCCAGACGTGGGCCGACCTGGACTCCTTTTCCTCTGGTTATCTGGCTCTGGAGTCTCTGAACCCTAAGGCCTTCAAACCTCCACCCGGAGGCTCCGGGGTCTCTGAACCCCCGGCCCTCCGTCCCTCCTTCTCTCTTGCACACCCTTGTCTTCCTCCTCCTTGAGCATGTGACCCCCCTTTTTATATGAGAGACACCCATTGACCAAAGAAATGAACTATTGGTCCATTCTCTCACATGGGTTTTCTGCCACTCAGGCCTCAGTCCTTCCTCTCTTTCCAGTCCAACCCACTGTCCAGCAGAGGAGGTATCCCTGAGCCCAAGTGTAGGTGGCCACACCCAACACTACTCTAACACTCCCATCCCCAAATAAACGACCAAGCCTAGGAAAAAGAATAAGGCCCTGGTCAATTTTACCTATATCTAAACTATACTATCAGAAAAACCCATACTAAACACCTACCTAAGGGTAGGGGCCGCTACAAATGTATGGCCAGTCTATCTCTTGATAGCAGGTGTAAGGTCCCAGGAATTAACACCTGCTATGCCCACAATGAGGGGTTCCCACCATCCCTGCACTGAGCTCCTGGGTCACAGAGTTGCAGATTCTGCATTCCTGTGATGCAGGGTTGCCAACTGTCAGTAAATCATGGACAGTTGTAAAATGTATGATTTTTACATCTGTCCATTTCAGATATACAGTCTGCATGTCTGTAATGGACATTACCAGACAGATGTAAAAATCACAGTTTTCACAAATTGTCCTTGACTTTACTGACAGTTGGCAACCCTGCTGGGATGTCCATTATGAGGGGTTCCTACCATCCCTGCTAGATTTGTATTTATTTAATGTTCTGCATAATGTAACATCTGGAACACAGAGTCCATAAAAGAAATGTCAAAAGTCAGCGAGTAACTTAGCCTTCCAAACTCTATGTGTTAGTCTCAGATGATAAACGTTCACTAGTCCTCAATGTCCATCTACTGGTAATAGTCAGAAAAAATGGTCTCTTAAAGATGAACTTTAATCTGCTTATATTTTGCCCTCAGTGCAGCTGCTGATTTTTAATAATAGGACATTTACCTGTCCTGGGGTCCAGCGATGTCGGTAGTGCAGCTGATGTTTTCACCAGCTGTCGTGTGCTGCTGCCGCCATTGCCAGTAAACAAACAACAACATGGGGGGCACACCCTAAAAATGCATTTACATTCAAGATGGTGCTGCTATAAGACCGCAAACAGAACAAAATAGATTGCAGTGCACACATACAAAAATTACATTTAAATTCTGAAAGGCTACAGGGGGTCCCCGACTTACGAACGCCCGACCTACGAACATCCCCTACTTACGAACGGGGCGCTGCGGGGACCCTCCGCCATTTTCCGCCATGTTCCGCCGTGTTCCGGCCGTTCTGCGCATGCGCGGCCATTCGGAGCCTCGGAAAACTTCGGAAATGTCCGTAATTTGCCGCGCATGCGCAGAACAGCATTGGACGGAACATCGTAAATGTCCGGAAATGGTCGTATTTGTCGGTCTGTGCATGCGCGGCCGACTTACGAACATTTCCGACTTAAGTACAGGCGGGCAGTCCCTAACGAGTTCGTAACTCGGGGACCCCCTGTATTTAAAAACACCTGAACATGTTCAAAAATATGGGGATTTGGTGACACTATATGGTCCTGTACTTACTGCGTCAAAGTACCCCATTATCAGCGGGTCCTACATTATTCATAGAATGAAAGATCCTCAACCATGGGGATGTATATTGCATGAATCCTGACCAGGTTCCTTGGGCCGGAGCACCCCATCCCCCCTTCATTACCTCTCATTAGTGTCCACCAGTGTTATAGGAGGTATCCTTTCAGTTCTCCCATAAAGAGGAATTTGTCTCCCATGGTTGAGACACAGGATCTTTTATTCTATGAATAGTGTAGGACCCACTAATAATGGGGTACTTTGACCCAGTAAGTGGGCTTGGCACTATATGACCATATAGTGTGACCTAATCCCCGTATTTTTGTTCAGGTGTATTTAAATAGCCTTGCAGGATTTAAGTTAGGGAACCCAGAAGTGCAGCATTACGGCTTTACACCGGGTCCTAACTGTGCATGTGCGGGAAGGAGGAGGAGGGAGTCGAGCCGCTGATGTAATTCGCTGTAGCCCGGACTCCCAGAAGTGGGGACAGGATACCTGTCAAAGGTATCCGCTCCCCCCGAAAGGTGCCAAATGTGGCACCGGGGGGGGGGGGGATGAGGAGACAAATAAGCAAAAGTTCCACTTTTGAGTGGAACTCCACTTTAAGGCGTTAGTAAACCAGTAAACCGGCGGCTTTTTTTTTTTTTTTTTTTTTTAAATCTGCTCTGGTCTAAGGCTCTGGTCCTTTCATAGGAACGAGCTGCAATGATGTTACTCCCGTGCATGCACGTGGGAGCCACTGTTCATGGCACAGTACTCTGAAGGAACATCACAGGTATGCCGTTCCTTCAGAGCACTTGCGCCGGTGATGTCACCAGCAGCTTTGCAAGTAAATATCTCCTAAAAGGTGCGCATTTAGGAGATATTTACTGTACCTATAGCCAAAAATAAACCAAGGGAGTTTACTCCCACTTTAATTCTGCACTGCTGTGGCCCAGATTCAGCTGACAGCATGCTAAAATCTGCTGTCAGCTGACGTCACAGAGCCAGTTTCAGACTTTAGAAGGATCCTGACTTTATGGTTGGGATCCACCCAGATGCCCTACCAGCAGTTGGCTCAACCATTCAGTGCGCCGCTGAAAGTCTCAGCAAGCGCTAGAGGGGCAGAGCAGAGAGCCAATGACTGACAGTCCCTGCACTCTACTCAGTGAAGACTGAGAACTGAGTGATCAGTGGTCTTATGATCGCACCGTTCTCACTCTAAGGCTACTTTCACACTGGAGCGGTGGGGGCGCTGGCGGTAAAGCGGCGCTATATTTAGCGCCGCTTTACCGGCGTTTTAGCGGCGCATTGCGGCCGCTCGCGGGGTGTTTTTACCCCCCGCGAGCGGCCGAAAAAGGGTCAATACCGCCCGCAAACCGCCGCTATTGTGGCGTTTTGCGGGCGGGTTCGGCGCGCTCCCCCATTGGTAAATATACCGCTCCTATAGCGAGCCAAAGATGCGGCTTGCAGGACATTTTTGAGCGTCCTGCAAGCGCACCGCTTCAGTGTGAAAGCCCTCGGGCTTTCACACTGAAGGAACAGCAACAGCTGTTTCGGGTCGGTTTGCAGGCGCTATTCTTAGCGCAATAGCGCTTGCAAACCGCCCCAGTGTGAAAGGGGCCTTAGAGCCGGCGGAGACAGCTGCAGCATCAGAATGATGCTGCAGCATAGAGGTGAGTATATGTGGGGTTTTTTTTTTTGTCGTAAAGCATTGCAAACTGTCTATATAATTTCTGTATAATAATATTCATAGTGCTGTACTTAACATGAAAATATATCTGACGATTGGTCCACTTTTATTTTTTACTCCAATAGTCCATCATATATTTGGAAAGCCAGAGGTCATATCAATGGAGGTTATTTCCATATATTCAGCGTCCTGTAAATGAGGATTTGAAGTTGCCGGCATGCAGTCAGAGCTACAAAATATTATAACGTGTGAAGATCTATAAGTGGATGTTGAGGGAGCATGAAGTCAGGCACGGTATTTTATTTAATAACCATATTATTTTATAATAACTATATTATATTGATAGCAATCTATATAGCATGGAGTGTCCGGGTGCTGTATGAATACAAACAGAAATGATGATTATTTCCCAGGACATCTCTGGTCATACAATGTATTACTGCAGTAATAGTTTTTCTCGAATACTTTTTATCTGAGCTAGACCCCCACTCAAGAGCTCCCCCTAGAGAACAGCTTTGTCAAAACAGAGAATGGAAAGAAATATAGTCAGTTTACCATTCTATACTGTATAAGAGTGATCAGATTGACCTAAACCAGGGGTCTCCAATCTACAGCGCACGGACCAAATCCGGCCTGCTTCAAGATTTTATCTGGCCCTCTGATGTAAGAGGGGGCTCTGACCAGCACCTTGATGTAAAGGGGGACACTGGGACTCTAATGTGGACCCTGATGTAAGGGGGACCTCTGATGGGGACCATGATGTAAGAGGGGAACTCTGATGGGGACCATGATGTAAGGGGGAACTCTGATGGGGACCATGATGTAAGAGGGGAATCTGATAAAATGGGGACTCTGATATAAGAGAGCTCTGATGGGGACTCTGATATAGGTGGGGATTCTGATGGGCTCCATTTTATTTGGTATTTAAATCACATCGTGCTAAAAAAAAGTCTCTATGTGTTTTTTATAAAAAAAAAATTTACGGTGAATATTTGTAAAATGTTTGTGGCCCTTTTAGTGAAACGTTCAAAGACCCCTAACCTAAACAAAAAAAAGCATGAATTCATGTAACGTGCCTTGCCACGTGCTGTGCAAATGTGTGCGTTCCTGAAAAACATAAATGTAAATGATGGGCCCTTAATGTTTCCAATTTTTTTTTTTTGTACATAGTTTGTGTATAAAAAAAAAAAAAAATTATTTGCATATTGCTTAAAGTGTCTGTGAATGAATGAATGAATGAATGATTTGTATAGCGCTGCAACTGCGAACTGAATCGCCTCGAGGCGCTTGATCCGACCTGCGTTGATTCCTTCTTAGAAGAGGTAGGTCTTGAGTTTTTTCCTGAAGGCCCGATGGTCTTTTTCCAAGCGGATGTTCGTAGGTAGAGCGTTCCATAGCCGTGGTCCTTGGACTGCAAATCTTCGTTCTCCCCTTGACTTGTACCGGGATTTGGGGACAAGGAGGAGGTTTTGGTCGTTAGATCGGAGGTTGCGATTGGGGGTGTAGTGTTGTATTTTTTCGCATAAGTATTGAGGAGCATCTCCTTGTGTGCATTTGTGGGTCAAGCAGAGGGTCTTGAATGTGATCCGATTCTTTACGGTTAGCCAATGGAGGGTCCTCAGGGATGGGGAGATGGATTCCCATGGTTTTTTTCCTGTGACTAGTCTTGCTGCCGTGTTTTGAACGACTTGTAGTCGTGCAATCTGGAATTTAGGTAGTCCTATGTAGAGGGAGTTTGCGTAGTCGAGTCGAGAGTTGATGATTGTTCCTACCACTACGGCTTTGTCCTTTTCTGGAATGAAGGGGATGAGTCTACGTAGCAGGCGTAGAAGGTGGTAGGATCCGCTGACTACTGATCCTATTTGTGCATTCATTGACATTTCTGAATCGAAGATGACACCGAGACTTTTGGCTTTTATGCTTAGGGGGGTGGTCTGTCCAAGGATGGTGGGCGGAGTCCATGGTGTCGTAGATTTAGTTTTCAGGTTTGCATTTAGGAGAAGGAGTTCTGTTTTGGTTCCGTTAAGTTTGAGGGAGTTTGTGGACATCCAGTCGTCTATTGATGCGAGGCATTTTTCTAATTCCTGATATTGGTCTTTTTGTCCGGGGATCCGAAGGTAGAGTTGAGTATCATCTGCGTATGAGTGGAAGCATAGATCAGATTTGCTGATGATTTTTAGGAGTGGACGGATGTAAATGTTGAAGAGCACGGGTGACAAAGGTGATCCTTGAGGAACTCCATAGGAGACTGCACGGGATTCAGATGTGAAGGCTCCAAGTTTCACTGTCTGTGACCGATTTCCTAAGAAGGAAGTGAACCATGGTAAGTCTGAAACTGTGACTCCTGCTACTTCTTTGAGGCGGGTGAGTAAAGTGTTGTGATCCAGTGTGTCAAATGCTGCACTAAGGTCCAGGAGTACCAGGAGACATGATTCTCCATCATCTGCTGCTTCCAAGGCATCATCCCATATTTTGAGGAGAGCTGTTTCTGTGCCATGGCCCGGGCGGAAGCCTGATTGCAGAGGGTCCAGGAGATTGTGTGTGTCCAGATGGAGTTGTAGCTGTTGTACCACTACTTTCTCCATAATCTTGGAGATGGTGTTCAAGCTAGTTATCGGTCTTCGGTGGTTGGGGTTTCTTGGATCCAAGTTGGGTTTCTTTAGGAGGGGTTTGACTATGCCTTGCTTGAGGGAGTTCGGAACAATTCCTTCTTTGAATGACTGATTTATGAGTAGTGTTATAGTAGGTGCCAAGATGTCAGAGCATTCTTTCAGAAGTTTTGTGGGGATGATATCGTTGGGTGAAGTGCTGTCCCGGAGGCTTCTGATGATGTTTCTTGTGGTCTCTATGGCGATCGGGGTCAGCAAAAAATTTGGTGGTTGTGTGATGTTTGAATCGGCTTCCTCTTTTTGGATGCAGTTGATTGTATTTTTCTGTTGGATATTTTCCCGAATGCTGTCGATTTTGTCGATAAAAAAATCCGATAACTCATTGCAAAATTCTTGAGTTTCGTTGGTGGGGGGCTCTAGGCAGGTAGGGTTCATAGTCTGGGCGACTAGTTTGAATAGTTCACGAGGGCGGTTTAGGGCTTTTGTGATGGTGTTTGAGAAGTGTTCTTTTTTTGCTTTGAAGATAGCTTTGTGATATTTCATTGTGAGAGTATTGTAGTTTGTGTGGTTTTCTTTAGAACAGTTTCTTCTCCAGGCTCTTTCAGCTCTTCTGCGTTCCTGCTTCACTAGAGTAAGAGTTCCATTAAACCATCCAGAGTTTTTATTGCGGATGAGCGTTCTGCGTTTCGGAGCGATTGCGTCTGCTGTTTGTAGTAACGCTTTGTTTAAGGAGTTGAGTGTTTTTTCCGTCGAGTGGTTTAAATTTAAAGTTGTTATTTTGTTGGATAGTGTAGTTTTGAAGAGTTCCGAGTGTAGCTTCTTCTGAGATCTGGTCCAGTATGTCGTTGTTGAGTGGTTCGATTTCTGGAAGGTGTTGTTGGTGGTGATTTCGAATTTGATGGCGTGATGGTCAGTCCATGGTAGCGGCGAGTTGTTGAGTATGTTGATGATGATATTTTGTTTGAAGATGAGGTCCAGAGTGTGTCCTGAACCATGCGTTGGAGCATTTATCAGTTGTTGAAGACCTAGTTCTTCCAGTTGGTTTATGCAGGCAGAGGCGATGGGGTCTTCGGTGTTGTTTGCCCAGAGATTGAAATCTCCGAGTACCAGGACATTTTTAGTTTTCAGGGTGTGCATTGAAATAAATTCGGTGAAGGGTATCAGGAGATTTGTCTTTGGTCCTGGTGGTCTGTAGCATAGCAGTATATGAATGCTGTCTTGGGGTGTTGTTTGCAGCTGTAAAGAAAGTGTCTCCATAAAAGGCACTGGGTTCTGTAGCGTGGGTTTGCCGAGCGTAAGGTGAGATTTGAAGATCACTGCTAGGCCTCCTCCTTTTTTTCCTATTCTATGCTCCGTTAGGATCCTGTATTTTTCAGGGACCAATTCGGTTAGGATGGTGTTGCAGTCAGGTGTTAGCCAGCTTTCTGTGATGAAGAGACAATCCAAGTTGTTTTGGGTGATGAAGTCGTGGACTTCTTGTCTGTGCTTGACTGCCGATCTGGTGTTAATCAAGGCGCATGTTAAGTGTTGCGGCTGAGTTGGGGTCTTCCTTTGATTAGTGGTTGATTGAGGGTTGATCCTTAGTAATTGCTCTTTTTGTAGTATTTTTTGAATGGGCGTTGGCAATGTTGAGGTGATGTTTCTTAGCCTGCGAAGGGTTTCCGCTGAGTATTTGTAGATGCACATGCTGAGAGAGCAAAAAAAATAGAAGTATGATGATGGTGATATTGATTTGGCGACAATGTGGTTGCTGCGGAGATAATGGTTTTGCAAGATGTGGCTGATGAAGGTCCTGCGAGTTGTGGCGATGATGTGGTTACTGTCGAGATGATAGTCCTGCGAGATGTGGCTATCGAAGTGGCGAAGGTCCGGTTGATGGGAGGTGATGGTCCTCCGAGATGTGGCTGTCGATGTAGCGACGGTGTGGTGGCTGCGGTGATGATGGTCCTGCGGGATGTGGCTGATGAAGGTCCTGCGAGATGTAGTTGCTGAGGAGATGATGGTTCTGCGAGATGTGACTGACGAAGGTCCTGCGAGATGTGGCGACGGTGTGGTTCCTGAGGAGATGATGTTCCTGCGAGATGTGCCGACGATGTGGTTGCTGAGGGGATGATGGTCCTGCGAGATGTGGCGACGATGTGGTTGCTGAGGGGATGATGGTCCTGCGAGATGTGGCGACGATGTGGTTGCTGAGGGGATGATGGTCCTGCGAGATGTGGCTGACGATGGTCCTCCGAGATGCGGCTGTCGATGTGGCGACGATGTGGATGCTGAGTAGATGATGGTCCTGCGAGATGTGGCTGTCGATGTAGCGACGGTGTGGTGGCTGCGGTGAGGATGGTCTGTAGTATCAATGGCCCAATTTACATAATTGCATCGCAGGAATGCATGCATTAAAGTGGTTATAAAGCCTGAATGCATGATGGTAAAAAACCTTCAGTATGCAGCTCTCCCTGCAGCCCCCCTGTGTCCCAGAAGGCTGCAGGGGAAAGGAGGAGTGGACGGACATCTTCGTAGATTTGCCGCTGCGATCTTACCCAGAAGTGGGAGCAGGTACCTGTCAAAACCAGGTACCCGCTCCCCCCTCCCCTCCAATAAGCACAAAATGTGGCAGTGGAGAGGAGGAGGGTGCAAACAAGTGGAGCTTTCCCTTTTAGGTGGAGCTCTGCTTTAAGGTCAAAGGAATTTTGCTGCATTTGACATAAGTTTCAAATGTCAAGCACAGAAAAACAACACTGATACCCCCAGAAATCTTAGCCGATAACTTCCTGTGCTTCCCACTGTCCACCTCAGACTCGCCTCTCTGTGGTCCAGTGCCAGTCCTCCTCCAAATTAAATAAGGTCCACTGTCATCCAACTAGGGTTGCCACCTGTCCGGGATTCCGGGACAGTTCGGGTTTTGAATCCTGTGTCCGGGTTTCAGTCAGCCTGAAACCCGGACACAATATTCAGACAGGAATGTGGCTCTGGACCTGATAGGAGGGTGAAAGGGCGCTATGCTATAATACTATTCTCTTTGGAGCACCCAAAGGCGTCCTAGATTTGTTAAAATTCTATAGTGTTTGCAAAAAAAATTATTTTGCTGTGCGCCGTTCGGGTTTGGCTTGAAGAAAAAGTGGCAACCCTACATCCAACCTGCTTCCTGTTTACCAAAGTTAGGGATACCAACAACGTTCTATGGCGCATAGAGTCCTGCCCCCAATGCCGCTGGAGAAGAAAAAGGACCCGGAGATTTCACGTGAACAGCCAGAAGACTTGGAAAAAGGTATTTATGTGTGTTATGTCAGGACCTATGGGCATGTAAGTGGCATGTAAAAAATAAAAAAACAATCCAATATAAAAAACAAAAAAATATTAAAACAAAAAAAAAATAAAAAAATTTTAAAATTAAAAATAAAAAAATTAATTATAAAAATTTTAAAAAAAAAAAAAAATAATATAATTTTAAAAAATAAAAAACACAAAAAAAAAAAAAAAAAAAAAAAAAAAAAAACAAAAAAAAAAAAAAACAACAACCAAAAAAAAACAAAAAAAAAAAAAAAAAACAACAACACACAAAAAAAAAAAATACCAACAAAAAAAAAAAACCCCAAAAAAAAAAACCAAAAAAAACAACAAAACAAAAAACAAAAAAAACACTAAAAAAAAAAAAACCAAACCAAAAAAAAAAAAACCAAACACAAAAAAAAACAAACACCAAAACAAAAAAAAAAACCAAAAAAAAAAAAACAAAAAAAAACAAACCCCCAAAAAAAAAAACAAACAACAAAAAAAAACACAAACACCAAAAAAACAAACCCAAAAAAACAAAAAAACAAAACAAAAAAAAAAAAAAAAAAAAAAAAAAAAAACCACAACCCCCCCAAAAAACAACCCAAAAAAAAACACAAACCCCCCCAAAACCCAACCCCCCAAAAAAACCAAAAAACCAATAAATAAAAAAAAAGGAAGAATTTTGTAGCAGCATTTAATCGCTGCTAAAGACGTTAACGCCAGAGATTAATAGCAATATGTATCTTTAATAGCTAGAATTGCTGGCCATTAGTTTGGTAAAGTGATTGTTATTATTTATTTATTTTTAAACAAGACTTTACAAACATTTTATACTTTCCTTCTATGTTGCAGTGGATTTACACAGGGCAGCCTGGATCCTCCTCTTCTCGGGTCCCTCTTCGCTGCTCCTGGCCCCTCCCTCCTGTCCAGGGCCCCCACAGCAAGCAGCTTGCTTTGGGGGCACACAAGCCGAGCTGTAGCTCCGTGTGTCCAGTCAGACACAGAACTGACATTTGGCCCCTCCCCCCTCTCTCCTGATTGGCTAACTGACTGTGCAAATTGACAGCCGAGGGAGCCAATGGCACCGCTGCTGTGTCTAAGCCAATCACAAGGGAGAGTGTCGGACGGCCGAGGAACTCGTGGACAGAGATGGGGCTCAGGTAAGTATTAGTAAGTGCTGGGGAGGCTGCTGCACACAAAAGGCTTTATATCTTAATGCATTAAGATAAAAAAACCTTCTGCCTTTTACAACTTCTTTAAGAAGTGCTCAGAGAACCCCTAATTTGTATATCTACAGCTCACAGTATATTAGTGCCATGGTCAGTGAGAAGAAGGCTGCTAACATTTGTGGTAATTGAGAAGAATCCCCTCCTAAATATAGCAAGAAAAGAGTTGTTACTAGCAGAGGCGTAACTAGAACCCTCAGGGCCCCAATGCAAGAAACCATGGATGCCCCCCCCCCCCCGACCTCTGGACAAAGCTCTTTACTCCGAGCCCGATGTTGGAAGACCAGGGCCCAGTCACAAGTGGGTGGCTGCATATAAAGGAACCGATGTCTTAATTTTTATATAAAAACACACACACTGCTGCCGGTGTGCTCATTAAATGCTGCCGGTGTGCCAAATGCTGCCACTGTGAATCCCCACCGCCTGTTCGCACACCCACACACATGCATGCACACCCACACACATATGCATGCACACCCCCACACATATGCATGCACACACCCCCACACACACACATGCATGCACACCCCCCCACACACACATGCATGCACACACCCCACACACACATGCATGCACACCCCCCCCACACACCCACATGCATGCACCCCCCCACACATGCATGCACACACACATGCACATCCCCCCCCACACACACACACATGCATGCACACCCCCCCCACACACACACACACATGCATGCATGCACACCCCCACACACATGCATGCACACACACACATGCACACCCCCCCACACACGCACACACACACCCATGCATGCACACCCCCACACACATGCATGCACACACATGCACACCCCCCACACACACGCATGCATGCACACCCCCACACACATGCATGCACACACCCCACACACACACACACACACATGCATGCATGCATGCATGCACACCCCCACACACATGTGCACACACACACATGCATGCACACCCCCACACACATGCATGCACACACATATAAACACACATACAGTAGATAGTCTTATAAAAAAAAACGCAGACATTTACCTTCTTCCTGCCGGGTACTGCACTGTAGGGGGAGACAAAGAGCACAGCACAGCACACACTGCTTTCACTTTAGGTATGTGAGGACGAGCTCCCTGCAAAGTGCCGATTACAGTTCGGCTGACGATCGGGGAGCTCGTCTCAGCCTCCCCTCCTATCAAAGAGTACAGGGGGCCCTCAAGGGCCCCCTGCAGCAAGGGGCCCGGTCGCCATGGCGATCTCGGCGACCCCTATAATTCCGCCACTGGTTACTAGGGTTGCACCGATTTTTTTTTAAGACTGAGTACAAGTACGATACTTATTTTTTTCAAGTACTTACCGATACCGATTAGCGATTTTTGTTTAATGTCATGTGACAGTGGCACTAATATGCAGCACTGATGGGCACTGATGAGGCGTGGACTGTGTCAGTAGTTTTTTTTTATTTTTTTACAACTTTTTTTTTTTTTTATTATGTTTAAATTATGTTTTCCAGTTTGTTAATTTTTTTTTTTTTTACAATGCCTTCTTTTTTTTGGGGGGGGGGGGGGGGGGAGTCATTGTTTTTTATACAATTTAACTTTGAAATATTTATTAAAATCGTTTCTTTTTTTATTCGTTTTTTTTTTTAGCCCTGTTGGGGGGGGGGGGCTTTGGTGAGATATCAGGGGTATAAACAGACTGACTTTCAACTTTGCTGAATTTTTTTAATGGATTTAAGGCACTTTATCATCGTCCCCGTATGCTATGCATACTAGCTCATTATGCCTTTGCCTTGCAGGTTCCGCTTTTTTTTTTTTTTTTTTTAAAAGGAGGCTTTACTTCCTCTTTAAACTCCCTGGATGCAACTCTGAATACTTTGCCCTAGGTCATGGTACTAGGCAAGGTTGTACCATCTTCACCCTTTTATTTGCTTTGGCGATAGAACCATTAGCCCACTCCATTACTTCCAACCCTAATATTAAAGGATACGTTAAAAATGGCCAGTAATTCAAATTGAGCTTATACAAAGATGATGTCCTGTTTATTTCTGACCCCCTAATCTCCCTCCCCAACCTTTTTACTTCCTTGGACACTAGAGTTGCCACCATATCCCTTTAAAACACATATTAATTAAACAGGTTGGCTGTGGCTTATTAAGGTGGTATTTAAACTCACGTTGTGCCTTATCTGCATTTAATTAGCCTCAGAACCTGTGTAATTCATATATGTTCAGGTTTAAAGGGATGAGGTGGCAACCCTATTGGACACCTTTTACCACCTTACAGGTTTAGGACTAAATCCATCTAAATGCATAGCCTTACCTATCAATATCAATCAGCCCTTATTGAATACTGTCAAAGATAAATTTGAATTCTCCTGGAGCTCGGGTACCCTACAATACTTGGGGATACGATTTGCTCCCTCCCCTGATGTGGAATAGTTGTTGGCGGGAATGATCTGGGGGTTCATTCCAGTAGGGAGCTCATTATGGATGTCAAGTTCGATTTCCTGCGGAAATGTGGTCCGACATAGTGGCTCAGGAGACTTGGCACCTGACAAGGTCAGTGGCAAGGCTCAACAAGGCCCGTATAAAGGTCAATAAAGTGGTGGGCTGATTTTTTATTCCTAATGGGGGCATGGTCATCCGCCATATGGAATTGGAGTCAGATACCGGGCTGTACCTCAGGGGGGATGGTGTCCACTTATCTGCGGTGGGTATCTATTTATGGTCCCTGGGGCTACAGGATGGGATTCAGCGTGCTTTGTAGGTGTGGAGCAGCCCTCAAGGGTAAGGTGTCACCCTTATGGGCGGTGGTTGGTTTTTGATGGTGTAAGGAAATACCTATGAGATGGAAGTGTTGGTATGGTGTATTTTAGTAAATAAGGTTTAGCTGGAATATAGTAATGGTTGCACTGCGGGTAGTGCGGGTAGTGCGGGTAGTTCTGACTTGATCCGTTTTCTGAAATCACACACAAGTCGGACCAAAGTAGTGCAGGAACCTTTTCTAAAGTTGGAGCAACTTGTGTAGCATCAGGTCTCAAAGGGAAACATTGCATTTGACATGCCATGCGACTTGGGATCTCACAAGTTGGATCCCATGTTGCAGCAGTGTTGTAAAGGCAGAAGATTTTGTATCTTAATGCATTCTATGCATTAAGATAAAAAAAAACTTCTGTGTGTAGCAGCACCCCCCAGCACCCCCCAATTACATACCTGAGCTCCTTCTCTCTCCAGCGATGTCCACGATCCCCTCAGCCATCCAGTACACTCCTCCTGATTGGCTGATCAATCAAAGTCAGTCAGCCAATCGGGAGAGAGGGGGCGGGGCAGGTCTGGGGATCCGTGTCTGAATGGATACGCGGAGCTCTGACTCGGCTTGGGTGCCCCCTGTAGCAAGCTGCTGGCTGAGGGACACTCAAAGGAGGGAGGAGCTAGGAGCAGCAAAGAGGGACCCGAGAAGAGGAGGATCCAGGCTGCTCTGTGCAAAACCAACTGCACAGAGAATGTAAGTATAACATGTTTGTTATTTAAAAAAAACAAAAAAACGAGCCTTTACAATCACTTTAAGTAGGATGAGTTGGAACACCAAATCTGAACCAGATCTTCTTATACAACATCAGTGCTTGACCTTACAAATAGGCACTAATTTCCACATTCCTGTGGAAAACCTTCCCAGAAGAGTGGAGGATGTTGTTGCCACAATGGGGGGAGGGGGTGGATCCATATTAATGTCCATGGTTTTGGAATGCGATGTCCAATAAGCTCATATAGGTGTGATTGTCATTTGTCCACCAATTTTTGGCCATAACAAACTAAATTAAATATTGTGTTTCCACCCTGTTAGACTGAGGTTCCACAGTCTAGCAGTTTATAGTGGGGAGAACACAGCCTTTCTGATGTCTTCACTTCCAGAGCAATTAGGCGTGTGGTGAAACAAACCTAAAAATTAACGTGCCACGAAAGAGGGGGAACTCCAAGTCTCTGGCTGGTTGACATTTATCGTCCGCCGTTAAACCCAAGATTAAAAAATCCCCCCTAGGGGCCCCCGGACAGCATTTTCCAGGATCTTTCAGCGCTGCCCTGTGTATTTATCTGTTATATAACTCGGTAACTCCATCCCCGCAGCGTGTGTGTATAGTGTATGTAACCCGTCCCGGCAGGCCGCGCACAAGTCTGTATATATTTGTGTGAACCGTGCGCTCTCTCCCTCTGCGCCGTTGTTTGTTCTGGACGCCGGGGCCCTGGCACAGCCGCCTGTAAGTGATGAGAGGTAAAATTGTGTCCAACACACACCTGGGGAGGAGAAAAGACAACACACAAGAGCTGCCAGGAGCCAGGAATAGATTCTATAAATAGGGGCAAGGCCCCCCCTACACTCGCTATATACACAGCGCTATTTATCGTAAGCTGTGAGGTCACCCCTGGGAGGGAAGGTTATAAATCACGCAGAACGGGATTTCCTGATGGTACTGCTCCGATTTCCTCTCCCTACCTTTGTGGATGCCATGTTGCCCCATTCACCGGGCAGCCCCATTGCCTGTCGGGGCTCCAAGCCCCCTTGATCGATGCTCTGCAGCTCGGGGGGCCTTTGCCAGTGCAGAACTGCAGCCTATAAACTTGTGTGAGTTATTAATCCTTGCTTGCAGAGGCCGCCTGGCCTGTGGGTGGCTGCAAATAACTTCTTCACTGGCCCAGCAGCCGTGCCAGCAGAAGCCTCACACTTCAACTGTGTACACAAGCTGGCTTGGATAAACACCCCCCCACCCCTTCACTCTGCAGAGGCAACCTTTTTGGAAGTGAGGGAATTCAGCTTCTGCAAAGCATTGCAGTTAAAGGAGGACTCTAACAGAGAGTTGAAACCCTTGCTGCTTCTGTACTTTAGGTACGCTTTGCCCAAGCCACAAGCTCCACAGAGAGTGCCATACCAAGTACATATCTTTCCAGTGTGGTTTTGTGAAATGTTTCTTTTAAAGAGACCTTGCTTATTCAGGGCAAAGAAACAGGATCTTTTAAAAAGCCCACTCCGTTACTACTTTCTAACAATCGCAGCATTTCTCTGCCACTCCATCCTCCTTTACAGGAGATGCAAGATACTAGGTGTTGACGGTGTTAAAGTTTACACAAAGCAAATATGTTGCCCCCTTCAATATGTTGGGATCTAATAATTAGCCGCTTGGGCCAACCATTGTATCATGGAAGGAAGTCACATGCTCCCCCTTCCCCACGAAGCACTTGGTATTTTGCATTGGCTGCGTAGAAGAAAGGAGAGTTGGAGTAGCTATGTGAAGGTGGTTGGAGCTTTAAACAGACCTGGCAAATTCCATAAATAAATAAATAAAATGACAGCTCTCTTTCAAGAGTATTTCCAATTAAACATATTTTATTTTTATTTTGGATGAAGTGTGCTAGGGTTAGAACCACTGTCAGGTTTCTATTTTTCTGTTTCCCCACTGGAGAGATTTGGATTTCCCCTACTTTGGAAGATTTAATATGACTTCCTGTGTGTTCTCCAGGACAGCAAATGAGGGGAAATTCCCCCATTGGAAAACAGTAATAAAAAGCTAGAGGATTTTGTCATGCAGCCAGGGACCAGGGAACTGAACACTGTCCAAACCAAGCCCAAAGCAGCAGAAGTGCTTTTTTGGAGTTCAGCTCTACCTGTCTGCCAAATGCATTGATTATATTCCTGCCTGTTTGTTAGCTAGAAAATAATTGAGGAAGCAGCTATACGCCACAGATAATACTCTAGAACAGTGATGGCGAACCTTGGCACCCCAGATGTTTTGGAACTACATTTCCCATGATGCTCAACTACACTGCAGAGTGCATGAGCATCATGGGAAATGTAGTTCCGAAACATCTGGGGTGCCAAGGTTCGCCATCACTGCTCTACACCTTAATAACAATGACAACTTGCTACAGGTGCTTGGGGATCTTAATAGATTTGGCCCATATCCACACTACAAGAACCAACAGAAACAGAGCCACACAGTTGCTAAACTTAATAGGTGTGTAGTTTCTAAAAATGAGTACATCTCCTGCCAGACAGGTGCCACCTATGATGCATTTCACCAATGATTGGAACCCAACCCAGTTATGGGTAAAATGAGTTAGTGGAGGAGCCTGCATCTGGCAGGAGATGTACTCATTCACTCAATAGACTTGTTGAATTTAGCAGCAACGAGGCTCTTTATTTTTTGATTCATGGAAATAATTGGCTCTTCATTTATACAAAATCTGTAGATGATGGCACTACTCACTAGAGTTGATCCTAAATATTGGATGATTTCAGAAAACCTCCTAAACACATAGCCACCTAGCTCTACACCCACAACACTTTGTACTTGTTCAATGTACAGCTACAATATACCACCCTACTGGGTATGGCCTGCAATGCAAGTGAATGGATGTATGTGTGTGGATGGGGCCTATTTCACCCTGCAAACAGGGGTGCTTTTCCTATGGAGCATGCTCATTAATACCCAGGACCAGCCGGAGACTGTGGTCATGTAAACAAAAATCGAACAATAACCAATTGCCGCCAGTATAACGTACATGTACTGCGGCAAGGTGGCACTGCTGTGCCAGATCACATACTAGGTACGCGATCCGACTCTTTCAGATCTGGGGCGTGCATGCGTGCTGCAGGCGACCTGCTCCCGCTGTGATTAGACACAGTGGGAGTTGATCTGCGGGTACCACGGACTCGATATCTGCCAGTCATTAGGCAGAGAGCTAGAATAGCGATATGCCTATGCAAACAAGGCAGATTGTCGTTCTATCAATACAGAAGTCATGGATCCTGTGTTCCTGTAAAGCAGGAACATGGACCCATGGCCTTCCCTAGTAGAAGCACCTCCCCCACAGTGCACAAACACTGGCTAGGCACACAGTTAACCCTTTGATTGCCCCTGATGTTTCAACCCTTCCCAGCCAGTGTCATTAGTACAGTGACCGTTCATATTTGTAGAACTGTTAATTGTATTATTGTCACTGGTCCCCAAAAAGTGTCAGTTTCTATTTCCACCTCTCGTTAAATAATTGACTATCTGGGAATGGGGTCCCGCTGACCACCTAGCACGGGCCTCAGAAAGTGCACTTGTTAACTACTTCCTCCCCATCCCTCGTGACCAGGCCATAGAGCTCTGCTTTTTGGATCCGGTTGCTATTGCATAACCTCTGGGAGGGAGCCAGAACATCATTGACCCCCTCGTCACCTTGCCAAGTACCATGCCTAACGACTGGTTGCTTGTGTCTTCAACTAATAAAACCAATAATTTGTTAAGGATGCCTTGACTGAAAAAAGTTTGAAAACCACTGGTCTAGAATAGACCACTATGGGAGAGGGCAGCTGGAGAGGCAGAGTCGGATTCCTGGAGTCAGGTTTCAGCAATAGCAAGTAGATTGAGAGTTGTAAAGGTAATTGACAGAAGCAAGTTTATTAGAGACTGAGCGGGCATTCCAGATGGCACATAAGTGAGGGTGATATGTACAGGTTGTGTGGTGAAGATGAGTTTGAGTAGAAAGGGCTTTATTGTATAGTTGTGAATGCATGTAAGAGGGTAAAGATAGGGGAAAAGAATGCTGAGGGAAAGAAATAAGAGATGAAAGGGCACTTTCAGACTACTTGGAGAGGAGCACTAATGTTTGTACATGCCTTAGTTAAGTGCCATGTTTTTTTCGCAAAAGAAATGGCCAGCCAGCCCCCTCACCAGCCATCCACAAGAGTAGGGGGAGGTTAAGCAATTAATCAATTAAGGGCTAATAAAAACTGACATGGTGAATGTTTTCTGTCCTAAACAACTTACAAAGCGGGAAGGAGAAAATAAGATAAGGCTAAATGTTTGATCTTGGCTAAGACACTATGAAAGTTAGATCAGATCCAAAAAATATGCATGGAGTGAGTCAGTTTTGTGTACTGGAATGGAGCAAATCATCTTCTAACCAAGGCACCATCTTAATTAGCTGTTCCACAAAGCTTGAGAAAGGAGACTTGACCAGTTGCTAAATGCAAGGGTTCACCTAATTATTTTCAGGGTCTATTCACACTTGCGTATTGTGGCAACATGCACATTGAAAAGTATCACCACAATACATGGCAATGCACCTCCTTTTGTGGTGCAGTTCCATTTATTGTGAATGCCAGATAGATAGATAGCAGTGATGGCACACACCAATGTTATTCAAGCCCAGAGTATTTTTTTTATTTTATTTAGAGAAATCAACAGCCTAAAATAGCCATTGCGTTTCGGGTGCTCACAAACTCTCTGTGACGGACCCTGTACTCAAGGTGTCCGCCGTAAATGCTTCCTAAGTCCTGGAACATGAGTCCAATGGATCTGGCTATAGGAGCCCCCAAGAACTAGACAACACCAGTCTTGGAGTACATCAGGAATGGCTTTTATTTGAGATGTCACACACATATATACAGCCGGATGACTAAAAACCTAACCTAATTACCAAACCAGCTCAGCGGTCCCCAGGCATACAGCTCACAAACAGCACCGTTCCCCCAAATGCCAGGGCCCATAATCGCAAGGCAAGAGGCTTGCATTACATCCCCTCCAACAGCCTCTGTCCCGGCTAGGTCTGTCACACTCTCCTTCATCATGACTTCTGTATTATGTCACTTCAAGAATGTCTGGACTCAAAGTTTAAACATATTTATGGATATAATATCAGATGTTTGCACCAGTAAGTAATATGGTAGAGTGGTATGACACTCAAGCTGAGCTATCAATTTTGGATAAAATATGAAAAGCTAAATAAAAGGCCTCAAATTAAGAAAAAAAAAAACACGCAGACTGTCAGTGTAAGCTAGCGTACATATTCACCAGCACACCATGGATCAACAACTTTCATCCTAAGGTTTCTTTAATGAAACAGATCACATCACAAAGAAAAGTGCAACGTTTCGGAGCCATGCAGGGCCCCTTCATCAGGCTTGTGATAAGGTGCAACAGTGTCAAAGCAGAATATAAATACATTATCCACCAATCAAAACATGTAAAAAATGGTAACACCCCCACCCTGTGACGTCAATATGTTGTCAGAATCCCACCAGAAAGCATTAAAAACTAACAGGCATCAAAGTGACTTAAAGCAGGCAGGGGCAATAAAACTTTAATATTGGGGAATACAGCCCGCATGTCTGGCGTCAGTGTATATGCACAAGATCGAACACACCAGCCAGATGCGCTCAATCAAAGCAAGCAGCCACTAGGACTCATTGGTCACGCTACTATTCAGGAGTCCCGGCCGCCAATTACAGCGTGCCATGCATACGCAAGACGCCCATGTCAACAGGATGATGGGAGGACCCCTTAACTGCGGGGCTGCCGTCATCACAGAAACCCGTGAAGTACGGCCGGCATGGCATTAGGTATACCACAGTGTGAAGAGAAAGTGCAAGTGTGTAGGAGCGTGACTAGGGAAGAGCGAGCAAAGCAAGGGAA
Organism: Lithobates sylvaticus; assembly: GCA_028564925.1. NCBI lineage: Eukaryota > Metazoa > Chordata > Amphibia > Anura > Ranidae > Lithobates > Lithobates sylvaticus. The sequence goes on along the minus strand of CM053029.1, from coordinate 157,150,859 downwards.
GAGTGATACAAGAGCAGGGCAAAGATAAGAGGACATGAGATAAAGAGGAGATAAGTAAAACAAAAATAGAAGAAGAAATGACGAAAAGAAAAACGGGAAAAGGAAGGGAAAAGGGTGAGAAAAAAGAAAGAAAAAAAGCACCAAGGGAGAAAAGAAAAGAAATAAAGCACAACAGACAGAAACAGTGGGGGAAAAAGGAAGAAAAAAAAATAAAATGGGAAAAAAAGGGTAAAGAAGGACAAATGGTTAAAGGAAAGAAAGGGGAAAAAAAACAGCAAAAAAGGGGGAAAGCAAAAAGAAAAGGGAAAAGAGAAGAAGAGAATAAAAGGAAAACAGAAGCAAGAAAAAGGTGGAGGCAGAAAAAAAATTACAAGAAAAAACAAGGAAAATAACGAAAATGAATAATAATAAAAAAAAACGGAATAAACAAAAATAATTATAATATAAAATAAATATAAATAAATATAAAAATAAATGAAAATAAACATGTATAAGCAGCAATTACCATAATAAACATAAAAAAAAATAAATAATAAAAAAAAGGAACACGAGTAACTAAAAATAAAAATATCACTTTCCGTGCCCACAACGCATGGGACACGGTTGTCATCAATCAGTCCGATTGAGTGACTTTCCCAGGCACTGATGGCATCCGATGAGGCGGTGTCCTCCCAAATCAACAAAGCCCCTGGCTGCATCTATAGCCAACAAGAAATCGATGCTATCTTGTCTTGGAACTTACACTACCACAGATATTCACCGTGAAATCAAGCGATTGAAGAAAAGACAAGTCGACCTTCAATTGCATGGACAGACACTCTCAGAATACTATAGGACAAAAAAAAATCCTGAGGGGTTTTCGTATCAGAAACCAACAAACCATTAGACGTCACAAACGTGAGTTCTGTGAGAAGTGGTGTGAGGTCTCCACGCAAAATTCGCTTAACTATATGTTAATCGTCATAGAAGAAGTCAAAGTTCAACTGTGTCAAGTTAACAGAGAACTATCAACTCTTGAAGTATCAATCCAGGATAAAGACGCACGCAGGGGCGGACTGACAACTGATGGGGCCCCCGGGCAATAGAAGATCATGGGGCCCCCTGCGTCCCAAGCCACACCTGCAAAGGGGGACATTGGGGGGAGCACACAGGGGGACACTGGGGGGGGAGCACACAGGGGGACACTGTGGAGAGAGGGAGAGAGGTCGACACAGGGGGACACTGGGGGAAGTAGAGAGGGCACACTGGGGGAGGGGGAGAGGGCACACAGGGGGACACTGGGGGGGGAAAAAAAGCTATTTAAAATCACTCGCGGGTAATGAATTGTCGGCTCTGTAACACAGAGAAAAGTCAATGATAAAAAAAAAGCGTGGGGTCCCCCTCAAAAGCCCTTCAGGTCTGCTATGGATATTAAGGGGAACCCACTTCAAATTTAAAAAAAAAAAATGACCCTTTTTCCAGAGCACGGCAAAAAAAAAAATGGCGTGGCAGGCCGCAGGAAAACAGGGGGACGAGAGCGCCCCCCCCCTCCTGAACCGTACCAGGCCACATGCCCTCAACCATGGGAGGGTGCTTTGGGGTCCCCCCCACAGCACCTTGTCCCCATGTTGATGAGGACAAGGGCCTCATCCCCACAACCCTGGCCATTGGTTTGTGGGGGTCTGCGGGCAGGGGGCTTATCGGAATCTGGAAGCCCCCCTTTAACAAGGGGACCCCCAGATCCCCCCCCCCCTGTGTGAAATGGTAAGGCCTACCATTTCACCAAAAAAGTGTCAAAATGGTAAAAATTACAGGAGACGGTCTTTGACAATTCCTTTATTAAAATCTTCTTTCAGCTCCAAATTAAAGAAATTATTATAGCGGATATAACGAATGATTCGAATGAATTCGAGATTCAGTATATCTAATATCGAGAACTGTTCCTGCACAATGTAATTTTTGCAGGAAAAAAAGCTATTTAAAATCACTTGCGACTAATATTGTCGGCTCCGTAACACAGAGAACAGTCATTCATTGAAAGTCATTGATAAAAAAAGCGTGGGGGTCCCCCCCAAATTCAATTACCAGGCCCTTCTGGTCTGCTATGGATATTAAGGGGAACCCCACTTCAAATTTAAAAAAAAATTACGTAGGGGTCCCCCTAAATAGCCATACCAGACCCTTCAGGTCTGGGATGGATTTTAAGGGGAACCCCGGCCAAAATAAATGGCGTGGGGTCCCCCCTCAAAATCCATACCAGACCCTTATCCGAGCACGCAACCTGGCAGGCCGCAGGAAAAGAGGGGGGGGACGAGAGCGCCCCCCCCGCCCGCCTGAACCTTACCAGGCCACATGCCCTCAACATTGGGAGGGTGCATTGGGGTCCCCCCCAAAGCACCTTGTCCCCATATTGATGAGGACAAGGGCCTCCCCACAACCCTGGCCCCAGAGAGGGCACACTGGGGAGGGAGAGGGCACACTGGGGGAGGGAGAGGGCACACAGGGGGACACTGTGGGGGGTGGGAGAACACAGGGGGACACTCTGAGGGGGAGAGCACACAGGGGGACACTGTGGGGGGGAGAGCACACAGGGGGACATTGTGGGGGGGGGAGCGGGCACACAGGGGGACACTGTGGGGGGGGGAGCACACAGGGGGACACTGGGGGAGGGAGAGGGCACACAGGGGGACACTGGGGGAAGTAGAGAGGGCACACAGGGGGACACTGGGGGAAGTAGAGAGGGCACACTGGGGAGGGAGAGGGCACACAGGGGGACACTGGGGGAGGGAGAGGGCACACAGGGGGACACTGTTGGGGGGGCACACAGAGGGACACTGTGGGGGTGGGGGAGCACACAGGGGGGCACTGTGGGGGGGGAGCACACAGGCGGACACTGTGGGGGGGAGCACACATGGGGACAGGGTGGGGGGGAGAGCACACAGGGGGCCAGTGTGGGGGGGAGAGCACACAGGGGGGGGGGGCAGTGTGGGGGGAGAGCATACAGGGGGAACAGTGTGGGGGGAGATCATACAGGGGGGGCAGTGTGGGGGGGGAGAGCATACATGGGGGGACAGTGTGGGGGGAGAGCATACAGGGAGGACAGTGTGGGGGGAGAGCATACAGGGAGGACAGTGTGGGGTGAGAGCATACAGGTGGGACAGTGTGGGGGGAGAGCATACAGGGGGGCAGTGTGGGGGGGAGAGCACACAGGGGGGACAGTGTGGGGGAAGAGCATACAGGGGGGGACAGTGTAAGGGGAGAGCATACAGGGGGGACAGTGTGGGGGGAGAGCATACAGGGGGACAGTGTGGGGGGTGAGCATACAGGTGGGGCAGTGTGGGGGGAGAGCATACAGGGAGGACAGTGTGGGGGGAGAGCATACAGGTGGGACAGTGTGGGGGGGGGGGGGGAGCACACAGGGGGGCAGTGTGGGGGGAGAGCACACAGGGGGGACAGTGTGGGGGGGAAGAGCATACAGGGGGGACAGTGTGGGGGGGAGAGCATACAGGGGGAACAGTGTGGGGGGAGAGCATACAGGGGGAACAGTGTGGGGGTAGAGCATACAGGGGGGGCAGTGTGGGGGTAGAGCATACAGGGGGGGCAGTGTGGGGGGAGAGCATACATGGGGGGACAGTGTGGGGGGAGAGCATACAGGGAGGACAGTGTGGGGGGAGAGCATTCAGGGAGGACAGTGTGGGGCGAGAGCATACAGGTGGGACAGTGTGGGGGGAGAGCATACAGGGGGAACAGTGTGGGGGGAGAGCATACAGGGGGACAGTGTGGGGGGAGAGCATACAGGGGGGGCAGTGTGGGGGGAGAGCATACAGGGGGGCAGTGTGGGGGGGAGAGCACACAGGGGGACAGTGTGGGGGAAGAGCATACAGGGGGGGCAGTGTAAGGGGAGAGCATACAGGGGGGAACAGTGTGGGGGGAGAGCATACATGGGGGGACAGTGTGGGGGGGAGAGCATACAGGGGGGGCAGTGTGGGGGGGGGAGCACACAGGGGGACAGTGTGGGGGAAGAGCATACAGGGGGGGACAGTGTAAGGGGAGAGCATACAGGGGGGACAGTGTGGGGGGAGAGCATACATGGGGGGACAGTGTGGGGGGGGGGAGAGCATACAGGGAGAACAGTGTGGGGGGAGAGCATACAGGGGGGCAGTGTGGGGGAGAGCATACAGGGAGGACAGTGTGGGGGGAGAGCATACAGGGGGGACAGTGTGGGGGGAGAGCATACAGGGGGGGGGGGCAGTGTGGGGGAGAGCATACAGGGGGGACAGAGTGGGGGGAGAGCATACATGGGAGACAGTGTGGGGAGGGGGGAGAGCACAATGAAGTGTGGCCCGGGCCCCATACATCTGTACTGCCCCCTCCCTCCGATGGCGACCCTCCAGTAAAAACAAATTCCACTCACCCGATGCCTGTAATAATACCGCTAACGGCGCGCTGCTCCCAGCCTGCCCCTCCTCTCTTCTCGTCCGTCCTAGAATCCTAGGTGATACAGGACCTGGGGGTCCTAGTAGATGATAGTAATGGCATGCAATGCCAAGCTGCTGCTAACAAAGCAAACAGAATATTGGCATGCATTAAAAAGGGGATCAACTCCAGAGATAAAACGATAATTCTCCCGCACTACAAGACTCTGGTCCGGCCGCACCTGGATGCTGTCCAGTTCTGGGCACCAGTCCTCAGGAAGGATGTACTGGAAATAGAACGAGTACAAAGAAGGGCAACAAAGCTAATAAAGAGTCTGGAGAATATTAGTTATGTGGAAAGGTTGCGAGCACTGAACTTATTCTCTCTGGAGAAGAGATGCTTGAGAGGGGATATGATTTCAATATACAAATACCATACTGGTGACCCCACAATAGGGATAAAACTTTTTTGCAAAAGGGAGTTTAACAAGACTCATGGCCACTCATTAAAATTGGAAGAAAAGAGGTTTAACCTTAAACTACGTAGAGGGTTCTTTACTGTAAGAGCGGCAAGGATGTGGAATTCCCTTCCACAGGCGGTGGTCTCAGCGGGGGGCATTAGTAGTTTCAAAAAACTATTAGATAAGCTATTGAACGACCGCAACATACAGGGATATACAATGTAATACTGACATAATAATCACACACATAGGTTGGACTTGATGGATTATGTCTTTTTTCAACCTCACCTACTATGTAACTATGAATGGGTGGTTGACCGATGAAGTTGCCAATTTTCTATGCAATGACTATCCACGTATGCCAGTCATCTATCGACTACCAAAAATCCATAAAGGCACTACACCACTCAAGTTCCAACCTATAGTCTCTGGTACAGGAGCCATCACTCAACCAATGGCCCAGTTTATTGATTTCCACTTACAACCTCTTGTGAAGAACTTACCTGCCTACATTCGTGACACGAGTGACTTTCTAGAGAAACTGGGTCCCTTCTCGATTTTTCAGGATGAGTGGAAACTTGCTAGAATGAACATTTCATCTCTATACACTTTTATACCAAATACTGCCGGCTTACAGGCCGTTGAACATTTTCTTGCCAAACAGGACTGTCCCGGGTTACAGAGTGGCTATATACTTGAATGTCTTGGGTTTATTCTTACTAACAACCATTTTATGTTTGAGGGGAGGGCATACACACAGATTCGGAGTACAGCCATGGGGAGCTCAGCAGCACCCTCATTCGCCAACTTGTTTTGTTGGTTATCTTGAAGTCTACCCATACCCTCTATTCACCATGCATGTAAAGAAATTGATGAGGTATATTAATGATAATTTTCTCATTTGGTCAGGTAGTGAGAACAACTTCACCTTGTTCGTTGACTACCTGAATAGTATTTTCCCAAGAATAGTGTTCAATCCTGAGTTTTCGCACAATCGGATTTCATTTCTTGATGTGCTTATCACCAATAACCACGGGACCATCACTACATCTCTGTACACCAAACCCACTGACATAAACACATTGCTTCATTTCCATAGTGCACATCCTGCACATCCACGTAAGAACTTGCCCATTTCACAATTTGTAAGGGTTTTATGCATCTGTTCAGATGAAAATGACAAAAGGAAGCAACTTGAGATAATGTATCACAAGTTTTTGGAACATGGGTACCCCACTTTGGTACTTGATCAGGCCGTTGACAAAGCTATGTCTGGGCGCACCAGGACACCTAGCCCTGTTGCTCGTCCATTGTTCATTCACACATACAATCAGGAACCAGGTGCGATTAAACGAGCAGCAGAACTTAATTTGAACATTTTACAATCCGATAGATCTTTAGGACCTACTATCAAAACCAAAGCCATGATAGCGTATAAACGTGGAAGGACACATTTTGTATAAGCAGATCCCAGACATAAATATGCCAAAAGTCCACCTAAGATATCTCAGAAAACGGGTTGTTATAAATGTTATAACTGTAACGTGTGCAAGTCACTTATTTACGGCAAGCATTTTTCACATCCACGTAGGGATAACCAGTATCTGATACAAGAGTGTTTTAATTAAAACACAGATTTGTGTGTGTACATTCTGAAATACCCCTGCACATTGACATATGTGGGAAAAACTGTTGGCCCATTTAGAAAACGATTCAGAAGCACAGAAGCGACATTAGGGTAGCCTTGGCCAAAATTGAAAAGGGCGAACAGGCTGATCCTAACAAACCTGTAGCAATACACTTCGTGACATCTAAGCACCAAATCCGTGCTATGTGGAATGGTGATCGAACACGTCAAGCTACCCAATAGGGGGGGTGATCGAGATTCCTCTGCCGCGAGGCATACTGGATACACACATTAGGCACCGTACAGCCTGGTGGTCTCAATACTAATCTATCTCTCACGTTTCATTAATGACAGATAATAATCTCTTTTTTTTCTTCCTTGGCATATTTGACCATGATATACACGATGATGTGACACCTGTATAATTCCGATTGATGTCTAGTCTGGGCAGTGCTTTATCGGGTATGGTACATACCATGTATTATATCTATTCTTATCTATAGCTATTCTTTTGTGTTCGTACTCTTTTTCTTTTCCGTTTCATACACCCCATGCTCACCTGTGATATTCGCTCAGGGGAGCCGATAGATTAAGAATATCTACTTCTTTTTATATATTCCGATATCCTATATAAGAGCTGAATGTGACAATTTGGTTGCATATTAAAACATTTTGAATTTAATACAACCTTAAGCTTACGCCATGGTATGAGCGTAGATTGCTTCACATAGGAGCTAGTCGCTTGGGTTTCTTTTTTTCAGCCGTATGTTTATTTATTTTTATTTTTATATTTACATTTATTTTTAGTTACTTGTGTTCCTTCCTTTATTTTTTTTTTATATATTTATTTATTTTTATGTTTATTTTTGTTATTTCTTTTTTCTATTTGTTTATTTTCATTTTTTTTTTTATTTTTATATTTATTTATATTTTATCTTTATTTTATATATTTTTATTTATATTTACTTTATATTATAATTATTTTTGTTTATTTCCGTTTATTGTCATATTTACTTTCATTTTTTATTTTTTCATTTTCTTTATCTTTCTTGTTTTTTCTTGTAATTTTACCTGACTCTACCTTTTTCTTGTTTCTGTTTTCCTTTTCTTCTCTTCTTATCTTTTCCCTTTTCTTTTTCCTTTCCCCCTTTTTTGCTGTTCCCCCCCCCCCCCTTCTTTCGTTTTTACCATTTGTCCTTCTTTGCTCTTTTTTTCCCCATTTTCTTCCTTTTTCTTTTTTTTCCTTCTTTTTCCCCACTGTGTCTGTCTGTTGTGCTTTATTTCTTTTCTTTTCTCCCTTGGTGTTTTTTTTCTTTCTTTTTTCTCCTTTAGTTTTCTTCCCCTTTTCCCTTCCTTTTCCCGTTTTTTCTTTTCATCATTTCTTCTTCTATTTTTCTTTATCTCATCTCATGTCCTCTTATGTTTGCCCTGCTCTTGTATCACTCTTCCCTTGCTTTGCTCGCTCTTACCTAGCCTCGCTCCTACACACTTGCACTTTCTCTTTACACTGTGGTATACCTAATGCGTCGGCCGTACGTCACAGGTTTCTGCCTCGCAGTTAGGCGTCCTCCCGTCATCGTCTTTGATGCCTGTTCGTTTTTAACGCTTTCTGGTGGGATTCTGACGTCATATTGACATCACAGGGTGGGGGTGTTACCATTTTTTCATTTTGTACATGTTTTGATTGGTGACTAATGTATTTATAGTCTGCTTTTATGGTTCCAGGACCCAACTGGTAATCACTGCAGCACCCACCATTTTATGAGCCATATTTGCCAGGAACGTGTGCGCTAGAAATATTGACCAGACTGTCAGTGTAAGTGTTTCACAAAGACAGGAAAAATCAATGGACTACTAGAGCACTCAACAGCACCCTGGTAGTTCATTGAGAACTACGAACCGACACCCTCAAAGTGTGTCGGTACTTGTAGTTAATTTGTTTATTCAGAGATCTCTGTGAATAAATGACACGACCGAATGGCCGTACATTTTTTTTTATATAGTGACACCAGTTGCGGGGAGAAGATCCCTGGCCTGCTGTTGCAGAGAGTGCAGGATCGGGAACTTGTTGCATGTTCCACCTAAAAACAGGTGAAACATGTAACATGTTCCCAAAGGTGAACTTATCCTTTAATCAGTGATCATACTCAAATACACTATATTGCAAAAGTATTGGGACACATGCCTTTACAAGCCCATGAACTTTAATGGTGTCTTAGTCCATAGGGTTCAACATTGAGTTGGCCCACCCTTTGCAGCTATAACAGCTTCAACTCTTCTCGGAAGGCTGTCCAAAAGGTTTAGGAGTGTGTCTATGGGAATGTTTGACCATTCCTCCAGAAGCGCATTTTTGAGGTCAGGCACTAATGTTGGAGGAGAAGGCCTAGCTCGCATTCTCCGCTCTAATTCATCCCAAAGGTGTTCTATCGGGTTGAGGTCAGGACTCTTTGCAGGCCAGTCAAGTTCCTCCACCCCAAACTTGCTCATCTTTGGAGCTTGCTTTGTACACTGGTGCGCAGTCATGTTGGAACAAGAAGGGGCCATTCCCAAACTGCATAAAATTGTCCAAAATATCTTGGTATGCTGATGCCTTAAGAGTTCCCTTCACTGGAACTAAGAGGCCAAGCCCAACCCCTGAAAAACAACCCCACACCATAATCTCCACTCCAGCAAATTATTTGAACCAGTGCACAAAGCAAGGTTCATAAAGACATGGATGAGCGAGTTTGTGGTGGAGGAACTTGACTGGCCTGCACAGAGTCCTGACCTCAACCCAATAGAACACCTTTGGGATGATTAAGAACAGAGACTGAAAGCCAGGCCTGCTGTCCAACATCAGATGAGTATTTGGGTTCTTGGATAAGTTCAATTGCAACAGATTCTCTTTAAAGCAAACCTAGCATTAGATATATTGTATTTTGTATGTTAACGTGTGGTAAAGTCATTTTTTTAAAAATAACAAACATGATGTACTTACGATTCTCCTCTTCTCAGGTTCCCCACCAGCACGCCTGGCGCCTTCTGTTCGGTGAGCCACTATAGGAAGCTCCAGACAGCGAGGCTCAGCCCTGCCCCCTGATCCCTCGTCACCAATGGTTCCTGCTGCTCTCTGCAAAGCCTGTGAGATAGCGGAGAAGAGGAGAGAGCCACTAAATATGCACAGAGCTCTATTGAGATCAGGTAAGTATGGGGGGGGTAAGGAGGCGATACACATCCTGAAGAATTTTTACCTTTAAGTGGATGCAAACCCTCACATATACCCAGTGAAGTGAATAGCCTCAGATGATGCACAGATGAAGAAAATCTCCCTACATAAGATTTACAGGTTTATCTGCTCTCTTCAACTTTATATATTCTTTAGAAAGTGCACCTTTTTAGAGATTTTCTCTTCCTGTTCAGCACTGGGAGTGGATTATTGGCATACAGCCAAGACAGCTGATTGGAGGAAAAAATTTAAAAATGACACAGATAAGCCTGTACTGCAACTTCTCACCTTGTGATGTGACACAACAATGTTAAGTCTGGTCTGGTGATTGAGGGAGAGGAGACTGAGGAAATGCTTCCTCTTGTCTGCAGCAAACTGATGACATCGTCCCAGCCTAGGCTAGGTTAGTTGACTAGAAAGTAATAATGGATTTTTCATGATAAAAGGTGGAGCTTTTCAAAAAAATGATACTGTTGCATATTGTGACATTTTAGGACTTTCTTTATGCACCCTTGTAAGTTTACTGAAAGGTCAACTTTAAGTTAGAAGAAGAAGAAGAGTTAAGTTAGGAGAAGAAGGAAAATCCCATTAAGGAGTCTTCTTACACAAGAATAGCAGTCTGGCGTTTCATTCCACGGTCAGTCTGTGACCTTTCTTTTGTGATGGAGTCCTATAGAGTCGTTATTTTGGTTGAGTCATGGATTCTGTGGCCAGGTTCCTGCTTACGTATTGTTTCATGTCTGTTTGGGTTAGTGAAGGAGGTGAGGGTCACTGGGAGGCGAGGTGTGGACCTTCCCTAGTGATGTCATGTCAGAAATAACAATTATTTCAGATCACACAGAGAGTCTGTTTATTTGGTACTATTAGGATGAATATTACCACTATTACGTGGCATTGGAAGGAATTGGAGGTCCATCTCATGGTTCCTCTGTGCATGTGTCATCCTCAGGAGGGACAGACCAGATGGCCAGAGATGGACAATGAAGACTAATGTTGAGGGAGGTGTCCAAGTTAAAGGTCAGTTCATGCAAACCCTGCCAACACGTCAGAGTAATTTTATTAAAAAACTGATTACAATGCATGCTGTAATCCAGGGGTCACCCCGAGGCTGAGTGTGACAAAGAACCAGCCTTATGCCCCTGTATTGGATCTTATGTGCAACTGTTGGACCACTGGCACCATAGGTTAAGGGTGGAAATGAAGCAGGGTGTGACCTAAGCAGCCCATAGATTAAACAATTTACTTTCCTTTCACCACAGTCAGTGTTGATGGGGGAGTCCCTCTCATAGCACTATTGTGTTCTTCTAGCAGGGGGCCCTCCCTACAGGCAGACCACAATGACCACTGCTAGTAGCCACCAGCAGTGATTGCGTGAAAAAAAATCGGCCAGGCCAGTTGTACTGAAGGTGATTGATCAACTTCAGTACAACCAGCCTGCCCATAGAAGGATTGAATCTTGGCCAGTCCCTACTGAACCAGACAAGATTTAAACAACCTATGGCCGGTTTTACAGTAATAAATCCATCTGATACTGATATCTCAGCTTTATATGGACATTGTTGGTTTATACCACCTGCCGGTTTCTTGTTTTGATCAGGTCTTCTAGTGGCGAGATACTCCATCCCCTCCCACAAGACTATAACAAAGATTATACTATTTTCCACAAATTAGTTGCAGGGAGCAGTACACAATCAGCTGTCTTTGCAGCATTTGTAGCAGTTAGACAGAGAAGATCCTAACTTTTTACATCCTTTAACATGAAGTTATTACAGTACATACATGGGCCACACAAGTGGTAAATGTTTGAAATTTACGGAAGAAGATTTTGCTTGAATGCTCAGTTATGTTATTGGCAATCTGTTCAGAAAGAGCATTGAGAAGAGTTCTATAATGGGTGGGAGCCCATAACACACTGGACTTGTGTTGTAGCTTAGAGTGAAAAAATAGGCACACTCAAGGACATCTACAACAAAAGGAGGAACTTGGAAGAAGAAAGAGCCCTTATGGTGTAATACTGGATTGTTGCAAATGCACAAAAACACATTAGGCACTTGTAGTAAAATAAGACCTCTTGCAACGCTGCCTGTGAGTGACTGTTGGCTTATGGTATATGTTACCATAATAGAGCACTTGGTGAGAATATATGTCTTCATGTAAAGGAAGTCAAGGTCACTCACAATGCATGGGGGAGTCCAGTCCCAGGTCTGCTCAATGGATATCGGGATCAAGTTGGTACTGGAAGAAAAAAAATCGAGAGATTTCTCATGTAGCAGAGGTAAGGAAATATTTATCTGTGTTCAATCTTAGTTTATTAAAGTTTTTCATAACAAAATAGGTACAGATGTATCGTACAGGGTAGCAAAAACATATAAAATAAGAAAAAAAATATATATATATGTAGCGCCGGGCGGGCTCCTGAAGAGCACACACTATATTTTTGTCAATTTAATAGTTGGGTTTTAGAGCTAATTGTTCCAAATTATGGTCTCAGTACCAGTTTGGCTGAACTTTATTGTGTTCTGCTTGGCTATAGGTGTCGGTGTCACCTCTGGCAAGCATGGGAACGCAGTCCGGTTGGACGCATTGGGTGCCAATCTTTCTCAGAGCCAATCAGTGAGTGTGTTGTCTCGCTGTGCGTTCTGAGAGAGGGTACTTAAGGTCACGTGATTCTGGGTTCCGGTCCAGAAGATCTTTTCTGACTGTTTTGTCCTGGTCCTCCTGACCAGCCCCCAGGCCCCCTATAGCTGCAAAGGGTGGGCCAGCTCAATATGGAACCCTACATGTGAGTGAAAAACCCGGGTGTCTCAAGACTTTTGACAATATAGTGTATATCTAAATATGTGTACCATAAAAACATGAGTGCGCTAGATATTCCAACCCCCACATACAGAATATAAGATACCAAGGAAATATTTATTTAAACAACAATTACTAGCTGTCATTTCCTTAGGTTATAGGTGTAACACATTCTATTCTATATATTTGTACGTTATCTTTTATAGGATCTGTGTCATACCTATAATCTGACTCAGTGATGGCTAGTCACAAAACATGTCATTGGTGTTCAAAAAAATGTTTTCTTTATTTTATGAAAATTATTTCCCAATACCAGGGCTTGACAAATTTTCTTTGAATCTACAGTGAGGGAAAAAGTATTTGACCCCCTGCTGATTTTGTACGTTTGCCCACTGACAAAGAAATGATCAGTCTATCATTTTAATGGTAGGTTTATTTTAACAGTGAGAGACAGAATAACAACAAAAAAAAATCCAGAAGAACACATTTAAAAAACAAAAGTTATAAATTGATTTGCATTTTAACGGGTGAAATTAATATTTGATCCCCTATCAATCAGCAAGATTTCTGGCTCCCAGGTGTCTTCTATACAGGTAACAATCATAGATTAGGAGCGCTCTCTTAAAGGGAATGCTCCTTATCTCAGCTTGTTACCTATATAAAAGACATCTGTCCACAGAAGCAATCAGCCAATCAATCATATTCCATTCTCTCCACCATGGCCAAGACCAAATAGCTGTCCAAGGATGTCAGGGACAAGATTGTAGACCTACACAAGGCTGGAATGGGCTACAAGACCATCGCCAAGCAGCTTGGTGAGAGGGTGACAACAGTTGGTGTGATTATTTGCAAATGGAAGAAACATAAAATAACTGTCAATCTCCCTCGGTCTGGGGCTCCCTGCAAGATCTCACCTTGTGGAGTTTCAATGATCATGAGAACTGTGAGGAATCAGCCCAGAACTACACAGGAGAATCTTGTCAATGATCTCAAGGCAGCTGGGACCATAGTCACCAAGAAAACAATTGGTAACACACTACGCTGTGAAGGACAGAAATACTGCAGCGCCCGAAAGGTCCCCCTGCTCAAGAAAGTACATGTACAGGCCCATCTGAAGTTTGCTAATGAACATCTGAATGATTCAGAGGAGATTTGGGTGAAAGTGTTGTGGTCTTTGGCATCAACCCAACTCTCCTTGTTTGGAGGAGGAGAAATGCTGCCTATGACCTCAAGAACACCATCCCCACCGTCAAACATGGAGGTGGAAACATTATGCTTTGGAGGTGTATAGTCAAATCTTGGGTGAGAACCTCCTTTCCTCAGCCAGGGCATATAAAATGTGTCGTGGATGGGTATTTTAGCATGACAATTACCCAAAACACATGGCCAAGGCAACAAAGGAGTGGCTCAAGAAGCACATTAAAGAGGAGTTTCTATTTGAAAAAAGGTCTGGTACGGATTTTAAGGGAACCCCTACGCTGAAAAAACAGCGTGGGGGTTCCCCCAAAATGCATACCAGACCCTTATCCGAGCATGCAGCCCGGCCGGTCAGGAAAGGGGGTGGGCCCCCCCCTCCTGAGCTGTACTAGGCCATATGCCCTCAACATGGGGGGTGGGTGCTTTGGGGAAGGGGGCGCCCTGCGGCCCCCCACCCCAAAGCACCTTGTCCCTATGTTGATGACAAGGGCCAGGGTTGTCGGGGTCTGCGGGCGGGGGGCTTATCGGAATCCGGGAGGCCCCTTTAATAAGGGGGCCCCCAGATCCCGCCCCCACCCTATGTGAATGAGTATGGGGTACATCGTACCCCTACCCATTCACCTGGGGAAAAAGTCATAAAAGAAAAACACTAGACAGGTTTTTAAAGTAATTTTTTAGACAGCTCTTCGGGGGTCTCTTCCGACTGCTTCACACTCTCCGGCCTCTTCTCTGTGCTCTCCGGTTCTTCTCCCGCTCTCTCCGGCCTCTTCTCCCACTCTCCGGTTCTTCTTCCGGGCTTCCCCGCTATCTTTTTGCAGCTCTTTTACTAGCGGAGGAGCCCGGTCTCCTCCGTCCTTCTCTCTTTTTTCTTCTTCCGATGTTGACCCGACACTCTCTCCCGCTGAAATGCGGTGTGCGAGGTGCGCGGCGACTTATATACTGTAGATCATGAGGCGGGGTCACGGGTGATGTCACATGGTGACCCCGCCCCTTATGGCGTCACAGTCCCAGCATGCCCCGGGACTGTGACCACATAAGGGGCGGGGTCACCGTGTGACATCACCCGGTGACCTCCGCCCCATGCCTATATAAGTCGCCGCGCACCTCGCACACCGCATTTCACCGGGAGAGAGCGTTGTGTCAATATCGGAAGAAGAGAGAAGAGGGAAGAAGGACGGAGGAGACCGGTCTCCTCCGCTAGTAAAAGAGCTGCAAGAAGATAGCGGAGGAGCCCGGAAGAAGAATAAGGAGGAGATGAGAGAGCGGGAGAAGAACCGGAGAGCGCGAAGGAGTCGGAAGAGACCCCCGAAGTCGGAAGAAGACCACCGGAGCTGTCTAATAAATTACTTTAAAAACCTGTGTAGTGTTTTTTTTTTATTGACTTTTTCCCCAGGTGAATGGGTAGGGGTACGATGTACCCCATACTCATTCACATAGGGTGGGGGGCTGGGATCTGGGGGCCCCCTTATTAAAGGGGGCTCCCAGATTCCGATAAGCCCCCCGCCCGCAGACCCCGACAACGACCAGGGTTGTTGGGAAGAGGCCCTTGTCCTCATCAACATGGAGACTAGGTGCTTTAGGGTGGGGGTGCCGCAGGGCGCCCCCCTTCCCCAAAGCAGCCATCCCCCATGTTGAGGGCATACGGCCTGGTACGGCTCAGGAGGGGGGGTGCTCGCTCGTCCCCACCCCCTTTCCTGATCGGCCGGGCTGCGTGCTCGGATAAGGGTCTGGTATGGATTTTGGGGGGACCCCCGCGCCGTTTTTTTTTTTTTGGCGTAGGGGTTCCCCTTAAAATCCGTGCCAGACCTAAGGGCCTGGTATGCTCTTGGAGGGGGACCCAATGCCGGTTTCTTATTTAAAATTAAATCTATTACGGTCCCGGGCCCGCTGATGGGCAAGCGGAGCCCGGGATACATAACTGGGCTTCAAAAAATGCCACTCCCATTAAAGATTTATTTATTTATTTATTTATTTATTTATTTTAGTTAATATTTTACTTTGCTCATTCACGGCAAAGTGACAAAGCTCTTTTATAACAACAACCCCCAACTTGTCTAAGTCTCAGTTCACACTGGGGGACCTGTCAATGACAAGTCAAGCTCCATTCAGTGCAATGGAACTGTTCTAATCAGAGAGACTCAATGGACCCCTTTACATTACACAGCACCCTGCACCTCTGGACCCCATTTACATGACACAGCACCCTGCACCTATGGACCCTTTTACATTACACAGCCCCCTGCACCTCAGGACCTCTCTGGGCCCCTTTACATTACACATCACCCTGCATCTCTGGACCCCTTTACATTACACAGCCCCCAGCATCTCCGCACCCCTTTACATTACACAGCCCCCTGCACCCCTTTACATTACACATTACCCTGCACCCCTTTACTTTACACAGCACCCCACAGCTCTGGACCCCCTGCATGTTACACAGACCCCACCCCCATTCAGTGCAGACCCCCCCATTTAGTGCAGACCCTCCCCCCATTCAGTGCAGACAGACTGACTCATAATGTACCAGAGATCAGCGCGGGGCATACACAGCAGGTCCCCTCCCCCTGTGTAAACCTAAACAGAGAGGAGGGGGAGGCGACTTCACACTGCTTGGCTGTGTGATACAGCCGGGACTGCTCAGACAGCCTGCGGCCGTGAGAGAAGAGGATCGTTGGTGCAGTGGTGTTGCCCTGGGCCCTGCCGACAGGCGTCACCCTGCACCCCCCGGGCAACGCCACTGTAGCTCGCCTCTCCCTGCTCTAACCTGCCCTGTCACCGCTGCTGTCACTGCTTCTGTTGTGGGGGGGGGGGGGGTGATAGCCTGACACCCTCCAGGTCTGTGGCACCTGGGGCAGCCCCCGGGCCAGCCCACCCCCCCTGCCCCCCACTTGGTACGCCACTGCATTTAGCAGGTAAAACAGCTCCATCATATGTATTTAGTTGTTTGCCTAGAGTGCAGCTTTAAAGCCCAATTGAACTTTCAGTTAAATCAGCTAAAAGGATTCTATAAAAAAAAAAAGGTACTCCAATATCCTACAGATCAATTTTATTCTAAAGCAGCCACAGCTGGAATAGAAAAGGCTATCCCCCACTGAAAAAGGTCCCTTTCACACATGAGGTCCGATCAGGTCTGACTGTCCATTTTTCAGCTGAGCAGAGACATACCTGTCATCCAGCTGCTTCGCTCAGCTTAGCAGGGGATTAGCGGATGGATCCCCTGCTGAGCAAAACCAGATCTGGCCCATGTGAAAGGGGCCTAAGGCCTATAGCAATCAGCAAAACCCATGTTCCCTAAGATTGGAGTGATGTACACTATATTAACAAAAATATTGAACTTTAATGGCATCCCAGTCTTAGTCGGGTGGGTTCAATATTGAGTTGGCCCACTGTTTGCAGCTATAACAGCTTTAACTCTTCTGGGAAGGCTGTCCACAAGGTTTAGGAGTGTGTCTATGGGAATGTTTGAGCATTTTTCCAGAAGCGCATTTGAGAGGTCAGTCACTGATGTTGGACGAGAAGGCCTGGCTCGCAGTCTCTGCTCTAATTCATCCCAAAGGTCTTCTATTGGGTCAGAACTCTGTACAGGCCAGTCAAGTTCCTCCACCCCAAACTCGCTCATCCATCTTTTTATGGACCTTGCTTTGTGCAGATCCAAATCATTTGGTGGAGGAAAGATTATCACGTGGGGTTGTTTTTCAGAGATTGGGCTTGACCCCCTAGTGAAGGGAACTCTTAAGGTGTCAGCATACCAAAGAGATTTTGAACAATTTTATGCTCCCAATGGCTTTTCGTCCACATCAGTGCCTGACCTCACCAATGCGCTTCTGGAAGAATGGTCAAACATTCCATAGACACACTCCTAAACCTTGCAGACAGCCTTCCCAGAAGAGTTGAAGCTGTTATAGCTGCATAAGGTGGCCAACGCAATATTGAACCCTACGGACTAAGACTGGGATGCCATTAAAGTTCATGTGCGTGTAAAATAGGTGCCCCAATAATTTTGATGATATACTGTATTGTATCTCTGACTCAGCACAGGTCATATCAGACCTCTTCCAGGAAGCCATTGCTTCCAAGGATCCTTCTTTGCAGCCTGCTGACAGGGGACAGGCTTTTCTATTCAACTGATGGCTGCTTACTAAACAGGACAAACCGTAATGCCCCGTACACACGGTCGAAAATTCCGACCACAAAATCCGTCTGATTTTTTCCGACGGATTTTGTCCGACACTGGTGTTGCATACACACGGTCGGACAAAGTTGTCGGAAAATCCGATCATTCTGAACGTGGTGACGTTTGTTGCCTACAACGGGACTACGTAGAGGCTAGTAGCCAATAGCTTTGGTCTTGTAATGTGATCTGAGCATGCGTGGCACTTTGTCCGTCGGAATTCGCTACACACGATCGGAAAAAGTCTGATAGGACTTTGTTGTCGGAAAATTTGAGAGCAGGAGATAAAACTTTGTCCGTCGGATTTTCAGATGGAGCCTACACGCGGTCGGAATTTCCGACAACATTGTCCGATAGGACATTTTCCGTCAGAAATTCCGACCGTGTGTATGGGGCATAAGACATTGCACATCCTTTGTTTTGATGCACTTGAGCTGTATTTAGCTGATTTAAACTGAGACTTTTGGGTTTTAAATCTTAAGTCCCGGGTGACATTTTTTTTTTATATGCTGTGACACACAGCGACACTGGCACACTGAAATGCTTTGCGCAGAAAGCAAATCTCTTCCAACACCCCCCCCCGACCAGTTCCACGAATGCACAGCTCAGCGTTCAGTGTTCCAGGACCACTTTCACGGGCAAGCGCACGGATCCAATGGCTCAGGGCTGAGCCCTCTAACAAGTACAGCCTTGTTGTACCCCCCCCCCCCCTGGCAGGTTGTACCGAGCGCCCAGCGCTGTCAGCGGTGCCGAGGGGGCTCCTTCTCCACTGACGCGCGCTCCCCTCTGATGTGGCCGCTGCCCCGCACCTCTCTGGTTTCGCTCTCGAGTTTCTCATTTATTTTTCCACAAATTCTCCCATGAAACAGAATCATTCTTGACGTTGTCCCGCTTCTATACCTAGAACCCAAATTATGCTGATAAAACATTCGCAGCACACAAGAGCCTCACTTGAAGGGAACACAAAAAAAAAAAAAAAGACGAATCAGCCTCCCCGGTACGCCGACCCTTTACAAGCTGCCTCGCAGGCGCTGTTTTTGCTGAACAAAAATTCTGTCATTCCATCGTATGTCAAGTGGAAAACTTCACAAACGAAGAGTTGTAGAATATTCCACAGCACCGAGCACAGGATTCTCTGTTTTTGGTTTTTCATAGAAACACAAAATTCAGATTCAGAGCTGAAATAGTTGAAAAACACTCAACCCTGGGCACTAAGTGGGATCTAATGCCAGCTTTATATGTAACAATAAATAATTAATAACAGTCAGCTGTTTTAAAGTCAACCACTAAATCTCATGTAAGCTTTAAAATGTGCGCTTTCTGATACGCTGCAGTTCTCACCACCTTCTGAATAGCAATCCGATGTAAATCACTTTTTAGAGGGCAGTATAGCAGTGACTGACAGGCATTCAGGAGGCAGTACTGCCAACTCCTGACGCCTCTATTTTTTTAAATTGCCAAATGGCAATTTTACATTGTGGGAGCACAATACAACTGTGAGCGGAGCGCTTGGCTTGCGGTTGCAGTGTGGCCCCATTAAATTAAAAGGCAGTACCGCCTGTCAAACTGTACACCCTGAGTTAAAAATACAGTGGCTGTAAAGTAACGCCGTGGCATGTGTACATCCCTGTCGTGTGACAGTGCAGCTGGGCAGTAGTAAAACTGCGGCTCAACTGCTTGTTCTTATAACCCTCCAGCCACTCATCTTAAAAAGGATGGATCCCTGGACAGGTGAGTGTCCGTTTATTAAAAGTCAGCAGCTATAGCCTTTGCCATTTTTGGAAACTTGACTGAAGAACCTCTTTAAGTCCTGTAAATTTCAGGGTGAGGCCTCCATGGATAGAACGTAGATCCAGCACATCCCACAGATGCTCAATGGGATTGGGAAATTTGGAGGCCAAGCTCGTTGTGTTCCTCAAACCATTCTTGAACCACTTTTTGTGTCAAGGCGCATTGTCCTGCTGAAGCTGGGTTAGCAACAATGTTAAAGAGGGAGTCCACCTAAAAAAAAATTATTAAAAGCCAGCAGCTACAAATACTGCAGCTGCTGACTTTTAAATAATGTACACTTCCCTGTTCCAGGGTCCAGCGATGTCGGCAGCCGAAGCCAAGCAATCGCTCGGTTCTCGGCTGCTGCTGCCGCCATTCTCATTGAGGGAATCAGGAAGTGAAGCGTTGCGGCTTCCCTTCCTGGTATCCCAGTGCGCATGTGCGAGTCGCGATGCACGTCGTAAGTGGTCCCCGTTATCTCCTGGGACCTGTGTGTTTCCTAGGAGGCAGCTGGAAGGGGCGTGACTCCCGCGGGAGTCTATTCCCAGAAGTGGGTGCAGATACCTGTATTATACAGGTATCTGCACCCCCCCTCCCCCCTGAAAGGTGCAAGTTGTGGGACCGGAGTGTCCCGATGAGTGGAAGTTCCACTTTAGGGTGGAGCTCCGCTTTAAGGTAGTGGGTACATGTCAAGTAACATCCTCATCAATTGCAGCAAGCCAAGGTTCCTAGCAGTATATTGCCCAAAGCATCACACTTCCTCTGCCAGCTTGCCATCTTCCCATATTGCATTCAGATGCCATCTCCTTCCCAGGTAAGTCTTGCACACACACCAGGCCATCCACATTATGTAAAAGAAAATGTGATTAAGCAGAGCAGGTCACCTTCCTTCATTTCTCCGTAGTCCAGTTCTGAGGCTCACATGCCCATTGTAGGCACTTTTGACTTTGGACATGGGTCAGCATGGGCCCTCTAACCAGTCTTTTCAACACATCAATTTAATGGACAACATATTTACTTGCTGCCTAATATATCCTACGGACTTTCAGATGCCATTGTAAGGAAATATTCAATTCAAGCGGTAGTAAACGCAGACTTTAAAAAACATAGAAAAAAAAAACCTGCAGGGAAAAGTTATAATGTCCTAGTATGCACTGCATTGACAGGGCTTCCATCTTCACCCGGTCTTCCTTCCGGGTTGGTGGGCTCCTGTCTTTTGATTGGACTAGCAGCGGTGATGTCACTCCCGCTCATGCATGCAGGAGCCGCTGTTCATGGCAGAGGGCTGCCATTTCGTATGCCATTTCTTCAGACCGCATGCGCCTGTGACGTCACCAGTGGCTTCCCAAGTAAATATCTCCTAACTGGTGCACGTTTAGGAGATATTTACTGTACCTATAAGTAAGTATTTATAGGTAAAATGTAACCATGGGAATTGCTGGACCTCACTTACACACTAGCCTGCACAGTAAAACACTGTGCTTTCCTATATGAGCTAGTAAAAACAATTCTTTGATGGAAATGGACTTTCATTGGTGTCTCCTGTACTTACAGTTTGTTTACAATAACATGGGCATCGAAGACTCCCCTGTCCAAAAAATAAAGAAAAAAGAACACAGTGTGATGTGCTGAAAAGTGCATCACATTGCTGCCTCCCCGCTGCTCACTGCAGGGAAAACTGACAGCTGCCTGCATGCTGAGCCTTTAGCATGTGGGCAGTGCCATTTTAAAAGTTATTTTCAATCTTTGAAAATCTGAAGGTTTCCTTAAAAAGATCCCTGGCGATCCTGCCATGAGGATCTATGTTTAGGCTCTTGTGTCCCGTACACACGAGCAAAATTTCCGTCCGAAAAATCTTGGATGGTTTTTCCGACGGAATTCTGCTCAAGCTTGGCTTGCATACACACGGTCACACAAAAGTTCCCTGAACTTTTGACCGTCAAGAACGCGGTGATGTACAACACTACGACGAGCCGAGAAAATGAAGTTCAATGCATCCGAGCATGCGTCAAATTGTTTCCGAGCATGCGTAGGAATTTTGCGCGTCGGAATTGCTACAGTCGAACAGGGTCTTCTTTCCCCAGCAAAAGTCTGATGGAGCATACACGCGGTCGCATTTTCTGACCAAAAGCTCTCATCGGTCTTTTGCTGGCCGAATTTCTGATCGTGTGTACGTGGCATTACTGTTTATGGCTGATAATGCTATGTCCCCAGTTGTACTCCTGTGTTGCCACCCTTTCACATATGCCCCCAGTGGCGATTACAAAGAGCATGGTAAGGCCCCTTTCACACTTATACGACTTGTCCCACGATTCGGGACTGCAAAATAGCAAAAAAGTCGTTCCCCATGATTTTCAATGACAGCCATTCATATTAGTACGACTTCAAGTCTTTCCGACTTCAAAGTAGTCCCTGCACTACTTTGGTCCGATTTTGATGCCACTTACACAGGCATTCCTAGAAATCGCGGCCGCAGCAAAATCGCACGACTTTAAAGTCGCACAAGTGTGAAAGGGGCCTAACTCCTAAAGTGGGACTGGCTACAAAGTAATGTTACAGTCTGATCACTGGGGAAGAGAAGACTGAGGAAATGCTTCCTCCTGCGCGCAGCAGACTGATGACATAATTTCAGCCTAGGCAAAGTTGAATGAAGCTGCTATGCTAATATAGCTGGAGCTCTAGTGAAAAAAGATAGTTTTGTTGTTGCATCAGGAATTTATTCATGCAGACTTGTAACGTTACGGAAAGGTCTACTTTAATGTCTTCCGCAGGCCTTCCTATTGTATTGCACAGACTCCTCCAGGAGTATCCGATGTGCTTCAGAAAAATTCCAGATGTCTCAACTATTCGAAGAATGGGCAAGGTGCATTTGTCAAAAGCTATTTTTGAACTCTTTCGGAAGGGGGCAGGTGGGGATTAAGAAAACAGGAGAAAAACAACCACAGCGTGAAATGTGGAGTGAGAACTTCGAAGCATCTTAGACCCACGCAAAACCATGTGACCATTTACCCACCGTGATATTAATGGCCAGATGTTACTTTAACCACTTGACCTCCGGAAGATTTCTTGGCTTCATGAACAGGCCTTTTTTTGCGATAAGGCACTGCGTATTTTACCTGACAATTGCGCGGTCATGCGACATTGTACCCAAATAAAATCTATGTCCTTTTTTTCCCTACAAATAGAGCTTTCTTTTGGTGGTATTTGATCACCTCTGTGGTTTTAATTTTTTGTGCTGTAAACAAAAGAACATTACAAATTTAAAAAAAAACATTTTTACTTTCTGCTATAAAACTCATCCAATAAAAAAATAAATAAAAAAAAATCAAATTTCTTCATCACTTTAGGCCAATATGTATTCTGCTACATATTTTTGGTAAAAAAAAATCCCATTAAGTATATTGATTGGTTTGCGCAAAAGTTATAGCGTCCACAAACTATGGGATATTTTTATTTTTTTTACTAGTAATGGCGGTGATCAGTGACTTTTATCTGGACTGCGATATTGCAGTGGACATTCTGACACTAAATGACACTTTTTGGAGACCAGTGACACTAATACAGTGATCAGTGCTAAAAATATGCACTGTCACTGTACTAATGACACTGGCTGGGAAGGGTTAACATCAGGGGTGATCAAAGGGTTAACTGTGGGCATAACCGGTGTTTTACTATACTGTGTGAAGTGCTTTTACTAGGGGAAGAGATTACATTTATTCCCTGCTTTGCAGGGACACAAACTCCATCCTTTCCCTCCTGTCAGAAAGGCATAGGTAAACCGCCATTCTGCCTCTCTGCCTGAGGATCAGCTGGTGCTGGCAGACGTCGAGTGTGTGTAATCACAGTTTGAGCGAGCTGCCATTGGCGTGCATGCATGCCCCTACCCGGAAGAGTCTGATCATGTATATGTACTTGATATGGCGCAGAGGTGCTGCTCTGTAGCAGTAAAACTGCTATAGGGTGGACCTTAATTGCTTAAAGCAGAACTTCGCTATGAGTAAGCACTCCTGGTAGTGTGAAACGCGTTAGCGATTTTTGCTTTGCTGTGACCCACATTTGTGTGATTTTGTTTCAC
Source organism: Lithobates sylvaticus (assembly GCA_028564925.1). NCBI lineage: Eukaryota > Metazoa > Chordata > Amphibia > Anura > Ranidae > Lithobates > Lithobates sylvaticus. The sequence goes on along the minus strand of CM053029.1, from coordinate 157,127,163 downwards.
AAATAAAAGGCATTGAAATTTATTTTGGAGTGCGGCCGTCCAGAGTCTTTCAATCTATCGTTAAAGCAGAACTCCAGCTAAAAATAAGGTAAATATAAATATCCCCTTTGATAAGGGACAGGAACACAAGGTAGGGGGCCACTCTATGCAATGACCAGTTCTCCTCTGGAGCAATGCGCTAATTCTTTTGCAGATGTTAAAATCTGCATTTTTGGCAAAAAATAAATACTAAAAACCCCAGAACATTACATATTTTCTGAAAGCAGAGGCCCTGTAGAAAAAAAAGATGGCAGTTGCAACTTTTTATGTTTTTCAATATTTGTGCAACTGTTCATAAAAGCTATATTTTCAAGAAAAAAATGAACCAAAATGATTTTTTTTCCCACAAACTCAATTTAATCCACAATTTTTTGCACAAAATAAAATATAAAAAAATACCAAAATCCAAAGTAAGTAAGTTGGAAAAATCAAAATTGCAGCCTCATAACAACTAACAAGAGAATGGTATGCGACCAGCCAAAATTATGAGGCTTGTATACCAATCTTAGAAGTCTGGCTAACAAGATGGGAGAACTGGAGCTTCTAATGTACGAGGAGGATTTCTATTTTGTATGAATTTCAGATACTTGGTTTGACAGCTCACATGATTGGCTGGCAACCATTCAGGTGTAGGTACTACACCTATATTGCAGAGATAGGGAGGGTAAAAAGGGGGGGAGGGGTATGCCTGTATATCAAGAATGATGTGCAAATCAATGTGAGGGATGATATCAATAATGGCGCTAGGGAGGAGGTGGACTCCTTGTGGGTAGAGCTCCAAAGGGAGGAAACTAAGGGGAAAGTAATACTGGGCGTATATAAAATAAGGGTAACTAGTGCGCACAACCTCACTATACAAGAATAGAAAAATAATAAGATAGGAAGCTGCCAACATAAATGTGGTCTCACACAATAAAAGATATTGATAAATAGGGTATGTGGCGCTACCTTACTAAAATAATAAATAAATGCCGTAATATGTGTACTTGATGTACTAAAAATTAATCGCGTAAAATGAATATATCCTGATGTATATAAATGAATCCTCATGTGCAAATAAATTGTGCAAAAAAATATTCCAACAATAAGCATAAATGTAAAATATCTGAAATATCCAAGAAAAATTTCATCCAACAGTATTGTGACCAATAAAGTGCAATTCCTCTATAAAGTAATATGCCAATCAGTGAAGTATGAATAAATCAGTGAAATAAGGATAAAAAGTGCAACATCAATACATTGTGCAACATCAAAAAACTGTGCAAATATGCATGATACAAAACATAAATCCAAAATATGAAAATCAGTGAGTATATATGTAAAAATGATATGTATAAAGTGCAAGTGCCAAAAATATTGGAGATGGTGACACCCAATCCCAGTGACTCAGAATGCAATATTGTAATAAAAGTCCACTATGATAGTCCTCAATGATAAAACATCCAGGAACTGTCTACAGGGCCGGCGCTACCACTAGGTGAAGTAGGCAGCCGCCTAGGGCGCACTACCACCTAGGGCGCATCTACAACCTCTGTCCTGTGTGAGCTCAGCTGTCCTCCGCTCGCCCCATTCAAGAGAACAAATCCCTTGTGTGCCGCTGAGCGCCCTGCTGCGCTGTCACATCTCCTCACAGATATCTCACAGCGCCGCTCCGGGACTCCTTTGCTCCGGCCTGTCCCTCTGGTGCGGCGCTGTGTGTCTGTGTGTGCAGCAGAGGGGCGGGGCTTGGAGCAGATATGAGTGTTGAGAGGTGCAGTGTGTGTCAGCTGACCTCCCGCCCGGCGGGGACATCATTGAGCGGGGTGGATGGCACTGGCCTGGCCCCAGCGGGGACATCATTGAGCGGGGTGGATGGCACTGGCCTGGCCCCAGCGGGGACATCATTGAGCGGGTGGATGACGCTGGCGTGGAATCGGACTCTCACTCAACCCTAAACAATTCTGCACGCAGCACACCCATTGCTGAGGAGAGGCCCTGATGATGGTCGATGAAGCAACACAGTGCAGAGGTAAGGAGGAGGATGGATCCTCCCCGATCTAAATTGAACTGTATGGAGGGGGTTTGTGTGTGAGTAGTGCAGGAAGTAGGAGTCAGGTAGGTCAGTGTATCTGTCAGTGTAGGTGTCAGTGTAGGTGTCAGTGTATCTGTCAGTATAGGTGTCAGTGTATCTGTCAGTGTATCTGTCAGTGTATCTGTCAGTATAGGTGTCAGTGTAGGTGTCAGTGTAGGTGTCAGTGTATCTGTCAGTATAGGTGTCAGTGTCAGTGTATCTGTCAGTATAGGTGTCAGTGTATCTGTCAGTGTAGGTGTCAGTGTAGGTGTCAGTGTATCTGTCAGTATAGGTGTCAGTATAGGTGTCAGTATAGGTGTCAGTGTAGGTGTCAGTGTAGGTGTCAGTGTAGGTGTCAGTGTATCTGTCAGTATAGGTGTCAGTGTAGGTGTCAGTGTAGGTGTCAGTGTATCTGTCAGTGTATCTGTCAGTATAGGTGTCAGTGTAGGTGTCAGTGTATCTGTCAGTGTAGGTGTCAGTATAGGTGTAAGTGTAGGTGTCAGTGTAGGTGTCAGTGTGAGTGTATCTGTCAGTGTAGGTGTCGGTGTATCTGTCAGTGTATCTGTCAGTGTATCTGTCAGTATAGGTGTCAGTGTAGGTGTCAGTGTATCTGTCAGTGTAGGTGTCAGTATAGGTGTAAGTGTAGGTGTCAGTGTCAGTGTAGGTGTCAGTGTGAGTGTATCTGTCAGTGTAGGTGTCAGTGTATCTGTCAGTGTATCTGTCAGTGTGAGTGTATCTGTCAGTGTAGGTGTCAGTGTCAGTGTATCTGTCAGTGTAGGTGTCAGTGTATCTGTCAGTGTATCTGTCAGTGTAAGTGTAGGTGTCAGTGTATCTGTCAGTGTAGGTGTCAGGTAGGTCAGTGTAATTATCAGGTAGGTCAGTGTAGGGATCAGTGTAATGTGAATAGTGCAGGAAGTAGGAGTCAGGGGGTCAGTGTAGGGGTCAGATAGGTCACATGTGTAGCAAAGGCAGGGTAAAGTGGAGTCAGGGACGCAGTCGGGGGGGGGGGGGGGGGGGCGGCAAAATTAGGTTTCGCCTAGGGTGTCAAAGATCCTTGCACCAGCCCTGACTGTCTATGAACAGTTAAATATATTTCAGTGGTTAGCAGTGCTACTCTGTGCATCAATCCATCCAGTGAGCTCCTTGTCATTCAGGGTGCTCCCCACTGTTTCCCCCAGCCTCTCACCTCCAACAGCGGCCTCCACAAGCCTAGTAGCGCTGTGTGTGTACTAACACTCGGGCAGGTCAGTCTCCCTGTATCCACTCCAGCAAAGAACAGCAACACTCCCGATTTCCAGTTAGTAATTTAATAGGCAGTGTTTCAGGAAGAAAAAGAGGGGGATCCAATGTGTAGTAAAGCGATATAAATTTTATTTAAAAAAAATAGTGACTTACATTTAAAGTGGTTGTAAACCCTTACAAACCACTTTGACCTACAGGTAAGCCTAGATTAAGGCTTACCTGTAGGTCCAATAAATATCTCCTAAACCTACATGGTTTAGGAGATATTTCGAAAAAAATAGGCATTGCTGTCTAAGGCACATGCGCCGTAGACAGTGGCGCGCAGGCGCACTGAGCATGCCGATATAACGGCGATATGCCACTCATGTGCGCATGCGCGGTTGTAATGTCATCACTGCTCCAGCGAATGACAGCGCTGGAGCGGCGAGACCCAGAAGTCACTCCGGGATTGATGGCGGCGGCGGAGGTCGTGGACGAGGGTCGCTTCGGGGCTTCGTTCTCAGGTAAGTTATTCATAATGAGCTAGTATGCTATGCATACTAGCTCATTATGCCTTTGCCTTGCAGGTTCTGTTTTTTATTTTTTAATGGAGGCTTTACTTCCTCTTTAAAATAGTAAAAAGCGATGAAGATACTGGACGCTTCCGGTCTCGGCCACAACCGGAAGCACAACACTGACACCTCGCTCCTTCCCTGACGCGTATCGTCACTGAACACGTGACTTTTTCAAAGGAATATTTGTTGGAATATTTTTTTGCACAATTTATTTGCACATGAGGATTAATTTATATACATCAGGATATATTAATTTTTACGCAATTAATTTTTAGTACATCTAGTACACATATTACGGCATTTATTTATTATTTTAGTAAGGTCACATACCCTATTTATCAATACTGGGCTTATGCTATAGGCCCCCTAACCAGAGGAAGGAGGGGGAGATGGACCTCCGATCACTGCTTGGAATGGCGGCAAGGCTGTGAAAAGGTCATTATAATGGGGGATTTTAATTATCCAGATATAGACTGGGCTTGCCATTTCCTAAATGTCTTGCAGGACAATTTCATGGGTCAGAAGGTGAAAGCACCAACAAGAAACAATGCGTTACTAGACCTACTGATTACTAACAATACAGACCTGATCACAGATGTAGACATACAGCGCAACTTAGGAAACCGCGACCATAGGTCAATTAGTTTCAGTATAAAACACAGAAATAGGAAGCACAAGGGTAATATAAGGACACAGAATTTCAAAAGAGCCAACTTCCCTAAATTGTGCTCTTTGCTAGTGAATATTGAATGGGTTAATATCCTAGGAACAAAGAATGCAGAGCAAAAATGGGAGTACTTTAAGAGCATACTAAATAAAGGTATTGGCCAGTGCATTCCAACGGGAAATAAGTTTAAAAGAGCTAAAATAAATCCTGGGTGGCTAAACTCAAAAGTAAAAATGCATATAAAAGCAAAAGAAAAGGCCTTTAAAAAATACAAGCCTGTGGGGTTATTATCAGCATTCCAACATTACAAAGAATGCAATAAGAAATGTAAGAGTGCAATCAGGGCAGCTAAGATAGAACACGAAAGGCACATAGTGGAGGAGAGTAAAAAAAATATATAAAAAAATAATTATTTAAGTATATAAATAGTAAGAAAGTGAGGCCAGAACATATTGGCCCCATAAAGGATGATGAAGGGAATTTGGCTACAAAAGACAGAGAGAAGGCAAAGGTTTTGAATGTATTCTTCTCCTCCATGGCTAACAGAATCAAAAATAGACTTGAAAAACGTAACATAAATAAGTCACCAGGACCAGATGGTTTACACACGAGAGTCCTTAAAGTGGAGTTCCACCCAAAAAAAAATTTTACATTAATGTGCACGAAAAAAAAAAAACATTAGAAAAAATATTTTTTTTAACTTACCTTATTAAGCCTGTTGCTATGTGGTCCCTCGAAATCTGCCTCCTTCAGTGCCTGGGCTCCTGATGTCACTTCCCTCGGTACAGGAAGGGAGATCGCCTCGTGACAGGCAATCTGGGACACGTGACAGGTCCCATATGATTGCGTGGCCAGTCACGGCGTTCGGCTCGTGCATGTGCAGTGGGTGCCCGGGTGTAAGGCCACAGCCGGGCGCCCACAGTTAAAATGCCGGCGCCGCCGAGCAGGGGTGGAGATGAGTGGGGCTTTGATCCCCCAAATCGCTGGACCCTGTGACAGGTAAGTGTCCGATTATTAAAAGTCAGCAGCTGCAGTATTTGTAGCTGCTGACTTAACTTTTTTTTTTTAAGTGGGAACTCCGCTTTAAGGAACTCAGTCAGGTGATAGCTAGACTATTATTCCTAATTTTTATGGACAGTTTACTGACTGAAATGGTACCAACTGATTGGAGAAAAGCCAACGTGGCACCAATATTTAAAAAAGGACAGAGATATATCCCTGGGAACTACAGGCCAGTTAACCTAACATCAATAGTCTTCAAGCTATTGGAGGGGATAAGGGACTATATACAAGACTTTAGTAATGAAAACTATACCATAAGTAGTAATCAGCATGGATTTATGAAGAATCGTTCTTGCCAGACCAATCTATTAAACTTCTACGAAGAAGTGACCTGCCATCTAGATAAAGGATGGCCTGTAGATGTGGTGTATCTGGATTTTGCAAAGGCATTCGATACATTTCCCAAAGACATTTACTGTACAAACTAAGGTATGTCGGCATAGACCATAGGGTGAGTACCTGTAATGAAAACTGGCTACAGGGGCGAGTCCAAAGGGTGGTGATAAATGGTGAGTACTCTGAATGGTCTGGTGTGGAAAGTGGAGTCTCCCAAGGATCTGTCCTGGGACCAATTCTGTTTAATTTAATCATAAATGATCTAGAGGATGGGGTAAACAGCTCAATCTCTGTATTTGCAGACGATACAAAGCTAAGCAGGGCAATAACTTGATGTGGAAACCTCATAAGAAGACCTAAATAAAATAATGGGATGGGCAATTAAATGACAAATGAGGTTTAATGTTGAAAAAAAATACAAACCACAAGTTACTTGCTAAGGGAGAACCTCTGGAGTAATCTAGGATAGAAAAGGACCTGCGGGTCCTAGTAAATGACAGGCTCTGTAATAGCGTGCAATGCCAAGCTGCTGCAAGGAAAGCCAACAAAATATTGGCATGCATTAAAAAAGGGATTCATTCCAGAGATAAAATGCTAAATCTTCCGCATCTTGAGAATGCAGTCCAGTTCTGGGCACCAGTCCTCAGGAAGGATGTTCTGGAAATGGAGAGAGTCCAGAGAAGGGCAACAAAGATAATAAAGGGACTAGAGGACCTCAGCTATGGGAAAAGACTACAAGCATTAAACGTATTCTCTCTGGAGAGGAGATGCTTGAGGATATGGTATCAATGTACAAATACCGTACTGGTGGACTAGGTAAAAAACTTTTCAGTAAATTTAAAAAGACACGTGGCCATTCACTAAAATTGGAAGAGAAAATGTTTAACCCTAAACTGCGTAGAGGGTTCTTTACTGTCAGCAGTAGGGATGTGGAATTCTCTTCCACAAGCAGTGGTATCAGCAGGGAGCGTCGATAGTTTCAAAAAATTTTTAGATAGGCACCTTAAAGATCACAACATACGATGTACTATTGACATAAACACACACACACATCATAGGTTGAACTGGATGGACTGGTGTCTTTTTTTTCAACCTCGCCAACTATGTAACTAAAAATTGCCCTGGTCTTGGCCAAAGGGCCTAGCACATGAGGCATTGTTTAGAAAAAGCATAGGTGTTGTGGCCTAGTGCAGTTTCACACCGTTGGGTTCTATACCCAAGTGCTACTCTGGTACCCCTATGATGCCACTCCCAAGGGGTCCTTGACACGGCAGGCTCTCTGCCTTCCCAACCCCTAGCCAGACAAGGTAGTTCAGTCAAATCAAGAGGTACTGGGCCCCTTGGGATCCACTAGGGAATTACTCCTATGTCTAAGTGGGGTCCTGGTTTCTGTTCCTCACAGAAAGATCTCTCAGGACTCCCATCACCCCAGCCATAATGCCAGAATGAAGGCAGAGTACCTTTGGATCTTAATTGACCATATTGTATCTGGTGGGGATACATCCATTTATTTAGAGCCTTAGCGCAGTTTCTTTTTCTTTGTTTTCTTATGAAGGCCGAGTACCCCTACTGGACACTGATAAGAACAGATTTTATTTTAACCTTCAGTGGGTGCACAAAAATTAAACAAGTGAACCAAAAAAGTGCACTTAGGCCCTTTTCACACCGGGGCGTTTTTCATGCGAATACAGCGCTAAAAATAGCGCCTGTTCACCGCATGAAAAAATCCGGCCCTTTTAACTCCAGTGTGAAAGCCGGCGGGCTTTCACACTGGAGCGGTGCGCTAGCAGGACGGCAAAAAAAGTCCTGCTAGCAGCATCTTTGGAGCGGTGTAGGAGCGGTGTGTTCACCGCTCCTATACCGCTCCTTCCCATTGATTAGAATGGCTCCCCGCCCCAGTGTGAAAGGGGCCTTAGGGTGTGCCTCTAGTCTATCTCCCGAAGAAGTAAAGCCCCTGTGATTGCCCAGGGTGCAGGGCTCCTGCCAAGGGTAAGGCACACTTGGGTCCACCTAGACAAAAGACCTGGTGGATCTCCTTTCCCAGGTCAGTTGAAATCGACCACTGAGTACTTGACCAGTGTAGCCAAGATATGACCCCTTAGCTGGACCACAAAACTCCCATATAACTTAACTTATTTGCTAAAATAAGAGACCACACCATTTTTCTTTGGAGTTTGCAGCTATTTATTAATTCCAAAATAAGAAACTCCAAATTTTCTTATTTACCAATAAAACATAAATAAACATAAATAACACGATAACATTAAACCCCTTCAGATCCTTTCTGAAAACAAAACAGGTTAACACCCACTTATTATTGGTCAGTGACGGCGCTAAGTGCTATATACCATAACCATGATATCAAACGATATCAACCACCAGGGGGCACTGCGGGATATACAGACCCATGGGTCTCACTCTGTACCACCCGATAAGCTCTGTCTCTTCTCACACTGACCCCCTTTGGCACCGCCCCTCCTCTTATATGGCCGCTCCCCTTCTCAGCTCAGAACACTCCCCCTAACATGAACCTCTCTCTGTCAGCTGCCAAGTGTGTCACTTGACACTTCTGTCATGTGCAGCCCTACATTACCTTTCCTTTCAGTGCATTGCATTCCGGTTTTTTTTTACATGAGGGACTCTCCTGCAGAGAGACCCCCCTCAAGGCAGGAGAGGAAAGAACCTGATGGCCACACATCCTCCCCCTAGACTTCAGGGTAGGCCCAAGTACCCACACCCTCCACCCTGAGTGAAAAGAGAACACAAAAATATGTGCAAATAACACACACATGTGATACAAGAAGCACCCCCAGGGTGCCACTCCCAGGGGGCGCTTGACACTGCGGGCTCTTTGCATTTCCAGCCCCTTATCACACAATCCAATAATAAGGCACTGAGCCTCTTGGGTTCCTCCACTAGGGAATTACTCCTGTGCCCCATCTTACCCAGTGAGTGCCCTGGTTTCTGTTCTTCACAGGAAGATCCCTCTGTACCCTCATCATACCAGTAAGAGCACTATACAAACAGCCATCCCAGCCATAAGGCCAGAATAAACTTCGGAGAGCCCCTCACTGGACACTGATAAGAAAAAATACTACGCTTGATCTTAGCCAAAAGACTTTATTATATTTTACATTTGCAACATTTATTTATTTTACATTTAAATTTAACAAGCCCCCTATGTGAGAGCTTTGGCAGGTGACAGGTCCTCTTTATGGAGACATGGACTGTGCTCAATCAACTGTTTTGCCAGCTATGAACAGGGCATTTTGATATTTGTATAACTCCTCCCCACTGTTTGCATCAGGTCTGAGGGCTCTTGAGAGGAGTACTAATGCAGAGTACTGTGATGTTTTTCGTAAAGCTAAGTACAGCACCCTGCCGACAGCTCCTGGGACCCATGATCTGCCTGCATTGCATAGAGGAGCATAGAGACCCACTGATGACAACACTAGGTCTACAATAAGGTATGTAATGAAAATGGAAGTTTTATTTAATAATTTCATGAGCATGTTGATGAGGGGGAAAGGAGGAACCAGGGAAGATGAAATATAAGCAGAATAAACTTCAGCTTCATATAATTCCCTACTGGGACAATTCTGACATTTCTCTCCTACATGTAAAAATCAGTTACACGTGTGCATCGGACTTACATATGCATTCACCTTTGCACACGAGCACGGGTTGGCGCTCAGGGGAAGTAAACAGTCCTATCGTTTTAAGCCAAGGAAGCTGGCATCTTGGCCTCTGTTTAATCTTCAACTGCCATGATGCTGCACATGTGATCATTTATGACACCAGCCATTGTTTTTTTTTGAAGCTGTTAAATCAATGGGTTTACTTCTGCTTTAAATTTCCTATTTTATTATTTATATTAATATTGAAAAATAGTTTTTTTTACACGTTATGTTTTGTTTTTCTTTATCACTTTCATTGTTATGACAAGGGATGGACAACATCCCTAGTGATAGCTAGAGCAGGAATAGGCCCCCTTTACAGAGGCATCTGGGGTCTTTTAGACCCCAGATCTCTCCTTTGCCCTTAGACGCATCTGATCAAACTGAGATCAGTTTAAGTAGATACTTTCACAAGCCAGTAATGGCTTGTTTACATCCTGGCGAAATCTTGAAGTGACAAAATACTTTTTCTCATATACGATAGAGATGATCGGGGACGTTCCGGACCTCGGGCATCTCTCTGATAAACAGGCAGAACCGCCGGCTTCAGTCCCGGGCTTTCTGGTGGGACAGGAGAGCCTGGAATTGCACCAGAAGGCAGCAGGAAAGGGGGTGGAAACCACTCTCGCCGCATGTATAATTAATCTAGCTGCGTTTTAGCCACTAGGATCACTTTTACATAAAAGTGCATCTCTGGCAGTAAAAATAAGATAACATGATGATGCCTGTAGCTGCAGACATCATCCGGTATAACCACTGAAAGTCCAGGACATCATATGACATCCTACAGGCAGGAAGGGGTTAATACCCCTGTCATGTTCCCTAATGTCCCATTGGGGCATTTCCCTTCACTTCCTGTCCTGAGCACAAATAGGAAGTGAGAGGAAATCTCTATAGAATTAGTTGAAATCACCTCTTATGCCTCGTACACAGGGTCGGAAATTCCGACCACAAAATCCGTCGGATTTTTTTCGACGGATTTTGTCTGACACTGGTGTTGCATACACACGGTCGGACAAAGTTGTCGGAAAATCTGATCATTCTGAACGTGGTGACGTTCGTTGCATACAACGGAACTACGTAGAGGCTAGTAGCCAATAGCTTTGGTCTTGTAATGTGATCTGAGCATGCGTGGCACTTTGTCCGTCGGAATTCGCTACACACGATCAGAAAAAGTCCGATCTTTGTAGTCGGAAAATTTGAGAGCAGGATCTCAAAAAAAAGTCCGATGGAGCCCACACACTGTTGGATTTTCCGACAACATGGTCCGATCGGATATTTTCCGTTGGAAATTCCGACCGTGTGTACGGGGCATTAGACAGTTGTCACCAGAACAGGTATCCATCCCCTCCCGATCCCTGTTCTGGTGACAATAAAAAATTTTAGTTTTCACATTACTTCCTGACCTGGTGACAATGGTTTTTAGGACCAACACAGAGTGTGAAAATCACAGAAAGCTATAAAAGCCAGACAGTGGTACAGGAGTCATATTATAATTGAATGTTAAAAATTACCTTTCCTTTTCAGTCTGCAGCTCTGTTACTTTCTGTAAAATGCAATGCAATATGGCGACCTAGAGGTGTTCTGTACTCAGATGGTATACAGAACACCCCCCTCCCCAGATACGCAACTACTTGCTTGTGTGATTGGATTTTTGATTTTCCCAGAAGTCTGCCTTAAGATAAAAGTTAGGTTTCCGGCATCCCCTACAACAAAAAATAAATTTTTGGTGGGATACTGTCAAAAGAAAATCACATCTAAAGGGATGCAGACGCCGCTTTCATTATTAGAACCCTGCAAGTGCAGCAGCTGATTGCCAATTATAAAATCACTCCCATTCACATTAATTTTGCACATGGACACAGACAATCAACCAGCTATATCTTTAGAATAACAAAAGTTTGTTAAAATTCCTGCAATGTACATCAATCACTCCGAGGGGAATGTTTTTTAATCAACAAAAGTGGAATTACTCTTGAAGCTTGCTGACCATTTAATGCATCAGTGCTGTGCGTATCGCTACTGAGAGGACATACACACTCGTCCATTGGTTTGTTGGAAAACTTGCCCTCCTCAGATCCTCTCTCCCCTGCCCGTCTCTTGCTCTCTAATCCCTTTTCCAGGCCTCTGAGCTCTCCCTCGCTCTCCCTCGCTCACTCCTGCTTTGGCCTCCATCCACCCTTTCTGCGTAGACACAAGAAGCACCTCATTGTCGGGCTGCAATTTTACCTGGAGCGGGTTTTGATCGCTAATTGAAAAATTGAGGTTGAAAAGGCCAAAGCACACACGAGGCGCGGGCAGCAGCGGGCATCCTGGCTTGGTAATGGGTACAATCTGTCACTACCTAAGCTGAGCGGTGGGCAATCGCACCCCCTCGGCTCCAGCACGGCCGGCACTGTTTGTTTTCAGCACTGCTATCTCGTCAGCCACTGGCTCTGCATTGACCTTCTTCGCTGAACAATAGGCAGTGTATCGAGAGATCAATTGAAGCAATGTCCACAGAAATCATACAATTTGGGGAGGGAGTGGATGCCTATTGAACCTTTGCAGGACAACTGCCCGCACAGATTTTTTGTTTTTAAAGCAAAAATAGTGCTCCAAGGGAGTTGGGGGGGCAGGTGGAGGTGGGAATCATCAAAGTTGGGCTTTAGGGTCTGCCATAACCTTGACCTACCATACCATTTTAACTTTCAGTACATGCATGCTAATTAATGTGTCAGTTTATAGACATGGGAGCCGTCAAAAAATTTGTTTAGTTTCGTTCCGTATAAAAAAAAATCATAATAATAATTCGTGATTCGTGTACGAAATTTTATTCGGATTCGTACGAAATACGAATTTCGTACGAATCGTTACAAATCGTTAATATTGTTACGAACCGCTACGAAAGACGGAAGTCTATAAATGTCTATTGTTCACCAATCACTCAGAGGAAGTACGAAATCCGAAATTTCGTTTACGAGTGATTGGTGAACAATAGACAATAGACTTATGTGTTATGTAACGTTAATACGTTTTTGGATAATTAGTTATTATTCGTAGAGTGTCGATATTCGTTACAATTCGTAACGATTCGATATACTGAATCTCAAATTCATTCGAATCATTCGTTATATCCGCTATAATTTCTTTCATATTAGTTGAAATTCATCATTTGGTAGTTTGGATTCGGATAATTTGGATCCGAAATTCGTAAAGAAAATTTCGTGTTTCGTACAGAATTCGTATTCGTAAAAATTTGTAATTCGTAATTCGGATTCGTACGAATGTACGAATTTCGAAAAATTTGTACGAATTTCCGATTCGTACGAAACTAATCGCACAGTTTAACACTTCCAGGAATGTATTACCTTTCACAGAGGTTACTGTACTCTTCAAACAAAGCCTTCATTCTTTTTTTCTCTCCAGAAAGACAGCACCATCTTCGTTCAAGCATCATCCAGGGTTACCATCTACTTTGTGGACTGCCAGCTCAGAAGTTACTAAACCCAGGTCCCTGCATTCACTATATCTGTCTCATATACGATAGAGACAGAGCGGCAGAGTGGTGTAGTGGGTAGCATTCTCGCCTAGCAGTAAAAAGGGTCACTGGTTCATATCCCAACCACGACACTACCTGCCTGGAGTTTGCATGTTCTCCATGTGCCTGCGTGGGTTTCCTCCGGGTACTCCGGTTTCCTCCCACACTCCAAAGACATGCTGGTAGGTTAATTGGCTTCTGTCCAAAATTGGCCCTAGTATATGGGTGTGAGTTGGGGACATTGTATTGTGGGCTGCTTGAGGGTAGGGACCGATGTGAGTGTGCGATGTATGTGTTGAGTGCTGACTTAATTGACGGCGCTATATGGGTACCTTAAAATAAAAATAATAGATGAGCATCTTAACCACTTAAGGACTAGCCTCGTTTTGAGATTTTGGTGTTTACATGTTTAAAACAGTTTTTTTTTGCTAGATAATTACTTAGAACCCCCAAACATTATATATTGTTTTTATTCTAACACCCTAGAGAATAAAATGGCAGTCATTGCAATACTTTTTTTTTCACACCGTATTTGCGCAGCACAAGCGCACTTTTTTTGGAAAAAATTCACTTTTTTGAATAAAAAAATAAGACAACAGTAAAGTTAGCCCAATTGTTTTTATATTGTGAAATATAATGTTACGCCAAGTAAATTGATACCCAACATGTCACGCTTCAAAATTGTGCCCGCTTGTGGAATGGCGTCAAACTTTTACTCTTAACATTCTCCATAGGCGACGTTTAAAAAATTCAGCAGGTTGCATCTTTTGAGTTACAGAGGAGGTCTAGGGCTAGAATTATTGCTCTGTGTGTGGTTCAACCACCGTTTTCATATGTGGGCGCTACTCATGTATGCGTTCGCTTCTGCGCGCAAGCTCGTCGGGATGGATCGCTTTTAAAAAAAAATGTTTTTTACTTACTTATTTAAAAAATTGTTTGGGTCACTTTTATTCCTATTAAAAGGAATGTAAACATCCCTTGTAATAAAAAAAAACATGACAGGTCCTCTTAAATATGAGATCTGGGTCAAAAAGTCCTCAGATCTCATTTTTGGACTAAAATGCAATAAAAAAAAAAAAAAAATGTGACATATGAAAAAATGACTTTGAAAAAATGTGTCTTTAACCACCTCACTACAGTGCATTTTCACCCCCTTCCTGACCAAGCCAATTTTCAGCTTTCAGTGCTGACGCACTTTGAATGACAATTGCGCAGTGATACAATACTGTACCCAAATGAAATTGTTATCATTTTTTTCCCCACAAATAGAGCTTTCTTTTGCTGGTATTTGATCACCTCTGCGGTTTTTCTTTTTTGCGCAATAAACAAAAGAAGAGCGACAAATTAAAAAAAAAAACAATATTTTTTGCTTTTTGCTATACTAAATATCCCCAAAAATTATATAAAAAAACATTTTTTTTCCTCAGTTTCGGCCGATACGTATTCTTCTACATATTTTTGGTAAAAAAAAAAAATCGCAATTAGCGATCATTGATTAGTTTGCGCAAAAGTTATAGCGTTTACAAAATAGGGGATAGTTTTATAGCATTTTTATTAATATTTTTTTTTTACTAGTAATGGCGGCGATTAGCGATTTTTATTGTGACTGCGACATTATGGCGGACACATCGGACATTTTTGACACATTTTTGGCACCATTGTCATTTATACAGCAATCAATGCTATTTAAATGCATTGATTCATGTATAAATGACACTGGCAGTGAAGGGGTTAACCACTAGGGGCGGGGAGGGGTTAATTATGTTCCCTAAGAGTGTTTCTTACTGTGGGGGGAGGGGACTCACAAGGGGAGAAGACCGATCAGTGTTTCTCTGTACAGAGAACACACCATCGGCTCCTCTCCTCTGACAGGACCGTTGATCTGTGTGTTTACACACACAGATCAACGGTCCTGCTGTGTTACCGTGCAATCGCGGGTGCCCAGCGGACATCGCGGCCGCTGGGCACGCGCATCGGGTGCCCAGTGACACGGCGAGAGCGCGCGCGCGCCCCCGGCGGCGCACGCGCGCTCCCTGCAGTGCACAGAAGGGGAGGACGTCATATGACGCCCTCCCGGAACGAGAGCTGCGCCGCCTGGCCGTCATTTGACGGCCGGCGGTCGCAAAGCGGTTAAGAGCTATGGGGGGAAGTGACGTTTTGACGTTGCTTCCGCCCTGCTATGGTATGGAGACGGGTGGGGGCCATCTTGGCCTCACTCGTCTCCATACCCAGGCACTGAGAGGACCCGATTGACCCGATTGTAAATGTTGGAGGGCGCGGGAGAGTGGTGGGAGGGGGGGCCCCTCTCCCTCCGCCGATAACGGTGATCTTGCGGCGAATCCGCTGCAGTAAACACGACCGGCTCCTGAAAAAGATGGATATCCCGGTTGTGGCAGCAGCTGCTGCCGTTACCAAGATATCCATCTTCAAAGTGGCAACGTATATCTACAGGAGCCGGTCTGCAGGTTTTAATGAGTCACAATGTACAGGGATAGGGACAATTGTAGACACGCACCCACACTCACTCAGGTTGAACTGGATGGACTGGTGTCTTTATTCAACCTTACTGTCTCCCACAGTACACACAAATGAAAATTGCAATTATTTTAGTAAATATAAACTGCTAAATACCTTTTCTCATCAGCAGTATATAGCAGTCTTGTGACTTCTATCAATGTCCGACTGAACACTGGTTAAAGCTAGTATGTAGGAGGAATTTTAATTCTACTCTGACTGTCCTATGAGCTTGCGTGACCCCTGACCTTCTGTCTGGACAGTGCTGATTGGACCTTTCCTAATACAATACACACCAAACTGAGCATGTGCAGAGTGCCTCCAAGACTCTGTTCTATCAGCAGATGGATTGGGGACTGTAACAGAAGGGGGAGGATCAGAGAAGGCAGGATCAAACAACCTTTTTACACAATGCGGAGAATTAACCCTTTAGGTTCCACAGTGAGTATAACAAGCATGCTTTACTGCATATACAGACTGATTTTACTGTTGTGGGTTTAGTAATAGTAACACTTTAAATCCTGTTACCTGTGCAGTTTTTGGCTGTGTTTACACATATCAGCCCTCGCTCCAGCCTCCCACCTTGTGGCTTGCTACAAAGCTACAATGTTGCAGTCTGAACACTGAGCTAGAGGAGACTGAGAAAAGATTTCTTCCTGCCTGCAGCAGACCAATGACATCATCTTGTGCACAGTCCCTGAACTAAATCACAAGAAAGTTTTTTTTTTTTTAATGATAAATGGTGGAGCTGTACATGGTGGCATGTCAGGAAATGATTCATATAGACTTGTAAAAATTACTAAAATAGTCTGTAAGGCAGGGGTCATCGGGTGGTAGTCACATCCTCCATGCTTTCCTCCTCAATGGGCACCAAGCAAGGGTCACATGAGGTTTGCGCTAGGTGCACAATGAGACCCAAATCTGTTACTGGGAGTGAGGTAGCAGAGGTATGCTGGACTAGTAGAGTGGGCGCAGGCTCAGCGCATCTCTCCTAATGCAACATATAAGTTACAGTGTGTAGTGACATAGGAGAGTACTTTGTCAGAGGAATTCTGCACTTTTACTGCACACCTGAAGACCACCCCTAA
Source organism: Lithobates sylvaticus (assembly GCA_028564925.1). NCBI lineage: Eukaryota > Metazoa > Chordata > Amphibia > Anura > Ranidae > Lithobates > Lithobates sylvaticus. The sequence continues at coordinate 157,110,414 of CM053029.1, read as the reverse complement.
AGAGACCATGACTGTTTAGTTAGTTTGTTTTCTAAAACGTGTCCAGGCTTGCACAGAGACTTGGAACATGACTGCTGTGCTTCAGATTGGTTCCTGAGTCGGTACTGTCAACGGACTGGTTGGAATCTTGATAAGGGGCGTATATAAAAATCAAAACCCAGAAGCTTCCCAGATCTCCACATGGTATGCTACAGTCGAGAGAGGTACTTCCCAAAAAGAAGCCTATTCCAGTGCTGGATACAGACCTTGTATACCGGCAAATCTCAGGATTTGCCCACTGCAGGGTATGAGACTGAAACTAGTTACGGATCATCTGCCCTTCATGTCTTTGGAGATGCATGAACTTCACCCCTTGGGCAACAAGCCTGGTTGCGGGTCTCTACTGTACCATCACATGGAAGGAACTGAGAAGCTGTCCTATCTCGGCGAACTGCTGATCCCTCGAAAACCTTCTGTTCCTTCCATCACCACCAAGGTCCCAAGCCCACCTGCCTCGTTGAGCCCCGTTATTGGACAAGATGTCTGTGTTGGCCTCCCCTGAGGAAAAATAAGTTGAGAAGTCGACCGAAACAGGAGAACTGCCTGTCCGGGATGACGTGAAAGTGACTACATGCTCACAGGACTCTTGTCTTTCTATCACTGCCCTGCTGGCACCCACAGTAGCAGTGCTCTTGTTTCTACTTTCAGAGGCTCCCTCTGTCGCTGTTTCATCTGCCTCACTGGAGTCTCCGCAAACCTTCACCTTCTCACCCAGAGAAATTTGTCAAGGTGTCCTGGAGCACTCTCATGTTCGATAGTAGTGAGGAGGAATGTCCTACTTCCCCTGAGTCTGTCATCTCCCTCCCATGGGTCCCCAAGGAAGCTGTAGCTCCAGCACCACCGATTCCAACCTCACATACAGACTGGCCTCCAAAAAGACCACACTGCCCTGTGAACGCTGATCTCCTGCAAGGATCAGTTCCCCTAGGTCAGAAGCTAACCCAGTTACACAATATTGTCAAAAGTATTAGGATGCCTGCCTTTACACACACACACAAACTTTAATGGCATCCCAATCTTAGTTCGTAGGGTTCCACATTGAGTTGGCCCACCCTTTGCAGCTATAACAGCTTAAACTCTTCTGGGAAGGCTATCCACAAGGTTTTGAATGTGCCTATGGGAATGTTTGACCATTCTTCCAGAAGTGCATTTGTGAGGTCAGGCACTGATGTGGACAAGAAGGCCTAGCTCGCAGTCTCTGCTCTAATTCATCCCAAAGGTGTTCTATTGTGTTGAGGTCAAGACTCTGTGTAGGCCAGTCAAGTTCCTCCACCCCAATCTCTCTCATCTATGTCTTTATGGACCTTGCTTTGTGCACGGGTACAAATCATTTGGTGGAGGGGGGATTATGGTGTAAGGGTGTTTTGCAGGGGTTGAGCTTGGCCCCTTAGTTCCAGTGAAGGGAACTCTTAAGGCGTCAGCATACCAAGACATTTTGAACAATTTCATGCTCCCAACTTTGTGACAACAGTTTGGGGATGGCCCCTTCCTGTTCCAACTGGACTGCGCACCAGTGCACATAACAAGGTCCACAAAGACATGGATGAGTGAGTTTTGGGTAAAGGAAATTGACTGGCCTGCACAGAGCCCTCAAACCGATAGAACACCTTTGGGATGAAGTATAGCGAAGACTGCGAGCCAGGCCTTCTTGTTCAACATCAGTGCCTGACCTCACAAATGCACTTCTGGAAGAATGGTCAAACATTCCCATAGACACACTCCTAAACCTTGTGGACAGCCTTCCCAGAAGAGTTGAAGCTGTTATAGCTGTAAAGGGTGGGTCAACTCAATGTTGAACCCTACAGAGACTGGGATGACATTAAAGTTAATTTGCGTGTAAAGGCAGGCGTCACAATACTTTTGACAATATAGTGTATCTCGACTCCAAAGGTACTTTGATGCCTACAATTTCAACACTTATGGGTATGTGTTTCCCTATGTGCCTTGTTCAGGCAGCTAGAAGAAGAAAAACCAAAGCTCTATAGCCAAGCTGTCTGGAAGAAACTCTGCGTACTGGGACATCATCGAAAATTCCGGTATCAGAACGAGTTCATAGAAACCCAGTCTCACCGGATCTATGAGAAGTGATACACCAGTTGCCATATTTACATGGACCGGGTTGAATTGGTCAAACCTGACTATTTCTACCTGTTTGTACATCAGGGGACCAGCACCCACCCGATTATGGGAGAGAAGATCTTGTTGCTGGATTGTAAGTTCTATGCTTACATAACAGACTTAAAGCGGAGTTCCACCCTAAAGTGGAACTTCCGCTTATCGGATTCCCCCCCCCTCCAGTGCCACAATTAGCACCTTTCAGGGGGGAGGGGGGTGCAGATACCTGTATAATACAGGTATCTGCACCCACTTCCGGATAGCTGCCCCGCCCCTTATCCGGAGCTGCCCCGTTGTGTCTTGGGAAACACAGTTCCCAGGACACAGCGGGGACCAATAGGGGCACGCAGCGCGACTCTCGCATGCGCAGTAGGGACCGGGCAGTGAAGACGTTGCGTCTTCACTTCCTGATTCCCTGACGGCGGGGCAGCGAGAGACGAGCCTACACACTACATTCTGCCTACACCGCTGGAACCAGGAACAGGTAAGTGCCCATTTATTAAAAGTCAGCAGCTGCACTATTTGTAGCTGCTGACTTTTAATATTTTTTGTGCGGGTGCAGCTCCGCTTTAACTTTATAGATAAACTGTCCCACACACCCAATGCATATGCAGAGCCCTGAATATGTGTGTGCGGATCCGTATGACCCTGACAGCTTCAGTCCTTTTTGAAGCAAAGATAAGTTTTGGTGTCTTCAGCTAGCCACTTTCATTGGTGCACTTTAACTCCTTTAACAGGGCAAACAATATAGCTGGTCCAAATTATCAAGTGAAACAGACAGGATTTTGTTCAACAAGGTGAGAGGACAATGGTGTCTGTATACAATGTCCCAGAAATGGATAGCCCTATCCCTTTAACCCAGTGGTACTACAAGTGTGAGCAAGATGACTATCGGCAATGATGTCTGTATACAGTGTTCAAATAACTCTTTCTGTAGTGCAGTGTCTCTGTTCCCTGCAGATGGGCAGAAATGCCCTCTCACCAAATCCTACGATCAGGGAACAAGCAAACGTCCTCGAACAGGCAAGCTTTCATGATGACCCGACTGGTCCCCTTACGCTGGAGCGGTTCACCGTTGGTGGAGATGCACCTCAATATTCACCTGGAATCCCCCTCTCTCAGGCTGGACTTCCCAACTCGCGGTGGAGGCCTACATCATGCAGGGAGATCATCTGAGAGACAGCACCTCTCCCTCAGGTCTGGTCTCTTTACTCCCTCATGGCTGACTGAACTTTTTACCTCAGGACACTGTGACGGACCCGTACTCAATATGTCCGCCGTAACTGCTTCCTCTGTCCGGTACCACACAATCCAAGACCCCCTTAGCTTACCCAGTCACCAGACAACACCAGTGTAGGGTACATCAGGAATGAATCTTTATTTGACATGTCACACTTATATACAGCTAGATGACTCACACCTAACCTAATTAGCATGAGCTAATTATCTTAATAAACACTGGACTCCTTCATTCAATTGCAGGGTTAATTAGCACACACAACAATAGGTGAAAAGCTTCTACAAGCCAGACTATACTCATTAACCCAACAGACAGGTGGCTGGAGTTCTCTTGCTAATATGCCAAATACACATACAGATTCTATGTGTATTGGGGGGCCAGCATGGACCTGAATCCAAGTATCACCAGCTCAGGGGTCCCAGGCTTGCAGCTCAAAGAGCACTGTTCCCCCAAATGCCAGGGCCCATAGTCGCAAGGCAACAGGCTCGCACTCAGTCCCCTCCAACAGCCCGTGTCCCGGCTAGGTCCGTCACATTTCTCCCCTTTCGGCAGGAGACTAACACAGGAGGAGACCCCAGACGGGTTGACTCCGAAGTTAGTCAGGGGTTCCAGTCCTCTAATGCCTGTACCCACACAGTACCCCAAACAAATTGTTCCAAACAGAGCACGACTCACCCAGCCAACTTCTGCCTCTCTCATAGAACATATCCGCCGCTGGGGAGAGGCCTGGACTGGCCCTTCTCCCTGGAGTCTTTTCAGCCGCTGGAGAGAAGACAGGGTGACTGGGCTCACTCCATCATGCTGTTGGGGATCTGGGCCGACAGCCCAGCATCCCTGGGGTATACAGGTGGGGACTGCAGTCCCATCTCCCTTTACAGGAAATCTGCCCTCTGTTAGTTGTGGGCAGAGGCCAGCAGCACTTTGTTCCGTTGCCAGCAGTTCAGCTGGGTGTAGGAGCTTCCCTACATCATCTCCTCCAGCTAACTGTTGGGGAGAGAGGCCGACTGCCCCAGCTCCCTGGAACTCCGCAGCTGTTGCTGGTGCTGGACAGAGGTGGGCAGCACTCTGCCCTGTTGCCAGCACTTCTGCTGGGGACTCCACATCCTCCGCTCTGGTTAACCATTGGGGCAGGAGGCTGGCTTCCTCCACTCCCAAATTGTGTAGCTGCCATTGGGAAGGGGAGCCGGCTGCTTCCTTTTCCATTCCCTCATCTGGCTGCTGGGATGACATGTCTGTGGTATTGTCTCCCAGGTGCACGGATCTTTGCTGGGGAGGAAAGACCGCTTTCTCCACCCTGGCCGACTGTTGAGGAGGGACGACAAACACCTCCTCTCCCTTCTCCCCCTGTATCTGCTGCTGGGAAGTGATTGCCACCTTCTCACCCTGAGCCTCCAAAACTGACACCGGTGTGGGGCAGAGGTCTTGGACCCTCTGTCCGGTGACCTGCGCTTCAGCTGGAGAAGTTCCTTGTAACTCCACGGATACTGCCGTTGGTGCTGGGCAGAGCTCAGTGAAGTTTGGCCCTAATACCAGCTCTTCTGATGGAGGCTCATGAGGTTGTTTTTCCTCAGCAGAAAAGTCTATTAAATCCCCAGTCTCTACAACTGATGGCTGGGGATAGAGGTTCACCACCTGTCCGTGGAACCTAGAAGATGCCATCGGTGCTGGGCAGAGGTTAGCAGAGCTCTGCCCTGTTGTCAGCACTTCCTGCATCCGCCATAAGACCTCCGCGTCCATAGCTGCGGGGGCAGGTGGGCAAAGCACTCTGTTACTATGCCACATCGCCGACTCTTCAGCCAGGATTTCAGAGCTGTCTGCTGGTATTTCCTGATAGTCCCAGGCAAAGGGAGCCCCACCCTGCTGCTGAGCAGAGTCTAGCAGCTGTATGTAGGCGATCTCCAGCTCCCATTCCTGAGCGGCCAGGAACTCCAAATCTTCCTGTGCCCAGAGCACTTCCGAGATGTTCAATCTTTGCTCTCTGTGCTCCATTATTTCCTCCAAACGCCACTCCAGATCACTCCCAAAGTCGGGGTCCTCGGACAGCCTCCAGTACAACAATCCCAGGCCATTATAATCAAAGCCTTCCGTGGGCCTGTCATCCGCTGTCCACGGGCACACTTGGGCTACATACCACCGGAGGGCTCTGTAGCTCTCGTCCAAACGCATTTCTGCCCGGATCAGCCTGCTTAACTCAGCTGTCCACTCCTGCTTCGGTTGTTCCCCCAATAACAACATTCGTACTTCATACTGCGACCAGTACCTTACATGGATGGAGGGGAGAACTTTTCCCTGGTGTCGCTGCTCACAGGCTAGCGCTTCCTTCCAGAGTTGTAGGCGAACAGAATCATACCATCCCAGCAGGACCTGCACCGATACTGGTCCTCTGTGCTGTATCCGCATCTCTCGCAACCTCCTTCCGAATTCCTCTTCCATGACGTATCTGTACCTCTGCTATCCGGGCCTTGGATCCAGGTGATGGTTTGGATGTGTTCACGACAAGGAAGCACGATCCCACCGCTGCCAGCCAATTGTGACGGACCTCGTACCCAAGATGTCCGCCGTAACTGCTTCCTCTGTCCGGTACCACACAATCCAAGACCCCCTTAGCTTACCCAGTCACCAGACAACACCAGTGTAGGGTACATCAGGAATGAATCTTTATTTGACATGTCACACTTATATACAGCTAGATGACTCACACCTAACCTAATTAGCATGAGCTAATTATCTTAATAAACACTGGACTCCTTCATTCAATTGCAGGGTTAATTAGCACACACAACAATAGGTGAAAAGCTTCTACAAGCCAGACTATACTCATTAACCCAACAGACAGGTGGCTGGAGTTCTCTTGCTAATATGCCAAATACACATACAGATTCTATGTGTATTGGGGGGCCAGCATGGACCTGAATCCAAGTATCACCAGCTCAGGGGTCCCAGGCTTGCAGCTCAAAGAGCACTGTTCCCCCAAATGCCAGGGCCCATAGTCGCAAGGCAACAGGCTCGCACTCAGTCCCCTCCAACAGCCCGTGTCCCGGCTAGGTCCGTCACAGACACAAAATGGAGTCTTTTACTTTCCTGTCAGCAAAGCCTTCTGAGATTTGTATTTCTCCCTGTATACCAGTCTTTGGAGCCGTTTTATGTGGGAACTGCATGTCCCAGACTCTATCTCTGCCTTCGCCTTGGTCACATCTCTAGAGACGCTCTCCTGTGTTCCTGTAAAAGACATGCTTGGCTGACATTCCTTCTGGCTCCAGATCCTGCTTGCTTTTCAACTACGCTCATCTCTGGCTCCCTGACGTTTTGGCTTGTCTGACTATCTGTCTATCTATCCGGTTCCTAAATTCTGGCTATGTTTTGACTACGTTTACTCTGTTTACCTTTTTTTATTATTATTATTATTAAACAAGTGTGATATAACTGTACTTCTGTCTCAGTATGATTCATGGTTTCTGACAGGTCCTAGAAGATATTATGAGCATGCACCTTACACCTAGATCCACACCGCATGAGTCACACTCCCGAAGGGTTCAAACCCACCAGAAAACAATCACAAGCCTTGAAATAATCAGAAGGAAGTCATCCAAAATATAGGTCTGGTAAGGGCTGCAAATCACTCCATGAATAGAGAATCATAGGAAAGAAAGAACCCCATAGCGTGATCCTGTTTAACACTTTTAATGCAAAACTTAACCCCCTAAAGATTGCACTTGCAAACAGTTTAAAATCAATGAGCATAAAATGAAAAACTTAGTCACCAGTCCGCTGATACAGGAGACTGCCAGTGTAGGTTACACAGCCACGCTAATTCACCCTGATTGTCTCTTGCTGACTGTGACACGCATGCTTCACTTCCAGACGCCTGGAAGACCCTCATGACCACATCCCAGGGTCAACATGGGAACAAGATGCTTTGGGGTGGGGGGGCAGAGCCCCCCCTGGCCCAAAGCACCCACACCCCCATGTTGAGGGCATGTGGCCTGGTATGGTTCAGGAGGGGGCAATCGCTCGCCCCCCTCTTTACTGGCCTGCCATTCTGCATGCTTGGATAAGGGTCTAGTATAGATTTTGGGGGGGACCCCATGCTGTTTTTTTGCATTTTTCTATTGCCGGAAATGGTATTATATTGCCATTTAAATGTAAATTAATGCCTTTTTTTTTTTTTTCAAATTTTTGCTGCAGCATGTTCTATACATGCTACAGATGTGCCACTTTTCAGTCAGACTAAGGGGACCCCAGGCACTATATTTAAAGGAATAATTTGTATTGTTGCACTTTAAGCATCATTAAAATCACTGCTCCTGTAAAAACGATCTTTTTTAACCACTAGTCGACCTGCAATCGGGGTAAACAAGGCGGATCTCCATTCTGACAGGAGAAACGACAGAGATCTACTGTTCCCAGTGATCGGGAACAGTGATCTCTGTCATGTCCCTGCAAGCCCATCCCCCCAACAGTTAGAACACACCCAGGGAACATGGTAAAAGCGGAGTTCCACCCAAAAGTGGAACTTCGCTTATTTGTCTCCTCCCCCCTCCGGTGCCACAATTGGCACCTATCGGGGGGAGGGGGAACAGGATACCTTTGACAGGTATCCTGTTCCCACTTCCGGGAGTCTGGGCCCCCAGCCCCTGACATCACCGCGGGGCTCCCTCCAAGGGGGCCTCGCGCATGCGCAGTAGGGTTCCTGGCATGAAGCCGTAAGGCTACACTGCTGGGTACCCTTACCCGCAATGGCGGCGGCAGCACCTGACAGCTGATGGAAACATCAGCTGCGGTGCCGACATCGCTGGACTCCAGGACAGGTAAGTGTCCTATTGTTAAAAACCAGCAGCTGCAGTTTGTGTAGCTGCTGGCTTTTACTTTTCTTTTTTTTGGGGCGGAACACGGCTTTAACCCCTTGATCGCCCCCCAGTGTCATTTTTACATTGATCAGTGCATTCTTATAGCATTGATCAATGTAATAATGTCACTGGTACCCAAAAAGTGTCATTTGGGATCAGATTTGTCTGGCGCAATGTTGCAGTCCCGCTAAAAATCGCAGATTGCCACCATAACTAGTAAAAACAATAAAAAATAAATAAATATTGCGATTTTTTTTTTACCAAAAATATGTAGAAGAAAATATATCGGCCTAAACTGATGAATAAATAAATTTTTTTATGGGATATGTATTATAGCAAAAAGTAAAAAAAATAGTTTTTTTTTTTTTTTTTTAAATTGTCGCTCTTTGTTTGTTTATAGCGCAAAAAATTAAAACCGCAGAGGTGATCAAATACCACCAAAACAAAGCTCTATTTGTGGGGGAAAAAAAAGGACGTCAATTTTGTTTGGGTACAGCACCGCACAATGCCGTCTCGCAAAAAATGGCCTGATCAATAATAAAATCCTTCCGGGGCTGAAGTGGTTAAAAAATGTTTTTGCATTGATACCAGGGCAGTACCTGAACCCCCATACACCTTTTATGGCCAAATACTTGCATATAAGCCTTCGAAATGGGGACTTTTGCTTTTTCAAGTTCAGCTCCCATAGACTTCAATGGGGTTTGCTGTTCGGGTCAGAACTTTTTATCTGTTCGGGAGTTCTGGTTCAGACCATCTCTAGTAGGCATGTTGAACTGTGTTTGGTTCTAGTGAGTAAGCAGCTGGTCCAGGCTGGGGGAAGGGGTTAACTTGTGTAAGTTCTACGCACTACAGGTTATGAAGTAACACCACTACAAAGTTTTAACTCAGCAGAGTAAGAAGAGAAGTGTAGTTAATAAGAGTAACCAAGTACAAGTTCAAGGCACAATAAAACCAGTTGGTACCTTGTAAAGGTGACAGGTTCTCCAGCAGGTGACTTGTTCTCCAACAAGTACACACATGAGGTCTGCACTAGGTACATAGCAGTGGCCTCATTCTGTTACTGGGAGTGAGGTAACATAGGTATGCTGGGCTGGTGGAGTGGGTGCAGGCTCTGCACATCCCTCCTAATGCAACATATAAGTTACAGTATGTAGTGACATGGGACAGTACTTTGTCAGAGGAATTCTGCACTTTTCCTGCACACAGTGAAGGCTCATTTCTAAGTCGGGGAAGAGCCTTAATCAATTTTTCACATGACCGCAGTCTCCACCTGCTCCCAGGCATTGATGAGTGTGATCTGCACAAAAGGTACCCCCCGTGTACAGGGTGAAGTATGCCCTGTCCACATAACTATTATTATGATAAAACATATCTGATGACAGGTCTACTTTAAATCTCTCAAAGACTTTAGCGGGAGATTTTTCTGTGTCTCTGACCTTTCCACGTGACCATAACAAGGATGTCGCTCTTTCGGAGCTGAACTCCCCAATCATCTGTTCATTCTGCACTCTGGAACCTCACTTGGCTTTGTAATTGCCATTTCAATTGTGCAGATTTGGCAGTTGTGTTGGATATACTTCACCGGTGGAACGGAACCCCCAAAGATATAAAAGGGTCACCATGTGACACGGCTCACCCAACAACTTATCAAAACAAACATCAGTTTTTGGGATGTTAGCCTTAAATGTACCTATATGGTAAATTCGCCAGTAGATTTCAATCCACGGTTGTAGAAAGACACAGTACTGGCAGTACCTTCCATGACGTTGAGAATATTTCCTGGAATGGGCAATGCCTGGCACCACAAGCCTCAGCTGTGGCTATTCCCAGAAGGTGATAAGTCACTTGTAACACATTCTAACATTTGAGGATTAGAACTGGCACCCAAAAAGACAGACTTGGGTACTTTTATACTATGCCCACACTTGGTCAGCACAGTTTATAGACGTCGTTTTGCGGAGGTGAATTCAGGTGTCTGGAATGCCCGCTTGCCAAAAGGCTTTAAAAACAGAAACTTCTAACTGAACTTTATTTAGAAAGCAACAGAAGCTGTCATGCAACTTGAGACCAGCAGATGGCAGAACTGAGCTACCAAAGATCCCAGATTTTTACAATGTAGAACAGTGGTCTCCAAACTGCGACCCTTTGCTTGTCTTTAACTTACCCCTGGGGCACTGTTACCCAAACTGACACCAGTAATGAGGTAGGATTCTTTCCACTGGCATCAACAGTGGGGTATAATTCCTCCCACTGACATCAACAATGGGGCACTTATCCTCCCACCAACTCTAACGCAACGATGGAGCACTATTTATTTCATTGACACCAATAATGGGACACTATTGCTTCTCTTACTGATCGTAGACGCTAAGTCATTTTTTTACTCCCAATGACCAACAAGACATTGAGGCATTGTTTACTTCCAGTGATGTTGGGACATTTTCTACCCCCTCTGGCCACAGTCCGGCCCCCATAAAGTCTGAAGGACAGTAAACTAGCCCTTTGTGTAGAAAGTTTGGAGACCCCTGTTGTAGACCATTCTAGGTTAGGATACATGTAAGCTTTAGCAGTGTCCTGTTTCGCATTGGTATTTTTATTTTTGCATCCCATATTTCTGAATATAGAATTTGAAAATAAATGTTGGCTGATCATTGTATGCAATGGCTTACTTAAAGTTATAAAAAGCAAATAGAAAATCACACAATCAATATATAACTAATGCGATAGCTGCACAATGTTAAGGCCGTTTAACTGTATCACAAAATTCAGACAATTTCCAGCTCCCAGCACTGTCATCCTGAAAAGAAGACTTATTTAAAGTGGTTGTAAACCCTTACAGACCACTTTGTGCTACAGGTAAGCTTATAATAAGCCTTATCTGTAGCTACCCAGGAGATCTCCTAAACCTGCCCGGTTTAGGAGATATCCACTGTATTTGCATGTGCCGACGTCATTGGCACATGCGCACTGACACAAACTGAAGCAACGGCACATTGCTTAATACCTTAAATACCTATAAATGCCTTTTTTTCTGGGCATCTTTGATCTGGGGTTTTCTCCCTCTTCCTCTTTCCTAAGGCCACATTATTCACATTTGTGAATGTACCTGACACCGATTATATTAGGGTGACCAGACGTCCCCGATTTCTGGGGACAGTCCCCAGATTGAGGACACTGTCCCCAGAGACCGTCTGTCTCTGGATCTGTCCATGGATTAAAGGGGAGGTGGGGGGACCCAAGACCCACCATCTACCCCTGCACCTCTGACTGTCAGTTTAGTATGCAGTGGGGGGAGTGGGAGGCGGCGATCGGCAGCTCTATGGTGTCCGCGGGATCTCCCTGGGGCTAGTAGTTCTCTTCCTGACTGTATACAGTGGAGAGAGGAGGGGCCTCTGACCCGATCATGTATCAGTTTCACTCTCCAGAGTACGAGTTAGACGCCCTGCTTGTACACTCTTGCTGATACATGCTTGGGTCAGAGGCCCCTCCCCTCTCCACTGTATACAGTCGGGAAGAGAACTATTAGCCCCAGGGAGATCCTGCAGCTTGCGGGCACCACAGAGCTGCTGATCGCCGCCTCCCACCTCCCCACACTGCATAGTGAACTGCAACAGAAGTGATGAGAGGTGCAGGGAAAGATGCTGACCACAGACTATCAACATGCGGGTGAGTGACCATGGGGTGAAAGTGTGGGGTGGGGGAATACAGGCCACAGATGTGTTAGGCCCCTTTCACACTGGCGGACTGATCGGGTCACCCTGTCAGTTTTTCATGCAGACCCAATCAGACCATCCATTGCCCTCTATGGAGCGGTAGATGTCAGCGGACCTGTGTCACCATCTGATCCGGTCCACTAAAAACATAGTGAGATCCATTCCCCATCTGTCTGGCGGATTGGATGGTCCATTTCCATCCAAAAGCCCCATAGAGAGCAGCGTGCTGTGTCCATTTCCACTCTGCATCAGCGGACCGGACATGTCATCCGTTTGCTCAGTGGTAATCAGGGGAGAGATCCCCCACTGAGCAAACGGATTCCGCTGTGTCAACTTTAATTTGATTCGCCGGGTGCCTGCCATCACACCAAGTCCCACCTCCTGGTTTTCTCCTTTAAAAGACAGCACACCTGTCCAATGCCAGGAGAGGTGTGCTGTCTATCATAGGTAGGAGCTGTCCAGAAGGTGGGACTTGTGTGATGATCCGGCGAATCAAATTAAAATTGAAACAGCCGAAAACACCAGCGTGACACCGGGGGCGCACCACCCAGCCCCCCCCCCCGGCTCAGCACCCGCCCTGGATCCGTGTGATGATCTGGCCATTTTCGGTAGAACGCTGGCTCTTTTCTGGTGAGGCTGCATTTGTTGGCACAGGTGAGGCTGCATTGTTGGGCACAGGTGGGGCTGCATTCCTGGCACTGGTGAGGCTGCATTCCTGGGCACAGATGAGGCTGCATTGCTGGGCACTGGTGAGTCTGCATACCTGGGCACTGGTGAGTCTGCATACCTGGGCACTGGTGAGGCTGCATTCCTGGGCACTGGTGAGGCTGCATTCCTGGGCACTGGTGAGGCTGCATTCCTGGGCACTGGTGAGGCTGCATTCCTTGGCACTGGTGATGCTGCATTGCTGGTCACTGGTGAAGCTGCATTCCTGGGCACAGGTGAGGCTGCATTCCTGGGCACAGGTGAGGCTGCATTGCTGGGCACAGGTGAGGCTACATTGCTGGGCACTGGTGAGGTTACATTCCTGGGCACAGGTGAGGCTGCAATTCTGGGCACTGGTGAGGCTGCATTCCTGGGCACTGGTGAGGCTGCATAGATGGGCACAGGTTAGCCCTGTATTCTTTATGTAATGCACTCCTGAGCCCTGCACTCAGTTTTTTCTGTCTTATCTTCATAACATTTGGCAGTCATATCTCAACAAATTTTAAGCAGTATCTTTTTTTTGTATCTTTTGTATATGGATGAAATGTGAGAAATAACATATATATGATACAATCATTCCATAAACACATAGCACATACATTGCATATATAATTTGAGGAAAATATGCCTATCAAATAGTTTACAATTTGCCAATAAAAAGAAAAAAAAAAAATATGCAAGAACCCCAGTGGGGGTTCCCGGCGATTAACTCTGGAAGCCAGCTTCATTGAAAGCAATAGGAGACTGTCAGCTTCTGCAGTTAATCACGGCTGCTTGCATGTTATTGCTTGTGCAGCAATCACCCACAGTTGATCGGCCCTGGATGCAGTCGGGCTCATTCACAAGTATGAATGTGGCCTAAATGTTCCATTTTTCATTATGCATTAAAGTGTAGTTGGACTGCATGTGCCACTGCAACGAACAGACAAGTGCTCATCTATTTATAATTAACCAGGCAAGGTTAAAAGTTTCCTTAACCACTTCAGCCCCAGAAGGATTTACCCCCCTCCTGACCAAGCCCTTTTTTGCGATACGGCACTGCGTCACTTTAACTGACAATTGCGCCATTGTGCGACGTTGTACCCAAAAAAAATTGACTCTAATATTAATATTTTGTGGGAAAAAATGGTGTGGGCCGTTTTCAAATGGTGTGGGCGGTTTTCTGCCAGTCACAGGCTGTGTCACGCCCCTCCAGCCTGTGTCTTAAAATAGGAGGGAGGTGAAGCCTCCGTTAATCTACATGTAATATTCCACCCCCCATTGTGTTTAGCTGGTTAGTGGGCATGGAGGAGGAGCGAGGGAGTGGGCTGTCATTTACTACTATGTATACACCCACATGGTTGACGTTAAAGCAGCCTTTTTTCAACCAGGGTGCCTTGAGGTCTCTTCAGGGGTGCCTTGGCAAAAAGCCTAAAAATTGCCCAAAAATTGTATACAAGCCAGTGGGTGGATCAAGCCTGCATTTTAGTTACACAAAGCCACAGGTTTTCATTGTACACCATTATGACCTTCTAGCTGCTGGCATCCTCACAACCAATGGCATCATCAGTTGATAAGGAGGGTGTCTGTCGTCTGCACAGCATCATTGTTTGATTCTTCCCTGGCCCTCTCCGTCAGCCTTGGGGTCACATTAGTTAAATGATGGAGAAAAACTGAGAAAGAAGAGAAACACTGGAATACTAGTCAGTACCAGTGTGCAAAAGTGTATTTGATTTGGAAGAATAAAACACCTCTAATGTTGGGTGTCCTACATGTTTTAATCTTGATGCATTACATTTTAGAACAGGGCGCCTCAAGTCCATAATTTTGGAGGGTGCCTTGAGGTTGTCCAAAATTTTAAAGGGTGCTTTGACTGAAAAAAGGTTGAGAAACACTGCTCTATAGTCACACGGGCTGCTCAGATGTGATAGGGAAGAAATGCTCAGCATAGAAAACTGAGCGTGTGCAGAGTTGCCACCACAGCTGCAAAATCCCTAACTGAATTGGGGACAAGGACAGAAGGTAGAGATAGAGAGCAGCACGATCAACCATTTTTTTTGCAGAATACAGAAAACAAAACTCATAGTGACTTATGCCGTGTACACATGACCGGACTTTCCGGCAGACTAGGTCCGACGGACTTTCGGCGGACTTCCGACGGACTTTCCGAACGAACGGACTTGGGCACACACAATCACACCAAAGTCCGACGGATTCTAATGTGATGATGTACGACCGGACTAGAATAAGGAAGTTCATAGCCAGTAGCCAATAGCTGCCCTAGCATTGGTCTTTGTCCGTCGGACTAGCACACAGACGAACTGATTTTTCGACTGGACTCAAGTCCGTCGGAAAGATTTGAAACATGTTCCAAATCTAAAGTCCGTCTGATTTTTCGACAGCAAAGGTCCGATGAAGCCCACACACGATCGAATTGTCAGACGGATTCGTTCCGTTGGACCATTGCTGTTGAAAAGTCCAGCCGTGTATACACAGCATTAGTGAGTATGAAGAGCATGTAATACACCATTTATTGATAATTTTTTTATAATGTGGGTTTAGTGACACTTTAACCGCTTCCCGACCGGCGCACGACGATGTACGTCGACAGAATGGCACGGACAGGCATAAGGGCGTACAGGTACGTCCCATTTAAGATGCCGCCATGCCATTGAGCACGCACCGCTGGTCGGGACCCCCGTGAGTCCCGTCGCGGGTCCCGCGGACTCGATCGCCGCGGGGATACCCGCGATCGTCTCACGGGAAGGCTGAACGGGGAGATGCGGAAGTAAACAGCATCTCCCCGTTCTGCCTAGCAACTAGTGATTCCGATCTCTGCTCCCTGTGATTGGAGCAGAGATCAGCATTCACTAGCTCACAGCCACGCCTCCCCACAGTTAGAAACACGCCTCTAGGAACACATAACCCCTACACTGCCACCTAGTAGTTAACCCCTTCACTGCTAGTGTCATTTACACAGGAATCAGTGCATTTAAATAGCACTGATTGCTGTATAAATGACAATGGTCCCAAAAATGTGTCAAAAATGTCCGATGTGTCCGCCATAATGTCGCAGTCACAATAAAAATCGCTGATCGCCGCCATTACTAGTAAAAAAAAATTTATTAATAAAAATGCTATAAAACTATCCCCTATTTTGTAAACACTATAATTTCTGCGCAAACCAATCAATAATCGCTTATTTCGATTTTTTTTACCAAAAATATGTAAGAATACGTATCGGCCTAAACTGAGGAAAAAAATATTTTTTTATATATTTTTGAGGGATATTTATTATAGCAAAAGGTAAAAAATAATGCGTTTTTTTCAAAATTGTCGCTCTTTTTTTGTTTATAGCGCAAAAAATAAAAACCGCAGGGGCGATCAAATACCACCAAAAGAAAGCTCTATTTGTGGGAAAAAAAGGACGTCAATTTTGTTTGGGAGCACGACCGCGCAATTGTCAGTTAAAGCGACGCAGTGCCGAATCGCAAAAAGTGGTCTGGTCTTAAGCCAGCAAAATGGTCCGGTCTGAAAGTGGTTAAGTGAGTCTCTTCTTTTGCCCCCCTTTCAGGATGCTCCATTTTTCTTCGGACCCAAGCTTTTTTAAGGGATATCTCCTCAAATGTGGAGCTCCTACATCCAAGGAACAAAATGGTTTCTCGGATTTCACAAACCTACTGTAACCAGCCATGCAAAGTGCAGCTCAGAGCATCCTCGGGAGTATAGCATCACTTAGCCACACCCACAGAAGAACCACACCTGTAAATGACAGAATCATATCGATGTTTAAAACAACAACACCATATTAAGATAAGGTATATATCCAAATAAAATCTGCGAGCTCAGTTTCGATTTAAGGATCTCACCCCAAGGGCACACAGGCTCCCTCCCCCCCCCCCTTCTGTTGCCCATAGAAAGGAGTCACTTATTGCTCCTTGGCGTCTTCTCCCCAAAGTCTTCGGCCATCCCTGGTCATAAATCCAGAGCTTGGGGCCACTCCTTCAGGCCCCTGACGCCCTCCCAAGACGACGAGCGAGAAGAGACTTGGCAGAGGCCTCACCTGCAAATCCAGTTGCGCGGCCCGACTCCCGTGGGAGTTGGGAGCTTCAGGCCTCTGCGAGAAGCCACCGTGTGAGCTCAAAGTCCCGCTACATAAATTCTACATACGTGTGAAATGATTCTTTTCATCCAATTCCTGCTCTGTGCTTTTTTATTTTTTCACTACTCGCCGTGTTCTGAAAAGCAGCCATTGATAAAAGGAAAAAAAATATAAAATCACGCAGCCCAAATGCTGTGTGTGCTGGTGGGGGGCCTGCGCTGTAACACGGCTCTTTATACGCCGCGCCGTTCACCTGCCCTGGGCACCTAGGGCCCGCCACCCCCGTCCTGTCGTTTTTTTGGTCGACCTGCCTGTGTCATGTGATTTCCAGACACCGAGCTGGAACAAGCATCTCTATTAACCTGGAAGAGAGACTCAAACATTCGAGGGAACAAACACGCCGAGAAATATTTCAACATTTATGGCAAATAACGGGATCCCAGTTATAAAAACGTCTTTCCAAGAAATGAAGCGTCCTTTTAGAGCTGGGGTGAAAGCGAAGGCCGTCTGCCTGGCTAAGGAAGGACTCCAGCTTGGGTAAGAAAAAAAAGGAGTAAATAGCGAATATTATTGGAAAAAAAGATATAAAATAACATTTATTCATTTTTGTTTCTTAAATGTGAACTCCAGCCTTCCCTTCAGTCTTGCACAGTTGTACCGGCTCTTCTCCTGTACCAAAATTGCATACTCTGATTTCACTGCACACTGTGAGCTTCTCACAATGTGCATTAGAAGCTGTAGAAAGTCAGATAGAGCCCCTCTCATATCCTGGATGGATGACACCCAGCATCATCTAGCTCTTTCCTCTCCAGCCTAACTTTCCCTGGCCTGCCCCATTCATTCATTGGATTTCAGTGCTTAGTCATGGTTCCTCAGCATCACACATGGGCATTACCTAGATCGGTCTACATGAAAATGAGGCCCACTCCTCCAAACTGACATCCACTCATCAAAGCATTTGGATTTTTGTATAACTGCTCCCAAGAGCCAGCCCAGTGGGGTCCATCAGGGTTCAGGACTCTTGCATTGCATAGAGAAGCACAGAGACTCAGTGATGATGTTGCTGGGTCTAAAAGATGGTATGTAATGAAAATGGAAAGGTTTTACTCAAAATGAGAGTAAACTCCCGTGGTTGATTTTTAACTATAGATAAGCCTTAAATAAGACTTATCTAAAGGTACAGTAAATATTTAGTAAATGTGCACCGCTCTGAAGGAACGGTTGCTGTTCCTTCAGAGCCCTGTGCAGTAAACAGTGACTCCTGCACGCATGAGGACATCGCTAGATCCAGGGGCAGGAAAGTACCCTTATATTAACCACTTGACCACTGGGCAGTTAAACCCCCTTCCTAACCAGACCAATTTTCAGCTTTCGGTGCTCTCACACTTTGAATGACAATTACTCAGTCATGTAACACTGTACCCAAATGAATTTTGTGTCCTTTTTTTCACACAAATAGAGATTTCTTTTGGTGGTATTTAATCACCGCTGGGTTTTTTATTTTTTGCGCTATAAATCAAAAAATACTGAAAATTCGGTAAAAAATAAATAAAATAAAAAATTCTTTGTTTCTATTAAAAATTATTGCAGAGTATTGGCAGAGTATTGGCAGAGTATTGGTGAGTATTGGCAGAGTATTGGCAGAGTATTGGTGAGTATTGGCAGAGTATTGGCAGAGTATTGGCGAGTATTGGCAGAGTATTGGCGAGTATTGGCAAGTATTGGCAGAGTATTAAGCCCCATACACACGGTCGGATTTTCCGATGGATTCTGTCCTATCAGACAATGTTGTCGGAAATTCCGACCGTGTGTAGGCACCATCGGACAGTTTCCATCGGATTGTCCGACGGACAAAGTCCTATCTCCTGCTGGATAGATTTTTTGACAACAAAGTCCAATCACACCAAATCCGATCGTGTGTAGCGAATTCCGACTGACAAAGTGCTACGCATGCTCAGATCACATTACAAGACCAAAGCTATTGGCTACTAGCCTCTACGTAGTCCCGTCGTAGGCAACAAACGTCACCACGTTCAGAATGATCGGATTTTCCGACAACTTTGTCCGACGGTGTGTACGCAAAACCAACATCGGACAAAGTACGACGGACATGATCCGACGGACCTGGTCCTCGGATAATCCGAGCGTGTGTATGGGGCTTTACAGTGTTGCACAGTATTGGTAGAGTATTGCACAGTGGTTGCAGAGCATTGCAGAGGTGGCAGAGCATTGCACAGTGGTGGCAGAGCATTGCACAGTGGTTGCAGAGCATTGCACAGTGGTGGCAGAGCATTGCACAGTGGTTGCAGAGCATTGCACAGTGGTTGCAGAGCATTGCACAGTGGTGGCAGAGCATTGCACAGTGGTGGCAGAGCATTGCACAGTGGTGGCAGGGCATTGCACAGTGGTGGCAGGGCATTGCACAGTGGTGGCAGAGCATTGCACAGTGGTGGCAGTGTATTGACCAGCGCTGTGGGCACTACACATCCAGCCCACAGCGATGGTCCCGTCTCTCCCCCTCTCCGCTTCTCCCTTCTCTGTACCGATCGGTACAGAGAGGGGAGGGAGGAACCGGCGTCATGACGTGACGCCGGTTTGTGTACATGTGATCGCTCCGTCATTTGACGGAGCAATCACGTGGTAAACGGCCGCTATCAGCGGCTGTTTACCGTGATCCGTGATGCGCCGGGTCCTCGCTACATTATTACATTACATTATGTAGCCACCAGCTACATTATTTATAGCTACTGACTTTTAATTCTTTGGGGGGGGGGGGGAGACTGGAGCTCCTCTTTAACCACTTGCCGACTAGCTGCTGTTGTTATATGGCGGCACATCGGCATGTTCCCAAAAATCGACGTAGGCCTTTGTCCGCTCCTTTAAGGAGCCGTAGCAATAGGGCAGGGGACCCGATGCGCATTGGCTGGTGACTGCGATGTCTGCCGACCACCCGAAAACGTGGGAACGAGAGCCAGAATGGGGATCTGTCAATGTAAACAGACAGATCCCCGTTCTGACAGGGGAGTTAGAGATCGATCTGCTGTTTCTAGTGATCAGGAACAGCAATCTCTCTCCTCCTCCAGTCAGCCCAGCCCCCATACAGTTAGAAACACTCCCAGGGAACACACTTAACCCCTTGATCGCCTCCTAGTAGTAACCCCTTCCCTGCCAGTGACATTTATACAGTAATCAGTGGCTATTTTTTAGCTCTGATCGCTGTATAAATATCAATGGTCCCAAAAAAAGTGTCAAAAGTGTCCAATCTGTCCGACGCAGTGTCGCAGTCCCGCTAAAAATCGCAGATCACAGCCATTACTAGTAAAAAAAAAATAGAACGCTATAACTTTTGCGCAAACCAATCGATATATGTTTATTGCAATTTTTACCAAAAATATGTAGAAGAATACATATTGGCCTAAACAGATGAAATAATTTGTTTGTTTTTTTTATTTGTTTTTGGGATATTTATTATTGCAAAAAGTAAAAAATATAGTTCTTTTTTAAATTGTCGCTATTTTTTTGTTTATAGCACAAAAAATAAAAATCGCAGAGGTGATCCAAGAAAGCTCTATTTGTGAAAAAAAAAGGATGTACATTTTCTTTGGGTACAGCATCGCACGACCGCGCAATTGACATTTAAAGCGAGGCAGTGCCGAATCACAAAAAGTGCTCTGGTCAGGAAGGGAGTAAATACTTCCGGGGCTGAAGTGGTTAACCACTTGCAGTTGATATATGGCGGCACATTGGCACGTTCCCACAAAGTGGCGTAGGCGTTTGTCGGGTCCTTTAAGGAGCCGTAGCAGACGCCCACTATTTGGCGGGGGACCCCGATGCGCATGGCCGGCAACCGCGATGTCCGCCAACAACCCGAAAGCCAGAATGGGGATCTGTCAATGTAAACAGACAGATCCCCATTCTGACAGAGGAGATAGAGATCTGCTGTTCCTAGTGATCAGGAACAGCAATCTCTCTCCTCCTCCAGTCAGCCCAGCCCCCATACAGTTAGAAACACTCCCTGGGAACACACTTAACCCCTTGATCGCCTCCTAGTAGTAACCCCTTCCCTGCGAGTGACATTTATACAGTAATCAGTGGCTATTTTTAGCTCTGATCGCTGTATAAATGTCACTGGTCCCAAAAAAGTGTCAAAAGTGTCCGATCTGCCTGCCGCAATGTTGCAGTCCCGCTAAAAATCGCAGATTACAGCCATTACTAGTAAAAAAAAAAAAAAAATGCCATAAATATATCCCCTATTTTGTAGACGCTATTACTTTTATGCAAACCAATATATATGCAATAATATGTAGAAGAATACATATTGGCCTAAGGTGATGAAGAAATTTAGTTTTTTTTTTATTTGTTTTTGGGATATTTATTATAGCAAAAAGTAAAAAAATAGTTTTTTTTTAAAACATTTGTCACTCTCTTTTTGTTTATAGCCCAAAAATAAAAATCGCAGAGGTGATCAAATACCACCAAAAAAAAGCTCTATTTGTGGGAAAAAAAGGATATCAATTTTGTTTGGGTACAGCGTCGCATGACCGCGCAATTGTCAGTTAAAGCGAAGCAGTGCCGTATCGCAAAAAATTGCCTGGTCATTAATGGGGGAAATCTTCCGGTCTGTAAGTGGTTAAAGTGTATGCCCAGTCAAAATGTTTTAGGGATTCATTGCATCCTCTTTCTATCCAAATAAAAACAACACGTTTTTGGCTGAACACATTAGCCATAGATCTATGTCCTGAAAGTTTTCAGCCAAAAAGTTAACTGCACTGTTCAAATACACATATGTCAACTAATTTGACTGTCAAAATCAAAGACATTCTGTTCAGCCAGTCTTGTGGTTCTCAACTCCCCTGTGTACTACTGAAACAGTATAAACAAGCTGCTGAAGTCCCACAATTGCCCATTAAACTGCCTAACCCCCCCCCACAGCTCCCATTGTACGAAAACAAGTTTGACTAGCAGCACCATTAAAGTGGATCTATGGGCAAAATGAAAAAGAACATACAGTATATGATGCAGTCTATCAGTAACACATTACCACAGTATAGTATAAAGATGCCTTTCAATGGAGTTGGGCTTTTATGTTTGTGTCTCTTACCTACAGTTCAGGTAAAACAACTTGTTCATCTAAAATTCCCCTGTCCACAGGGTGACAACCCTGAAGTACAAATTTACTGCATAATTAACAAAGTAGTCATGGTACAGAACATGGAAAACAAATGGATCTACTGGCAGGATCATGTAATAAAACTATGTTACAGGGGAAAAAAAAAACACTGTGCTAAGGCTAGTGACAGACTATATCTAATGCAGTATATCATGTTTGTCCGTAAATTCCACTTTAAGGCCCTTCCAGATGTGGCGGGCTCCGTTGGAGTCCGCCTGCTTAACAGGGAATCTGTCTGCTGATTCCCGCTGAGCAGGCAGATGGCTGGTCCATGTTTGCTCCTCTGATGCAGAGCGGACACAGACACAGCCCCCTCTCCTCTATCGGCAGTCGAATGTACAGTAAATGGACAGCCGTTCCATCCGATCCAATCCGCCAGATGGATGGGGAACAAATCCCCATCCATCTGTTTTTAGCAAAAACAAGGAAAAAGGGGCACCTCTGAATATATATCATAAAACAAATTTATTATAACAGCAATATCCACTCACATGGGGGGAAAAGATGTTGCGTTCATATCCTGTATGCTGGGCTGAGGAGATGGTTGTACAACTGTAGGTCACAGCAGATCCATTCAAGCTAGCCTCACATCAGAACAGGCTGGGGTGGCTGAGCATGGTGCTGACTCCTTCAGAGATCCAGGTACAGTTTAGTAGCACAGTCCGGTTTAGGGAGCAAGAAGTCCGTTTGTACCCAGAAAGGGGTTCCAGTAATGGTATGGGGAAAAGGGAAAGGTAAGGCGCCAGTGCTGGGGATTAGCCTTGCTGCGTGTCCATAGCAACAGTCCCACCTCTCAGATGTAGAAGGACACGGCCGTGTGTGGAGGGTGAGAGTGAGGCTTGGAGAGCATGTGTAGCGCGGCGCCCGGCGATGGTTCTCTGGGAGGCTGCCCTGACTGATCCAACAACACTTTAACCATTGAATGTATATGTATGTATACATATATATATATATATATATGTATATTGTATGTATATGGTTCTCTGGGAGGCTGCACTGACTGATCCAACAACATTTTAACCATTGAATGTATATGTATGTATACATATATATATATATATATTTAATTATAACCCCTGGACTATTGGGTACTATCATATGAGGTATTTGTGTATTGCATCTTTTTTTACTTGTTTTAACACCTGTTTTTAGCAGATAGGATCTGATAGGATGTCGGTGGGTCCAATCAGGTCCCTAAACTGACAGACGGACCTGATTGGTCTGCTAGTGTGAAAGGGGCCCAACTAAGGTAGTGCCCCATTGGCCAACAATAAGGAAACTCCTACTCTCAGTGATTTCCCCTGTGCAGATTGTGGGTGGGTGAAAATGGATTTTAGACAGTTATATTCAAATGCATGTAATGGTTTTGTGACAAATATATAACGGTCTTTGATATCAGCTTGGAGTTCCACTTTAAGACCAAAATCTGCTCTAATTGTTAATTTCTATGCAGCAATTTTTTCCTGCTGTCTGCATTGATCTGACTGCACAGAGACCTCTCTAATCTCAGCCCCGTTACCCCTGGATTAGGGGCGATTTACAGATCCGCCATGTAGTGTCACCTCCCACTGAGATAGAAACCCAGACGACAAAGGGCCATTGTCTTTCCTATGTTTGATGATAGGTGGCAGAGGTGCCAAGCCACTCCGCCGCAGTGCTGGCACTGGGCCCGACGTCACCAGACTGCAGGTGTGCGAAGCACTGTTATTCCAGTGTGTGGTCACATTGCCAGGACTGCAATAATCACACTATAATGAGGGTGTTTGGAGGATGTCGTTGTTCAGGGTCACCAGGGGATCACGGCGGAGAAGAAAGCACAGAGGCCTGAAAAACAAAAGCAGTAATCAGAAGGCAGCATGCAATGTCCACAAAATATATCAATAATACAAAGTCAAATGGTGATCATCACACCACTCACTAAGTAATTAAAAGAGAAGTATTTCAAGGGGTGTGAATACTTTTTCAAGGCACTATAAGGAGAGACACAGCGGCTGGAGCCACTGCGCTCGTGCATATCGCTGGATCAAATTGGGCTCAGCTAAGAAAATGGGGGTTTGGGGGGAGCTGCCGCACAGGTTTTTTACCCTAATGCATAGAATGCATTAAGGTGAAAAACCTTGAGACTTTACAACCACTTTAATGCTGCTGACTCCTAATCTCTGAGTGTTCCTTTTCCTTTTCTCAACTTTCGGTCTTCTCAGGTGGAGGAAGGGGGAAAGGAGGGAAAGCACAGGGGAGTGCCTTGCAATCCTAAAGCTGTGCTAGACTGCTGAGACAAAACTCTAGTTCCTGCAAGAAAGGCTGCTCCAAAGGATGATACAAGTGCATGGAGCCACCCTGAAACAGTATAATGCCAAAACGCCAGAACTCGAAAATGCTATAAAACACTGTAATGCCCCATACACACGGTCGGAAATTCCGACCACAAAATCCGTTGGATTTTTTCCGACGGATTTTGTCCGACACTGGTGTTGCATACACACGGTCTGACAAAGTTGTCAGAAAATCCGATCATTCTGAACGTGGTGACGTTCGTTGCGTACGACGGGACTACGTAGAGGCTAGTAGCCAATAGCTTTGGTCTTGTAATTTGATCTGAGCATGCGTGTCACTTTGTCCGTCGGAATTCGCTACACACGATCGGAAAAAGTCCGATCGGACTTTGTTGTCGGAAAATTTGAGAGCAGGATCTCAAATTTTTTTCCGACGGAAAAAGTCCGATGGCGCCCACACACGGTCGGATTTTCCGACAACATGGTCCGATAGGACATTTTCCGTCGGAAATTTCGACCCTGTGTACGGGGCATAAGAAATGTGCAATAACATGCACAAAAAAAAACTTTAAAAAATCTGATGCTCAGGTGTGAATGCAGCCTTAGTGTCGTAAGGAAGAATTATACTGCACGCTACAAAATAGTGTCAGAAAGAATCCCTAGAATGTGACAGGAACCTGTAGCTCATGAGCAGATGAGTGGAGAGAAAATTGAGCTGGGAGATTGAAACCACGAGAGCTGAAAAAAGACTGATGTGGTTAATGCAAAGATCTAAATATTCCGCCATAAATAAATCTGGGACGGTCTCCATTTATTCAGGTTGAGCGTTGTGGCATAGCTAGTAGTAGTTATTCACATTCAACTGAACTTATTATGTAATGGTGAAGACATTTTGTAGCTCCAAGCCATTTCTCAGTAGAACTGAAGAAATGGCTCAGAGAAGCTACAAAAAAATCTTCACCATTTTAGAACAAGTCCAATTGAAGGTCTGAACCAAAACACCCCCCCCCAGACACACTGAAGCATGGATATTGGAGAACCCTTCATGTCATCAGTGATAGATGTGGACTCACACTTTATGCCCAGTCTTTGTCCTCACCCTCCAATAATTTGGCTTGAAGGTGCAGGGCCATTAGCTTTCCTCCACTGTGGCAGGTGACTAAGTGAAATTTGAAATTATGAGCTGCAGACTTGTTAAAGTACAAGCCAGTTTAGATGACGGACAGACTAGGTCAAGGTGATAGATGAAGGTAGGAGGCCGGAAGATGGCTGCCGAAATCACATGGGGAAGCAGCATCCAACTGGGTGTTTCCCCAGTGAACCAGGAAACCATAGGGGTACTGTGTTCCTCTCGACTTCCTCTCCAGCTGCGGTACCACTGCAAAAGAGCGCCACCTGCAGTGGAGAAAGTAGACTGCACATGCATACACACTGGAAGCTTCAACGATCAACACTAGCATTTCCATTATATTTATTTGTGCCTGTTCACATTTGCGTGTTGTGGTGCTTAAAGCTGAAAAAAAAATCATGGGCTTCTTTTGGGGAAGAGTCATGCTTTTTGGCCCCATTAAGGTTCAATGGGAGCAAAAACGCGTTTTCACACTTTTTGTTACCTAGTAACAGGCTTTCCATTGGCTAAAAAGAAAAAAAAAAGTTCAAGCCTAAAAATATCTACAAACACTTGCAAAAGTGCCTGTACAAACACAAAAAAAATGCCAGAAAAATAACCAAAGACACTCAGCTCAAGTGTGAGGGGGGCTTAAAGGGGCCCCTTATTAGTTCACTAAACAGTGAGTGTGGATTTGGTCTGGCAAAGTCGATCTCAGCCATCGCTTCACCAAATTGCTGGTGTAGCACGGCCCCTTTGAGGGCTGCTTGGATTTACCTGTTCTTCTGCATCGCCATGACCCTGTGGACATTCCAACCCACCTGACACTCTGGGTTCAGACATCTTTCACAACACCTTTAAACGACACGTCACACAAGTCAAATATGTTTATATTTTCTAAGCTTATACTGGAGTAAGTAATGTGGTATTGATACACAGAGGAGGGTAATTGGTCAACCGAGTGCTGGATAACAGCCCAGACTCAGAATTTTTTTTCCCTAAAAGACAGTTCAGTACAGAGGCATAATTTACATATATGTACAATGGGTTACAACCTGGAGCATAACCTGTAAGGACAATAAAAAATTTAGCTATCTAAGGCAGGCAGTCATACACTAAAGGGGATATTCAGGACGACCTATTCAACCTTTATATTCTAATGAGAGATCAGACAGAATAGGGGATAGAATAGGGCCCTTTAAATGGTAATAACAGCAGTGTCCAAGATGCAGGCTTGATAGTCTTCACCGGCAGTTGGAGCTCATTCAATTGTATTCAATAAGGCACAATGGTGTGGTAATAGCCAAAGGGCTTAAACAGGCTAGTGATACTCCTTGAAGTGGTTTTTGAAGTGGTTTTAAAGGGATTGTAAAGCATGTTTCTTTAATAATAAACATGTGATGGCCCCGATCCTCCACCTCTGGGTTCCCTCAGCGGTGTTCCTGGCTCCTCCCCGCATCAATTGTCCATGCAGGCATGCTCCCGAGTCCTGCATCTGTGTCCATTTACATAAAATGCAGGACTCGGTCCCGCCCCCTGGCGCATCATCATTGGATTTGATTGACAGCAGCGGGAGCAGTATGCTCGTTCCCGGCCGAAGAATGATAGCGTTCAGGTAAGTAAAATGGTGGGGGCTGCAGAACCACAGAAGGGTTTTCACCTTAATGCATAGAATGCATTAAGGTTAAAAACCATGAGGGTTTACAACTCCTTTAAGTAAAGGCGTCTATGTACAGTGTTCCAAACAGTATTGTAGTAAAGTGTTCCCAAGGTAAAGATGTCTGTACACAGTGTTCAAGTATAGTAGCAAAGAAGGGTTGCAAAGGATGGGCAATTGCCCTCTCACCAATGACCAGACCAGCTTACACCTTGCAGACAGCGATCCTGGAAGAGACGTTCTTCAGCGAAGTGACCAGCGGTGATCCGCGGCTGATGGATGTGGGCGACTGTAGTGTAGATCTGCTGGGTGGGTGCCGCATGGATGTCCGACGAAACAGCAGGCAGGCTTAGGCCCTCCAGAGCCGGGTTGGAATCACTCGATCACCACGTGGTAGGCCGCAGCCTCTCTTACCGCACAGGGAGATGTGCGCACAGCAAGGCCCAGGAAGAAGAGGGTGCAGCGCAGATCTCCGGGACCCTTTTATGGTTTCTCCCAGGAGTCTCTTCGGGTTGTGGCAAGGATCCCTGGGATGTGCAGTCCAGATGTTATGTCACACAAAGGAATCACCGGTCTGAAAGACTACTAATCCCACAATCCTTTTTGGTCAGGCTCACAGATGTGTTGACAGTCACTGGCGCCCAGCACTAGAGGGATATGTCTATAGTAAAGAATGACAGGGAATTGTACAATATTATGGCTGTAGTCCACAACGCTACACTGGCATAGTGGCCCAATTCAGATAGAATTTACATCCAATAGCAGGCATGCAGACGTGGCACAAAGTTTGCAGAGCTGAAAAGTGCAGCCATATAACCCAGCAAAGGTTGCAGGGGAGAGATCACAAGACTGCGCTCATTACATTACACCTCTTTTGGCATGTCAGACATTTCCATTCTATGTGTATGTTTCATCTTTGTTTTTATCTGTTTGGCTGGAGCCGACCTTTTCGCTGCCTCTGCTGGCTGTATATACGAGGCTCTCTAAGTAATGGAAAGAGCACCCACCAATTGCAGGTCAAGAGTTGACATAAAACACAGCTTTTCTGTTACCTGCAGCCAGCAAAAATCAGCCTAGAAAGAAGTGCGGTCAGCCTGAGATTCTGCAGAACAGGTTTTCTCTAAATTACACTTCCACTTAGAACCTATCTCATGCCATGGAGTAAGTGTACTCACGACTGTCAGCCAGCACAAAGAACCCTGTGTGCCAGCAGCCAACCCCAGGCCTAAATCTGCTGACAGTCAGCGAGCCGGGAGAGCTACAGAATGTTACAAGATGGGGCCGAGGGACTTCCATCAAGATTTATAGGACGCTTGTTTAGACGGACTTATAACAGAAGTCGTAGATCAGACCTGCGTGCCAATTATCAGGGGTTTAATCATAATAAACATACTTAATTTCTCTTTCATGTGGTATTCTATTAATGGCTCACATGAACCTTTCTGTAATAACATTTCCGCACTTTCCACTTATAGGAACATTTTTTACAGGAGCGTTACTTATTTCAGGAACGGCCTATGTGCTCTGTGCAAGTCATTAATGCTAAAGATTGAAAACATACAAGAAACATGGACGCCTCTAAGATTATTGATTCACAGATACATTCAAATAAATGTATACCGCTCACCTTGGTGTGTGGCCAGGATCACACATAACTTTGTATCGCGGCAATCGCGCTTTTTGACCACGATAACAAGTGCACAAGGTTATTCAGGATGGTAAGGAATGTCACGCGCAATGCGTAGAGCGCTTCATGGTGATCTTATGGTAATACAGTGGTGTGAAAAAGTGTTTGCCCCCTTCCTCATTTCCTGTTCCTTTGCATGTTTGTCACACTTAAGTGTTTCGGAACATCAAACCAATTTAAACAATTGTCAAGGACAACACAAGTAAACACAAAATGCAATTTGTAAATGAAGGTGTTTATTATTAAAGGTGAAAAAAAATCAAAACCATCATGGCCCTGTGTGAAAAAGTGATTGCCCCCTAAACCTAATAACTGGTTGGGCCACCCTTAGCAGCAACAACTGCAACCAAGCGTTTGCGATAACGTGCAATGAGGCTTTTACAGCGTCCTGGAGGAATTTTGGCCCACTCATCTTTGCAGAATTGTCCTAATTCAGTTACATTAGAGGGTTTTCGAGCATGAACGGCCTTTTTAAGGTCATACCACAACATCTCAATAGGATTCAGGTCAGGACTTTGGCTAGGCCACTCCAAAGTTTTCATTTTGTTTTTCTTCAGCCATTCGGTGGTGGACTTGCTGGTGTGTTTAGGATCATTGTCCTGCTGCAGAACCCAAGTTCGTTTCAGCTTGAGTACACGAACAGATGGTCGGACATTCTCCTTCAGGATCTCTTGGTAGACAGCAGAATTCATAGTTCCTTTTATCACGGCAAGTCTTCCAGGTCCTAAAGCAGCAAAACAGCCCCAGACCATCACACTACCACCACCATATTTTACTGTTGGTATAATGTTCTTTTTCTGAAATGCAGTGTTCCTTCTACGCCAGATATACTTGGACACACACCTTCCAAAGAGTTCCACTTTTGTCTCATCGGTCCACAGAATGTTGTCCCAAAAGTCTTGGGGATCATCAAGATGTGTTGTGGAGAAATTGAGACGAGCTTTGATGTTCTTTTTTTGCTCAGCAGTGGTTTTCTCCTTGGAACTCTGCCATGCAGGCCATTTTTGCCCAGTCTTTTCCTGATGGTGGAGGCATGAACGCTGACCTTAACTGAGGCAAGTGAGGCCTGCAGTTCCTTGGACGTTGTTGTGGGGTCTTTTGTGACCTCTTGGATGAGTCGTCGCTGCGCTCTTGGGGTAATTTTGGGCGGCCGGCCACTCCTGGGAAGGTTCACCACTGTTCCATGTCTTCGCCATTTGTGGATAATGGCTCTCACTGTGGTTCGCTGGATTCCCAAAGCTTTGGAAATGGCTTTATAACCCTTTCCAGACTGATAGATCTCAATTACTTTCTTTCTCAATTGTTCCTGAATTTCTTTGGGTCTCGGCATGATGTGTAGCTTTTAAGGATCTTCTGGTGGACCTTACTGTGTCAAGCAGCTCCTATTTAAGTGATGCCTTGATTGTGAACAGGTGTGGCAATAATCAGGCCTGGGTGTGGCTAGAGAAATTGAACTCAGGTGTGGACAACCACAGTTATAGTATGTTTTAACAAGGGGGGCAATCACTTTTTCACACAGGGCCATGATGGTTTGGATTTTTTTTCACCTTTAATAATAAACACCTTCATTTACAAATTGCATTTTGTGTTTACTTGTGTTGTCCTTGACTATTGTTTAAATTGGTTTGATGTTCCGAAACACTTAAGTGTGACAAACATGCAAAGGAACAGGAAATGAGGAAGGGGGCAAACACTTTTTCACACCACTGTATATTCAGTGATAACTTTTACTGGAGATAAATGGAAATCTTCTCTAATGTCCCGTACACACGAGCCGAAATTACGCCAGCAAAAGTCCGATGAGAGCTTTTGGTCCAAAAATGCGACTGTGTGTATGCTCCATCGGACTTTTGCTGGCGGAATTCTAGCCAGCAAAAGATTGAGAGCAGGTTCTCAATTTTTCGCTCAGAAATTCCGATCGTCTGTACGAATTCTGATGCACAAAATTCCTACGCATTCTCGGAAACAATTCGACGCATGCTCGGAAGCATTGAACTTAATTTTCTCAGCTCGTCGTAGTGTTGTACGTCACCGCGTTCTTGTTCAGCAAACTTTTGTGTGACCGTGTGTATACAAGCCAAGCTTGAGCGGAATTACGTCGGAAAAACCATCCAAGATTTTTCCAACAGAAAATCCGCTCGTGTGTAAGTGGGCATTAGTCTGGCTTCGCACCTATGCGATTCTTTTCATGTGTTTTTCACACATTTTTGTGTTTATGCATGTTTTTTAGTGTGCATTATCTCGAATCATGTGCTCAGCATCTAGAGAAGAGTGAGAAGGGCTAAGAGAACATGGCCTGTTTTCAGGGGTGCATCTTAGTAACCAGACCCCACCTACACCCCCCCCCCCACCTCCCCCCCTTTGGTTCAGTGGAACAGCAGCACTGACTTTATCCGTTTACACCCCAAAAATGATAAAAAGACCCTTCTTTGCTCCCACCTCCTGGGCCCCTTTGTTGACCTGATGGGGCCCAGGGAAATGTAATTTAGGCCCTGTTAAGCAAGTAGGATCAGGGGTGTGGTCTATTAACCACTTCAGCCCCAGACCAATTGGCAGCCAAAGGACCAGGCCCCTTTTTGCGATCGGCACTGCGTCGATTTAACTGACAATTGCGCGGTCGTGCGACGTGGCTCCAAAACAAAATTGGCGTCCTTTTTTTCCCACAAATAGAGCTTTCTTTTGGTGGTATTTGATCGCCCCTGCGGTTTTTATTTTTTGCGCTATAAAAACAAAAATAGAGCGACATTTTTGAAAAAAATGCACTATTTTTTACTTTTTGCTATAAGAAATATCCCCAAAAAATATATAAAAAAACATTTTTTTTTCCTCAGTTTAGGCCGATACGTATTCTTCGACATATTTTTGGTAAAAAAAATCGCAATTAGCGATTATTGATTGGTTTGCGCAAAAGTTATAGCGTTTACAAAATAGGGGATAGTTTTATAGCATTTTTATTAATATTATTTTTTTTACTAGTAATGGCGGCGATCAGCGATTTTTTTTGTGACTGCGACATTATGGCGGACACATCGGACATTTTTGACACATTTTTGGGACCATTGTCATTTATACAGCAATCAATGCTATTTAAATGCATTAATTCCTGTATAAATGACAGTTGTAGTGAAAGAGTTAACCACTAGGGGGAGGGGAGGGTTTATGGGCTGTGACGTGTGTGTGTTTTTTTTACATTAGGGGGCGGGGCTGACGTCATTGATCGGCTTTCCCGATGACCGGGAACAGCCAATCAATGACAGGCAGAGTAGGAAGCGCGGGGAGAGGTTTGTTTACACATACCTCTCCCCGATCTTCAGCTCCGACCCACGGGCAGACAATTAAAGGGGACGTACAGGTACGTGCTTTTGCCTGCCCGTGCCATTCTGTAGACGTATATCTACATGAGGCGGTCGGGAAGCGGTTAAAGTCCATTTATTTATTTAGGCAGAATTGAGCATTAAAGCTGCCCAGCCCCCATATTTAGATGCTGGGGCCTGGGCCCAGTACAACAGGACTGGTTGTACTGCCTTATCAGCAGTCCTGTTAGTAACCATGCATTTGCAGTGCCTAAAAAATACATTTATAGTCCAATTAATTTCTAAGGGCCTCAAGACACACTGCAATGGCTGAAAAAATTTATTTCTGAACTATTTTCCATGTGATATATATATACACTATATTGCCAAAAGTATAGGGACGCCTGCCTTTACACGCACATGAACTTTAATGGCATCCCAGTCTTAAGCCCCATACACACGCTCGGATTATCCGAGGACCAGGTCCGTCGGATCATGTCCGTCGTACTTTGTCCGATGTTGGTTTTGCGTACACACAGTCGGACAAAGTTGACGGAAAATCCGATCATTCTGAACGTGGTGACGTTTGTTGCCTACGACGGGACTACGTAGAGGCTAGTAGCCAATAGCTTTGGTCTTGTAATGTGATCTGAGCATGCGTAGCACTTTGTCCGTCGGAATTCGCTACACACGATCGGATTTGATGTGATCGGACTTTGTTGTCAAAAAATCTATCCAGCAGGAGATAGGACTTTGTCCGTCGGACAATCCGATGGAAACTGTCCAATGGTGCCTACACACGGTCGGAATTTCCGACAACATTGTCTGATAGGACAGAATCCATCGGAAAATCCGACCGTGTGTATGGGGCTTTAGTCTGTTAGGTTCAATATTGAGTTGTCCCACCCTTTGCACCTATAACAGCTTCAACTCTTCTGGGAAGGCTGTCCACAAGGTTTAGTAGTGTGTCTATGGGAATGTTTTGACCATTCTTCCAGAAGTGCATTTGTGAGGTCAGGCACTGATGTTGGACGAGAAGGCTTGGCTCGCAGTCTCTGCTCTAATTCATCCCAAAGGTGTTCTATCGGATTGAGGTCAGGCCAGTCAAAACATGCTTATCCATGTCTTTATGGACCTTGATTTATGCCCTGGTGCACAGTCATGTTGGAACAGGAAGGGGTCATCCTGTTCCCACAAAGTTAGGAGTATGAAATTGTTCAAAATGTCTTGGTATGCTGACGCTTTAAGAGTTCCCTTCACTGGAACTAAGGGGCCAAGCCCAACCCCTGAAAAACAACCCCGCACCATAATACCCCCTCCACTAAACTTTACACTTGGCACAATGCAGTCAGGAAAATACCGTTCTCCTGGCAACCAAACCAAGACGCGTCCATTGGATTGCCAGACTGAGAAGCGTGATTCATCACTCCAGAGAACATGTCTCCACTGCTCTAGAGTCCAATGATGTCGTGCTTTACACCACTGTACTAATGCTTGGCAATGCACTTGGTGATGTAAGGCTTGGATGCAGCTGCTCTGCCATGGAAACCCATTCCATGAAGCTCTCTATGCACTGTTGTTGTGCTGTTGTGGAGGTCTGTAGCTATTGACCCTGCAGACAGTTGGTGACTTCTGCGCACTGTGCACTTCAGCATGCACCGACCCGCTCTATCATTTTACATGGCCTACCACTTCGTGGCTGAGTTGCTGTTGTTGTTGTTGCCAGCTGCTTCCACTTTGTTATAATACCACTAACAGTTGACCGTGGAATATTTAGTAGCAAGGAAATTTCACGGATGGACTTATTGCACAGGTTGCAACCTATCTCGGTACCATGCTTGAATTCATTAAGCTCCTGAGAGCGACCCATTCTTTCACAAATGTTTGTAGAAGCAGTCTGCATGCCTAGGTGCTTGATTTTTTTTTTTACAGCTGAATTCAATGATTTTTGAGGGGTGTCCCAATACTTTTGGCAGTATAGTGCATATGGGAGCCAGACCCTTTAAAAACAAGGGGATGCCAAGCAAAATGCATTTATATGCATCCACAGGTGCACATTTTGATGCATAGATATGAACAGGGCTAGGTGACTTCAAGTGCGTTGACTTGTGTTGATCTGTATTTATCAAGGCAGACTTAAGACAATGAAAATAATTCCTTTCTTTGTGCCCTGTTTACACCATGTGTATCGGTGTGCGTTACATTAAAAAAAAAAATGTTTGTGAATAATGCAAGTTGCAATGTGCTGTTGTGCATGGAGTTGAAAAAAGTGTAATCTTGTCAAATTTAAATAAAGTATAAAAAAAAAAAAAAAAAAATGGAGGTTATAACAACGTAAACAGGTTGTATAAAACATTTTGCATCGATCCCTACACAACACACAGCAGCACACATGCTTTATATTATATGGACCATATTACAACACAGTTACTGCCGTGTGACACTCTACTGATGCACAAGCCAAGGCTTCTGTATTTGTCAACATTCCTGAGTAACGGCCTGAGACAATTCCATAAATTACCCAACTCACCCATCAATTGGTCCCAGTGTTCCAAAAATGTCAGAAACAGGTTAAAGTTGAACTCTGGGCTAAACTTTCATTTTTATATCAGGTGCTTAAAAAAACAGCTCAGGCTGCACTACTCATCTTTAATCTGGAAGTGTGTGTTGTAGTACCTCTTCTTAGCCACAAGATGTCCTCAGTCTTCCAGGTTGAATGATGCCCAGTGTCACTCAACCCAGAAGACTAGGGACTCTTGAGATTGTAGGGTGTCATGGCCCCACCCCTGAGGGACTGTCACAGGACACCATTTATACTGTACTGGTGCAGAGAGTGGCGTTGACATCATCATGTAGGTACTTCTCAGCTCGGAGAAGAGGCAAAAGTTCAAGAGGACCCTGCATAGTTACATGAAGAAAAAAATGATTAAAATCCCTGTCCAAGGGGACATAGAAAAAAAAAATTACAGAGGTTTTAACAAGAAGTGAGAGGAAAGGGATTAAAGGGAAATTTCATTTTCCACAGTTGGCACTGCAACAAAATTCTCCATTAGAAAATTTCTCCTCTATTCCTGTTCTGGTGACAACTCAAATATTTGGAATTTATTTCAGCCCCGATGATGGTCACAAGAACACATAAAAGGAGTAAATCTCACACAGACAGCAATAAAAACCTGACAGGGGTGTGCCTTATTTTGACATATCTTTAGCTGCTCTTATAATAATTTATAAATTTGTAATTTGCTTTAATCCCACTACAGTTTCTTCTGTAAACTCTGTTCCTATTTGAATGGCGTGTTAACTCGGTCTATGGCGAAAATGGCCAATAAGCTTCTTTGTTAAAGAAAAACTTGACAAAGGTCGTAACCCCTCATCAATCACTGTGATTTCCATAGTTTTCCAGAGTTACGGCAGAACTCTAGCCAAAATACCAAGATAAAAATGAAAAGCACACTGCTGCAATATTTACCTTTTAATTCAGAGATTTCCACCGCACAGTACTTTTTTCTGCCACTAGATGTCCTCAGTCTGTTGGTCCATATCATTCATCCCTCGTCACCAGGTTGTCCTGGACCTGCCCCCAGGTTGTCCTGGACCTGCCCCCAGCCTGTGACTGGACAGGTAATGAGCTCATCTCTCTGTCACTCTGCTCTCTTCTCCTATCAGCATTTTTCTTGTCAGAACATAAACTGATTAGATGCTGGTGCTGTTTCTTCCTCTCACATGTAAGGCTTGCTGTACAAGAACTGTAAAAGGCTGATTCTAAGTCAGATTTAAGTGCTTATACTGATCATATAAAATAAATAAAATGAATGCTGTATTAGTGGTTACAGAGTTGCATTGGCTTGTGTCTTTTATATCTGCCTGGAGTTCAACTTAAGACTCATATGCAAAGTAAAGGTATGTCAAGGCAAGGTAATGTGAAATTGTCAGGGTTAGGGATGCTGGGCCTTGTAGTTCCCCAATGGCTGGAGGAACAGATTAGTATAATGAGTACAACATATCAGCTTGTATTGTCAGGGTATGCAAAGTGAAATAAAATACACAGACTTTTGTTTGAGGAGCTCAAAGTCATCATCATTTCAGCCAATGTAGCAGGACACAGAAAGCACAGAGATGGAAGTGTATGGGGCTCTGCCCTGTGCCCTGCCCCCAGTTCTGTCCCCGGGGGAGGCTCTGCCGCTGAGGTGGAGGCGGCTTCTGACCACGTACCACAAGTGGTTACGAGGGAGAGAGGCAAAGATCCACAAGTATCCGCGTGCTCGCCGGAGCCTGAGAAACCCAAACACACAGCGACCGCAGCCAACGCCACTGACAAAGTGTGCACGCCGCAGACACACCTGAGCATATGGGAGCAAGACAGACACTTACCCA
This sequence comes from Lithobates sylvaticus, assembly GCA_028564925.1. Taxonomy (NCBI): domain Eukaryota; kingdom Metazoa; phylum Chordata; class Amphibia; order Anura; family Ranidae; genus Lithobates; species Lithobates sylvaticus. The sequence goes on along the minus strand of CM053029.1, from coordinate 157,074,112 downwards.
TAGCAACCGACCAGATGCCACTGATCATTTAAAAAGAAGCTCCGATTTTCCAGGTTTTATGACTGTCACTTATATTGACCCCTCCAAGACACAGATATGTAAGAAATATAGTACTGGGGGGGGGGGACAGGAATAAAGATAAATAAGAACTATAGTACTGGGGGGGAGGAATAAAGATAAATAAGAACTATAGTACTGGGGGGACAGGAATAAAGATAAATAAGAACTATAGTACTGGGGGGGACAGGAATAAAGATAAATAAGAACTATAGTACTGGGGGGACAGGAATAAAGATAAATAAGAACTATAGTACTGGGGGGGAGGAATAAAGATAAATAAGAACTATAGTACTGGGGGGGACAGGAATAAAGATAAATAAGAACTATAGTACTGGGGGGGACAGGAATAAAGATAAATAAGAACTATAGTACTGGGGGGGACAGGAATAAAGATAAATAAGAACTATAGTACTGGAGGGGCAGGAATAAAGATAAATAAGAAATATAGTACTGGGGGGGACAGGAATAAAGATAAATAAGAACTATAGTACTGGGGGGGGGGCAGGAATAAAGATAAATAAGAACTATAGTACTGGGGGGGCAGGAATAAAGATAAATAAGAACTATAGTACTGGGGGGGACAGGGATAAAGATAAATAAGAACTATAGTACTGGGGGACAGGAATAAAGATAAATAAGAACTATAGTACTGGGGGACAGGAATAAAGATAAATAAGAACTATAGTACTGGGGGGCAGGAATAAAGATAAATAAGAACTATAGTACTGGGGGGGAGGAATAAAGATAAATAAGAACTATAGTACTGGGGGACAGGAATAAAGATAAATAAGAACTATAGTACTGGGGGGGGGACAGGAATAAAGATAAATAAGAACTATAGTACTGGGGGGACAGGAATAAAGATAAATAAGAACTATAGTACTGGGGGACAGGAATAAAGATAAATAAGAACTATAGTACTGGGGGACAGGAATAAAGATAAATAAGAACTATAGTACTGGGGGACAGGCATAAAGATAAATAAGAACTATAGTACTGGGGGGGGCAGGAATAAAGATAAATAAGAACTATAGTACTGGGGGGGACAGGGATAAAGATAAATAAGAACTATAGTACTGGGGGGACAGGAATAAAGATAAATAAGAACTATAGTACTGGGGGGACAGAAATAAAGATAAATAAGAACTATAGTACTGGGGGGACAGGAATAAAGATAAATAAGAACTATAGTACTGGGGGGCAGGAAAAAAGATAAATAAGAACTATAGTACTGGGGGGCAGGAATAAAGATAAAAAAGAACTATAGTACTGGGGGGACAGGAATAAAGATAAATAAGAACTATAGAAGTGGGGGGACAGGAATAAAGATAAATACGAACTATAGTACTGGGGGGGACAGGAATAAAGATAAATAAGAACTATAGTACTGGGGGGACAGGAATAAAGATAAATAAGAACTATAGTACTGGGGGGGACAGGAATAAAGATAAATAAGAACTATAGTACTGGGGGGACAGGAATAAAGATAAATAAGAACTATAGTACTGGGGGGACAGGAATAAAGATAAATAAGAACTATAGTACTGGGGGGGGACAGGAATAAAGATAAATAAGAACTATAGTAGTGGGGGGGCAGGAATAAAGATAAATAATAACTATAGTACTGGGGGGACAGGAATAAAGATAAATAAGAACTATAGTACTGGGGGGACAGGAATAAAGATAAATAAGAACTATAGTAGTGGGGGGGGCAGGAATAAAGATAAATAAGAACTATAGTACTGGGGGGACAGGAATAAAGATAAATAAGAACTATAGTACTGGGGGACAGGAATAAAGATAAATAAGAACTATAGAAGTGGGGGGACAGGAATAAAGATAAATACGAACTATAGTACTGGGGGGACAGGAATAAAGATAAATAAGAACTATAGTACTGGGGGGACAGGAATAAAGATAAATAAGAACTATAGTACTGGGGGACAGGAATAAAGATAAATAAGAACTATAGTACTGGGGGGCAGGAATAAAGATAAATAAGAACTATAGTACTGGGGGGGAGGAATAAAGATAAATAAGAACTATAGTACTGGGGGACAGGAATAAAGATAAATAAGAACTATAGTACTGGGGGGGACAGGAATAAAGATAAATAAGAACTATAGTACTGGGGGGACAGGAATAAAGATAAATAAGAACTATAGTACTGGGGGACAGGAATAAAGATAAATAAGAACTATAGTACTGGGGGACAGGAATAAAGATAAATAAGAACTATAGTACGGGGGGGGGACAGGAATAAAGATAAATAAGAACTATAGTACTGGGGGGGCAGGAATAAAGATAAATAAGAACTATAGTACTGGGGGGGACAGGAATAAAGATAAATAAGAACTATAGTACTGGGGGGGACAGGAATAAAGATAAATAAGAACTATAGTACTGGGGGGACAGGAATAAAGATAAATAAGAACTATAGTACTGGGGGGACAGGAATAAAGATAAATAAGAACTATAGTACTGGAGGGGCAGGAATAAAGATAAATAAGAACTATAGTACTGGGGGGGACAGGAATAAAGATAAATAAGAACTATAGTACTGGGGGGGGGGCAGGAATAAAGATAAATAAGAACTATAGTACTGGGGGGGCAGGAATAAAGATAAATAAGAACTATAGTACTGGGGGGACAGGGATAAAGATAAATAAGAACTATAGTACTGGGGGGACAGGAATAAAGATAAATAAGAACTATAGTACTGGGGGACAGGAATAAAGATAAATAAGAACTATAGTACTGGGGGGCAGGAATAAAGATAAATAAGAACTATAGTACTGGGGGGGAGGAATAAAGATAAATAAGAACTATAGTACTGGGGGACAGGAATAAAGATAAATAAGAACTATAGTACTGGGGGGGGGGACAGGAATAAAGATAAATAAGAACTATAGTACTGGGGGGACAGGAATAAAGATAAATAAGAACTATAGTACTGGGGGACAGGAATAAAGATAAATAAGAACTATAGTACTGGGGGACAGGAATAAAGATAAATAAGAACTATAGTACTGGGGGACAGGCATAAAGATAAATAAGAACTATAGTACTGGGGGGGGCAGGAATAAAGATAAATAAGAACTATAGTACTGGGGGGACAGGGATAAAGATAAATAAGAACTATAGTACTGGGGGGACAGGAATAAAGATAAATAAGAACTATAGTACTGGGGGGACAGAAATAAAGATAAATAAGAACTATAGTACTGGGGGGACAGGAATAAAGATAAATAAGAACTATAGTACTGGGGGGCAGGAATAAAGATAAATAAGAACTATAGTACTGGGGGGACAGGAATAAAGATAAATAAGAACTATAGTACTGGGGGGACAGGAATAAAGATAAATAAGAACTATAGAAGTGGGGGGACAGGAATAAAGATAAATACGAACTATAGTACTGGGGGGACAGGAATAAAGATAAATAAGAACTATAGTACTGGGGGGACAGGAATAAAGATAAATAAGAACTATAGTACTGGGGGGGACAGGAATAAAGATAAATAAGAACTATAGTACTGGGGGGACAGGAATAAAGATAAATAAGAACTATAGTACTGGGGGGGACAGGAATAAAGATAAATAAGAACTATAGTACGGGGGGGGGGACAGGAATAAAGATAAATAAGAACTATAGTAGTGGGGGGGCAGGAATAAAGATAAATAATAACTATAGTACTGGGGGGACAGGAATAAAGATAAATAAGAACTATAGTACTGGGGGGACAGGAATAAAGATAAATAAGAACTATAGTAGTGGGGGGGGGGGCAGGAATAAAGATAAATAAGAACTATAGTACTGGGGGGACAGGAATAAAGATAAATAAGAACTATAGTACTGGGGGGACAGGAATAAAGATAAATAAGAACTATAGAAGTGGGGGGACAGGAATAAAGATAAATACGAACTATAGTACTGGGGGGACAGGAATAAAGATAAATAAGAACTATAGTACTGGGGGGACAGGAATAAAGATAAATAAGAACTATAGTACTGGGGGACAGGAATAAAGATAAATAAGAACTATAGTACTGGGGGGCAGGAATAAAGATAAATAAGAACTATAGTACTGGGGGGGAGGAATAAAGATAAATAAGAACTATAGTACTGGGGGACAGGAATAAAGATAAATAAGAACTATAGTACTGGGGGGGACAGGAATAAAGATAAATAAGAACTATAGTACTGGGGGGACAGGAATAAAGATAAATAAGAACTATAGTACTGGGGGACAGGAATAAAGATAAATAAGAACTATAGTACTGGGGGACAGGAATAAAGATAAATAAGAACTATAGTACGGGGGGGGGACAGGAATAAAGATAAATAAGAACTATAGTACTGGGGGGGCAGGAATAAAGATAAATAAGAACTATAGTACTGGGGGGACAGGAATAAAGATAAATAAGAACTATAGTACTGGGGGGACAGGAATAAAGATAAATAAGAACTATAGAAGTGGGGGGACAGGAATAAAGATAAATACGAACTATAGTACTGGGGGGACAGGAATAAAGATAAATAAGAACTATAGTACTGGGGGGACAGGAATAAAGATAAATAAGAACTATAGTACTGGGGGACAGGAATAAAGATAAATAAGAACTATAGTACTGGGGGGCAGGAATAAAGATAAATAAGAACTATAGTACTGGGGGGGAGGAATAAAGATAAATAAGAACTATAGTACTGGGGGACAGGAATAAAGATAAATAAGAACTATAGTACTGGGGGGGCCAGGAATAAAGATAAATAAGAACTATAGTACTGGGGGGACAGGAATAAAGATAAATAAGAACTATAGTACTGGGGGACAGGAATAAAGATAAATAAGAACTATAGTACTGGGGGACAGGAATAAAGATAAATAAGAACTATAGTACTGGGGGACAGGAATAAAGATAAATAAGAACTATAGTACTGGGGGGGGGCAGGAATAAAGATAAATAAGAACTATAGTACTGGGGGGGACAGGGATAAAGATAAATAAGAACTATAGTACTGGGGGGACAGGAATAAAGATAAATAAGAACTATAGTACTGGGGGGACAGAAATAAAGATAAATAAGAACTATAGTACTGGGGGGACAGGAATAAAGATAAATAAGAACTATAGTACTGGGGGGCAGGAATAAAGATAAATAAGAACTATAGTACTGGGGGGACAGGAATAAAGATAAATAAGAACTATAGTACTGGGGGGACAGGAATAAAGATAAATAAGAACTATAGAAGTGGGGGGACAGGAATAAAGATAAATACGAACTATAGTACTGGGGGGACAGGAATAAAGATAAATAAGAACTATAGTACTGGGGGGACAGGAATAAAGATAAATAAGAACTATAGTACTGGGGGGGACAGGAATAAAGATAAATAAGAACTATAGTACTGGGGGGACAGGAATAAAGATAAATAAGAACTATAGTACTGGGGGGACAGGAATAAAGATAAATAAGAACTATAGTACGGGGGGGGGACAGGAATAAAGATAAATAAGAACTATAGTAGTGGGGGGGCAGGAATAAAGATAAATAATAACTATAGTACTGGGGGGACAGGAATAAAGATAAATAAGAACTATAGTACTGGGGGGACAGGAATAAAGATAAATAAGAACTATAGTAGTGGGGGGGGGGGGGGCAGGAATAAAGATAAATAAGAACTATAGTACTGGGGGGACAGGAATAAAGATAAATAAGAACTATAGTACTGGGGGGACAGGAATAAAGATAAATAAGAACTATAGAACTGGGGGGACAGGAATAAAGATAAATACGAACTATAGTACTGGGGGGACAGGAATAAAGATAAATAAGAACTATAGTACTGGGGGGACAGGAATAAAGATAAATAAGAACTATAGTACTGGGGGGGACAGGAATAAAGATAAATAAGAACTATAGTACTGGGGGGACAGGAATAAAGATAAATAAGAACTATAGTACTGGGGGGACAGGAATAAAGATAAATAAGAACTATAGTACGGGGGGGGGACAGGAATAAAGATAAATAAGAACTATAGTAGTGGGGGGGCAGGAATAAAGATAAATAATAACTATAGTACTGGGGGGACAGGAATAAAGATAAATAAGAACTATAGTACTGGGGGGACAGGAATAAAGATAAATAAGAACTATAGTAGTGGGGGGGGCAGGAATAAAGATAAATAAGAACTATAGTACTGGGGGGACAGGAATAAAGATAAATAAGAACTATAGTACTGGGGGGACAGGAATAAAGATAAATAAGAACTATAGTACTGGGGGGGGGCAGGAATAAAGATAAATAAGAACTATAGTACTGGGGGGGACAGGAATAAAGATAAATAAGAACTATAGTACTGGGGGGACAGGAATAAAGATAAATAAGAACTATAGTAGTGGGGGGACAGGAATAAAGATAAATAAGAACTATAGTACTGGGGGGACAGGAATAAAGATAAATAAGAACTATAGTACTGGGGGGACAGGAATAAAGATAAATAAGAACTATAGTACTGGGGGGACAGGAATAAAGATAAATAAGAACTATAGAAGTGGGGGGACAGGAATAAAGATAAATACGAACTATAGTACTGGGGGGACAGGAATAAAGATAAATAAGAACTATAGTACTGGGGGGACAGGAATAAAGATAAATAAGAACTATAGTACTGGGGGGGACAGGAATAAAGATAAATAAGAACTATAGTACTGGGGGGACAGGAATAAAGATAAATAAGAACTATAGTACTGGGGGGACAGGAATAAAGATAAATAAGAACTATAGTACGGGGGGGGGACAGGAATAAAGATAAATAAGAACTATAGTAGTGGGGGGGCAGGAATAAAGATAAATAATAACTATAGTACTGGGGGGACAGGAATAAAGATAAATAAGAACTATAGTACTGGGGGGACAGGAATAAAGATAAATAAGAACTATAGTAGTGGGGGGGGGGGCAGGAATAAAGATAAATAAGAACTATAGTACTGGGGGGACAGGAATAAAGATAAATAAGAACTATAGTACTGGGGGGACAGGAATAAAGATAAATAAGAACTATAGTACTGGGGGGGACAGGAATAAAGATAAATAAGAACTATAGTACTGGGGGGGACAGGAATAAAGATAAATAAGAACTATTGTACTGGGGGGACAGGAATAAAGATAAATAAGAACTATAGTACTGGGGGGGACAGGAATAAAGATAAATAAGAACTATAGTACTGGGGGGACAGGAATAAAGATAAATAAGAACTATAGTACTGGGGGGACAGGAATAAAGATAAATAAGAACTATAGTACTGGGGGGACAGGAATAAAGATAAATAAGAACTATAGTACTGGGGGGGGCAGGAATAAAGATAAATAAGAACTATAGTACTGGGGGGGGGACAGGAATAAAGATAATAAAGAACTATAGTACTGGGGGGACAGGAATAAAGATAAATTAGACCTATAGTACTGGGGGACAGGCATAAAGATAAATAAGAACTATAGTACTGGGGGGGCAGGAATAAAGATAAATAAGAACTATAGTACTGGGTGGGGCAGGAATAAAGATAAATAAAAACTATAGTACTGGGGGGGGGGGCAGGAATAAAGATAAATAAGAACTATAGTACTGGGGGGGGGCAGGAATAAAGATAAATAAAAACTATAGTACTGGGGGGGGCAGGAATAAAGATAAATAAGAACTATAGTACTGGGGGGGGGGGCAGGAATAAAGATAAATAAGAACTATAGTACTGGGGGGGGGCAGGAATAAAGATAAATAGAAAAGGAGTTTCCCACATTTAAGTTTAGACACTGATACTTACATTGTCCTGGAGAACATGATGCTGCATGCTCCCTCCAGTGCTGGCTCCATCTGATCACCTAGGCTGGTGGTTGTCAACTTACAAGGTATAAGTGGCCTCAAATGCAGCCCCTGATGTCTCCAAAGGGCCACATATAATATTTCTTATTTATTAATACAGAAGACTGTCATAGACTGAAATCCTACTGAGATTGTTCTATATAAATAGCCAGAGATTAGAAAGGGCCAGTTTATTGTCCTTCAGACTTTACTGGGGGGGGGGGGGGGGGGGGTGGCCAATGGGAGTGGAACATTTTTCTGGCATCAGTGGGAGTAAACATCACGACATTTGGTATTAGGTGGAGGAATAGTGCTCCATTGTTGGTGTCAATGGGAGAAATGGTGCCCTATTGCCCTATTGTTGGTGTCAATGGGAGAAATGGTGCTCCGTTGTTGGTGCCAATGGGAGAAATGGTTCCCCATCGTTGGTATCATTTGGAGGAATAGTGCCCCATCGTTGGTGTCAATAGAGGGAATAGTGCCCCATTGTTGGTGTCAGTGGAGGAAATGGTGCCCCATTGTTGTCAGAATAGTATCTCGTATCAGTGGGAGGAATAGTGCCCCAAGGGCCGGACAAGTGCAAGCAAAGGGCCGCAGGTTGGAGACCACTGCTTTAGAAGACAAAGACTAAGGGACATGTTACATGGAACTTCTAGAGCTGACTGTAATTAAAAGTAATAAAAGGCTTTCCTGTTGCCTGTGGGACGCACTTTAAAAGCCACGTGTGGCCCTTGGACTACGAATTGATCACAAGACATTTGATCACAAGAGCCATGTTAAAAGGGAATATCAGCCAATGTAATTTGAGCTGTGCTCCGTTCTGTACAGAGCACACGTCTCATAGGTCACATGGGCAGCACTGAAGGGAGCCAGAAGCTAGAAGAGGTGAAGAGAAATTTCTTCAGAGGGGACACAAACATAAATACAGATTTTTTATTTTTTTTGACCGACTTGGTCAAATGGTTTAGCCCATGATGGGCAGAAAAAAAACAAATGGTGTTGTGGTCATGTGCCCGTTCTCACAGTACGGTCACAAACCCATAGTGATATTAGAAGCATCCCCGGGATGCTACTCCCAAGGGGTGCTTCTTACCTCAGGCTCTCTGCCTTCCCATCCCACACCAGGTAGCACCGCTCAAATCAGGAGTCATTGGGCCCCTCAGGTCCTTCCACAATAGGGAAGTACTACTGACCCACACCTTACCCACAGGGCAGGTCCCTCACCTTACCCATGGGACAGGTCCCTCACCTTACCCACGGGGCAGGTCCCTCAGGATCCCCAATATACCAGCAGGGATACTGTACAGCCAGCCATTCCTGCCAAAATGTCAGTGAAGCTCCCCTACTGGACAAGAACTGATTTCTTTTTTTTCCTTGGAGCTCAAGGCATCAAGGCATTTTTATATTCACTTAACTCCTCTAAAGAGCAAACCCATTGCTCTCATCAGAGTTGATGACTTTTGAGAGTACTGAGGAAAGGTGCTGTGATGTTTTCAGGAAGCACCCGGCCAGCCCCTCCCGCCAGCCATGACCTGTCTGCATTGCATAGAGGAGAACAGAGACCCAGTGATGATGGGTCTAAAATAAGTTATGTAGAGAGAATGGAATGTTTTTTTGTTTTTAATCAAATGTCAGCATGGGGGCAGGGAAGGTAAAATATTAACTATATTTTTTTTATTTCTGGTATTCTTATAACGATAAGGCTTGATCAAATGTATTCTGGTGCTTTTGAACCTTGTTTGTGTCTTTTATTGTCCCCTCGCCAATACCTTCATCTGCTTTTCTCTCCAGAAGGATGGCGTCATCTTTGTTCAGGCATCATGCAGGGTCAACATCTACTAACAGCCAGCTCACAGATGACACAATCATATGAATCAAGGGTGGGCAACCCGTGGCCTGTGGACCACATGTGGTCTGCAACATCAAACCAGGGAAGCGGATGCCTAAAAAAAGCCCAGACTGTGATCAACGGTTTGCCGACCCGCCATCCCAGAGCATCAGAATCAGAGTGTATGGAGCCGGAGCCTGCCCCGGCAGCAGAGGAAGCAGGCGGCTATGGGGGGAAACTCTGCTGCGCCAGCTCCTGTCCCTGGCGGAGTGATACCGCGTGCACTTAATAAAAAAAAAAAAGGGTCATCCTTCCGTTTTCCTTATATTCCATAGGCTCTCACATAGCTTATGGCAAACCTCATTTACCATCTAGTTCATAGTATGATTTAGCAATGATCCTGCGCCACTTACTGCTAAAATGTCTGTACTTGCTATATTCCTGTTCTAGTATTACCCGGAATTTACTGTGTTCTGTTTTTGTTCTTTTATCTGCTGAGATAACTAATAAAACTGTTATTTAAAAAAAAAAAAAAAAATTAGAGTTATTAGGCTGCTTTCACACTCATAAATGCTTTCTATAAGCGCATGACACTGAATGCAGGAGTTTTGGTGCACTTTTCACAAAGTGCAGTTTGTGCACCACAGTTGCAAAACGTAATAGTGTGCTGCACCCGTGGTGCGGGTAAACTGCGGCGCATCGGTGTGAAATATTATAGGGGGGTCAGGACAGTAAGGGCTCATTTGCATTTGAAGTTTGGGGGGGCAGTAAAACCCCATAGTTCATTGTGGCCCGCAACCCGTTACCAAATCACTTAAGTGGCCCTTGTCAAGCACCCACAATGTAAATTCTGGTGTCTGTGCAATTCTTGGCTGTGTTTTTCAAATGTCTGACACAGATCAGCCCCTCCTGCTGCCTCTCACCTTGAGACTTGCTACAAAGTTAGGCCCCTTTCGCACGGGCGGTCCGTTCAGGTCCACCTGTCAGTTTTTTTAGGCGGACCTGAACTGACACTCCATAGACCTCTATGGAGCGTCGGATGTCAGCGGTGACATGTCTGCTGACATCCGACCCGCTCCGATCCCAAAAAGTGTGGAGGAAAAAGCTATTTTTCCATCCGTCATCGGATCGGATGACGATGGACTCCTCGGTCCGTCATCACCCGATCTACCATAGGGGAGAGCGGCGCTCTGACAGGTTCATCCCTGCACAGTGTGCAGAGACGGACGTGTCATCTTCCTGCTCAGCGGTGATCGCTCCGGCGATCCCCGCTGAGCAAGCTGATATCCACGGGGCGGATCAGCACTGATCCACCCTGTGTGAAAGAGCCCTTACAGTATACAATCTGATTACTGGGGGAAAGGAGACTGAGGAAATGCTTCCTCCTGCCTGCAGCAAACTGATGACATCCTCCCAGACTGGGCAAAGTCACTGACTGGAGCTCCAGGATGGCAGCCTTTGCCACATCTCTAAAAAGAAATATGCAGTGGGCGGTAAATTGCCTCCTCACCACCTGTTTTAATCCTGAAAAGCCCACACTTCCGCACCACAACCGGGTGCATTGCATGTGGTTGGTTTTCAATTGAATGGGTTAACTTTGACCGTGAATACGACAGGGGGTATAATTTTTTTTTTTATGTAGCCATTAAGCAAAGCATCATGGCTGTGATATGTTCCGGTTTAGGTTGACGGTTGGTGGGGGGGACAGTAAAAACATGGCTGAAGCACCTGTTTCTACATGCCCCCAGCCACCTATGTGAACGAGGCCTCAGACCCCATACACACTATTAGATTTTCTGCAGATTGTTGTCTTCAGATTTACCAAAACCATATAATATGAGGTCAAACCTTAATGCCCCGTACACACGAGTGGATTTTTCGTCGGAAAAATCTTGGATGGTTTTTCCGACAGAATTCCGCTCAAGCTTGTCTTGCATACACACGGTCACACAAAAGTTCTCTGAACTTTCAACCATCAAGAACGCGGGCTGACGTACAACACTACAACGAGCTGAGAAAATGAAGTTTAATGCTTCCGAGCATGCGTCGAATTGTTTCCAAGCATGCGTAGGAATTTTGGGCTTCGGAATTGGTACAGACGATCGGAATTTCCGATCGAAAAATTGAGAACCTGCTCGCAATCTTTTGCTGGCTGGAATTCCGCCAGCAAAAGTCAGATGGAGCATACACACGGTCGCATTTTCGGACAATCGTAAATCGGAAGACAAGAATCTGCAGAAAATCTACTAGTGTGTATGGGGTCTTATGTCCCGTACACACGATCGGATATTCCGATGGAGAAAGTCTGATCGGATTATGTTGTTGGAAAATCCGATCGCGTTTGGGCTCTAGCGGGCTTTTTCCTTTGGAATTTCAACAACAAAATCCGATCTGACTTTTTCCAATCGTGTGTAGGGAATTCCGACAGACAAAGTGCCACGCATGCTCAGATCAAATTACGAGACCAAAGCTATTGGCTACTAGCCTCTACGTAGTTCCGTAGTGTGCAACGAACTTCACCACGTTTGGAACAATCAGATTTTCCGACAACTTTGTCCGACCGTGTGTATGCAACACCAGCTTCGGACAAAATCCGTCAGAAAAAACGGACGGATTTTGTGGTCGGAATTTATGACCGTGTGTACGGGGGCTAAAAGTGTTTGCGAACTTTCCTACTAAGCTCAGAAAGAAATAACCTCTCTGGGTGCAGCTCTGTTTTAATTCACTCAGTTTAGTTTAACTTAGACCACAGTGTAACCGTCGACCGTTATCTCTCCACCTTCGTAATAGCAGCACTTTGTCCGCTTGGCTAGCTCTGCACCCTAAAATAACGCACCGCGACGAAGAGGATGTGGATGTCAGTTTAAAAGGCCTTTAAAACCACTTGCGCCCTTGTAAATCTTTCCAAATGTGTTTATGCAGATCCGGAGCAAGCCCTATCTGCGGAATATCACGCACTGGCATCGGCAAAGCTCGGCTCCATCCAAAAAGTGTCACTCCAGAATGAAGAAAAAAAAGAATATTTATGCCTGTAAAAATAGCACCGTAAAAGCAGAAGACGAAATGCCCGGCCTGCATTAAAAACCGCAGGGCGTACAGGGGCCTCCATGATCCCGAGGACTGAGCCTGACGGATTAGAGCAGATCTTTCAGGCTGTATTTAACGTTTGATTTATAGCGGAAACAAAACACCTGCAGCCACCTACATCGAGGAGATCAAAGCTGCCCTGTGGGGGTGGGTTGTATTTTGCCTCCCAGAAGAAAAATGAGACCCCCAAAAGAATGGCGCATTGAAAACACCAAATGTTTTACCGGTGGTTGGTAATGACAAGGGATGGACACAAGGGTTATTTGTAGCACTAGAGTCCTGTCGACATTTGCCAATAGGCAAACTATGTACATGAAAGTTGTAGGTTCTCCAGTAGACGGAAGGGTTGCTTCCTACAACCAAAAAATACTTCTAGACCATTTGGGGGTTTCTGGCCAGACCAAAACCAAATATACTTCTAAGGAAATGAGTAGCTTTGCATAAATACATTCCTGACATGTTACAATATGCAGCAAAAATATATATTTTTTGGAAAACGGATCAAACGGACACAGTGGGGGTGATTTACTAAGAACATACAAAATTTGGTGCAGCTCTGCATAGAAACCAATAAGCTTCCAGGTTTTTTTCCTCCAAAGCTTAATTGAACAAAGAAGTTTGAAGCCGATTGGCTACCATGCACAGCTCTGCATCAGATTTTGCACTCTCCAGTTTTAGTAAATCAACCCCATTGAAATTTCATAGTCACAGGTTGAGAGGCTGCAACAGAGGGCCGGTCTGCGTTAGGGCCCTTTCATACGGGCTGTCCGATCAGGTCCAAAAATATAAACAAAGAAAGAATTTCTCCTGCGCTTGTGAAGGGGTTGCTAGTATAGAGTGGTAGTACTTTCAAAAGGGAGGGAATTAAAAGATGATCATGCGTGTCCCGCTGCCTAAGCTAACCAGGGGTGGTCCGAAGAGAGCCAGGTAAAGGAAAGAGGTGAAAGGCGCGTGATCTGACGCTTTGACCAAATTGATAGAGTTTATTTATATACAGAAACAAATAAATGCATATAAAAAGTAGCTACGTATTCATAAAAACAGGGTTACAAAACCTTCATCAGAGCCTTGAAGAACAACAGGAGAAGTCTGTACAATATGGAAGACCAACATAAAAAGAGTGGCTAGTTGGGAGGTATATCACATTGTAAGTGATGGATTCGCCTTAGCTTTAAAGCTGTCCACATCCCAGCGCTCTAAGGAGAATCCATCACTTACCATGTGATATACCTCCCAACTAGCCACTCTTTTTATGTTGGTCTTCCATATTGTACAGACTTCTCCTGTTGTTCTTCAAGGCTCTGATGAAGAGGGAACCCCTCGAAACGCGTCAGCCACCTTCTAGCACTTGCCCTTGCATGGGCATGCCCAATTTCTAAAATTTTAATGTGTATATTTTGTAACCCTGTTTTTATGAATACGTAGCTACTTTTTATATGCATTTATTTGTTTCTGTATATAAATAAACTGTATCAATTTGATCAAAGCGTCAGATCACGTGCCTTCCACCTCTTTCCTTTACCTGTCCTATCGGGTCCGCCTGTCAGTTATGCAGGCAGACCTGATCTAGGGTTGCCACCTTTTCTTCAAGCCAAACCCGAACACTTTATTGGCACAGAGCAATTTTTTTCGTAGTATACACTATAAGATTATAAAAGACCTGGGACACCTTTGGGTGCCCCAAGGAGAGTAGTAATGCAGCGTGCTGCAGCGAACGGTGGGTGTGGCCAAACTACTCTTGCTGTAATCATCGCCTCGCCACCCAGTGATGCCAAACCTGCCCCCAAATAGCCACCCACAGCTCCCGGACGGCAACAGATGTGTGTGTCTCGGTTAACTGGGGAGCCACAGCCCGGTCTGAATAATGTGTCCAGGTTTCAGGCAGACTAAAACCTGGACACATGATTCAAAACCCGTACTTTCCAGTTGAATCCTGGACAGGTGGCAACCCTAACCTGACTGGACCCTCCATTCACCCCTATGGAGCAGCGGATACAAAACATACAAAAATGTAATTAAAATCCTACAAGGCTATTTAAAGCATCTGAATATAATAAGCAAATATGGGATTAGGACACACCATATGGCCATACAGTGTTTAAGCCCACTACTGCATCAAAGTACCCCATTTTTGTATGTGTGTGCTATAATCTTTTGTTTTGTTTGTATGGTCTTATAGCAGCACCATCTTTAATGTGATGCATAGTAAGGGTGTGCCCCCTAAGTTTTTGTCTGTTATATGGGTCCTGACCAGACCCCTTGGGATGGAGCACCCCATCATCCCCCACCAGTACTTCTAAGCAGTGTCCACCTGAGGTTATAGGAGGAGTCCTTTTAGATCTCCCATAAAGAGGAGTGTATTTCTCCCATGGATGAGAAGTGGGATCTTTCATTCTATAATTAGTGTAGGACCCACTGAAAATGGGGTACTTTGACGCAGTAGTGGGCTTAAGCACTGTATGGCCATATGGTGTGACCAAATCCCCATATTTGCTTATTATGTTCAGGTGCTTTAAATAGCCTTGAAGGTTTTTAATGACATTTTTGTATGTATACACTATAATCTTTTGTTATTTTTATTGTCGGGATGACGTGGTGCCTGGACAGACATTGGTGACATCAGCAGAGAGGGGACTTCAGCCCGCTGTCTACTGAAAACGGGTCACAGGAGTGCAAAACTAATTGCACTTCTGAGATCCACAGAAGTACAGCCAAACAAGCTTTGGCTATACTTCTCCTTAAGGCTCGATTCACATCTATGCATTTTGCTTTTGAGCGTTTTTGCAGTGCTTTTTGCGGTGCTTGCCGCTTTTTTGGACCTGCGATTTTGCTGCAATTTGCGTTTTTTTTTTTACACTGTGGTTGCTTAGCAACCAGCTATATACAGTGTAAAAAAAAAAAAAAAAAAAGCAAATCGCGGTAAAAACGCGGTACTTGCGTTTTGGATGCGGGTCCATTGACTTCTATTACATGCAAAACGCTGCATTTTGCATGAAAAACAGTCCCCGACCCTTTCCAAAAACGCAGAAGCACAAAAATGCATTGATGTGAACATGTTCCATAGGAACCCATGTTAAAAAATTTCCCTCCATTTCTGCAAAATGCATCAAAAAACGCGCTAGTGTGAATGGAGCCTTAGGCTGGGTTCACACCTAATACCGATGCGGCTCCCAGCAGGGGTCCGGTGCGACCTGGTTCACCATTTCAGGTCCGGTTTCAGCCAGGATTTTTGGCTGAATTCGGACCTGAAACAGACCAAAAGATGCACAGGACTCCTGTGCAAATTCACACCAGAGCCGTAGCGGAGATGTGTGAACCAGCTCAGAGCCAGTCAAAATCTCCTGCTATTGCGAATTGGATGCGGACATTCTGCACCAATTCGCAATAGTGTGAACCCAGCCTTAAGGACTCTAGCTAACAGATGGAAAACTGATGTAAACTTCATCCGTTTTTTCATCCGTGACTGAACTGATGAAACAAACGGTCTGCATGTATTAATGGGGCCTAAGGCCTCGTTCCCACCTATGCAGTTTGCTTTTGCAGTTTTTGCAGTGGGTTTTTGCACACGCGTTTTTTATGCTTTTTTTTTTTTCAAAGGGGAGATGTTTTTTTTGTTAGGCAGATTAAAATCTGTTTCCGCAGCATGTCCATTGAAGTTTACTGAAACAAAAACGCACTGTTGCATTTAAAAAAGTCCCTGACACTTTGCAAAAACGCAGCAGCTGAAAAACATATATATGTGAACATGTCCCATAGGAAACCCTTGTAAATGAACTGTAGTACGTTTCTGCAAAAAGTGCTAAAAATGGCACATTTTTAGTAGCAGAAGAGTAATTATGTAATTTCACTGCTTTCTTCTCCTGTCAACATGTTCCTGATGTACTGTAGCACACCTGATTGACTCTTGATACTGCCCCTCCCACTCCAATTCTGAATGCTGCTTTGCATTTGCATTTAAGAATACACCAAGAGCCCATTTAAGATTCTGTTTCATGGTAATGCTCATAACATAACATAATGCACTCAACCTGTCCGGCTATCCCCTACTCTAGCTACCTTCAGGCGATCCCTGAAAACTCATCTCTTCAGGGAAGCCTATCATGTCTCCAACTAATCTTTTACCACTTCCATCAGCTCATTCCCCACAGTTACAACCTTTTGTATCACCTCCCCCACCCTATTAGATTGTAAGCTCTTCTGAGCAGGGCCCTTTTAATCCTCTTGTATTTTATTGTATTATAACTGTATTGTCTCCCTTTTTTATATTGTAAAGCGCTGCGTAAACTGTTGGCGCTATATAAATCCTGTAATAAATAAATAAAAAAAATATTGCAGTACCCTCATTTTGAATGGCACTCCAACACACTTATGCCCCGTACACATGGTCGGAAATTCTGACGGAAAATGTCCTATCGGACCATGTTGTTGGAAAATCCGACCGTGTGTGGGCTCCATCAGACTTTTTCCGTCGGAAAAAATTTGAGAGCAGGATTTTCCGACAACAAAATCCTATCAGACTTTTTGCGATCGTGAGTCGAGAATTCCGACGGACAAAGTGCCACGCATGCTCAGATCAAATTATAAGACCAAAGCTATTGGCTACTAACGTGAACGTAGTCCCATCGTAACGGACGAACGTCATCACGTTCAGAATGATCGGATTTTGTGGTCGGATTTTCCGACGTGTACGGGGCATAAGAGGCACTGCTACAATGTACAGGAGTGCATTGCATTACACAAATAAAAAAAAAAGATGATGGACATGTTTTACCATGTAAGTGTACGTTTGTAGCACATAGTTTTTTTTGGCTTAATTAACCACTTGCCGACCGGCGCACGACGATATACGTCCCTCCTTTAGCCTGTCCGTGCCATCGGGAGCGCGCCGGGAGCGGCGCGCTCCCCGCGCCGGTCGGGACCCCCGTGAGTCCGATCGCGGTCCCCGCGGACTCGATCGCCGCGGGGACATCCGCGATCATCTCACGGGGCGGCTGAACGGGGAGATGCCGAGATAAACAGCATCTCCCCGTTCTGCCTAGCAACTAGTGACGCCGATCTCTGCTCCCTGTGATTGGAGCAGAGATCAGCATTCACTAGCTGACAGCCACGCCCCCCCACAGTAAAAAACACACCCCTAGGCCTACTTAACCCCTACACTGCCACCTTGTGGTTAACCCCCAAACTGCCAGTGTCATTTTTACAGGAATCAATGCATTTAAATAGCATTAATTGCTGTAAAAATGACAATGGTCCCAAAAATGTGTCAAAAATATCCGATGTGTCCGCCATAATGTCGCAGTCACAAAAAAAAATCGCAGATCTCCGCCATTAATAATAAAAAAAAAATTATTAATAAAAATGCTATAAAACTATCCCCTATCTTGTAAACGCTATAACTTCTGCGCAAACCGATCAATAATCGCTTATTGCGATTTTTTTTACCAAAAATATGTAGAAGAATACGTATCGGCCTAAACTGAGGAAAAAAAATGTTTTTTTATATATTTTTTTTGGGGATATTTATTATAGCAAAAAATAAAAAATAATGCATTTTTTTCAAAATTGTCGCTCTATTTTTGTTTATAGCGCAAAAAATAAAAACCGCAGGGGCGATCAAATACCACCAAAAGAAAGCTCTATTTGTGGGAAAAAAAGGACGTCAATTTTGTTTGGGATGTGATGTTTTTAATGTGTACCTATGGTCAAAATGTAAACTCATTGATTTATTTCCACATAGTATTTCAATCTTTTCTACCATACTCCTATCAATCTGAATGATTTTAAAGTATTTGTAAACTCAGTTTTTTTTTTTTTTTTTTCCAATAACAAACATTTCATACTTATCTGTGCTATGTGGTTTTGCACAGAGCACCCCGATCCCCCTCTTCTGGGGTTCCCCGCTGGCACTCCTGGCTCCTCCTCCTCTCAGTGTGAAGATCCCACAAATTTACTTCCTTGAATTCTGTGACACACATTCACTATGCCCTGTTGGTAGGCACTGCTGTGTCACACATTTCACAGAGCCTGCCCTCTGAACTACAGAGGCACTGAGAGGAGTTGTCTCAGGAGGTGGGGTCAGTGCAGGAATCATTTGTAAGTAAGGTACCATGGGATATGTAGTCCTTAGAAATGGAAATTTACCAGCAGAGGAGAAGCTGCAAAGCATGCAGGGAATATAGAAAGTTGTGGAAATAGATGGCCAGCAGACAGGCAGCACTCTCATCACAAAAGAAACAATTTTCAAGCGAGTTTATATTAGATTTAAAAAAAAAAAAATAACTATTGTTTGTATTGCTATTCAAATGCTGATGTTATAAAAATGAAAGTGTATGCTGTGACCATAGATTTTCTTTTTACATGATGCACAATATAATGCAAAATACAAAAGTCTGCTAATCTGTCCTATCCTGATATTTAAAAAATTAAATAAAATGATAGGTAAAACACAATTGGAAGAAAACATTTAAAAATGCCTTATCCGCTTGCCGACCAGCCGTCGCAGTTATACTGCGGCAGGTTGGCACGGCTGCGCAAATTGGCGTAGCTATACGTCGGATCTTTAAGACGCTATAGCGTGTCCGGCGGGCGCGATGTCCGCCTGGTACCCATGATCGCTCCTTACAGAACAAGAACGGGGATCAGTGTGTGTAAACACACAAATCCCGGGTTCTGTCAGGGGAGTAGAGACAGATCGTGTGTTCCTGCTAAGTAGGAACAATGATATGTCTCCTGCCCCAGTCAGTCCCATCCCCCCCCCCCCCCCCCACAGTTAGAAACACACCTAGGGAACACACTTTACCCCTTCATCGTCCTAGTGTTAATCCCTGCCAGTGAAATTCATACAGTAATCAGTGGCTATTTTTAGCAGCTCTGATCACTGTATAAATGTCAATGGTCCCAAAAAAAGTGTCAAGTCTTCAATCTATCCGCCACAATGTTCCAGTCCCGATAAATATCGCAGATCATTACTAGTAAAAAAAAAAGGATATATAAATTACATAAATCTATCCTCTATTTCGTAGACGCTATAACTTTCCAATCGATATATACGCTTAGTGATTTTTTTTTTAACCAAAAATATGTAGAAGAATGCATATCAGCCTAAACTGATGACATTTTTTTTTTTTTTTTTTGGGGTGGGGGGTTATTTATTATAGCAAAAAGTACAAAATAGTGTTTTTTTTTTTCAAAATTTCGCTTTTTTTTTTTGTTTATAGCGCAAAAAATAGAACCCGCAGAGGTGACCAAAAGAAAGCTCTATTTGTTGGGGAAAAAAAGGACATCAATTTTGTTTGGGTACAGCGTCGCAACGCAGTGCCGTATCGCAAAAAATGGTCAGGCGGGGCAAATCCTTCTGGGGCTGAAGTGGTTAAACCCCGACTTTTGGTATGGTCACCAAGTGAAAACGCCTAAACAAACCATCCAAAAGCTGGGTATAGTTTTTATTTTTTTTTTACAGATTTTTTTCTTCTCTAAACATGCCATTTTTTAATCTGGGGTAGGTGCTACTTAATAAGTGGACCTTGTAATTTTTATGCATGGCTTTCTTTAAAAAAAGGGAGCCAAGAGCACAATCGCAACAAATTTCAATGCAGAGGGGAGCAGCGCCCCCTGGTGCCACTACACAATTATCGTCACGACAGGCATGAACACCGTGTGCACTTAAAGATCAACAAGCGCTGTGAAAAATATTTCAGAGTAATCCGCCATCTGGGTGGGCTTCCGCCCTAAACACCGTATATTCACAGCTGCGCTAAGCGAGTTGAACATACAACACACACAAGTCAGAGAGAGTGCTGAGAGCAAATTACCTGTCATTCTCAGATTTTTATTTTAAATTCTTTGACTGCTGCTACAAATAACAGATTATTAGAATGTCCATTTTTCAAGGATGGGAGGTCACCCAGCTTGTTCTTATACAAAGTCACAACTAAATTTTAAATCCTGTGTAACAGGAAAAAAAAAAAAAGTTACTTGCTCCTTGCAAGTTTGAGTAGTTTAAAAAAATAATAATAAAAAAAAAAAAAAAAGTACACCAATATCCTTGGTCATCTATGTCAACTTAAGGACCCATAAGTTCTTTATATATATATATATATATATATATATATATATATATATATATATATATAAAGACTACGCAAACCCCCTCTACATAGGACTACCTAAATACCAGATCGCACGCCTACAAGCCATCAAAAACACAGCAGCAAGACTAGTTATGGGGAAAAAAAAAACTGGGAATCCATCTCCCCATCCCTGATGACTCTACATTGGCTAACGGTAATAGATAGGATCACATTCAAGACCCTCTGCATCACCCACAAATGCACACAAGGAAACGCCCCTCAATACCTATGCGAGAAAATAAAACACTACACACCCAATCGCAACCTTCGATCAACTAACCAAAATCGCTTCCTCATCCCCAAGTCCCATTACAAATCAAAGGGAGAACGGAGATTCGCAGTCCAAGGACCATGGAACGGCTATGGAACGCTCTACCCACGAATATCCGCATGGAAGAAAACCATCGGGCCTTCAGAAAAAAAACTCAAGACCCACCTTTTCTAAGAAGCAGGACAACACAGGACAGACCAATCGCCTTGAGGCGATTCAGTTCACATTTGCGTGTATATATTTGTCTTCCCTGGTTCCTTTCCCTTCTTATGAACATGCCAATTAATATATATAATCATATATTAAATTGCCAGATTGCTATACATAGCTTCCTGAAAACAGCACCCTGCCTCCGTAGTCCTCCCAAGAGCCCTCAGCCCCGATACAGGCAGTGAGGGCTGGCTCCTGGGTGGAGTTATGTAAATATCAAAATACCTTGATAGGTGGCAGTCTGACACTGACACTTTGTGGGGACCCGTGACACTAATACAGTGATCCGTGCTAAAAATATGCACTGTCACTGTACTAATGACACTGGCAGGGAAGGGGTTAAACATCAGGGCGATCAAAGGGTTAAATGTGTGCCTAACACCAGTGTTTGTGTGTGTGTACTGTGAGGTGCGTTTAGCATGCCCCCTACCCAGAAATGCAGAATTACATATATACACGTAATTCTGCGCAGAGCAGACACCCTGTAGCAGTAAAGCTACATCTCTTCAAATTGAGGAATATCCCCTATTATAGTTGTCACCTCTAAAAAATATCCTCACTGGACAGGGCCAGGATGCTATTTACATCAGTGTCAGGTAGACACACGTTTTAAATAAAAGCCTTGTTTGTAATGATCTTTCAGTATGGAAGCTTCCTTTTTTCTTTCCTCATCCTATGTATGATGGTGGGTTTGTGAGATTGATCTCAGACAGTTGTCACCTGTACAAAATGTCATCACTGGATGATTTCCAATAGATCTGTTTTAGTGACAACTTTTAGGCCTCATATGGGTGTACCTATGCCTACACCCATGTTTACCTGCATGGGATGCACAGGTCTTCTGTGCGTTGGCATGCCGGCAGTCTCATTCATGTCAGTTGGGATTGCAAACATACAGTAGACACATCTTATCTTTTCCACCAACATTGGAAACAGTGGGTGGTTGGGGATGGTGCTGAGACATGGGAAACAGGGTTTAGGTGGAGTAGAGTAGAGCCTAGACCAGTGATGGCAAACCTTCACACCCCAGATATTTTGGAACTACATTTCCCATAATGCTCATGCACTCTGCAGGGTAGTTGAGCATCATAGGAAGTGTAGTTCCAAAACATCTGGGGTGCCAAGGTTCACCATCACTGCCCTAGACACATTTTTTTTATATATATATATATATATATATATATATATATATATATATATATATATATATAATAATATAAATAAAAAAATGGATGTAAGGCTATACACCTTGTATTTTTATATTTATTATAGGTTTGTAACTATACATAAATTGCAGCACATGTGAAACCTTCCTGGTTTCTTATGGTTGCTTTTTTCCTTTTTTTTGTTGATTTCAGGAATACTACCTGGGTCTTTGATTGTCTTGCAGGTGTATTGTTGTTATGGCCTTTTTTTTTTTTTTTTCATATTGGATAAAAAGAATTAACAGCAAACAGACACAGCCGCTGCTTTCAATTTGACATATGTGTGGGCGCAGGTCCCCAAAAATAGACAGTGTGCGCTCGGGGACCCACACCTGCACAGATGTCAAATTAGGAGCAGCAGTCTGTGTGCAACAACACACAAGAGGATTAGCATGGTTTTTCACATCTGTACAAGTGTTTTTTTTTTTTTTTGTGCAACAATACATACTGTATACATTTAGAAAGCAGTCACATTGGCACGTGACCCTTTACTTTTTGGAAATATCCCATGAAATAAGGCCCCTTTCACACAGGCTGTCCGATCAGGTCCGCCTGTCAGTTTTTCAGGCGGACCCGATCGGACGCTCTATTCACTCCTATTGATGGTGACATGTCCGCTGACACCTACTGCCATCTGAGCCGAGCCCGTCTTCCAAATCCAGAAGAATGGTGGTCCTATTTTCCATCTGTCTGGCAGATCTGATGAAAATGAACAGGTGGTTCGTTTCCATCCGATTTCCCCATAGAGGAGTGGGACTGTCAGTCTCCACTCTGCACAGTGAGCAGAGACGAACCCGTCATCCACCTGCTCAGTGGGGGATCAGCAGAGCATTCCCCCCCCCCCCCCCCCACTAAGCAAGCAGTTTGTCAAACTGATCCGTCCCGGCCTTAAAGAGTCAATTCCTCAAAGTAAAATGTCAAATGTGAGGCAAATACCACACCTTTGTTAAAATGTGAGATAAATCTTGCAAAACAAAAAAGGAGATAAATAATTAAAGTCAATTCACTAAAGAACACACATTCGTTATTTATCACCTGCCAGTAAGAAGTTGGGATTTTAGCAAAGTACAAAAAAACAATGAGGGGAACTCTGCACTGGCCAGTAAAATAAAAAGTATACAATGTATCAGTGTGGAAATGTTTTGCCTTGAGCTCAGGAATGAAAATAAATTGTAACATTTCACTAGAGGGAGTTGTTCTTTGAATGAAAGCACACAGGAATGTTTTCAGTTTCATAGTATTTCTGTGTGCATTTATTTCTACCTCTGGTGCAGTGTTGGCATGTAAAAAAAAAAAAAAAGAAAAATTGTGAAAGAATTTAAGTGATAAATATCGCGATGCATAAATATTTAAGGCACACAGTAAATAATGCACTTTTTCTGTGAATTGACTACTTTTGAGATAAATACAGCATAGGTTATTTTAACTCAAAAATCCATGCAGTATTTATCATTTAGTGAATTGACCCCTCCCCCAGTGAGTAGAAAAACCTTCCCAGAAACCCGCTGCCGAGTTAGAGCTCTACAATTAGCAGGGAGTATGAGCTTTGCTGATTGCAGTGTCATAAAGGTCTGATTTAGCAGGGCTTGGGGGATTTAAGTGCACACACTTACCTGTAACCCCCCCCCCCACCACCACCTGTGCAGCCTGCCACCTCTTCTGCAAAATTCCCCTGGGACAGCCAGTACTCCAACACATTTGTGTACTGTGGGTCCCACATCAATGGGAAAATACCCCACTCATCTTCCCTTTACACCCTATTGCTTCATTCACTGCCATGCAGAACCCTTGACTCCCAACAGCCTACCCACATACTGTGCATAGGAAAATGGCTCTTGGGAGATGTAGTTCTGTGGGCATGCATAGGTCAGTAGCAACTGCCTTCCCAGCAGCTACTTCTGTAAGAGATTTCTCAACTACTCTACTTTGGATTACAATATCAGTCTCCTAGGATCAAGGAATTGAATTGAATTTACTAAAACTGGTGCAATCAGAATCTGGTGCAGCTGTGTAGTGTAGCCAATCAGCTTCAAACTTTAGCTTGCTCAATTAAGCTTTGACAATAAAACCTGGAAGCTGATTGGTTTCTATGCAGCGCTGCACCAGATTGTGCATGCTCCAGTTTTAGTAAATCACCCCCAATGGTACATAAAGCATACATTTTAGTTGATACCTTTCAAACCACTGAACAGAATACCACAGATAGAGACTGATGTCTAAAATCACTTTTGTAAATGTCATGTCTCACTTTGCATCAATATGGAGTACTTTTTTCAAATAGCACTGTAGTCACTGAAAATGTTGTTTTATTCCCAGCTTTCCATGGCACACTCTCTGAGGTTTGCAAGACTGGTGGCCACTATACCCTCTCCTTCCTGGGATCACCCATCTCATTTTAGCTACAAGAACTAGAAAAAAAAAATAAAAAAATAAAAAAAGACTGATGGTCTTTGTTGTGT
Organism: Lithobates sylvaticus; assembly: GCA_028564925.1. NCBI lineage: Eukaryota > Metazoa > Chordata > Amphibia > Anura > Ranidae > Lithobates > Lithobates sylvaticus. Next base: position 157,049,001 of record CM053029.1, on the reverse strand, counting down.
TTGAGGTAGGGAGGTTTAAAGTAAGTTTTCAGAGCATCCAGGAGTTCAGCTTTAAAATATAAAAAACATAACCATGCATGGAGATTTTTCAGTTCTTTCCTCAGATTGTTGTAGCAAATCACACATTATCCAACAATGACAACCCACACCAAATACAGCGTATATATAAAAACACCGGATATGTTTATTATAACAAAAGTCCTGATCATTTACAGAGGAGGGTCTGGCTGCAAAATCTCTGAGCAGTGGTTGGAGGAAATGTTGTGTGCGTGGTTCTCCTAGCAAAGAGAAAAAAAAAACAATTACGTTTAATTCTTGCTGAAGGGAAAAAGACAGAAAGCAGGTCTGGGCATTAGATAGCTTCAGGATATCAATGTTTTCTAAATGTCAGCTGGAGATCCTGCCAGTAATAGCACTTCCTGTTTCAGGCTAACAACGGTATGCCACGGCCTTGCATATCTTACATTGCATCAATACCGAGTGCTTTTTTTCAAATAGTGCTGCAGCCACTAAATAATCAGGTTCCTATTCTCTGCTTTTCATGGCTCACCATCTTTGATTTTCTGTTTGTAAGACAGGAGCTCTCCTTCCCCAGGGCCATATGGAAAAGAGTGTACACAGCAGGCTGACAATACTGCTGCTATTCAAGAGGCAATAGCTTAGCGTTGTCAGCCTGCAATAGGAAGTGCCGTTACTGGAAGGATTTCCAGGTAAAAAAACGTTTCCGCAAAATTTACAATTTAATTAGATAATCTCTACGCAGTGAGACATGTTGCAAACACTTAAAAATACATTTTTGATATACATTTTAAAGAGAACCTACCATGACAAATGAAAGGTCAGTTTTTTTGACTGCTGCCTTCTCCTATCAACAAAAATGGCTTGTTGATAGGCAAAGTCACCTGGAAGTTCGGCGCCCCCCCTCCTCCTTCCCCCCCGTTGCTGGGCCATTCACAAAGCGCAACGCACTTTGCGCATTAACAGTGGGGAGCCGCAAGGCTTCACTGCTGTTTTCCCTTACAAGAAATAGCAGCAGCAGCACCCAAGAGCCGATGGAAAAAAAAAAAAAAAGTGGGGTAAAGACACCACTGGATTCCAGGACAGGTAAGTGTCCTAATATTAAAAGTATTTACAGTATTGGTAGCTGCTGACTTAAAAATGTTTAAGATGGAGCCTGTAGCTCACACACGTCAGTCCCGCACGCACACAAACAGCAATAGTCGCACACATGTGAGGTATTACTGTGAAATTCAGATTGAGAGCAGTAATTCTAGCTCCAGACCTCCCGTGTAAATCTAAAGTGGTAACCTGTAAAGCGTCGCCTAGGGATAGTAAAGTTTACATTTTTGTAAGCACAATTTTAAAGCATGACAGGTTTGGTATCTATTTCATTCGGCGTAACATCATCTTTTATATTTTACCAAAACATTGGGTTATGTTTTTTTTTTTTGCAAAAAAATAAAAAAAAAAAAAAAAAAAAGAACACTATGCAACCTAAAAAATTGCAAATCCCACCCTTTTTCTTTCTAGGGCCTCTTGCTTTTTAGCATAAAAAAATACAGATTTTCACAAGTTAACAAATGTGCCAAAAAACGCCCGTCTTTAAAATATGCCAACAGTAAATCAAAAGATGTGACCTCATCACTGTCCAGGTAAAAGTATCATTGATATTTTAGCAGCAAGTGGCTTTGCCCTAACATCAAAGGCTGGATAATCTATTTTTCATGTGGGGTCATAAGGTCTGAACTCACTTCAATGGGTCGATAAGCTCCCAGCCTAAAACGGCAGCATACAAGGTCCACAAAGAACTCGGCCAACCCATGGATCATACCTGCAACCAAGGAGAAGAATCAGTGAGTGAAAGTGACAATATCATTAATGCAAATCCACCCACATTTTTTTTCTGTTATGCCACTTGATATTGGCCTTCCGCAATCCATTACAGACAAGCTTAGACTGGGAACGAGAGACATAGGACAAGGAGCCAATCAGGTGTGCTGCAGTTCAAGAAGCATACCGATAGGAATTAAAGAGCAGAGTGACAAAAATAGCCTCCATTCTGCTGCTTCTACTTTCTTTAGCCAGGTACCAACCTGATTTTTTATCCGCTGCAGTAAACACCCACAGGTTCCTGCCCCACCCTCTGACTGGACAGTAATAGAAGCCGCACGCAGATGAGCTCATGTCTGTCACTGTGCCCTCTCGCCCTATCTGCCCCTTGAACTGCAAAACCCGATTGGCTCCTTGTGCCGTTTCGCCTTCCTGTAAAGGGACTGTGAGAGACTGATACTTAGATTCAGGTAGTCACATTGCTTGCATTAAAATACATTTAAAATTACTACTTCATACAGCACTGCATTAATTTGTGTCTCTCTGGAAATTAGACTATAAATTACATTTTCAAAATGCAACCTCAAACTTGCCTGTGGTGGTGAATATGCCGCCAACGATGCCGCAGAGTTGCACAAGGAACTTCCACAGTGGCATGTGGTCTTCTGTGACTGTCACCATCAAGGAACTGATGTCATACTTCATGAATATACCAGAAACGCCGTGGCTACCCGTAGCATGATTGATCGCACGCTCCTGTAGGGGAAGACACAGACAACAGAGTGTCAGCAAGTCTGTAATTGGTGTGCACAACATATGTTACCAAATAAAATAGAGGAAAGGTAATTCTGCTATCCATGGTGACCAATTAAATTCTTCCTTTTATGTTTTACCCTTCAACAACTTCAAGCAATTAATTCCACCCCACCAGGGACCACCTTCACTTTAGCAGACCTTGCTTTACAAATGGCATCAGGGCCTTTTTTCCTGGTTTGGAAGATGTAACATCATTAAAATGTCAATCTCACCCAAATTTTCATGTCCCTTTAAGCAATGCCAATTCATATACCCTCAAAATTCTCAAACAAATTAACGCCCTGCTAGTTCATTTTATTTGGGCCCACAAAAGACCTAGGCTACGACAACGACTCTTGACTCTGCCCAAATACCACGGTGGCATGGCGGTACCTGATATACAGAAATATTACCAGGCAGCCCATATGGGGAGACTTATTGACTGGTGTAGACACTTGAACTATGGCCACAGATCGAGCAATCCCAAAGCACAGTAACCATTGAGTTGGGCAGCCTGGTGCTTGCAGACCTTTCTCCCAACCTTAAAATGCATCCTACCCTGGGACCCACATGGAGTATCTGCTCCTGGACATGCTCTACTACCTCGTTATCTGTCCACTCCCCCTTTACCCTATTGTGGGGAATCCTCGCTTCTCTCCTGGACTGCAAGGGGGTCCATTTTGTGCACTTTTAGACTTGCAATGTTACCAAGCCTGGCATTTTCTGGGATCCACACATTGGCCCTCATCAGCATTGACTTCAGCGAGCGGCCGCTATCATCTAGACTTCTGGAGTGCCTTACAGCTCCGACACTTTTTGAACTCCCTTCTGCCTCCAGACAGTTTCCAACGACAGTTGACCCCCTTTGAACAGCTGTGTGAGGAGACGGGTCCCCTCCCCCACTCACTCCACATTGCCATTCCTCCTGCCCTCTACAGGGAAGTGATTCTTAAAGCGGGACTGTACTGAAAAAAAATTTTTTTTAAAAGCCAGCAGCTACAAATACTGCAGCTGCTGACTTTTAAAAAATGCACTCTTACCTGTTCCAGGGTCCAGCGGTGTCGGCAGCAGAGGCCGATCGATCGCTCGGCTCCCTGCTGTAGCCGGCGCCATTCTCGGTGAGGGAATCAGGAAGTGGCTTCACTTCCCGATTCCCTACTGCGCATGCGCGAGTCGCGCGGCGCAATGAGACTCTTCAGCGCTGTCTGCCGGGACACGTGTGTGTCCCAGCAGACAGCGCGCCGGGACAGGAAGTGACGTAAACTCCCGTGGAAGTTTATGCCCGGAAGTGGGTGCAGATACCTGTCTTAGACAGGTATCTGCACCCCCCTCCCCCCTGAAAGGTGCCAAATGTGACACCGGAGGGGGGGAGGGTTTCGAAAAGCGGGAGTTCCACTTTAGGGTGGAATCCCCCTTTAATAGCTGCAGCGGCAGGAGGAGAGGAGTCCACTCAGGCTGCTGGGTGCAGCTGCGGAGCGGGCTAGACTATCACTTGGCCTGTGTCCAGACCGCGGGCCGCCATTTAGTGACGCCTGCTCTAGAGAATGTATTAGTCTCTAGGATGTCTTATTTTGTAATTTAAAGCTTGGTCTACTAAACCAACTTGTAAGACGGCCTTATACACATGCTTTTTGACAGCGAATGCCAATATGGGAAACTCCTTGATAAATTCAGGAAAGGTTTCCTTAAAACTGTCCCAGAGGGGACCAATGTCCAATTTTCATGCCGCTTTAAAACTTGGGTGATCAGATACCCTGCTCCCAAAATCATTATGGTGCCTTCTAAGCGGCCCTGTGAATATGCAGTCAGGGAGTGCCCTGGTTCCACCCCCATCAAGCCCATTACAGCTGCCTTCAAACTTTGGAGCATGCAGCTAAGCTTATACAACAACAGGATGCAGTCCTATCAATAAGCCAAATAGGACATTTTGAAACATGGTATTCTAGGTCTATTTATAAACAATTGCAGATTTTTCTCTTTTTTTTATACTTTAGCACCTTTTTACTACAGAAATAAGTGAAGTGCATCTGAATGGTGGACATGTAAACTTTTTACTTCTTTGATTCTACTGCATTAAAATCCTAACTGAAGAACAATTTATTTTGCAGACTCACCCTTTCTGTCACCGAGAACTGGTGGGTGTCTCCGTAAACTTTGCGGGTGTGCAGTTTGGTTGGGACGATGGTGATGAAATACTGGTACATTTGATTACCTGCAAAAAAACTAAAATATTTAGGAATTCCAATCGCAGACATCATTTCTCCAGTGCAGGGTAGACTACTGAAGTAAAGTGAAAAGATGCACCACTGCCAAATTGCCCATTTTCAATGAACACATTTCACTCCAGGAGGAGCTTAACCTTACTCCCTTACTTAAAGCCACATCTCCAGCCAGGGGTGCCAAGGCTACAGGGGACATGTCCTCGTTACAAATACATAAACCAAAAGTGAAAAAGGCTGCACCACCAGTCACATTCAGTGTGTACCTGGAGCGAGAAAGGGGCACCCATGGCTGGTGGTAAAGCTTTGGCACCCGTGGCTAGTGGTGAGGCTTTAAGGCTACCTTGAGTAGTTCCCCTTACTACTGAATCTTAGACTACTGGAGGTTACTCTTGTTTGGCTGGTAGGGTCAGCTCTGGTATTAGTCCTTTGTGCCACCTTTCATAGGGGCCAGTGAAAAAAAAAAAAAAAAAACCACATGATCAGAAAGCAACACTTTTCCAGCTGCTTACCGCTGCATGCTAGTAATCCAAATACCCATGTTACTCCATCGATCTTACAGCTAGTGACAGCTGAAAAGCATCAGGATCACTAGAGAGGGCAGAGAAAGGACTTTCTTTCTGACAAGGGACAGTATGCCGAATTTAAGGAGTGATATTATAGTAACAAGTGGATAGTTTTGCTGCCCTGTTTAGTGTGACAGTCACTAGTGAATTTTGCAAGATTCACAAGTGTGAGATGGGCCTTAGGATACAACTTTTCATTTTTAACTCCTACGCAGGAGTGTTCTGTTTAGATGTGTGCCTGCACCATCTAGTGGCCTTTATTAGGTAATGCAGTGCTTGGTCCTGACAACAGACACCAAGTCTCCCAGGACTGAGCGTCACTAACATAATGACGCGTGAGTGCAGCTCAGTCCTGGAGCACTCTGAGTGCATCCTATGTGATAAAGTGACCCCTGGGGGTAGGCGTGGGCTGAGCTCACAGGAAACGGGCAGAATGACCGTCATTCTGTCCGAAGAGGATTGCTGGTGTTGGAAAAAAAAAAAAAAAAAGGAAGCCAGAGACATTGCTGTGGGTTTTTCTTTAAATACAGTTCATATTCTGGAATTGTTGCATACTTCTTTTATTGCTCAATGAGTGAAATAAAAATGTTGTGGTACAGCAGATGACAAAATATTCTTTATTAAATAGAAAGATCCACTTACTTTCTTCTGCAATTTTTTCTGTACCATCCAGGGGGTTTATAATTCCCGGCATGAGTTCACCAAAGGACATGTGGTCAATACGATGAGAGAAGTTGTAGCCTAAATTAGGGAAGGGACACAAGCAATCAGCAGATCTAGTTTTCACATTAAAAGTGCACCTGTCAGAGAAATTCAGGGACCGATGTTGACCACAATAGTTGACTCCTCCATTGGCTGGTTGTCATATTTTGGCTTTAATAGTCAATATTTTGAGCCAGCAAGAATAGAAATAAGGAATTAAAAATTCTCTCTGAATTTCTGTTACTGCATTTTCGTTCCAGGCTTGCGCCTCAGAAGTATAGAAGCCAGAGGCAGACAGATAACCAATATTTTCAAGAGACCAGAAATGGCACCCCAGATATTTAGATTTGGACCTCTGTTCTGACACAGTGCACAGAAATATGGGTCTCCAGCAGTCCAACATATCTCCTAAAATACTCCAATCAGCAATGCTGTTCAGGAAACATGAGGATTTATCATTTTCTATTTTTGTAATAAAATTTGTCTGTTAAAACGATAGATGCATAAGAGTCAGGTACATTTTTTTTTCCCTTTATAAAACAATTTGAAACTCTGTGGAAGCCCTATGAAAGCAGATATTTAGACAGTAGTGGTGTCTTGAAGCTTTCTACTATGGGCTCCGGATTTGTCATTTTTTGGCTAACCTTGAAAAAGGTGTAGGGCTTAGAGGTCTGTTCACCAGTTTGGTTGTTATTCTTAAAATTTTAAACACTAAGAGAACCAAGGGAATAAGAGATCATACTTACTGTCATGGCTCACAAGAGCTGCCAGGTGGGCATGGCCCCTAGGATGTGGGATTGCTCTGCAGATAGATAAAAAAAGTAATGAGGTGTTCAAAAAGAACTGGCCAAGCACTGACAACAGAATAGAACACACAGGACAGACCTAACCTGCGTGTTGGGTCTTCACTTGTCTGCATTAAGCCCAACATTTGTGTGTTTGTTCTTTTGTTTATCTGACAGGAAATCGGTATATGGACTGCATGTTTACATTGACACAAAGTCAAAAGGGCAAAAAATAAAATCAGTCTATGAATTAGCAACGCTAACCAGAAAACACTGCAGCTGTGCTAATCTCATCAGAAAGTTTACTGCATTTAGGCTGCGTTCACACTGGTACGACACGACAGTCGTACCACTTTGGAGCAGACTTAGCCCTGCGACTTGAAGTCAATGAACAGGGATCAGACTTTAAACCCCGATAATACCAGGCACGGTCTGGTATGAATCCTTGGGGGGAACTCCACGCACAATGTAAAAAAAAAAAAAAAAAAAAAAAAAAAAACCTGCATGGGTTCCCCTCCAAGAGCATACCAGGCCCTTCGGTCTGGTATGGGTTTTAAGGGGAACCCCCATGCCGATAAAACAGCGTGGGGTCCCCTCCCCCAAAATCCATACAAGACCCTTATCAGAGTACACAGCCTGGCAGGTCAGGAAAGGGGGTGGAGACGAGTGAGCGCAACATGCCAATATAAGTAGTGGCACACCGCACACCCAGCATTAGAGCGGCAGAGAGCGTCCAGTCAACACTGTCAGAAGAACAGAGGGAGAAGACAGCGGAGAAGACCCAGCAGAGGCAGAAGACAGCGGACAGAGTGAGAAGAACCGGAGAGGGCTAGAAGACAGAGGAGAGGGGAGAAGAACCCACAGACGCAGAAGAGACGGAGCTGCCTTAATAAAATTACTTTAAAAACATGTGTAATGTGTTTTATTTTGGACACTTCAGGTGAATGGGTAGGGGTACAATGTACCCCATACTCAGTCACATAGGGTGGGGGGCCGGAATCTGGGCCCCCCTTCTTAAAGGGGGCTTCCAGTTTCCGATAAGCCCCCCGCCCGCAGACCCCGACAACCAACGGGCCAGGGATGTCGGGAAAAGGCCCTCATCAACATGGGGACAAGGTGCTTTGGGGTGGAGGGGGGGGCACAGAGCCCCCCCTACCCCAAAGCACCCAACCCCCCATGTTGAGGGCATGTGGCCTGGTATAGTTCAGGAAAAGGGGGGGGGGGAAATCGCTCATCCCTGCCCCCTTTCCTGACCTGCCATGCTGTGTGCTCAGATAAGGGTCTGGTATGGATTTTGGGGGGGGGGGGGGGGGCCCTGTGCCGTGTTTTTGGTGTGGGTGTTCCCCTTAAAATCCATACTAGACTGAAGGTCCTGGTATGCTCTTGGAGGTGGAACCCATGCCTATTTTTTTTTATTTGACGTGGGAGTTCCCCTTCAAGATCAAAGCACAAGTCGCATTCCAAAGTCGGAACAGTCAAGACGGCGATCCGACTACAGTAATATTCAATGGGCTGTAGTATCAAAGTCGGACCAAAGTAGTGCAGGGAGAATTTTCAAAGTCGGACCGACTTGTGTCGGACCAGTTAAGACAACTCCCATAGGGAAACATTGATTTTTCACACGTCATGAGCTCCCAATGTCAGAGCGGTTGTCGCTAAATTATCTGCTGCAGCTGTGCAGGGGATACTAGGTTGTACAATATTCCTGGAGTACTTGACCTATACATTCACACAACTCAGCAACTGGTTTCTCATGCCACCAGTTTTGTGCAGTAAAAATTCACTGGCGCATTAGAGCAATACCTATAGGAAAACAGAAGCCCCAATTCCATGGGACCGCTCCATTAATGCATTTTAGGATTAAATTGTGACCACATGCCAACAATGAATATTCTCCATTAACCCTCTGCACACTGTCATAGACTCTCAGATACGTCTAGCAATACATGCTGGTTAACTGAGTAAATGATCCATCTCTGACCAGTAGCTACTCTGCTGTGCAAATGCAAAATACTTACTTATTGCATACTTTAATGGAAATATAGGGGTTGATTTACTAAAACTGGAGAGTGCAAAATCTGGTGCAGCTGTGCATAGAAACCAATAAGCTTCTAGTTTTTTTTTTGTCAAAGCTTAAGGGCTCTTTCACACGGGGCGGATCAGTGCAGATCCGCCCCGTGGATAGCCGCTTGCTCAGCGGGGATCGCCGGAGCGATCTCCGCTGAGCAGGAAGATGACAGGTCCATCTCTGCACTCTGTGCAGGGACGGACCTGTCAGAGCGCCGCTCTCCCCTATGGGAGATCGGGTGACGACGGACCGTAGAGTCCGTCGTCATCCGATCCGCTCTGCAGACGGATGAAAAAATTGGGTTTTCCTCCGTCTGCAGAAACGGAGCATAGCGGGCACGGACGAGAGCGGGCATCCGCTGACACCAGCTATCCCATAGGGATACATGTATGTCCGTTTTTCATCCGAAAACGGAAGGATGAAAAACGGACATACAGTCCGTCTGTGTGAAAGAGCCCTTATAGAACAAGCTGAAGTTAGACACCGATTGGCTACCATACACAGCTGCACCAGATTTTGCACCCTCCAGAATTAAAAGCTGCCTGCTGGTGGTAACATTTCTTAGAAAGGCCAAATGACTGCCACAGAAGAAACCTATAAGCAATGTTTATTTATGAAATAAAGATTTTTTTTAAATACTTTTTTAAAAGTTAAGGAATTGAAAAAAAAAGATACAAGATAGACATTTATAAGCTTGTTTGGGCACGCCACTTTCTTGCGACATCAGCAAATGAAAGTGTGAAATAGGAAAATGCAAATCCATCTTATCCATTGGGAACCAATCCTAGTCTACTCGGTACTACTAGGTAAGCGGGATCATTGCTGTATATAGGACAGGCATTGATACACATTTTGAGTAACAAAAATAATAATCCCTCCATCACTTCCCTTTGGCCTCTGGTGACATGCAACACAGATAGACATACTTGCCCACAGTGATATGGAAATTTCCAGCCACTTTATTAATTTCCAGGTGCCCATGGATCCGGCAGGCGCTCAGCGGCTCTGTAGGTGGGTGTTCCCTGCAAACACAGGTAAATGGTTAGTTTGGATGTTTGGCCTCACGTATAAATGGTCCAACCAGACATGGCGCAGTACTCTCCCACCGACCAATTGGCTTCTCTTTTTCTTTCTGCTAGAAGGGAGACTGTTCTTCAGTCAGCAGTACGTTCGGTTTTAAAAAAATGTATGAATGTTAAAAAAAAAAAAAAAATTCCTGCCAGTCAGGACCCTGCACATTCCTCCATGCTTTTCCTTGTAACTGTCTCCGTCAGACCAGCCACAACCTTTCTCTGTTCTGCCACCTCTAGCAGCAGAACCCACCCCCCTCCCGGTTGATGTTTAGAAACTCTGCTGTATGGGGCTTGGACACTTGCCCTGCTGTAGGGGAGAAATCAGTTTTTACTGTATATGGGCACAGTCAGGACCCTGCACATTCTTCCATGTTTTTACACTGCCTCTGTTTCTGCAACACAATACATCCTCTTCATGCTGCTCTGTCAACTCCAGCATCAGAACCCTGACTTAATGATTGAAATACCCTGTTGTGGCGTGTGGACACCTGCCTTATAGGGGTCATATACCTACCCTGCTCTTCTTCTGGGCTTTACACTACCTCCATTTCCACCAGCCAAGACACTAACTTCCTCCTGGACACATTGGGTTTGATTTATTAAAACCAGAGAGTGCAACATCTGGTGCAACTATGCATGGTAGCCAATCAGCTTCTATCTTCAGCTTGTTCAATTAAGCTTTGACAAAAAAACCTGGAAGCCGATTGGTTACCTTGCACAGCTGTAGATTTTGCACTTTGCAGTGTAAGGCTCCATTCACACTAGCGCGTTTTTTGATGCATTTTGCAGAAATGCAGGGAAATTTTTTAACATGGGTTCCTATGGAACCTGTTCACATCAATGCATTTTTGTGCCTCTGCATTTTTGGAAAGGGTCGTGGACTTTTTTCCATGCAAAATACAGCGTTTTGCATGTAATAGAAGTCAATGGACCCGCATCCAAAACGCAAGTACCACGCGACTTGCGTTTTTTTTTTTTAATTATTTATTTATTTATTTATTTATTTTTACACTGTCCGCCCTGTCAGATCTCCGCTCTCCTCTATGGAGGATCGGATGAACACGGACCGTCTGTCCGTGTTCATCCGATCCGCTCTGCAGACGGATGGAATAAAAGGGTTTTCCTCCGTCTGCAGAATCGGACAATTGCGGAGGCGGACGATATCGGGTGTCAGCGGATGCTCATCAGCTGACACCCACTATCCCATAGGCATGCATGCATGTCCGTATTTCATCCGAAAACAGATGGATGACATACGGTCCGCATGTGTGAAAGGGGCCTTAGAAAATCAACACCATTACATCCCTCCAGCAGCAGAACCCTGGTTTAGACATCCTGCTGTAGGTCAGACACCTATCCTTCACTTCCTCTGGGCTTTAAACCTGCCTTACTGTAGGTGAAAAAACTTTGCACTGACACCCCAGTTGTGGAACCCCTTGGGGATCTTTCGCAGAACACTGATTGAGAAACTTAGCTGGGGGGGGGGGGGGGGGTCAAACCCCTGTCCTGTTGGCGATTGCACACATGCCAGGTCGTGCAACAGCCCTATAGGGGAGGGTCAGACACTTGTCCTGCATGGTGTTCCCCCACTTCCTGGCAGCTTTCTCTGCTACATCTGAGGACAAGAGGTGTCACTTTTCTCACTGGGTACAAGCACAGTCAGGCCTCTGAAGATCTTCCAGGTTTTACAATGCCTCCATTTCTGCCAGCTCAGCCACCACCCTCTTTACAGACACTGCAACCTTTCCTTATCCTGCTTGGTCACCTGCAGCAGCAGGACCCCTGTTGAGAAACCCTGCTATAGACTATAGTTCAGAATGATAGCCAGGAGCTAGCATTTTTTTGTCAACAATGGCAACCTACATAGTTCTTCCCTGACAGACCTGCTCCAAGATAAAATGGTTAGAAAGGATGGGTTTCGGATGCCAATTTGGATGAGTTTTTCTCTCACCTGGGAGGAAGGGCGGTGACCGAGCTCTTCATAGCACTTTTAAAGAGAAGATCCTGCAGTGAGATTTCATCTTGTAATCGGTTCTGGATCTGCTGCAGCATCCTGCATACACAGACAGGGGATCTTAATGAGACATCACTCAGCAGCCCCTCATACATCTCGCCTCAGTCCTTCCCCATACACATCCTGCAGTTTTTACAGATCCTCAACTCCCACAGCAACCCAAACTTCTGAAATTTCTCCCTTTACTCTCCACCCCCATACTTCCCTCCTGCAGTCCCCTCTATACCATATCCCCCTACTTTCCTCCATAGCCTCTCCCAATACTTCTCTCTTCATGAAGCCCTTCCCTACACTCCCCTAACTATACCATCCCCCTTGCACCCCGCTTCATATTCAACCCCCTGTATACCCAACACCCCCCCCCCCCACACACACACACACACACACACCCAACTATAGCCCTTCCTGTTAGCACCATATTCCCCCAGTACTCTTCCCCCTCCAGCTCCTATCTCACCTTTGCCACTGCCGCTGCTGAGGGGTCAGGTCAAAGAGCACCTGGGAAATGAGGTTTACAAAGAGCGGTTGAGTTTTATTGGTCTTTGTGAGAGAAAAAAAAAGTGATCACGTGCATTTATAGTTTCAGATTGAGAATTATAATTAATTTAAAGGATTGTATACTTCTCCTCTATAGGAGATTAGATAGTACAGTCACTAGCAATGTTAAATAACTAAAAGGTCATGATAAAATTAGTCACACAGAGATTCTATTGTTTTCAGTTTTGGTAGACTATGCTTGTACTAAAAACAGACTGCTTGTCCTGTGAGCCCAAAACAAAATGTCAACACTGAGCAGAAATACTGCCTACATTATGTATTTTATGAGACACAGCCCCATTGGTGACCTAACTTTTCACTGGTTTTGTTAAGTGATGTAGCACGGTCACCTCTCTGCCTTGTGGACAGTGAAGGAGCAGCAGAAGACTGGCAAGATGATCATTCTCCTCGTGTCAGCTAGCTTCCTGCCAGAACTTGTGCATGCAGGAAAGCCTGATTGGCTATGATTGCTGGCCCTCCCTCTCAAAGTCTTTGAATTCTAATGTCCATAAGATTCACTAGGGGGTGGAATAAAGTTGAGCAACTGCTGCTGTGTGGAGGCCAGCAAAGTAAACCTGTCGCTCTACTCTCGGTTTGCTTTAAAGCATTCATTCTCAACCAGGGTTCCGCAAAACCCTAGACTTCCTCCAGAGGTTTGCTAGGGGTTCCTTGAGCTGTGACTGGTTTATTGACCTCCCCTTTCATTATGCCCATACAGTTAAAGGGCAAAAACCTCTTGTCCCAGTCAAAAGGCATGACACCAATGATCTTTACTGGTGCCATTCTGACCACCACTGTAGGGCTTTCTTCTGACCAAAGTAAGGGACATTTTCCCCCACGAACCCCTGATGAATTGGTTCTCCATGTACCCTCTAAGAAAGGCTGCTTTAAAGTGCACATTCATCCAAAATGGACATCTCCGCATATAGTAGATAACTACACTCACTCACTAACAAAATGCTCCTTGTTCTGTAACCCCAATAGTTAAAAAAAAAAAAAAAAAACAAACATTGCACTTACTGGCTCGTACACCAGCCCCTCTGACGACGTCACCATGGTCTCAGCCAGATCCAGGACATCAGCGCCGATATCTGGAGAATACAAGAGATTACTATATTATGAAGAGGCAGAAAGAAGAAAGAACAGTGCCACCTGCTGCGGAACAAGACACTTACACTGACATCTCATTGCTACTGTGATGTCAATATTCAGCCGAAGTTTACTGGAAGAAAAAACAGACAAGTATAAAACACTCATCGTGGAAAAAATAAAAAAAACTGACAAAATTAAGAATGTAGAGAATAAAAATAAAAAAAATAAAAAAAGAGAATTAAAAAAATGCTGGCGGCCTCCTACTAAAATCTCACACGAATAGCTTTATTGTTCCAGACAAACATTTTTACCCAAAGACTGGCCTTTATTGCAGAAAGAAGGGAGAAGCAGTTACATGTCCATAAATCTAATGAATGACCCTGCTAAAATAATAACAATATATCTTGTATTATATTTCAAACAAACAATGTTGTTAGGGCTCGTTCACACTATTGCTGATCTATAGAGTGATCTGTGTTCTCCTCACCGTCTGCTTTAACCCGCTGAACCCCGGCACTAGTGCTCCGCAACTGTATGCAGTGCACGCGGTTGCGGGGGAACCTCCTAAAGAGACTGTGTATATTTCCTGCCGCAGTTGCAAAGCAGCATGTGTACACCCCGGGTCGATGCCTCTGCAGCTAAAGAGGGTTGGTAATTGGGGGGGCAGCGGTAAAAGTGTGACCAACCCATTTTACCGCTTGTGTGAAGAAGCCCTTAAAAGGACAAGTTCACCTTTGGGAACATGTTGCACGTTCCACCCATTCTAGGGTGCAACATGCTACATGTTCCATTCCTGAAGCTCTCCCCCTGATGGCGACAGACCTCACAGAGACATCATTAGAGGGGAAGGAAGTACTTCTAGAGAAATGTGTGCACAGGATTTTTATATTGCTCTGACATACACTTTTATTAAATTGGTACAAAACTAAATACAGTGATCAATCCTGATTGATAATTCTGCGTTTTTTATAAACTTAACAGTTTAAGTGTGGACAAAAAGTTCATCCCTACTGACAACCAGTCAATCTTAATGAATAAAATGCATCTATTTACATTTAATCTAAATCAATTGGCAATCATTCTACAACTGACTATTGCATGCATGTCTGCCATTACAAATGCATGTTTCATACAGAGTGCAGCCCACAGCCACCAATCACATTTTGGCTTTTATCAGTTGCTCCTCGTTTTAACTGGAATATTGAGTGTCTGTTCACACAGTGTGTTGATCATTGTTTTTCACACTGGAAGAAGAACACCAGTCACCACTAGAAAACACAGTAAACAATTGTTTTCTATGTGTCTTATTCACATTGACATGTAACCCGGAACTGCTTTGCCGTGAGCTGTGAAAAGTGTAAACATTTTAACGGAGCACAGGAAGGCACCACAATCACTGTACAGCAGCGCAATGCACCATGCTACTGTTCGGTGACATGAATGAAGTGTCATTTTGTGAACTTCACATAAAGGTACTACAAAAAAAAAAAAAAAAAAGCTGTGTGATGTTGCAAAACTTACTTCACACCACCCTCTATCATCGGCTCACTGCAGCCAGAATGGAGAGCTGCGCATACACTAAACAGCAGAGGTTTTGTGTGTGGGCAGTGTGAATCTGCTCTAAACCTGTGCTTTTTGATGTGCAGAGATTTCTATTACCTGGTGAAGTCTTTGTCCACTTCATAGTCGTATCTCATCCAGGTCTCTCGATACACCAGGAACTCCAGCACTGTCAGGATACCCATGAAAGTGAAGGCCAGGAGAGATACTGGGATGGGAGACACAAGAGACACAGAGTCAGACAAGGGACATGCAAAACAATGATCTATTAAATGGAGCAGCTTTCTATCTGCTGAATGAACATGACACAGTAGGCCAGGGGTCAACAATCTTGGCACTCTAGCTGTAGTAGAACTACAAGTCCCATGTAGCATTGCAAGACCGGCACAGACACGACTCAGAGGCATGACGGGATTTGTAGTTTCACCACAGCTAGAGTGCCGAGGCTATCTACACCTGCAGTAATCTGTCGGAAAGATGCACTGACACCGTTTATCGGCGAGTACCGATACTTTCGGTCAAGTACTCGCCGATACCGAGTATCGATACTTTGCGGTGCAAATTGCGCTAATACAAAAAATGTTTTGCCGCAAATCGCACTGCATTTTGAACAGGATTGCAGTGCGATGCCTATCTGAATCGCATGCAATTTCCACGTGTGTAGAACGGGATTAAAGCGCCATCTAGTGGGTAGTTAAAAAAAAAAAAAAGTTAGCATTCAGAGTACATATCTGGCCACATGCAAAATAATCTACATGGGTGTCCTGGTCCGCTGATGGTAGCAAATCAGGGCTGCGGGAGGAGCTTACAGGGCTGAAGAAAAAGTTCCAGGATCCCGTGGGTATGGGGTGAAAGTGATGTCAGCTTCTACCGCATCTACATCTCATCCAGTGGCCCCGATTTGCTACCAGAGATGCACTGAGTGCTATTACAGGTTCTCCTCCGCGCATTAACAGAACACAATGCACAACTTCGCTCAGTAGCAACCGCTAATGTTAATCTTTACAGCACTGAAAGGCAGCCAATCAGGGCAGTATCCAGTGGCTGTGAAGAGACATTGAAGGAATATTTTTACCAGAAGCAGGTTATAGGATATATTACACACACCTAATGTGTTAAGTAATGTATCCCCCCCAAAAAAAAAAAAAAAAAAAAAAAGGAACATCCTAAACTTTAGCTTTGAATTTTCTATTTAATTTCATACTAGGAGTGTCAGGGAGTACAGCACATAACAGCATGTGACTCACCGGTTCCCCGACTCGCTGACGTCTCTACATAGCTCTCAGGGACCTTGGGAAAAGCATCAAGCTCTTTGACCAGACTCAGCGTCTTCTTGCGGCTCAGGCGCCTCATGTTTCTGACCTTCCCCTGGAACCCACAGTGACCAACCAGTGATAACCGTCACAGGAGAGATCTGTAATAATAAAATGTAATAACAGTACTTGTTAAAGGATTATTCCACCTAAGAGTTTTTTTTTGTGGGGATAGATGGGGCCTTATAATCTGAGTCGGCCCCTGGACTCTTATGTTTTTGATGCTCCAGCAGTGAGATCTTTATGAAATAAACTTGTAGTTCTGCTCCTGTCCACCTGGGAGATTTGGGTGTCCCCCACCTGCCTTGGTGGGTTTCAACTTCCCTGGTTACATTGTCCAATATCTGAATTAAACTGATCCTTTATAATAGACGATGTCCTCACTCAAACTGAAATCAGAGCCATGGGGAGAGCAACGGGTGGTGGAAAGATCATACAGTCTGGCAGGACTTCCAACATCCATTTTCTGAGTCTTGGATGTAAACAGAATGACAAATAAATGGAATTCGATCTCATTACCTCCAGCACAGGCAAACAGGATGCAAGAAGTGATGCGTGCACACGGACAGGAGGGGCTGTGCAGGGCTGCAGTTACCACCATACAGGAATTACAGACACCCGACAAGACAGCTACTGTAAGGTTTGTGGGGAAAACCAATGTTACATGTTCTATGGAGGTGGCCGCAGCCATTGGTAATGTGTAAATGGGACAAGCCCATGGCTGACTGTCTGTGCAGCCGCCCAATTGCTTCTCCATACTCCAGCGACAGCTACCTTTGTGTCCCCTATGTCATAAGAATTTTTTTTTTTTTAGTGACGAAAAAGTAAAAAAAAAAAAGAAGGTTAAAAATGTAAGTTTCACCAAAGCATTTATATGCAAATATACTCTACCCCCCCCCCCCCCCCCCCCCCCCCCCCCCCCCCCCCCCAAAAAACATGTTTGGACCTCCCATACATGCAGACAAATGTAAATGCATGTGTTGGGGGCACCAATACGTTGATTGCGCTACACATTGCTGTGCATGTCGGAGTGAGAGCAATTACTATAAGCCCTTTATTAAAGTGGTTCTAAAGACACAAGGTTTTTACCGCCATGCACGAAGGGAAAAAAAAAAAAACTTTTCTGTGCAGCTCCCCCAATACTTACCTGAGCCCAATCGCGATCAAGCAATGAGCACAAGAGCCTTGGCTAGCAAGAGAATATCTGCCTCCTCATTGGCTCCCGCCGCAGTCAGTCAATTACAGCCAGTGAGCCAATAAGGAGAGAGCGCGATGCAGCTCCGTGTGTAAATTGACACAAAGAGCAGCGGCTGGGGAGGGAGCCTGCTTGGGTGCCCCCATAACAAGCTTCTTGTTATGGGGGCACTCGGCAGGAGCGATGGCTGGGGACCAGAGAAGAGGAGAATCAGGGCTACTTTGTACAAAAACATTACACAGAGCAGGTAAGTAGAACATGTTTTTATTTATTTTTTTTAAACCTGCCTTCAATATCCCTTTAACTCTAACCTCATGACCTGTACAGCTTTTTAAAAAACATTGCCTATGGAAAATATAGGGGACCAAAAGTTTGTCGCCATTTCACGCAATTATAAGGCTTGACATGTTGGGTATTTAATTACTCGTGCAACCTCATCATTTATATTTTCCAAAAAAAAAAAAAAAATGGAGTAAATTTATTGCATTTGTGTGTCCTAGAATTGACTTTGGTGTATTTTTGACAGAAATTTTGCTTTTCCTAAACCGTTATGTGAATATAACGACATAAAAAAAATTGGAACTACCACTATTTCATTATATGGGGTGTCCACTTTTAGAGAATATATAATGTTTTGAGAGTTTTATGTAATCGTTGGGCCTAAAATGTTTTTTTGGAAACGTGCGCAAAAAAGGCTCCGGCAGTGAAAGGGTTAAAGCAGACCTTCAGGCCAATCACGAAGCACAAAGATATTGTACATAAAAGATAGCCGATTTACCTGCCCAAATAATCTGGATCACTGTCCATGCAGTCCTGAGATTTAAACAGCTTTACCACACAGCACAACCCGATGCTGGCAGGGCAGGAGACCTGATTTCTTTCTCTGCTGTAGTTCAGTAACACCTACAGGTCTTGTCCCTCCTCCTGCCTGCGATTGGACAACAAAAGGAGGAGAAGAAGCAGCAGACTGGTGAGCTCATCTCTCCATTTCCTCCTCCTACCAGAATGCTCCTTGCAGTGCAGCACAACTGATTGCCTCATCGTGCTGCTTCTGCCTCTCCCAGTCCGAGCTCTACTGTACAATGTGCAAGAGGCTGACATCAAGTCACAATTAGGAGCTTACACCACATGCATTAAAAAAAATAAAAATCATTGGATGTAATGAATACAGAGAACCAATGTTGGGGTGTCTGGTATCCTCATATTACAATGGGGGGCAACCAGGACACCACAGATGCTATTTCTCCATCAGATTTTGGGGGACTGTGTATGGAGTGAAGATAGTAATACACACCTGGAGATAAGAACCCCACAGGTCCCCTTTATTCTGCAGAGAGGGAGGTCTGCACTGCACAGGGGGTCAGCGCTGACTCCAGGGACAGTCCTTACCCCTCGAGGTGGGGGGGGGGGGGGTCTTGGATTATCCATGCTGGGTACAAGGCAGAGGATATCTGGGGTCTCACCTGGTGATATTCCCGTGTTCCCCCCTCCT
The DNA here is from genome assembly GCA_028564925.1 of Lithobates sylvaticus. NCBI lineage: Eukaryota > Metazoa > Chordata > Amphibia > Anura > Ranidae > Lithobates > Lithobates sylvaticus. The sequence continues at coordinate 157,029,760 of CM053029.1, read as the reverse complement.
CAGGTGACCGAGAAGCTAGCAGTTGGATCGGGGAACATCCCTTGAAGCTATGCCTGGTCGTTACTTCCGGTCTCGTCAGCACTAGCCTGCTGACAGATGTTCTGCCGAGATGGTTTCCCTCTATACTGCGCAGGCGCAGCGCTTGCGCAGTACGAAGGGCTAGGGATCTTCCGAAAATTGACGAAGGTAAGCAAGTGGGAGGGAAGTGTACACCACGCACGCGCAGTTAACATGACGGTGTACGAGAGACGATGCCGCACGCTCCCGATGCTTGCTTACCCTCGGCAATTTTCGGAAGATCCCTAGTCCTTCGTACTGCGCAAGCACTGCTCCTGCGCAGTACAGAGGGGTCCTTACCCGCCGAGGGGAACCATCTCGGCAGAACACCGGGACAGAGACAAACGCCCCCCCCCTCCCCTTTCCTAATGTAAAGATGTATATTAAAAAAAAAAAAAAAACTGTTCAATAAAATTGTTACGATTTTATATTCAATAAAAATATTCGGTATAAATTATGTGGTGAATTCAAATATTTTAGTCCCAATCAGTGCTGATTACAAATCACACAAAATGGACAACCCCCCTCCCCCCATAGGATGATAATGATGATAACTAAGGCCCCTTTCACACTGGGGCGTTTTTCAGGTGGTACAGCGCTAAAAATAGCGCTTGTTCACCGCCTGAAAAAAATCCGGCCCCTTTAACTCCAGTGTGAAAGCCGGCGGGCTTTCACACTGGAGCGGTGCGCTAGCAGGACGGCAAAAAAAGTCCTGCTAGCAGCATCTTTGGAGTGGTATAGGAGCGGTGTATTCACCGCTCCTATACCGCTCCTTCCATTGATTTGAATGGGAAACCGCGGTAAAACCGCGGCAATACGCCGCAAAGCGCCGCTACGGCGGCGCTCTGTGGGGGTCTTTATCCCTTTTTCGGCCGCTCGCGGGGGGTAAAACCGCACCGCGAGCGGACGAATACCGCTGTTAAAACGACGATAAAGCAGCGCTAAATATAGCGCTGCTTTACCGTCACCGCGGCTCCCCGCCCCAGTGTGAAAGGGGCCTAACTCTGAAGATTTAAAGTGATCTGCATTCACATTGCTGAAATTCTCCCCCACCCCCATATTTCTAAAGTATGCAAAAAAAAAAAAAACATTAAAAACCAACATTGTGGTTGTAAGGGTTTACAACCATTTTAACATGTGGTCACCTGATGGGTTATATACTGTATATGTATAAGCTGTTTGGATTGGAGCACAGATAAATCGTATTTTATTTTTCTTCTCTAAAACATGCCTACAGGGGGCAGGTCTTTTCTAATGAAAACAGACTGTTGGGCCTCATTCCCATTATTGTGTCCTGTGATTGCACTGTGTGTGTTACTGCAACGTGAAGCATTCATGCTACTTGCGATTTATTAGAAATTAAATACACTCACATTGGATGGATAAAAAGCGCTTATAGGAGTAGCAGTAACAGTACGGATAATGCAATGGCATCAGCATTGATCACCCCAGATGATGTCTCTAGATGAAACGCGTCGGTACTAGCCATGCTGAAGCCATTGCGTTATCCATACTGTTACTCCTACAAGCGCTTTTTGTCCATCCAAATGTGTGTGCAATTAATTTTTAATAAATCCCCCCTTTGACACTATGTGGATTATTTTTTTCCATGTTCCTAGCACCAAGTGGCCCAGAGATACGGGGCCCCAAAATCGGTCAGATGGCTGCAGCAATGTCATTTCGGGACCCTTCGGGTCCAGAGACCCCAAATTTTGGCTGCAGCTAGGGGGCATCTAGGAACCCTTAACTACCAAGTTTGAAGTTCGGGGGATCTATGGCTGCAAATGGGCACAGTGAGGCATACAAATGGGCACAGTGAGGCATGCATTGTTGACCCTCTTTTTCACTAAGGCCCCTTTCACACTGGGGCGGTTTTCAGGCGGTACGGCGCTAAAAATAGCGCCTGTATACCGCCTGAAAAAACCGGCCCCATTCACTCCAGTGTGAAAGCCGGTGGGCTTTCACACTGGAGCGGTGCGCTAGCAGGACCGCAACAAAAGTCCTGCTAGCATCTTTGGAGCGGTGAAGGAGCGGTGTGTTCACCGCTCCTATACCGCTCGTTCCCATTGAAATCAATGGGAAACCGCGGGGATACCGCCCGCAAACCGCCGCTGCAGCGGCGCTTTGCGGAGGTTTTTAACCCTTTTGCGGCCGCTAGCGGGGGTTAAAACCACCCCGCTAGCGGCCGCATACCGCGGGTAAAACGATGGTAAAGCAGCGCTAAATATAGCGCTGCTTTACCGTCGCCGCCCCGCACCGCCCCAGTGTGAAGCCAGCCTTACTGTAGCTGCACATTTCTCACCCTAGGCTTTTACTCGAGTCAATAAGTTTTCCCAGTTTTTTGTGGTAAAATTAAGTGCCTCGGCTTATATTCGGGTCGGCTTATACTCGAGTATATACGGTATATTTTTCTCCTTGCTAGAGATGTAAACAACAAAAAAAAAAAAAGTGTGTAAAAACCGGAGTTAGATCATCGCCACAGGAAACACATTGCCCATACAGTTAAAAAGGCGGTCCCTCAGGAATATGGCCAGTCATAACCAAGAACCGAAGGACGGAACTGAAAAACATAAATCAGAACAGGTAATATCATCAATTCACAATTAACTTCAAGGGTGGGAATGTGCTGTCCTGGAAGACTACAGGTAAGTCTAATGCCGCGTACACACGAAGGGACTTTGTCCGCCGGACCTAGTCCAGCGGACAATCCGCCGGACTTTCCAGCTGGGCTTCGGCGGACTTGAAAGCGAACGGACTTGACCACATACGATCACGCTAAAAGTCCGGCGGTTCACGCGATGACGTACAGCGCGTACGACGGGACTAGAAAAAGAAAAATACTAGAAAAATACTTGCTACTGAGCATGCGTCCTTTTTGGTCCGCCGGACCATACTATTGTCCGCCAGACTGCCAAGTCCAGCGGATAATTTTAAAACAAAACTTAAAACCTAGTCCGCCGGACTTTTTGGAAAAAAAGTCAGTCGAAGGCCCACACACGAGGGGATTGTCCGCCAGACTCGAGTCCAGCGGATAATCCCGCGGGATAGTCCCTTCGTGTGTACGCGGCATTACTCTGGTTTTCCCCAGTCATCTTCCAGGACAGCCCTTGAGAGGATCCCCAAGGTCAACAGATCTAGCCGGAAGTGTTTTGTAAAGTTGGAAAAGCATGACCACGTAGCCGCCTTGCAAATCTGCTCTGGGGTGGCACCAGCCCAGGATGGTGGAAGCGCCCTTGGGGAGTGTGCTTTAATACCTTTAGGAGGTTCTCTATTTAGAACTCTGTACCCCTCAGTGATAGGTGGATCAGATTGCCTAGCTAAAGTAACTTTAGAGGCCTGCCGACCCTTACGTTTACCCAGGGCTTTTTTTTCTGTGCAGGAACTCACCCCCCCCCCCCATCCCCTAGGCCACACCTGTCTCTGCCCCCTACCCACCCCTAGAACCACTCCGTGACTCCACCCCTCATAGCACCGCCGCCTTTAGAGAACAGATATACTTTGGGGGCTATACAAGTAATTTGTATAAAATTTGTTAGTAAAAAGCAATGTAGTAAAATGCATAACACATTAGAAATATCCAGCTCTTACCAAAGTAAACGCAGATGCACTTTCAGATTATTTCAACCGGTCCATATCCAGCAGAGAGACACCCTCATTATCACTCAAGAGACAGCCCCATAACCAGCAAATAAACAGCCCCATATCCAGCAAAGAGACAGGCCCATATCCAGCAAAGAGACAGGCCCATATCCAGCAAAGAGACAGGCCCATATCCAGCAAAGAGACAGGCCCATAACCAGAACATCCAACATATGAAATTATTTTTCTTTGTCATTTGAAGCGTTTTGAGAAAAGGTAGGTAGAATAATGTCCTGAGATTTATGGAACTTGGACGCTACCTTAGGCACAAACCCAGATTCCGTTTTTAAGATGACCCTATCGTCAAGGATTTGGAGGAAAGGATTTCTAGTGGAGAACGCTTGAATTTTCATGCACTTTACAAGCTGAAGTGATTGCAACTAATAGCAGTCTTAAGAGTGAGTAATCTTAACCACCTGAGATCCGCGCCATAGCCGAATGACGGCTACAGCGCGGATCTGATGTGCCGGGACTACGTCTATTGACATCGTCCCGGCAACGAGCTGCCTGTGCGCCCCCTGAAGGCCGTGCGCGGCGCGCTCTGTGATCCGCGAGTCTGTGAGGCTCGCTGGATCACAGATCCGAGTAAGGGGTCGATCCCGACCCCTTACCACGTGATCAGCTGTCAGCCAATGATAGCTGATCATGTGATAATAACCGAGCAGGTAATCGGCTTTTTTTCCTGCTCGCGCTGACAGCGCGAGGAGAAAAAAAAAAGCCGATCACCGGCGGCAGTGAGAGGGACCCTCTCACTGCAATATGCCCAGGGTCCATGGTGCCCACATTTGCCAAAATAAAGTGCCCACTGGCTCCATCAGTCAGTGGCCCGCAGTGCCATCAGTCAGTGCCCGCAGTGCCATCAGTCAGTGCCCACAGTGCCATATGTCAGTGCCCACAGTGCCATATGTCAGTGCCCACAGTGCCAGTGCTGCAAATTCAGTGTCACCTACCAATGCTCATCAGTTCCCCCTACCAGTGCTCATCAGTGTCCCCTACCAGTGCCCATCAGTGCCACCTATCAGTGCCCATCAGTGCCACCTATCAGTGCCCATCAGTGCCATCTATCAGTGCCATCTATCAGTGCCATCCATCCGTGCCACCCATCCTTGCCACCCATCCGTGCCCATCAGTGCCATCTTTGCTGTGCCCATCAGTACCGACTTATCTGTCCCCACCAGTGCAGCCTATCAGTGCCCACCAGTGCAGCTTATCAGTGCACACCAGTGCAGCTTATCAGTGCCCACCAGTGCAGCCTATCAGTGCCCACCAGTGCAGCCTATCAGTGCCCACAGTGCAGCCTATCAGTGCCCACCAGTGCCACCTCATCAGTGCATATCAATGAAGCAGAAAAATTACCTGTTTGCAAAATTTTATAACAAACTATTAAACATGATTTTTTATTTTCTTTTTAATTTTCCATCTTTTTTTATTTGTTTAGCAAAAAATAAAAACCCCAGCTGTGATTAAATACCACCAAAAGAAAGCTCTATTTGTGGGGAAAAAATTGTAAAAATTTCATTTGGGTACAATGTTGTATGACCGCGCAATTGTCATTCCAAGTGCGTCAGCGCCGAAAGCTGAAAATTGGTCTGGTCACAAGGGGGGGGGGTTTAAGTGCAAAGTAATCAGGTGGTTAAAGAGGCTTCTGAGATTTGCTCAAAGGGTGTCCTAAGAAAAGTTCTGAGAACTATCGATAGGTCCCAGGATGGAGTCTGTGCCATTGGACTGGTCTGTATTTTGAGATGGCTTTGCAGAACCTCCTGTAAGGATCTTTCTAAGTGCACACTTAAAGCAGCGATCTGTACCTTGATTGTACTAAGCGACAACTCTTGATCGATCCCATCTTAAAGGAGTTGTAAACCCTCGTGTTTTTTCACCTTAATTCATGCTATGCATTAAGGTGAAAAAAATTCTCACACTGTCCAGCCCCCCGCCCCGCTTTACTCACCTGAGCCCGCTCGTTCCCTCGGTGGAGACGCGCTCTTCCTCTCTGCCCATTGTCTCGGCTCTTGATTGGATAGATTGATAGCAGTGCAGCCATAGACTCACGCTGCTATCCATCAAATCCAATGACGCAGGGCCGAGACCGGCATTCTGTGTCTATGGACGCAAATGCTGGACTCGGGAGTGCGCCTGCACGGTAACCCCCAGAGAGAGTGCTTCTACTAAGGGGTTTACCGATGCAGGGAGGAACTGATAGCTGCTTCCAGGGGACCCTAGAACAGGTGGATCGGGGCCACTCTGTGCAAAACGAACTGCACAGTGGAGTATGACATGTTTGTTATTAAAAAAAAATATGAGGGTTTACAATCACTTTAAAAAGGAACTCCAAGATGTACGCCGAGTTCCTGCTTGCATATGTCCTACTACTTAGCCATCCATTACATTTTTACAGATCTTGCCATAGATAGCGCTAGTGGCTGTTTTGCGGCTCTGAAGCAAAGTTTGGATAACTCTCCCTGATGGTTCCTTGTTCTTTAGGATCTCTTCTTCAGTAGCCACGCTGTTAGTTTTAGTGTGGCGGTTTGCGGATGCACCAGAGGTCCTTGCGAGAGAAGGTCCTTTCTGAGGGGTAACCTCAGGAGGGGACTGGTCTGCTAACTTTAGAAGTGTTAAAAACCACAGTCTCTTGGGCAAGACTAAATGTGTCTCTTCCAAGAGAAACTTGGCTAGAACGCTTGGGATGAGGTGGAGGAGTAGAAACGCATAACAGAGATTGAAAGCCCAGGGGTTCTGTAGAGCATCCACCGCCAGGGGCTAATCCCCCCAGGTTTAGTGAAAAGAATCTTGTGACTTTAACGTTCTTCTTGGTTGTAAATAAACCCACTTCTGGGTTTCCCCAGTATGACGCTATGTTGTCGAAATATCTCTGGGTGCAGAGACCATTCCTGATTTGAGACTTATTGTCCACTCAAAAAACATATCGTTCTGCTCTCTCTTCATATGAACTGCAGAAATAGACTTGAGATTCTGTTCTGTCAACTGAAAAATAGTTTTGGCCACTAACTTCAATCGGGGACTCTTGGTACCCCTTTTTTGTTGATATATGCTACGGCTGTCGTATTGTCGGAGTTGATCTGGAGGTGATGACCCCGGATCTGTTCCTGAAAGGCTAGCAATTTCTTGGAGATAGCAGTCAGTTTTCTCCAGTTGGAGGAGAATCTTCTCTCTTCCGGGGTCCACCTGCCCTGCAGCCAATGGTTATTGAGATGAGCTCCCCAGCCCCAACTGCTGGCATCTGTGGTCAGTATGCAAGCATCCAGTGTACCCCTTTATGAAGGTTCTCCCTGTTCCACCACCATAGGGACCGTTTCACCCTGGAGGGAATTGTTATTTCCTCTTCTAGGTCTTTGTCTCTCAAATCTCCCAGAAGGAAGCCCTGTAGGCTCTTTCGGTGGAAGCAGGCCCATTGTACGGCAGGTATTGAGCCCGTCATTAAGCTCGGTGCTGACATCACTTCCCTTACTGTGCAACTGTGGCTGGATTGGAGGTAAGACATTTTCTGATTCAAGCGGGGTATCTTTTCTTCTGGAAGTACTATCTTCTGTTCTCTGGATTGGATGGTGTTTGGGCTGGAAATGCTAAATCTTGTCTTCAATCTGAGTTGCTAGGTGGAGAAATTTTTGATATTCTTCCCTTATAGGGATATGTAAACAGGCATCTTTTCGATCCAAATTTGCCATAAAGACTTCTGTCTATAGAATGTTTCTTATTGAATAAATGGACTCCATGCGAAACCTCTTGTATCGGATGGTCAAGTTCAAGGATCGGAGATTCGTAATTAGTCTGAATTTCCCGCATGGTTTTCATATCACAGACACGTGTGAATAAAAGCCGCTCCCTTGTTCCTGAACTGGGACTGGTACCAAATACTTCTTGATCTACTATTTTCCTGATCAGTAAAAGTAAGGCCCTGGCATTCTCTGGGTCTCTTGGCAATTTTGTCACAAGAAACTTTGAGGGTGGGTCTCTGAAATTCCAGGGCAAAGCCCTTCTTTATGATGGTTCAAACAAAGTTGTTTGTAGTTACAGCTTCCCACTGTGGGAGAAATCCCTTTATTTTTCCTCCCACTGGAAATCTGACGTCACTGTGCTTTTGGGTTTTGACTGGGACGGTTAAAGAGAATACTTCCTTTCCCTTTACCGTTCTGTCCGGACCAGCGTTTCTGAACTCTTTCTTTGCCTTTGGGGCTTCCCTTTGGGGACAAAAAAAATGTATTTGGAAAAAACTTTTTTGCTGGAAACCCTTCTTTTTATCAGCTGTTCTCTCCAGGGCAGCATCCAACTCTGGACCAAAAAATAGGTCCCCAGTAAAAGGGACACTGCACAGACGCATCTTGGATGCTGTGTCTCCAGTCCAAGTCTTCATCCAGACTGATCTTCTGGCCGCTACGTAGAGCGTGGCGGATTTAGCTGCGAACTTGACGGATTCCGTTATAAACCCCACTGCTTTGAGCAGCATAGGAAAAGACTTAAGTAGTTCCCCTCTTGGGGTACCAGCAACTAAATTAACTTGTAGCTGCGCCAGCCAGAATTCAAGGTTTCTAGCGAAACAAGTTGTGGCTAATGCTGGTTTTAGATTGGCCATAGATGCATCCCAGGCGCTTTTTAGGACTATATTGGTTCTTCTATCCATCTGGTCTTTTAAGTGCCCCATGTCTTCAAATGCTAAGTCTGCCTGTTTTAAGACCTTAGACAGAGGTGAATCGAATTTGGGCTTTTTGTTCCACGTGGCTTCTGGACTCTCGTCAAAGGCCAATCTCCTTTTTAAGGAATTGGAGAAAAATGCTTTTTTATCAGGCTCAGCCCATTTTTTACTAATTAGATCTGAGAGGACGTCATGGACTGGAAAGATTTTTACTTTCTTTTTCCCTGACCCTGATACATCATATCATGTCTATATAACTGTGTCTCTTCCTTGTGAATTTCCAGAGTATCAAAAACTGCACCTAGTAGATCATCCACCTCTTCAAGGGACAATTTGTACTCTGCGGTCTTACTAGCTATGGCCTGCTCTTCATCCTGCTCTGAATCTGAGGAGACGGGCCTGCCTACTGCCGGGCTTTGCTCCCTAATCACTCGGGGGTCCCCTGGACTTGAGGTTGTAGGGCCTGGAGAAGAGGGTACTACTACAGGTGCGCTACTGGTTGAAGCTGCTGATGTGCTTGTATCGGAGATTAGCTTCCTAAATGTAGAGGCTACTTCATCCTTAAAGGAGCTGAGAAACTTAGCCAGGGGGAAGTATGTCTCAGACCATAGCAGATTAGCGATGCATTGTTTGCCTAAGGCTCTATTGTAACTCGAAGAGAGCTTAGTATCACAATTAGGGCATTTCTTCAGACTTGTCCTCCCTGGAGGTTTCTTTTGCCTGAAACACAGAATGGGTGGGGGCATTACCTATCTAGCCCCCCAAATCAACACCCAGGTATACTGCCCGGGAACACCGATTTTTCTTTTACTCAAGAATACATAGCGCTTGCTTACGTGCCTGTGTGTACGGGTACAATGTACACAATGGGCTGCATTCTAAAAAATGGGTTAAAAAAAAACTGCACCAAGCTTTTTCAAACCACAGTGTGCAAGAGGCCTAAGGGCTCTTTCACACGGGGCAGATCCGTAATGATCCGCCCTGTGAACATCCGCTGCTCAGCGGGGATCACTCCGCTGATCCCCGCTGAGCCGGCGGATGACAGGGCGGTCCCTGCACGCTGTGCAGGGACCGCCCTGTCAGATCTCCGCTCTCCTCTATGGAGGATCGAATGAACACAGACCGTCTGTCCGTGTTTATCCGATCCGCTCTGCAGACGGATGCAAAAATAGGGTCTGCAGAATCGGACCATAGCGGAGGCGGACGATATCGGGTGTCAGTGGATGCTCATCCGCTGACACCCGCTATCCCATAGGCATGCATGTATGTCCGTATTTCATCCGAAAACGGATGGATGAAATACGGACATACGGTCCGCATGTGTGAAAGGGGCCTAAGTGTCTCTAGGTCCCTTTCCTGCAATCAGATCAGCTTTTTAGTATGTGTGTCTTGTTTGTTTAGAGGTATACTTTTCTTTTCAATGCTTTGATTAGGTTTCAAACGATGAAATACATATTACAGCAAACCACCTTCCAAGAATAGCAGTTCCTTGCGCCTTTGTACTGATACATTTTCTGATCCCTCATCTAAGTAAGGACGATGTGTCCAGCCACCCACTGCCTCCTGGGACATTTATGTCATGCTCGAGATATAGTATTTTAGTGTTTGAGTGTAAGGTTTTGAACATGCGCAGACCCATGGCAAGTGTGAGATCCTCTGTGCATACACAGAATGCCATAGGTCTCAGTCTGTGGAACCTGGCAGAGACCACTGGCACATCTGCACATGTATGGCATATCACTCCATGGTAGCAGAGCAGGGGCAGAGGGGCAAAAGAGAACTTTGCGTTAGAAGGAAGACATAAACCGGAATACATTTGTGACCCAAAGAATACTTGCAATATTTACTAATAAAGATTACATTTTGCAACCAATTGTTGTTTGTGTTTGAGATACAAGTGTAGTTTAAGGGAAAGACTGCAGAAGCTCTCCATCAACAGGCTAGTAATGCAACTATCCAACACCAGTTCCTTTTTTATAACCCTACCTAACATGAATGTGTCCCCCATCCCTGTTTATGTATTAAATGGGTTGTAAAGTCTCATGGGTTTTTCACCTTAATACATTCTATGCATTAACCACTTCAGCCCCGGACCAATTGGCAGCCAAAGGACCAGGCCCCTTTTTGCAATTCGGCACTGCGTCGCTTTAACTAACAATTGCGCGGTCATGCGACGTGGCTCCAAAACAAAATTGGCGTCCTTTTTTTCCCACAAATAGAGCTTTCTTTTGGTGGTATTTGATCGCCCCTGCGGTTTTTATTTTTTGCGCTATAAACAAAAATAGAGCGACAATTTTGAAAAAAATGCAATATTTTTTACTTTTTGCTATAATAAATATCCCCAAAAAATATATAAAAAAACATTTTTTTTCCTCAGTTTAGGCCGATACGTATTCTTCTACATATTTTTGGTAAAAAAAAAATCGCAATTAGCGATTATTGATTAGTTTGCGCAAAAGTTATAGCGTTTACAAAATAGGGGATAGTTTTTATAGCATTTTTATTACATTTTTGGGACATTTGTCATTTATACAGAAATCAGTGCTATTTAAATAGCACTGATTCCTATGTAAATGACAGTTGTAGTTAGGGGGTTAACCACTAGGGGGCGGGGAGGAGTCAGTGTGACGTGTTGTGTTTTTTTTTACAGTAGGGGGCGTGGCTGTACGTCTGACGTCATTGATCGGCGTTCCCGATGACAGGGAACCGCCGATCACTGACAGTCAGTGTAGGAAGCGCGGGGAGAGGTTTGTTTACATAGACCTCTCCCCGTTCTTCAGCTCCGTAACCCGATCGCGGGATACCAGCGGCGATCGGGTCCGCTGGTCCCGCGGCCGGGGTCACGGAGCTCCCGACCGGGTCGCGAGCGCGCCGCTAGCGGCGCGCACGCGACCCACGGGCAGGCACATGCACGATCACGTACAGGTACGTGATTCTGCCTGCCCGTGCCATTCTGCTGACGTATATATGCAGTGGCCGGTCGGGAAGCGGTTAAGGTGAAAAACCTTCTGTGCTTCAGCTGCCCCCCTCCCCCTTCTTAGCTGAACCCGATTGTTCCAGCGACGTCCACGAGCCCAGCGGCTCCAGCCACTGTCTCGGATCCTCATTGGATAGATTGATAGCAGCGGGAGCCACTGGCTCCCGCTGCTGCCAATCAAATCCAGTGATTCAGGAGCCGGGGGTGGGGCTGAGTCCTGCTGCCTGTGTCAATAAACGCAGCAGCAGGACTCATGAGTGCACCCGCACAGATGCCCCCATGGAAAGCGTCTCTCCGTGGGGACACCGATGAAGAGGAGCCAGGACCGTCGCAGGGGCACCCCAGAAAAGGAGGATCGAGGTCTTACACAGAGCAGATAAGTATGACATTTTTTTTAATAACAAACAAAAAAAAATGAACCTTTACAATCACGTTAACACAGACAGAAAAAGGTGCTGTACCTTAATGTATAAGCAAACCTTTTTTTTTTGGTTTTGGATAGAATGCAGTGATTAGAACCCCTGCCAGATTTTATTGCTGTCTGTGCCAAATCTTCCAATGGGGAAACTAGTTCTGGTGACCTGGGGGTCCCCAAGGAATTCTCCTAATTTGCAGGGATTTGCTCTCACTTCCTGTTTGGCTATGGGACACAGGTGGCTAAAAAAAAATCTGACATGATTGGAATGTTGGAGCAGAAATAAGCGAATGTCCTGAAACCAGTGTAAGCAGCCACTTACCTGTCCATCAGTGCTGGAGATGACATTTGTCGGGATGTAAGCAGACACTTCAACGGCCTGTGTCTCAATGATGGGGAGAGCAGTCAAAGAGCTCCCTCTGAACTGGTCGTCCATCTTGGCAGCTCTCTCCAGGAGAAGGGAATGGAGGTAGAACACATCACCAGGGTAAGCCTCACCATCGGCAGGACGACGCAGCAGCAGAGACATCTGACGATAGGCCACAGCCTGCAGAAACAAGATACAGTGGTGTGAAAAAGTGTTTGCCCCCTTCCTCATTTCCTGTTCCTTTGCATGTTTGTCACACTTAAGTGTTTCGGAACATCAAACCAATTTAAACAATAGTCAAGGACAACACAAGTAAACACAAAATGCAATTTGTAAATGAAGGTGTTTATTATTAAAGGTGAAAAAAAATCCAAACCATCATGGCCCTGTGTGAAAAAGTGATTGCCCCCCTTGTTAAAACATACTATAACTGTGGTTGTCCACACCTGAGTTCAATTTCTCTAGCCACACCCAGGCCTGATTATTGCCACACCTGTTCACAATCAAGGCATCACTTAAATAGGAGCTGCTTGACACAGTAAGGTCCACCAGAAGATCCTTAAAAGCTACACATCATGCCGAGACCCAAAGAAATTCAGGAACAATTGAGAAAGAAAGTAATTGAGATCTATCAGTCTGGAAAGGGTTATAAAGCCATTTGCAAAGCTTTGGGAATCCAGCGAACCACAGTGAGAGCCATTATCCACAAATGGCGAAGACATGGAACAGTGGTGAACCTTCCCAGGAGTGGCCGGCCGCCCAAAATTACCCCAAGAGCGCAGCGACGACTCATCCAAGAGGTCACAAAAGACCCCACAACAACGTCCAAGGAACTGCAGGCCTCACTTGCCTCAGTTAAGGTCAGCGTTCATGCCTCCACCATCAGGAAAAGACTGGGCAAAAATGGCCTGCATGGCAGAGTTCCAAGGAGAAAACCACTGCTGAGCAAAAAGAACATCAAAGCTCGTCTCAATTTCTCCACAACACATCTTGATGATCCCCAAGACTTTGGGACAACATTCTGTGGACCGATGAGACAAAAGTGGAACTCTTTGGAAGGTGTGTGTCCAAGTATATCTGGCGTAGAAGGAACACTGCATTTCAGAAAAAGAACATTATACCAACAGTAAAATATGGTGGTGGTAGTGTGATGGTCTGGGGCTGTTTTGCTGCTTCAGGACCTGGAAGACTTGCCGTGATAAAAGGAACTATGAATTCTGCTGTCTACCAAGAGATCCTGAAGGAGAATGTCCGACCATCTGTTCGTGTACTCAAGCTGAAACGAACTTGGGTTCTGCAGCAGGACAATGATCCTAAACACACCAGCAAGTCCACCACCGAATGGCTGAAGAAAAACAAAATGAAGACTTTGGAGTGGCCTAGCCAAAGTCCTGACCTGAATCCTATTGAGATGTTGTGGTATGACCTTAAAAAGGCTGTTCATGCTCGAAAACCCTCTAATGTAACTGAATTAGGACAATTCTGCAAAGATGAGTGGGCCAAAATTCCTCCAGGACGCTGTAAAAGCCTCATTGCACGTTATCGCAAACGCTTGGTTGCAGTTGTTGCTGCTAAGGGTGGCCCAACCAGTTATTAGGTTTAGGGGGCAATCACTTTTTCACACAGGGCCATGATGGTTTGGATTTTTTTTCACCTTTAATAATAAACACCTTCATTTACAAATTGCATTTTGTGTTTACTTGTGTTGTCCTTGACTATTGTTTAAATTGGTTTGATGTTCCGAAACACTTAAGTGTGACAAACATGCAAAGGAACAGGAAATGAGGAAGGGGGCAAACACTTTTTCACACCACTGTATGTTACAAAACCAGAATAATAGCAATTGCAGGTATTGTTACCCAATGTGCCCAACAAGCCACTTTGTCTCTATATAGAGAACAGCACAGCCACAATTCACCAGTTGCTTCAGTTCTGGAGGTAGGCAGGTGGGTCATACCACACTCCAGACAATAAAACTCTGCTGTAGCAAATTAAAGTCAAATCAACTCACCAGAATCCTCCCATAAGCAAGCTTTATATTCATTTTTAGTGAATACTTTACAAGACAGTCAGCTTTACCACAACAACACACCAGTCACACGATTGCGACATTGAAATAGTGCTACTTCACTTGAAGTAGCAGGATTTTAGAGAAGCATTTCAGTGCTACTTCAGGTGCAACTTGGAAGACACATCAGTGCAGGAACTACTTTAACCACTTCAGCCCCGGACCAATTTGCAGCCAAAGGACCAGGCCCCTTTTTGCGATTCGGCACTGCGTCGCTTTAACTGACAATTGCACGGTCGTGCGACGCGGCTCCCAAACAAAATTGGCTTCCTTTTTTCCCCACAAATAGAGCTTTCTTTTGGTGGTATTTGATCGCCCCTGTGGTTTTTATTTTTTGCGCTATAAACAAAAATAGAGTTTTTGCTATAATAAATATCCCCAAAAAATATATAAAAAAACTTATTTTTTCCTCAGTTCAGGCCGATACGTATTCTTCTACATATTTTTGGTAAAAAAAAATCGCAATTAGCGATTATTGATTGGTTTGCGCAAAAGTAATCGCGTTTACAAAATAGGGGATATTTTTATAGCATTTTTATTAATATTTTTTTTTTTACTAGTAATGGCGGCGATCAGCGATTTTTATTGTGACTGCGACATTATGGCGGACACATCGGACATTTTTGACACATTTTTGGGACCATTGTCATTTATACAGAAATCAGTGCTATTTAAATGCACTGATTCCTATGTAAATGACAGTGGCAGTGAAGGAGTTAACCACTAGGGGGCGGGGAGGAGTTAGTGTGACGTGTGTGTGTTTTTTTCACAGTAGAGGGCGTGGCTGACGTCTGATGTCACTGAACGGCTTTCCCGATGACAGGGAACAGCCGATCAGTGACAGGCAGTGTAGGAAGTGCGGGGAGAGGTTTGTTTACACAGACCTCTCCCCGTTCTTCAGCTCTGTGACCCGATCGCGGGACACCAGCGGCGATCGGGTCAGCTGGTCCCGCGGCCGCGGAGCTCCTGACCGGCGCGCGCGACCCCACGGCTAGGCAATTAAAGGGGACGTACCTGTACGTGCTTTTGCCTAGCCGTGCCATTCTGCCGATGTAAATGTGCAGGAGGCAGTCAGGAAGCGGTTAAAAATCGTTGGATGTCACACCGATTTGACCACTTTCAATGCAGACAATAGTGTGCGACTTGTCATCCAATTTGAAACTGTCAAATTATGTGACAAGTCGCACCATGTGACTGGGGTGGGGGGGTTTATACAAGACTACAAGTCCCATCATGCCTCTGGGAGTAATTGTAACTGCTAGCCTTGCAATGCCTCAGGGGAAATGTAGTTCCACAACAGCTGGAGGGCCCCAGGTTGCCTACCTCTGATCTAAAGGCTCCAGTATGATGGACTGACTAACAAGCCCCAAATCCAGTTACTAAGTAATGCACCCCATGTAATTCTCCCATCAATGGAAATTGCATTATGTGCCCTTTACTGGAAGGACCAACAGGTATTTGTGGGACTGCTGCATCAATTTTAAATTAATGGGAGGCCATTGTTCTACTTCATTCCTAAAAATGTCATCTTCTGTACCAAACATAGGCCCTTGGCCTACCTGATCACTGGAAAAAAAAATTGCTGAAAAAAAAAAAAAAAAACACACACACATTTAAGCTAATACATCCTGGGTTCTACCTGCATCAGTCAACCTCTTCACAAGCTTCTCATCGTTAAACCTCTTCTGGTTGATGATGGTATCAATAGCAATGGCATTTTTGCTGTGAACCAATTGGCACAAAAGCAAAATAAGTTCAAAGAACTGGAAGCTACCTGTATGCATTACTAAGCAGACCCCCCCAGGAAAAGCCCCACCCATTTCAACCCTTACTAAACATTGAAGATTAACACTCAAATTGTTTTCTGTATTGCCACACTAAAACAAGGATCAAATCTGTGTGGGTTGTGCATGTAAAGGGCACGCATTCCCTCAGCCACACAAAAACATTCTGCTTTAAATGGCCAAATTCACCTTTTTAGACAATAAATGCACATTTTTGAAGAAAAAAACAAAGTGCATTTATTATTTTGTCCTGTAGGAGCCTGACAAGCATCGCACCTGTGATCAGAGGTGCAATGTCAGACTTCTGCAGACAAGCCCTGCAGCTTTAAGCCTGTACCTCCATAAGGCCTGATTCACACCTGTGCATTTTTAGTGCTTTTTGCATTTTGCAGATTTGCACTACAGTCAATTTAACATGGTTTCCTATGGAACACGTTCTGTGGTGCAAATCTGCAAAATGTAAAAAGCACTAAAAATGCATAGGTGTGAATCAGGCCTTAGGGCTGTCTGCTTGAAAGCTGCAGAGCTTGCGAATGAACTATGAGAGCGTTCATCAGCACCATTGCAATTCATTCAGAACTACAAGCCGTCAGCCACGATGGCAGACTGTATTTGTAGTTTAGTTCATTCATTGGTAACTGAATAAATGACACGGGCCCGAGCCTCACTTTAACAATTGTGACAGCGGGTGCAGGGAGAAGTTCCCCAGCCCGCTGTCACACTGAGGGGGAGATCAGGGCAAATGTAAAAGGTTACACCCTAAACATGGGAACACATTCCGAAAGTTGAACTTTTAAGAAAAAGTGCAGGGGTGCCATTGACTTATGGTGCGGTTTCCAGCACATGAAAACATATGGTGCCAAAGCACCATGTGGTTTCAACATGGCCCTTTCTAGAAAAAAAAAAGCTTCAGGGAATTTCTTTGCAGGAAATGCATGTATTACAGCCCATGTGCACAGAGCTGTGTAGTTGTGAATCTAGCCTAAAGGAGAGGATTACAGACTGAAAGTGGTCATTATTTATGATGCAGAAGGCAAGGGTTTGGTCTAGAAGAGCAGTGAACATGTAACCATAGCATGTTCCCCAAAATACCAAGGAAAATGTATAAATGCAATGTTTCTGCCATGTCAGGATTTTTTTTGTGTTAGGGGCTTGAAGGGTATATGTCAAGCAAGCAGTTCCTCACCAGTACCCTAGGGACAGTTCAATGAATTGGTCAATATCCACATAGGCACACACAGTAGGTTTTGAGTAAACCTACAACCAGAATGTTACAAACCTGAGGGAGCCCAAGCTTCTAAAACTGTGACAGACTGCATACCAAGGTAAGAAACAACCCCCCCCCCCCCCCCCGACTTTCTGGTAGTCAATATGCACACCATAGCTCCCAGCTGTCCCTGATTTTGAGGGACTGTCCCTGATTTGGAGCAATGTCCCCCTGTCCCTCTTTCCTCCTCATTTGTCCCTCATTTTGGTCTGATCTATATAGTTGTATATAAAATGCAGTTTTTATCTTTCAAAAAGTGTTTCCCAGTGCTAAACCTTTCATACAATTTCTAAATTGCTGCATTTGTACATTTTAAAAGCCAATATATAGGAATAGTAGTGGTAAAAAAAAAGCCCTTGTGTATTTACTTAACCCTTTTTTTGGTTAATTCTCCTTTAAGGGGGTGTGGCGGGGGGGGGGGGTGTCTTATGCCTACATATGTTTGTTAGTAGGTGTCCCTCATTCCCATCTCAAAATGTTGGTAGGTATGTGCACACCACCATTCCATGATAAAATGCCTCTATAGGGCTAAGCATTACATTGCAGGCAAGGGCCTGTACATACCGATCTTCAGAAAGTATTTGTTTCTTGTATAGCTACCTTGAACAAGCTCTGTGCAGTGCTAGAGTGATGGTGTTCATCTGATTCTGTCAGTCATCACACCCTGACCTTTAGATTTGTGACCGATACATTAAAGACCAAATCCAACCAACACCTACTTAGCTTTTTTTTTTTTTTTATCAAAAGGGGAGATTTATGGTTGTGGGTCAATATCTGAGATAACCACTCTTACTTCCCTTGGCAGAACATTTTTAGTAGAGTGGGGAAAGTTAGAATGATATAAGACTGTTGCTGGAACAGAAATCAAGCAGTGATAATAACCCCCCACCTTACCATTTTATGTACAGGGCCAAAAAATGATGGGGGACAAGCAGGCCCGGACTGGCCATAGGGCAGACCGGGCATTTGCCCGGTGGGCCGGGGGCCGCCAGGCCGCTGGGCTGCATGTCAGGCATATGCAGAGTCGGCCTCGGGTTCTGACATGCAGGACCGGTGTTCTAACACCGGCCGCTGATGTTCCGCCAGTGGTGTACTAAGTGCTGTAGTTGCACTTTGCAGTGAGGGGGTGGGTGCATGCGAGCCTCGGAGCAGTACTCGAGTGACACCCGTCGGCACATCAGGGGGTGGGACCCGCAACGATCCCCTTCTCTCTGGCACGGTGGCCGCGGCTCTGATCAGTCTCGGCTGTCTCACACAGCCAAGCAGAGTGAAGCCACCTCTCCCTCTATGTCTACACAGGGGGACGGGACTCGACATGCAGTCCCGTGCTGATCTGAGGTACATTATGGGTCTGAATGGGGGTTCTGTATTGTAGGGGGGTCTAATGTAGGGGGCCTAAAATGTTGGGGGGTTCTGTAATGTAGGGGGAAGTTCTGTAATGTAGGAGGGGGTTCTGAAATGTAGGGGGGGGGGGGTTCTGTATTGTAGGGGGGGGTCTAATGTAGGGGGGTCTAAAATGGAGGATGGGTTCTCTAATGTAGGGGGGAAGTTCTGTAATGTGGGGTTCTGTATTGTAGAGGGGGGTCTGTATTGTAGGGGGGCTCTGTAGGGGGGGGGTCTGTAATGTGGGGGGGTTCTGTATTGTAGGGGGGTTCTGTATTGTAGGGGGATCTGTAATGTGGGGGGGGGGTTCTGTAGTGTAGAGGGGTTCTGTAGTGTAGGGGATTCTGTATTGTAGGGTGGTCTGTAATTTAGGGGGGGTTCTGTAGTGTAGGGGGGGGTCTGTAATGTAGGGGGGGGTCTGTATTGTAGGGGGGATCTGTAATGTGGGGGGGGGGGGGTTCTGTAGTGTAGAGGGGTTCTGTAGTGTAGGGGATTCTGTATTGTAGGGTGGTCTGTAATTTAGGGGGGGTTCTGTAGTGTAGGGGGTGTCTGTAATGTAGGGGGGGTTCTGTAGTGTAGGGGGGTTTTGTAGTGCAGGGGGGTCTGTAAACAAAATTGACATATTTTTCCCACAAATAGCTTTCTTTTGGTGGTATTTGATCACCTCTGCAGTTTTTATAAACAAAAAAGCTGACGCTTTTAAGAAAAAAAGAAGTCTTCCTCAGTTTAGGCCGATATATATTCTGCATTTTTTTCCCCTTGTTTTCAAAAACACCCCGCAATAAGCGTATATTGATCGGTTTGCGCAACAGTTAGGCCCCTTTCACACTGGGGCGGTTTGCAAGCGCTATTGCGCTAAGAATAGCGCCTGCAAACCGACCCGAAACAGCTGTTGCTGTTCCTTCAGTGTGAAAGCCCGAGGGCTTTCACACTGAAGCGGTGCGCTTGCAGGACGCTCAAAAATGTCCTGCAAGCCGCATCTTTGGCTCGCTATAGGAGCGGTATATTTACCGCTCCTATAGCGCCAGGTCCCATTGAAAACAATGGGGGAGCGCGCCGAACCCGCCCGCAAAACGCCGCAATAGCGGCGGTTTGCGGGCGGTATTGACCCTTTTTCGGCCGCTCGCGGGGGGTAAAAACACCCCGCGAGCGGCCGCAATGCGCCGCTAAAACGCCGGTAAAGCGGCGCTAAATATAGCGCCTCTTTACCGCCAGCGCCCCCACCGCTCCAGTGTGAAAGTAGCCTTAGTGTCTACAAAATAGGGAATAGATTTACGGCATTTATCTTTTACTAGTAATGACGGTGATCTGCGATTTTTAGCGGGAATGCCACATTGCGTTTGACTGATCAGACACCGAACTGACATCAGACACTTTTTTGGGAACCAGTGACATTACAGTAAACAGTGCTAAAAATATGCACTGCTATTGTACTAATGACACTGGCAGGGAAGGGGTTATCAGAGGCGATCAAGGGGTTAAATGTGTTCCTGCAGGTGTGTTCCAACTATGGGGGGGGGGGGTGGTGTGGGCTGCCTGGGGAAACACAGTTTCGAAAGACAGGATCTGTGTGATCTTCTCTGTCAGAATGGAGATTTGCCTTGTTTACACAGATCCCCGTTCTGTCACTGCATTGAACGATCGCGGGTGGCCCGGCGGACATAAGAGTCCACCCCATCCGCTGGCCAGTTGGCACGTACGCCCACAAATTACATTTCCCGAGCCGACAATGACTGCTGCAGTACAATGACGTTGGAAAGTAGTTAATGTTTATAGGAGTTAAGACATTACATACTCCCAGGCCTGCATCTTTTAAAACAGGCACTTGCCCCAGAGCAGGCATCTTCAGGCTCTGGTACTCCAAGCTTAGTTGCTCTGATGAGTACCCGGACACCAAAAACCTGAGAGGCCACTAAGGAAGTGAGCCATCAACTTCCATGGTAGCTGGCTTTGTCTTACCTTTTGCTTTTAATATGAAAAAAACAAACAAAGAACCTGCCTTCAGGTGATGGATGGGCTAAATTCCCAAGAGGACAAGGCTAACATAAGAAACTAGTATCTAGGTTTTCAGGGGTAAAGAATCAAGAATAGGATTAAGATTTGATTTTGATCAGAAAACGTATCAAAGCTCAGCCAACTTGTTTGGATAAACACTACCACAGATTCAGTAAAAAGGGGAAATTGGGCACTCAAGGATAACTTGGTATGCTGAACCCATCACTCTGAAGGTCAAACTTTACTCAAATTGCATTTCCATGTGGAATGCCCAAGTACTGAAATAAAAGAAAAGGCCACTGTGGCCACATCCTTAGATTACTGGTAAACATGAATTAAAGACACCACCACACAGACAGATGTGATAGGATTACCTTGCCATCAATGGCGTTACCAAGGGCATCTACAACACGTCCCAGCAGCTCCTCGCCAACAGGTACCTCCTCAATGGCACCAGTTCTCTTCACAAGGTCTCCCTCCTTGATGAGCTTGTCATTACCGAACACCACAACACCAACATTGTCTGGCTCCAAGTTCAAGGACATACCCTAGTGGAAAAATAGAATACAAATTCACAGGAAGCCTCTCGAAAAGGCATGCAGACACAACCTGGAGCCATTTTGAATGGCTCGTGAACTAAACCAATGAAACATTTCAATGGGTTGGCTTAATGCAACAGGTAACTGTAAATGGGTTCTCAGGATCCCTCTTTATTCTCAATTTAGAAGATAATATATAGGATGAAGTGGTTGTACAGGTAAAAGGATTGTACCTTAATGCATGCTTTACATTAAAGTAAAAACCTTTCCATGTCAGCTCCCCATTACTTACCCGAGCCCGATCTCCATCCAGTGCTGTGCCAGTCTGCAGACAATCTGCTCTTCTCTTCAGTCTCATTGGAGGCTCAGCAGCAGCAGGAGCCATTGGCTGCCGTCAATTAAATCCTTTAAAGCGGTTGTATACCCTCCATTACAACTTGCACCTACAGGTAAGCCTAGATTAACCACTTTCAGACCGGACCAATTTGCAGCCAAAGGACCAGGCCCCTTTTTGCGATTCAGCACTGCGTCGCTTTAACTGATAATTGCGCGGTCATGCGACGTGGCTCCCAAACAAAATTGACGTCCTTTTTCTTCCCACAAATAGAGCTTTCTTTTGGTGGTATTTGATCGCCCCTGCGGTTTTTATTTTTTGCGCTATAAACAAAAAAGAGCGACAATTTTGAAAAAAAAAAAACGCATTCTTTTTTATTTTTTGCTATAATAAATATCCCCCAAAAATATATAAAAAAACTTTTTTTTTTTCCTCAGTTTAGGCCGATACGTATTCTTCTACATATTTTTGGTAAAAAAAAAAACGCAATAAGCGATTATTGATTGGTTTGCGCAGAAGTTATAGCGTTTACAAGATAGGGGATAGTTTTATAGCATTTTTATTAATATTTTTTTTTTTTATTAGTAATGGCGGCGATCAGCGATTTTTA
This sequence comes from Lithobates sylvaticus, assembly GCA_028564925.1. NCBI lineage: Eukaryota > Metazoa > Chordata > Amphibia > Anura > Ranidae > Lithobates > Lithobates sylvaticus. The sequence continues at coordinate 157,007,677 of CM053029.1, read as the reverse complement.
TTGTGACTGCGACATTATGGCGGACACATCGGACATTTTTGACACATTTTTTGGACCATTGTCATTTATACAGCAATCAATGCTATTTAAATGCATTGATTCCTGTATAAATGACACTGGCAGTGAAGGGGTTAACCACTAGGTGGCAGTGTAGGGGTTAAGTATGCCTAGGGGTGTGTTTCTTACTGTGGGGGGGGGGGGGGGGCGTGGCTGTCAGCTAGTGAATGCTGATCTCTGCTCCAATCACAGGGAGCAGAGATGGGCGTCACGAGTTGCTAGGCAGAACGTGGAGATGCTGTTTATTTCCGCATCTCCCCGTTCAGCCTTCCCGTGAGACGATCGAGGGTGTCCCCGCGGCATTCGAGTCCGCAGGACCCGCGACCGGCCTCATGGGGGTCCCGACCGGCATAAGCGTGCGCCGCTTGCGGCGCGCTTGATGTCACGGCGGCATCTTAAAGGGGACGTATATATACACCCTTATGCCTGTCCGTGCCATTCTGCCGACGTATATCGTCGTGCGCGGGTCGGGAAGCGGTCATGCGTGCCGTATTCACAGGGTTAATCCCCATTCACAAATTTGGCTTGCCACACAGACGCACAGTGTGAATTGGCAAACAAGTCCATGAGTGCCCCCCATACCAAGCATCTTGCTATGGTGGCAATCGGAAGGCAGCAGAAGCCAGGAGCTCTGGTGGGGAACCCCAGACGGGGGAGAATAGAGAACGCTCTGTGCAATACCACTGCACAGAGCAGGTATGACCTTTTTTTTAATAAGAAAAACCCTTTAAAATCATTGAAGTTTATAGCCAGTCAGATAAGTCTTCCAAGTGGTAGTAAACGCAAAACATACTCCCACCCACATGACTAGTGTAGTCCCGATAAGACCCCTTAGCTGTAACCATAAACCCCATAAACTTAACTTAATTAATAAATGAGAGACCACACCGGTTATGGAGTTAAATGGCCATAACCGCTATTTATTTAAAATACCAATAATAAGAACTCCAGTTTCTTATTAAAAACCAATAAAACATAAATAACAATAACAATAAACACTTTCAGACCCCTTGCTGAAAACAAAACAAAACAGGTTAAACCCCTATATATATGTTGGTCAGTGACGGAGCTAAGTGCTTATAACACAACCTGATATCAACTGATATCAACACAAGGGGGCACTGCGGGAGATAAAGAAACCCATGGGTCTCTACCGTACCGCCCGATAACCAACATTCCCGCAGTGCACAATACCATTAGACATCAACAACGTTTGATGTAACAAGGAGGGGCCATCTATTGATGAGCCCCCCACCCACTTACCACCAGTATAACTGCTGCCGTCACTGACCAACAAAACAACCAACGCCAACCCCCCAGCTGTCACGACGAAAAATCTTCCAAAGACCTGAAACGACAATGACAACATTAATACATGCCATCACATACCTATAAAAAAGGGGAGGGTGGGTGGGGAAAAACCTGCCTCCTCGTGCTCTGGCTTTCCCGCACTGACCTCCCGACTCCGCCCCTCCCTTTTATATGGCCGCTCCCACCAGCCCCAGAAGTACCCGCCCCTAAATTGTTAACTCCATCTTAGCCAAATGTGTCACCTGACACACTGTCATGGGCGGACCTGCATGACATTTCCCTGCTGTCCATTAAATTCCAGTCCTTACTTTCTAAGCGTATTCTGAAGGTCTGGTCTCCTGCAGCATCCTCTATGGAGAAAACAGATAACGCCTCCTGGAACCAGACCAGAGCGGCTACAAATTTAGCAATATAACCCCCCCCCCCCCTTTTTACAGGGCTAGATAGATTAGGCTTAGAATGGGGGGGGGGGGGCTAGACCTAGTTAGGTTTTGACTTTCCTTCCACTTTAACCACTTCTTGCCCCAGTGTAGTTTTAAAATGTCACTGGGATAGCAGCTATTCATCCCAGTGGGTCCCAGCACTGGTACAGGCTGAACTTCCAGAGGTCACCCACTAATTATCTGGAGTGAAAAGTACTGCGCAAGCTCTCCCTTCTGGTCCTCAAAAAGGCACCCATTACACAGGCTTTGTGCGTGCCCCCCCACAAAAAAAAAAAAAAAAAAATGTACCTTCAACCCCGAGGAAAATTCCACCATCTCTTCAGCCTGGGCATTTCTGACACCATAGACACGGGCGATACTATCACGAATGGAAAGCACTCTTCCAGTTCAGCGATGGTGTCTGCACCCAGAATACGTTCTTCCAGGATGGAGGATGCCTTGGCAGTACCTGCAGAATATGGGGGCTTTTCAGTAAAGCAAAAGAGGCCAACAAATCTAAAAAAATATAACAAAACTAAGCCCCAATCTGATACTTGTCTAAACTACAAACCATCTAGAAAAACTGGACAACAAATACATAAAACAATAAAATCCTCACAGGTGAGACAAAATATATCCAGGTTATTAATCTAACACCCATTGACATTTAACCACTGCAAGTGATATATATGGGATTGTACACCCCATTAACCGCTTGCCGACCGCCTCACGCCGATATACGTTGGCAGAAGGGCTCGTACAGGCAGAATCGCGTACCTGTATGTTGCCCTTTAAGAGGCGGGCGCGCGGGATACCCGCAATCGCCTCACAGGGAGGAATAACGGGGAGATGCTAATGTAAACAAGCATCTCCCCGTTCTGCCTAGTGACAGTGTCAATGATCTCTGCTCCCTGTGATCGGAGCAGAGATCAGTGATGTGTCACACACAGCCACGCCCCCCACAGTTAGAAACACGTCCCTAGGACACACTTAACCCCTACACTGCCACCTAGTGGTTAACTCCTTCACCACCAGTGTCATTTACACAGGAATCAGTGCATTTGTATAGCACTGATTGCTGTATAAATGACAATGTTCCCAAAAATGGGCCAAAAATGTCCGATGTGTCCGCCATAATGTCGCAGTCACGATAAAAAAAATCGCTGATCACCACCATTTAAAAAAAAATATATATATATATTAATAAAAATGCCATAAAACTATCCCCTATTTTGTAAACGCTATAACTTTTGTGAAAACCAATCAATAATCGCTTATTGTGATTTTTTTTTACCAAAAATATGTAGAAGAATACGTATCGGCCTAAACTGAGGAAAAAAAATTTTTTTATATCTTTTTGGGAGTATTTATTATAGCAAAAAATAAACAATAATGCGTTTTTTTCAAAATTGTCGCTCTTTTTTTATTATAGCGCAAAAAATAAAAACCACAGGCACAAATACCACCAAAAGAAAGCTCTATTTGTGGGAAAAAAAGGATGTCAATTTTGTTTGGGAGCCACGTCGCACGACCGCGCAATTGTCAGTTAAAGCAACGCAGTGCCGAATCGCAAAAAGTGCTCTGGTCAGGAAGTGGTTAACACCCATCATACCATAAGAACATACCTAAAATATAAAATAAACAAGTTTAGGCCACGGCCCCTTTATTGGGTTTAAAACAATTTTAATTATGAAATGAACTTTAACCTTTAATACCAAACAGAAACGCTGTTAACCATTAACAGACCAACCTGCTTAGTCACTAAGACTCAAGCAGCAATATCTTATATCAACCAAATAACAGTTTACCAACCACTGTCCACCCACAAAGTGGGCGACATTACCCAAAAGATAGACCAATATCAATCAGAACTGTTGTTAACCAATAACAGACCAACATGCTTAGTCACTAAGACTCAAGCAGCGATATCTTATAAAAATCAAGTAACAGCGTACCAACCACTGTCCACCCACAAAGTGGGCGACATTACCCACATAAAGAGGGACCGCGTCGAGGGGAAATAACAAAAGGGAGGGAGGGTGGGAGAGCAGGTCAAAAGATCCAAAAGGAAGGCTGAGGAGAATCCAGAGGTGAGTCCAGCTGAGAGACCTGAGGTAAATGCTGACTCCGCCCACAGACAGGAGAGGATATAGGTAACAGGTTACACTTATTGGCTAGGTGTTTCCCGCCAAAGGATTTGTTACCAATCCAGTACTTAGCAGCTAAGGTAAATCTTCCTAGCAACAGCAGGCAACTTGTCCCCCTCCAGTGTAGCCCCCCTCTTCAGTGCACCCCCCTCTTTCAGTGCAGCCCCCTTCAGTCTAGCCCCCCTCCAGTGTAGCCCCCTCTTCAGTGCAGCCCCCCTCTTCAGTCTAGCTCCCCTCTTCAGTGCAGCCTCCCTCCTTCAGTGCAGCCCCCCTCCAGTGTAGCCCCCCTCTTCAGTCTGGCATGTGTGGCAGTGATGGGCACTGGTAGGTGACACTGATAGGCAGCACTGATGAGGCACTGATTGGCACCACTGGTGGCACTCATGGGAATTGATAGGTGGCACTGATTGCTGGCACTTATGCACTGATTTGTGGCACTGTGTGGGCACTGGCAGGTGGCACTGGAAGGCGGTATTGGTGGGCAAATATTAGGCGGCTTCGCTTCTTCTTCCTCTTCAGGACCGATGTCCCTTGCTCTGAAGCCGGTGATCAGCTATTTTTTCTTCTTGCGCTGTCAAAATGAGGAGAAAAAAAAGATTACCAATGTTCTGTTTACATCACGTGATCAGCTGTCATTGGCTGACAGCTGATTACGTGGTGAGGGGCCGGGATCCGATCTGTGATCAATCTCATTGACTTGGTGATCACAGCGCATCAATGAGACTCTTAGCGAGCCGCTGAGACAGCCACTCCCCGCCCCTCCACAGCTCAGCGCTCCAATGGGCGTGGAGGAACAGAGCAGGAGAGGTGCTGACTGACAGGCAGCATCGCTTGGGGAGGGGAGAGAACCGAGCCATCGGTGGTGTTCGGTGGCTCAGTTCTCAGTGCGGAGATTTGCGGGGGACAACTGCAGCATCGATCTGATGCTGCATCCACCTAGGCAAGTATGAATATATATATATAAAAAAAACATACACCCATACTTCTCTTAAGTACAAGATCTCAAAATGCACTATGAAAGTGATTGCAGAATCTCTGTTCTAAGATAGGCCAAAGTATGTAATCTACAAACCAGTAAGAAAATACTGTGTACTGGAGATGCAACGCATCTGGAACTTACATAGCCTCCTTACTACTTACTATACTACCACTCTATACTACTACTGGGGGCAGCCATGATTTGTATACAAATGACAAATTATTGTAGTGGTCAGACTGGCTGGGGGAGATCTTGGGCTTGAGGGCAGATCTTAGAAATGTCAGGAATGTATTTTCCACATTACATCTGCACATAGACAGGGCTGTGTCAGTGTACACTGTGATTGTGGCTGAATCTCCAGTTTTTCTGTAAGAAGAATCCCAGCATTGTGTTCCCTTCTAGTATGCCCAACAAAAACTATCATTCAAGCAGCAATATTGCCATCTAGTGTTTACTTTGAGTTATAGCAAGTTTGTAAGGGGCAAGTGAAAATGCAGCAATTTGCAAAACTTTCTCTTCATTTTAAACTAGGCATTTTTTTGTGCTTTGCTATTTTTTGCATGTTTTATTATTACATTTTTTTCTTAATGCGGTAGTAAACCACATGTGGTTTTAAAAAAATAATAAATTGCATGCTAGCACATTATGAGAGACTTGCCTTTTTAGAAGGAAACCCTCCAGGGCCGCAATGTCATCGCTCAGAGGGCTGACATCTTCCCCCCGTCTTCCTTTCCGGGTTTGCGGCCTCTGACTAAATGAGTGGCCAGAGAGCCCCTGTTTACAGCACGGGTTCTGAAGATCCGGCACTATAAGCTGGACCGTCAGTGCATGCGCCAGTGATGATGTTTACAAGACATTCACAGTAGCTACAGGTAAGCCTTATTAGAGGCTTACCTGTAGGTACAAGTGGTGTAAATTTCCAAAAATGTGTTTAAAATAGACAGGGGTACAGTTTAAAGAAAACACATAATATTCCTGAATTTTCTAAGATCTGCCCTCAAGCACAAGATCTCCCCTGTCCAGTCTGACCATAATTTGTTATTTGTATACAACTCATGGCTGCCCCCAGGTATTAGTAGAGTAGCTAGGTATATGCCCTCTTTCTTCCCCCCGCATTCTCTAATATAAGGCTTCTAGCCTGACTATGTCCACCCCAGTACCATTCATATGCAGGCTGATCCTTCCTGACCGGAATAATTGCATACCTCCCAACTTTGTGAGATGGGAACGAGGGACACCTATTAGCAAAAGTATGTAGGCATAGGACACATCTCTGCCACGCCCACTTAAAGGAGAATTGTACAAAAAAAATGATTGGTTAATCCCACAAGTGCTTTTTACCACTACTATTCTTTTATATTGGCTTTTGGCTAAATGCAGCAATTTAGAAATTGGATGAAAGGTTTAGCACTGGGAAACACTTTTTTGATAGATAAGTAGTCCATTTTATATACAAATATAAAGATCAGACCAAAATGAGGGACAGATGAGGAGGAAGGAGGGACAGAGGGACTTTGTTCCAAATCAGGGACAGTCCCTCGAAATCAGGGACAGTTGGGAGCTATGTGATTGCCCTACGTTTGGGAACAACAAAACCGAATTACCCACCATGGACACTTTCCAATGCCCCCTCCCCTAATCCGTTCCAGGAGTATGCTCGTAATCCAAGGTACTCTCATATCAAAGCGAGTTTTCCCATTGAAGTCAATGGAAATGTAAATAAATTGTTCAATGGGATGCAATACCGCATGCGGCCAGAGGGGGGGGGGCCCGGAGAGCCGCCTTTCCGAGGTTTGCCGAGGTCAGCCGAACTGTCCTCGGGCCTTTCCGTGCATTTCCGAACGCCAACGATTGCCGCTGTTCGGCTCTGGCGCCCCCCATCTCAGGCCAAAAGTGGTACTGCACACCACTTTTGGCCTGAATCCTGCTCGTTTTGCGAGACAACACTCTCAAACCAAGTTAGGATTTTTAGAAATACAGTGCTCGTTTTGCAAAAACGCCCGTTAACTGCGTTACTCGCAAACCAAGGTTCCACTGTACCTCCTTTCTCTTCCTCCCCTTTTTTTCCCCTTTACACTCCCCTTATTTTTTATCTTCTTACTTACTAATCCCCTTCGGGAACCTGAACACCTTCCTCCTCTACTGCAACTACCGTGTACTCACCATGACAAGGAAAGAATACAGACCCTAGTTGTTACTGATGTGAATGTTTGGGCATGCTTGCACCCTGACTTTTCACTCCTTCAAGTTACCAAATTCACTTACTGCAGCTCAGGGATTCTCAACCCTATTAAGACCAGGGCTCTATCAATTCTTTCAAAACATTCCATGCCTCAATATAAAAAAATAAAAGTTTATACTCATACAATAAAAGTATGGGAATGCAAAATATGTACTAGATGGGGCTGGGTGTCAACCTGGGAGGATGAGGAGTTCTGGCGAGGGTTAGGGAGCAAATTTGGTGGCCCTGTAAGGGATCTAGTTTCTGGAGGAGATGGGCTCTGGAGGGGACAGAAGGACACTGTTGGAGGTTGATGGGCTTGAGGCTCTCCAGCAAGCTAGGGGGCCAGAGGGAGCTGTATGAGGTTGAGGGGTAGTGTGGGCCACTATGGGAGGTTAGGGAATCTGCAGCTGGTTGGAGGCCCAGAAGGAAGGAGGCCCATGGCCCAGCAACGGCCACAGCCCAGTTGTTGAGAACCACTGCTGTAGCTGATGTTTGCATGTACAACCTCACTCTCACACACTTGCTGTAGCTGATGTTTGCATGTACAACCTCACTCTCACACACTGTACCAGATAATGTATCCATACGGGTCATGTATATGCAATGTACCCTGTTCTGCTTAGAAAACCAAGAAGGCCTCTTGCACACTAGATGTTTAGCCTGTGTGCATCCAATCCCTTTGTTTTAGTGCACCTGGGAGGCACAGGTACAGCATCCAGCCCCACTGCCTGAAACCTGGCAAAGTCTTTGGTAGGCTGAAATATGCTGGACGGGGCTGAGCACTTTACAGAGGGTCACTTGCAGTCAGGGAATATGCCCGAAACACAGGTATTCTTTGGCTCCTGAGCATAATAGGCTAGATATTGTGAGGTTGAACTCCAGTCTAAGGTAAAAAATCACCCCCACAACACTTTACAAAAAAAAAAAAATTCCAAGGGTGTTCTGGCCCATCTGATGGAATCATGGCTCACTCATCTTCTCCCATGGCATCGGGTGGCAGAGTTGCGAACCGCCTGTAAATTTACAGTTTGTAACAATCGGTCGATTTGCAAACTGTCCATAAATGTCTATTATGAGCAGCGGCTGCCCATAAAAAATATGTCTGTGGGCCAGCTCCAGAATTGTGCATGAGTGGGCCAGGTTCAGACTGATGCTTTGTCATGGAACCACTTGGCACCCTTTATGAATTACAGGACTGGAGGGGGAGCAGGGACTTGGGAGTGCCACCAGGCCTGTCACTAGAGGTCTGGTGGTCTGGAGGAGAAGAGCTGGTGATGAGGATCAAACCAGAAGAGCCTCTCGGAAGACCTTGTCTGACTGCCCTGCAACCGAGCGAGCAATAGAAGAGGTCAGTGACAGCTCCAGCCAGGATATTCACAGTCTGTGGGGGGGGTCACTGATCTAAAAAAAAATCTGGTTCTGTCAGTAAATTATTTTTGTCTTGTCAGAAAAAAAAATTGTCTGTCAGTAAATTTCACTTCGGAAGGTTGCTGGTGGGTGATCCTTATTATTTGGCCGAATGGTGCCCACAGAAGGACGTGGGAGCATTGCTTACACTACAGTGGTTCCACTCAAACAACTTCCTCTAAGTCCAGGCTGTTCTAAGTCAAATCGAAGCCTATTGCCAGCAATAGGAGCGTCCCAATCGGTGCAATGCTGACTTTGCGGTGCCACACCGATTTCCAAAAGTAGTTCCTGCACTACTTTTAGTGACTCTTGGGACGATTTCAATAGACATCTGAGGCACAGTGGCGGGGACTGGGCATCCATGCATTGGTTCTTCTCCTCCTCACTTCCGCCGTCTCCTCCCCTCTTCCTAGGCATCCAAAAAGAAAGCCTGTCCTTTCAGCCAATCGGATGATGAGTATCAGACCTGTTACCCGATTGGCTGGGAGGAGGATCAGTGTTGCAAAAGCGAATATTCATTCGCTGTTGTAACACACATGCGACCAGTGACCTGAAAGGGGCCGGACGCATGAATAGGGGGTGGTTGCTGCGGCAATGGATAGATTCATGCTATGTATGAATCTATTCATTGCATATAGGGGGGTGGAGTGGAGAGAGGGGGCGGCACCTAAGCGCCCCTAATGGACGGGCCACCCTGAATATATCATAACAGCTGTTAGAGCAGAGGCTACAGTTCAGCAAAGGAGGGTGCAACTGCATTTCTAGAAGTAGTGCCGGTTCTGCAGTAAAGTCACACCCTAAAGTGGGGTACACACTATAAGAAAATCAGGCAAACGTTTGTCCGATTTTTCTCGATGTTTCACAGCAAATCGGAACCGATGAAAGAAAATTTGTACAAAAATTCTTACGAATATTCTCGTACGACAAAGGCTTTTTTTGTTATTTAGTGTTGCTGATCATGCGCAGTCTTTCTTGGACGAAAATCGTACAAAAACGGTACATATTTAACAAAAATCGTTCCCTCCGTTCCCGTACGGGAAACATTTTGGAGTTTGTCCCTTCGGGAATTTTCGTAGGAAAATTCGGAATCGGCTGTCGAAAGTTGTGTACACACTATACAAAAATGTTCGCCTGATTTTCTTATAGTGTATATGAGCCTTAAGCCCACGTTCACACTGGGGGCGGGTTTGAAATCTGAACTCCCACAATTTAAACTGGCATTTCAATCTGACATCAGGGAGGGGGGGGGGGGAGCGATTTGACAGACATCTGTGCAGGTTCATGCACAGATGTCTACTGAAATTGCCCCCGAAGTCGCAGAAACTACTTTTGGGAATCGCTGTGGTTGCACCGATTCAGACAGTGCCATTCCCGGCAATAGGACCCGATTTGGCATGCCATTTGGCATGTCAAATCGGCCTAATGTGAATGGGGGCTTATACACACAGCCATGTGCCTGTCCTGGAACTACCATTGTATCTATTAATCAGTAATATGTGATGGATCGGAACACAATAGTCTAAGTTGGTGAAGTAAAAATACAAAAATACATACATAAAACTATTTTTCAGAAATAAAAAACTGATAATTGGCATGTGCGTATGTATTCACCCCCTTTGTTATGAAGCCCATAAAAAGCTCTGGTGCAACCAATTACCTTCAGAAGTCACATAATTAGTGAAATTATGTCCACCTGTGTGCAATCTATGTGTCACATGATCTGTCATTACATAGACACACCTTTTTGAAAGGCCCCAGAGGCTGCAACACCTAAGAAAGAGGCACCACTAACCAAACACTGCCATGAAGACCAAGGAACTCTCCAAACAAGTAAGGGACAATGTTGTTGAGAAGTACAAGTCAAGGTTAGGTTATAAAAAAATATCCAAATCTTTGATGATCCCTAGGAGCACAATCAAATCTATCATAACCAAATGGAAAGAGCATGGCACAACAGCAAACCTGCCAAGAGAGGGCCGCACACCATAACTCACGGACCGGGCAAGGAGGGCATTAATCAGAGAGGCAGCACAGAGACCTAAGGTAACCCTGGAGGAGCTGCAGAGATCCACAGCAGAGACTGGAGTATCTGTACATAAGACCACAATAAGCCGTACGCTCCATAGAGTGGCCAGAAGAAAGCCATTACTTTCAGCAAAAAAACAAAAATGGTACATTTTGAGTTTGCAAAAAGGCATGTGGGAGACTCCCAAAAAGTATGAAGGAAGGTGCTCTGGTCTGATGAATTTTACTTTTTGGCCATCAAAGAAAATGCTATGTCTGGTGCAAACCCAACACATCACATCACCCAAAGAACACCATCCCCACAGTGAAACATGGTGGTGGCAGTATCATGCTGTGGGGATGTTTTTCAGCAGTTGGGACTGGGAAACTGGTCAGAGTTGAGGGAACGATGGATGGTGCTAAATACAGGGATATTCTCGAGCAAAACCTGTACCATTCTGTGTGTGATTTGAGGCTAGGACGGAGGTTCACCTTCCAGCAGGACAATGACCCCAAACACACTGCTAAAGCAACACTTGAGTGGTTTAAGGGGAAACATGTAAATGTGTTGGAATGGCCTAGTCAAGGCTCAGACCTCAATCAAGTAGAAAATCTGTGGTCAGACTTAAAGATTGCTGTTCACAAGCGCAAACCATCCAACTTGAAGGAGCTGGAGCATCTTGGAAAGGAGGAATGGGCAAAAATCCCAGTGGTAAGATGTGGCAAGCTCATAGAGACTTATCCAAAGCGACTTGGAGCTGTGATAGCCGCAAAAGGTGGCTCTACAAAGTATTGACTTTTGGGGGTGAATAGTTATGCACATTGACTTTTTCTGTTATTTTGTCCTATTTGTTGTTTGCTTCACAATAAAAAGAAAAAAAAAAACATCAAAGTTGTGAGCATGTTCTGTAAATTAAATGATGCAAATCCTCAAACGATCCATGTTAATTCCAGGTTGTTTTGCCTGTAACTGTACTGTCTGCCCTCATGTTGTAAAGCGATGCGTAAAGTGTTGGCGCTATATAAATCCTGTATAATAATAATTACAGATTCATACAATGGTGCTCTAAGGGTGTAGGTGTGGATACTTGTAAACATTTAAATTCACATGCGTTGTTTTCTGAGTTATATTTTTTACATTTATGAACATATACAGTATCTCACAAAAGTGAGTACACCCCTCATATTTTTGTAAATATTTTATTGTATCTTTTCATGTCAGAACACTGAAGAAATAAAATAGATTACAGCGCACGCATACAATAATGACATTTAAATCCTGTAAGGCTCTTTAAAAACACCTAAACATATTCAAAGATATGGGAATTTGGTCACACTATATGGTCATATAGTGCTAAGCCCACTTACTGAGTCAAAGTACCCCATTATCAGTGGGTCCTGCACTATTCATAGAATGAACCATGGGAGACAAACTCCTCTTTATGGGAGAACTGAAAAGACTCCTATAACCCGGGTGGACACTAATAAGAGGTAATAAAGGGGAGATGGGGTGCTCCGGGACAAGGAACCTAGTCAGGATCAATACAATATACAAACAACAGACTTGGGGGGAACACCCTAAAAATGCGTTTAGATTCAAGATGGTGCTGCTATAAGACCACAAACAGAGTGTGCCCCTCAGGTCTGTTGTTTGAACCCTGAAGAAATTACACTTTGCTACAATGTAAATTTGCTGTCCCCTCAAAATAACTCACACAGCCATTATTTTCTAAACTGCTGGCAACAAAAGTGAGTACACCCTTAAGGCCGCATACACACGATCGGACTTTCCGGCGGGATTGTCCGCCGGACATTCCGACCGTGTGTGGGGCTCCGGCGGACTTTTTCGTCCCAAAAGTCCGGCGGACCTAGATTTAAGTTTTGTCGGCCGGACTACAATCCCGCCGTCTGTGTGCTAGTCCGCGGGACTTTTGAAACGAACAGACTTGCCTCACACACGGAGGAAAGTCCGTTCATTTAGAACGTGACTCCAGGTAGACGGGACTAGCGAAGAAAGTCAATGTCGCCACGCTAGCCCCGTCACCTGGTATGGATTTAAAGGGGAATCCCTACGCTGAAAAAACGGCGTGGGGGTCCCCCCCCACATCCATATCAGACCCTTATCCGAGCACGCAGCCCGGCCGGTAAGGAAAGGGGGTGGGGACGAGCGAGCGCCCCCCCCCTCCTGAGCCGTACCAGGCCGCGTGCCCTCAACATGGGGGGTGCCCTGCGACCCCCCCCCCCCCAAAAGCACCTTGTCCTCATGTTGATGAGGGCAAGGGACTCTTCCCGACAACCCTGGCCGTTGGTTGTCGCGGTCTGTGGACGGGGAGCTTATCGGAATCCGGGAGCCCACTTTAATAAGGGGGCCCCAGATACCGGCCCCCCACCCTATGTGAATGAGTATGGGGTACGATGTACCCCTACCCATTCACCTAAGGACAAGAGTGTAAATAAAAAACGACAACATTTTTTAAAATACTTTATTGCACAGCCCCGGGGGTCTTCTTCCGTCTTGGGGGGGTCTTCTCGCCGAACTCCTCAGATATCTTCTGCTCTTTTACTAGCTCTTTCACTAGCGGAGGAGCCCGGCTTTCTCCTTCGTCGCCGCCGCCGTCTGGGGGTCTTGTTCCGACTTTGGGGGTCTTGTCCCGCTCTTCTGTTCTTCTTGCCGGGCCGCCGCTTTCTTCTTCCAGTTCTTTTACTCGCGGTGGCATGGGCTTCTGTCGCCGTCTTCTGCTTCTTCTGCTTCTTGTTCTTCTTCCGATGTTGACTCGGCGCCATCTCCTCTTCTAATGGCTCAGACGTGTTGCGCTGCCAGTTATATAGGGACAAGGGGCGGGGCCACTGGCTCATGTCACATGCTGACCCCGCCCCCATATGATGTCACAGTCCCAGCATCCTCTGGGACTGCGACATCATATGGGAGCGGCGTCACCATGTGACATGAGCCGTTCATGGAGGAGTGGAAGAGGACTCCAGTGGCAACGTGTGAAGCTCTGGTGAACTCAATGCCCAAGAGGGTTAAGGCAGTGCTGGAAAGTAATAGTGGCCACACAAAATATTGACACTTTGGGCCCAATTCGGACATTTTCACTTTTGTTGCCAGCGGTTTAGACATTAATGGCTGTGTATTGTGTTATTTTGAGGGGACAGCAAATTTACACTGTTATACAAGCTGTACACTCACTACTTTACGTTGTAGCAAAGTGTAATTTCTTCAGTGTTGTCACATGAAAAGATATAAAAATATATTTACAAAAATGTGAGGGGTGTACCCACTTTTGTGAGATACTGTATTTACACAAAGGGAACAGATAGCACTGATGTACCTAAAATGTTTCTCTGGAGAAAAAAAGTGGAAGATTGTAGAAAGCCAAGATCAATCCTGCATCTGTTTGTACAGTCGCTGCATTCCCATAGAGTAACATACACTATCTGCATGAACAAACCACTCATTCACACTGTATGGCCCAGAGAACTCGCATGAATGAGCCCCTATTTTTTACACTTTTTTTTGATTCATGTCGCATTTTTTTTTTTTTTTTAGCACAGAAGGACCAGAGCTGTGAGGAGGAGGGTGATTGGTGTGGCAGGGGGGGCATTACTGGAACCAATCACCTGTGGCTCTTTCTGCAGCAGCTGAAAGCAGGCAGGGATGAAAGGAGGAAAAGTTGGCTGCGCTGCAGGGGGAGCCACAGAGGGATCGGTTTCAGAGACTCATAAGGTAAGGAAATGTGACTGACCCTGAGATTTGGATGTAAGTGGACTAGTGTGAGATTTAGTTAGGTCTCATTCACATGGGGTATACAAAAGTGTACAGTAGGAATCTTGTAATGATGCTAGTATTAAAGTGTTACTAAACCCAGTAATATGAAAATAGTTCATCTGCCCACCCACAGCTTATAAATCTTTTTACATTAAAATATTGCCACTATATACCTTTTTGGCTGATCTGTATACCATGGTTACCCGAGAAACCCAAGGAACGAACTGCAGTTGAACCGCAAATGTAGCAGAAAGGCAGAACAGAGGCAAGAGATGCTTGTCAGCTGCCCAGGGGCGTGAAGCAGTGATAGGGCCCGGGCCCCCTACAGGAGGACCGGTGCTACCCCCTTATCAGCGGCCCTGTGAGCGGTGGGTGTAAATTAGAAACCTGTTTTTTTTTTCTCCACTTAATTTTCTGTGAAGTTGCCCGACCCCCCTACTGGCCGGGCCCGGTACAACAGGGCTGGTTGTACTGGCTTATCAGCGGCCCTGCCAATGAGTGTCAGGATCCCATCTAGCATTTATATGAAGAAGTGGCTCAGAGAAGCTACAAAACATTTTTAACATTACAGAACAAGTCAAGTTTAATATGACAAACTATTACTAGTTATACCATGACCTGGATCAATGAGAACCTTCATAGACATATTTCCTCACTGCAGCTTTGAGAAAATTACAGATGTTCAATACATACATTTGTCCTTTAACAATGAAGTTTAATCTGTTTATAATTTTGTCTTCCCTGCCCCCCCCCCCCCCAATCAACACGCTAGTGAAAATATTTAAAGCAGAGTTCCACCCAAAAGTGGAACTTCTGCTGATTTGTCTCCCTCCCCCTCCGGGGCCACATTTGGCACCTTTCGGGGGCGAGTGGATACCTGTCTTTGGTATCCTGTTTCCACTTCCGGGAGTCCGGGCTGCGGCCTATGATGTCACCGCTCGGCTCCCTCCTTCTTCCCCTGCCGCCGGGCCAGTAAGAGAAGCAGAGCCTCGTGCATGCGCAGTAGGGTTCCCAGCGTGAAGCCGTAAGGCTACACTGCCGGGTCCCCTGATCCGCAATGGCAGCGGCAGCACCCGACAGCTGATGGAAACATCAGCTGCGGTGCCGACATCGCTAGACTCCAGGACAGGTAAGTGTCCTATTATTAAAAGCCAGCAGCTGCAGTAAGTGTAGCTGCTGGCTTTATATTTTTGCAGCAGCGGCGGGCAGAACACCGCTTTAAGTGATATTAAAAAGGAGCTTCATCCCCCCCCACCAAAAAATTGAAAGTCAACAGTTACAAATACTGTAGCTGCTGACTTTTTATATTAGGACACCTGTCCAGGGATCCCGTGATGTCGGTACCCCAGCCAATTTTTCAATCGGCTCTTGGGTGCTGCCGCCACCCTTCCTTGTAAAGAAAACCGGCTTCACAGCCGTTTCCCTACTGCACGAATCGCGCCAATCTTTGTGAATGGCCTTGGGGCTCGGAGAGAGGAGGGGGGCCGACCTTCTGGGGGACTTTGCCGCAGCAAGGTCTCCCGGAAGTGGGGACTGGTACCTGTCCAAAACTGGTACCGGCTACCCACCCCCGAAAAGTACCAAATGTGGCAGCGGAAGGAGGGAGGAAGCAAACCAGCAGAGCTTCCCCTTTTTGGTGTAGCTCCGCTTTAAAAGACAGATATTCATATAGACAGAGTGGTTTTGCACAGAGCAGCCCTGATCCGCCTTTTCTCGGGTCCCCCGCTGGTGGCGCTCCTGGACCTTCCCTTGTGTCAAGTGCCCTGATACCAAGCAGCTTGCTCCTGAGCCTCTGCTCAGTGTGTCCATTCACACACAGATGTTAGTGCAGTGACGTCATGAATCGATGCCGGCCGGCATCTTGCTGAAAATTGTTCAAACGTTCTTTTAAGCTTACGTTTTCACTGCAAATGTGAGTACTATCTTCTTTTAAATAAAAAGTTTAAATTCACCATACAGTATCACACGATGGTCTGCTTTTATTCTTTTTATGTCATCATTTGGATGCACTGCTGAGTGCTGTGACCATTATTAAACCTACCACGCTGTGTCCTACCGGGAGTCTTTTGATATTGAGTGGCTAATCCCTGGATATCATTCCTTGAGGCGTGTATCTCCTCTAAACGTCAGGATTTCTGCCTAGTGCTCAATCTGAGTGTCGGCTTTTGTCTACCATCTGATAAGGAGCATATATATTGGTGGTGGCACCCTCTTTGATGTGGAGCACAGCGGTGTGGCATGAAGTATTATCTTTTCTTGATCGCATTTCACCGGAATAAGTTTTTATCAAACTAAGCTAATTCATTTTGTGGACTTTTCTAGTGACAATCTCGATCTGTACTAATTATCCACCAGAGTTTATATTTATTTATTCATCTATTCCATACTGTGTTCTCTCTGATATTGTAAATTGGATATTCATTGCTATTATTGGGTTATGGTGTCAAAACTTCCTGTAATACACCCACTGTGAATGCAAATGAGGTAGTTATTTCTATCCGGCATATCGGAATTTACTAATAGTTACCTCCCACCTGGCGCAGTTTTCTTTTCTCACACACAGAGCATGGTTTGGCTAACTGGCTGTGATTGACAGTAGCCAATGGCTCGCACTGCTGTCTCAGCCAATGAGAAGGAAGAGACACAGGAGAGCTGCTGCTCTCGGGCATATTGCTGGATCGGGATTGGGCTTGGGTAAGTATTTGAGGGGCTGCAGCACACAGAGTTTTTTGAACATCCTCCAAAGAATGCATGAAGGTAAAGAGCCTTGAGCTTTTACAACCACTTTAAAGTATATCATGGAAACAAGTTATATTTATTTTAGATCCAGTAACATCATTACTGATCTTTATGCTTGTGTATGCAATGCAGGCATATCATTGCTGGCGAGAGGAATCAGCAGGGCAATGTACAAATTTTCCTGAAAACAGAAAGCAGTAGTAATGCCCACAAGTGATGCTGAGCCTCCATGATTGAAAGAACTGAATTCCAATGAATGAAAGGCATGGGACAGGGACAATCAGGATTGGGAGGAAAGTGCTAAACGATGCTGGACTTCCTCCAGCCAAGACAATAAAGCTGGATCTAGGTATTGTGAAATGCAGTTTATGACTCCGACTCAGAGCTGGAATCAGAATAGTCAGGTACAAGGCAGGAGGGAGTAGCTGGCTGTTTGGAAGGTCTGTCCTTGGGTGGTGTCTCAGGTGGAGAGGTGTCTGTATTACGAACAGTCTGTAGAGCAGCAGTCTCGTTCGCTATCAGTTCATTGCTCTCCTGCCGCTTCCTATCAATCTCCTCTGTTGCTTGGTCACATTCAGCCAGGGAAACAATCTTTTCCTTATCATTCCCCTCCTTTGATTCCCTGCGTACCACTCCGAGCGATAATGCCGATGCTACGGGGATGGATAGAGGTTTAGGTCGGATCTTGAGATTCTTCAAGGAGTTATTTGTTGTCTGGATCTTCACGTCACTTCCCTGAGAAAACCAAGAGCGGCTAGAGATCTCTGAGCGTTTCTTCTGCTGCCGTTTGTCATATGCTGGAAGATGAAGGAATAGTACAATCTCAGTAAACTAATCATATCTCCCTTATAGCTGGCCACACAACCTAATCACAGAAAAGGTTAGTTTAGACTTGGACCGGCCATAGACTGTTCAAATCTCAGCCATTTCAGCGGGAATCAGATGAGATTCGAACTGTTTATGGGCTAGCTGAATATACCAAGTTAATCGATTAACTTGGGTACAACCAGCCTTCTGGATTTTACTTGCGATTATTTGCTAGCAATAGTCACTGTCTACTCCCGGCAGGCTTCCCACACCTCCCGTCGGGAAAATGGAGAGTTGGGCACTTACCTTTCCTGAAATTGTATTTTCCTGGTGCCTTCATAGCAGCATTCACATGTTTGGTTGCTCCAAACCCCACATGTGGATTCTGCCATGAAGGTACCAGGAAAATGTAATACTTACCTTTCCGTAATTTTCCTTTCCTGGTGCCTATCCATGGCAGCATACGCATGCCGGGGGTGGAGCCACCAACCATGCATATGCTGCCATGAAGGCACCAGGAAAATACAATGGCTCAGCAGGAAGGATTCCACTAGCATTGTCTGTGTTGATGGGGGAATCATGCTAATTTCTTTTCTGCAACCCGTGGCTGCAGGAAAGAGATTTGCACCACCTATAGCCTTTCTTAGAGGTCATTGTGCCTCCACCCAATTCACTAAGATCTTTTCACACTCGGGATCCACAGCAGAATATGTATAATCTATAATCACATGTTTAGCTCATTAAATATTCTTTTTAGTTAATGTGTAACTATAGTTATAATTGCAATTTTGCAAATTTAAAAAAATGGCGTTGGGTCCCCCCAAATATCCATACCAGACCCTTCATCCGAGCACGCAACCTGGCAGGCCTCGGGGAAAAGAGGGGGGGACGAGAGCGGCCCCCCCTCCAGCCTGAACCGTACCAGGCCACATGCCCTCAACATTGGGAGGGTGCTTTGGGGTCCCCCCAAAGCACCTTGTCCCCATGTTGATGAGGACAAGGGCCTCATCCCCACAACCCTGGCCGATGGTTGTGGGGGTCTGCGGGCGGGGGGCTTATCGGAATCTGGAAGCCCCCTTTAACAAGGGGACCCCCAGATCCCACCCCCCCTCTGTGAAATGGTAAGGGGGTACAAAAGTACCCGTACCATTTCACCAAAAAAGGTGACAAAAATGGTAAAAATGACAGGAGACGGTCTTTGACAATTCCTTTATTAAAATCTTCTTTCTTCTGGTCTTCCTTTCTTCATCTTCTCCTTCCGGCATCTTCTTCCATCTTCTTCTTCCTCCGATCCGCTTCTTCTTGCTCCGGTCCTCTCGTCCTTCTCGTCCGGCATCGGCGTCTGTTCTCGCAGGCCGCTCCTCGCAATGGGAGGCTCCCGCTCTGTGAGGCTTCGCTCCGGCTGACAGGTCTTTTATAACGGAGGGCACCTGGTAACCCCGCCCCCTCTGACGCACGGGGACGTCATGGGGACTTCCCTATGGCTTTCCCCATGACGTCAGAGGGGGGGCGGGGTCACCAGGTGCCCTCCGTTATAAAAGACCTGTCAGCCGGAGCGAAGCCTCACAGAGCGGGAGCCTCCCATTGCGAGGAGCGGCCTGCGAGAACAGACGCCGGCGCCGATGCCGGACGAGAAGGACGAGAGGACCGGAGCAAGAAGAAGCGGTTTGGAGGAAGAAGAAGATGCCGGAAGGAGAAGATGAAGAAAGGAAGACCAGAAGGAAGGAAGAAGGAAGACCAGAAGAAAGAAGAAAGAAGATTTTAATAAAGGAATTGTCAAAGACCGTCGCCTGTCATTTTTACCATTTTTGACACTTTTTTGGTGAAATGGTAGGGGTACTTTTGTACCCCTTTACCATTTCACACAGGGGGGGGGGCGGGATCTGGGGGGGCCCCTTGTTAAAGGGGGCTTCCAGATTCCAATAAGCCCCCCGCCCGCAGACCCCCACAACCACCGGGCACGGTTGTGGGGACGAGGCCCTTGTCCTCATCAACATGGGGACAAGGTGCTTTGGGGGTCTCAGACCCCCAAAGCACCCTCCCAATGTTGAGGGCATGTGGCCTGGTACGGTTCAGGCGGGAGGGGGGGCGCTCTCGTCCCCCCTCTTTTCCTGCGGCCTGCCAGGTTGCGTGCTCGGATAAGGGTCTGGTATGGATTTTGAGGGGGACCCCATGCCATTTTTTTGGCTAGGGTTCCCCTTAAAATCCATCCCAGACCTCAAGGGTCTGGTATGGATTTTGAGGGGGGACCCTACGCCAGTTTTTTTTTTTTTTGTCTGGGGTCCCCCTTAATATCCATCCCAGACCTGAAGGGCCTGGTTATTGAATTTGGGGGGACCCCCACGCTTTTTTTTATCAATGACTTACGGATCCGACAATTCATTTGCCGGCAATAGCCGCAAGTGATTTTAAATAGCTTTTTTTTCTGCAAAAATGACACTGTGCAGGAACAGTTCTCTATATTAGATATACTGAATCTCAAATCATTCGAAGCATTCGTTATATCTGCTATAATAATTTCTTTCATATTAGTTGAAATTAGATATTTGTTAGTTGTTGTATTCGAATTGTTCTCTGTATTACGGGAATCGGCAATTAGCCGCGAGTGATTTTAAATAGCTTTTTTTTCCTGCAAAAATGACACATTGTACAGAGACAGTTCTAAGCACGGGAAACATGCCCCCCCCCCTTCATAGGCAAGGCATACTATATATATATATATATATATATATATATATATACTCTATAGTATGCCTATGAAGGGGGGGCATGTTTCCCGTGCTTAGAACTGTCTCTGTACAATGTGTCATTTTTGCAGGGAAAAAAAAGCTATTTAAAATCACTTGCGGCTAATTGCCGATTCCCGTAATACAGAGAACAATTCGAATACAACAACTAACAAATATCTAATTTCAACTAACATGAAAGAAATTATTATAGCAGATATAACGAATGCTTTGAATGATTTGAGATTCAGTATATCTAATATAGAGAACTGTTCCTGCACAGTGTCATTTTTGCAGGAAAAAAAAGCTATTTAAAATCACTCGCAGCTATTGCCGGCAAATGAATTGTCGGATCCGTAACACAGAGAACAGTCATTCATTGAAGTCATTGATAAAAAAAATGCGTGGGGGTCCCCCCAAATTCAATAACCAGGCCCTTCAGGTCTGGGATGGATATTAAGGGGGACCCCAGCCAAAAAAAAAATGGCGTAGGGTCCCCCTCAAAATCCATACCAGACCCTTGAGGTCTGGGATGGATTTTAAGGGGAATCCCAGCCAAAAAAATGGCGTGGGGTCCCCCTCAAAATCCATACCAGACCCTTATCCGAGCACGCAACCTGGCAGGCCGCAGGAAAAGAGGGGGGGACGAGAGCGGCCCCCCCTCCCACCTGAACCGTACCAGGCCACATGCCCTCAACATTGGGAGGGTGCTTTGGGGGTCTGAGACCCCCAAAGCACCTTGTCCCCATGTTGATGAGGACAAGGGCCTCGTCCCCACAACCGTGCCCGGTGGTTGTGGGGGTCTGCGGGCGGGGGGCTTATCGGAATCTGGAAGCCCCCTTTAACAAGGGGCCCCCCAGATCCCGCCCCCCCCCCTGTGTGAAATGGTAAGGGGTACAAAAGTACCCCTACCATTTCACCAAAAAAGTGTCAAAAATGGTAAAAATGACAGGAGACGGTCTTTGACAATTCCTTTATTAAAATCTTCTTTCTTCTTCTGGTCTTCCTTTCTTCATCTTCTCCTTCCGGCATCTTCTTCTTCCTCCGATCCGCTTCTTCTTGCTCCGGTCTTCTCGTCCTTCTCGTCCGGCATCGGTGTCTGTTCTCGCAGGCCGCTCCTCGCAATGGGAGGCTCCCGCTGTGTGAGGCTTCGCTCCGGCTGACAGGTCTTTTATAATGAAGGCACCTGGTGACCCCGCCCCCCCTCTGACGTCATGGGGAAAGCCATATTGAAGTCCCCATGATGTCCCCGTGCGTCAGAGGGGGTGGGGTTACCAGGTGCCCTCCGTTATAAAAGACCTGTCAGCCGGAGCGAAGCCTCACAGAGCGGGAGCCTCCGCCGACGCCGATGCCGGATGAGAAGGACGAGAAGACCGGAGCAAGAAGAAGCGGATCGGAGGAAGAAGAAGATGGAAGAAGAAGATGCTGGAAGGAGAAGATGAAGAAAGGAAGACCAGAAGAAAGAAGATTTTAATAAAGGAATTGTCAAAGACCGTCTCCTGTCATTTTTACCATTTTTGTCACCTTTTTTGGTGAAATGGTAGGGGTACTTTTGTACCCCCTTACCATTTCACACAGGGGGGGGCCGGGATCTGGGGGTCCCCTTGTTAAAGGGGGCTTGCAGATTCCGATAAGCCCCCCGCCCGCAGACCCCCACAACCACCGGCCAGGGTTGTGGGGATGAGGCCCTTGTCCTCATCAACATGGGGACAAGGTGCTTTGGGGGGGACCCCAAAGCACCCTCCCAATGTTGAGGGCATGTGGCCTGGTACGGTTCAGGTGGGAGGGGGGGCCGCGCTCGTCCCCCCCTCTTTTCCTGCGGCCTGCCAGGTTGCATGCTCGGATAAAGGGTCTGGTATGGATATTTGGGGGGGACCCCACGCCATTTTTTTTTTTTTTTTGGCTGGGTCCCCCTTAATATCCATACCAGACCTGAAGGGCCTGGTTATTGAATTTGGGGGGACCCCTACGCTTTTTTTTTATATATCAATGAATGACTGTTTTCTGTGTTATGGAGCCGACAATTCATTTGCCGGCAATAGCCGCAAGTGATTTTAAATAGCTTTTTTTCTGCAAAAATGACACTTTGTCATTCGAATTCATTCGAATTCATTCAAATTCATTCGAATTCATTCGTTATATCTGCTATAATAATTTCTTTAGAATTAGTTGAAATTCGATATTGGTAGTAGGATTCGAATAATTTTGAGCTGAAATTCGTAAACGGAATTTTTCCTGCAAAAATGACACTTTGTCATTCGAATTAATTTGAATCCATTCGAATTCATTCGAATCATTCGTTATATCCGCTATAATAATTTCTTTCATATTAGTTGAAATTCGATATTTGGTAGTCGGATTCGAATAAATTTGGCGACGAAATTCGTAAACGGAATTTCGTATTCCGTACGGAATTCGTATTCGAAAAAATTCGTACTACGGATTCGTAAATTCGTACGAATTTCGAAAAATTCGTACGAATTACGAATTCGTACGAAACGAATCGCACATGTCTATTGTTTGGTAGAGCATTCCATAGCCGAGGTCCCTGTACTGCAAATCTTCGTTCTCCCTTCGATTTGTAGCGGGCTTTGGGGATGAGAAGGCGGTTTTGGTTTGTCGATCGAAGGTTGCGATTTGGTATGTATTTTTCTATTTTCTCACAAAGGTATTGAGGAGCATTTCCTTGTGTACATTTCTGGGTGAGGCAGAGGGTCTTGAATGTGATCCTGTCTTTTACCTTGAGCCAATGGAGGGTCCTTAGGGATGGGGAGATGAATTCCCAAGGTTTCTTTCCGGTGACTAGTCTTGCTGCTGTGTTTTGGATGACTTGAAGGCGTGCAATCTGGTAATCCGGTAATCCTATGTAGAGGGAGTTTGCGTAGTCGAGACGTGAATTGATGATAGTTCCTACTACTACTGCTTTCTCCTTCTCCGGAATGAATCGGATGAGTCTGCTCATGAGTGTGCAGATGATGGGATCCGCTGATTACTGATCCTATTTGTGCCTCCATGGTCATCTCTGACAGACATTTTAAAACCTTTGTGTTCTTCCACCCTTATGGTAACATTGGTCCCTTTTCTGTTTCCTATGCACAATGACAGCGCCATAAAGACATGGTTTGAGCAGTTTGACCAGGAACCCACGTTATCTTGCAAACAGCCTTGACCTCAACCATACCTAACAGAATTGGAATCAATAGGAACACTGATTGATAGCCAGGTCATTCAACATCAGTACCTGACCTCACAGATGTTCTTTTGATTGAATGGGCATACATCGCTACAAGGCATTTCAAATTCTTGTGTAAAGCTTTCCTAAAAGAGTGGAGGCTGTTATAACCGTAGCTCCTGGCTTTTAATTTTTGCAGCGGTAGGCAGACCTCCGCTTTAATATCAATGTCCATGGGTTTTAAAGAAATGCTCAACTAGCTCATATACAGTAGTTGTGATGGTCAGGTGCTCACAAACCTTTATCTATATAGTGTATCATCAAACAAGACATACCTGGAAGGCTTTGTCCAGTTGATTAATCTCTCGCAGTTGGTTGCCTTTTGTAAAATGAAGATCGGATATTATTTTAGGGTCTTCTGACTTCATCTGCAGAGCGATATCAATCATTTCTAGAGCCTGCAGAACAGGAAGACATGAGATTTTAGTTCACAGAAATAAAAGGTGAATCCCTACCGGCTGTTTCTGGTGATAACATCATGTATAGGTGACACTACAGGCCAAAGGGTAATAAGGGGCAGACAGCTTTGAAAACCTAGTCTTATGCCGCGTACACATGATCGAATGCGAAGATCCTGCATCCAATTCACAATGGCATGAACCCAGCCTCAAAGTTTATTTTTCACCAGTGATTACATTTTTCATTTTTTACGGGTTTCAAGAAATTACATTATAAATCAAGCGAGCGTCAGTTTGCACCTAATCTATAACTGTGTGTTTTGGGCCAGATATGGATGTAGAAGTCTGGTGTGATCCTGCACACATATTTGAATGTTGTATGCTGATGATGATCACTGATCATGGACAGAGCCATTTGTTATTTTTAGGTTTACCCTGTACAGATATATATGCTTATGCATTCTTTCATTTGTAAAGAGTGTGTGTTCCTGATGAACAGGTGTGAGCACTTGAGGCATACATGAAGAGACAGAATCAATTACACTGGTGGGTGTGTCCTTTACTTGGTGGGTGTAGGTGTGCTAGCAATCCTAGCTAGGTTATAAAAAGGCCTGCAAGTTTGGCCTGAGAAGAGGCCAGAATCTTTGTTTGCAGTGCTTATATTGGTTTACAAATAGATATGTATAATGCCTGACCCACGCCCCACTAAAGCCCCGTACACATGATCGGAATTACCGTCCGAAAAAGCTTGGATGGTTTTTCCAACGGAATTCCGCTCAAACTTGGCTTGCATACACACGGTCACACAAAAGTTCTCTGAACTTTCGACCGTCAAGAACGCAGTGACGTAAAACACTACAACGAGCCGAGTAAATAAAGTTCAATGATTCCGCCAGCAAAAGTCCGATAGAGCATACACACTGTCGCATTTTCCGACCAAAAGCTCTCATCAGTCTTTTGCTGGCTGAATTTTCGATCGTGTGTACAGAACATAAGGCTGTGGTTTGAATAATGGTTTATGTGTTTGCTGGTATAGTTTTGCATTAAGGCCCTCAAAAGTGTGTTTTGTGGGCATGGTTTCCAAATTGTGTCTTTGTCCAGTCTGACCATGTGTTCATTGTTTGTGAGCCCCAGCAGACCTTTATATTCTAGTTATTTCTAAATCTCACATGTTAGACTTACAACTGCTAATGTCAATCTAGTTTATGTAATTGTTTATGAAAAGGAAGCTTCCTGCTAATTCCAAACATAAGTGTCGTTTTTGTTTGTGCGCTGCCTTTTTGGATTTTGTATTCATTTTGTCTGTTTTTGCTTATAAATAATCATGCAATTTAACTTTTTGGGGGTTTGGGGCAAGGAGTTCTGATCACCAAAAAGGTTTGTCATGGTTATTAGCTTGATTTGTATCCCTGCTTTTCTAATGTGATTTTAAATGTGTCTAATTTTTAGTGTCCTACCCTTGTAGATTGCAAACTCTTTTGAGCAGGGCCCTTCTAAGTATATTGTCAAATGCTGGAGCATCATTTCCATGCCTTTTTATATATTTTATAAGTGCAAACTATTCATACTCCTTTAAATCTGTATTAAATCTAGTTGCTTACAAAAGTATTTGGTTTGCGCACACATGCAAGTCCTTAAGTAGAAAGTGTAATGGGGGTAGGGGGGGGGAGAAAATAAACCCCCCCCAAAAAAAATGTTTTTTTAAATTGGCGTGGAGTCCCCCTAAAATCCATACCAGGCCCTTTGGGTCTGGTAAAGAATTTAAGGGGAACTCCACATCCCCCCCCATCCTGACCTGCCAAGCTGCATGCTCGGATAAGGGTCTGGCATGGATTTTGGGGGGCCCACGCCAATTTTTTTTCACATTTTGGCATGGAGTTCCCCTTAAAATCCATACCAGACCCGAAGGGCCCGGTATGGAATGGGGGGGGGGGGGGGGGGGCGTACACCATTTTTTAAGTATTTTTTGTGTTCTATCAATATGTGCCCTCTGTCGAAAAGTGCCCGTCGCTCTTTGCATACCTTTCAATTGTGGCCGTAAAATGGTATCTCCCATCAAAAAGAGCCTCCTACAATGTGCGCATGCGCTATCATGGCATTACTCCAGCTGATCAGGAAATCAGCTGGAGTCCCCTTCCGTTCTGCACATGCGCGGGCACTTTTCAACCCGCGGGCATTTATCGACAGAACACCGGCAATACATTACAGCCGCGAGAAAGTTTAAATTACATTTTTTCCTTTAGAAATTTCATTATTGCTGCAGCATGTTCTATACATTGTACAGATGTGCCACTTTACAGGCAGACTAATGCCGCGTACACACGAAGGGATTATCCCGCGGGATTGTCCGCTGGAGCAAGTCCACCGGATAATCCCCTCGTGTGTGGGCCTCCGACTGACTTTTTTTCAAAAAATCCGGCGGAGTAAGTTTTAAGTTTTGTTTTAAAACTATCCGCTGGACTTGGCAGTCCGGCGGACAATACGGCCGTCTGTAGTATGGTCCGGCGGACCAAAAAGGACGCATGCTCAGTAGCAAGTATTTTTCTAGTATTTTTCTATTTCTAGTCCCGTCGTACGTGCTGTACGTCATCGCGTGAACCGCCGGACTTTTAGCGTGATCGTGTGTGGTCAAGTCCGTTCGCTTTTTAGTCCGCCGAAGCCAGCTGGAAAGTCCGGCGGATGTCCGCTGGACTAGGTCCGCCGGGAAAAGTCCCTTCATGTGTACGCGGCTTAAGGGGACCCCCCAGGCACGATATTTAAAGGAATATTTTTTTTTTTTATTGTTTCACTTTAAGCAGAATTAAAATCACTGCTCCTTTGAAAACTATTGTTTTTAAAAGTATTTTTGCATTGATACATGTCCCCCTAGGGCAGTACCCGGGTCCCCATACACTTTTATGGCAATAACTTGCATAAAAGCCTTTAAAATTAGGACTTTGGATTTTTCATGTTCGTGTCCCATAGACTTTAAGGGCGTTTGCATCTTTGCTACAACTCCCCCCCTTTCCATAATAATAATGCCTCAAATGCAAAACATTATTGTATAGAATTAAAAGAATCAAACACCAGTAAATGTATTTTCTAAGTATGACTGTCTTCAGCTCAGTAGCCTAGTGGTCTGCGCTTCTGTCTTGAAAGACTCAGGCCATGGGTTCAAATCCCACACATGGTATCACCTACTTAAAGAGGAACTGCAGTCTGCTCACAAAATTTGTAATAAAAACATCTTTGCCATTCTGAAGCTTTCCTCCAACCACTTTGCATATTATTTTATATATACTGTGATTCTGTACTTGCCAAATATGCTGCAGAAATCTCCCTCCACTGAGTCTGGCTGCAACCATTTTAATTGTGGGCAGCTGAAGCTTCTGCCTGTTCACTTCCTGGATGCACACCTACAGCTCTCATTGGCCCCCTTAAGACTCATCCCCCTCCCTTCCTGGGGTATTTTCTTTGTATAATTTTGCTCAGCTCAGTAGCCTAGAGGTGTGGTCTGCACTCCTGCCTTGAAAGACTCAGGCCATGGGTTCCTTTTTTTTTTTTTAAATAACACCTCCACTGTGCAGCTTGTTTTGCACAGAGTGGTCCTGAACCTAGTCTTCTGGGGTCCCTCTGCGGCTGTCTCGGCTCCCCCCCACAAGGACTCCAAACCTTCATGCGAGCTCCCTCGCATGGTGTGGAGTGCTTGCAGGCGCGCTCCGGTGATACAGCCGGCGGCCATAGCCGCTCACTGTATGACTCGGCCCCACCCCCTGGCGCGCCGCGTCATTGGATGTGATTGACAGCAGCACGAGCCAATGGCTGCAATGCTTTCAATCCATCCACTAACCAATCAACGGCCAGGGAGAGCAGCGAAGAGGATGTCGGGGGCGAGCGCAAGATTTTCAAGGGGTCAGGTAAGTAAAATGGAGGGGCTGGGGGGGGGGGGGGGGGCGGTATTGTCGGATGTTTTTTCACCTCAATGCATAGAATGCATTAAGGTGAAAAAACTTTTACCTTTACAACCCCTTTAATCAGCAGCATATGCTGAAAATAGGTGAATGCCTTTTAGCCACTGCCATATAAGTTTGGTTCATTGCATAATATTAACTCTTCAAATGTATGCAATGGTATTTTTGCCTTCCTCTGGATCAACTGTGGGTATAGAATTGGGTATATTGGATTGTACGATATTTTTTATTTTTATTTATTATTTCTTTTTTTTTTATGGTTGAACTGGATGGACTTGTGTCTTTTTTCAGCCTAGCTAACTATGTAACTATGTAAGTATTCAATAATATTATTGTGCGGAATTCCAAAAATCACACACTAGTTAAAGCGGGGCTCCACTGCCTCTGACGTATTTTTTTTAAGTGTCATTATAAAAGAAATTAAATTGTAAATGACTTACTCACGTGTCCCGTTTCTAGTACTTGTGCCATTCGTTTTTTCCAATATAAAAACACTTTATAAAGTGTCTAAGAGCGGTCTTCATCTTGCCTGTGGGCATGTGAAGCCCACAGGCATTCTCTTCTGGGATCTAGTGAGGCCGTTCTTAAAATCTCACGCATGCGCAGTACGATCACCATTCTTTACAATGGCGGTTTTTGAAACTCCCTCCGAACGTGACTGTCGTGATGACGTCACGTTCGGTTTCCAAGTCTCGAGATAGCTCGGGCCAGGCCGCCCCACTGACTCCTGGGAACTATGACGCAAGCTCCCAGGATACAGTGCGGATAGGGGATATTACGAAATAGCCGTAAAATATCCCCGCCCATATCCGCGATCAGGAGGAACGGAAGTCCAGAATGTCAGCATGAAAAAGAAAAAAGGTACAGAAAAAAAAAAAAAATACCATTTCGGATAGAGGAATGTCAGCAGATAATATTAGATATATATGTTCAAATCGGGTGGAGCTCCGCTTTAACGTGATGGGGTTTTTTTTGTTTTTAATTTGCTTGAGCACTGGAAAAATCAACACAGCTACCTTAGGTGAGTGGTAGGTTGGCTGGGATTTGAACTCATAACCTGAGTGCTTTGTAGACATCAGTGCACAGCACCAAGCCACTGTGTTAAGTACACTGTGACCTGCATAATAGTGCAGTGTGATTAAAGAATAAACATAAATAATTACTGCTTTATAGTCTCATAAAAAACTAACATAAAAAAATAAAAAACATAACAGATATGTTCAATACATGTAACTTTACAGAATAGCAAACATTACTCTGTAATACTCATTAATAACTGCATTCGTTAGCAAAGAAGAAAAAAACTAGGAATACTAATTGGAATATACATAAATAGACGCACACGAGGTAGAGCACATCTCACATAAAAATGTTTTATTCACATTCATGTGATCATGACTGCAGTGCAGTTGCAAACTCGGTAGCAATTGGCACTTGCAAATTCGTGGATATGCCTATTAGACATTTACAAAGGCATGTTCACCAGTAATAGCGTGCTTTTTCATTCGCATTTTCGCCTAGTTGAAGTCTTAATTGACTTAAATGGGAGTAACTAAATGTAGAGCAACCATTGCTTCCTGTTTTTCTTAGTAAATGAACCCCTGTATTTTCAAATCATGTCTGCGTAGCTGGAGATCCCTCAAATTTAGCCACACAACTATGTGGGTAGTCCTGGACTTCACTCTAACTTCATACCACTGATTACCTCACCCTTGGCCACTTAAACCGCCTTGAAAAAGTATTCATACCCCTTGAAATACATACATACATTTTGACATGTTACAACCAAAAAGGTAAATGTATTTTATTAGGATTTTACTTGATAGACCAACACAAAGTGGCACAAAATTGTGAGGTGGAAGGATAATGATAAATGTTTTTTACATAGAAATATCTGAAAAGTGTGGCGTGCATTTGTATTCAGCCACGCTCAGTCAATACTTTGTAGAACTACCTTTCACTGCAATTACATCCGCAAGTCTTTTTGGGTAGGTCTCTACCAGCTTTACACATCTAGAGTGAAATTTTTGCCCTTTTTTGCTCAAGCTCTGTCAGATTGGATGGAGATCGTCTGGGAACAGCAATTTTCAAGTCTTGCCACAGATTCTCAATTGGATTTAGGTCTGCACTTTGACTGGGCCATTCTAATACATGAATATGCTTTGATCTAAACCATTCCATTGTACATCTGGCTGTCATTGTCCTGCTGGAAGGTGAACCTGGTGGTGGTGTGTTCAGGGGGATGTGCAGTATTCGTTTTGCTTTAAGGCCAAAAAGTAAAATTTTGGTCTCATCTGACCAGAGCACCTTTTTCCACATGTTTGCTGTATCCCCCACATGGCTTCTTGCAAACTGCAAACAGGACATCTTATGGCTTTCTTTCAACACTGGCTTTCTTCTTGCCACTCTTCCATAAAGGCCAGATTTATGGAGTGCGCGACTAATAGTTGTCCTGTGGACAGATTCTCCCACCTGAGCTGTGGATCACTGCAGTTCCTCCAGAGTTACCATGGGCCTCTCAGCTGCTTCTCTGATTAATGCTCTCCTTGCTCAGCCTGTCAGTTTAGGTGGATGGCCATGTCTTGGTAGTTTGCAGTTGTGCCATACTCTTTCCATTTTCGGATGATGGATTGAACAGTGCTCAGTGAGATGTTCAAAGCTTGGGATATTTTTTTTATAACCTAACCCTGTTTTAAACTTCGCCACAACTTTATCCCTGACCTGTCTGGTGTGTTCCTTGGCTTTCATGAGGCTGTTTGTTCACTAAGGTTCTCTAACAAACCTCTGAGGGCTTTACAGAACAGCTGTATTTATACTGAGATTAAATTACACACAGGTGGACTCTATTTACTAATTAGGTGACTTCTGAAGGCAATTGGTTTAACTAGATTTTAGTTAGGGGTATCAGAGTAAAGGGGGCTGAATACAAATTCACGCAACACTTTTCAGATATTTATTTGTAAAACATTTTGAAAACCATTTATCATTTTCCTTCCACTTCACAATTATGTGTCACTTTGTGTTGGTCTACAAAATAAGATCCCAATAAAATACATTTACGATTTTGGCTGTAAAATGACGAAATGTGGAACATTTCAAGGGGTATGAATACTTTTTCAAGGCACTGTACATGCCTCACTAAATGGTGGGATGATGGGGATTGTTGACATAGCAAGTCAAAGCAAAGTGAAGGCCTATGCCTCTTGGTTTCAGGGAATCCTGAGGCTGATAGTGGGTTGTGTTTGTGGCTGGGGAACTGACTGGCTGCCCTGATTGATTTTTACCAATTCTAAGGGACTAATAGTTACATAGAATACCTTGGTATATTTCTCCTGCTTGCTGTAGATGGCGGACAGGAGACGGTAACATTCCATACAGTCAGGGGTTTCTGCTGCTATACGATGAGCTAGAGACTCTGCCTCATTCGACTGACCCATCACTGCCTGGACTTGGGCCTGCAAGACAAAGTGGACATCAGAGAAGGAGAATTAAAACAGACCCAAAGCTAGAAAAAAAATATGTATAAAATATGCAAGGGATTAAAAAATGCAAAACATGCAAAAGGAAAATGAATAGTAGCAATACTGAAAGAAATATTTATGTATAAAATAGATAAGTTCAGAAATGGGGTATCATTCACCAAAAGGCACTTGTGGACAGTGTCTAGGGGAGCAAGATAAAATGTGGAAGCACTTTATAAGAAGAGTGAGTGATTTAAAAAAATAAACACTCATACTCATCTAGGTGGATGTAGCATTGATCTGATGCTGCATCTGTCCCCCACCGGCTCTACACGGAGAACTAAGCGATCAAAAAGCGCAGATCACCCAGTTCTTGGGTCCGCTCTAAGTAAAGAGTACTGACTGTCATTAACCGTTCTGTGCTGTGCCCCTCCAGCGGTCACTGGAGCACAGGACTGTGGAGGTGGTGGGATCGTCCGGCTCAGCCTCCCAGCAGTGTATGGAGAAGCCGAGCCAGCTGCTGGTCAGGAATTTGGGTGGATTTTGACATTATTGTCTAATGTCTCTAAGCTAAGAGTTAAGTGTATTCTCAGGTTTTCTGTTTGGTGGGTTTTTGCTGGGTCCGGCCCACTGGTTCCATGTGCTATAAAAAGAAACAGGTAGGTCCGCACCCAGTGAGAGAGAAAGCCTGAACCTAAAAATATAAGAGCATAAGGGAGTCGGATGGAAAATGCAGGGCTTGGAAAGCTGCCATGCTGTCATCAGAGCCTGGTGGACCAGAGAATTGCCGAAATCAGAGTTTAACCCACTATGGACTCTTCCAATTATGGACCCAACCTAAGCAGGTATGCTGGGGCAGCCACAAGCCTAGTGGTGGCCAGTCCATTAGGGGCACATGGGCGCTGCCCCCCTATCCAATGCATCTGGCCCCCTAATCTACATGCAAGTTGCCGCCCCCCCTTCCCAGAAATATACCAATATACCACCAGCCGCCTCTGCACAAGCCTGAAGTTAGGGACTAGGAATGTTAGGGGAATGTCTGCACTTTATTCTGGACTGTTAACTGTGACTGTCACCGTGTGAAGTTATTCTTCAGTAAATCTTTTTTAAACTTTGCCTGGTCTGAAGTTACTAAAGAGGTGTAATGTAAGTAACCGGCACATATAGCTACAGCTCGGGCCACTAAAGCACATTGGGGGTATGAAGACATCAGTACAAGAGTTAATACAGTGTGAAAACACAGTGGTTACCAAGGGTAACTAAGTTTTCTCTAGCAGCCTGTCATAAGCGTGTATATGTGGCAGGCATTGCTTCAGCCGCGATCTGTCTCCTATATCAATGGGAGCAGATCTCTATCACGAGGCCCTCATCCTGTACACAGGTATGGAATAGAAAGAGCTAAGTGAGGTAGCGGTTATAGGCTGGACAGGTGGAGAGGGCATTGATTCTGCGTGTCCCTCCTAAATGCACAAGTTACTGTGCTTAATACATCAAGAGAGTTACTAGAGTTCGCTCATGTTTGTCATCCACCAGGCCGTGAGTGTGGCTCAAGTAAAGGTACCCCATGTGTAAGGCAGTGACCCTGTACAATATGCCTAGCATAGCCCAGAAGAACCCACCTCAGGGTAGAACTCACATTTGGCCCTTGCTTGATGCCCAACCAGGAGGGAAACATAGAGAACATGACAACCACCCTGTCACCCTGACCTGTCCTACAAGCCAACAGCTGACTTTAGCCGACTGTCGGCTGATTCTGGGTCACAGGAGTGCAGAACTAAGTGCATTCCTAAGACCCACAGGGGAAGTATGGCCAAAAGACCTTTAATTTTTCTTAGTCTGACCACCAAACCTAGTAGCAGTACTACATTTCAAGAGGGGGTAAAAGGTGATGATGAGTGGAGTCACAAGATTCTTTGGCTTAGGCAATATTTGATATGTGATATGTCTTCCATATCTGTGAGCTTTTGGCCGGACTGTGCAGTGCTTTAAAGTCGAACTTAAGGCACCTCTGATGTAATGAAATTGAAACTGAATATGGCTGATTTCACTGCACACTGTGGTCTACAATTCAGATGGAGACCACCTCATTTCATGGCTGGAGGATGTCCAGCATCATCCAGCTCTTTCCACCCTATCCCAAGTATCCCTAGCCCACAACCTTCATTCATTGGATTCCAGTTGTTTCAATTATGGAGCTCAACATCTAATGTGGGTGTTACCCAAGCCAGTCTGCATGCAGATACAGCCTCGCTAAGAACACTCACTCTTCCAGACTGATATCCACCTATAAAGGCATTTTGTTATATGCTTTTTATACCACAGCTGAAAGCTCTTGGGAAGAGTACTGAGTCAGGGTGCTGTGATGTGTTCGGAAAGGTAAAGTATAACTAGAGGCAAAACCTTTTTTTTATTTTGGATAGAGTGGAGAGGGATTAGAACACCCATTAGGTTTTTATTGTCCATGTTAGGGAGATTTATCCTCTCTATTTGATATATTTACCATTATCACCAAATGTGAAAGCTAAAGAACCCCAGAACAGGAATAGTGTGGAAATCTTCCAATGAGAATACTAGTTTTGGTGACCCTGGTGATATCCAGGGATTCCCTGACTGTAGAGGGATTTTCTCTCAGTTTATGTTTTGCTATGGGACAGGAAGTGAAGGGAAATCTTCCCAATGCGAGATGACAAAAACAAACCTTACAGGGCTTATAACCCTCCCTTACTCTATCCAAAATTAAAAGAAACGTTTCCCTTTAGTTCAACTTTAAGTACACCACCCAGCCTGTCCATCAGCCATGGTCTGCCTGCACTGCAGATAGGCACAGAGACCAAATGGAGACATCACTGGGTTTGAAATAAACAATGTAATGAAGAAAAAAATTTCACTAGCATGTTACTGAAGGTGGGTAAGAGGGACCAGGGAAGGCAAAACATAGACAAATTAGCTTTCAGAAACTTCACCTCCAAATATTAACAACAAGTCTCCAGTGAATCAAATGAGCTTCTGTGTTCACACTTTAAATAAGTTCAGGGACCCCTTCAGGATGCAAACCTATACACTTACCAATGACAGGCATATCTGGACATTCTCTGGGTGAAGTTCCACTGCCTCTTTATACAGACGTAAGGCCTCGTCATGTTTCCCTGTGTTATAATACAAGGCTCCAAGAGGGGTGATGACGTCAATGTCCCGAGATATCTGTAAAGCCCTGGTCAAGACACAGAAGGGAAAAGCAATCTAACTTTACACTTGTTTTATTTTTAATATAAGTAACATGACACAAATGACCTTACTAGCGGGTAATGGTATCAGAGGTTACATCAATACTTTCCAGGTTTGAGCATAGATGATCAAATGTCTATACTGTAATTTCTTCTCGTTTTATGGACAGTAAAGAGTGAGTCAGACTTGAAGACTATAGGGTGAATCCACAGCAATCAAAGGTTTAGAGATCTGACTGTCAAGTAAAGGGGTACTTTCATACCCTTTCTGGTTCACTCTTTGCATGCAATGAGCAGTGGCTCTTACATCCATTTTCAGTGTCTTCTCATTACTGAATGATTAAGGCCTCTTCAGAGGGCATTTGACAGGTGGTGAGGAGACATTATATGGCCTGGTCAAGGCCCAGTGCACCACAACCACAACAGCAGTTGCAGGGGGCCTTCCATTCAGTTTAATAGGTCATGTTCTGTGGGCCATATACTGCCCGCCAAACACAACAGCAGTAATATTTTTTGTTGTGCCAGGAAGCAAAAAATCATGGCTACAGCAAGTAAACAAAGCCTAAGTGAAAAGGTTAATGTCATTTATACTTACTGTGTGGTATATTGAGGTGCATGGTGTTTTAAGAGTGCCATGCCATAATGAAGTTAGGACTTGGTAAGATCCAAATACGGTAACAACATTTACATCATGACAACATATTACACCCCTAACACTCGCTCTGAATGGGAGATGGATTGGGACCCATGTTGTAAAGGATCCCTTTACCAGTTTACTAAATGTTGGTGATTTGTATAAGAAATATGGCCTCTGAAACTAATTTCAAGTTTGGATTTGCATAATCACAGAAGGATCACTTATTAGTAATGATGGACAATGTGACAGGAGGACTGGGAACACACTAGGGTGGGCATGTACACCCCAAGGTGGGAGGAACGACTGACACCAAAGTGGGCAGGACCAAAACTAGGAACTATGGCAGGGAAATTATAGCGATTTAGCCTTCAGGAGATTATAGAAGCCAGCAAATCACTCAGCTCAGCAAAATCTACCTATGTCCACAATATTATTTTTGTATTGATGTATTCCCATCTCACAACCATTCTAGGGTACAACAGCTGAGTTGGTGCCATGAGGATAATTTACTAAAGGCATTCAAGAATCTTCACAAAATAAATTTAGTGAAGATTCTATTATCCAATCATGAAAAAAAAGCATATTCCTGTTTACTATTACTACAATGTATTAAGTGGAGATTCCCAACTCCATTAGTAAATCAACACCAATATGTCTAAATTAAAGATCCACCAATAAAACTCAGAAGGCGCCTTACTTCTTGTACCACTTCTCAGCCTCCCTATTTTGGTTCAGAGATCGGTAAAGGCGGCCGAGGTTCAGCATGGCCACATGATGATTTGGACGCAGCTGTAGTGCTAGGAGATAGTGAGACACGGCTTTCTGCGGAGCTCCTGGAACAGACAGTAAAACGGAATGACATTTAATTTGCTATAGTACTATCAAAAACAATTGGCCTTTTTTTTTTTCAATAAAATGCTTGCTTTACCTTTCTTTTAGCATCCTTTTTTTGCAACTTTGTGTTGCTAATCTCCTGCAGCCTCTTTGCAGAGACATTTTGTCTGCATGCATTACAGAAATGGCTGCATTACATTTCTTAGGGTGGGTTTCCTGATAACAGTGAACTGTACAATGTGCATTGGCACAACCACAGTGTTAACTGGAATCGCACGTGACAGTGGGACATAACAAGAGTACAACTAGGAGACAGGGGCAGCATATTGTCATCCTATAGCAGAAAGTGCCTGGACAAGGATCTTCATGGCAGGTTCACCTGAGATTATTTTAATAAAAGCTGCAGATTTTGAAACATAAAAAATTTACTTTTGGTATTGACATGTTGAAAATAATATAAGATTTAAATGATTAGTTTATATCTACTTTAAGGGTTATTTCACACTGCTCCCTTGATAAAAACACATGTGTGAATTGGTGAATTGGTGAATTCTCTGACTTCAATCATGCACCTGTGAAACATGGACATGTGACTCAAAAAGCGCACCAGAAACGCAACTGCCGTGCATTTTTTATGTGTTTTCCATTCATTTCAATGGGGAGGTGCATTCTCTGTGTGCTTTGTAAACATGCACCAAAAATGCAGCATGCAAGAATTTTTAAAATGCACCGCACCCGCAGCACATGGTGTGAAGAGTTCTGTAGGATAAAAGTGGTATTAAACGTTTGGCTTTAAAAAAAAAAAAAAAATAATAATAATAATAATAATAACAACAAACATGTAATACTTACCTGCTCTGTGCAGTGGTTTTGAACAGAGCAGACCCAATTCTCCTCTTCTGGGGTCCCCCGTTAGCGCTCCTGACTTCTCCCCCTTGACCAGTCCCCCAATAGCAATCTGCTTGCTATGGGGCACTGGTGTGTACTTGCTCCAAGCCGTGCTCTATGCATCTATAAGACACATAGAGCCACAGTTTAGCCCCGCCCCGTGATCACTTGTTATTGGCTATGACTGACAGCTGCCGTCTCAGCCAATGAGGAGAGAGAGACCCTGGACAGCCGAGGCTCTTATGCACATCACTGGATCGAGAGGGAGCTCAGATGAGTATTAGCGGGGCTGTGGGAGAGCACCACACAGAAGGTTTTTTTACCTTTATGCATAGAAAGCACGATGGTAAAAAACCTTCAGCCTTAACAACCACTCTAAAGATAAATTTTTTGTGCATTTGTGTTCCGCTATCTAAACACCAAAAGATAATAAAAAAACTGATCAGTGGTAAACAGCCTTAAGCCTAGGTTCACACTGCTGAGGGATTGAAATCGTGCAGCTGAACTCACACAATTTCATACCCGCATGTCAGTCCAAATTCGAGGACGATTTCAGAGTCATCTGTGCGGGTTCCTGTACAGATGTCTATTGAAATCGCACCCGAAGTCGCCAAAAGTAGTACAGAAACTACTTTTGGAAATCGGTGCGGCGCAGCAAAGTCGATTTGACATGTCATCAATGTGAACCTAGGCTAAGTCACACGACCTTTCAAAGATCTATCAATGCTGAGACAGCCAAAAACAAACACAGTATTGTCCACAGCAATGTGACCATTTTTTTATCATTATTCATATAGTGGCAGAATATTCTGCAATGTTGGAAAAGTCATTAAAAAAAGATTCTTATAATGTAACAAAAGGTAGAAACAAAGGCCCTGTGCAGAAGAGCTTATAATACAAGCAAGAAAGAGAATCATGAGAAGCAAGTGCTTATTTTTACAAAGGTCCTGCCAAATCTGAGTATAAACCAAAATAATTTTATAACAATGCTGCATGAAGAGGCCCCCCAGCTAGGGAGGGAAGCTGTTAATGAAGTGCAGATGGACTGGATGTTGGTGAAATGGGATAACAATGACTGGAGGGAATGTAATGATGGAGTATAACATGTAATGAAAAGCATAAAAGATAAAGGCAATTTTAGTAGAAGTACTTAAAGTGGGACTAAAGTCCTCTCGGTAAGGGTGGGAAATGTGTGTTTTCATCATAATATGCAAGTATGCACAGCGTACCTGCACATTATGGCACACGTACCTTAGAGATTACCCTCCTCCAACGCTGGCAGGTCGAGGTTCGCAGTCTTTGCTATGTACTCAACGCTCCTTCCGGTTCCTGCCTCGCTCCCCTTTGGCCACTGTGCAGCAACTAATGACTGTCCTCTTCACCAGTGCTGGGCAGTCCTTCCTTATTCAAATGACGCCAGTTGCATTCTGAGCAATGTTATACTGGGAGTGCAGGGTGCTGCGGTGACTCCTCAAGGGGTAGGCCTATGACACCCTACACTCCCAAGAAATGGGTAGAATGATGCTGGGCATCATCTAACCCAGAAAACCAAGGACATTAGTGGCAGAAATGAATAACTAAGTGGGACAACAGAGAGCAGATTAGTAGTATACTACAGGGGACAATATGGGGACAACGCAGAAAGCAGATTAGTATTACAGCAAAAATTGCTTTTTAAAAAGAAAAAAACCCTCTTGGGGAACCTTTTAAAGTTGGGCTTTAATTACAATAAAGAGAAAGGTTACTCACCAAAATCCACCAAGAACACTCCATAATTGTTTTGCAAGTCTGAGCTGTCTGGACAATTCTTGATTCCTGTCACATAGACCTCTTCTGCTTCCTGCTGACGTTTCTAAAGAGATTGAGGGAGACCCAACAGTAACTCTTATGCCCCGTACACACGAGCGGAAATCCTGCCAGCAAAAGTCCGATGAGAGCTTTTGGTCCGAAAATGCGACCGGGTGTATGCTCCATCGGACTTTTGCTGGCAGAATTCCAGCCAGCAAAAGATTGAGAGCATGTTCTCAATTTTTCGGTCGGAAAAAGTTCAGATCGGAAATTCCGATTGTCTGTACCAATTCCGACACGCAAAATTCCTATGCATGCTCGTAAACAATTTGACGCATGCTCGGAAGCATTGAACTTAATTTTCTCGGCTCGTCGTAGTGTTGTACGTCACCGCGTTCTTGACGGTCAAAAGTTCAACTTTTGTGTGACCGTGTGTATGCAAGACAAGCTTAAACGGAATTCAGTCAGAAAAAACATCCAAGATTTTTCGGACGGAAACTCCGCTCGTTTGTACGTGGCATTAGATGTAGTCTTAGGATGATTTCAATCTCAGTGAAGTTCAACAACTGGATTGAGTTACATTTGTCAATACATAAAGAAGCCTGGACATATGTTAATAATTTACAGTGGCACTAGTAATAACCTATGCAATGCCTGTTTTTTCTACAGTAAATCCCCACTAATTGGGCGCCTTATTGGGTTACATTTTCACCTTGGATATTGCATGAAATTTGTATGTTCCTCCTGGTTATCTTTTGCCACAATGCTAACACTCATAGACTAATAGGGTTCAATGCAAAATTGGTGAATTTGTGTATTTACATGACTGCGCATGTGAGACAAGGACGGCACATTTGTTTTCTAGGAGGCTGTAGGAAGTTGTTCTTCTGAAGGCTCCTTAGTCAAACAGGGAATTTCAAGTGGAGCTGTAGCCCATAGCCAAACCCAGATCATTGTTCTCCACACTCCTCCTTCAGATCCAGCAGACTGTGTAGCCATCTCTGTTCCTGGCCTCGTTCAGGAATAGCATGCCTGCCCTCAGACTGCATTAATGTATTCTATTGCATACGCACACATTGAAGTGGTTGTAAACCTCAGACATGAAATATGAACAAAGCATCCCTCTATCCTGTGTGCATGTCTCAGTTAAGAGCACTGAGTGTCACTTTTGCCTGCTGCTTCATTCCTTTGCTATCAGCATGTGTCACTTATGACAAGTTTTCCTGACCCCAAGAGAAAAATGGTGACAGGGAAGGGACCTCCAGCTGATTGACTCAGCTCTGTTCCTGTGTGCTGTGTGTAGGGGGGGGTGTGTCCCTTCTCTACAATCAGCTGTCAGAGCTCTCCTCAATGAGCTCTTCAGAGTGTAACTTCAGCTCTATGTCCCCTTTTTTTCTGAACTCTTAGCCCCCGTACACACGGTTGGAAATTCTGACCACAAAATCCGTCCAATTTTTTCCGACGGATTTTGTCCGAAACCGGTGTTGTATACACACGGTCGGACAAAGTTGTTGGAAAATCCGATCGTTCCAAACGTGGTAACGTTCGTAGCGTACTACGGAACTACGCAGAGGCTAGTAGCCAATAGCTTTGGTCTCGTAATTAGATCTGAGCATGCGTGGCACTTTGCCCGTCGGAATTCCCTACACACGATTGGAAAAAGTATGATCGGATTTTGTTGTTGGAAAATTTGAAATCCTGCAATCAACTTTTTTCCGTTGGGCCCACTAGAGCCCACACACGATCGGATTTTCCGACAACATAATCCGATCAGACTTTTTCCATCGGAATATCCGACCATGTGTACGGGGCATTAGACAAGCTTTAAAATTCAGTAATTTGAGTGGATGTAGAGAAGAAAGGGCTGCATATAAACAGATACAACTTATTTAGGAGGATTTGTTTCATCTCGGTTTACAACCACTTTGCAGAATGTCACATTGCAGAATGTCAAACCAATTTCTAAGGCTCCAGAAAAAATGTCATAAAGAGTGCTAGTCAATTGTGAGTCCAAGGAAGCGTTAATCGCTCATCAAATAACTGAATAAAACAGTCAACGTATTTCAGGGATCTGAACACTATTCCTTCATCAGGGCTATAAAAAGTGAAAAATCCAAGTGAAAATACTTATATGAAGGGAGAGTTTTCAGATCCCTGAAACATGCAGACTGTTTTATTTAATTATTTGATGAACAATTAAAACCTCCTTGGACTCACGTTTGGTCTGGTTGTCTTTTTGCCATCTTTTTTCTTTCTCCATAGATCTCAGACAGAGTGACATTCCAGGTCACTTGACTGGAAGCCCAGCTGTTCCCTTCTCATGGGATCCCCACATCTTTGCATTTTCCTCTTTTTGGAATCAGAAAGATGCTCAGAAGTTGAATTACAAGGTATGTGCTCTATAGTAAGGGTTAGATTCTAAATGGTAAATGTCAGATAAACATGCAGATCAGGAAGGTCAGAGAGTACATACTTGTTCAGGGTCAGTAACTCAAAGTGCTAAAGCAGTAGGGTTAGCATGACAGCCAAGCAACTAGCATTTTCTTCAGTGGGAGAGCTCAGCAATGGCAGTTTTCTTGTCTCTCATGTCTAAAGGTCTGTGCCAATGGGCTTTTGCTGGTTTTCAACTGGTTTTGCATTCCCATACAAGTCTAAAGGAATGCAAAGCTGCTCGAAGCAAATGCAGGTCAGAAGGAGGTCAGTTGCAGGTCAAATACACCTATCAATTAATTCTGAATGATCTAATAAGTGTCTCAAGCTGATAAACTGAACAACATACATCTGCCATTGACGAAAGCCCAAAAACCAATGACCACAGGCACCTACTTTACTAATGATAGTAACAAGGAACGAGAATGTTAGAAAGAGAGTCTCACCTGATCGGCCAGAAGTGATCCCAGACTGGAATAGGCGTCTGCAAAATATGGACCGTAAAGAATGGATTCCTTCAGTCGAAGCTCTGCTTCCTCATTCCGCCCCTGCGTCCTACAGCAGAGACACAGTCACATGACTAACCCTTTTTACTGCTAACATTTTCCCGACTACCTAATACACTGACCTAAAAACAAAGCCCTGTCATGATGTTAAAAATATTATGGGGCTATCTGGAAAATTATTGTTTATATGAGCCACTGGCATAAAGCAGAGCCTAACAGGAGCTATGTACTATGAACAAACACAGAAATAATCTGAATATTGGCCAGAGTGGGTCTTCAGTTATGCCAACCACAGTGGCCCATGGAGACCACTGCCCTCTTGTCCCTATTCCCCTCAAGTGAGTCACGTTGAAGGCCACATAGATCACTTTAGCATTTGAAATGTA
Organism: Lithobates sylvaticus; assembly: GCA_028564925.1. NCBI lineage: Eukaryota > Metazoa > Chordata > Amphibia > Anura > Ranidae > Lithobates > Lithobates sylvaticus. The sequence goes on along the minus strand of CM053029.1, from coordinate 156,965,351 downwards.
GGTCATAAGATATCTACTTTAGATAGCCGTGAACATCAGCACTGTAAAGCTTTTGTCAGCCTTCCTCTCTAGCTGAGCCAAGAAATACAATCAAGGCTGGAAATGCACATATTTTAAGTACAGAAAGTGACATATCGTTTTTGAGACCAAGGAGAGGGGGAGAGTTTCCAATGAGGAAATGACTGCTCTGGTTTCAACATAATTGTGGCCTCCAGCAAGAAGAAACAGGAGCAGGCTGGAGGCAATTTACAGCACACAGACATTTTGGTAGCATAATTATTAATGTGGAATGTATGCTCTTTTGTTAAAGAACATTCATCATTATCAAACTGATATACATAAAGTTCTGCTTTAAATTGGACAGTAACTAACAGAATGCACTGACCTTCAGCATCCAATAGAAAATCAACTCCCATATTCCTGACTGCTCTAATCCAATGAGAGGTTATATCTGACTGGCTTGTGTGGGCTATGAATTTTGGTCATCGTTGGTGTCTTTGTAATAACCCAAAGATGGGCAGATTTTTCCTCACCGGAGCAGGTTGCCAAGATTGAAGAGCGCCCGGCTGTGTTGCGGGCTGATTGCCAGGGCCTTCCGGTAATATTCCTCGGCTGCAGTGGCATTGGTGGTCAATGTGCCAAGGTTGTTGAGGGCGCTTGAGTGTTGTTTGTATAAGCTAGGGATAGGGAAACACACAAGAGACTAAAGTTGACCTTACAATGCATGAATATAAAAATACAGTATATAAGTTAACATTAAAGCTGAAACTGTCCTTTGCAACTATTTCCTCAGTATAATATTGGGGCCTGAAATATGGTGTGCGATCTTTTTCTCTCACAAATAAACTGTAAACATGTCTGCCCTTGTTCATCTTCAATACTTGGTTGATTGATGTGGTTAGTAGTTTACACAATAAGGCCGGCTTCACACTGGGGCGGTGCGGGGCGGCGACGGTAAAGCAGCGCTATATTTAGCGCTGCTTTACCATCGTTTTACCCGCGGTATGCGGCCGCTAGCGGGGTGGTTTTAACCCCCGCTAGCGGCCGAAAAAGGGTTAAAAACCTCCGCAAAGCGCTGCAGCGGCGCTTTGCCGGCGGTATCCCTGCGGTCTCCCATTGATTTCAATGGGAAGGAGCGGTATAGGAGCGGTGAATACACCGCTCCTTCACCGCTCCAAAGATGCAGCTAGCAGGACTTTTTTTACCGTCCTGCTAGTGCACCGCTCCAGTGTGAAAGCCCTCAGGGCTTTCACACTGGAGACACAGCAACAGCTGTTTCGGGTCGGTTTGCAGGCGCTATTTTTAGCGCAATAGCGCGTGCAAACCGCCCCAGTGTGAAAGCAGCCTAAGGCTCCATTCACATCTCACAGAGTGTGAATATGCGTTCCTGCTTGCAATTTTTTTAGCGCAATTTTCACACGTTTTCACGTGTCAAGCATAGCATTTGTTGCGGCAAAGAAGCTCAAGGACTAAATTTTCTATGAGCCAGGTGCGATTTTTAAGTGTGTTTTTTCTGCAATTATTGCACGGTTTGTTACACGTCAATCACAGCAAAATTGCATTGTGTTTGGGGTATCATTAAGAATAAATGGCATCCAAATACAACTTGTGCATTTTTCCATGATTTCAGTGCAATTTGGAGACGATTACAAAGCACTAGATGTAAAAAGGGCATAAAAGTTGTATTTTTTCAGCTCACAGAAAATGACAAGGATGCTGTTTCAAGTCGGACCAAAAGGCATTTTCTGTAAAGTCCAAAGTGGACTTTACGAGGCAAATGGAAGGCCCTCTTTTTTGACAAACCTGTCTTCCAGCACATTTGGCTCCAAAAGGGCATTTGAAAATAAATTGTTCATCCAAAATAAAAAAATATTTACCTTGGGCTGGTCTCCAACACTTCTGGGAGGCACAGGTGACATTGACGTGCTTTCTGCCATAACTGGGAACTCAAAATCCCATAAGAATGCACTCTTGCAATGGGCTGGAGTGCATCGTTGCAGGATTTCTAGTTCCTGGCCCTGATGGGAGGTACGGTAACCTCACCTTCTGGAAGCACCAGAGCCAGGTTTGAGGTAAGGTTTTCTGTTTTTTGGGAGGTGAACAGCTTGTTTACAAATGGTTGTTTAAAGGCATTTGTGTTGAGGGTGCAGGGGGTTGTCAAAAAATTGGACCTGGTAGTTGAGTTCAGGCAACAATGGAAGAAAAATATATGGCAGAACAGTCTTTGGTCCCTTTCTTCCAGAAGCTTTTTGGAACACTAAACTGCCAATAATATGCTTGAAATTTCGATTTGGCTTGGGACATTCAAATTCGTGAAAATAGGTCCACATCTAACATCATTCAAATTTTGGAATCAAATCTAGTGTTCAATAATTAACACCTGATTAATACGGGAGTTACCTCAGGACAGTCTTGTAGTGGTTTATGGCCTCCTCTTTTCGGTTCTGGTCCTTCAGGAAATTGGCATAGTTATAGTGAACTTTGGCATTGTGTGGCAGGGTCTGCACACCGGACCTGTGGCAAGAAAATTTGTGAGGAAAGTCATAGACTGAGATCAGAAAATCCGGTCAGTCAGTGCGGTACACACCTGAACAGAGCCTCCCGTGACCGCCAGCACTCACTCTGTGACATGGATTTCCAGGAAAAGAGGAGCAGCAGAAGGAAAAAGATGAAGATGATAGCAGAAGATCCACGTGGGCCACTTCGGCTGTAAAGGACCTTCATTCCGTAGACACATAGGATGCAAAAGCCCATACTGCAAATAACAAAACAATCAGGTTTGCCAAACAGGGTTTTCTAGTGTTCCTGTAGATGTGTAAATTGCTATCCCAAACATATAATCTTCACCCTTGAGCTGAATCCTTAAAATATATGTAAACCTTAAATTGTGATTGGCATTATGGCTCACCATTTGAGTCCTGCTAACTTCTATTTTAAAATGGCATTGGACTCAGCAGTTCTGTCGGGTCCCTTGGGCATTATGTTTACTTTTGAGTGCAATGGTAACACAAATGATCTGTTAGAATTGATCTGATGCTGCACAGCTGTATCAGGGGGTCTAGATCATACATCAATAATCCCCCCTTTCACTCATGGTTAATAAATGGCTTCAGCCAAACACCAATCAACTGTATTTACTCTGTTTAAATCATAATGGCAACAGAAACTACCCAAATGACCCTGATCAAAAGTTTACACACCCTGGTGATTTTGGCCTGATAACATGTACACAAGCTCCTGATGAGTGGTAATGTAACCACGAAACGCGTAGAGCTTATCTACGATGCTACGTCACAGTTTCTATATTTACCGTTTGTACCAGAATACATCTCTACTATAACGAACCAATTCCTTATTACTAATATGTCTATATGATACCACTGCAATGCGGTCTACATGCCCTAGGTCTATCATTATTTTTCAATCATGTTGAGATATTTGTTCCAAATCATGAACTGTTCAGACTTTATCCATCGAGATCTAATATTATACTGTATCATTTTACCTATTTGATACCTTTATTATTTCTTCCCAACTATGTTGAGATAATTGTCATTTACTATGAACTGTTCAGATTTTACTCATTGAGACCTATTACCATATCGTACCATGTTCATTGACTTGTTACTCTATTTTCAATGCTGTATCATGTTCATTGACTTGTTACTTGATTTTTGATGTGCATGTTCACCCTTTGTAATAAATAATTATATTTATTTTAATTGGTTCAGTTCTGAGTTAGTAATGTGCTTCACACAAAGTCCCACAAACTGTTCTCTTTTGTTCAAATTATCGGGGATGGAGGTATATAATTTATTATTGCCTCATATAAAGTCCCAGCCTGGCTCTAGCTCAGTCTTAGCCCATGTTTTTCTCATGTTATCGGGGATGGAAGCACATCACTAAACCATTATACTTGTTTTTAACCATAATCTGTGACTTATCTCTGCCAAGACGTTTCTTTTGTATTTAGGGACTAGCTCTGCTAGGTGGGGCTAGGCTTTGTCTCGTTGTCCCCGGGAGCTGCGACGCACACCGGGTCCTCCCCCTCCTCCCTCCTATTGCTGGGGAGCGGGGCAGGTCTCTCTGTGGGTCAACGCCACACCCACACGTCGAGTGAGTGACGTCATTTATGACGCCGCATCACCGACGTGTTTGCCTACTCTGCGTACTCCATGAGGGAGGTATTGGCGCCAAAACGCTGAGCACACATTGTTGCTCGGGCGGCGGCACAGCTCCTCCCTCACTACGCTGTGTGACGTTGCCGGTCATCATTGGTCCACGGCTGGTACTTATACCATACACACACTCAGATCACACTTTAATTTCACTCACTCGTTACAGATATTGCTGCACTTCACTGGACTCCCCTCAACACACCCTTACAGGTACCCCCACATTATTAATTTCACCTAAAACTTTTTTTCTTTTCCCACCCGGGTCTTTTCACTTTAGAGTCACATTCATTATCTGATTACACCCTGTTTAATTTTTGGGAATTTTTCCTTTTCACACTCATCTGGGTGCTTTTTTACAGCTCACTAATTGGGCAACTAATTTACTATTTCAATATTGAATTCCATAGACATTCTGGGGAATCAGATATCATGCAACACGCACAATATTAAACACCCATCTCCCAGCTGCATACTGGACATTTCTGTTTGTGTGTAACTTGGTTGCCGGTGCCACCGCCCGTGCCTTTGATGTTACCGTCTCAGCTCCCGTGGACAACGTTTTTCAAAGTGTCCTCTACTATTGATACTACCAACCAGTCCTATTTACATACTACAGATAGGTGAGAGTGCTTGGGACCTTTTATGTTCCCCCTCCTTCTTCTGTGTTTTATATCTCTTTTTTAACATGATACAATCTTTGGCATTTCTTTTATAGATATCCCCCAAACTATGCATCTGCTCCTGATGAGTGGTAATGTAACCACGAAATGCGTAGAGCTTATCTACGATGCTACGTCACAGTTTCTATATTTACCGTTTGTACCAGAATACATCTCTACTATAACGAACCAATTCCTTATTACTAATATGTCTATATGATACCACTGCAATGCGGTCTACATGCCCTAGGTCTATCATTATTTTTCAATCATGTTGAGATATTTGTTCCAAATCATGAACTGTTCAGACTTTATCCATCGAGATCTAATATTATACTGTATCATTTTACCTATTTGATACCTTTATTATTTCTACCCAACTATGTTGAGATAATTGTCATTTACTATGAACTGTTCAGATTTTACTCATTGAGACCTATTACCATATCGTACCATGTTCATTGACTTGTTACTCTATTTTCAATGCTGTATCATGTTCATTGACTTGTTACTTGATTTTTGATGTGCATGTTCACCCTTTGTAATAAATAATTATATTTATTTTAATTGGTTCAGTTCTGAGTTAGTAATGTGCTTCACACAAAGTCCCACAAACTGTTCTCTTTTGTTCAAATTATCGGGGATGGAGGTATATAATTTATTATTGCCTCATATAAAGTCCCAGCCTGGCTCTAGCTCAGTCTTAGCCCATGTTTTTCTCATGTACACAAGTTGACACAAAGTGGTTTGAATGGCTAATAAAGGTAACCATCCTCACCTGTGATCTGTTTGGTTGTAATTAGTGTGTGTGTATAAAAGGTCAATGCATTTCTGGACTCCTGACAGACCCTTGCATCTTTCATCCAGTGCTGCACTGACGTTTCTGTATTCTGAGTCATGGGGAAAGCAAAAGAATTGTCAAAGGATCTGCAGCAAAAGGAGGTAGTTGAACTGTATAAAACAGAAAAAGGGATATAAAAAGATATCCAAGGAATTGAGAATGCCAATCAGCAGTGTTCAAACTCTAATCAAGAAGTGGAAAATGAGGGGTTCTGTTAAAACAAAACCACGGTCAGGTAGACCAACTAAAATTTCAGCCAAAACTGCCAGGAAAATTGTTCTGAATGCAAACAAAAACCCACAAACAACTTCAGGTGAAATACAGGACTCTCTGAAAAACACGTGGTGTGGCTGTTTCAAGATGCACAATAAGGAGGCACTTGAAAAAAGATGAGCTGCATGGTCGAGTCGCCAGAAGAAAGCCATTACTACGCAAATGCCACAAAGTATCCCACTTACAATATGCCAAACAGCACAGAGACAAGCCTCAAACCTTCTGGCACAAAGTCATTTGGAGTGATGAGACCAAAATTGATCTTTTTGACCACAACCATAAACACTACATTTGGAGAGGAGTCAACAGGCCTATGATGAAAGGTAAGGAGGTGGATCGCTGATGTTTTGGTGATGTGTGAGCTACAAAGGCACAGGATATTTGGTCAAAATTGTTGGCAAGATGAATGCAGTATGTTATCAAAAAATACTGGAGGAACATTTGCATTCATCAGCCAGGAAGCTGCGCATGGGACGTACTTGGACATTCCAACATGACAATGAACCAAAACACAAGGCCAAGTCTACCTGTCATTGGCTACAACAGAATAAAGTGAAGGTTCTGGAGTGGCCATTTCCTGACCTCAATATCATTGAGCCACTCTGGGGAGATCTCAAAATGTGCAGTTCATGCAAGACAACCCAAAAATTTACAGGAACTGGAGGTTTTCTGCCAAGAGGAATGGGCAGCTTTACCATCTGAGAAGATAAAGAGCCTCATCCACAAATGCCACAAAAGACTTCAAGCTGTCATTGATGTTAAAGGGGGCAATACACGGTATTAAGAACTGGGGTATGTAAACTTTTGATCAGGGTAATTTGGGTAGTTTCTGTTGTGATTATGATTTAAAAAGAGTACAACTGTATAAAAAAAAAAAATTATACATTATATATATATATATATATATATATATATATATATATATATATATATATATATATATAGTATTTGTTACAGTACATAAAAAAAAAATTCTCCATAGTGTAGCGCCCTGCTCCTGATGGGCAGACGCTATAAGTAGAAATTTAGTTTTGTCTAAGCTGTAGTTTAGCTCAGACTGATTATGTTAAAATTATGGTTCACTTTATCTGTTAAAAAAAAAAAAAAAAAATGATGGTTCTGTTCCAGTTTAGCTGGGTTGCATGGTTTTTCACTTGGCCGAGGGGTGGCGCTCTCGTTGTTGGCCAAGGTTGGAAATTGCAACAAGCTGAGTGTATTGAGTGCCTCTTTGCCCGAAAACAGTCAGTGGGAGTGGTCTACCCACTATGCATTCTGAGAGAGGGTACTTAAGGGACAGACCTGGTGACAGGGAAGGTGTTTCCGACCTGATGGCCCTCCTGGCCTAAGGTGTGCTGCTGCCATTCAAATTGTCTCGGGCCGGCCGATCCAGGGGTGGTCCTGTGCTGTCTTTCCTGCGGGGAGAAGCCAAGCAATTGGAAAATCCAGGGGAGGACTTTTCAGAGAGAGGACCGAGCAACAAGGCTGGTACCTCTAGAAGAGCCTGGAGTCTCAATTGGAGGACGCATCCCGGGTCATCTACCTCACAGTATCGTTGGCTCGGCTGAAAGAAACTGGTACTGTGTGAATGTTCTTTGATATTGCAAAGGTTGCTGGTTGCGCAGTCCTGTGGCAGAGGATTGTGCAACAGTTCTACTAATTCTTCAAGTCTGTGGCAGAGACTATGACCGAGCATCACATTGGCTGCTTGGTCAGTGAGAGAGGCCTCTCCGGTGGTTGCTGGATCCAGTTGTGGAGCCGTTTGTCCTCTGGATCAAGAAGTACCCCTGACCCGCAATTATAAAGGTACCTGAATTCCCCTTAACCCTCCATCCCTCTATTGGAATGTCTTTTCTATCAATAAAGCATTGGAAAAAAGACTAAGTGTCGGAGCTAAAATCTGTGAGCAACTCTTTAATGGGACCTCTATGACGGACACGGTGGAACGGTGAGGTAACAGTAAGCCCAATCAAATACCAGCAGCTCCTTCGGGGGTTAGTGCTACAATAGATTATCCCGATTTGCGTTTTCTGTGTAATCAAACGCTCATGTAAGTGAACTCATGGACACACTGTAAAGGTGTCTCTCTGTTGTGCTAATTGTGTTCTTGCAAACCTTACATGATCTTACCAAATTTTAACAATTTACGCAAACCGATTATTTTTTCTGCATGGGTTGGAATGGGAATAAAGGTGTCCTAAATTAAATTGTAAATATTCACTTTGAGCTTTACAATTTTGTTATAGTACACATGTTTTCACACTTATGTGAAATTTGTTTAATCAGCAGACTGACAGTTCTTTTTTGGGTTGCATATCGTTGGGCTGCGTTAATTAACAACAGTTGCGTTGGGAATAATTACAGGAAAATAGATGATTTTTTTCAAATTTCATGCTAAATGAAACCAAGAAAATAAAAATATACAGTATATATCCAAATCTGTTATCAAATTGAAAGCTGTTCAAATTGAAATTATCTGTCCTAAGGAGATATTATTGTAATGAAAAAAAAATGCTCTGGGACTCATGGATGTTAGAGGGAACAAAGGTCCAGATACTCAAGTGGGTTTTGTGATAACAGTCACCAGGACAAATAGAGAGGGTGAATTTTCCAAACGGTGGATAAAAACCTAAAAACTAGGATTCTAATCCATTTCCACACTATCCAAAACTAAAATAAGTTTGCCTTTAGTCAAACTTTAAGCATTATTTTGGGTGAATTTGTTGCAAAGTTTCTTACCCAGTGATCATACTAATAACAGCACTTCCTGTTGCAGGCTGACAACGCAAAGCCACTGCCTCGTAATTTGCAAAAGCTTGCTGTTGTGTGCTTCTATGGTTTTCAGGATAATGCATAGTATATTAACAAAAAAAAATCCCCAGCAACACACAAACAAGAAATCTGTGCTAAAAAAATTGCAGCGAAATGTCTGCCCCATATACAACTAATCTGGAAAATGGCTTCTTCATTCACATAGATAACAGGGACGTTCAGTGTGCAATCACAGAAAGGAAAGAGCCCAAATTTTAAGTCCTGGTAAATATACTGATAGCTTTGTGCTATTGGAATATTAATGATGCTTTGCTCAGTGTTGTGTTTCTGTAACTGTATCTGAAGCAGGGCCCCTGGATTACACACATCATAACATCCTGGCTGGCGATAATCCCACAATGCACTGGCAAAGCCGTATTCCTCTCCGCCAAGATAGAACACAGCCCAGATCCTCTTCAGAAAATTTTCCAGAGACATTGAATCCGACCTCTAAAAAAACTGTTTGTCTTGGCCTCAGCTCAGACAGATAAATGTGTTTATTTGTAGCAACTGGAATATGATTAGGGGTATGTGAAGACATTAGTCTTTCAGCATTGCTTTGTTTTTGCTATGGAATGAACGGTCACAAACCGAACGGAGAGCATTATGAAAAAAATTACATAAGCAGAGGTGACCTCCAATGAAAACCACATTTCAAAACAATCAGTAAATAGGAGATCCAGTTATATACAAATTTAGACATTTACCATCAAAAGTAGGTTGGCTAACAAATTCTTACCACTGGTCAATGAGTCTGGCCCATCTCATTAAAGGATCAATAGAAGGCTCTTTAAAGTATAACTAAATGTATGGTAAGGGAGAGTTATAACCCCCATATTTTTTTTCTTTTCAACTTCTCTTACTGTCCCATAACCAAAAAGAGGAAGTAAGAGGAAATCCATTCAAGGAATATAGGTGTGTCGCCAGAACTAGTGTCCCTATTGGAGTTCTTGTCTATTAGTGTGCCGATGTCAACCCAAAATTTGGGATTTTTTTTACTTTCCCTTTTGATGATAATGGTAAACAGGACAAATAAAGAGAGTGAATCTCCATGACAGAGGCACAGACAGCAATAAAAACTGGTTAGTGTTCCAATTCCTCCCCACTCTATCCAAAACTATAAAAAGTTTGCCTTTAGCTATACTTTTATTAAAAGGAGTGGATCTAAGCTCTGAGTATTCAGACTATAATCATTATAAATGTGCAGGTGTACTTGTATACCTCCCCCTTTATTAAGCTTTACTTGTCTGACATCATTCAATGTCCCCCCAGCATAATGTGTGTATATATAATAGTGTCAAATAACAAAGCCCTGTAGTTGCCTACATTACTCACACTAATTAGGAATCTCTGTTATTCAATGCTGTTATGCACTCTGTGGAGCTGGGAGACAGAGTACTCTATCAAGTAACAAGGTAACATTTATTAGCCTTCAGGTGAAATCTCACCCCCAACACTGCATACTCAGATAAGTATATAAAAAACAATGCATCTTCCACATATATATTTGTAAATGTTCTGCAACTAAAACCTATTTTTTTAATACAAATTGTCAGACAATGTATTTTTTTTGCTAGCTATCTGGTAAATGTGCTGTAAAATAACATTTTGATTTGTTTACTCTTTGCAAAGCCCTTTCATGTGCACCTTAATTGAAAAGCTGGTTATAAAATTGTCAGTTGCCATTTTTGATCAGCTTACTGGAATTGGAATAGTTCTGCTTTAATTGAACAAGCTGAAGTTAGAAGCGGATTGGCTACCATGCACAACTGCACCAGATTTTGCACTCTCCAGTTTTAGTAAATCAACCTCATTGGAGGCCTTCAGCTGCCGTTGTGCTCTGCTGGGCTTCTGGTGTGTCCATGTGCCTTTAATGAGAAATGGTCTGCCTCACTGACTCGAAACGGGGCCGCACTATACAGAGGAACCTTGGCGAGGAAGTGCGGCTTCCATATACAGTATATCTGAAAATGTTGCGCAATTACAAGCTCTGTTTTTTAATGCAAATTGTTAAACTTTTTTATTTTTTCGTTTTTTTTTTTTTTTTTGCTGGCTAGCTGGTAAGTGTGCTAGGAAACATATTTTGTTTTGTTTTCTCTGTGCAAAGTCTTCCCATGTGCAACTTTATTTACTGTAAAAGCTAGTTATAACTTGGAGTGGTTTACATTTTTGTTTAAGTATATAAAAATCCCCTTGGCTTACATGAAAAATCATGGATGTACCTTGGCATGTAGAGGACTCGCTCTGCCACCACGAAGCCCACCCTGAAGAAGAGATTGCTGGCTGGTATAAATGGGAAAACCAGGAAGAGCAGACCCACCAAGACCTCCCGATGTCCAGTCCTCTGCAGAGCAGGCAAAACGTTAGTTGAAGTAACAGAATTCACAACTATTAAAGGCTCAGTGCAACCAAAACTGATATTTTTGTCTTTGGTAGATGCTGGTTAAACTGTCTGATTTTATGACTTTCTTTTATCGCTCAGTGACTCTACTGGTGAGATCTCTGGGCTGAGTTCTTAGCTTTGGACACCTGCCCTTCCCATTATAGAAGTATTATCACCAATCCTATTGAATTTGTATTTATTTCATATTATTAAGAATGTAATAGGAGGAGCTGGGACACACTAAAGCGGACAGAAACATCCAAAACTCCCAGGTGTGCATTAAGGCTGCATTTACACCTGAGCGTTTCAAAGTCGTGCGTTTTTACCGCAATTTTGTTCAGGTCACCAATGTAAAAGGCAGAAAAATGCCTGCAATCTGCCCCAAAGAAGCTCATGCTCTTTTTTGAGCTTAGGGCGTTTTTCAGGCGTTTTGATGTAGGTGACAAAATGCTCAGATGTGAACAGGTGCCATTGAAATGAATGGGATTTTGCTTGTTAGGTGTTTTTCAGGTGTTTTATGAGCTGAAAACGCTCAGGTGTGAATGCAGCCTGACATAGTAGTGAATTATGGCAGAGAGATTTCACTGTTATGCCCTGTACGCACGACCGGTTTTCCCTTCGGAATAAACGCTGAAGGTTTTTTCTGACGGAATTCCAACCGGTCACACCAAATTCCGACCGTCAAGAACGCGGTGACGTACAACACGTACGATGGCACTATAAAAAGGAAGTTCAATAGCCAGTGCGCCAACCATTGGGCTCCTTCTGCTAATCTCGTGTTCATCTCGTGTTAGTAGAAGTTTGGTGAGAGACGATTTGCGCATTTCAGACTCGTGCTTTTCAGATCGTTTTACTGCTGTTCAGTTTGTGATAATTTTTCAATAATCCAAAAAAAAGGAGATCTTTATATAATAAAAAAAAGAAGATGACTATAAAAAATTTATTCTAAACATTATTATTGAAATCTGGCTTTTAAAAAATAAAAGATTCATGAGATCACGAGAAATAATAAAGAAATAAGTTTGTCAGAACTCTGTGTGAATTAAAAGATCACATTACGAATGCTAATTTTACCAAAGCGAGCGCTTCCGCCTCGTACTTGCTTCAGAGCATGCGTAATTTTTGCTACGTCGGAAACAGCATACAGACGAGCGTTTTTTATGATAGGAATTTTTTCCGTTGGAAAAATAAAGAACATGTTCTCTATCTAGGGGCGTCTGAATTTTCAACGTAAAAAGTCCGATGGGGCATACACACGGTTGGAATATACGATGAAAAGCTCCCGCCTGACTTTTTCTGTCGGAAATTCCGACCGTGTGTACGAGTATCGAGAAAATATACCAAACTAGGGGGTGACTCAACCCAACACGCTCCATCTTCAACCAAAATATCACTTTAGGATAGACTCGTTTTTTAAACGCAACACCCATACAACACAAAACTGAAAACTGCAAGAATTGCTCAATGGCAATGTGAAAAACTCAACAACCACTTTGAATTTGCTGTGCTGTAATCAGATTCCTAAAAAAATAATGGTTTTGAAACTGGCTGGACTACATAAATCCACCTATCCCCGTCCCTCTTTGTCCCTCTACACCTGCATACATAAATTATTTTATTCCAGCAAAACAATGCTGCTGCCTTAACTCCTAAGAGCCTGCCCGCCCACGGTACTTGGGAAAGGACTCTTGAGATATGTAGTTCTGAGGGTGTGCCTGATGACGACAATGAGTAATAAAAGCTGCTTCTCACCACAGGAACAAGGTAAAAGAAAAAAAAAAACAATGCCGGGTCATGCTCTAGAGGAGAGGGAGATTTGGGGCTAAATTTGTTTAATCTCTTCCCACAGATGGGACCCAGTGCCTTAGATGGGCCTGTGACAGCTGAGACTGGCAGGGGGGTTCCTGATCATGCAGTACTGTAATGTCACTGGAGGTTCATCCTACTGGCTCCTGATCATAAGTGGTTGACCAAGCTGTCATTGCCAGCTTTTAACCTGTCATTAGTCACATCTTTGGGGGGTGCCAATGGATCGTGTCCCAGAACAAGACAGCGTTAGGGCCAACCTGCCATCCTCCGGTAATTAATGCATATTGCTAACTGGGCTAACATTTGAACATAGGCACAATGCCTCATGCCATGACAGCATTAATTAATGTTGCAGCAGATAACTAAAACTGAGGCACTTAAACCAAATTTTCTTTAGAAAAATAATTGTTGGATTCTGACTGGTCGTGTGTATCATGATGTTTTGTTAATCCTGTTCAGTTCATTTCTAAAAAGAACAGTGAGAGAAATGCATTTGTTACATAAGTTTGCAAAATCAATTTCTATCATTAAACTGAATGGCAGAACAAGTTCTGTGACATGCTAACACTCCATTTACGTGTGCATTATTTACACATAACTAGATCCTTATCGCACTGCTGACCCGGGTTCATGGCAACAGTGATAACTGAACACTGACAGCAAATCGGAAAGCTGTGAAATAAACTCTTATGTTCTGGCGGCAGAGAGAAAGTTTCCAGGAGTTTGTTTGAGAGAAATGATTGCACAAACTTCCTGGTAAGATGATAACAATCAAATATGGAGGAGGTGATGGCGGAGGGAGGAAAAAGAGCAAGAAAAAGTCCCATACTTATTGTAAGAAATTGCTATCAATCAACCCGGTGGCTAAGGGTGTGGTGCCCTTGTCCTGTCCAAATCATGACAAGTTATAGCCATTAAAGGGAACCTGTATTTTCAGAGAGCACAGTTTCTAAGTTAATATTGTTATGTTTTCCTGACAGAAAAAGAATATCATTTCCTGTTCAAGAGAATTTACAGTCATTAAAGGAGTCAGGGGAGCCTGGTTGGCTGAATCTATCCCTGGCTTTGTATATAACTTGGATTCTCCAACAGCAAGATCGTTCTATTACTATTCCTGACTCTGTTTCTGTCCATGAGGGAGTTTTGGTTGTTCCCTTCCTTCTTTTGTGTTTTCTGGCTTCTCCTGTTACATTCTCCATAATTTAAAATAAATTTAAAAACCAGGGATGGTGTAAGCTCCTCATAATGAGCACAGCACAGACCCTGGAACAGCATTAGGGTTAGAGCTGGCATTAGAGATACAGTGCCTTGAAAAAGTATTCATACCCCTTGACATTTTTCAAATTTTGTCATGTTACAACCTAAAATGTAAATGTATTTTATCGGGATTTTATGTGATAGAACAACACAAAATGCCATATAATTGTGACGTGGAAGGAAGATGATAAATGGTTTTCAATTTTTTTTACATATAAATATCTAAAAAGAGTTTCGTGCATTTGTATTTAGCCCCCTTTACTCTGATACTTTTTATAACTAAAATCTAGTGGAACCACTTGTGCAAAGATAATGTGTAGCGCTAAATATTGTGACCCGATAAAGGAAACATATATACATGTAATAATGTAAATATCAAAAACTAAGGCGGATACCAAAGTTTTAGTGCTTGTGAAAATATGCACGTGAAAAATATCAATACACAATGATAAAATTAAATAAATCTGTGAAAGTGATTCAGAATGTACTGAGTACAACACAATGATGTGTTGGATCACAGTCTAAAGAAGCCAAGTCCATAAGAAGTGGAGAGAGATGTTATTCCCTCATTCCTAAATGGGCTGGGATGTGTACTCCCAATAAACCGGATGCTATGCCTATGGATACTTGTGCAGGTTCACATAGAAAAGGTGACATATCCTTACCGTAAATGGTGGACCGAAATACCATATGGCAGTAAGTCAAACAAGCTCCTCTGTTCTGGGAGATGTCACACTGGATGCAATGAAGGATGTACAGCTCCAAATCGTATAAACGGCAGGCAATAGGCATTTCGCAGCCAGATAGGTCCAGGACAATCCAGGAAGTAGAGGTGGGTAAGTGACTGTTTTCATCGGAAATTCCGACCGTGTGTACGCCGCATTAGAGTCTGCAAAAGACTTGAGACTGGGATGGAGGTTCACCTTCCAGCAGGACAATGACCCTAAACATGCAGCCAGAGCTACAATGGAATGGTTTGGAAAAGCATATTCATGTGTTAGAATAGCCCAGTCAAAATCTAAATCCAATTGAGAATCTATGGCAAGACTTGAAAATTTCTGTTCACAGATGCTCTCCGTCCAATCTGGCAGAGCTTGAGCTATTTTGCAAGAAAGAATAGGCAAAAATTTCACTCTATAGATGGGCAAAGCTGGTAGAGACATCCCCAAAAAGACTTGCAGCTGTAATTGCTGAATACAAATGCATGCCACACTTTTCAGATATTTATTTGTAAAACATTTGGAAAACCATTTATCATTTTCCTTCCACTTCATGAATATGTGCCACTTTATGTCTATCACATAAAATCCCAATAAAATACATTTACATATTTGGTTGTGTAGCACTAACCCCCGAAGAAGCTGCTGATTTTATTTGGGCTTACCGTTACCTTCTTTGCCTCGTATGCGTCTAGGGGTTTCCCGAGGTAGATGGCCCAAAGAACTGCAGAAACTGACACTGGATCCGCTTTGGGATTTTTATTTGTAAAAAGGTTAGACAAACACAGTCTCTAAATGAAGGATAGAGGGTTTAGGTAGAAAGTTCAGGTACTCTTGGAACTGATCAAAACTGAAAGTCTCTCACTATAGAAATCCAGAAAATAGCCACTCAAAACTGGATTGTCACAGCTACCGGATAGACCTCCTCTCACTTGGCCTAGCAGCCGGTGAAGTGTTAGATAAAGCAAAGTCTCTGCCACAGACTTGGTTGTAGAACTTGTGAATAAAGACTCTGCCATAGACTTGGTTGTAACTGAAGGATGTAGACAAACTTAGAGAGCCCTCATACGGTACTAGTATCTTGCAGCCGGTCCGGCGATACCATACGAGTGTAGATTCACTTGGTGTCTTTCAACTAAGCCTCCAGACTTTTTCCGAGAGACTAGCCTTACGTGTGGCCTTCTCCCGAAGGGTCCTCCCCTGGTTGCTTCCTCAGTTGCTGGGCCTCTCCACAGAAGCACCAGACCACCTTTGAATCCTCCTTCCAGTTACTTTGCGTCGGGCTAGCCAGCCCCGAGACTCGGAATTGGATGGATCCGCGTCCCAGGCCATGAGGGCCTTGGGGGCTGGTCAGGAGGACCAGGACCAAACAGACAGAAAGATCTTCTGGACCGGAACCCAGAAGCATGTGATATCAGTACCTTAAGTACCCTCTCCCAGAATTCACAGCAAGATGACACTCCCACTGGGCTGGTTCCGAGAGAGATTGGCACACAATGCGTCTAGCCAAACTGCGTTCTCACACTGGCCATAAGCGACAGCGACACCTGTGGCCAAGAGGAACCCACTGCAATCCAGCTAGACTTGTACTGAAACCATAATTTGGTATAATCAGGCCCAAAACCAAACTGTGGTTTTAGGAAGTTTAAATAGAAAAAACACATAGCGCGTGCTCTTCAGGAGCCCGGCGCTACAGTTGTAACATGACAAAATGTGGAAAATTTCAAGGAGTATGATACTTTTTCAAGGCACTGTATACAATGCTTTACTAAAGTATTCTATTTTGTTATGTTGCAGCCTGATACTACAGTTGTTTAAATTCATTTTTTCTCATTAATCTATACTCAACACCCCATAATGACAAAGCGAAATCTGAATTTTAGAAATCTGTGAATTTATTAAAACACGACAAGCTGGATTGGGGTATTTTCTACCATTCTTCTTGTAAATCCTCCCAGGGTTAGTCAGGTTTGGTGGGGACTGTCGATGGGCAGCCAAGTCAGAGCTATGGCTAGGCCACTCTAGGACATTCACAGAGTTGTCCCTCCTGTGTTGTCTTGGCTGTGTGCTTAAAGGGATAGTTCACCTTTACCACAAAACTGCCTATGCAGATAAGGGGCATTTGTAGATAAAAACAAACTGTGCAGCTCTGACTAAAGTTGAATAAAGCCCTTGCTATAGGTGTAGGTCATTTACATACCTTATTAAACCTGATTGGAATATTCCCAGGATGTTGCTAAGTACTCCCAGGATGTTGTTAAGTGAGGCCGAGTCATCATTGCTCACCCCAACCATCACAGGAGTGAGCTCTCAAATGCTGAGCTCAGAGCTACTACATCAGGGGAATGAAAGAGTATGTGAGGGGGCATTCTGGGCAGAGACAGCGACGGGTCAACATCGGAAGAAGAAGAACAAGAAGAAGGACAAGAAGAAGGAGAAGGCGCCGGCGGCGCGGAAGACGACGACCGCCGCAAGAACAGAAGAGACCCCGGAAGACCCCCGAAGGCGGATCGAGACCCCCAGACGACGGCGGCGACGACGAAGAAGGTAGCCGGACTTCCCCCGCTCGTGAAAGAGCTAGGTAAAAAGAGCAGAAGAGAGCGGAGGAGTCCGGCGAGAAGAAGACCCCCAAGACGGAAGAAGACCCCGGAGCAGTGCAATAAAATATTTTTTCAAAAGTGTGTGTGTTTTTGTACTTTACATTTTACACCTTAGGTGAATGGGTAGGGGTACATCGTACCCCATACTCATTCACATAGGGTGGGGGGCCGGGATCTGGGGGCCCCCTTATTAAAGGGGGCTCCCAGATTCCGATAAGCCCCCGCCCGCAGACCCCGACAACCAACGGCCAGGGTTGTCGGGAAGAGGCCCTTGTCCTCATCAACATGGGGACAAGGTGCTTTGGGGGTGGGGGGGCCGCACGGCCCCCCTTTCCCCAGGGCACCCCCCATGTTGAGGGCACGCGGCCTGGTACGGCTCAGGAGGGGGGGCGCTCGTTCGTCCCCACCCCTTTCCTGGCCTGCCAGGCTGCGTGCTCGGATGAGGGTCTGACTTGGATTTGGGGGGAACCCCCACGCCGTTTTTTCGGCGTGGGGATTCCCTTTAAATCCATGCCAGCTTGCGGAGCTAGCGCGGCGGCATTTACTGCCTACGCTAGCTACGTAACCTGAAGTTACGTTCGAAATGAACGGACTGCTCCGTGTGTGGGCAAGTCCGTTCATTTTCAAAAGTCCCGCGGACTTTGGCCGGCGGATTATCCGCTGGAAAAGTCCGTGCGTGTGTGGGCAAGTCCACACCCTCCGAAAGTCCAGCGGACCTAGCTGGAAAGTCCCGCGGGATTGTCCGCTGGACTAGGTCCGCTGGCAAAAGTCCCTACGTGTGTACGAGGCATTACCAGTAACTTGTTTTCCAGGAGTCTTTCAGGACAGCACCTGAGAGAGTGGCTCCTCCCACTTGTCGACAGGAAACACACCTCCACCAAACTGACGAAAGACTCCTGGAAAACAAGTCACCGGTAAGTCTAACTTTAATTTTCCCTAAACGTCTTTCAGGACAGCACCTGAGAGGATAAACAAGACTTACCAACCAGGGAGGGACCACAGCCTGGGACCTTTCTGCCAAAAGCCTGATCATTTGCTGACAGAAGATTCTGTCTGTAATGACAGACAAACGTTAAGTAACTTGACCAGGTCGCTGCCTTACAAATTTGATCTGGGGTGGCACCAGTTTTTTCTGCCCGTGTAGTGGCCTGAGCCCTGGTAGAATATGCTTGAATTCCCGGCGGCGGAGATACCCACAACTGAGAGTAGGCTGCCAGAATAGCGGATTTAAACCATCTAGCAATTGACCCCTTTGATGCTTGGTGGCCCTTCTTTTTGCCTGAAAAAAGTACAAAGAGTCCGAAGACCTAAAATTCTTTGTTACTTCAAGGTAATATAATAGAGTTCTTCTCACATCCAAATTGTGAAATTGGCTTTCTTTTTCTCCCCCGAAGGGTTTGAGCAAAAAGGTTGATAGGATGATCTCCTCTGACCTGTTGTGAACTAATGGTACTTTTGGTAAAAAACCCAGATCTGTTTTAAAGCGGAAGTAAACCCATCGATTTAACAGTTTAAAAAAAAAAGGCATGCCGGGAATGCTAACTGCACATTGGCTGTGCTCTCAACCAAACAGTCAAACCATCCAATGGCTGGTGTCATAATGGATCACATGTGCAGCACTGTGGCAGTTGAAGATTAAACAGAGGCAAAGATGGCAGCTTCCTTGGCTGAAAACGATAGGGGGGTTTACTTCCACTTTAAGTATAATCCTATCTGGGTAGATGGATAAGAAAGGTTCTTTAACCAATAGGGCATGCAGTTCACCAATTCTCCTTGCCGATGTGATTGCAACTAGAAATAAAGTCTTAAGGGTTAGATGTCTTAGAGATATTGCTTGCAACGGTTTAAAAGGTTCCTTTGTGAGGGCTTGTAGGACCACTGATAGATCCCATTTGGGAAAATGCTTAGTTGGAGCTGGTCTAGATCTAGTAAGTGCCTTAACAAATCTTTGACCAAGGGCTCAGAAGAGACTGGTCTCTCCAGAACAACTCCCAATGCAGCCACTTGCACCTTAAAGCCCCATACACACGGTCAGACTTTTTCATGGATTCTGTCCGATCAGACAAGGTTGTTGAAAAATCAGACCGTGTGTATGCACCATCGGACAGTGTTCGTCGGTTTGACCGACGGACAAAGTCTTATCTCCTGCTGGAAATCTTTGCCGTCAACACGGTCCGATCACACCAAATCCGATCGTGTGTACGGTTGTCCGACCGGACAAAGTGCCACGCATGCTCAGATCACATTACAAGACCAAAGCTATTGGCTACTAGCCTCTACGTAGTCCCGTCGTAGGCAACAAACGTCACCACGTTCAGAATGATCGGATTTTCCGTCAACTTGGTCCAACCGTGTGTACGCAAAACCAACATCGGACAAAGTATGACGGACATGGTCCGACGGACCTGGTCCGCGGATTGTCCGACTGTGTGTATGGGGCTTAAGTGTGCTGACTGCAAGGCCCTTGTGTGCGCCATTTTGTAAGAATTCCAATACCGACACCAAATTTTCTACAGTTCTATTTCTCGATTGAGACCAGGAGTTGTAGACCTTCCAATATTTAGCATAAACACTTCTAGTTACTGTCTTTCTACTGAAAAGTAAAATGGTTACTAAGGGTTCTGTCAGACCTTTGTCCCTTAACAACTGCTCTTTAGATACCAGGCAGTGAGGCTTAGTCTGGCCACATCCGGGTGATGTATCAGACCCTACCGAAGTAAATCTTGTCAGAGAGGTAGCTGCCAAAATGGTTTGACTGCCATCTGCAGAACGGTGGTAAACCAAGCTCTTTTTGGCCAGAATGGAGTATTAAGGATTACGGACACCTTTTCCTTTTGTATTTTCCTCAATACTAACGGAATTAGCTGGAACGGGGAAAAGGCGTAACCCAGATGAAAGTTCCAAGGATGTGCCAAGGCATCTATCCCCTCAGAACTGTAGTTTCTGTGAATGGAAAAGAAAAGCGGGAGCTGTGCATTTTCTTCTGACGCAAACAGGGTGGCCCCAGGCTCCCCCGGGCTCTGGTGACCATTGCAAAAACTTCTGGATTCAATCTCCATTCTGCCTCCTGAATCTATCTCCTGCTCAGAAAATCTGCCACGTTTAGTGTGCCCTGCCTTGAGGTGGACTGCAGATAAGGACAGCAAATGATTTTCCGCCCACTCTAGGATCTTTAATGCCAGAAACTGAAGAGTTTTGCTTCTTGTGCCTCCCTGCTTGTTCAGGTAGGCTATGGAAGTGGCGTTGTCTGATAGAATCTGGACATGGAAACCTTGGAGGATTGGAGAGAAGGCATCCAATGCTAAGGCGACATTCTCCCTGTGCTAAGTTCTGATCCAAGTGGGCCCCCATCCCCACACGCTGGCATCCATCGTCACCACTTTTTCTTATGGAAGTGACTATAGTAGGCCTTTTGACAGAATTATCTGAATTCTTCACCACCAAAGCGATCGTTTGACTCTGGTGGGAATCTTTACCTTTGCGTCCAGAGATTCTGTCCTGTGGTTCCATGCCTTTAGGAGGAAACTCTGAAGAGGTCTGAAATGTAGCCTTGCCCATTAAATGGCTGGCATAGTCGAGGTTAAAGTTCCTAGGGCTGACATAACCATTCTGAATAACATTTCCTGATTTGTCTGTAGCATACCTATGATATTTTGGACTTGAAAATTCTTTGCTCAACTGAGCTTATATAGTATCCCAGAAATTGTACTTGTTGAGCCGGACTGAAGTTTGACTTCTGAACATTCACAAGCCAACCCAAGGTTTCTACATGACTGCAGGCCTTGCCCAGGTCTTCTAACAATTTCTCCCTGGAAGGGGAAAAGAAGAGCAGGTCGTCCAGGTACGGGATTACTGCAACCCCTCGAAGGTGGAGGGTTGCGAGGGCTTCTGCCATCACCTTTGTAAATATTTGTGGGGCAGAAGAAAGGCCGAAGGGAAGGGCCTTGAATTGCAGATGTAGCACCTCGTTCCCCATGTTTACTGCCATCCTTAGGAATCTTTGAGACGGAGGGGCTATACGGATGTGCAGATAGGCATCTCGTAGGTCGATCAATGCCATGAAGCACTCCTTGGTCAATAGGTTTCTGACCGTGAAGATAGAGTCCATACGAAACCTCTTGTATAGGACTGATCTGTTTAGTGGTTTTAAGTTGAGGATTAATCGAAAACTTCCTGATAACGTTCCCCCAGTGATACATGAGTCACAACCCCTTGTTGTCTCAGATCCTTTAACAGGTTCTTCATAACTAGGGTCTTTGTTGCATCTCTTGGTAGACTTGTTACAAAGTACCTTTCTGGGGGGTGATCCCCTAAAAATGGGACCCCACATAGCTTGTTTTTGGATGCAGCATCTCCCGGACAGGTTTTTAATCACAGCGCCCTTCTGACTTTTGCTGTCATCCCAATAGATTCTGCTGATGCATCTGAAACATAAGCTACAGCTGCTGACAATGTCGTAAAGGAATCGAGAATTTCTTGCTTGGGGGAATCAGCTATTATATGAGCTTTAAGCTAAATCACCCAATATTCCATATTCCTAGAGACACAAGTAGTCGCCATTGCTGGTTTGAGGTTGCCCATGATGGATTGCCAAGCCCTTTTAAGCTGTTGATCCATCTTTTTATCCATGGGGTCCTTTAAAATCTCCATGTCCTCAAATGCCAGATCAGTTGATCTTGAAACCTGAGAAAAGGCTGCATCGAGTTTTGGAACTTTATCCAAAGTGCTGCTGGGTCTTCATTGAATGGGAACCTTCTTTTATGGGCCCTTGGGAAGAAAGGCTTTCTTTCTGGTTCAGCCCATCCTTTCTTAATTGTCTCAGTGATTACTGCGTGGACCACAAAAAGTACTGTTTTTGGGCTCACTGAGCCCTGCGAACATCCTGTCATGCAAAGACAATTCTTTACGCTCTTCCTCTAAGCCCAAGGTAGCATAAATTGCCCTTAGTAGGCCGTCTACTTGCTCCAAAGACAATTTATATTTAGAAGGTGCATTTTCCACCTCGTCCTCCTCCTCATCCAACTCTTCCTTAGAATGTGAGGGGGAATGTCCTTCCCGGTTATAAGGACTTACTTCAGCCTCCAGTGCCAGGACTAACAGTGAGCTCTGAGAGGATTCTGAGGTGGACGGCTGACTTAAGGATGGATTTACGAGTGAAGATCGAAAGGATAGAATGGTGGCATCCAGTTCCTTTTTGACTGATGCAATAAAATCGCTGCATGCGGAAGAAGCCTCTTCCTTAACGAAAGAGTCAATGCATGCTTGACATAGTGTCTTTTTCCAGCCTTCAGGTAATTTTGCTTTACATGAAGGGCATTTTCTTTTAACCCCCGGGTCAGAGCTCTTGGTCTGCCGTGACAAGGTAAAAAAGGAACATAAAAACAAAACCATCCTAGTGAGTCAGCCTGAACTCTTCCAATATGCTCACCACAAGTGCACAGTGAGAAAACCAAAAGCCTCCTGTGCCCAGACAGGCCCTGCCACCAGGGGGAAACCAAACTCAAATCCCACTGAAGAGATAGAGAAAGGGAGAGGAGAGAGAGAGAGAGAGAGAGAGAGAGAGAGAGAGAGAGACCTCAGAGAGAGAGAGAGAGAGAGAGAGAGAGAGAGAGAGAGAGAGAGAGAGAGAGAGAGAGAGAGAGAGAGACCTCAAAGTAACATAGAACAGAACACCCATCTGCCCCTTATCTGGGTCTTGCTGGGGCCTGTCCCACTTTCTGCGGCTCCCAAATCTATCCTGGTACTGCAGCACGATGTATGTGGCTAATGGTTCCGGACCCCTCTTCGTGGACCAGAACCGGGAATATAGGCACCAGACCTGTTCCTCCCTTCTCCCCCTGCTCTTTCCGGCGGAAATGATGCCATGTGCCCGCTCTTAGGATGCCGCCCCACTTACGGTTACCTCACTTCCAGCGGATGCAGTCCTCTGACTGCCCATCCCAAGATGTCGGCGGCGTTCAGAGGAGCGGCTGGACCTGAAACAAAAAATGATGTCCGCCGTCACTCACCACCGCCTGGAAGCGGCAACCCTTTAGAACAGTCCCGGCTCTCCCCGAGCATGGACGAGGGAGAAGGAGCCCAACCAACAGCTTCTGCATCACCCTGTGGAAATGGGAGGACCTGGCTCTCTGAGGTGGGGAAAGAAAAAAAATGGTGTAGCAGGGAGCCTGACCTCTCAGGACAGCACCTTGAGAGCTCCTGACTCCCCACTACGTGTTCCCTGCTGGAGGAAACACAAAAACTGGCAACATGTGTCAAGGAGCCTCCTTTTAAAGTTTGGTGGAGTGGGAGGAGCCACTCTCTCAGCTGCTGTCCTGAAAGACGTTTAGGGAAAATATCAAATTGCATTTTTGCTAAAAATACACTATAATCATTATTAGTGGACACAAGTTCAACAAAATTCCTGCTAAATCTAAAAGATAAAACTTTATTGAGTTATTAATGTTCTATGTGTGAATGAGGTCTCCATCCTAAAATGACCCCCGTGTGTGCCCTCAGCAGCTGCCAGCGGGAGGGAGAGAAGAGGAGGGAAGCCAGCAGTGCTGTGTGGGAAAGGGCACACACGGGGGTGCGGATAGCAGGTGAAAGCAGGCGAGCTCACAGGGAGGCCCGAAAAGTAGAGGGATGGGGATGATCTGAGAGGTGGAAGGGGGAGGGGGCAGAGATACTAGAAAGAACCAATCCCCCTGCTGTGCAGCTGTAGAGGGAGACATTAGCATCGCTGCAGGGGGAACCACAAGAGGTATCAGGACTAAGACAGTACAGACGGACCTCCTGCTCGGGCCCCCTTTTGAACTGATGAGGTCTGGGTTCAGTACAGGAGGGCTGGCTGTACTGGCTTATCAGCGGCCCTGCTCTGAGCTCTGCAGGCAGTTCCTTTGACCTCATGGCTTTTGCTCTGATACGGTATGCATTGTCAGCTGGTCTTTATACAGAGGCGTGTGCCTTTCCAAAACAGGTCCAATCAATTTACTTAATTTACCACAGCTGGACTCCAATCAAGGTATAGAAACAGCTCAGCAACAATCAAGAGAAATGGGCACCTGAGCTAAAATTTCAAATGTTGTTTCAAAGGGTCTGTATTAGAGGTCGACCGATATATCGGCCGATATTTGGCGTTTTTTAATTAATCGGCATCGGCCGATTCTGCTGATAAAAAAGGCCGATTATAACTTCAGCCGTGACTTGCAAAAGACTTCTGTAATAGAAGTCAATGCAAGTTGCCTCAGTCTTCCCCTTCTCCTCTCTGGGCATTCTGCCAAAAAAAGACCAAAGTGTTACAATGCTTACAATGTTTACACTTAATGAATAAACTCAAGGCTGTGTGGAGAAGTTCTCAGTTTAACCATTTAAAGACTAAATCTTTTCTGACACTTGTTGCTTACAAGTAAAAATCCTGTATTTTCTCCTAGAAAATCACTTGGAACCCCCAACAATTATATATGTTTTTTTAACAGAGACCCTAGGGAATAAAATAGCGGTTGTTGCAATATTTTATGTCACACGGTATTTGCGCAGCGGTCTTTCAAACGCATTTTTTTTGGAAAAAAATACACTAATGATTTTAAAACTAAAACAGTAAAGTTTGCCGATTTTTTTTTTTTTTTTCGTCCTAAAGTTTTGATTACCTATTTTTGTGTATTTAATAGTTTTTTTTAAAATGATACATACAAGTGAACTGATTGGAGGTTTGTTTTGTTTAATAAATGTTTAAATGTAGGAAATTTTTTGTATCACTTAAAGCTGCTTTCACACTGGAGCGGGCAGCGTTGACGGTAAAACGCTGCTAGTTTTAGCGACGCTTTACTGTCATTTTAGCGACGCTATTCGGCTGCTAGTGGGGCACTTATAGCCCAGCTAGTGGTCGAGGAAGGGGTTAAATGCGCCCGTGAATCACCGCTGCCAAATCGCATTGCAGGCGCTTCAGCAGCGGTGCCCATTCATTTCAATGGGCAGGAGTGGTGGGGGAGCAGTTAACACCGCTCCAAAGATGCTGCTTGCAGGACTTTTTTTTTTTAAGGTCCTGCCAGCGCATCGCTTCAGTGTAAAAGCACTCGGGCTTCCACACAGACTGCAGGAGAGACGTTTTGCAGGCAGTTTACAGGCACTATTTTTAGCCCAAAAGCGCCTGAAAAACGCCCCAGTGTGAAATCTCATTAGATTTTATGAGATGAAGGGAAAAAATAAAAAAAATTAAAAAAATCGGCCTAACATATCGGCATCCTATATCGGCCATCGGCCGCCGCGATTTCTAAATATCGGCATCGGCATCGGCCAGAGAAAAACCCATATCGGTCGACCTCTAGTCTGTATACTTGGCAATGTGATGTCTAAGGCTGGCCATACATTATACAATTTTCTTATTCAATTTTCCTTTAGATTTACCAAAACTGTATAATACGAGGTCAAACCGAAACACTTTCAGTGTATGTAATCAGGCAGGCCCCTGCACTACATAGTTGAAGGTAAATATAAAGAAAATTGAATAAGAACATTGTATAGTGTATGGCCAGCCTTAGTTTTTCCTTTCATACATTTGCAAACATTTCTAAAATTCTGTTTTCACTTTGTCATTATGGGGTGCTGAGTGTAGATTAAGGAGAAAAAAAATGAATTTAAACAACTTTAGTAACAGGTTGCAACATATCAAAATTGAAAAAAAATGAAGGGGATCTGTATAATTTATGAATGCACTGTAATTAGTGTTGAGGTTGGATCAACAGCAGCTGATCGCCAACATTTTCCAACATGTCCCATCAGCATCTGTCAAGCGGGGACAGACACACAATGATCTAAATTCGGCCAGTCCCAGCCAAAGTAGCTGAGTGTATGGCCGGTTTTCAAGTTGGTTTTGCTTATCAACAAAGTCATTAATCCTCATGTTAGTGCTGACATGGTGATCACACGGCTCTGAAAACAAAAACCAGACGATTTTTCTTTACAAACACATTTCGCCCATGACAACATTTTAGGCTAATGTTGGAAAAACTGGTGGGAGCTCCTCATCATAATTCCCCATTGGAATTGGGCTGCCAATAAGATCCCTAGAGGGGACAACTACATTATCTAGGGCAGTGATGGCAACCTTGGCACCCCAGATGTTTTGAAACTATATTTCCCATGATGCTCATGCACTCTGCAGTGTAGTTGAGCATCATGGGAAATGTAGTTCCAAAACATCTGTTGTTCCAAGGTTCGCCATCACTGATCTAGGGGAACATTGCAGCTGAGCTAAAGTTGTCAATGGCCCTTGTTATCCATATATTCTCTGTTAAATATCTAGAGGCAATCCTTCTCTGTACACTCATCTAACCATTACATGATAGCATACCAACTGCTTCTCTTTAATTTCAGCTTTGGGAGAGCTAGTTTCCTCCTGAATCTCTAAAGGGGGACAGAGAAGGACTGGACTGTACTAGACTACACTTGGCACTGTGCACTCCTGAGATTTGTTTACAGATGACTGGTTCTCTTCGAAAATATCAAAGTAAAGAAAGTACCTTTCTTGCCACCAGGCAGTGCAGGCCAAGGGACAAGAGTACCACCAACAGGACAAGTGTCTCCAAGTTCCGTCTGTCCAAGAGGGAATGAAGAAGGGGTATACTGCCCACCTGCCAGTCATAGCACATGGTGATAGGAGCCAGAAGCAGGCAGGCATTGAATGCCAGGATGTAGGAGAAAGTCAGGAACCTGCAAGACAGAGGAATTGAAGGCCATTATGTGAAACCTTGTAGTTTAGGGTCATGGGTCATGTGACACTTGTGATGAGGCCACTAATCCCAATGTCTTTTGCAAATGGTGTAGAGAAACTCAGCCTATGTGGACTACTGAAAACATTCTAATTACCGAATGTAATGATGTACTCTGCTTTATCAGTAGAGGTATATTTTATATTCTACCCTTCTCTGAGGTGGTATAGAAGGGTGCCTTATAGCTCTCAAACTTGTAGGAAAAATATACATCCATCCCACAACTTATTCATGCACCCAATGCCTCAGTGGATGCTGACCAGCCCTCCCGTATAGAGACTGGCAGTATTTGACCTATGAAGAGTTGGCGGACCTGCAAGAAATGCTGGAGACTACAGCTTAAAGTGGTAGTAAACTCCCCATTTGTATTTTAACCTACAGGTAAGCTTATAATAAAGCTTACCTGTAGGTTAAATGAATATCTCCTGAATATGCACCGTTTAGGAGATATTCTAGTAAGCAGCAGTTGGTGACGTCACTGGCGCATGCACTCTGATGGAACAGCATACCCGTGTCATTCCTTCAGAGCTCTGTGCTGTGACTCCCAAGCAGCCGCAGCCTGCTGCCTGTGAACCCGGATAAAAGACCGGTTGAAGATGGAAGCCTCTGCAGCAGTGACAGCATGCTGCTGGAGGGCTTAGTTTCAAGGTACGTTTTTCATAATGTGCTAGCATACGATGCATACTAGCGCATTATGCCTTTGCCTTGCAGGGAGAACGTTTTTTTTTTTTTCTTGTTCAACGTTTACCACCGCTTTAAGACTTGCAAAATCATCAGATGTCTTTGACAGCGATCACCGCCAAGAAACATCTCCGGGAAATATGACACAGTGCATTGAGGATGTGCTTCTATAATGGCACCAGTGTGAAAGAGTCCTTAAAGTAGATGTAAACCCGGTTCATGACATTTTAGCTGGGCACATATCTATAGTGTTTTCTTTTCTCTCTTCAAAGCCCTAAGTCCCATGGCTTTATCCTGCTCTGTTTTTCTGTTATCAGCATGATAACTTCTGACAAGTTCTCTGTCAACTGAGATAAAACCAACCTGAATTTTGTGTAGAGGGAGGCTGCTAAAAAATAGATTAGCAGAGAGCTGAACTATTCACACAACAGCTCTGAAAGTCTCTGCCTATGTGGAGTGGGGGTGTGTGCATTTCCTCCAATCAGCTGTCTTGGCTGTATGCCCAAACTTCACTTACAGTGCTGAACAGGAAGAGAAAATCTCTAACAGATGTGAAATTTCTAAAGAACATATAAAGCTGAAGACAGCAGGTATGCATGTAAAACTTATGTAGGGAGATTTGTTTCATCCCTGTGTATCATCTGAGGCTGGTCACTTCACTGTGTATATGTGAGGGTTTACATCCACTTTAAAGTCCATCTAAAGCTTCAGTTTACACAGCTACAAATATTCCCGGTGCATAAAAACAAAATCTGTCCAAAGCCTTACAGTTACAGTAGAAAAGCCTGTGTCCTGCCAGCATGCTCCAAAGAAGGACCCTTGCTCTATATAGGGAAACAGTGGCCTCTCTGCAGAGGTCCAAGATGCCCCCTGCTAAGTCAGAGCTACAACTCTTCAATTAGCAGGGGCATCTTGACTTTTCTAGGAAGATTAGATACACATTCGGAAGCTATGCTGTATTTTGTCAGTAAGTCTGTGACAGGTCTTCATTGCCTATTCACACCCAAACATGGCTGAATTCCACTTTGCATTCTTGAGAACTGCTAATACAGCCTGCAGAGACAGGACAGAGCTCCTATCCAGCTGCTGGAGACAAAGAAACGCTGTGTTGGCCTTGGGCCACGGCTCTTCCACATACCTGGTGAGGATGTAAGGTGAGAAGGAAGCCGGATTGTCTTGCTCTGAGAACAATGGCATAGAGCCTCCCATGATGTGGACGCGGAAACCTAACACCACCATCACCTGCAAGAGAAAAAAGGTTCTGATCAAATATCCTCTTTATGAGTGGTGGTCAGTGACTCCTGCCAAGCTGAGACTACGCGTAGCCAGCATATTTACCACTCTTATTGTGAGGGACGACAATATGAATTATTGAGTATAATATGAACCATTGTGTATACATACAGATATATGGTGGGCGCAGCTTGACAGTGTTAAGCCACTCAGAGGAGCCAGGTATTTATAAGTATTTAATAAATAAGGGCTTTTGCTTAAAAAAATTCAAAAGAGAAAAACTAAAAAAAAAAAAAACCCACAAAGTTTTAAGCCAGCCATACAGGCTCTGAAAGACATACAAAACCATCTATGTCATCAGAAGACAGCTGTACCACCTAAAACCACCAGTAAAATGTCTCTTAAAGTGAAACTTTACCCATAAAAAAAATAATGTTCTTTAGCAAGGAACATATATTCTTCATTAATAATTATACTATCAAAATTAGTGGGTGCTGTAAATTGCCTCCAGCATTGCTCCTGTTCCTTCTTGATGAAGGCGGCTATTTTGCTTAAGCCCAGAGCCCCTGAACAGAAGTAAATCATAAAGCGGAACTAAACCCATCGATTTAACAGTTTCAAAAAAACAGATACTTTCACTTTGCATCCAAACGAGTCCTGCCTAGTTCTTGGTTGTAATATGCGGCTATATTAGCTAATACCTATATTCAGACTGGAGGAAGCAGTACATGGCGGAATCACTTAAGCGGAGTGTGGGAAGCGATTCTGGAATGCTGGGATTGCTAACTGTCACATTTGTTTGTGTCCTCAACCAAACTGTCAAACCATCAAATGACTGATATCATAACTGATCACATGTGAAGCGCCATGGCAGTTGCAGATCAAACAGAAACAGGCAGTTGCATTGATATCATAACTGATCACATGTGAAGCGCCATGGCAGTTGCAGATCAAACAGAAACAGATCCCTTGGCTGTAAAGAATAGGAGGGTTTAATTCTGCTTTAAGGCTGTCAGCAGATCGGCCTCTACAAATTTGTCAGTGCCTAAAAATGGAGAGCAACTGAGCATCTGCAGAGCAAGGTAAGGCAGTGTATTACTGTTTTTTTTAAACAGTATAGACACTTATTTTTAATGTTGTACATAGCTATACCTGCAAAAGGGGCCAGTCTGAAGTGATCTAGCAGGACTTAATTTTCTGACTAAAGTTCCACTTTAAGTAATCTTCAATAGTGTCATTCTCCCAATCCTCCTTTATGGCAGTGAAGTATGGGGTTCTGTCACCTACCCAAATGGGACTCCAGCCCAACAGTAATATTGAATCCAGAATTCTGCGAGCACCTCCTCCAAGTCCACTATAGCTCCCCAACAATGAAGGACTGAACTGGTCAGATTCCCTATACTGCTTGCAGTATGGACATTGTCCTATTAGGATCACCTACAAACCAGCAGCCAAACTCATACCACCAGAAAGTCTCACAACCAAAGCCAATAACAAATTAGCCCCTTGTCCAACCAAAACACTCAACAATGCAGCCTGATAAAATCTCAAATAACGGCCATAATGAACAATTCCAAAGACAAACATGTCAGAAAATTGAAGAAGAAATAACAAACTCATAAAAACTAACTACTTACCAGTCAATACAGACAGACTACAAACTGGCCTCATGACTGGAGAAGCTGCAAGACCCCAAATACAGACACAGAGACTCTAAGCCTATACAGACTGAGGGCATACCACCGGCAAATACAATCAGGATGGCACAGACAGACCTACAAGCCCAGGAAGAGTAGACCGTGCCAGCAATGTGACCAGGGGGTCTTTTTGGACCACTTCCTGCTATGGTGCCCCAATTAATTCTCAGTGAGAGACACTTACAGAGATTCTCTTCTCTCATTCCAGACTTAAAGCAGAACTACACTGCATCTGAGCAACACAAACCAAAAACGCTATTTAATCAATTTTTAACATTCAGCACAAACTCCCCCATCCATCCATGTCTCCATGTCTCACTTTGCTGGGAACATCACTTTGAAAAACACCCCCTAGCATTTCTGGCCATGTCCATGTTGAGTAAGAGCAGATGATTCATGTAGCATTTACTTCCTGGAATCCATCTACCCTTAGCTCAGGCATGCAGGCAAGAAGGTGTGCTTACCTGAGAAAACCCCTCCTCCCCTCATGAATGACATCATTCACCTCGGCATGTAAACCATGATGTATATGAGGAAATGTAAAAAATGTAAAACGGGTAAATATAATATACACTATATTGCCAAAAGTATTGGGACACATGCCTTTACACACAGGAACTTTATTGGCATCCCAGCCCAATGCCCCGTACACATGGTCGGAAATTCCGACGGAAAATGTCCGATCGGACCATGTTGGCGGAAAATCCGCCCGTGTGTGGGCTCCATCAGACTTTTTCCGTTGGAATTTCCAACAGAAAAAATTTGAGGGCAGGATCTCCAATTTTCCCGACAACAAAATCCGATCAGACTTTTTCCGATCGTGTGTCGAGAATTGCGACGGACAAAGTGGCACGCATGCTCAGATCAAATTACGAGACCAAATCTATTGGCTACTAGCCTGTACATAGTTCCACCGTACGCAACGAACGTCACCACGTTCAGAATGATCGAATGATCCGACAACTTTGTCCGACTGTGTGTATGCAACACCAGTGTCGGACAAAATCCGTTGGAAAAAATCTGACGGATTTTGTGGTCGGAATTTCCGACCGTGTGTACGGGGGCTTAGTCCGTAGGGTTCAATACTTAGTTGGCCCACCCTTTGCAGCTATAACAGCTTCAACTCTTCTGGGAAAGTTGTTCACAAGGTTTAGGAATGTGTCTATGGAAATGTTTGCCCATTCTTTCAGAAGCGCATTTGTGAGGTCAGGCACTGATGTTGGACGAGAAGGCCTGGCTCGCAGTCTCTATCAGGTTGAGGTCAGGTCTCTGTGCAGGCCAGTCAAGTTCCTCCACCCCAAACCACCTCATCCATGTCTTTATGGACCTTGCTTTGTGCACTGGTGCGCAGTCATGTTGGAACAGGAAGGGCCATCGCTAAACTGTTCCCACAAATTTGGGAGCATGAAATTGTCCAAAATGTCTTGGTATGCTAACGTCTTCACTGGAATTAAGGGGCCAACCCCTGAAAAACAACCCCACACCATAAGTCCATAAAGACATGGATGAGCGAGTTTGGGGTGGAGGAACTTGACTGCCCTCAACCCGATAGAACACCTTTTGGATTAATTAAAGCGGAGACTGCGAGCCAGGCCTCCTCTGCCTCACAAATGCGCTTCTGGAAGAATGGTCAAACATTCCCATAGACCCTAAACCTTGTGTACAGCCTTCCCAGAAGAGTTGAAGCTGTTATAGCTGTAAAGGGTGGGCCAACTCAATATTGAACCCTATGGACCAATGCCCCGTACACATGGTCGGAAATTCCGACGGAAAATGTCCGATTGGACCATGTTGTCGGAAAATCCGCCCGTGTGTGGGCTCCATCGGACTTTTTCCATTGGAATTTCCGATGGAAAAAATTTGAGATCCTGCTCTCAAATTTTCCGACAACAAAATCTGATCGTACTTTTTCCGATCGTGTGTAGAGAATTCCGACGGACAAAGTACCACGCATGCTCAGATCAAATTATGAGACCAAATCTATTGGCTACTAGCCTTTACGTAGTTCCGTCATACGCAATGAATGTCACCACGTTCGGAATG
This sequence comes from Lithobates sylvaticus, assembly GCA_028564925.1. Lineage (NCBI taxonomy): Eukaryota > Metazoa > Chordata > Amphibia > Anura > Ranidae > Lithobates > Lithobates sylvaticus. Next base: position 156,932,421 of record CM053029.1, on the reverse strand, counting down.
ATCGGATTTTCCGACAACTTTCTCCGACCATGTGTATGCAACACCAGTTTTGGACAAAATCCGTCAGAAAAAAATCAGACGGATTTTGTGGTTGGAATTTCCGACCGCGTGTACGGGGGCTAAGACTGGGATGCCACTAAAGTTCATGTGCGTGTAAAGGCAAGCATCCCAATACTTTTGACAATATAGGCTATCTTCCTATCTGTTTACTAATGGTAGCAGCATAAGTATTAAAAATAGTTAATGCTTTAACTTCCATAGAAGAGTAAAGGAAATCCCACATTCTACTGGGAGAAGAAGAGCCAAAAGTAAAAATAGCTGCACAATGTGTTACCGCATGTCACAAACTGCGAAGGACACCAACAATTTTTGACCAAATCCCTTACCTGCACTCACTCCCTATCCTCCGTTATATTACCCCTTAATAAAATAGTATTTTTGGTATCATTCCAATTTAACCTTTATATTAGGGAAGTAAGAAAAAAAGAGATACATGAGATAGGGAGAAGGGAGATAAGGAAGAATTAAGTGTGGGGAGACTTGACACATCATATAATTTGGCTCCAGCTGTCAGGGGCCCCACTCACTCACTGCATGCTGAGGCGGAGAATTGGCTGAACACATTCCACTCACATGGCAGGAAACCAACGCTGCTCTCCTCAGGAAGGGAATGGCCGCAGCCCAAAGATCCTTTACAGGGTGCTCCAGAGACGGCAACCTAAAGTTCAGGGAAAGGGAGAGGTGATACAGGAACTCTGCGTACATTGACAGGCTAGGCACGGGAGGACCTGTCACCTCTGAATGGAAATATTATTGTTAGTCAGCTGACCTCCCGCTCTGCACAGCATGTATCTTACAACTATTTATCCAACCGCTCCGCTGAGACGTCATAATTGTTTCTGCTAAAAATTAGTACCACAGCTTAGTCTCGATTCACACTAAGGCCTAATGTACACGGGACGCTGAGGCAACCTCTTCTGAACGATTTTTTTGATAGCTTGAAATCTGCGTTTAAAAATGCCCGTTTAGCCGCGTTTCCATGCCGTGTTTAGATGTGTTTGTGTCTAGGAGCGTTTATTTAAGATTATTTAACAAAGCACAAAAAACAACAGTATTATTTAACTATTTCAGCCATTCTGTGAGACCAGAGTGAGTAGCAGCAGCTGAGAGAGCAGCAGTGTACTTGTATTTACCTCAATTTCGGTGCTTTTATTATGGATCCCATAATGAGCATATGTGAGGAAATTAAAAAAGCCAGATGTTAAATTTTATGCATCTATGTTTGATCAAGTCGGGGGTCAAGCTCAATGGTGGGGGTCATCTGGTTCAAATCTAACAACATATAGGTCAAATTCCAATTCTATTTTGGCTAACAGCAATGCTAGTGGTGTATTGGATTGAATCATGGGCTCATTAGGGGTATATAAATGGTCTATGAAGCATTGGAATTATGCCCCATCATTAGGGTCAGTGGCAGGAATAATGCCTCCAGGGCTGGATAAAGGCAATCTGGCCCAGGGATGCAGTTTGAAGATCACTGGACTATAGAATACCTTCTACTGCTGGTTATATGGGTATCAATCCAATCATTTGAGGAAAACAGTTGCATTGATATGGTCTTACATTTATTGACTGTTTTTCACTATCATTTCAACCATTGTTACCAATTTGGTGGGATGGAATCAAACAAGCATTTGGTTAACTTGACATCTTAAAGGGTCCCTTCAAATATAACCCATGTTAATACACATTATGTCATGCATTAAGGCAGCCCATACCTGTACCACAATGCAGTAAAAATCGGACAATTTTTTGAAACGCAGTGTACCACAAAAGTATGTTACTAGGCACTATGGTGCCCTGCAGGACAAGTGAGTTTGCTTAGTGCTTTGAGGTGCCATTTAAGGCCCCTTTCACACTTGTGCGACTTCAAAGGCGTGCAATTTTACCGTGATATTGCGGCGATTCACGGCCACGATTTTGTTGCGATTTTGCCATGATTTCAAGGAATGCCTGTGTAAATGGCATCAAAATCGGACCAAAGTAGTGCAGGGACTACTTTGAAGTCGGAACGACTTGAAGTCGTACTAATATGAATGGCTGCCATTGGAAATCATGAGGAACGACTTGTCATGCTACTTTGCAGTCCCAAATCGTGGGACAAGTCGTATAGTGTGAAAGGGGCCTAAATAGCACCTCACCATGGTACATGTACGTGTTTCGCCATGCATTACCACAGTGTATTGATGTGAATGTCCCAATTGTTTCCAAACCAAATGTATGGTATACAAAGCAATCTGAAACAATTGGGGCAAGGGATATGGTGGCTTTGCATATTTTCCAATAAACGTCATTAAAAGTGATGCTACACGATTTTTAATACACTGATCAATCATATCAGACACTCAGTTTATTAAAATGAGTGACTGTGTGTATGGTCGGCACAAAGTCTCAACACACGTGTACCGAGATAAACACACATGCTGCACTAACCTCTTCCTGAAAATGCTAAGTGCCTGGTTGCTATGCTGATCCTTTGGCTTCAATACTATTTGAGCTACTGACATAGTAGCCAGGACTTCTGATAGCCTGCATCTTTAAATGTTAAGTGTCTGTCAGTCATGCCCATCCTTTGGCTATGATGCTTTTTCAGTCACTGACCCAGAGCAAGCAGGCAACAACGGGATTCAGAACCCTTGATCCGCATATGTGTTGAAGCCTGAAGATAAGCATAACTGACAGGTAAGTACAGTTTCAGAAGGAGGTAGCGTTGGCAGCTCCACATATTTCAGGAACAGCTCAGTTGAAGAACAGCAATTTTATTGAACTGGGTTGAAACTGGTAGAGCTAGGAGGTCAGACAACTAAGGTGCAGAAATAAATGCTGAACAAACCTTTTGATCCTTCGCAGGCACAGAACCTGGAGGTCATACACTAAACACACGCCAAACACTGTAATTCCTGTCTCCTTCACCAGCATGGCACAGGTGCCCAGTAGTAGACTGAGCAGTAGGAGGAGAGGTGATCTTGTACCGGGAAATTGATCTGCGACCACTTCCGTCTCCACACTCCTGGAACAACAAGATGTACATGGAAGACGCATATAAGATTCAGTCCTGAATACAATGATCCGATACGAGGGCTGCATCCCATGGTAACCACTCATCTATTACCATTCTCAATGTGAATTCTGATTGTATTAGCAACAGCTAACCTTGGATAAGAACACTGCCCTTCTCCTCATGCGTTATTGGCTGACCCAAATACCATTCACTTTTAGAGGTTCAATCCAAGAATAGATCGGTGTTCTCTTTTTTCCCCCTTTTGCTTCTGTTGCAATGGGGTTGATTTACTAAAACTGGAGAGTGCAAAATCTGGTGCAGCTGTGCATGGTAGCCAATCAGCTTCTAACTTTAAGTGATTGTAAATGATCACCTTGTAAAACAACCCATTTAGTTTAAACTGGAAATGAAAGACAAAACATTTTTTGTATTGATATAAAAATACATTATAAATACCTTTTTTTCCCTTATTTATAAGTGATCACATTCCCTCTGTTCTCAGCTGCATAAGAGCTGGGGAAGGAGAAGCAGCAGCAGCAGCAGCAGCATACTGAGCATCCCAGTGAATGGCTATGCAGCGGGGGCGTGTCAGGCAGGGGCGGCCCATCCATTAAGGGCACACGGCCTCTATACATGCCACCCCCCTATATAGTTAATGGATAGATTCATGCATAACAAGAATCTATCCACAGCCACCCCCTATTCATGCGTCTGTCCCCTTTCAGGATGCCGGGCGCATGAATTACAGCGGCGTGGGGTGTTTTTTTTTAAGCACCTGACTAGAGCCATAGGCTCTAATAGGCTTCAAAATAGGGTGGGCTCGGGGTGCAGAGCATTGCGATCGGAGCTCATCCAGGTGTGTAAGTAAAAGGAAATCAATATTCGCTTTTCTAACACTGAATCGCATCTACGCCAATCAGGTGGTGCGGGTCTGATACCTGTTTCCTGATTGGCTGAAAGGTCGGGCGATCCTATTGGACGTCTAGGAGGAGGGGAGGAGGCGCACGGCGGAAGCCGCCATGATTTCAGAAGAGAAGAGGACACAGGAGATGCTGCCAGATGCCTGCCACAGCCTGATCACCTGCCCAATGTGCCCGCCGTTGCAGGCACATATCAGGAATATGAAGTGTTGGGGTAACAAACGCTTTTAGCTTGATCAATTAAAGCGGTTGTATACTCTGCTTGGACATTTTTACCTACAGGTAAGCCTATAATAAGGCTTACCTGTAGGTAAAATGAATATCTCCTAGGTCCGGCGAAGGTCCGTATCATGACTGAATTTGCCGTAACGGAGGACTTTGGCGCGCATACACGAGAGTGATGTCATTGCGGCTACGGCCATTCACAGCATCGGAGCCAGCAACCCCGGAAGAAACGGCGAGGCAACATGTCAGCCCCCTCAGCGCTGACCAGGTTGGGCTGTGGGAGCTTCGTTCTAAGGTAAGTATTTCATAATGTGCTAGTATGCGATGCACATACTAGCACATTATTCCATTATGCTATTGTCTTGCAGGTTTTTATTTATTTTCTTCTTCAGCGGTTTACTACCGCTTTAAGCTTTGGCAAAAAAAAAAAAAAAAACTGGAAGTTGATTGGTTTCTGTACACAGCTGCACCAGATTTTGCACTCTTCAGTTTAGTAAATCAACCCCAATGTATCATTGGCCACATGTAACCTGAGACAAGGGCAATACCCTTTTCCTCAGAAAGTATTGGCTGACCTCTATGTCATTCACTTAATAGCAATTGAGACCATGAATAGGGCTTTGTTCTTCCCCTTTGCTTCTGTTACAATGTATTATTGGCAACATTTAAGCTGTCTTATGAAATATATCCAGGTTCACATAGAAGACATACCTTACATATGAGAGAAATGCCAAGAGGAACAGCAGACAAGCTAAGACATCCGCTCGGCCCACAATGCCCGCCACCTGTGTGGGAACCAGAAAAAATGCTGATCAGAGGTGTATGTGAATTCAATCTTTCTTTAATTTCTACTCATTGTCAGAACTGTAACCTGAGAGGAAGTCGTTGTTCTCTGTACATTGTTCTGGCTGCATTCAGAGTCGCTCAGCTGTCAAAACAGGGATTTGGTGTTGAGTTTTCTCCTTTTTCTTCTACTCCTACTACCTTGTTACAGTGTAACATTGGCAATATGTACCCTGAGACAAGAGCGTCCCCCCCTGCCCTCACACACTAATGTCTGTGCCATTCCCTTATCAGTTTTCCTACAACTGACCTATGTCTACTTCCCCACCATTAGAATACAATGATCAGTGCAGCCGACTATAGCTGGTGGCGCTGATCGTTCGCAAAAAACCCAACAGGCTTGCTGTAGTCAGTTGGTAGATCAACTTCTGTACAACCAGCCTACTCATAAATGGATTGAAAGTTAGACTTATTAGTGCTTAAGTCTTAGAATTTATCTATGTTCTTCATCTTATGCCATTATGCAGGGGTCTTCAAAGTTTCCAAACAAAGGACCAGTTTACTGTCTTTCAGGCTTTAGGGGGGCAGACTGTGGCCAAGTTATAAGTAGAAAATTCCCCGGCGTCAGTGGCAGTAAATAATGTCCCATCATTAAGTGGTAGGAATAGTGCCCCATTGTTGGTAGTGCCCCATCAATGGTGTCAGTGGGAAGAATAGTGCCCCATCAATGGTGTCAGTGGGAAGAATAGTGCCCCATCAATGGTTTCAGTGGGAGGAACAGTGCCCCTTCATTGGTGTCAGTTAGAGGAATAGTGCCCCATCGATAGTGTCAGTGGGAGGAATAGTGCACCTTTATTGGTGTCAGTGGGAGGAATGGTGACCCATCATTTGTCTGCTATACTGTACCATTGGCAACATGTACTTGAGACAAGAACACTCCTATTCTCCTCACACATTACTGGTTGGTCTCTCTGCCATTTGCTTGTTAGTGATGAAGTACTACAACTGAACATTGTCCTCTTCCTTCTTCCTTTGAGCTGTTCTGATACTGTATTATTGGCAACATATAATCAAAGAGAAGAGTACTACCATTCTCCTCTCACATTACTGGTTGGCCACCATGTTATTCATTTGTGAGTGATTTTTCTCTTTTATAAGCCCATGGTGGGTGCGCTAACTAAACACCAGTAAGTGAACAAAAAAGTGGTCCATCTTCAGAAGAACTAGGATCTCTCCCTGACCCCCCCCCCCCCCCCCCCCCCCGGGCACAAGGCTCCTGATGGGGTAAGGCACACTTAGGTCCACCTTGCCAAAAGGTTCGGGGGACCTCTCTCCTCATGATCAGCCAAAGCTGACCGGTGAGTACTAGGTGAGGAGCTGTCCCAAAGAGAACCCCCCCCCCCCCATTCCCAAGGCAGGTGAAGGAGGAACTTCAGGGTAGGCCCAAGTCCCACACCCTTTATCCTGAGTGGAAACAGAACACAAAAGTTATTTTTCCTGCGCTAGATTGGGACAGATTTTGTTACCAGCACCGATGGACCGTGGAACAGGTAAGTGTTTATTAAAAGTCAGCAACTACACTTTTTTTTTAATAAACATAAAAAGCCTGAAACTCCGCTTTAAAGCGGGACTGTACCTGAAAACATTTTTTTAAAAGCCAGCAGCTACAAATACTGCAGCTGCTGATTTTTAAAAAATGGACACTTACCTGTCACAGATTCCAGCGATGTCGGCAGCAGAGGCCGATCAATCGATCGGCTCTCTGCTGCTGCCGGCGCCATTCTCGGTGAGGGAATCAGGAAGTGTTGCCTTAGTGGCTTCACTTCCCGATTCCCTACTGCGCATGCGCGAGTCGCGCAGAGCAATGAGAATCGTCAGCACTGTCTGCCGGGACATGTGTGTGTGCCGGCAGACAGCGCACTGGAACAGGAAGTGGCGTGAACTCCCGTGGGAGTTTATGCCCGGAAGTGGGTGCAGATACCTGTCTTAGACAGGTAGCTGCACCCCCCTCCCCCTGAAAGGTGCCAAATGTGACACCGGAGGGGGGGAGGGTTCCGAAAAGCGGAAGTTCCACTTTAGGGTGGAATCCCGCTTTAAGCCAAATTACCTTAAAACAATATATAATGATTATTTGTATATTACTTACTTATGGTAATTAACCCCTTGCCATCCAGGCCAATTCTGGCACTTCTCTCCTACATGTAAAAATCATAATTTTTTTTGCTAGACAATTACTCAGAACCCCTAAACATTACATCTTAAAGGGACAGCATTTGTAAATATTTTTGTTAAATGGGTATAACTAGTAGAACTGCAATTGCCTACATAATGAAAATCTAATACGTAACTTGTGAAAATGTAACCTGTGTGTATCTGGCTCTGATACTAGCCATTGCCTAACCAGCCACTCACCTCACTGCACGTCCCTGTAGCACAGTAATGCTTATATTGTTTTGTTGGACACCAAGCCTCCATAGAAGCCATGGTTTCCATACACTGCACTGATGATTTTCAAAAAGCCAGAGTACAGTCTGGAATAAATTTCTCTGTAATACCGGGCTACAGTATATTTGCACTATACACTAGTGGTTCTGGATGTATATCTGGCCAATAAGGCGAAAAGCAATGACTTATGTGGCTCCACCCATTATCCTGAAACGAGGAATACTATTTTTTGAATATTTGATAGAATGAGACATTGGAATACCTCATTGGCAACATGTAATCTATGACAAGAGGATTCCCCCTTCTCCTCACACATTATTAGCTGAACTTTGCATCATTCGTCTGTCAGTGATCATGTCCTAGAACTGCATTCCGACTCCTCCCCTTTTCCTCTTGTGCTCCTGTTACAATGTATCATGTAACCTATTTTCCTTACTCTGTGGATGCAATGTCAGGCCTGAGCGGTCAATTGTCAGGCCCAAACATTGTCACATGGAGTAAGGGAGCAGGTCCTTAGCCCTGTGTAAGCTCTGAGATTGACTTGGAGCTTATACGTGGATTCGATTCGGGGATTCAAACGACAAATACAGTGGTGAGGGAGCCTGGCAAATTTTATCAATCTGTGAGGTGAGCTACAAGGAGAACCTGCCACTTTGCCTCAAATCAGCAAAATGACAGGTTCCCTTTAAGCCAATTATTTTCTAAAGAACAAATGAAACATCAATATAAATGACTCTTACAGCCTCTGTGTGAACCGGGTGCACAGCGAATAGGAGTGCAGTGCCCAATGCTGGTCTGCGGTCTTCAAATACGGTCCGACTGCACACATAACAGAGCAAGGCGCTGACCAGGCAGTGTAATACGACATTCACCATATGGAAATAGAAGGGATCCAGACCCCACAAATATACATTCATTCTGCAACAGGAGAAAAGAAAAAAAATTAAAATGTATGTAAACCCACAAATAAAAGTATAATATATTGCAGCTTATCAGTCCTTACACGTGGTGGCTGCATTCATTTTCTTTTTTTAAAGCGAAATACATTTACTGCAAGTACAGTAAATACCTGTTGATCCTTCCTGAATGGCAGAGTGTTTGTAATTTCCTGTGGTGTGGACTGAACTAAAATGTGTAATAATGTGATTAGCCTTCCCAGCAATCTTCTTTAAAATTACAAAGAATCTTCCACCTATTGTATGTTATGGAGAGGAGGGGAAGAGGGGAGAGAATTAAGTCCAAATCATGAGCGAGAAGGACAATTACATTACTCCTTCATAGATATCGAAAATTTAGTGAGCGTTGTCACTTAGGACAGGAAATGTGTTACTCACAGGATCACCAAGTGAGAATGTAAATGAAGGCCGCCATCACACTGGTAAGCTGCAATATATTAAATTTTAATTTTTTGGGTTAAGATAAGCTTTACATTTGAGATATAAAAACATATTAAGATGCATGGAGTCGTAGTGGATAATTATATATATATATATATATATATATATATATATATATATATATATATATATATATATATATATATATAGAGAGAGAGAGAGACAGATCTGAGAGAGAGAGAGAGAGAGAGAGAGAGAGAGAGAGAGAGAGAGGGAGAGAGAGAGAGAGAGAGAGAGAGAGAGAGCGAGAGAGAGAGAGAGTGAGTCAGAGAGAGAGAGAGAGAGTGATAGATAGATAGATAGGCAGTAATATATACATGAGATTAGAGGCAAACCTCCTTTATTTTTTCAAAGTGGACCTTTAGAAATTTTTTCAACTTTCCATCTATTAAATCTTCTGCCCTTGTTTTAACTTTGGTTAGTAAATCTTTTTTTTTTTTTCTACCAGTAAATACCTTATACAGCCCACTCCCTCTTTCTTGTCTGGTCTAGGCTTATGACATCATGCACAGCTCTCTCTCAGTCTTGTGTTTGCCAAGAAGGGAGGGGGGATGAGTCATAAGAGGACCAATGAAAGCTGCAGGGTGTGCAGAGGTGTGTCTGTGTAAATCCAGGAAGTGAACAGGCAGCGGCTTCAGCTGCCCACAGTTAAAATGGCCGTGGCCGGACTCATTGGAGGGAGATTTCTGTAGCATATTTGGCAAGTACAGAATCACAGTATATATATAAAATAATATGCAAAGTGGTTGGAGGGAAGCTTCAGAATGGCAAAGGTGTTTTTATTACAAAATGACTTGAGCAGAATGCAGTTCCTCTGTTGGATAGAGAAAGTAAGAGTTAAAAACTGTCCAGTTTATATTATGCAATTTGTGCCCTGTTAAGGAAAGTTTTCTTTAGTTCCTGTTACAGAGATGCAACATGAAGCAAGAGAAAATCCTTGACATCTGATGGATAGGTGTCCTATAGGGAGATTTCCCCTCGTCTCCTGTTTTGCTGACGAAATATGCTTTCACACTGCTGAAAATGGATGTGGTTTTGATGTGTTTCTAATGTGTCTCCAGTGCATTTCTGTTGCGCTTTTAGGTTGGCATACATGTGACTGAAAAAAAACGCACCAAATTGCAACTGCAGCGCATCTTTGACGCCTTTTTCGCGTTACTGATGTTTTTTCCATTCATTTCAATGGTGAGCTATATATACACACACACACACACACACACACACACACAGTTGTGCCCATAAGTTTACATACCCTGGCAGAATTTATGATTTCTTTGCCATTTTTCAGAGAATATGAATGATAACACAAAAACTTTTTTTTTCACTCATGTTTAGTGTTTGGCTGAAGCCATTTATTATCAATCAACTGTGTTTACTCTTTTTAAATCATAATGGCAATAGAAACTACCCAAATGACCCTGTAATTACAGCAGATAGATCGGACACCTAAAGGCCCGTACACACGATCGGACTTTTTGACAACCAACATGCAAATTAGCTGTTTTGGACCAACATCCGACCGTGTGTACACTCCATCGGACCAACTTTTTCCAGGTTTCATCAGACTTTTGTTGGTTGTGCTACCGGACCAACTTTCTGCCAACAAAAGTCTGATGGACCAAAGTCCGACCGTGTGTACACAAAATCAACGGACTTTTGTACAAAGTACAAACACGCATGCTCAGAACCAATGCAAAAGATCAGACAACAATACAGAAGATGACCAAAAGTGGCGCTGGAGTATTCGAACGTCCTCTTTTGAAGTGTCGTCAGTACGTTGAAACGTCACTACGTTCATGTTTGTTGCCTAAAAAGTCAGATCGTGTGTATGCAATACCAACTTGGGGCCAACGCCCTTTGGACGAAAATCCACGGGAAAGTTGGTCCATGGTCCGATCGTGTGTATGAGGCTTAACTGACATTTTTGACACTTTTTTGGGAATCAGTGGAATTATTACAGTATTCAGTGCTAAAAATATGCACTGTTATTGCACTAAAGACACAGGGGAAGGTGTTAACATCAGGGGCGATCAAATGGTTAAATGTGTTCCCTGCAGGTGTTTTCTAACTGTATGGGGGACTGTGTGCCTGCCCGACCAGCTGATTGGCTCCCCCGCTGGCCAATAGGAGCACTCACAAAAGCACGTTCCCGCGCTGTAGTACAGCTGCGGCGATTTGCGGGAATGAGCCCCCTTGCCGCAGTATAATGACCGCGGCTAGTCGGGAAGCGGTTAACGCACGTACGCCACACGCATGCATCGCTGGGTGGCCAATGTTTCTGTGCTGAGGTCTCACTTGCTGAACGCTCCTAGCACAGACACTGAGCTGACAAGCTCTCAGGTCGGGACCGGCTCCTAATCATATGACCACTGGGAGAGCCAATCACAGTGGCCACACGATCACTGACCCTTTCTGCCTCCCTGGCCATTCAGAACTGTTTAAAGGGACGCCACCGCAGGCGGGAAGGGGTTAAGTTGATCCGGATTGTGAACCGAGAGTATAATCTCGCTGTATCACATTGCGTACATCATAAAAGTCCTTTTTGTTTTATATATTAAAAAAAATAAAAAATACAAAAGCGCCACAACTTTTTAGGATTTCCTCCAAATTTCGACTAAGAACAAACATGGCAAGTCTTAGCGTTCCCACTGAAGCCTTAATGCAGGCGAAATCCCACAGAGGGGATCGCATTACATATCTCACAGCACACAACTGCGGCGGGCTGGAGGCGCAGCCTTTGATAATATGTTTACATTTTCAGTGTGGTTTAGTTCTAATTTAAGCCTGAAAGAGCGCATTGTGATCTCCCCGCAGATGTCTGTACTATTTGTAGCTTAACCAGCAATTAGCATCTTCAAAGCACCCCATTTCATTTGAAGGTTGACGCGTGAAATAGCGCTGCCACGGCGCCGTGTTGAAAACTCAATCGATTATTTTTAAAGAGAAAGTGTAGCATGTGTTAACCACTTCAGCCCGGAAGGATTTACCCACTTCCTGACCAGGCCATTTTTTTGCCATACGACACTGCGTTGATTTAACTGACAATTGCGCGGTCGTGCAACGTTGTACCCAAACAAATTTGACTTCCTTTTTTTCCCACAAATAGAGCTTTCTTTTGGTGGTATTTTATCACCTCTGCGGTTTTTATTTTTTGTGCTATAAACAAAAAAAAAAAAGACAATTTTGAAAAAAAAAAACAATATTTAAAAAAAAAAAAAATAAAAAAAAAAAAATAAAAATCGCATTTCTTCATCAATTTAGGCAAATTTGTATTCTACTACATGTTTTTGTAAACAAAACTCCCCAATAAGTGTATATTGATTGGTTTGCGCAAAAGTTACTGCATCTACAAAATAGGGGATAGTTTTATGGCGTATTTATTTTTTTACTAGTAATGGCGGTGATCTGCGATTTTTAGCGTGACTGACATTTTTTACACTTTTCTTGTGAGCTAGTGGCATTATTACAGTGGTCAATGCTAACAATATGCACTGACATTGTACTAATGACACTGGCGAGGAAGGGGTTAACATCAGAGGTTATCAAGGGGTTAAATGTGTTCCCTCACTGTGTGTTCTAACTGTATGGGGGATGGGCTGCCTGGAACAACACACAGATCTGTCTTCCTGCATAGCAGAAAGACAGGATCTGTGTGTCATCCCCTTTTAGAACGGAGATCTGCCTTGTTTACTATGGCAGATCGCCGTTCTGTCACTGCGAGGAACGATCGAGGGCAGCCGGCGGCCATAGAGTCCGCCAGACCCGCTGATTGGCTCCCCTGCTGGCGCAAGCGTGCCCACAGACCTAAGCGTACGAGCCTGATTTACACCTATGGCGATTTGCGCAACTGAGCCAACCTGCCGCAGTATAATTGCAGCGGCTGGTCGGCAAATGGTCCCATTCACATTTGCGAGTCGCGTGAACGTGCGTTTCACAGGACACACATAGGGTAGCCCATTCACTTGTCGTGCCCAAGAAGTCCCTGCACTTTTTTTTCTGGGCATAGGGCTCTCTCTACTCCCAGTCAGTCCCCTCCCCCCACCGTTAGAAACACCTCCCAGGGAACACATTTAACCCCTTGATCGCCCCTAGTGTTAACCCCTTCCCTGCCAGTATCATTTATACAGTAATCAGTGCATTTTTATAGCACTGATCGCTGTATAAATGTCACTGGTCCCAAAAAAGTGTCAAAAGTGTCCGATCTGTCCACCGCAATGTCGCTGTCCTGCTAAAAATCACCGCCATTACTAGTAAAAAAAAAAAAAAAAAAAAAAAAAGAACCAATCAATATATGCTTATTGCAATTTTTTTTTTAATTAAAAATATGTAGCAGAATACATATATTGGCCTAAACTGATAAGAAGAAATTCTTTTTTTTTATTTTTTCTTTGGATATTTATTATAGCAAAAAGTAAAAAATATTGTTGCTTTTTTTAAATTGTTGGTCTTTTTTTGTTTATAGTGCAAATACCACCAAAAGAAAGCTATATTTGTGAGGGGGGGGGGGGGCAAAGGACATACATTTTGTTTGTGTACAATGTCGCACGACCGCGCAATTGTCAGTTAAAGCGCTGCAGTGCCGTATCGTAAAAAATGGCCTGGTCATTAAGGGGGGTAAAGCCTTCCGGGGCTGAAGTGGTTAATCATAGCACCACATATGAGTGTTACCTAAGGTGCTCTTCATGCAAATGCAGCCTGTCTAGGAATGCCCACTCCTCCAGGCTGACCTCCAGCTATGAAGACATTTTGATATTTGAATAGCTCCTCCAAAGATCCAGCACACTGCTTGTATCAGGGCTGGAGACTCCTAAGAAAAGTACTGAGTCAATGCTGTGATGTTTTCCGAAAGCTATGTACCTCATCCTGCTGGCCCCTCCCACCTGCTATAATCTACCTGCATTGCATAGAGAAGCACAGAGATCCATGACGACATCACTGGGTCTACAATAAAAGGTATGCAATGAAAATGGAAAGTTTTTTTTTAATTGAATTAGCATGTTAATGTGGACATAAAGTCAGGAACCAGGGAAGGTAAAATATGAGCCGATTAAACTTCAGCTTTGAAGAAAACTTGTGCTTTGCCTATCCAGGTTTCTTTACTTCTCTGATCCTCTGCACATACCTATCTTTCTTTCACTCCTCTGCTGCTCAATTCAGTCCCATATTGGAAGGACATATACTTCCAGGTATGAAGGAGCATGTGGCTCATACCATGTGACAGCACTGGATTGGGGAGTCCATAGCCCTGTGTAAGCTTTTATTCCAGCCACATGAAGGTGACACTGGACTCTCCTTTGCTCTTTGCCATTCAACGAGACAGCAGAGGATGGAGCAAAAGGATTGGTGAATACAGTAAATCATGCTGAAGAAAGCCAAGTAAAGTGTTTTGTTATATTTGTTTGATAAGTGCAAAAATGACACGTTGATTCTGCAGGAAACCTAGAGAGCAGACCACTTCCTGAGCTCTTTGCCTGTGCTGCACTATTATCAACTATATTGTCACACCTCCCAACATTTTGAGATTGGGAATAAGGGACACCTACTAGCAAACGTATGTAGGCAGTGCCGATCCTGACCTCCCTGGGGCCCTAAGCAAAATTCTGCTAAGGGGCCCTCTACCTGACCCATGATGCCGTGAGCATAGGTCCCCAGAGAGCCTCCCTCCTTACATTAGGGTCCTCAGAGAGCCTCCCCTTACGTCAGGGCCCCTAGAAAGCCTCCCCTTACATCAGGGTCCCCAGAGGGCTCCCCTTACATCAGTGTCCTCAGAGAGCCCCTCCTTACATCAGGGTCCCCAGAGAGCCTCCCCCTACATCAGGATCCCCAGAGAGACTTCCTTAAATCCTCACCACGCCAATCATTGCAGCCTCACCGTGCCCATTATTGCAGCCTCACCGTGTTAATAATTGCCACCTCACCGTGCCCATCATTGCAGCCTTAGTGTGCCCATCACTGCCACCTCACCATGTCCATCATTGCCACCTCACCGTGCCAATCATTAAAGCCTTACCATGCCAATCATTGCAGCCTCACCGTGCCCATCACTGCCACCTCACCATGGCAATCATTGCAGCCTTACCATGCTTATCATTGCAGCCTCACCATGTTAATAATTGCCACCTCACCGTGCCCACCATTGCCATCTCACCATGCCAATCATTGCAGCCTTACCATGCTTATCATTGCAGCCTTACCATGCTTATCATTGCAGCCTCGCCATGTTAATTGCCACCTCACCATGCCAATCATTGCCGCCTCACCATGCCAATCATTGCAGCCTTACTGTGCCCATCATTATTGCAGCCTAATGGTGCCCATCATTGCAGTCTTACTGTGGCAATCAATGTAGCCTCACCAGTCAGTGCCAGTGGATTACGCACAGCAGGCATCTCCCGCTGTGTCAGGGAGCTCAAGGTGAAATGTTATGCCGCACTATGACAAAAGTCCCACCCTCCTTCTAGACCAGCTTGTGTGATAGACAGAACACTGTATCTATCACACAAGCTGGTCTAGGAGGAGGGCGGGATCTTTGTCATAGCGCTGGCCAAAGGTTTCAGTCAGCTCTGAGACACAGCCGTCTTCTGACTCCCGCTGTGTGACAAGAGGAAGAGGGGGAGGAGGAGATTGGAGCTCGGAAAGCAGAGCTGATCCGCCCTTGGGGGGGCCCCCCCACAGCGGCGTGGCCCTATGCATCTTGCATAGTGAGTGTATAGGGCGGATCGGCTCTGTATGCAGGCATAGGACACGCCCCCTGTCACGCCCCCTTAAAGGGGAAATAACCCCCCAAAAAAAAAGGTTAATTAAATCCACAAGTGCTTTTTTTTTTTACCACTACTATTCCTTTATAGTGGCTTTTAACCACTTACCGACCGCTCACTGTATATATACGTTCTGACTTTGAAGAGGGATATCTCGGTAACGGCAGCATTTGCCGCGAGATCACCGTTAGCGGCAGCGGGAGAGGTGCCCCCCCCCCCCGAGCCTTCCACCGCTTACCGGAGCCGTCGGCAGCGGCGGAGGCGATCGGGTCCTTTCAGTGCCTGGGTATAGAGACGAGTGAGGCTAAGATGGCTGATACCCGTCTCTATACCATAGCAGGGCGGAAGCGACGTCAAAACGTCACTTCCGCCCATACGTCTTAAAGGCACAATTTCCAAGTGTCATTTTTTTAAATGACATTTTTTTTTTTTTTTTTTTGCATTTAAGTCCAAATATGAGATCTGAGGACTTTTTGACCCCAGATCTCATATTTAAGAGGACCTGTCATGCTTTTTTCTATTACAAGGGATGTTTACATTCCTTGTAATAGGAATAAAAGTGATCCATTTTTTTTTTTTAAAACAGTGTAAAAAATAATAAATTCAAGTAAAATAAATAAGAAAAACAAAACATTTTTTTTTTAAAACACCCCGTCCCGACGAGCTTGCGCGCAGAAGCGAACGCATACGTGAGTAGCGCCCGCATATGAAAACAGTAGTCAAACCACACATGTGATGTATCGTCGCGATCGGTAGAGTGAGAGTAATAATTCTAGCCATAGACCTCCTCTGTAACTCAAAAAATGCAACCTGTAGAATTTTTTAAATGTCGCTTATGGAGATTTTTGAGGGTAAAAGTTTGATGCCATTCCACGAGCGGCTGCAATTTTGAAGCAGGACATGTTGGGTATCAATTTATTCGGCGTAACATTATCTTTCACAATACAAAAAAAAATTGGGCTAATTTTACTGTTGTCTTATTTTTTTATTCAAAAAAGTGACTTTTTTCCAAAAAAAGTGCGCTTGTAAGACCGCTGCGCAAATACGGTGTGAAAAAAAGTATTGCAATGACCGCCATTTTATTCTCTAGGGTGTTAGAAAAAAAACAATATATAATGTTTGGGGGGTTCCAAGTCATTTTCTAGCAAAAAAAAAACTGGTTTAAACATGTAAACACCTAAAATCCAAGACGAGGCTGGTCTGGAAGTGGTTAAAATTGAAAAATGCAGCAATTTAGAATTTGGATGAAAGGTTTAGCACTGGGAAACTTTTTGAAAGATAAAAAGTGCATTTTCTATACAACTATATAGATCTGACCAAAATGAGGGGCACATGAGGAGGAAAGAGGGACAGAGGGACATTGCTCCTAATCAGGGACAGTCCCTCGAAATCAGGGGATCGTTTCCAGCTTTCTCTGTAGTCTACAAAATTAAGGTGACCAGATTTTTAAAATGAAATCCAGGGACATATTTTCTTTCTTTTTTTTTTCATATTGGCAAATGGTAAACTATTTTATAAGCATATTTTCCTGAAATTATGTATGCAGTGTATGTGGTATGTGTTTATGGAATGATTGTATGAGATATATATATATATATATATATATATATATATATATATATACACACATACATACATATATACATATATATATATATATATATATATACATATATATATATATACACACACATATATATATATATATATATACACACATATATACATACATACACACACACACACACACACAGTATCTCACAAAAAGTGAGTACACCCCTCCCATAAAGTAGTGAGTATACAGCTTATACTACCCAGCAGCAGCAGGCCCCACCCACTACAGACTGCTTACAGAAAACTACAAGAGGGGGCAGGGACAAGACCAGTCACCCTACACAAGTAGAGAGAGTGGCAGTGACCGGTCTTTATTATAGGAATCCTGCACAGAGGAAAAGTTTCACACTGGATTACTGCACAGATCTAAAATACACACAGCACACCGACATTCAATTAATAATACACATGCTTCTTGTATTTAGGCAATATTTGCTTATCCTGGAGTTCAGCTCTAAAGGGGATATGAAGATGACAACATGATTTTTCAGATGGCAGGGTGGTATAAAGTGGAATACCCCCCCCCCCCCCTCTCCTTTCAAATTCAGTTAGAGTAACAAAGCCGAGTACAAATGTAACCAGAGAAAGTTGTTCAGAAGAAAATCCTCTGTGTTATCCATACCACGCTGTGAGGAAAGGGGGGGAAGACATTGTTTATACACTGAGGCTGACATCTGAAACTATTTTACTCTCCAGGCAGAGGCATGCTATCGGATAATAACGTGTAAACTTTGTTTATAGTCGTCCTGGGCCATTTATTGGCCAACCACACGCTTGCACTGCGCACATTTCTGAAATATCTTTGCAATGAATCCCCGCAGCTCCCCAGTGTCCACCGTCATGGCTGAGAGATTACTGCGGGAAAATAACTTGCCTTTTTCTATAATTCTCTTTCTTTCTAAAATTACCCAAAACACATGGCCAAGGCAAAAAAGGAGTGCCTCGAAAAGAGGCACATTAAAGAGGAGGTCCAACCTGGGTAAAAAAAAAAAATTAATTTAAAATCAGCAGCTAAAAACACTGTAGCTGCTGACTTTTAATATTAGGGCACTTACCTGTCCAGGGAGCCCACGATGTCGACATCTCAGCCGATCTTCGGATCGAATCCCGGATGCTGCCGCCGCCATTCCTGGTAAGGGAATCAGGCAGTGATGCCTCTCGCCATCACTTTTGAGACCCTAATGCGCATGCGTGAAGCTCGCTGCGCTTTCTAATTGGCCCGGCGGCGGGGGAAGGAGGAGGGGGGCCGAACTTCCAGGAGGTCGAGCCGTGGCCCATCTCCTGGAAGTGGGGAAGGGGACCTGTCAAAAGTGGGTTCCCATTCCCCCCTCCCCCCCCCTGAAAGGTGAAAAATGTGACACCGGAGGGGGGGAGCATATAAGCGGAAGTTCAACTTTTGGGTGGAACTCCGCTTTAAGATCCTGGAGCAGCCTAGCCAGTCTCCAGACCTTAATCCCATAGAAAATATGTGGAGGGAGCTGAAGGTTTTGGTTACCAAACGTCAGTCTCAAAACCTTAATGACTTGCAGAGGATTTGCAAAGAGGAGTGGGACAAAATTCCTCCTGACAGGTGTGCAAACCTCATGGCCAACTACAAGAAACGTCTGACATCTGTGATTGGCAACAAGGGTTTTGCCACCGAGTACTAAGACATGTTTTGCGAAGGGATCAAATACTTATTTCACTCATTAACCAGTTGTCCTGCGGCAGGTTGGCTCTCCTGGGCGAACCGCCATCATTGTACGTCCACCGGACTGGCCTACCGGGATATCGGGAAATTTCCCGGTGGGCCGCCTGCCCTGGGGCCGCTTTGAGCATGACTGCAGAACTCTCCTCCCTCTGTCCTCTGGCACTCGTATATCACGGTGCTGGGTCTGTGTGCAAGGTACCGCCCCCCTAGACTGGCTCATGTGATAGTAGATTGAATCAGTTTTCCGCCTATCACATGAGCTGGTCTAGGGGGGCGGGACCTTGCACACAGACTCAGCTCCGTGATATACGAGCGCCAGAGGACAGAGAGAGGAGAGAGCTGTGTTATCCAGAAAATGGTGAGGCTAACATTAGTGGGCACAGAGGCTGCAATTGGTGGGCAATTCTGTGAGAAGATGAACAGAGACCAGAGCTTCTGCAGACGGGCACAGCACTGGCTCAGGTAAGTATTTGGGATTGGGGTGGAAGGAAGAAGCAGTGGGACATTTTTTATCTTAGTGCAGGAAATGCATTAAAGCGGAAGTAAACCCATCGATTTAATAGTTTTAAAAAAAAGGCATGCCGGGAATACTAACTGTCCCATTGGTTGTGCTCTCAACCAAACAGTCAAACCATCCAATGGCTGGTGTCATAACGGATCACATGTGCAGCACCGTGGCAGTTGAAGATTAAACAGAGGCAAAGATGGCAGCTTCCTTGGCTGAGAACGATAGGGGGGTTTACTTCCACTTTAAGGTAAAAAATGTCTTGATTTTATACCAGCTTTAAATATGACATCCTTTGCTCGGCAACACAATGATGTTCCTGTCATAGCTCCCCTTGATCATTTCCAAAACATTTGAAACATCTACAGCTCATCTCTACTAAATCCTTTAGCCTCAGTTCTCATATATGCAATACAGGAAATTCAGCAAATCATGTGCATTTCCTGCACCATATTTGTTCTGCTGTAGGTGTCAATGGGAAAATAAAAACACCCCGAAACAGCTCGCAAAATGCAGTGCGATTGCCTGAATTAGATCGCATTGGGTGTGATTCCGGTGTGGCAAAAAAAAAGGATCCTGCACCATTTTGGTGCGAATGCGTTGCGATTTGAGCCATACAAAATGAATAGGCTCAAATCGCACCGCACAGAATCGCATGTGATTTGAACAGGAATGCAGAACGATTCCTGTCCGAATCACGTGCGGTTCCCAACACCGCACCAGTGTGACCCTAGGCCAGTGATGGCAAACCTTGGCACCCCAGATGTTTTGGAACTACGTTTCCCATGGTGCTCATCTACACTGCAGAGTGCATGAACATCATGGGAAATGTAGTTCTAAAACATCTGGGGATTCACCATCACTGCTCTAGGCTTAGTAAGCATGACAATAATAATAAGGTCTTCTTTACCTGAGACCAATGAGAAATTTGAGAAAGTTCTCTATATGGAATAAAGAATATTGATGTAAATATGAAAGATTCATATCAATTCAACATTAACACAGAATATGTCAATTCTCTATAAGGCCCCTTTCACACCTAAGCGTTTTTCAGGCGCTACAGCGCTAAAAATAGCGCCTGTAATGCGCCTGAAAAAAGCGGGTCCTCTAACTCCAGTGTGAAAGCCGGAGGGCTTTCACACTGGAGCGGTGCGCTAGCAGGAAGGTAAAAAAAAGTCCTGCTAGCAGCATCTTTGGAGCGGTGAAGGAGCGATGTATTCACCGCTCCTATACCGCTCCTACCCATTGAAATCAATGGGACACCGCGGTAATACCGCGGCAATACCGCCGGCAAAGCGCCACTGCAGCTGCGCTTTGCGGGGGTTTTTAACCCTTTTTCGGCCGCTAGCGGGAGTTAAAACCACCCGCTAGCCGAATACCGCGTCTAAAACGACGGTAAAGCAGAGCTAAATATAGCGATGCTTTACCGCCGCCACCCCCACCACCCCAGTATGAAACCAGCCTAAATGTACACTTCACTAAAAATGACGTACCTACTGTAAGGATCAGTGTCAATGGGCTTTTGTTCGCTTTAACCAGGATTTGCATTCACATACAAGTCTAATGCCACTTGAAGCAGGGAAAATGCAAGTTAGAAGCAACTGCACCTGTCAATGAATTCTGAATAATCTTAGAGGCATCTCAAACTGATGACCCAGCATCCTACTGCTACATAAATATCAGAAACCTTAGAATCATCATTACATCATGTAATAAGAAGATTACTGGGGACCTATAAATCCCAGCATGTCCCTATTCCCATCCAGCAGCAGGGACATACTAGGATCCCCCAACAATTACATGGCTGAAGAATACTTAGACTTGGAAGACAAAGCCCCTTCTGGGTACCAGTGTTAATTTCATTGACAAAAATATTTTCATCATAGCATTTGTCAGCTGCATGTTTTCAGTGACGAAATCTAAATGAAAATAAAATTTGAATTAAGTAAATTGACGAAAACTATGACGAAAATCAATTCCAATTTTCGCCAACGAACGAAAATAGCATGGAAATGTAAGGGATACACATTTACCCACTTGAACTTCCACTTTCCTTGGAGCTCCGCCTGTCTGTTAAAGCCCCAGCCCCCTGACTCTATCAGCAAGCTGTATTGGCTGAGAGACGCAGGCTCTCGTCAATCCTTTCCCTTTCCTATGCAGTTCCACACATTTCACTCATTCATTCTGTCTTTTTGGCACCCTCTGCTGGCCTTTTCTAAATCAGCAACACAATTCCATCCTCAGCAAAAATAGCACAATAACTACCTCCCACCCCACCGTATAGTAAAATGATGTCGGACGGGATCCCCTCTTGTTCTGGGGCAACATTGGGGGCAACGTTCTGGGGCAACGTTGCCCCAGAACAAGAGGGGATCCCATCCGACATCATTTTACTATACGGCGGGGTGGGAGGTAGTTATTGTGCTATTTTTGCTGAGGATGGAATTGTGTTGCTGATTTAGAAATGACGTCGCCCCAGTGTCGCCACTCTCGCGCACCCGTAGGGGCATACAGCATGGCAATCACGGTCGCAACATGTCCCTAGGAGCCGATGACGCAGCTTTTTACCCATGTGATCGGCTGTGTCCAAGCACAGCCGATCACATGTAAACACAGAAGTGCCATTTATCGGCTCTCCTCGCCTCACACTAACAGAGTGTGAGGCAAGGAGAGCCGATCAGTTGCATCTCCTCACAGGGGAGACTGTACAGGTAATCAGGGCACTGATCATGAGTGTCCTGATTATCAGTGCAGCCCCAGCAGTGCCCATCAGTAACACTAATCAATACCAATCAGCGACACCAATCAGTGCACATCACTGATGCCAGTCAGTGCTGCCTATCTGTGCTACCCATCATTGCCCATAAGTGCTGCCTATCAGTGCCCAGTGCCACCTCATCAGTGCAGCATATCAGTGCAGCCTCATCAGCGCACATCAGCAAAAGAGAAAAATTGTTTATTTACAAAAAAAATTTTTCTAAATTTTCGGTCCTTTTTTCATTTAGCAAAAAATAAAAACGCAGCAGAGATTAAATACCACCAAAAGAAAGCTCTATTTGTGGGAAGAAAATTATAAAAAATGTCATTTGGGTACAGCGCTGCATGACCACGCAATTGTCATTAAAATTGTGACAGCGCTGAAAGCTGAAAATTGGCCTAGGCAAGGGATTAAAAGTATTGAAGTGGTTAAAGTTAAAACATGTATTGCCCTACCACATAAGAATATGTAGGGGGCATCTACTAAGCTGTTGAAAGAAAAAAAAATAATAAAGTTTGGGAAAAAGGCTTTTCTTATTTTTTTTCTTAATATTTAATGTTGGTAATATGTGCAATGACATTACAGCCAATAGAGTTCACAGTTTTTTGTTTTTTTTATATTTTAAAGTTGCACTTCTGTTTTCCAAAATTAAATCTTTTTGTTTGTTTATTTATAAAGATGTTATATATATCACAACGACTAAATCTGTGTCTATAGTGCATGTTCAAACCTTAATACCATAAATAATAACTTATTCGATTTTTACTCCAGGAGTATACAGTATAATGAGTTTGGCTATTCTAGAAAAATGCTTAAATAATTCATTACAATTTAACTAATCCATAAAATTTTAGTCGACTAAAATGTAGGCAATTTTAGTTAACTAAAATGTACTGGGGATTTTATTCAACTAAAACTAAAACAATTCAGATGACTAAAATACGAGTAAAACTAAAATGGCACTTTAGTCAAAAGACTATATAGCTGGATACACACTATACAACTTTTGTTGTTAGACTTCCTTTAGATTTACTTTGAAGTATGTAGTGTAAGGTCCTGCCTAATTGCATACAAATTGAAAGTGTTTAGGTTTGACCTCATATCATATGGTTTTGTTAAATCTAAAAGGAAAGAATCTAAAGGAAATTGTATAGTGTGTATCCAGCTTATGACTAAAACTAAATCGAAATTTGATGTCAAAAGGAACACTGTTGGGTACCTGAAGCTCAGCACACACAGTGGCCGGTATGACTTGTGACTTGTGTTGTCATTCATGGCTTTGCCCCAAAAATCATTCCTGAAGACACTGCTGAGGTTGGTCTCTCCTCGGCTGTCCGGGTTGTTGAGGATGGCCCAGATGTCATCGTGGACAAACTCCCCATACAGAGACCTGGCAAAGCATAGACCTGCCACCAAGGCCGGGAGGGCAAATGTCCATGTGCCAAGATCGACCCCTTTGGTAAAGGGGGAATTTCTGGGTCTTCTAAGTCCAGCTTTATGGCCGTCATCCCGCATTTCGCCTGCACAGTGGCTCTTTCCAACCCCATTAGTTGTGTTCCTGGGGCTCTCTCGATGGGCGCTTATTACCCCACCGTTGGAATGACCTTTCTGGATGACAGCTGGGAAACTTCGCCCATTCTTCATGCTCAGATCTGTAGGGGAGTTCTGGAGGTTCCTGGACCCCCTATGACTTGGGGGGTCATTTGCTACCTGTTTGATGTTGCTTTGGTTCCCGCCGTTAGCCATACTCCCCCCTTGTGCCAACTGCACCACATTATTAGGGGTATTCGGGCATAACTGATCATCAAAAGCCCGCCCAGCACTTTTCATATTCTTCACAACCAAGGGATGCCTCACATCTTGTGTGGAGCAAGTCTCTCTGTCTAGCGTAGGCTTACTGCTCCACCCTAAACAATATGTCTGAAAATCTCCTCCTCTTTAGGGTCAGCTGTTCTTGAATCTTGTCCATCTCATCCATACACTTGGCTGGCAGGCTGAGGGATCTCTGCAAGAAGAAGATGATGATATCTTATACCTTGTCAGTAGCTATCACTTTGCTCTCTCTTCTAGGGCAACTGTCCCAACCTGGCCCTGCAGCTGTCTATAATAAATGTTCCTCAATGATAGGAGAGCTCTCTTATATAATATATCCGTTTAACATTTGTAATGTCTTTTCCTGCCATCTCTTCTATCATCACACTCTTCTGTATCTTTACACCTGCCTGTCTCTTTACATAGCAGCTTTGAATGTCTCTTTATCAGCTGTCACATGTATACAGGATCTGCAGATCAGCTGTCCCTGTCCAGAGCTGGAAAGTCTCTAAATTATGTTACTGTCCTCTGAACTCCTTGGCTGTCATCTCTCCCTTATCACAGGTCAGATGACTTCTATCTGCCAGGTATCTCAAATCTCTCTCTATGACCAGTCTCCATCTGATCTCTCACTATGAACCAGTCTCCATCTGATCTCTCTCTCTCTATGGGCAGTCTCCATCTGATCTCTCTCTCTATGGGCAGTCTCCATCTGATCTCTCTCTCTATGGGCAGTCTCCATCTGATCTCTCTCTCTATGGGCAGTCTCCATCTGATCTCTCTCTCTATGGGCAGTCTCCATCTGATCTCTCTCTCTATGGGCAGTCTCCATCTGATCTCTCTCTCTATGGGCAGTCTCCATCTGATCTCTCTCTCTATGGGCAGTCTCCATCTGATCTCTCTCTCTCTGGGCAGTCTCCATCTGATCTCTCTCTCTATGGGCAGTCTCCATCTGATCTCTCTCTCTATGGGCAGTCTCCATCTGATCTCTCTCTCTATGGGCAGTCTCCATCTGATTTCTCTCTCTATGGGCAGTCTCCATCTGATCTCTCTCTCTATGGGCAGTCTCCATCTGATCTCTCTCTCTATGGGCAGTCTCCATCTGATCTCTCTCTCTATGGGCAGTCTCCATCTGATCTCTCTCTATGGGCAGTCTCCATCTGATCTCTCTCTCTCTATGGGCAGTCTCCATCTGATCTCTCTCTCTATGGGCAGTCTCCATCTGATCTCTCTCTCTATGGGCAGTCTCCATCTGATCTCTCTCTCTATGGGCAGTCTCCATCTGATCTCTCTCTCTATGGGCAGTCTCCATCTGATCTCTCTCTCTATGGGCAGTCTCCATCTGATCTCTCTCTCTATGGGCAGTCTCCATCTGATCTCTCTCTCTATGGGCAGTCTCCATCTGATCTCTCTCTCTCTATGGGCAGTCTCCATCTGATCTCTGTCTCTATGGGCAGTCTCCATCTGATCTCTGTCTCTATGGGCAGTCTCCATCTGATCTCTGTCTCTATGGGCAGTCTCCATCTGATCTCTGTCTCTATGGGCAGTCTCCATCTGATCTCTGTCTCTATGGGCAGTCTCCATCTGATCTCTCTCTCTATGGGCAGTCTCCATCTGATCTCTCTCTCTATGGGCAGTCTCCATCTGATCTCTCTCTCTATGGGCAGTCTCCATCTGATCTCTCTCTCTATGGGCAGTCTCCATCTGATCTCTCTCTCTATGGGCAGTCTCCATCTGATCTCTCTCTCTATGGGCAGTCTCCATCTGATCTCTCTCTCTATGGGCAGTCTCCATCTGATCTCTCTCTCTATGGGCAGTCTCCATCTGATTTCTCTCTCTCTATGGGCAGTCTCCATCTGATTTCTCTCTCTCTATGGACAGTCTCCATCTGATCTCTCTCTCTATGGACAGTCTCCATCTGATCTCTCTCTCTATGGACAGTCTCCATCTGATCTCTCTCTCTATGGACAATCTCCATCTGACAGCACAGCGCTCACCCTTTAGGTTGTAAGAGGACTGCTTCTTCTGTGTATTGTACCTACCTGTCTGAGCAGTCTCTACTCTCCCTGACACTGTATGTAGCCCCTCCTCCCTGTCATCCCTCTATTTATTACTCTACCTTACATAATATCCCCACTGATGACACCTTCCCCACCTCTAACAGGTGACGCTCCATTAGCACTTCTGCCACCCCTTTCCCTCCTTCATACTCCATGCAGTCTCTGGTGTCGGTCCAGGTGGAGGTGTCACTGTGTCAGAGCTGCGCAGCTATCATGGAGTATCGGCCGCTATTAGATTCGCAGTGTGGTCTCCGGCTGTCAGATGTGCGGTGCGCAGTCAGCGAGAATGTGGAAGAAAATGTGCGGTCTCTCTGCTGAGATCTCCGGCTGTCAGATCCGGCATTGTGCGGTGTGCAGTCAGCGGAATGTGCGTTGCGGTCTCTCTGCTGAGGTCTCCCTGCGGGCAGCAGAAGGTGGGAGAGTCTGGGCAGTGCGGTCTCCGGCTCTCACCGGTCTGTACGAGGAGGTCTCATACCTTTCAGAGGACTCTGGTGTCTCCGATGTCTCTCGGGGAGATCTGACAGTTGTAGGTTGTCTCTGATGCTTGCAGTCTCTCCTCCTCTCTGGACTCCGCACAGCTGCGAATAAACAGCAGCAGCCGCCTCCTCCCCGCGCATCCTCAGTGCTTTCCCTCCATCCCTCCTATTTGTCCTTCCTTATTCCTTCATCTATCCGTCCTTCTCTAATCCTCCATCCTTCCATCTATCCGTCCTTCTCTAATCCTCCATCCCTCTATCTATCTGTCCTTCTTTACTACTTCATCAATCAATCCTTCTTTAATCCTCCATCCCTCCATCTATTCGTCCTCTAATCCTCCACCCCCCATCCATCCATCCATCCTTCTCTACTACTTCATCAATCCATCCTTCTTTAATCCTCCATCCCTCCATCTATCAGTCCTTCTCTAATCCTCCATCCACCATCCATCCATCCTTCTCTACTACTTCATCAATCCATCCTTCTCTAATCCTCCATCCCTCCATCTACCTGTCCTTCTCTAGTTCCCCATCCCTCCATCTATCTGTCCTTCTTTACTACTTCATCAATCCATCCTTCTTTACTACTTTATCTAGCCGTCCTTCTCTAATCCTCCATCCCTCCATCTATCCGTCCTTCTCTAATCCTCCATCCCCCGTCCATCCATCCTTCTCTACTACTTCATCAATCCATCCTTCTCTAATCCTCCATCCCTCCATCTATCTGTCCTTCTCTACTCCTCCATCCCTTCATCTATCTATCCTTACCTACTCCTCCATCCCTCCATGTATCCATCCTTCTCTACTCCTCAATCCCTCCATCTATATATCTGTCTCTGTTCTCTACTCCTCCATCCTCTATCCATCCTCCTCTAATCCTCCATTCATCCATTCTTCTCTACTACTCCACCCTCCATCTATCTGTCCTTCTCTAGTTCCCCATCCCTCCATCTATCTTCTTGCACTACTCCTTCATCTATCTATCCTTACTTACTCCTCCATCCCTCCATGTATCCATCCTTCTCTACTCCTCACTCCCCCCATCTATATATCCGTCTCTATTCCCCCATCCCTCCATCTATCCATCCTTATTTATTCCTCCTCCACCCCCCATCTATCCATCCTCCTCTTATCCTCCATCTATCCATTCTTCTCTACTACTCCATCCCTCCATCTATCCATCCTTCTCTACAGGGCCAGATTAAGAACATCATGGGCCTGGTGCTGAGGATTTTGGTCGGGCCTTTTATAAATAAAAATGCAAACAATTTTTTGTTATAACAAATTAAATTAAAGAGAGAGAGGGAGGATGAGAGAGATAGAGAAAGGGAATGAAAGAGGTGTGAGGGGTAAGGGAGGGAGGTTGAGAGAGAAAGGGGGGATGAGAGAAAGAGGATGCACATGAGCATGTGTGGGAATGACATCAACGCAGCCCGGCCAAGGCAAGTGACCGAAGGCACAGAACCCGGAAGGAAGACCGGGTGAAGATGGAAGCGCCCGGGCCCCGCCGGATTGATCACAGCACTGGAGGGCTCAGTCTGACAATTTAAGTGTACCCTAATGTGCTAATATGCTGTGTATACTTGTACATTATGGCATAACCTACTTCAGGGCCTCTAAAAAGTAGTAATGTTAGAAAAGTTTACTACCGCTTTGATATCACAGGAGCCTCTCAAAAATATTTTCAGGGACACTTTTTTTACAAGTGATACATTTAGAGCAGCTGACATCCCCTATGTTGCTATGTACATCACAATAGTAATTACAAAATTAAATAAGTACTAATAATGGGGCAGAACAAATATGAGGACTGAGATTTCCTTTAGTTGAACTAACAAAAGTGAGCCCATTCTAGAGCTGGTAACAATGAGGATATTCAGTATAATTTTAAAGAACTGTTTTTGTGGGTAAGAGGCATAGGGGAGGAGTATGGATGGTATAAAAGTGGGAAGTATGTGCAGGTGAGGGAGAGGAATGTGGAGGGTCTAACAGTGGGCACTATGTACATGAGAGGAGTGCGGAGGGTATGGCAGAAGGCACTATGTACAGGAGAGGAGTGTGAAGGGTATGACAGTGGGCAGTATGCCCAGCAGAGGAGTGTGGAGGGTATGACAGTGGGCACTATGTACAGGAGAGAAGTGTGGAGAGTAGGACAGTAAGCAGTAATTACAGGAGAGGAGTGTGGAGGGTATGACTGTGGGCACTATGTATAGAAGAGGAGTATGGAGGGTATGACAGTGAGTAGTATGTACAGGAGAGGAGTGTGGATGGTATGACAGTGGGCACTATGTACAGGAGAGGAGTGCGGAGGGTATGGCAGAAGGCACTATGCACAGCAGAGGAGTGTAGAGGGTATTACAGTGGGCACTATGTATAAGAGAAGAGTGTGGAGGGTATGACAGTGAGCAATATATACAGGAGAGGAGTGTGGAGGGTATGACAGTGGGCACTATGTACAGGAGAGAAGTGTGGAGAGTAGGACAGTAAGCAGTAATTACAGGAGAGGAGTGTGGAGGGTATGACTGTGGGCACTATGTATAGGAGAGGAGTATGGAGGGTATGACAGTGAGTAGTATGTACAGGAGAGGAGTATGGAGGGTATGACAGTGAGTAGTATGTACAGGAGAGGAGTGTGGAGGGTATGACAGTGAGTAGTATGTACAGGAGAGGAGCGTGGAGGGTATGACAGTGGGCACTATGAATAGGAGAGGAGTATGGAGGGTATGACAGTGAGTAGTATGTACAGGAGAGGAGTGTGTAGGGTATGACAGAGGGCACTATGTATAGGAGAGAAGTGTTGGGGTATGACAGTGGGCACTATGTATAGGAGAGGAGTGTGGAGGGTATGACAGTGAGCAGTATGTACAGGAGAGGAGTGTGGAGGGTACGACAGTGGGCACTATGTATAGGAGAGATGTGTATGACAGTGAGCACTATGTAAAGGAGAGGAGTGTGTAGGATATGACAGCGGGTGCTATGTATAGGAGAAAAGTGTGGAGGGTATGACAGTGAGCAGTATGTATAGGAGAGAAGTGTGGAGGGTATGACAGTGGGCACTATGTATAGGAGAGGAGGATGAGGTAATCTGGGAAGGAAATATGTAAAAAGGTTTGTGGAAGGATGTTTAGGGACTGCGTAGTGGTTAAGCGGGCCATACATGGATTGAAATTACACCAATTAAGCAGAGACCAGCCATAGTCGATCTATGTATGGGCTAGCTGGTTTTACACAAGTCAACCTATTAAACGACTTGAGTACAACCCGCCTGTCAGGTTTTCCCCAAAACAATCAGTGCTGCCAGCTATAGTTAGCAACACTGATCATTGTATTCACTGGCAGAACACAATAACACTGCAGGAGTGATTCCCGCATTCACAGGTCTGCAGGTGAGAGGGTGTGTGGGGACAGGCTGGGGAGAGATACTAGTCAGTGGCTGGGTAGGCACTGGTTAGTATCAGAGCCAGATACACACATGTGAGGTATCATCGTGATCGTTAGAGCGAAAGCAATAATTCTAGCACTAGACCTTCTCTGTAACTCCAAACAAGTAACCTTCAAAAAAATTTAAAGCATCGCTTGGTACACAAAAAAAATCGTGGTAATTTTAGTGTTTTTTTGTGAATGAAACAGTTTCTTTCCCAAAAAAACTTCTGCGCAAATATCGTGTAACATAAAAAGTTGCAAAGACCACCATTTTATTCCATAGGGTGTCTGCTAAAACAATATATATAATGCTTGAGGGTTCTGAGTAATTTTCTAGCAAAAAAAATGATGATTTTTACATGTAGGAGAGAAGTGTCAGAATTGGCCTGGGTGGCAAGGGGTTAATTACCATAAGTAATATACAAATAATTATTATAAGCCCTGTGAGTTCATCCTCTCAGTCTGCTGTAGAGAGTGTTCCAGCTTGTATTTAAACTGCCCGCTCTGTATGTAGCTTCTGATTGACTGCGCAAGCAGGCCCATGTCTCCGGAACCATAGATGATAGCAGCCCCATATTTTAACCAGTATTGAAGTAGGTATTTAGCTACCTACCCACCAAATGGGGAGTCTCTATGACTCCTGGTCGCTGAGCTACGACCCTCGAAGTCGATCTTTTTTTTTTTTTTTTTAGATTTTTTTTTTTTTTTGGGCAAATGGGCCTATCTTGAGAAAGGGGCCTGGAGCTGCAGCTCCAATAGCCCCTATGTTAATCCGGCCCTGCTTCTCTAATCCTCCTTCCCGCCATCTATCCATCTTTCTCTACTTCTGCATCCCTCAATCTATCCACCCTTCTATATTCACCCATCCCTCCATCTATCCATCCTTATCTATTCCTCCTCCCCCCCCCCCCCCATCTATCCATCCGCCTCTAATCATCCATCTATCCATCCTCCTCTAATCCTCCATCCATCCATTCTTCTCTACTACTCTTTCCCTCTATCTATCCTATCTATCCATCCTTCTCTAATCCTTCATCCCTCCACCGTTCTCTACTACTCCATCCCTATCCATACTTTTCTACTTCTCTATTCCTCCATCTAGTTATGCTTCTGTATTTCACCATCCCCCATATCCTTTCATCTATTCATCCTTCTCTATTCCTGCATCCTTCCATCTATCCATCATTCTATATTCCTCTATCAGTCTATCCCTTTGTCTATACACCCTTCTCTACTCCTCTATCCTTTTATCTCTCCATTTATCCATCCTTCTCTATTCCTGTTTCCCCTAATCGATCTATCCATCCATCCATTCCGGCATGTACCTATCCTTTTCTATTCCTTCATCCCTATATCTATCCATACCTCTATTCAGTCATACATCCCTTCTTTCCTGTAGCCACCCATCCCTCCAGCTATTCACCCATCACTCTTTTATCTGTTTCTCCATGCATCCCACCATACAGCCCTCTCTATTTATCATTTCCTTTATTTATCACTTTCTTTCTCCTTCTCCATCCATCCAGTTATCCATCCATCCACCCCCTATATATTCATTCCTATAGCCTTTCTCCCAACCATCTATACTGTATATCCATCTGTATTTCCATCTATCCCTTTAGTTATCCCTTCATCCATCCTCTCTCCCACTTTATCCCTCTATTTATCGCTCTCTATCCCCACTCTACCCACCTACCCATCCTGCTCTTTATTCTTTTCTATCCCCTTCCCAATACATCCGTACATCCCTTTATCCATTCCTCTCTATTCATCCCTCCATCCCCCTATTTATCCTTTCCTATCCCATTCTTCATCCATCCATCCCACTTTATCCATCTAGTCCTTTTTCCCCCTCTCTATTCCCTTCTTTATCCACCCATCTCACTATTTATCCTTCTCTGTTCAATCCATCCCTCTATTTATCCCTCTTAAGACCCCCCTTCTCATCCATGTGCATGTCCATCCATCCATCCATCCCACTTTATCCATTCATTCCTACATTTTTCCCTCTCTATCCCCTTCTCCATCCATCCATCCCACTTTATCCATCTAGTCTTCTATTTGTGCCCTCTCTATTCCCTTCTTTATCATTCCATCTCCCTATTTAACAATAACTGCTCAGGTTTGTCTATATATAGGGAGACATCTCCCTATTTATCCTTCTCTATTTCATCCATCCATCCCTCTATTTATCCCTATCAAGCCAGCCCCCCTCCTCATTCATGTGCCTGTCCATCTATCCGTCCATCCACCCATCCCACTTTATCCATTTATTCCTACATTTTTCCCTCTCTATCCCTTTCCTCCACTCATCCATCCATCCAGTACTGTCTATCCATCCTTTCCTTATTTATCCCTTCCCATCCCCTTCTCCACCCATCCCCATATCCATCCATCTCTCCATCCCTATATCCTTTCTTCCATCCATACATATATCCATTTCTATAGTCATTTACCCCTGTAGTCATCCCTCTATCCATCCCCCTTTATCCATCTATCTCTCTATTTATCCCTTTCTATCCCCACTCTGTCCATCCACCCATGCTTCCATACTTCACTTTCTATCCCCTTCGCCATCCATCCATTCATCCTTACCTCGCTATTCATTGATCCTTCTATTTATCCCTCTTTAGCCCCCCTCTCCATCCATTTGCCTGTCCATCCATCTCACTTTATCCATTCGTTCCTTTATTTTCCCCTTCTTCATCAATCCATCCATTTATCCTCCTACTCTCCCCTCTTCATCTATCCATCCCTTTGTTTACCCCTCTCTATCCCCCTCTTCCTCCATCCATCCATCTGTTCATTAATCAATCCATTCATCCATGTGAATGGGCCCTAAACAGCACTCCTCAATGTACATAAAATCATGTTGCATAGAATGCGATACCTCCATGCATTATGGTGTGAATTGGCTTTACTATAAATAGCAGTAAAAATCACATCTTGCTTAGTATCTCCATGGCCTATCCTAGGGTATGGGGTCACAAGCAGCGACCCAATCTACTGCTATTTAAAGTTGTCGAGGTCCTCCCCTCTTTTGCCTGACTTATCTCAGAGTGATGGTGGTCACTAGCTGGCACAGTCACATATATTACTTTTTTCCACTATTTCGACCTGAAAGTCGCACGATTTGCCACAATTTTGATGCGACTTGAAGCAATTCCTCTGTATTCTTGAGGTCTATGGACCTCAAGTCGCATCAAAGTCGGACCAAAGTAGTGCAGGGACTACTTTGAAGTCGCTGCGACTTGAAATGGTGCAGATATGAACGGTACTCATTGGAAATAATGGGGTACGACTTGTCATGCGACTTTGCAGTCCCAAGGCGCAGGACAAGTTGCACAAGTGGAAACAGAGCCTTAGGCCCTTTCACACTAGTGTGACTTTTCCTGCAACTTTGGACATCAGAGTCGCATGACAAGTCGTACCCAATGATTCCCAATGATAACCATTCATGTCTGTGCAACTGATCGGGTCTGGAGATGGGCGCACGCACATCATGGCGCCCGTTGAGTGCTTCCGACGTCGTGTGACGTCATTACGTGATGACGAGTGCGAGGTCCATGTGACCAACTGTGGGTCATGTGTTTGGTCATGTGACTTGATCATTCTGACGGGAACTCGAGAGCGAGGTGTGGGACTCACGCCTTTAGCCTTGAGCCCCTGGTTTTTATGTCATGGGCACTAACTGGCCAGTTGAAACTAGTTGTGTTTTTACATTCAGGTTCCATAGTGAGGCGTGGAACCCATCCTGGTGGCCATTATTTCAGGCTTATGGTCTGGGGGCGGTCTCCTCCCCTCCCCTATGGCTTATGAACTATGTTATATATATGAGCAATGTGGGGATCAGAGGTATGCCCCAATTGAAGGCCATTAGGTTGAGACGCGTCGGGCCCGTTCCCCACATTGCTTTTACTTTTTATCTTGCTTGTGATCACATTTCATGCAGTCATCTGTAATAGATGTTTGTACATTTTATCGAGATTAAATATCTTAAAATTTATGACCTGCACCATATGGAGCCTTTTTTCCTTTTTTGCATTATGGTTCCAATGCGATAATATATCACTTGGTCGCTGGTTTCTGGTGCCTACATTTGAGATCCAAAGAACATCTGCTTTGAGAATCCCTTTGAGCTCCAGATATCTGGTTGTGCCACATCGGGATTCACTCTTGTTGATTGACCGAACGCTTGCATCCAGAGAAATTCCTCCACAGGTTCTACCTACATCAGAGCCAGTTCCTCCTATGACCACCTGGCCTTCGACCAATATAAGCCTGATTGACCCACTGTCGTATGACAGGTGGGTCCACCTTGTCTGGTAAGAAGTTTTTATCTACAATTTTCCATCAGACGAATGCATATCCCGTTTTGAATGTGTCTTAGTGTCGGTTCACACTGAGGCAGCACGACTTTTAGCGCGACTGCCTCAGGCGACCCGGACATGACCGCTGCGGCAAATTGCAAAACGACTTCTCTATAGAAGTCAATGCAAGTCGCCTCAAGTTGCCCCCAAAATCGTACAGGAACCTTTTTCTAAGTCGGAGCGACTTGTGTCGCTCTGATTAGAACGGTTCCATAGTAGAAGGGGACGCGACTTGTCAGGCGACTAAGTCACCTGACAAGTGGTCCCAGTGTGAACCGACCCTTACAGCTACTTCTTTGATTGCACTATTTTATTTGCCAGTGAGGAATTTACTACAGTCTTCTCATTGGACATATGCCCTATGAAGTTTTCTCACACTTCTTCACTTAGTGACTAGACTTTTATATGTTATGGCTATCATGCATCATTGTTTTGTACATTGATTTGTGTTTATAGCACTTCTAATCAATATTAATTTATACACACCTTTATGGTGTCCTCTCTAGCGCTACACTTTTGTTGATTTTACAACTTAGATAATTAAACATTTATTTTGGGCCCTGCTAACATTTTCCATCCTAAGCAAAAGCAAAATGTCATGTTCACATTTATTTACTCTTCATGTTCACTACCCATCATGCCTCTGGGCAGGTCTGGCTACTGTCATCGGCTTTGTTCATAAAATCCCTGATCTGGAAAATCCATCGGACAAGAATATCTGCTGAATGGCAGGGTGGAATGTGTGTGTTCAGAGCTGGTGGTCACTGGGGTTATTTTGTTTAGAGATACAATTAAATATTTTGACAGTGTTGTCACGTCAATATATGCAGATCATTTAAAACATTTCAACATTTGAGAGTTTATTATCCACATTATTGCAGATCTTGAATGCACGGGGTATTACTTTTACCTCTCCTGGAAGTCTATTCTTAGCATCAACTACTCTTTCTTTAACCACTTCAATACTGGGCACTTCATCCTCTTCCTGCCCAGGCCAGTTTTCAGCTTTCAGCACTGTAATGCCGCGTACACAAGCGGATTTTCTGTCGGAAAAAACTTGAATGGTTTTTGCCGATGGAATTCCGCTCAAGCTTGGCTTGCATACACACGGTCACACAAAAGTTCGCTGAACTTTCGACTGTCAAGAATGCGGTGACGTACAACACTACGACGAGCCTAGAAAATGAAGTTCAATGCTTCCGAGCATGCGTCAAATTGTTTCCGAGCATGCGTAGGAATTTTGCGCATCGGAATTGCTACAGACTATCGGAATTTCTGAACTTTTTCCGACCGAAAAATTGAGAACCTGTTCTCAATCTTTTGCTGGCGGGAGTTCGGCCAGCAAAAGTCTGATGGAGCATACACACAGTCGCATTTTTCGACCAAAAAGCTCTCATCGGTCTTTTGCTGGCTGAATTTCCGATCGTGTGTATGCGGCATAACACTTTGAATGACAATTGCACGACCATTCACATCGAAATTTTATTATTTTAGATAGATAGAGCTTTCATTCGGTGGTATTTAGTCACCACTGGGTTTTCTACTTTTTGCTAAACAAGCAAAAAAACACTGAACATTGAAAAAAAAAAAATTTTTTCTTAGTTAAGGTTAGAAAAATTTGCAAATAAGTTACTTTTCTCCTTCATTGATGTGCGCTGATGAGCCTGCACTGGTGGGCACTGATAGGCTGCATTGATGGGCACTGATGGGACGGCACTGATGAGGCAGGAATGATGGACACTTGCCGGTTACTGGCTCTCCTCCCCTCACACTATGACAGTGCGTGAGGAAAGGAATGCCGATAAAAGTTTGCATATGATCACCTGCAAAGGTGTGCGAAGGATGCGCGGGGGCGGGGTTTTGGGAGGAGGTCCATAGACAGAATGAGAAAGCCATGCTGTACACATCTTTTCGGCTATAGCACAGTCATGAAGTGGTTACAAAAATACTAAGGTTAGTTTTGAACTTTCCTCCTGCTTTTTTTAAGGGAATGTCCCTGTGTTCTTGATCTTAGCTTCATATTGAAAATACTGCCCTCCTCAACCATATTTACACCCTTAATGTATTTAAAGGTTTCAATCATTATGCTCCTTTCCCTTCTATCTCCTGTTGATGCAGAGTGTGGCACTGACTTGATGGTGTTAGCACTGCTCTCTGCATCATTACACTGTGGATGAAAGGCACCAGGGTGACCCCCCTCAGGGGCGGTCCTATGGCGCACTGCACTCACAGTAAGCCCTCAGTCTTCTGAGCTGAATGTTATTGGCTGTCATTCAACCTGGAAGACTGAGGGCATCATGTGGCTAAAAAGAAATACTACAGGAGACAGCTCTGCATCTGGGAGGCTCTAGTGTTGACTTGGCCAGACAACCATTCAAACACATTCCTTTTAAAAGTATGTCCCGCCTCTTCAGAAAAAAGGGAAAAGATGTGTTTTTAGGCAAAGTAAAAACATAAGTTGCAACAGTTCGAACCTCTATTTAAGAAGTTATATTATACAGAACTTTGTGAATGTACTTTGGTAACATAAAGAATTCTCTCATTATGATGGAAAATGTCAGGTTATTATTCATGAAGAATTCTGAGTCAGTATTTTGTTCTTCAATGCTTCTTACTCCGTCAACAACTTAAGTGTCTCCCCAGTAATGGATGATGTTAGACAAAATATCAAGGGAGGGATGGGATTTAACATAAATGTTTTAATTATTTACAAGAAATTACGGTACATGACAT
Organism: Lithobates sylvaticus; assembly: GCA_028564925.1. Lineage (NCBI taxonomy): Eukaryota > Metazoa > Chordata > Amphibia > Anura > Ranidae > Lithobates > Lithobates sylvaticus. The sequence continues at coordinate 156,895,391 of CM053029.1, read as the reverse complement.
TTGTAATAGTCAGTCCACTGGTGGGTGATCCCACTATTCCATCTCCGCTGCTGTGAAAATTTTAATACTGTCCCAAAGTCCTCAGCATCATCCTTTCAACGCCGACCATCTCGTGTCCATTCTTGTTAGCTGAAAAAGGTGAGTAGGGTTAGTGTCACTGGAAAGACGCATATTCTGTGTTTATTGGTGTAACTGTAGGCACATGGGACTGTACTTAAAGTAGAACTTCACCCTAAATGGAAAGTTTCCGCTTTATGTCCTCCCCTCTTTTTCTCACAGTGGGAAGCTGCAAGGAGTCGCAGCCGGCTTCCTATACTAAACATGTCAGCGTTGGGGACTCAAAGACCAGCGAAGAACCGACCCAGGGGAGGATGGTGCTGGATCCTTGGACAAGTAAGTGTCCTTTAATTAAAAGTCAGCAGCTAAAGTATTTGTGGCTGCTGACATTTTTTTTTGTTATCTGACTTAACCACTTGCTTACTGGGCACCTAAACGCCCCTCCTGCCCAGACCAATTTTCAGCTTTTAGCGCTTTCACTCTTTGAATGACAATTGCGCGGTCATACAACACTGTACCCAAATGATATTTTTATTATTTTTTTCCCACAAATAGAGCTTTCTTTTGGTGGTATTTGATGCACTGATGGGCACTGATAAGGCGGCACTGATGGGTGGCACTGGTGGGCACTGAAGGGCATTGATAGGTGGCACTGATGGGCACTAATAGGTGACACTGATGGCACTAATAGGTGGCACTGATAGCTGGCAGTGATGGGCAGTGATGGGCACTGATGGGTGGCAGTGATGGGCACTGATCAGCACTGGTAGGTTACACTGATAGGTGGCACTGATGAGGCACTGATTGGCACCACTGGTGGGCATTGATAGGTGGCACTCGTGGGCACTGATAGGTGGCACCAATTGCTGGCACTTATGTACTGGTGGGCACTGATTCGTGGCACTGATTCGTGGCACTGTGGGCACTGATTCATGGCACTGGCAGGCAGGGATGGATTGGCCATCCGACTACCAGGAGATTCTCGGTGGGCCGATTGCCAATGTGGGCCTGTTTCAGACGCATCTGCGGTGCACGGCGATCTACCCGTCAACCGGCGACAGCTGGCGCCTGACGGGTAGATTGACATTTAGCCAGTATGCAGAGTAGCGCAGGAAGCGTCTCTCATGTCACGCAGTACTGTTCGCTCCCCGGCGGCCCCTCCTCTCTTCTCGTCTATTCCCATTGGCTTGTAAGATCTGGGATAAACGAGAGGAGAGGAGCGAACAGCGCTGTGTGACATGAGAGACGCTTCCTGCGCTACTCTGCATACTGGCTAGTAAGATCCCATAATGTGCCCCCTGATGTGCCCTGATGTGCCCCATCATGTGCCCCCTGATGTGCCCCGCGCCCTGTGCCTTGATGTGCTATGTGCCCCATGCCCTGATGTGCCATGTGCCCTGATGTGCTATGTGCTCCGTGCCCTGATGTGCTATGTTCTCCGATGTGCTATATGCCCTGTGTCCTGATGTGCCCCGTGCCCTGATGTGCTGCATTAGTTGCAGGATGAAACGCTCTGCAATCGCAGCAAAGTTGCAAAGAAGCTTGTCGTTCAAAAAAGGAGCAGGAGCTTCTTTTGGGCAATATCACGAAATTGCATATTTGCCACAATTGCAGCGTGACTTACCATGGCAAAATCGCAATGACATCGCAAATGCCTCCCGTTGGTATGAATCCATGAACCTCTTTGGAGCGGCAGATGTCAGCGGTGACATGTTCGCTGCTATCTGATCCAATCCTGTGAAATCCAGATGGATGGAATCCCTATTTTCCATCCCTCTGGAGAATCGGATCGGATAGGATCGGATGAAAACGGACAGGTAGTCCGTTTTCGTCCGATCTCCATTTGACAGGTCCATCTCCGCACAGTGAGCAGAGATGGACCTGCCATCCGCTCATCAGCGGAGCGATCCCTGAGTCCGTACATGGACAAGCCTGTGTGAAAGGGGCCTAACAGTATGGTTACATCATCCATATGTCAAAGGATAAAGCCTAAGCACTTCTAATTGGATATAATGGATACTTCAGGAGTATCGGCATAAATGATTGGGTAAAAAATAAGTTTGTTTTTAGAGAATAGCTATAAAGAATGTCAGTGATTGGGGTATGCTAGGTTAAAAGGGGCGTGGTCTACACCCTAATAGCCAGTTGGATTAAAGAGGATGGCCTGGGCAGGCCTGAAGTCATGATAGTTGTCATGCTGATCCACTGGTTTGGTTCCAGTTACTGACCAGGAACAAGGACGAATATCAGGGTTATGTATTATGTTGGTTCCAGATCAGTGACTCACATTAAAGCTTTAGACAGCCAGGTAATTAGCATTTTCAGCAGAGGGACAGCTAGTTCTCCAAGAAAGGCTAACCTCGTTCGTGTAACCATGAAAAACATAAATATCTTACCGTATTCTTTACTGCTGAATCCCCACCTGTCCGAGAGACAGAAAAACACTCATTAGATCTCAGATCCTGAGGCTGTATAATATGTTGTAACTATTTCATAATGAAAAGATGTCTTTGCTTCTTTTATTAATAATATAATACACAGTTGTTTTCTTGCAGGTTTGATCTGCAGTTTGTTACATTTCTATACAATGGATAATGTATTATTGGTAAAATTACCAGTCCCAGCATCCATTGAAGTTAGACATGTTGGATTTGGCTTGAGGATAGAGGATGATGAAGTTGTTCAGATCAGCGACTTGGTTGTATCCGGTGTTTCTGGCGTATTTATCACTGAGCTTCTCCCTGCATATAAAAAAAAAAACACTGCTTAATCAGCCAGTAATATGGCCACGTTTAGACAAGCCTAAAAAAACGGCATTTGTTTCGCATTTTTGAAGCCTTTCAAGAAATTTGCAAACTCAACACCTATCCCTTTCACTTTTTAAGGGAATTTGTACTATAGGAACACAGGATGCAAAGGCACCTTCTTACAGCACAGAGATTCCACACTTGTATTTGGCATTGTATGGAAACAAGACTTTGTTTTTCTTATAAATTAGAGGCAGGTTTTCCAGGTCCCCTTTGCTGCCTAATGGGGTTGAACACAGGGGAATGCTGTACTTTGTGTTTCCCATATGTTTTGAATTAGCCCTCCCATTGTGCACCTCATTCAGGGGCTTAAACTGTTTCTGTTTTTTGTTTTTTTTGTTTTTTTAGCTAAAGAAAACACAAAGCAAAAGATAAGTGGGACCAATCCGAAAAGGGGAGGAGAGATAATGAGGTTGTGACATAATAATATTGCTTAACCAGTTAAGGACCAGCAGCCGCAGTTATACTGTGGTAGGTTGGCTCCTCTGGGCGAATCGCCGTAGCTGTATGTCGGCCACTTTAAGACCACTAGGGGGGGCGCGAGCCGCGATGACAGGGCCAATGCGTGTGCCCTGTGGCCGCGATGTCCACCGGCACCCGTGATCACTCCTGAGAGAAACAGAATTGAGATCTGTCAATCCCAGATAGCAGGGATAACTTGCCACACATTTGTGGCAGTATTGAATTGTAAGTCTTGTATTGAAGTATTGAATTGTGAACTTGCTGCACATCTTCCCTGGCAAGTTGTACACTTGCAAAGTACTTGAAGCACAAGTTCTAGTTGACAAGTTTGCAAAGTTGCAGTGGTGAGTCTACAGCAAGAGCCCCGCAAGTCTACAGCAAGAGCCCCGCAAGTCTACAGCAAGAGCCCCGCAAGTCTACAGCAAGAGCCCCGCAAGTCTACAGCAAGAGCTCCGCAAGTCTACAGCGAGACCCCCGCAAGTCTATGTTTTTGGCAAGAAAAAAAAGCAAGCAGCGCAAATCTATAATCCCACAATCTATTTCTAGTGAACTCACTCCTTTTAACCTAATCCCTTACTGTCCACATGTGAAATACATTCACTCCAACAATCATACATAATAAAGAAAAATAAAAAATATAGTCATTGCATAAAATTATTTATCTATCATACAAAAATGATTCGCTCCAATGAAACAATCCCAGATAGCAAGTCCACATTGCATGACTCCAGATCAACTTTCTTTGCAAACATTCTGCAAGTTCTGGTTCCGTTATGTTGTGTAATAGTTATTCCACCACAGGGGCCACTGCAGCTGTTTTCATCACTGTTCCCTGCTGTGTGTAAAGTTTTTCTTTAATTGGTGATGTGAGTAGTATAGGGAGGTATAGTGGCAGATGTGGGTAGTATAGGGAGGTATAGTGGCAGATGTGGGTAGTATAGGGAGGTATAGTGGCAGATGTGGGTAGTATAGGGAGGTATAGTGGCAGAAGTGGGTAGTATAGGGAGGTATAGTGGCAGATGTGGGTAGTATAGGGAGGTATAGTGGCAGAAGTGGGTAGTATAGGGAGGTATAGTGGCAGATGTGGGTAGTTTAGAGAGGTATAGTGGCAAATGTGGGTAGTATAGGGAGGTATTGTGGCAGATGTGAGTAGTATAGGGAAGTATAGTGACAGATGTGGGTAGTATAGGGAGGTATAGTGGCAGATGTGGTTAGTATAGAGAGGTATAGAGGCAGATGTGGGTAGTATAGGGAGGTATAGTGGCATATGTGGGTAGTATAGGGGGTATTGTGGCAGATGTGAGTAGTATAGGGAAGTATAGTGGCAAATGTGGGTAGTATATGGCAGCATAGTGGCAGATGTGGGTAGTATAGGGGGTATTGTGGCAGATGTGAGTAGTATAGGGAAGTATAGTGACAGATGTGGGTAGTATAGGGAGGTATAGTGGCAGATGTGAGTAGTATAGGGTGGTATAGTGGCAGATGTGGGTAGTATAGGGAGGTATAGTGGCAGCTGTGGGTAGTATAGGGAGGTATATTGGCAGATGTGAGTAGTATAGGGTGGTATAGTGATCCAGAAATGTTGCAAAAGAGCCTTGGATGTCCGGGAACTCTCCCATTGGCTCCCGCTGCTGTCATTTAAAGTCAGTGAGCCAATGAGGAGAAAGAGGAGGCGGTGCTGAGCCGCAGTTCCATGTCTGAATGGACACACAGAGCACCAGTTCAGCACGGGTGCACATATAGCAAGTTGTTTGCTGTGGGGGGCACTTGGAAGGAGGGAGGGGCCCGGAGCACCAGCGAGGGACCAGAGAAGAGGAGGATCTGGACTGCTCTGTGCAAAACCACTGTTTGTTATTTTTAAGCAAAAATTTAAGACTTAAATATCAGTTTAACTACCCCCTGCTACAGTTGAATGACAGGGCAGTGTTGGAGCTCCCACGACATTTCCCTGTGCGGACACATGCCGTACAATGCAGTTTGGTTCAGCACGATTTAAAAAATCATGCCTGTCGTATTGCATTTGGCAGTCCATTAAAATAATAGGCTGTCAAAAACACATCGTACAAGGAACATGGGATAATGCACGAATGCATTATGGTGTGAAATGGCCCCTAAAAACAAGATTTAGAAAGGTTTCAGAAACCTGTTAATGCCAGAAATAGACCCGATAGCCTGTGTTGTGTACAAACTTCAATGGCAGGAGCTTAAATTACACACACAGCTAAATGGGTTAAGCTACATTTGCACGGGTGTTTCAGCGATTACCACAGATGATCGCTGGCTGTTGAAACGGGTACAAATAGATGTCACATCCAGTAGCAGGAATCAGTAGATTCTTGCCACTGGGATTTGCACTGGGGCTAAACGCCCTTGTGAATGTAGCCTTATGCCACGTACACAAGAGCGGATTTTCCGTCAGAAAAATCTTGGATGTTTTTTTCCAACGGAATTCCGTTCAAGCTTGGCTTGCATACACGCGTTCGCTGAACTTTCGACCGCCAAGAACGCAGTGACATACAACATTACCATGAGCCGAGAAAATTAAGTTCAATGCTTCCGAGCATGCGTCGAAATGTTTCCGAGCATGCGTAGGAATTTTGTGTGTCGGAATTGCTACAGACGATCGGAATTTTTTCCGACCGAAAAATTGAGAACCTGCTCTCAATCTTTTGCTGGCTGGAATTCGGCCAACAAAAGTCCGATGGAGCATACACACGGTCGCATTTTCCGACCAAAAGCTCTCATCGGTCTTTTGCTGGCCGAATTTCCGATCGTGTGTACGCGGCATTAGAAGACCAACATAACCCTACAGATTTTATTTTTCTCCCTAGGAGCCGTGAACAAGTACAGAAACATTGCTGGAATTTCTTATGATCTTTATTTTTTTGTACGTAAAATAAACATTTTATACAAAAATAAAAAAGAATATAAAACATTTGTCTAAACGTTTGTGGAAAAATGGCAAATTGCTAATTTGGTTTCCCTTTAAACAATGCCTTACCTTGCCTGAAGACATCCATGGAATACAATGTGCAGTCTGCATTCTGAAATAAATATTATAAAGGGGTCACCAGATTATAAAGATATACTGCACAGCTGTTGAAAAAGCAATAAAAAAAAAAAAAGCAGTAACATCTTTTCACTTTCATCAATTTATTGTCTAGCCAAGCCTGCCACTTAACTAACTGGTGTTCCAGATTGATCCATTGTACAGCCGTGGCCAAAAGTTTTGAGAATGATACAAATACTGGTTTTCGCAAAGTCTGCTTCTTCAGTGTTTTTAGATCTTTTTGTCAGATGATACTATGGTATACTGAAGTACAATTACAAGTGTCAAAGGCTTTTATTGACAATGACATTAATTTTATGCAAAAAGTCAATAATTGCAGTGTTGACCCTTCTTTTTCAAGACCTCTGCAATTCACCCTGTCATGCTGTCAATCAACTTTTGGGCCACATCCTGACTGATGGCAGCCCATTTTTGCATAATCGATGCTTGGAGTTTGTCAGAATTTGTGGGGTTTTTGTTCACCCGCCTCTTGAAGATTGACCACAAGTTCTCAATGGGATTAAGGTCTGAGGAGTTTTCTGGTCATCGACCCAAAATTTCAATGTTTTGTTCTCCAAGCCACTCAGTTAACACTTTTGCCTTATGGCAAGGTGCTCCATCATGCTGGAAAAGGCATTGTTCCTCACCAAACTGTTCTTGGATGGTTGGAAGAAGTGGCTCTCAGATGATGTCTTTATACCATTCTTTATTCGTGGCTGTGTTCTAATGCGGCGTACACACGGTCAGAATTTCCAATGGAAACAGTCCAATGGGAGCTTTTCATTGGATTTTCCGGCCGTGTGTATGCCCATTGGTCTTTTTCTGTCGGCATTTCTGACGGACTTTGGATTGAGAGCCTGTTCTTAATTTTTCAGACGGAAAACTGATTATTACAGGTGCCCAATGGTGACTGGCTCTGCTGGGAGTCAACAAATTGAAGCCTTCACTTACGTGCTCCACTCTGGCAGGAAGCAGGAACGTATATATATCCAGCAGTGTCCATTCCATAGGTGGAGGGGGAAGTCGGTTTAAAAAATTCTGACTGGTCGAATAGAATCAACTAGAAGAGAGACAAGGGGAGTCAAGTGATTTCAATGGGGAGAACAGTAAAGCCAACTCCAGGGAAAATAACTTTTTCTGAACTCCCTAGTACAGTGGTGTGAAAAAGTGTTTGCCCCCTTCCTCATTTCCTGTTCCTTTGCATGTTTGTCACACTTAAGTGTTTCGGAACATCAAACCAATTTAAACAATAGTCAAGGACAACACAAGTAAACACAAAATGCAATTTGTAAATGAAGGTGTTTATTATTAAAGGTGAAAACAAATCCAAACCATCATGGCCCTGTGTGAAAAAGTGATTGCCCCCTAAACCTAATAACTGGTTGGGCCACCCTTAGCAGCAACAACTGCAACCAAGCGTTTGCGATAACGTGCAATGAGGCTTTTACAGCGTCCTGGAGGAATTTTGGCCCACTCATCTTTGCAGAATTGTCCTAATTCAGTTACATTAGAGGGTTTTTCGAGCATGAACGGCCTTTTTTTTAATTCCTTTATTTCAAAGTAAATTGCATAACAAAAATAGAACATTTAACAAATCCAACATGTTTACGATACAAATGATATGACAGGCAGTTAGAAGATGCGACAGCGGTCAGGCAAGATTAACAAGTCTACTGGGCCTACTTCTTTCCTAAAAAACAGCCTAGAAGGACACAGTGTTAAGGTAACATTACAGCGTATAGAGTTGCATAGGCTACTTGATCCACGTTCTTCTCAGCTTATGTGCAGTCGTAGATCCGTTGGATGAAACAAAAACTGGCCTGAGTACGCTGTTACTTTGTTTTATTTTTAAGGGTATAATAGCACGATCAGCTGGACGCCCCACACCTGAGTGACCTCCGGTCACTTTAATTCAGAGGTTTATGCTCTATCTTCCTATGGGCTCTTGTGTGGGTGGTAACTAAAGAAGGGGTAAAGTAATTCTTGTGGGGATGGGGGTGTGGGGGGGGGGGGTAGAGAGGGAGTTGGGAGGAGAAAAGGAGAAAGGGGTGGAAAAGGGGGCGGGGGAAGCAAGGTAAGAGGAGGGTGAAGAGAGGAGAGAGAGAGCAGAGTTTGGGAGGGCCTCCAGCGAGGCGGCGGAGTATGTAGAGGAAGGCTGCTGGAGCACACATCTTAAGAGGAAGATGGTGTCCTCTGCCCGGGGGGCGGCGGTAAGGAGGTCTGTCTGTGGGGTCCAGGACTGTGCGCCAGCTCTCGGAGGTATTCCTCTGTGTATATGAAATACTGCCAGGGTCTCCAGGTCTCACGGAAGATCTCCTCCCTATCATACAGAGTGGCCGAAAGGTCCTCCATGTCTCTCAGTTCATTTACTTTAGCGAACCAGAGGGGCCTTGCCGGAGGGTTCTCCGATCTCCAGCACAGCGGGATGCATGCTTTGGCAGCATTCAAGAGCTGCATGGTCAAGGATTTTTTGTATTTTTTAATGGGTCGATCCGTCATATGGAGTAAACAGGCCGCCGGGTTCCCCTCTAAGGAGACGTTAGTCAGGTGTCTGATTGTGTCAGTCACTCCTCGCCAAAAAGGGGTAAGTTTAGGGCAGGACCAGAATATGTGTAACATCGTGCCTGCTTCAGTCCCGCAACGCCAGCAGCGATCGGAGACCTGTGGGAGCATACGGTGTAGGGTTGTGGGTACCCTGTACCAGCGGGTGGTAATTTTATAGCACGTCTCTTGAACTCTGGTGGCGATGGACGCCTTCTGGGCGAAGTGCAGTATCTTTTGTCTTTGTTCACCTGTAAAGTGTGTGTTAAGCTCCGTCTCCCATTTAGTTATGAAGGGGGGTGAAGATCCTCCTATAGATTGGGTTAGAGAAGAGTAAATGAGCGAGAGGCAGTGGCGTTCTGGCTCCCCACGATAGCAAATACGCTCCAGTTCTGTAAGTGGGCGGGAGATGCCCGGTTTCCGCATGCAGCTGCGCAAGAAATTCCGGAGCTGCATACCGCTCCAAAAGTCTAGAGGGGGGTCCGTCGCGAGTGCCCCTGCTTCCAGGGCGAGTCGGCCGTCCGGTCCTACAAAATCGCACAAGCGTAGTCTGGTGCCCGTTGCCAGGCATTGGAGAGCGGGGCTCTGTAGGCCCGGGACGAATTCAGGGTTGCCCAGTACTGGCACCATAGGCGAGGGTGTGGGTGACATACTGGAGTGCTTAAAGGCATCCCTTGCCACCAGGAGGGTACTTCCCAACGTGGGGTGGTCCGCCAATTCCCTTGGCAGGGGGGCGGCGATCCATGGTCGACTCCCGAGCGTGCCCTCTGAGTCTTCCCCCTCCATGGTTACCCAGTGTTTTGCCCCGGCATGACAATGCCAGTCCACTACCCTGGTGAGGTGAACCGCTCTATAGTAAGCTTTCATGTCTGGAAGGCCAAGCCCACCGTCACTCTTTGCCCTGTGTAGGAGCTGCAATTTTAAGCGTGGCTTACAGTGAGACCATATAAAGCCCCGAAACATGGCTTCCAATCGTTTGAAGAAGGTTGGAGGTAGACGGATGGGCAGCGCCTGCATTAAATAAAGGACCTTCGGTAATAGGGTCATCTTGAGAGCGTTGCAGCGCCCGAACCACGTCAAGGTCAATGTATGCCAGCGCAAGAGGTCGGCCTTAAGACGGTCGAGCATTGGCGCGAAGTTGGCCTCATATAGGCCTTTGGTGTCAGGGGTGATATCCACCCCCAGGTACCGAATGCGGTCTTTTGCCCATTTCAGAGGGAAGGTCTGCTTCAAACGCCGCACTGTGTCATTGCCTACTGTTATGTTCAGGATGGAGGACTTTGTCAGATTAATTTGAAAGAGAGAGAGGGTGCCGTAGATTTGCAGGGATTGAAGCAAGTTGGGGAGTGACGTGAGCGGTTCTGTGACGAAGAAGATTAGGTCATCCGCAAACGCGGCCACCTTGTGGCTTCCTGAGGGTTTGGGATAGCCTACAATGCCTGCATCTGCCCGGATATGACACAGAAGCGGCTCCAATGTAAGGATGAATATTAGTGGCGATAGAGGGCACCCTTGGCGGGTGCCATTGCGTATGCGGAAGAAGTCAGATCTCGTCTCATTGACTTTAATCGACGCCGTTGGGTTAGAGTATAGGGACAGTATCCAGGTCAGCATGGAAGGCTTCAGACCTATGTGTTCCAAAGTGGCCCGGATGAATGACCAGTCAACCCGATCGAACGCCTTCTCCGCGTCGGTGGACAGCAGGAGAAGGGCTCGACCAGATGTCTTAGCAGCATGAAGCAGATTGAGCACCCGGATAGTGTTATCCCGTGGCTCTCTCATCGGAACAAAGCCTGCTTGATCTCTATGGATGAGATTGGGGATGTGGGGGAGTAGTCTGTTAGCCAGGATTCTGGCGAAGAGCTTCAAATCTGTGTTTAGGAGAGCGATGGGACGGAAACTCCCACATTGCGAGAGGTCCTTCCCCTCCTTCGGGATGAGAGAGACATAAGCTCTCAGGGAGTCCTCTGGGAAGGAGTTCCCTTCTGTGATGGAGTTAAGGGCGGAGACCAGCGGTTGCGCTAGAGTGTCAAAGAAAGTTTTAAAATAAGCTGGGGTTAAGCCGTCCGGGCCTGGTGCTTTTTTGGGTTTTGAAGTGGCCAGAGCCTCGCCCAGCTCTGTAATCGTAATCGGCTCCTCCATCTCTTCCTGTACAGTACTAGGTAGCAATGGCATGCCCGACGCTGCTATGTACGACCGAGCGGTTAACAGACCTTCCCCCGGTGGATCTATGGCGCGCGGCTTCTCTAGGTTGTAAAGACCTTTGTAGTAGGAAAGAAATTCCTTGGCGATGTCTGAGGAGACATGCAGCCGTTGGCCAGACGCCGTTAGAATGTGGGGAATATACGTTTTAGTCCGCGGGCCCCGTAGAGCCCTTGCCAGTAACGTACCAGGTTTATTTGAGAATTCGTACATGGTACGCCGTGCCCATGCCAGCTTCTGTTTCGTTTTGTGGAACAGTATACCATGTAGTTCTTCTCGGGCCTTGAGAAGGTCCTGGAATGTGGCCTGGGCCAAACTCGCCTTGTGTTTATTTTCTAATTTATGTATCGATGCTAAGAGTTCTTCAATGCGGCGGTTCCTTTCGCGTTTAAGTCGCGCTCCTATCCGGATCAGCGTGCCCCTAATGACTACCTTGTGGGCCTCCCACAGTACGAGGGGATTGGCAACCGACTCCCTATTAAGGGCGAAATACTCACGCAGAGCAGTCAGGATCTCCGTGCGGGTGTCCTCTGATTGAAGCAGAGATTCGTTCAGGGTCCATGACGGTGGGGATCTGGATTCCGTTCCCAGCTGTAGTACCAGGTTGACTGGCGCGTGGTCTGAGAATGACATGACATCTATGGATGTCGACACTACTCTGGACAGGTCTTTGTGGGATAATAATAGGTAATCCAACCGGGAATAGGTGTGGTGTACCTGTGAGAAATACGTGTAGTCACGCTCCTGTGTGTGGAGCAGCCGCCATGGGTCTATCAAGTGCAATGCGTGCAAGTCCGACTTCAGTCGCTTGAGGCGTGAGTAGGAGAGGTGAGACGCGCCTCTTGACACATCAAGGGACGGTTCCATGGCAGAGTTAAGATCCCCACCAAACACCAGCATTCCTTCCATAAACTCGAGGAGCTCAGGAAGGAGCTTCCGTAGGAATTGCGGGTGATCTGTGTTGGGGAAGTATACATTGGCGAGGGTGACCAGCACCCCAGACACCTTTCCTTTTAGCAGGATATAGCGACCAAGCGGGTCTGACTTCTGTGCTATGAACGCCCAGGGTACTGATTTTGCTAGTAAGATACTTACCCCCTTGGATTTCGAGATCGGAGACACACTATGGTATGCCAGCGGGAAGGCCCCATTGGTCAGCCTAGGCGTGCAGTCTGCACGAAAGTGCGTTTCTTGCAGGAACGCAACCTGCGTGTTGCCCTTGCGTAAATTTGTCAAGAGCAACGATCGCTTTTCAGGGGTGTTCAGTCCACGTACGTTGAGGGAGGTGATCTTGAGGAGACCCATAGCAGTATTTGGAGTTCCCTCGTAAAGAGATAAGGTCCCCTTGCTGCAGAGGATCCGAGAGGCGGAGGAAGCGTGAAGGTTAGAGTAGAAAAGTACAGTGGTAGGTAGAGGGAGCAAAGAGGTGAGAAAAAGGATTGGGGAGAGAGGGAGAGAGAGAAGGTGAAGGGGGGGAGGAAGGGGGGGTAGGGGGTGGGGGGGCAGGGGGGAGGAGGGTACGGTTTTGTTTAGGTAATTTCTAGAGATCCCTTGTGGGCACTGTAAGCGTCCACACAAGGATCTACCCTATTGGGGGGGGGGGGGTGGAAGCGAGAAGAACTGTTGTTTCTCTCCCCCTTTTCCCCTTTCCGTGGGAGGGGAAAGGGAGCAGAGAATAGCAATCCGTCAAACCAAAACGGAATGCAAATCTCAATAAAAATGGAGATGCAAGGGCGCATAGCCCAGGAGAACATTAATCATTCAAGCAAACATAGTATAAACATAAACATAACATGGGTACCAACAGCACAGAACCTTTACCTTTCACTTACTGACATGGCCTACATAATAGTGAGATCCGTGTGAGCATTAAACCTTGGAGGCAGGCAGCTTCAACCTCACTGTTGTCACTTGACGTCCCATCCGGGATTCCTGTACCCCTGCTGCGTCCCAGCCCAACAATGACCTTTAGCCAACCCACCACCACCGCGTCTATGTTTCAGGCTTGAGGGATTGGGGGCCCTGGTTGTCACTAGGCTCTGTAGAAGAGCCGTGTAGAAGGGCCTTACTTACTCATGACCCTAAGGTGGCCCACCCCCCACCCTCCCGTGGGTACAGGTGGAAAGAACAAAGCAGCCAGCACGGCCGTGGTGGGCATATGGCTACCCATGGCCGACTGCACTTGTGTCCTTAGACTGTGTGTAGGGGGTGGGAGCACAGGGACGGGGGATGCAGCTCCAGCTCTGCTGACACCTAGGTAACCCATCCTCGGTAGGGAGTAGAAAGTAGGGGGGGGGGAGTAGAGCCAACCCCCAATTGAGCCTGCATAAGTGCTATGCACCCAGTAGTCTGATCCCCCACCCCCTCCCCCCTGGAGACATACACTGTGCCTTATTGAACCTCCCCAGGAGTCACATTGCCAACCCCCATCAAACCTTAGTTCCTTAGGGCACCTGCTTTTCTTAATTGTGGGTCCGTGGGTGGAAGTCTGCAAGTGTCTAAGACCGTTGGGTACTTGGGGTCAGCTCACCATCTCCATATGGCTCAAACAACAGAGCCAAGTATTCCGTTGGTAAGGAGGTTAATGTGCAAAAGAAAACATGGTACCTTGCTAGTCTCTAACGCGGGGAAGACACTCAGTCCTCTGAAGACATCGGGTGCGGTCTGAAGGTTTCACGGCTGGTGGCTCTCGAGCGTGGCCGGCGGTTCCGCTGCAATCTGGGGGGTGGTTGCCCTGCGTTCTCCTGCGAAAGTAGGAAGTCAAACCAGTTGGGCACAGAGATTGCCGGCTTGTTAAGGAACTCAAATAGGTTCGGAAGTTGGTCTGGTGTGCGCAGTTGGAATTCTGTTCCTCTCCTCCGTACAATCAGGTGGAAGGGGTGCCCCCATCTATAGGTGGCTTCGGCTTGTCGAATCACTTCCAGCAGGGGGCGCATGAGTCCCCGCATGGCCCTCGTTTGCCTCGAGATGTCGGGGTAGATCCGGATGGGCGCACCGTCAAAGTCAATAGTGCCTCGTTCCCAGGCCAGGCGCATGATCTCCTCTTTAACGGTGAAGAAATGGACCCTGCAAAGGACGTCACGTGGAGGATCTGTTGCCGGTGGGCCCTGTGCTGCAGAGGGTGCCGCTCTGGGTCCCGGTATCCGATGCACTCTGTCCAGCTCTAGGTCTGCTGTAGGCGCCTTTCCCAGTACCTGGTTCAGGAGGGCCACAACCGTGGCACGAAGGTCTGGGCCAGCGGTAGCCTCCGGAATACCTCGGAGACGCAGGTTGTTCCTTCTGCTTCTGTTTTCGCCGTCATCCAGCTTTAATTGCATCTCTATTAGTTGGTGGCGGAAAGCCTGCTGACCTGCTTCGAGGGACGCAATGCGCGTTTCAGTCGTGGAGCTGGAGGTTTCTAGTACAGTGACCCTCTCCTCTACGGTGTCCACCTGTTGGCGTAGGTCATGCAGCTCTCTGGATAGCGCATTTACTATGGAGGCCGCCATCTCCTGCAGATCCTGCTTGGACGGCAGGCCCGCGACAATGTCCCGCAGAGCTCCCTCCTGGTCACCATCAGGCCCCCCCTGAAAGATTGGACTCGGTGGCAGTTCAGGGTTGGGGAGCGAGGGCGAGAGGATGGGAGAGGGAGCCCTCTCGCTCCTGGAGGGTTGCGAGGCATTGGGTGCCGCAGCCACCGACGCACCTTTCCCTGGCTGGGTAACTGCGTTGGCGTATGGTACACGCGGTGGGGCCATTTTAGCTGGTGTGGCGGGGGATGGGGCACTGTGTGGCCTGAGGAAGTAGTGTGCGATTCCGGGACCCCTTGGTTCCCCCGTGTTCGCCGGGTGTTTGCGCTCCCCTGGCATGTACTTATTTGCGTCTTCTGGCTAGCTGTCTGACTGTTCTCCGGGCTAAGGCCTGCATAGCTCCATGTTGAACGTCCTCACTCTGCCATTGCTAAGCCACGGCCCAGAATATCAAGTTTTGAGAGGATGAGGTTTAACTTATGGAGTGGCAGGGTGACTCTGGGGTAGCAGGGTGGCCGCTATCTTCCAAAGGTAGGCCACAGCTTTGATCTGTCCTGAGGAGTGTCTGTCAGGTGGGTGGGTTCTGCTTCAGTGGGACCACAGATCAGTTCTGTACAGAGCAGGGACAAGGTCTTGGGCAGGCAGCTACCTCTAGGGAGCTGGGCTGTGTAGGTATGTAAACAGATAGGTGGATAAGTACTCACTGTGCCCTGGAGAAGTAGCTTTCAGTCCTGGCCTAGTCACACTGTTGCTGGGTGTAGTAAGATGGCCGCTACACATGAATAAGGGGACAAGGCCTCCGCTGATTCCTGTGCTGTTATTGGGGCGCAGGTCCCTTCAAGCTGCAGACCGGGGATCCCCTTTGGCGGGCAGGGTGTTTTGTGAGTCCAGTGGGGCTTGAGTCAGGAACGGGGGGGGAGGTGGGGAGGCTATCAGTGGATCCTGGGTGTAGCAAAATGGCCGCCGTCCGCCCCCCTGGAGCGCTGTTTACTGCCGACCCCCTCCAGCTACCGTCCAATTACCCGTGGTCCGGGCTCCCTGGCTCAAGAGGCCGTCAGATGTGCACCTGTGTAGGGCTAACTAGCCCTGTGGAGCGCTGTATCCGGGTTCAGGGGATGTCTCTGTCCCTTCCTCTTAGGCCTCAAGATGGCCGCGGCCCTGGCGTGGATGGAGCCGGCCGCGGGCCGGATTGCTGCACAGTCTGGGGTCCGGGACACCTAATTCAGGTACCGGTCTCTGTAGGGGCTCTGTGGAGCGCTGTACCTGGGCTCGGGGGATGACTCTGTCCCTTCTTCTTAGGCCCCAAGATGGCGGCGGCCCTGGCGTGGATGGAGCCGGCCGCGGGTCGGATTACAGCCCAGTCTGACGTCTAATACAGGTGCCGGTCTCTGTAGCAGATGTCCAGGGGTTCAGATGGTTGGTTTTGTGGGTTTAATTGAGTTTGTGGGCTCGGGATGGTGCTGGATTTTGGTTGTCCCAGCGGAGCTCCACAGCAAAACGTCCTTCACCATGAACGGCCTTTTTAAGGTCATACCACAACATCTCAATAGGATTCAGGTCTGGACTTTGGCTAGGCCACTCCAAAGTCTTCATTTTGTTTTTCTTCAGCCATTCGGTGGTGGACTTGCTGGTGTGTTTGGGATCATTGTCCTGCTGCAGAACCCAAGTTCGTTTCAGCTTGAGTACACTAACAGATGGTCGGACATTCTCCTTCAGGATCTCTTGGTAGACAGCAGAATTCATAGTTCCTTTTATCACGGCAAGTCTTCCAGGTCCTGAAGCAGCAAAACAGCCCCAGACCATCACACTACCCCCACCATATTTTACTGTTGGTATAATGTTCTTTTTCTGAAATGCAGTGTTCCTTCTACGCCAGATATACTTGGACACACACCTTCCAAAGAGTTCCACTTTTTTCTCATCGGTCCACAGAATGTTGTCCCAAAAGTCTTGGGGATCATCAAGATGTGTTGTGGAGAAATTGAGACGAGCTTTGATGTTCTTTTTGCTCAGCAGTGGTTTTCTCCTTAGAACTCTGCCATGCAGGCCATTTTTGCCCAGTCTTTTCCTGATGGTGGAGGCATGAACGCTGACCTTAACTGAGGCAAGTGAGGCCTGCAGTTCCTTGGACGTTGTTGTGGGGTCTTTTGTGACCTCTTGGATGAGTCGTCGCTGCGCTCTTGGGGTAATTTTGGGCGGCCGGCCACTCCTGGGAAGGTTCACCACTGTTCCATGTCTTCGCCATTTGTGGATAATGGCTCTCACTGTGGTTCGCTGGATTCCCAAAGCTTTGGAAATGGCTTTATAACCCTTTCCAGACTGATAGATCTCAATTACTTTCTTCTCAATTGTTCCTGAATTTCTTTGGGTCTCGGCATGATGTGTAGCTTTTAAGGATCTTCTGGTGGACCTTACTGTGTCAAGCAGCTCCTATTTAAGTGATGCCTTGATTGTGAACAGGTGTGGCAATAATCAGGCCTGGGTGTGGCTAGAGAAATTGAACTCAGGTGTGGATAACCACAGTTATAATATGTTTTAACAAGGGGGGCAATCACTTTTTCACACAGGGCCATGATGGTTTGGATTTTTTTTCACCTTTAATAATAAACACCTTCATTTACAAATTGCATTTTGTGTTTACTTGTGTTGTCCTTGACTATTGTTTAAATTGGTTTGATGTTCCGAAACACTTAAGTGTGACAAACATGCAAAGGAACAGGAAATGAGGAAGGGGGCAAACACTTTTTTCACACCACTGTATACTTCTCCATGAAAAGGGTTAACACGCTGAGGAATTATGTGCTGCACCACTACCCCTTTGTGCATGCACGCTTACCTCACTATGGTTCTACTTTTTATTTGTGGGGTATGCTTCCAGTGCACCGGGTCACCTCCAGCCATCACCTCTTCTGCTTTTGCAGTCGGTTTTGTGAGTAACCAAGGTTTTTTTTTACCTGGTGTTCTCTATTTGGTTGTTGTTGTCGGCGGTTCATGTTGACAGTAGCATGTCAACAGTTTTTCTTGGCAGTAGCATGTCGGATCCCAAGTGCAAGGAAGGAGCCCCTCTGTTTTGGGCCTCTATCTCGATCCACTTACAGTACTGTAGTGCTCCCCTTCAGGGTCCTGACATTTAAAGCCTGGACTATTGTCCCCTACTGGAGACTACCTGCAACTCTAACCTGATCTATTGGGCATGGCCCCCTACTCTGCATTATCCAAGGAGGGGTTTTCTGCAACATTGCAGGATTTTATGCAAAAGTTGGTTGAGTGCTGGTGTATGCTCTGTGTGCTCTGAATGTAAAGGGCATAAATGTGCTCCTTCCCCACCAAAATCCCTATCTGACGCTCCTGCCACCTCTGAACCTTTGGCTGTGGATGCCCCCCCCCCCCCCCCCCCCCCCCAAAAAAAAAAAAAACACCCCTAGCACAAATACTTCTTCTGCCCCTCAATTTTCCCCTTTGAGTACATATCCTCTCCCCTCCCATTCCAAATCCCCCCTCCCATTCCAAATTCCCCCTCCTAGCACAAATACTCCTCGATCATTCTTACTAGAAAAATCACCCCCCCCCCCCCCACCATATCACATCTTCTAGCACAAACCTCCCAAACCTCCCCTCCTAGCACAAATTCCTCTAAATCACCACATCCACCCAAATTTTAGAGCAATTCTTACCCCCTGCCACCCCCCCCATATTCCCCCTCCCAACACACCCCCCCCCCCCCCAATCTCCTCACAGCACCCCTCCAAACCTTGCATGATGCCACAGTGCGCAGGGCAGATGCCCCTCCTGCCCACCCCTTGTCCCAACCTTTAGTGGGGGTCTGGTAAATATGTCATATTTACTTGCCCCTTCCTTCCCTGAATGAACACAATAGTAGTTACTTTTATAGAGAATATAAATTGATATTTTCGGTGGGGGGTGGAGGTCCCTGTCAGGTAGGCTGTACAGGGCCCTGTGATTTCTAACAGCAGCCCTGCATTCCCTACTCAAAGATGTTCTGTGTGGTGATTGGATAATTTTGGACAAATATTGTTCTCCTCCGCAATTTTTTTTTTTTTTTAAAGAAGTAGTCTGTTCTCGCTACAGACCCTGCTATTTCTCAGCTATTTCTCTCTTTAAAAAACACTGGCTGTACCTTAGAAGCGCATCCCAAATATCTGTTTTCTCTAGCTGGTCCTGCTCTGCAGCCTACTATTGCTGTAATGTCAAACTCTAGAGGAATGGATTAAACTCATGTCAGAGGATGCTGCTGCTCTTTTCGCTAATCCTGTAGCATTCGAACATTGAGAGCTTATTTCTTCTGCCTTGCAGTATTGTGTGGATGGCTCATCTAATTTTGCAACATGAGTGTAATCTCTGTGGATATGCAGAGAACTGTGTGGTTGAAATGTTGGTCTGCAGAACAGCAATCCAAAAAGCACCTACCTGCTCTTTGATGGTGAACATGATTTTTTTGTGATGTTACAACCAAAAAACGTAAATGTATTTTATTGGGATCTTATGTAATAGACAAACACAGACTGGCACATAATTGTGGAGTGGATGGAAGATGATAAATGGTTTTCAAAATGTTTTACAAATAAGTATCTAAAAAGTGTGGCGTGCATTTGTATTCACCCCCCTTTACTCTGATACCCCCAACTAAAATCTAGTGGAACCTTCAGCAGTCACCTAATTAGTAAATAGAGTCCACCTGTGTGTAATTTAATCTCTGTATATATACAGCTGTTCTGTGAAGCCCTCAGAGGTTTGTTAGAGGACCTTAATGAACAAACCGCATCATGAAGTCCAAAGAACACATCAGACAGGTCAGAAATAAAGTTGTGGAGAAGTTTAAAGCAGGATTCGGTTATTAAAAAAATATCCCAAGCTTTGAACATCTCACGGAGCATTGTACAATCCATCAGCCGAAAATGGAAAGAGTATGGCACAACTGCAAACCTACCAAGACATGGCCGTCCACCTAAACCGACAGGTCGGGCAAGGAGAGCAATAATCAGAGAAGAAGCCAAAAGGCCCATGGTAATTGGAGGAGCTGCAAAGATTTTGACAGCTCCGGTGGGAGAATCTGTCCACAGGACAACTATTAGTCGTGCACTCCACAAATCTGGCCTTTATGGAAGAGTAGCAAGAAGAAAGCCATTGTTGAAAGAAAGCCATAAGAAGAAGTCCTGTTTGCACTTTGCGAGAAGCCATGTGGGGAACACAGCTTACGTGGAAGAAGGTGCTTGGCTCAGATGAGACCAAAATTTAACTTTTCGGCCTAAAAGCAAAACTCCATGTGTGGCGGAAAAATAACACTGCACATCACTCTGAACACACAGTCATCGCCGTGAAACATGGTGGTGGCAGCATCTTGTTGTGGTGATGCTTTTCAGAGTTGATGGGAAAATGGAGGGAGCCAAATATAGGGCAATCTTAGAAGAAAACCTGTTAGAGTCTGCAAAAGACTTGAGACTGGGACGAAGGTTCACATTTCAGCAGGACAACGACCCTAAACATACAGCGAGAGCTACAATGGAATGGTTTAGATCAGGGGTCTTCAAACTACTGCCCTCCAGTTGTTCAGGAACTACAATTCCCATCATGCCTAGTCATGTCTGTGAATGTCAGAGTTTTACAATGCCTCATGGGATGTGTAGTTCTGCAACAGCTGGAGGGCCATAGTTTAAGGATCCCTGGTTTAGATCAAAGTTTAGATCAAAGCATATTCATGTGTTAGAATAGTCCAGTCAAAGTCCAGACCTAAATCCAATTGAGAATCTGTGGCAAGACTTGAAAATTGCTGTTCACAGACACTCTCCATCTAATCTGGCAGAGCTTGAGCTATTTTGCAAAGAGGAATGGGCAAACATGTCACTCTCTAGATGTGCAAAGCTGGTAGAAACATACCCAAAAAGACTTTCAGCTATAATTGCAGAGAAAGGTGGTTCTACAAAGTATTGACTCAGGTGGGCTGAATAAAAATGCATGCCACACTTTTCAGATATTTGTTAGTAAAACATGTTAAAAAACATTCATTATTTTCCTTCGACTCCACTTTGTGTTGGTCTATCACAATAAAAAAACATTTCCATTTTTGGTTGTAATATGACAAGATGTGGAAAATTTCAAGAGGTATGAATACTTTTTTAAGGCACTGTACAGCCAAAGCTTCTTATTTCTTTATCCTTGGATAGAGTAAGAAAACTTTAGGCCAGCGACTTTATAGGAAGTGAGGTGCTTTCTCATCAATGGGACACGGACAGTTAGAAAAATCTGACATAGGTCTACAGCCCTTTCCCACTCTATCCAAAAAATGTTTGTTTTTTTGGTTGGTATTCCACGTAATTTGTTTGCAAATTATTTTTCTCACCTCTCCAGTAAGAGCTGCTCCAGGGCTTGGTTTCTGTAAGTAAAAAAAAAGTCAGTTAAATTCTTCTCTCTAGCATTACCTTTGTTGTGCAAAGTTGTACAGTATCCATTTCTGCACTGAAATAGTTTATCCTGATTTTACTACAAACTGTGAGTTTGTCACAGCGTGCAACAAAAATCGCAGCCTGACTGTCCTTAGCCCTCCCCTTTTATTTATTGGATTTAAAATAGTATTAAACCACATGTTAGGCAGGGCCAGCACCAGCATAAGGCAGCCAAGGCGGCCGCCTGAGGGTGCCAGGATAGGGGGGGGGGGGCGCCAAAGCCAGGGGTTCCCCAAAAGATGCGTATGCTGGCGCCGGCGGCCGGCCCTTTTTCAACCTGTACACAGCCCAGCTCATCCGCACATTGACAGGAGGCTGCGCAGCACAGTCCCGCTGTACTATCATTAGCCGTCCCCCATCACAAAGTGTCCGCTGAGTACTGCACATGCGCAGTACACAGGACACCCATATTCCGAAAATTGCAGAGGATGAACGGCGCCTGCGCCGTGAGTCCACTTTCAAGCCCCACCATCCAAGTGGACATAGAGTTAGAATATAAAAGAGCCGAGCACAGCTACTCAAACTACTAAGTTTGAGTAGCCCTATGTCTGCTTGGATGGTGGGGCTTACACATCCACTCACGGCGCAGGCGTCGTTCATCTTCCGAGAATTTCCGAAAATCTTTATGCTCTGTACTGCGCATGCGCTGCGCATGCGCAGTACACTTCGGACACCTGGTGATAGCCGGACTGTTCGTGACAGAACACCGGCCGGGCTCTGTTACCTTCACCCACTACACTCGCATCTCCTGTCCTGGCCCGGCCCTGCCTACTACTGCACTCCCCCTCCTCTCCTCCTTCTCTGCCAGCTGAGCTGAAGGATCATGAAGAATAAAAAATCCTCCCACCTGGCTGGATGGTAGTAACACCTCCATTTCAGCAGCACACAGAGCATGGGAGAAGAGAGGGAGCCCGGGGAGGAGCCTGGAACTGAGTGAGACCAGGGGGAGGGACCAAGGCCAGCAGAAAGCACAGGAGGAGCGCAATTGGCAGTGGTGGTACAGTACAGATGAAGATTTCTCTCCCACTCATCTCTGTGCAAGGTGAGGCAAGCAAGCTGTGTATATTATTGTATCAGCCCTGCCCTTGTGCCATGTATGCAATCTTTGACCGTCCTGTATGCCATGTATGTAATCTCTGACCATCCCATGTGCATTTATGCAATCTATGACCATCCTGTGTGCACTGTATGCAATCTCTGATCATCCCATGTGCAATCTCTGACCTAGGGTTGCCACATCTATGACCGTCCCATGTGCAATGCGTGCCATCTATGACCGTCCCGTGTGCCATGTATGCAAACTATTGCCACCCCGTTTGCAATGCATGCAATCTATTTCGGTCCCATGTGCAATACGTGCAATCTATGACCGTCCCGTGTGCAATGCGTGAAATCTATAAACGTCCCGTGTGCCATGTATGCAATCTTTGACGATCCTGTGTGCAATATCTGACCATGCCGTGTGCAATGCATGCAATCTATGGCCGTCCTGTGTGCAATGTGTGCAATCTATGACCGCCCCGTGCGCCATGTATGCAATCTCTGACCATGCCATGTGCCATGATGTATGCAATCTCTGACCATGCCATGTGCCATGATGTATGCAATATCTGACTGTCCCGTGTGCCATGTATGCAATCTCTGACTATCCTGTGTGCCATGTATGCAATCTCTGACCGCACAGTGTGCTATATTGGGATGGGGGGGGGGGGGGGGTGGTATAATAAATGATGGGGGGCACCAAAATGTACCTTTGCCTGTGTAGTAAAAAAATCCTTGCAATTAGCTTATTGTGACAACTTACCTGTCATAGTGTACCCTGTGGCACTGGCCACTAGGGACAAGGCTGCCATGATGTCACTCTGTGCATGAGCAAGGGAGTCATATCACCACGGCACAGATCGGTGCTGTTCATGTACTCTGAGCTGATGTGCATCAGCAAATAGAGTTTAACACCACTTTAAAGCGGATCTTCCCTGCATCCGAGTACCACAAACCAAAGACACTATTAGATTAATTTTTAATATTCAAAGCAAACTCCCCCATCCATCCATGTCCCTTTGCTTTATTTTGTTGAGAAATCGCTTTGAAAAACGTCCCCGTTTTGGCGTTACTGGCCAGGGCAATCTTGAGTAAGGGCAGATGATTCTTGTAGCATTTATTTCCTGGAATCCATCTGCAAGCATGCACGCAGAAGTGTGTGCTTAGCTGAGAAAACTCCTCCTCCTCTCCTCTCCTCCTAAAGACCCCTGGGATGTATGACATCATTTGCCTAGGCAAGGAACCAGGAAGTAACAAGAAATGTTTAAAAAGTTTAAAACAAGTAAATATGAAATACTTTCCTGTCCATTTACTAATCCTAGTAGTATGTGGATTAAAAATAATCAATTTTGATTGAGAGATATTTTAAAGATAAACTTCTGTTCTATCACCAGTATACTATTGAGATGTAACATGTCTA
Organism: Lithobates sylvaticus; assembly: GCA_028564925.1. Lineage (NCBI taxonomy): Eukaryota > Metazoa > Chordata > Amphibia > Anura > Ranidae > Lithobates > Lithobates sylvaticus. Next base: position 156,871,842 of record CM053029.1, on the reverse strand, counting down.
TGCTTTATTCATGCCATGCCTGTACTGCCATTTGAAAACCAACATCACAAAGGATATTTCAGTTTTTTGTGATCAGATAGCACAATCAGCAATATTTCTGAATGATTGGTGGGAGAAACCTAATTATGCAATAAGCCTCGTAATTCAGCTAGTGAATTGGGACATCCAAGATTTGTACTGTGATAAAATAAGCAATGAAGAACAGTGACTAAATAAAAGAAAAACAAGCTTTTAATGTAGACGTCTTAAACTAGATGTTAACATCTTACCTAGATGTAAACTAAAACTAAAGCTTTTTATAAGCTTGTTTATAAATGTTTATGAACTTGTAGCTTTCATTAAAGCGGGTGTAAACCCACACCTTTCTTTAAAACAAAAAAACCTGCAAGGCAAATGGCATAATGAGCTAGTATGCAGTCCATTATGAAATACTCACCTAAGAACAAGGCGCCGGTATCTCGCCCGATCCATGCCGAGGGAGCTGACATGTTGCCTCGGCATCTCTTCCGGGTATCGTGGCTCCAGCACTGTGAGTGGCCGAAGCCGCGATATGTCACTCACGCACTTGCACGCGGGAGTCTTTTTCCTGGCAAGGACTGACAGTTCTGCCGGACCTTCAGCCAGGTCTTAAACGCGCATTCGCGCCGCATGACACCAGCGGCTTCAATAAATGTAAATATCTCCTAAACCGTACAGGTTTAGGAGATATTAATTTTACCTATAGGTAAGCCTTATTATAGGCTTGCCTGTAAGTTAAAAAAAGACTATACAACCGCTTTAAATTAAATCCTGGTAATCCTGCCATAAAGGTTCTTGTACAGGCATTTCCTGTTTCATTGTGACAATGCTCTGTCCTTGTCTCCCAATGGTGCTCCTTCAATTACACCATGTCACATGGGCTTCTGATGGAGACCACAATTGACCATTTCAACACATATTACACAGGGATGGTCCAATGTTGTCCCTATCAGTTAATCCTATCCTGAAAAATAACATACCGCCATTGCTGGAGTTTATCGATCAATCAACCTAGGTACAACCAGCCTTCCAGATTCACTTGCGATTATCTCAAGTGGCTGCTATGACCGCTATCGATAATCACTGTCTACCATCCCCTGTGGCCCCCCCACCCCAAAGCACCTTGTCCCCATGTTGATAAGGACAAGGGCCTCTTCCTGACAACCCTGGCCATTGGTTGTTGGGGTCTGCGGGCGGGGGGCTTATTGGAATCCGGAAGCCCCCTTTAATAAGGGGGCCCCCAGATACCGGCCCCCCACCCTATGTGAATATGGGGGCGGGGTCACCATGTGACATGAGCCGGTGACCCGCCCCTTGTCCCTATATAACTGGCAGCGCAACACGTCGGAGCAATTAAAAGAGGAGACATCGTCGAGTCAACATCGGATGAAGAAAGAAGAAGAAGAAGAAGCAGAAGCAGAAGGCGACAGCGACGGCGACAGAAGCCCGGGCCACCTCTAGTAAAAGAGCTGGAAGAATAAAGCGGAGGCCCGGCAAGAAGAACAGAAGAGCGGGACAAGACCCCCCAAGGTCGGAACAAGACCCCCAGACGACGACGAAGGAGAAAGCTGGGCTCCTCCGCTAGTAAGAGAGCTAGCAGAAGATAGCGGAGGAGTCCGGCGAGAAGATCCCCCAAGACGGAAGAAGACCCCCGGAGCTGTGCAATAAAGTATTTCAAAAAATTGTGTTGTTTTTTTTATTTACACTTGTATCCCTTAGGTGAATGGGTAGGGGGTACATCGTACCCCATACTCATTCACATAGGGTGGGGGGGCCGGTATCTGGGGGCCCCCTTATTAAAGGGGCTCCCAGATTCCGATAAGCCCCCCGCCCGCAGACCCCGACAACCAATGGCCAGGGTTGTCGGGAAGAGGCCCTTGTCCTCATCAACATGTGGACAAGGTGCTTTGGGGTGGGGGAGCCGCAGGGCCCCCCTTTCCCCAGGGCACCCCCCATGTTGAGGGCACGCGGCCTGGTACGGCTCAGGAGGGGGGGCACTCGCTTGTCCCCACCCCCTTTCCTGACCGGCCGGGCTGCGTGCTCGGATAAGGGTCTGATATGGATCGTTTTTTCGGCGTAGGGATTCCCCTTTAAATCCATACCAGGTGACGGGGCTAGCGAGGTGTCAATGTCGCCGATCGAGGCGGCGGCATTGGCTTCCTTCGCTATTCCCGTCTACCTGGAGTCACGTTCAAAATGAACGGACTTTACGATCGTGTGTCGGCAAGTCCGTTTAATTTCAAAAGTCCCGCGGACTAGTACACAGACGGTGGGATTGTCGGCCGGACTGCCGAGTCCGGCGGACAATTTTAAGTCAAAACTTCTTACTAAGTCCGCCGGACTTTTGGGAAGAAAAAGTCCGCCGGAGCCCCACACACGGTCAGATTGTCCTCCGGCGGACTCTAGTCCAGCGGACAATCCCGTCGGAAAGTCCGATCGTGTGTACAAGGCATTAGTTGATATGACAGGCTCTCAGCCAGTTTTAGCAATGGCCCCTTACAGGCAGGAACTTTTAGCCACTTGTAGTGTAGCAAGATTACAGTGAACAGCCTGCACTTATCCTGTGTGGCTACTGATCCCAGTACCACCTTTTCAGGCACTGCCAAGCCACCTGGCTGCAGCTGCCCCTTTCACTAGCCCTCCAGGCTAACTTCTCCACAGTCCTCCAGACTGACTCTTCACCAGCCCACCCAGCTGACTCTCAGGAGATCTCCCAGGGAAGGATGAAGACTTAAGCACACCACTGTCTTCAGGGAGACTGACTACATGTGGCAGTCTTCCACTTTGTTAGTCCCCAGCAGTGCTGATCTACTCACTCTGTCCTCTCTTGTTCCCGTGCCTCCAGAAAGGGCTTCCTCCCATGTGTTATACCAGGATCCTTCCAGCACCCGAGGCCTGACCCAAGGCAGAATACCCCCCCAGACTAGGGGGCATCCCTGAGGGCCACCGACAGCCTCCTCAGCACTGTATCTCCATCTTCCACCCAACTGCCCTGCTGGCATGGCTCATGTCTATTTATGAGGTAAGATCTGCCACCTGCGAGCTCACCACTGGGGACTGGCCGAGACCTCATAAATATTCAAGGCAGCTCCTCCTAACCTACACCCACTAGCTCTAGAAAATTCTCCAATGTCTCAGAAATTGGGGGAGGCACCAAAGGGAGCTGTCAGGATGACTAGGGATGGGCCCGGTGCTCGATTCGAACCCACGTTCGAATCGAGCACCGGGCGTTCGCTCGCTCGGCGAGCCCAGAACTATTTGGGCCATTCGCATCACATTCGTGTGATGCGAGCGGCCCCGCAATGCATTGCGGCCGGCGCGGCCGGCGCAGTGCATTGCTGGCTGATGATTGGCCAAGCATGCACTGTGACCCCGCATGCTTGGCCAATCACAGCGCCGGAAACTCGGAGAGCAATAATTGGCTACAGGCAGGACGCCTGTAGCCAATTAAAGCTCAGGGGCTTTAGTACACGCCCCACCATTTAAAAGGCCGCAAGGCCGTCGGCCCCGGTCACATGTGTTCCGGCTTTAGGAGAGAGCAGTCTCATTCTGTCTTTGCTTGATTGCTATTTCTTTGCTAAACCATTGGCTATTTCTTTGCTAAACCATTGCTACCTGAGTCATTCATCATTAGTGATCGTTCATTGCTGCTGATTGCACAGTTAGTGTGTTATTAGCTGCTGCTGGGGATTAGTCTGGTGCGTGCGTACTGTTAGTACAGTATTGCAGTAGCACCAACCGCAGTGCTGTTAGCACAGCATTGCACCCCAACTTCTGTCCCAACCTTCTGTCCCATCCATATACTACCTATAGTGTCTTTGTGTCAGCAGCACCCATAGGACTTCTAGTGTGTTAGTGGCAGCACACAGAGCTCCTATATTTTCTTCTCAGCAGCACACATATACTACCTATTGTGTCAGCAGCACCCATAGGACTTCTAGTGTGTTAGTGGCAGCACACAGAGCTCCTATATTTTCTTCTCAGCAGCACACATATACTACCTATTGTGTCAGCAGCACCCATAGGACTTCTAGTGTGTTAGTGGCAGCACACAGAGCTCCTATATTTTCTTCTCAGCAGCGCCCATAGGACTTCTAGTGTGTTAGTGGCAGCACACAGAGCTCCTATATTTTCTTCTCAGCAGCACCCATAGGACTTCTAGTGTGTTAGTGGCAGCACACAGAGCTCCTATATTTTCTTGACAGCAGCACACATATTTTACCTATTGTGTCAGCAGCACCCATAGGACTTCTAGTGTGTTAGTGGCAGCACACAGAGCTCCTATATTTTCTTGACAGCAGCACACATATACTACCTATTGTGTCAGCAGCACACATAGGACTTCTAGTGTGTTAGTGGCAGCACACAGAGCTCCTATATTTTCTTGACAGCAGCACACATATTTTACCTATTGTGTCAGCAGAACCCATTGGACTTCTAGTGTGTTAGTGGCAGCACACAGAGCTCCTATATTTTCTTGACAGCAGCACACATATTTTACCTATTGTGTCAGCAGCACCCATAGGACTTCTAGTGTGTTAGTGGCAGCACACACAGCTCCTATATTTTCTTCTCAGCAGCACCCATAGGACTTCTAGTGTGTTAGTGGCAGCACACAGAGGTCCTATATTTTCTTCTCAGCAGCACCCATAGGACTTCTAGTGTGTTAGTGGCAGCACACAGAGCTCCTATATTTTCTTGACAGCAGCACACATATTTTACCTATTGTGTCAGTAGCACCCATAGGACTTCTAGTGTGTTAGTGGCAGCACACAGAGCTCCTATATTTTCTTGACAGCAGCACACATATACTACCTATTGTGTCAGCAGCACCCATAGGACTTCTAGTGTGTTAGTGGCAGCACACAGATCTCCTATATTTTCTTGACAGCAGCACACATATTTTACCTATTGTGTCAGCAGAACCCATAGGACTTCTAGTGTGTTAGTGGCAGCACACAGTTGGAGCATACGCTGCGTGGGATAATGGACAGGGCACTTGAGGCAGAACAGAGGCAGGAAGAGGAGGACTTCCTTGCCTCTCAAGGCCCCCTTTATCCAGACAGTGTTCCTTCTGTCCCACCCATCACACAGGAAGAGGATGAGGAGGAGGAGGAGGAGGATTGTGTGATCATGGAGGTGGAGCCTGGCACTCAGCATCAGCAGCAGCAGTCTTTTAGGGATGATGTACAGTCCCAACAAACCAGTGGACTTGTACGTGGCTGGGAGGAGGTGGCTGGCGATCATGTCATCCTCAGTGACCCAGAAGACTCCGGACCAAATGCCTCAGCTAACCTACGTAGCATGGCCTCCCTGATCCTGCAAAGCCTGCGGAAGGATCCTCGTGTTCTTCGGATCAAGGAGAGGGACCATTACTGGCTGGCCACTCTCCTTGATCCACGGTACAAGGGTAAGGTTGCAGACCTTATCTTGCCGTCGCAGAGGGAGCAGAGGATGAGACATCTCAGGGAGGCCTTGCAGAAAGGTCTGTGCAACGCGTTCCCAGAAACTGGGAGGTTACAAACTCCTGGTCCTGGACGACGAGTTGCTGAGGCTTCGGTCAGTAGCAGAAGGAGCGGTGGGGAAGGTGGACGTCTGACCGATGCGTTCAGACAATTTTTTAGTCCGCAGCCCCAAGGTATGATCGGTTCCAGCAACCATCGCCAGCGTCTGATATACATGGTGCAGGAATACCTAGGGGCAAGGTCAGACTTGGACACCTTTCCCACCGAAAATCCTCTGGCTTACTGGGTCCTGAGGATGGATCACTGGCCAGAGCTTGCACAGTATGCAATTGAGCTACTGGCCTGTCCTGCATCCAGCGTTCTTTCCGAATGCACATTCAGTGCTGCTGGAGGATTTGTCACCGATCATAGGGTGCGCCTGTCCACCGACTCGGTTGATCGACTGACCTTCATAAAAATGAATCAGTCTTGGATGACCACCAGCTACCAGGCACCTGAAGCGGATATAACTGAATAATTTATAATGTCACATCCCTTCAAGACTGCCTATGCTGATGCTGAGTGACTGTCCTGTTATGTTCACTGACTATACTCTTCTTCCTCCTCAATGATCCATGCCACCACACCAGTGCCTAAGGCACAATTTTTCAGCCCCTGTATAACAGGGGCGTGTACTTACAATTTTTTTAAAAAATTCTTCGCAACAGGTGTGACTGCTGTGCTCCAAGTACAGTATCTGTGAGGGGTTGCAGTGTTGTGGCACCAGCACCAGTGCCTAAGGCACAATTTTTCAGCCCCTGTTTAACAGGGGCGTGTAATTACAAATCTTGATCTAATAGTTCACAGCAGGGCCCATTCCTGCGCCCACCAAGAGTAACTATGAGGGCCTACAGTCTTGTGGCAACACCGTCCACCACCACCACCACCACCACCACCACCAAAGGCCCAATTTTTCTGCCCTGTTCAACAGGTGCATGCAATTACAAATCTTGATCTAATAACTCACAGCAGGGCCCATTCCTGCACCCACCAAGAGTAACTGTGAGGGCTTACAGTCTTGTGGCAACACCGTCCACCACCACCACCACCACCGCCACCAAAGGCCCAATTTTTCTGCCCTGTTCAACAGGTGCATGCAATTACAAATCTTGATCTAATAACTCACAGCAGGGCCCATTCCTGCACCCACCAAGAGTAACTGTGAGGGCTTACAGTCTTGTGGCAACACCGTCCACCACCACCACCACCAAAGGCCCAATTTTTCTGCCCGGTTCAACAGGTGCATGCAAGTACAAATCTTGATCTATTAACTCACAGCAGGGCCCATTCCTGTGCCCACCAAGAGTAACTGTGAGGGCTTACAGTCTTGTGGCTACACCAACATCTAATAGGGCAAATTTCTGCAGAGTATATACGGCAGGCCCCTACTTTCAAACATCCAACTTACAAACGACTCCTACTTGCAAACGGAAAGAGAAAACAGGAAGTGAGAGGAAATCTACCCCTAGGAAGGGAAATTTGTTAGATTTAATTTGGGAAAAAGGTATCTCCTCTCTACTGATGCTTTATCACCAATCCTTGTTTCAATTAAAACCCCACTTTTCCAAAAACATTTGTCAGTGGGACGGAGAGTGAGGTGAAATGTTCTGAACAGATGTGCAAAGACAGCAAATGTTACAGGGGTGATAACCCCTCCCTATGTTCTCCAAAAAGCTTAAAAATAGATTTTTTTGGGATGGAGCTACACTTCATAATGTACCTGTTCAGATTCTACTTAAGAACAAACCTACAGTCCGTGTCTTGTTTGCACCACCTATATACTGCTGTTCAGAGTATATAGGGTTGTAGAAATAGGGTTTTATTTTGGGTGCGGGGTCCCCCTTAATATCCATACAAGACCCAAAGGGGCTGGGGTGGGGGGGGGGGGTGATGGGGTAGCCATGCCATTTTTCTCAAGGATTTTCAGCCATATGGCGGCCAGGACAAGACATGACATTAAAGCCGCAAGTGGTTTTAAATGGCTTCTTTTTTTCCTTTACAAATGTCATTTTGTGCAGGGACAGTTCTAAACACGGGAAACACATGCCACTTCACAGGCATACTTTAGACACCCCCCAGGTACCATACAGTGCCTTGCGAAAGTATTCGGCCCCCTTGAACTTTTCAACCTTTTGCCACATTTCAGGCTTAAAACATAAAGATATAAAATTTAAATTTTTTGTGAAGAATCACAAACAAGTGGGACACAATTGTGAAGTGGAACGAAATCTATTCTATATTTTAAACTTTTTTAGCAAATAAAAAACTGAAAAGTGGTGCGTGCAAAATTATTCGGCCCCTTTACTTTCAGTGCAGCAAACTCACTCCAGAAGTTCAGCGAGGATCTCTGAATGATCCAATGTTGTCCTAAATGACTGATGGTGATAAATAGAATCCACCTGTGTGTAATCAAGTCTCTGTATAAATGCACCTGCTCTGTGATAGTCTCAGGGTTCTGTTGAAAGTGCAGAGAGCATCATGAAGACCAAGGAACACACCAGGCAGGTCCGTAATACTGTTGTGGAGAAGTTTAAAGCTGGATTTGGATACAAAAAGATTTCTCAAGCTTTAAACATCCCAAGGAGCACTGTGCAAGCGATCATTTTGAAATGGAAGGAGTATCAGACCACTGCAAATCTACCAAGACCTGGCTGTCCCTCTAAACTTTCAGCTCAGACAAGGAGAAGACTAATCAGAGATGCAGCCAAGAGGCCCATGATCACTCTGGATGAACTGCAGAGAACTACAGCTGAGGTGGGAGAGTCTGTCCATAGGGCAACAATCAGTCGTACACTGCACAAATCTGGCCTTTATGGAAGAGTGGCAAGAAGAAAGCCATTTCTCAAAGATATACATAAAAAGTCTCATCTAAAGTTTGCCACAAGCCACCTGGGAGACACACCAAACATGTGGAAGAAGGTGCTCTGGTCCGATGAAACCAAAATCGAACTTTTTGGCCACAATGCAAAACGATATGTTTGGCGTAAAAAGCAACACAGCTCATCACTAGGGATGAGCCGAACACCCCCGGGTTCGGTTCGCACCAGAACCTTCGAACCGACCGAAAGTTTGCGCGAATTTTCGAACCCTATACGTTATAATGGACGCGAACGTTCGAAATCAAAAGTGCTAATTACAACGGCCAATATGCATGTTAATGTCATAAAACAGGTTTGGGGACCCGGGTCCTGCCCCAGGGGACATATATCAATGCAAAAAGAACTTTTAAAAACTAACGTTTTTTCGGGAGCAGTCATTTTAATGATGCATAAAGTGAAAAAAAAAAGTGAAATTTTCCTTTAAATATGGTACCTGGGGGGTGTCTAAAGTATGCCTGTGAAGTGGCATGTGTTTCCCGTGTTTAGAACTGTCCTTGCACAAAATGACATTTGTAAAGGAAAAAAAGAAGCCATTTAAAACCACTTGCGGCTTTAGGTTTGTTCTTAAGTAGAATCTGAACAGGTACATTATGAAGTGTAGCTCCATCCCAAAAAAATCTATTTTTAAGCTTTTTGGAGAACATAGGGAGGGGTTATCACCCTGTAACATTTGCTGTCTTTGCACATCTGTTCAGAACATGTCACCTCACTTTCCGTCCAATGACAAATGTTTTTGGAAAAAGTGGGGTTTTAATTGAAACAAGGATTGGTGATAAAGTATCAGTAGAGAGGAGATACCTTTTTCCCAAATTAAATCTAACAGGATAGAATTTCCCTTCCTAGGGGTAGATTTCCTCTCACTTCCTGTTTTCTCTTTCCATTTGCAAGTAGGAGTCGTTTGTAAGTTGGATGTTTGAAAGTAGGGGCCTGGCGTATATACTCTGCAGAAATTTGCCCTATTAGATGTTGGTGTAGCCACAAGACTGGTGGGCACAGGAATGGGCCCTGCTGTGAGTTAATAGATCAAGATTTGTAATTGCATGCACCTGTTGAACAGGGCAGAAAAATTGGGGGTGGTGGTGGTGGTGGTGGACGGTGTTGCCACAAGACTGTAAGCTCTCACAGTTACTCTTGGTGGGCGCAGGAATGGGCCCTGCTGTGAGTTATTAGATCAAGATTTGTAATTGCAAGCACCTGATGAACAGGGCAGAAAAATTGGGCCTTTGGCGGTGGTGGTGAACGGTGTTGCCACAAGACTGTAGGCCCTCATAGTTACTCTTGGTGGGCGCAGGAATGGGCCCTGCTGTGAGTTATTAGATCAAGATTTGTAATTGCAAGCACCTGATGAACAGGGCAGAAAAAATTGGGCCTTTGGCGGTGGTGGTGGACGGTGTTGCCACAAGACTGCAGGCCCTCATAGTTACTCTTGGTGGGCGCAGGAATGGGCCCTGCTGTGAACTATTAGATCAAGATTTGTAATTACCCGCCCCTGTTAAACAGGGGCTGAAAAATTGTGCCTTAGGCACTGGTGCTGGTGCCACAACACTGCAACCCCTCACAGAGACTGTACTTGGAGCACAGCAGTCACACGTGTTGCGAAGCATTTTTTTAAAAAATTTTAATTACCCGCCCCTGTTAAACAGGGGCTGAAAAATTGTGCCTTAGGCACTGGTGCTGGTGCCACAACACTGCAACCCCTCACAGAAACTGTACTTGGAGCACAGCAGTCACACGTGTTGCGAAGCATTTTTTTAAAAAATTGTAAGTACCCGCCCCTGTTAAACAGGGGCTGAAAAATTGTGCCTTAGGCACTGGTACTGGTGCCACAACACTGCAACCCCTCACAGATACTGTACTTGGAGCACAGCAGTCACACGTGTTGCGAAGCATTTTTTTAAAAAAATTGTAAGTACACGCCCCTGTTAAACAGGGACTGAAAAATTGTGCCTTAGGCACTGGTGCTGGTGCCACAACACTGCAACCCCTCACAGATACTGTACTTGGAGCACAGCAGTCACACGTGTTGCGAAGCATTTTTTTAAAAAAATTGTAAGTACCCGCCCCTGTTAAACAGGGGCTGAAAAATTGTGCCTTAGGCACTGGTGCTGGTGCCACAACACTGCAACCCGGCCCTCACAGATACTGTACTTGGAGCACAGCAGTCACACCTGTTGCGAAGCATTTTTTTTAAAAATTGTATGTACACGCCCCTGTTAAACAGGGGCTGAAAAATTGTGCCTTAGGCACTGGTGTGGTGGCATGGATCATTGAGGAGGAGGAGGAGGATAGTCAGTGAACATAAGAGGACAGTCACTCAGCATCAGCATAGGCAGTCTTGAAGGGATGTGACATTAAAAATTATTCGGTTATATCCGCCTCAGGTGCCTGGTAGCTGGTGGTGATCCAAGACTGATTCATTTTGATGAAGGTCAGTCGATCAACCGAGGCGGTGGACAGGCGCACCCTATGATCAGTCACAAATCCTCCAGCAGCACTGAATGTGCGTTCGGAAAGAACGCTGGAGGCAGGACAGGCCAGTAGCTCAATTGCATACTGTGCAAGCTCTGGCCAGTGATCCATCCTCAGGACCCAGTAAGCCAGAGGATTTTCGGTGGGAAAGGTGTCCAAGTCTGACCTTGCCCCAAGGTATTCCTGCACCATGTATATCAGACGCTGGCGATGGTTGCTGGAACCGATCATACCTTGGGGCTGCGGACTAAAAAATTGTCTGAACGCATCGGTCAGACGTCCACCTTCCCCACCGCTCCTTCTGCTACTGACCGAAGCCTCAGCAACTCGTCGCCCAGGACCAGGAGTTTGTAGCCTCCCAGTTTCTGGGAACGCGTTGCACAGACCTTTCTGCAAGGCCTCCCTGAGATGTCTCATCCTCTGCTCCCTCTGCGACGGCAAGATAAGGTCCGCAACCTTACCCTTGTACCGCGGATCAAGGAGAGTGGCCAGCCAGTAGTGGTCCCTCTCCTTGATCCGAAGAACACGCGGATCCTTCCGCAGGCTTTGCAGGATCAGGGAGGCCATGCAGCGTAGGTTAGCTGAGGCATTCGGTCCGGAGTCTTCTGGGTCACTGAGGATGACATGATCGCCAGCCACCTCCTCCCAGCCACGTACAAGTCCACTGGTTTGTTGGGACTGTACATCATCCCTAAAAGACTGCTGCTGCTGATGCTGAGTGCCAGGCTCCACCTCCATGCTCACACAATCCTCCTCCTCCTCCTCCTCCTCCTCCTCATCCTCTTCCTGTGTGATGGGTGGGACAGAAGGAACACTGTCCGGATAAAGGGGGCCTTGAGAGGCAAGGAAGTCCTCCTCTTCCTGCCTCTGTTCTGCCTCAAGTGCCCTGTCCATTATCCCATGCAGCGTATGCTCCAACAGGTGGACAAGAGGGACAGTGTCACTGATGCATGCACTGTCACTGCTCACCATCCTCGTGGCCTCCTCAAATGGTGAGAGGACAGTGCATGCATCCCTGATCATGCTCCACTGACGTGGGGAAAAAAAACCAAGCTCCCCTGACCCTGTCCTGGTGCCGTAGTCGCAAAGGTACTCATTGATGGCCCTCTGCTGCGTGTGCAGTCGCTGCAGCATGGCCAACGTTGAGTTCCACCTGGTGGGCATGTCACATATTAGGCGGTTCTTGGGCAGGTTCAGCTCCTTTTGCAGCTCAGTCAGCGAGCACTGGCATTATAAGATCGGCGGAAATGCACACAGACTTTCCTGGCCTGCCTCAGGACATCCTGTAAGCCTGGGAACCTGCCCAAGAACCGCTGCACCACCAGGTTGAGGACGTGAGCCATGCAGGGCACATGGGTGAGCTGCCCCTGTCGCAGGGCGGAGAGGAGGTTGGTGCCATTGTCAGAAACGACCATTCCTGGCTTAAGCTGACGTGGCGTCAACCACCTCTCGGCCTGCCCCTGCAGAGCTGCCAGAACCTCTGGCCCAGTGTGGCTCCTGTCCCCCAAACACACCAGCGCAAGCACGGCATGGCATCTTTTTGCCTGCGTACTTGCGTAGCCCCTTGTACGCCTACGGAGCACCGCTGGTTCCAAGGACAGAGCACTGGAGGAAGAAGAAGAGGAGGGGGGTGGAGGAGAGAGGTGTGTCACAACCAGTAGCAGTAGTAGTGTTTTGGAGGCGTGGTGGCGGAACAACCTCCAACACTACTGCACCTTGTCCTGCATCCCTCCCAGCTGCCAATAGAGTGACCCAATGGGCCGTGAAAGAAAGGTACCGTCCCTGTCCATGCCTGCTGGACCATGAGTCAGCGGTAATATGCACCTTACCGCTGACCGCCCTGTCCAGCGAGGCATGGACATTGCCCTCCACATGCCGGTAGAGAGACGGAATCGCCTTCCGTGAGAAAAAGTGGCGTTTGGGAACCTGCCACTGAGGAACCGCACATTGAACAAACTCACGGAAGGGGGCCGAGTCTACCAACTGAAAAGGCAGCAGTTGAAGTGCTAGCAATTTAGCCAGGCTAGCATTCAACCGCTGGGCATGTGGATGGCTGGGAGTGTACTTCTTTCTACGGTCCAGCAGCTGGGGCAGGGAAATTTGCCTGCTGCAATCGGACGTCGGTGTACTGCAAGTACTTGGTTGTGACACACCTAATTCTACACCTTCAGTCCTCTCAGAGCAGCTTTCAGAGAGGACTGAAGGTGTAGTGGGGATGGAGATCCCAGCTGAGGAGGAGCAAGGAGAGGTCCGCTTAGTTCTTTGGTGTGGGTCTTTTATGTGTGCCTGCCAACGAGCTGCATGGCAGGTCGCCATATGTCTGGTCATGCTTGTGGTGCCCAAGCGGCTGATGTTTTGGCCACGCGAGATACGCTTGAGACAAATATTGCAAATAGCAGTGGTGCGATCTGATGCACTCGTCTCAAAAAAGGCCCACACCAAAGAACTTTTCTGATAACGTGCAGAGGCAGCGCCCTGCACAGGCGGAGCTCTGCGGTGTTGTACAGTTGCTGTGCTGGCCTCTACCTGGCCTCCAGGGGGCATCCTGCCTCGTTGGACATGTGACGCCGCATCCTCCTCGTCCTCCTCCTCATCCTCTCTCCCTTCAGGCACCCACGTGGAGTCAGTGACCTCATCATCCCCTCCCTCTTCACCACTAGAGCAAACCTGGCAGTAAGCTGCAGCTGGTGGAACAGTACTGCCAGATTCCTCAAGCTGGGTATCATCATCCGAGCCTTCGAATCGTTGGGCATCCTCCTGGAGCATGTACCCAACACTGTGCTCAAAGAGTTCGGGGGACTCCTCAGGAGGACATGGTGGGTCTAGGGAAGGGGTGGCTGATGATGCTCTGTCAGTACCCTGAGCCTGGGTGAGAGAGGATGAGGAGGATGAGGAGGGCTTGGTCATCCATTCTACCAAGCCTTCAGCATGATGCGGCTCCACATGTCCAGCTGCCGAAAACAAAGACGCGCGTGTCCCATGGCCACGTGCTGATGACGATGCACGACCACGTCCACGGCCACGTCCACTAGAAACAGAGCCTGCCTGCCCTGTGTTCTTGGCTCTGCACGCTCTGCCTCCCCTTGGCGGTCTTCCAGCCATTGTAGTCGGTAGTCCTGTGGGTGCTGCTGAGAAGAATATATAGGAGCTCTGTGTGATGCCACTAACACACTAGAAGTCCTATGGGTGCTTCTGCAAAGAAAATAGAGGAGCTCTGTGTGATGCCACTAACACACTAGAAGTCCTGTGGGTGCTGCTGAGAAGAAAATATAGGAGCTCTGTGTGATGCCACTAACACACTAGAAGTCCTATGGGTGCTTCTGCAAAGAAAATAGAGGAGCTCTGTGTGATGCCACTAACACACTAGAAGTCCTGTGGGTGCTTCTGCAAAGAAAATAGAGGAGCTCTGTGTGATGCCACTAACACACTAGAAGTCCTGTGGGTGCTGCTGAGAAGAAAATAGAGGAGCTCTGTGTGATGCCACTAACACACTAGAAGTCCTATGGGTGCTTCTGCAAAGAAAATAGAGGAGCTCTGTGTGATGCCACTAACACACTAGAAGTCCTGTGGGTGCTTCTGCAAAGAAAATAGAGGAGCTCTGTGTGATGCCACTAACACACTAGAAGTCCTGTGGGTGCTGCTGAGAAGAAAATATAGGAGCTCTGTGTGATGCCACTAACACACTAGAAGTCCTATGGGTGCTTCTGCAAAGAAAATAGAGGAGCTCTGTGTGATGCCACTAACACACTAAAAGTCCTGTGGGTGCTTCTGCAAAGAAAATAGAGGAGCTCTGTGTGATGCCACTAACACACTAGAAGTCCTGTGGGTGCTGCTGAGAAGAAAATAGAGGAGCTCTGTGTGATGCCACTAACACACTAGAAGTCCTGTGGGTGCTGCTGAGAAGAAAATAGAGGAGCTCTGTGTGATGCCACTAACACACTAGAAGTCCTGTGGGTGCTTCTGCAAAGAAAATAGAGGAGCTCTGTGTGATGCCACTAACACACTAGAAGTCCTGTGGGTGCTGCTGAGAAGAAAATATAGGAGCTCTGTGTGATGCCACTAACACACTAGAAGTCCTATGGGTGCTTCTGCAAAGAAAATAGAGGAGCTCTGTGTGATGCCACTAACACACTAGAAGTCCTGTGGGTGCTTCTGCAAAGAAAATAGAGGAGCTCTGTGTGATGCCACTAACACACTAGAAGTCCTGTGGGTGCTGCTGAGAAGAAAATAGAGGAGCTCTGTGTGATGCCACTAACACACTAGAAGTCCTGTGGGTGCTGCTGAGAAGAAAATATAGGAGCTCTGTGTGATGCCACTAACACACTAGAAGTCCTATGGGTGCTTCTGCAAAGAAAATAGAGGAGCTCTGTGTGATGCCACTAACACACTAGAAGTCCTGTGGGTGCTTCTGCAAAGAAAATAGAGGAGCTCTGTGTGATGCCACTAACACACTAGAAGTCCTGTGGGTGCTTCTGCAAAGAAAATAGAGGAGCTCTGTGTGATGCCACTAACACACTAGAAGTCCTGTGGGTGCTGCTGAGAAGAAAATAGAGGAGCTCTGTGTGATGCCACTAACACACTAGAAGTCCTGTGGGTGCTGCTGAGAAGAAAATAGAGGAGCTCTGTGTGATGCCACTAACACACTAGAAGTCCTGTGGGTGCTGCTGAGAAGAAAATATAGGAGCTCTGTGTGATGCCACTAACACACTAGAAGTCCTATGGGTGCTTCTGCAAAGAAAATAGAGGAGCTCTGTGTGATGCCACTAACACACTAGAAGTCCTGTGGGTGCTTCTGCAAAGAAAATAGAGGAGCTCTGTGTGATGCCACTAACACACTAGAAGTCCTGTGGGTGCTGCTGAGAAGAAAATATAGGAGCTCTGTGTGATGCCACTAACACACTAGAAGTCCTATGGGTGCTTCTGCAAAGAAAATAGAGGAGCTCTGTGTGATGCCACTAACACACTAGAAGTCCTGTGGGTGCTTCTGCAAAGAAAATAGAGGAGCTCTGTGTGATGGGACTAACACACTTCAAGTCCTATGGGTGCTTCTGGGAAGAAAATATAGGTCTGTGTGATGGGGACTAACACACTTCAAGTCCTATAGGTGCTTCTGGGAACAAAATATAGGATCTCTGTGTGATGGGACTAACACACTTCAAGTCCTATGGGTGCTTCTGGGAAGAAAATGTAGGTCTGTGTGATGGGACTAACACACTTCAAGTCCTATAGGTGCCTCTGGGAACAAAATATATGATCTCTGTGTGATGGGACTAACACACTTCAAGTCCTATAGGTGCTTCTGGGAAGAAAATATAGGTCTGTGTGATGGGACTAACACACTTCAAGTCCTATAGGTGCTTCTGGGAACAAAATATATGATCTCTGTGTGATGGGACTAACACACTTCAAGTCCTATGGGTGCTTCTGGGAAGAAAATATAGGTCTGTGTGATGGGACTAACACACTTCAAGTCCTATGGGTGCTTCTGGGAAGAAAATGTAGGTCTGTGTGATGGGACTAACACACTTCAAGTCCTATAAGTGCCTCTGGGAACAAAATATATGATCTCTGTGTGATGGGACTAACACACTTCAAGTCCTATAGGTGCTTCTGGGAAGAAAATATAGGTCTGTGTGATGGGACTAACACACTTCAAGTCCTATGGGTGCTTCTGGGAAGAAAATGTAGGTCTGTGTGATGGGACTAACACACTTCAAGTCCTATAGGTGCTTCTGGGAACAAAATATATGATCTCTGTGTGATGGGACTAACACACTTCAAGTCCTATAGGTGCTTCTGGGAAGAAAATATAGGTCTGTGTGATGGGACTAACACACTTCAAGTCCTATAGGTGCTTCTGGGAACAAAATATATGATCTCTGTGTGATGGGACTAACACACTTCAAGTCCTATAGGTGCTTCTGGGAAGAAAATATAGGTCTGTGTGATGGGACTAACACACTTCAAGTCCTATAGGTGCTTCTGGGAACAAAATATATGATCTCTGTGTGATGGGACTAACACACTTCAAGTCCTATGGGTGCTTCTGGGAAGAAAATGTAGGTCTGTGTGATGGGACTAACACACTTCAAGTCCTATAGGTGCCTCTGGGAACAAAATATATGATCTCTGTGTGATGGGACTAACACACTTCAAGTCCTATAGGTGCTTCTGGGAAGAAAATATAGGTCTGTGTGATGGGACTAACACACTTCAAGTCCTATGGGTGCTTCTGGGAAGAAAATGTAGGTCTGTGTGATGGGACTAACACACTTCAAGTCCTATAGGTGCTTCTGGGAACAAAATATATGATCTCTGTGTGATGGGACTAACACACTTCAAGTCCTATAGGTGCTTCTGGGAAGAAAATATAGGTCTGTGTGATGGGACTAACACACTTCAAGTCCTATAGGTGCTTCTGGGAACAAAATATATGATCTCTGTGTGATGGGACTAACACACTTCAAGTCCTATAGGTGCTTCTGGGAAGAAAAATATAGGTCTGTGTGATGGGACTAACACACTTCAAGTCCTATGGGTGCTTCTGGGAAGAAAATGTAGGTCTGTGTGATGGGACTAACACACTTCAAGTCCTATAGGTGCCTCTGGGAACAAAATATATGATCTCTGTGTGATGGGACTAACACACTTCAAGTCCTATAGGTGCTTCTGGGAAGAAAATATAGGTCTGTGTGATGGGACTAACACACTTCAAGTCCTATGGGTGCTTCTGGGAAGAAAAGTTAGGTCTGTGTGATGGGACTAACACACTTCAAGTCCTATAGGTGCTTCTGGGAACAAAATATATGATCTCTGTGTGATGGGACTAACACACTTCAAGTCCTATGGGTGCTTCTGGGAAGAAAATATAGGTCTGTGTGATGGGACTAACACACTTCAAGTCCTATAGGTGCTTCTGGGAACAAAATATAGGATCTCTGTGTGATGGGACTAACACACTTCAAGTCCTATGGGTGCTTCTGGAAGAAAATGTAGGTCTGTGTGATGGGACTAACACACTTCAAGTCCTATAGGTGCTTCTGGGAACAAAATATATGATCTCTGTGTGATGGGACTAACACACTTAGAGTCCTATGGGTGCTTCTGGGAAGAAAATATAGGTCTGTGTGATGGGACTAACACACTTCAAGTCCTATAGGTGCTTCTGGGAACAAAATATAGGATCTCTGTGTGATGGGACTAACACACTTCAAGTCCTATGGGTGCTTCTGGGAAGAAAATGTAGGTCTGTGTGATGGGGACTAACACACTTCAAGTCCTATAGGTGCTTCTGGGAACAAAATATATGATCTCTGTGTGATGGGACTAACACACTTCAAGTCCTATTGGTGCTTCTGGGAAGAAAATATAGGTCTGTGTGATGGGACTAACACACTTCAAGTCCTATAGGTGCCTCTGGGAACAAAATATATGATCTCTGTGTGATGGGACTAACACACTTCAAGTCCTATAGGTGCTTCTGGGAAGAAAATATAGGTCTGTGTGATGGGACTAACACACTTCAAGTCCTATGGTGCTTCTGGGAAGAAAATGTAGGTCTGTGTGATGGGACTAACACACTTCAAGTCCTATAGGTGCTTCTGGGAACAAAATATATGATCTCTGTGTGATGGGACTAACACACTTCAAGTCCTATAGGTGCTTCTGGGAAGAAAATATAGGTCTCTGTGTGATGGGACTAACACACTTCAAGTCCTATAGGTGCTTCTGGGAACAAAATATATGATCTCTGTGTGATGGGACTAACACACTTCAAGTCCTATAGGTGCTTCTGGGAAGAAAATGTAGGTCTGTGTGATGGGACTAACACACTTCAAGTCCTATAGGTGCTTCTGGGAACAAAATATAGGAGCTCTGCCTGCCTGCCACGAACACACTACAAGTCCTATAGGTGCTTCTGGGAACAAAATATAGGAGCTCTGCCTGCCACGAACACACTACAAGTCCTATAGGTGCTTCTGGGAACAAAATATAGGAGCTCTGCCTGCCTGCCACGAACACACTACAAGTCCTATAGGTGCTTCTGGGAACAAAATATAGGAGCTCTGCCTGCCTGCCACGAACACACTACAAGTCCTATAGGTGCTTCTGGGAACAAAATATAGGAGCTCTGCCTGCCTGCCACGAACACACTACAAGTCCTATAGGTGCTTCTGGGAACAAAATATAGGAGCTCTGCCTGCCTGCCACGAACACACTACAAGTCCTATAGGTGCTTCTGGGAACAAAATATAGTAGCTCTGCCTGCCTGCCACGAACACACTACAAGCCCCTCTTTCTAAATCAATCTTTGTAAATGAATCTATCTAACTCAATCTCTCTAAGTAAATCTCTCTAACTAACTAAATCCAGCAGAGTGTCACAGAACTATCCTGCTCTATCTACGCCGGAACAGCATGTGACCGGCGCAGACGGCGTGGCGGCCTTTTATAGGGGGGGCGTGTACTAAAGCCCCTGAGCTGTAATTGGCTACAGGCGTCCTGCCTGTAGCCAATTATGGCTCTTCGAGTTTCCGGCGCTGTGATTGGCCAAGCATGCGGGGTCACAGTGCATGCTTGGCCAATCATCAGCCAGCAATGCACTGCGCCGGCCGCGCCGGCCGCAATGCATTGCGGGGCCGCTCGCATCACACCAACTTGATGCGAGCGGCCAAAATAGTTCTGGGCTCGCCGAGCGAGCGAACGCCCGGTGCTCGATGCGAACGTGGGTTCGCATCGAGCACCGGGCCCATCCCTACTCATCACCCTCAACACACCATCCCCACTGTCAAACATGGTGGTGGCAGCATCATGGTTTGGGGCTTTTCTTCAGCAGGGACAGGGAAGATGGTTAAAATTGAGGGGAAGATGGATGCAGCCAAATACAGGACCATTCTGGATGAAAACCTGTTGGAGTCTGCAAAAGACCTGAAACTGGGACGGAGATTTATCTTCCAACAAGACAATGATCCCAAACATACAGCAAAATCTACAAAGGAATGGTTCACAAATAAACGTATCCAGGTGTTAGAATGGCCAAGTCAAAGTCCAGACCTGAATCCAATCGAGAATCTGTGGAAAGAGCTGAAAACTGCTGTTCACAAACGCTCTCCATCCAACCTCACTGAGCTCGAGCTGTTTTGCAAGGAAGAATGGACAAGAATTTCAGTCTCTCGATGTGCAAAACTGATAGAGACATACCCCAAGCGACTTGCAGCTGTAATCGCAGCAAAAGGTGGCTCTACAAAGTATTAACGCAAGGGGGCCGAATAATTTTGCACGCCCCACTTTTCTTTTTTTTATTAGTTAAAAAAGTTTCAAAAATCCAATAGATTTTGTTCCACTTCACAATTGTGTCCCACTTGTTGGTGATTCTTCACAAAAAATTTAAAATGTTATATCTTTATGTTTGAAGCCTGAAATGTGGCAAAAAGTTGAAAAGTTCAAGGGGGCCGAATACTTTCGCAAGGCACTGTATTTAAAGGAAAATTTCACTTTTTTTTTTTCACTTTATGCATCATTAAAATGACTGCTCCCGAAAAAACGTTAGTTTTTAAAAGTTCTTTTTGCATTGATATATGTCCCCTGGGCAGGACCCGGGTCCCCAAATCTGTTTTATGACATTAACATGCATATTGGCCGTTGTAATTAGCAATTTTGATTTTGAACGTTCACGTCCATTATAATGAATAGGGTTCGAAAATTCGCGCAAACTTTCGGTCCGTTCGAAGGTTCTGGTGCGAACCGAACCCGGGGGTGTTCTGCTCATCTCTAAGGATGAGTCATCCAGACCTGAGTCACTGAACCTTGACCCAGATTCCGTAGCTCAGACTTAGCCCTGAGCTAAATTACATTTACCTACTCTAAACTCACTACTTCTAGCACATACTAGAGGGTGTTACATATAACCATAAAGATTTTTAGCTTCCTGTAGCTGCCAGAGTCCCATCTCACCTGGAGCCCACCATAGATGTGGTTCAAAGCCTCGTAGGCACCGTTGTAATTGCAGTTGTTGATGTATTGGAGATTGGTGGTTCCGCAGGCCCCTCCGTAAAAATCAGTAGGCTGTAAATAGAAGATTTATGACTTCATTGTACAGTTATAAATAAATCACCATAAAATCCCATTGGTTAATAATTAGGGACCCTCACCATGCCATGCTGTGCTACTATATCGTAGACAGTCTTAATGTTTTCAGCATTAGTGTATCTTCGGTAAAACTCCTCCTGTCTCTTCACCACGGCTGTAACGCACAGAAAAACGCATATGGACATGAAATATAGTTGCATTAGATCACTGAATGTATGATTTTAATTTTCAACTGCAGTGCAGCAACTCTATGGAGACACAAATTTCATAGGTAACAGCACTGGCTAAACTGAAAAAAGTTGTTTCCTGATTTTAGAATGAATAGAGTGAAATAAAGGCTTTTTATTTATTTAACTTGACTGCTATATGTATGGAAGTGGCCATGAAATCCTCAAGGCTGAATCTGTCAGTAAATTAATGGAAATGTCAATAGGCGCAGTCTAGTCTTGTTGGCTTATGGCTTTGTCCAGGTTCTTTTGACACTGAAACAAGTGTCCACATTGGAAGATTTCCACTCCTGCTTAGAGGACAGCTTACAATTTTGGATTTTCCCATCACATTTAGTTCTATTGAAAATAGGAGAAGGTAAATCTTCTCAGTGGAGACAAAGAAAGTAATAAAACCTGACAGATTCTAACCTTTCCCTGATCTATCCCAAAAAAAGTGTTTTAGATTTAGATACACTTTAAGGCAGTGCCCCATGTGCAGGGTCATAACTACAAATGACAGGGCCCTATAGCAAAATTTTGATGGGGCCCCAAACATGCTAGCCACCCCTTTCTATTATGCATACCTAAAGATAGCCTCCTTTACTATAGACTTAATATAGACTTACATTACCACAACTGGCATGAGCCCTTTCCAACATACAGTAGGTCATTCTCTCACTAAAACAGATGTGGGTGACATGATGCACTTGAACTTAAATTGAAACTAAACCCTCCAATCCTTTACAGCCAAGGAAGCTGCCTTCTTAGCCTCTCTCGGATCTGCAGTCACCATGGTGCTGTACATGTGATCACTAATGACACCAGTCATTTTATGGCTTGGCAGTTATGTTGGGAGCTCAGGCAACTGTGAGAGTTATCAGTAACAGCATACCATGAATGTAACTGTTTTGAAAAATTATAAGTTTAGTTCCACTTTAAATGTTTGTTTTTGGGAATAGTTTTCACTGCTGTCTTTTTGCCCTCTGAGAAAATTAAACATATATAATATAAACACAAGAGGCTAGAGTATTCTTTTTTTAATTCCACTTTATTTTAGATTTTTTCCAATAAACAAATATTTTTTTAATGCAAAAAAAACATAAAAATAAATTTTACAAGTTTACATTCATTCCCTTATCTACCCATTCCCCCAACCCCCCCCCCCCCCTTCTTCTTTCCCATCACAATTAGAAATAAAACATTTCCAAAAAAAATATCTCTACTGAGGATATATTCTCTCTGGTATCAAACCTGACATTTCTAGCCGTTTGTTCCATATTTTTTCAAATCTACCCCTATTCCCTTTTCTTGTGTAAGCCAATCTCTCTCTCTCGTTATTACGTTATTAACCAGCCTCTGCCAGTCCATTATTGATGGTGGTTTAGGGTCTAGCCATTTCCAGGTGATCGCTTTTCTAGCTTGATACAGACATCTTAAGGCCCCTTTCACACATGCGTTTTCGGATGAAATACAGACATACATACATCCCTATGGGATAGCGGGTGTCAGCGGGTGAGCATCCTGTCATCCGCCGGCTCAGCGGGGATTAACGGAGCGATCCCTGCTGAGCAAGCGGATGGTCACGGGGCGGATCATTACGGATCCGTCCCATGTGAAAGGGGCCATAGACTGCTATTTTCGTCCAGATCCCACACCTTGTCCCAAATATCCCAATATGCATGTTATTGGCTCCATCCCTACATTTATACTAAAGATTGCATTTTGCTTTATCCACCACCTCCTTCCACTATCTTTATAGTTTGGGGCACCTCCAGAGCATATGAATCAGGTCTCCCGTTGCTCTTCTACATCTCAGGCAAAGTGCATCTGGCCATCCTCCAAACCGGAATAATCTTTTTAGGGAATAATATGCCCTATGTACAGTGGTGTGAAAAAGTGTTTGCCCCCTTCCTCATTTCCTGTTCCTTTGCATGTTTGTCACACTTAAGTGTTTCGGAACATCAAACCAATTTAAACAATAGTCAAGGACAACACAAGTAAACACAAAATGCAATTTGTAAATGAAGGTGTTTTATTATTAAAGGTGAAAAAAAAAATCCAAACCATCATGGCCCTGTGTGAAAAAGTGATTGCCCCCTAAACCTAATAACTGGTTGGGCCACCCTTAGCAGCAACAACTGCAACCAAGCGTTTGCGATAACGTGCAATGAGGCTTTTACAGCGTCCTGGAGGAATTTTGGCCCACTCATCTTTGCAGAATTGTCCTAATTCAGTTACATTAGAGGGTTTTCGAGCATGAACGGCCTTTTTAAGGTCATACCACAACATCTCAATAGGATTCAGGTCTGGACTTTGGCTAGGCCACTCCAAAGTCTTCATTTTGTTTTTCTTCAGCCATTCGGTGGTGGACTTGCTGGTGTGTTTTAGGATCATTGTCCTGCTGCAGAACCCAAGTTCGTTTCAGCTAGAGTACACGAACAGATGGTCGGACATTCTCCTTCAGGATCTCTTGGTGGACAGCAGAATTCATAATTCCTTTTATCACGGCAAGTCTTCCAGGTCCTGAAGCAGCAAAACAGCCCCAGACCATCACACTACCACCACCATATTTTACTGTTGGTATAATGTTCTTTTTCTGAAATGCAGTGTTCCTTCTACGCCAGATATACTTGGACACACACCTTCCAAAGAGTTCCACTTTTGTCTCATCGGTCCACAGAATGTTGTCCCAAAAGTCTTGGGGATCATCAAGATGTGTTGTGGAGAAATTGAGACGAGCTTTGATGTTCTTTTTGCTCAGCAGTGGTTTTCTCCTTGGAACTCTGCCATGCAGGCCATTTTTGCCCAGTCTTTTCCTGATGGTGGAGGCATGAACGCTGACCTTAACTGAGGCAAGTGAGGCCTGCAGTTCCTTGGACGTTGTTGTGGGGGTCTTTTGTGACCTCTTGGATGAGTCGTCGCTGCGCTCTTGGGGTAATTTTGGGCGGCCGGCCACTCCTGGGAAGGTTCACCACTGTTCCATGTCTTCGCCATTTGTGGATAATTGCTCTCACTGTGGTTCGCTGGATTCCCAAAGCTTTGGAAATGGCTTTATAACCCTTTCCAGACTGATAGATCTCAATTACTTTCTTTCTCAATTGTTCCTGAATTTCTTTGGGTCTCGGCATGATGTGTAGCTTTTAAGGATCTTCTGGTGGACCTTACTGTGTCAAGCAGCTCCTATTTAAGTGATGCCTTGATTGTGAACAGGTGTGGCAATAATCAGGCCTGGGTGTGGCTAGAGAAATTGAACTCAGGTGTGGACAACCACAGTTATAGTATGTTTTAACAAGGGGGGCAATCACTTTTTCACACAGGGCCATGATGGTTTGGATTTTTTTTCACCTTTAATAATAAACACTTTCATTTACAAATTGCATTTTGTGTTTACTTGTGTTGTCCTTGACTATTGTTTAAATTGGTTTGATGTTCCGAAACACTTAAGTGTGACAAACATGCAAAGGAACAGGAAATGAGGAAGGGGGCAAACACTTTTTCACACCACTGTATAATATATAACTATAATATATAACTAGTAAGCTTCTGGGCTGCGGAGAGGTACAACTGGTCTACTAAAGACACAATGCCACTCCATTGCTTGTCTGTGAGTTTTCCCACCCCATTTTACTCTACTTGCCAGGTGGGAGCCCTTTTTTAGTACCTTCAAGTGTATATTTGAATATAGATTTGAGATCAATCCCTTTAGGGAGGTAGCATTCACAAAAATTACTAGTAAGGGCATGTTACTCCATTCCAGTCTCTCTTGCCTAAACTGTGTCATCAACACATGTCACAGCTACAGGTATTGGTAGAAATGACTATTTAGGAAACCAAATTCCTCCTTTAGTTCTTAGAAGATTTTCAAGTACTCTGACCACTCCCCTCTGTTTCCAGTTTGAGAAGTTATCCAGAAGTTATCCAGACCCGCAAGCTCTGACAGCTTTGCATTATCCCAAATTGGTGTAAACTCACTATACTCCGAGTGCTTGAAAATTGATTTTATTGTGTTCCATACCCTTATCAGCAATTTTGCTGAAGGACATTGGTTCTCGCTCTTAAATGACCTTACTTCTAATGCCTCTATCAGGGATCTATGCGGCATACAAGCTAGCAGTGTTTGTGAGTTAGTTATAGAGTTGTATACTTCCCATCCCCCCATTTGCTGTAGCTAAGCAGCCAAGAAGTAGCTCCAGGGATGTGGTAAAGCCAGCTCTCCTTATCCCCTTGGAAGCTGCAACACCCTCAAATGGATTATGGGTTCCCCTTACTCCAGATTAAGTCCCTGAAGAGACGCTCCACCTTTTTGAACCATACTCCAGGGATCCATATTGGGGAGTTCCGCATGATGTACAGAAGTTGAGGCAACCATATCATTTTTATGAGGCTACATCGTCCCAATACTGACAAAGGGAGACATCTCCATGTACCACATTTTACACTGAATACTTTCAACAGGGGCTCCAAGTTCTCTGCTATGTACCACCTGGGATTTACTGTTACATTTACACCCAAGTATTTAAAACTCTGCACCACTTGTAGACATCTAACGCTCTCTGGTATTCCCTGCATTACTCCATCAACCATTAGAAGAGCAGATTTCCCCTAGCTGGTGGAGAACCCAGAGAACAGGCCGAATCTCTCTATTATTATTATTATTATACAGGATTTATATAGCGCCGACAGTTTACGCAACGCTTTGCAACATTGGGGCAGACAGTACAATTACAATACAATTTAATACAGGGGGGAATCAGAGAGCCCTGCTCGTTAGAGCTTACAATCTAGGAGGGAGGGTCAGGTTATACAAAAGGGTAATAGCTGTGGGGGATGAGCTAATGGAGAAAATACTCTATAACCTCCATTGCTGATATGAACGATTGTCTCATGTCTCCCAGAAACAAGAGAATATCATCCGCATATAAGGAAATCCTCTCCTCCTGCTTCCCCCTTCTGAAGCCCCTAATAGTTCCAGGTTTTCTGATAGCTATCGCCAATGGTTCCACCGCCAGGGTGAAAAGCAGGGACAATAAAGGACACCCCTGCCTGGCCCCTTGCGTCAGCGGAAAACATTCAGAGGTCTCTTCATTAATTCTTAATTTCGCTTTTGGGGCCATGTACAACAGCTTTACCCATTTTATAAATACCAGGCCTATATTAAAAGCCAATAAAGCCTCCCACAAGTACTGCCACTCAACGCTGTCAAATGCTTTGAAAGCATCGAAGGACAGCACAGCTCTAGGAACTCCTCCGAGGGAATTTGCAGGTTCACAAACAATCTCCTAATATTTAATGCTGTTGATCTGTCCAGGATGAAACCGCACTGGTCAGGGTGGATTATGGTGTGGATTACTTTACTGAGTGTATTCACTAGCACTTTTGCCAATATCTTGACATCTGTGCAGTGCAAATAGTTTGGCCTATATGACACAGGTGTTGGGTCCTTCCCCTCTTTGGGTATAACAATAATCGTGGCCTCTGTCGTAGATGCCGGTAGTTCACCCCCTTCCGCTGCTTCATTCAAGACCTTTAGTAATTCTGGCATCATTATTTCTCCATATTCAGTGTAGATCTCATGCGGTAGTCCATCTGGGCCTGGTGTCTTATGTCGAGGTGCTTCTGTTACTGCCTTTTGTTGTTCTTCCATAGAAATCAGGGTTTCCATCATTGCCCTATTATTCTCTGACAGGTGTGGAATAGGCAGACCCTGTATAAAATCCTTTATTTCACGATCTACTTCCCCCCACTTTAGATCTATACAGATCAGAGTAATAATTTCTGAAAATCCTTGTTATTTCTACTGGGGACCTGGTCACCCCACCACCGGGAGTCTCCATAGACATTATGGTGGAGGTAGAAGAGCTCTGGGACTTTGCCTAAAGGACCAGCATATGCCCAGTTTTTTTCCCCCTCCTCATATTGTACCTGTTTTAGGAAGAACCTTCTGTTCTCAGCCTTCTCCAGGGACAGGTTTCAATATAACTGCTGTGAGTCCATATAGCCATATTGTCTAGTGATGGATCATCTATATATAATTTCTCCATATCGACCACTCTTCCTATTACTTTTACTTCCCAATCCCTGGTGGATTTCTTTCTCCTAGCTATCTGTTGTATTATAATTCCTCTCAGAAAGGCTTTAAGGGTGTCCTATAAAGGGTTAACCCTCCATTATCTTCTTACCTCCCTTGTTCCCAACCTTAATGTTAAGGGGGAATGGTCAGACAGTCCCCTGGCCTCATACCTAATATCTGTGATCAATGGGATGAGAATCATTCCCTATTGCCATATCAATCCTGGAAAGCAATGAGTGTGTGCTTGAGTAGCATGAGAAGGTTTGTGTCACCGGATGGCGCTCTCGCCAAATGTCTTACTTGAATCTTGTTGTGCTCTGTGTATTTCTTCCAGATCTGTGCAGTAATCCAGTGCGAAACCTTACCTCTGTGCAGGAGCTTCCTGTAATAAAGACCAGTCAGTGCTGCTCTCTGTCCTTGTGCAGGGTGACTGGTCTTGTCTCCTCCCCCTCCTATATTTTTCTGCAAGCAGTCTGTAGTGGGTGGAGCCTGCTGGGCTCCTCCCACAGCTCTGCTCTCTGCACAAATTATGCACAGCATTGTTAAAATGTCACTGCTACTTTTTCAAGGTAATATCTGGGTTTGAAAAGGCACTTTGTGCACATGATGTGAAATTATATTCTTTGCGGCTATTAAGTTTATATATTTAAATAAAAGTTTTGGTGCCTGGAGTTTAGCTTTATGGTTGTCACAGGAATAGAGGGGAAATCTTACAATAGGCAGACTTGATTTAATGACAGCTATCTAGGGGGAGGTTCTCTTCACGTTGGAGAGGACTGTTTCTTTGGGACAGGAAGTGAGAGGACATTTCCCCAACTGGACACAGACAGTCAGAAACAAAACTGACACAAGTCTTAAACATACCAGACGCTATCCCAAAAACAGCTGTGGCTATAAATGCACTTTAGAAACTGCACTTCTAAGAAAAGTAGTTTTAACATACTGTTCCTTTCTTGAATTACTATCTTGGTACTTTCTGTAAGCTTACCAGGAGCCACTACAGAATCCTTAGTTCCAGAAAAGATGAAGACTTTATCATTTTGGAGGTTTGATAAAGGATCAATGAGGGAGCTGCTCGCATAACTCTCAGCCTTGGAGAAGAGGTTATTCATATTGATGCTGTTGGCGAATAACATGCAGGTGGTGGTTGCAGAGGCCATACTTCCAGATGCGCAGTAATAAGGTCCTGCATTTAAATGAGAAGAAAATTAATTAATGCTGTACTTTGTTGAAGATTGTAGCAACACTTTTTTGGTTGTGTGTGTAGCTTGCTTTTACATACAACCCCAATTCCCAAAAAGTTGCAACAATGTAAATAGAATAAAAAACATGTGGAAATGTTTAAACTGAGAAAATTTCCCATTTCCCCTCGTGTACCCCTTCATGACCAGGCCATTTTTTGCGATACGGCACTGCGTTACTTTAACTGACAATTGCGTGGTCATGCAACACTGTACCCAAATAACATTTTTGTCCTTTTTTTCCCACAAATAGAGCTTTCTTTTGGAGGTATTTGATCGCCTCTGCATTTTTATTTTTGCATTAAATATTAAAGAAGAAGGCGGCCACAGCAACAGCGACGAACCAGAAGACCGGGCCAGCGCTAGTAAAAGAGCTGCAAGAAGATAGTGGAGGCCCGGCAGAAGAAACGAAGAGCCGGACAAGACCCCCGAAGTCGGAAGAAGACCCCCGAAGCCAGAAGAAGACCCCCGGATGGCGGCAGCGACAAAGGATAAATCCGGGTTCCTTCGCTAGTAAAAGAGTGGTAAAAGAGTGTTGTGTGTTTTTTATTAACACTTTTTCCCTCAGGTGAATGGGTAGGGGTATACACATTCACATAGGGTGGGGGGGCCGGGATCTGTGGGCACCCATATTAAAGGGGGCTCACGGATTCTGATAAGCCCCCCGCCCTCAGACCCCGACAACCAACGGCCAGGGTTGTCGGGAAGAGGCCCTTGTCCTCATCAACATGGGGACAAGGTGCTTTGGGGTGGGGGGGGGGGGGCCGCAGGCCCCTATGTTGAGGGCACGCAGCCTGGTACAGCTCAGGAGGACAATTTTGAGTCCGCCAGACTTTTGGGAAGAAAAAGTCAGCCGGAGCCCACACACGGGCTGATTGTCCGGCGGACTCTGGTCCGCCCGACCAAGTCCGCCGGATAGTCCGATCGTGTGTACGCGGCATAAGTTTACCAGATTTTTGTTGCCCTGTCTCAACTTTTTTGAGACGTGTTGCTGCCATCAATTTCAAAATTACCTTTTTTCTTAAATGGTACATTCTTATTTTTTTTTTTACATATTTTCTATTTTCTATTGTGAATAAAATATGGGTTTATGAGATTTGCAAATCATTGCATTGTTTTTATGTAGATTTTACACAGCGTCCCAACATTTTTGGAATTTGGGTTTTAAATAAATAAACTAACGTCCTTAAGCTTTATGAATATGTTATTTATCAATCCTTTTATTTCAAGTCAGGAAGTTTTTTTTTGTTTTTTTTTGTTACTTATATAACAACATTTTAACCAGGTAAAGAAGGCGACTGCAAACTTTGTTGTTTAAATGCCATGTCCTCCTCTTTACTTTGAAATGTTTCCTGTATATTCCAAATCTGCAATATTGTTAAACATGTGTTAATAAAAATTTGTAAACTTTTTGTTGATGAGTGGTACACTATGGAACTCGCTATCAAGGCAAATGTAAATTCTAACTGAATAATAGTAATTTTTTGCTAAGCACTGTGTATTATAAACAAATACACTTCTTTTAATAAAATACTTGTTTTCAATTTTTATCATACTTTATTGCATCTCAGTGCTGCTGACGCCTTTGCTGCCACTTTTACATGCACTACAGCAGTGGCTGCATGGAATTTCTGGGTCAAGTTTTTAAAAAGTAACAACAGTAGACCATGCCCCTGTAATGTGTGCGGAAGCGACCACCTCCAGACTCCATTGAAAGCCCATGTGACATGGTGGCAACACAATTGGAAGACTTGGATACAACATTGTCACCCTATAACAGAAAGTGCCTGAACAAAAATCTTCATGGCGGGATCAAAAACAATTATTTAAATTAAAACTGCTGATTTTAAAATATTGGAAATTATTTTTCAGATTACCCTAACGGTTAAAGGTTATTTGAGATTTGAATGATTGAGTTTACAATGTACTTTAAATACATAAAATCCCAAGATTGATTCACTATTGATGTATAAACATTTTGGGGTGAAAAATGTATTTCTACATTTGCCAGCAAACATAATTATGCAATTTTGAAAGCGATTGAAAACATACCTCCAGCAAAGAGAGCTGCTCCAATGATCTTCTTAGACTGAGCAACATGGAACTGATTGGCCATATATGATCCTGATGATAATCCAGACACTGAGATGGCGGAATCCAAATTGTATGAACCTGCCAATATGAAATGGATTATATACATACAATTCCTAGCCAAGATCAAAGGAAATACTACCAGCAATCACAAAGCTAATATCAAATACGCAAATAGTCAAGAAATCATAAAACATTATACAGTATATATATATATATATATATTTTTTTTTTACAGTTAGGTCCATATATATTTGGACACAGGCACAATTTTCATACTTTTGGCTCTGTATGGAACCAGAATTAAATGAAAATTAAATAATCCAAATACATTTTTATTTTTTTCTCAGGTTTTTATTGAAAAACTCAGTTTACAAACATTTCAATAAATTCCAGTTCCAATAACTCACAATAAATTCCAGTTCCAATAACTCACAATATACATACATCAACTATAGGCATCACTGCACCACTGTCTAGGACATTACGTTTACAGCTTGCATTTCGTTATTAGTGTATCCTGTTATCCTCAAGACCTGCTGCTCTAACGATGGACCATCAGTGCGACCTGTTAGGTTATTGGGTTGCTAAATCACAAAAGATAACACATCTAGTATGAGGTCCACTGGGGATAGGCCCGGTGAGCTTAGCCAGGGTGACCACCGGTCATCAAATTTTCTCTATCGTCCCCTATGTTGGAATGTGAACTTTTCCAGCCGTAAGGTGTCACCCATCTGTCCGATCCATTCTTTGGTCATGGGGGGCTCAGTCGCCTTCCATCTTCTAAGGATGAGCAGGCGTGCCTGAACCAGGGCCCTTGCAATGGGCGGTTTAAGGTTGTCCTCTAGGGGGAGGTTGTCTAGGATACCTAGCAGGCATGGTTTGGGGTCAGTCGGGATGGAGACTGAAAAGGCATTGTTAATCGTTTTTAGGGAGTCAGAAGTAGCATCATTGTGTCATCTGCGTATAGCATGATTTTCTTTGTATTTCCCCGAACTTAAAACCCTGTACCTGTGGGTTAGACCTAATCAGGGCAGCCATTGGCTCGATTGCCACCGCAAACAAATGCAGTGACAATGGGCAGCCCTGACATGTATCAAGTACAAATTTTAGGAACTGCAACCATTTGTATACACAGTCATCTTATTTTCAGGGGCTCAAATGTAATTGGACAAATAAATATAATCATAAATAAAATGTTCATTTTTAATATTTTGTTGAGAATCCTTTACTGCCAATGGCTGCCTTAAGTCTGGAACCCATGGACATTACCAAAGACTGGGTTTCCTCCTTTCTGATGCTTTGCCAGGCTCTGCAGCTGTCTTCAGTTGTTCTTTGTGTGTGGGTCTTTCTGCCTTTAGTTTTGCCTTAAGCAAGTAAAATGCATGCTCAATTGGGTTGAGATCAGGTGATTGACTTGGTCATTGCAGAATATTCCACCTATTTTCCGTCAAAAGCTCCTGGGTTGCTTTTACAGTGTGTTTTGCATCATTGTCCATCTGTACTGTGAAGCGCCGTCCAATCAACTTTGCTGCTTTTGGCTGAATCTGGGCTGACAGTATATCTCCAAACACTGCAGAATTCATCCGGCTGCTTCTGTTTTCTGTCACATCATCAATAAACACCAATGACCCAGTGCCACTGGAAGCATGCATGCCCATGTGTGCTTTGGATCATGAGCTGCCTTCTCCACACTTTTTTCATCCCGTCATTCTTGTACAGATTAATCTTAGTTTCATCCATCCAAAGAATGCTTTTCTAGAACTGGTCTGGTTTTTATAGATTTTTTTGGCAAAGTCTAATCTGGCTTTTCTATTCTTCAGGCTTATGAATGGCTTGCACCTTGTGGTGAACCCTCTGTATTTGCTCTTGTGAAGTCTTCTCCTGATTGTAGACTTTGACAATGATACGCCCACCCCCTCGTTTTTCTTTACCATAGAGAGGATCCTGTGACCATCCACTACTGTGGACATCCAGGCCTTTTTATGTTGCTGAGCTCACCAGTGCATCCTTCTTTCCTCAGAATGTACCAAACTGTTGGTTTGGCCACTCCTAATGTTGCTGCTATCTCTCTGATGGACTTGTTTCATTTTTGAAGCCTTGCAATTGCCTGTTTCACTTGCATGGGCAGCTCATTTGAACGCATGATGTAGGTTCACAGCTATAGATTCCAAATGCAAATACCACACTTAGAATCAACTCTAGACCTTTTGCCTGCTTAATTGATGAAGAAATACTGAAGGAGTAGCCCACACCTGGCCATGAAACAGCTTTTGAATCGATTGTCCAATTACTTTTGGTCCCTTGAAAAAGGGGGGATGGCTATTCTTAGGAGCTGTAATTCCTAAACTCTTCCTCCGATTGTGCCATTGTACCTGTGTCCAAATATATATGGACCTAACTGTGTGTATGTATATATATATATATATATATATATATATATATATATATATATATACACACACACACAGTATTGTGCAAATTAGGCAGCTGTGAAAAAAATGCTGTAAAGTAAGCATGCTTTCAAAAATATATATTTTAGTTGTTTATTTTTATCAATTTAAAAAATAGAAAGCGATCAAACAGAAGAAAAATCTACATCAAATCAATATTTAGTTTGACATCCATAGAAGATCTGTGTTTAGTTCTCCAAGGTGTTTGGAAAAACCTACATGCCAAGCTCCTTTGAAAACTGTGTGCAAGTGTATGCAGAAGAATTGATGCTGTTTAGAAGGCATTTTGTTAATTGATAAAAATAAACTATTAGCACTTCTATTTCTGAAAGCATTCCTAATCTAGAGCATTTTTTCACACCTGCCTAAAGCTTTTGCACATTAGTATAGATAGTAGCGCTTGCCAAGACACATTCTTTCTCTGCTTCCCATGACTCAGTTCTTGTCCACCTTGGACTTTTGTGGTCGCAACCAGCTTAAATAAATAAAAAGAGGTAGAAAGTAATCTTGTGGAAGTGGCCAAGAAAGATGAGCGAACCTTTGAACACAGAGATCTCATCTGGGGATTACCGTATTTGCCGGCGTATAAGACGACTGGGTGTATAAGACGACCCCCTATTTTTCCAGTGAAAATGTAGGTTTGGGGCTATACTCGCCATATAAGACTACCCCCCTTCCGAGGCAACACCATTTACAAAAAAAAACATCAGAAACAAAAAAAACATCAGACTTAACATCAGAAAAAGGAAACTGGTGAACTACAAGTCCCAGGGATCCCACAATTGGTAGGCAGCAATAATGAATCCTCTCCTCCAAAGCACCATAAATCATACCTGTATTTTAGGGGAGATCTGGACCTGGATGTGCAGTACAGGATGCTTTGTTAATATGTAGAGCACCAAGTACACACAGTATATAATGCTGTGTTAGTACAGTAGAGCCAGGTACACTTCAGAATACAGTGTGCAGTCAATCACGGCAGGCATTGTATTTTACTAATCTGTTGATGGATACAAACCCTGCTCGGATTGGCAGAGGCTGTGACATCAGCCTGCGCCGCTCTGACTCATGTAGCCTGCTCGGATTGGCAGAGGTTGTTACCCAATCCAAGCAGGCTTAGCAGGCTCTGTATTCATCAGAGTGCATCGCCCACCGGGATTGGCTGAGCGGCGCATACTGTATACATATTACAATTTTACAGAGGCCCGGCGGACTGATATCCATCTGGCGGCTTCTTCACCCGGCGTATAAGACGACCCCTGCTTTTTGGCTGTGTAATTTCGGTGTAAAAGGTAGTCTTATACGCCAGAAAATACAGTAGATAAGAGGCATAGGAGACCATAATGTAAATTTGCTCTTTAAATTTCACCAAAAAAATAAATATAATTTTTTTTGTACGCTGATTCTTTATGAAACAGGCAAAGGGTTGAAAAAGTAATAGTTTCTTCAACATCATATTATTTGAAATGCTTGTCAACAGAATCTACAAAACCTGCAGGTAGTTAGCAGTGTCTACCTTTTATGCTTCAATATCGGATCTTTAAAGAACTAAGCACATTTACCATGTGGATTTCTACCTCATGATAATATGTATGTATATCTTAATAATATTAACTTATAATATCTTACCAAGACGTGCCTGTCCATGGACAAAGCCAATGAAGGCGAGGAACCAGATGTATACACTCATTTTCACCAAGGCAGTCTTTCAGTGGTATGAGGATAATTCCTACCTCACTTATGAAATCTTGGGTTTTTATATAACAGTAAAAACAACTTTTAATCTTGAACAGATAAGATATTTTGCAGCCTTGTGAACAACATCTGCTAAACAGCCATGACATTGGATAAGTATTATTTCTGATTATTGAGGCAAGATTTAGCAAAGTAAACAAACAACACAGAAGCAGCTCATGTATAGGTTTTGTTGGGCAGGTGTTTCAAACATTCTAGCTGAGAGTGAACAGACCTTGAGATCATTTTCTTCTACATAAGCTTTAATATGTTTACAAGGAAATGTACAAATATGTGTAGCACCCTCTAGTGTTACTAGTGTCAGTGTAGGCAAATCTATGTTCTGATTCATAGTTAACTTGTGAGTCTAATTTGGGTTAGGGTTTATTGCAGGTCAGGCTAGATGACTCTTACAGGCAGGTCTCTGTCTCTGGTGCTTCCCCCTGGTTCTAGAACTTTGAATACAAGCCCAGGAGAGTGTATCTGCATACTTAGGGGAGCTTAGCCAATCCCCGGAAGTGGGCCTGGCAAGGTGGCTGAGACAGCCCTTAAATATGACCAGCAGGGAAGTCGGTGGAAGATGGAGTGCTGAGGAGACTGTCTGTGGCCTTTGAGGGGTTCCCGTGGTCTGCCTCAGGCTAGAGCTCAGGCTGGCGTGCGAGGATCCTGACAGCAGTGTAGTTTGAAAGGAGTCTTGCCTAAGAAGCAGCGGGAGCAAGGAGGACAGTGTGAGTACATCAGCACCAGTGATGTAACAAACGCGATTAAAGTAAACGCCGTTACTTTAGAGGATAACGAGTAATCTAACTGATTACTCTTCCCCTCGCGGTAACGCCGTTCCCATTACTGGGGCGGCGTTACCGCAATTACTCGCCGCGATCCGCGGAGCCATCCGCGGCCTCGGCCTTAGGAAAGGCCGCGGCTTCGGCCTAGCACCCTGCAATACCCTGCTAATACTCTGCAATACCCAGCCAATACCCTGCCAATACCCTGCCAATACTCTGCCAATACTCTGCAATACCCTGCCAATACTCTGCAATACCCTGCCAATACTCTGCAATACGCTGCCAATACTCTGCAATACGCTGCCAATACTCTGCAATACGCTGTCAATACTCTGCAACACCCTGCCAATACTCTGCAACACCCTGCCAATACTCTGCAACACCCTGCCAGTACTCTGCACTACCCTGCAATACACTGACAATACTCTGCAACACCATGCCAATACTCTACAACACCCTGCCAATACTCTGCAACACCCTGCCAATATTCTGCAACACCCTGTAATACACTGACAATACTCTGCAACACCATGCCAATACTCTGCAACGCCCTGCCAATACTCTGCAACACCCTGCCAATACTCTGCAACACCCTGCCAATACTCTGCCATACCCAGCCATACCCAGCCATACTCTGCCATACTCGGTAATACCCAGCCATACTCTGTAATACCCAGCCATACTCTGCAATACACGGTAATACCCAGCCATACTCGGCGATACCCAGCCGTACCCAGCCATGCTAAGCCAATATTACAGTTGGGGAGATGACGTGGATATTACAGTGGGGGAGTTTGTGGATATTACAGTGGGGGCTTTATGGTGGTGGAATTTTCACAGGTTTTTGCAAATTCAATTATTATTTGCTGATCCAAAAAATTATCCAATCCGTGACTCTGATCCAAGCAACGATCCGATCCGTGAGTTTGGGGGGGACAGATGTACAGAGGGGGAACAGATATACAGTGGTGTGAAAAAGTGTTTGCCCCCTTCCTCATTTCCTGTTCCTTTGCATGTTTGTCACACTTAAGTGTTTCGGAACATCAAACCAATTTAAACAATAGTCAAGGACAACACAAGTAAACACAAAATGCAATTTGTAAATGAAGGTGTTTATTATTAAAGGTGAAAAAAAATCCAAACCATCATGGCCCTGTGTGAAAAAGTGATTGCCCCCTAAACCTAATAACTGGTTGGGCCACCCTTAGCAGCAACAACTGCAACCAAGCGTTTGCGATAACGTGCAATGAGGCTTTTACAGCGTCCTGGAGGAATTTTGGCCCACTCATCTTTGCAGAATTGTCCTAATTCAGTTACATTAGAGGGTTTTCGAGCATGAACGGCCTTTTTAAGGTCATACCACAACATCTCAATAGGATTCAGGTCTGGACTTTGGCTAGGCCGCTCCAAAGTCTTCATTTTGTTTTTCTTCAGCCATTCGGTGGTGGACTTGCTGGTGTGTTTAGGATCATTGTCCTGCTGCAGAACCCAAGTTCGTTTCAGCTTGAGTACACGAACAGATGGTCGGACATTCTCCTTCAGGATCTCTTGGTAGACAGCAGAATTCATAGTTCCTTTTATCACGGCAAGTCTTCCAGGTCCTGAAGCAGCAAAAACAGCCCCAGACCATCACACTACCACCACCATATTTTACTGTTTGTATAATGTTCTTTTTCTGAAATGCAGTGTTCCTTCTACGCCAGATATACTTGGACACACACCTTCCAAAGAGTTCCACTTTTGTCTCATCGGTCCACAGAATGTTGTCCCAAAAGTCTTGGGGATCATCAAGATGTGTTGTGGAGAAATTGAGACGAGCTTTGATGTTCTTTTTGCTCAGCAGTGGTTTTCTCCTTGGAACTCTGCCATGCAGGCCATTTTTGCCCAGTCTTTTCCTGATGGTGGAGGCATGAACGCTGACCTTAACTGAGGCAAGTGAGGCCTGCAGTTCCTTGGACGTTGTTGTGGGGTCTTTTGTGACCTCTTGGATGAGTCGTCGCTGCGCTCTTGGGGTAATTTTGGGCGGCCGGCCACTCCTGGGAAGGTTCACCACTGTTCCATGTCTTCGCCATTTGTGGATAATGGCTCTCACTGTGGTTCGCTGGATTCCCAAAGCTTTGGAAATGGCTTTATAACCCTTTCCAGACTGATAGATCTCAATTACTTTCTTTCTCAATTGTTCCTGAATTTCTTTGGGTCTCGGCATGATGTGTAGCTTTTAAGGATCTTCTGGTGGACCTTACTGTGTCAAGCAGCTCCTATTTAAGTGATGCCTTGATTGTGAACAGGTGTGGCAATAATCAGGCCTGGGTGTGGCTAGAGAAATTGAACTCAGTTGTGGACAACCACAGTTATAGTATGTTTTAACAAGGGGGGCAATCACTTTTTCACACAGGGCCATGATGGTTTGGATTTTTTTTCACCTTTAATAATAAACACCTTCATTTACAAATTGCATTTTGTGTTTACTTGTGTTGTCCTTGACTATTGTTTAAATTGGTTTGATGTTCCGAAACACTTAAGTGTGACAAACATGCAAAGGAACAGGAAATGAGGAAGGGGGCAAACACTTTTTCACACCACTGTATGTGTGTGTGGGGGGGGGGCATCTGTGTAGTGGGGTACAGAGGGGGAACAGATATATGTGTTGGGGGGGAACAGACGTGCAGGGGGGTGCAGAGGGGAAATAGACGTGCAGGGGGGAACGCGCCCCTTGCTTACAGTAATACTAGACCCGCCCCTAAGAATATTAAAAAAAAAAAAGTCACAGTTACTTTGCTGAGTAACTAATTACTTTTCCAATGTAGTAACTGAGTTACTAACTCAATTACTTTTTTGGCAGAAGTAATTTGTAACTTAACTAATTACTTTTTTAAAGTAAGATGACCAACACTGATCAGCACACCCAGGGATTCACAAGGGGAGAGACTGCCACATGTAGCATGCCTTTCTGAAAGACAGCATTGTACTTAGTTTTTTTCTTTCCCTGGGAGATTTTTGGAGCAGTTGGGTGTTTTGTAATGTTTTGTGTTCATAAAGTATATTGTAAAGAAAATGTACAAAGAATTACGTAAATCAGATTTAACATACAAATCACCTGAGTAGAAGTACAATGCTATGAAAGTTTGAGAGGCACTAATAAACCTTTACAGATACGGCACACTACATACAGTATCTCACAAAAGTGGGTACACCCTTCACATTTTTGTAAAAATGTTATTATATCTTTTTATGTGACAACACTGATGAAATTACACTTTGCTACAATGTAAAGTAGTGTGTGTACAGCTTATATAACAGTGTAAATTTTCTGTCGCCTCAAAATAACTCAACACACAGCCATTAATGTCTAAACCGCTGGCAACAAAAGTTAGTACACCCCTAAGTGAAAATGTCCAAATTGGGCCCAAAGAGTCAATATTTTGTGTGACCACCATTATTTTCCAGCACTGCCTTAACCCTCTTGGGCGTTGATTTCACCAGAGCTTCACAGGTTGCCACTGGAGTCCTCTTCCACTCCTCCATGACGACATCACTGAGCTGGTGGATGTTAGACAACTTGTGCTCCTCCACCTTCTGTTTGAGGATGCCCCACAGATGGTCAATAGGATTTAGGTCTGGAGACATGCTTGGCCAGTCCATCACCTTTACCCTCAGCTTCTTTAACGAGGTAGTGGTCATCTTGGAGGTGTGTTTGGGGTCGTTATCATGTTGGTATTCTGCCCTGCGGCCCAGTCTCTGACGGGAGGGGATCATGCTATTCTTCAGTATGTTACAGTACATGTTGGCATTCATGGTTCCCTCAATGAACTGTAGCTCCCCAGTGTCGGCAGCACTCATGCAGCCCCAGACCATGACATTCCTACCACTATGCTTGACTGTAGGCAAGACACACATGTTTTTGTACCCCTCAACTGGTTTCCGCCACACATGCTTGACACAATCTGAACCAAATATGATTATCTTGGTCTCATCAGACTACAGGACATGGTTCCAGTAATCCATGTCCTAAGTCTTCTTGTATTCTGCAAACTGTTTGCAGGCTTTCTTGTGCATCATCTTTAGAAGAGGCTTCCTTCTGGGACGACAGCCATGCATACCAATTTGATGCAGTGTGCGGCGTATAGTTTGAGCACTGACAGGCTGACCCCCCACTACTTTAACCTCTGCAGCAATGCTGGCAGCACTCAAATGTCTATTTCCCAAAGACAACCTCTGGATATGATGCTGAACATGTGCACTCAAATTCTTTGATCGACCATGGCGAGGTCTGTTCTGAGTGGAACCTTGGCCACCATGCTGCAGCTCAAAGTCAGGGTCTTGGCAATCTTCTTATAGCCTAGGCCATCTTTATGTAGAGCAACAATTTTTTTTTCAGATCCGCAATCTCGCCATGAGGTGCCATGTTGAACTTCCAGTGACCAGTATGAGGGAGTGAGAGCGATAACACCAAATTTAACACCTGCTCCTCATTCACACCTGAGACCTTGTAACACTAACGAGTCACATGACAGCGGGGAGAGAAAATGGCTAATTGGGCCCAATTTGGACCTCTTCACTTAGGGGTGTACTCACTTTTGTTGCTAGCGGTTTAGACATTAATGGCTGTGTGTTGAGTTATTTTGAGGGGACGGTAAATTTACACTGTTATACAAGCTGTACACTCACTACTTTACATTGTAGCAAAGTGTCAGTGTCACATGGAAAGATATAATAAAATATTTACAAAAATGTGAGGGGTGTACTCACTTTTGTGAGATACTGTATATTATAAGAACTTTTTATATTTTTTCCACATATCGATTGACTATTTAGGTGGCTTTTTATGCCATTGTTTGCACTGAATACCTCTAGTTATTCTGCTAGCGCTGTTAGTGCTGGAATGATTATTTTGATTTTTATCTTTGCATATTTTACCAATTGTTTGTTCATATAATAGTTGCTATAGTGCATTAACCACTTCAGCCCCTGAAGATTTTCCTCCCTTCCTGACCAGAGCACTTTTTACAATTTTGCACTGCGTTGCTTTAACTGACAATTGGGCGCTCATGCAATGCTGTACCCAAACTAAATTTGCGTCAAATAGAAATAACATTTTTTTTGCCACAAATAGAGCTTTCTTTTGGTGGTATTTGATCACCTCTGCGTTTTTAATTTTTTGCACAATAAACAAAAAAAAGAGCGAAATTTTGAAAAAAATAAACAATATTTTTTACTTTTTGCTATAATAAATATCCCCCAAATTAAAAAAAAAAAAACACATTTCTTCATCAGTTTAGGCCAATATATATTCTTCTACATATTTTAGGTAAAAGAAATCACAATAAGCGTATATTGATTGGTTTTCCAAAAGTTATAGTGTCTACAAACTATGGGAAAGATTTATGGCATTTTTTTTTTACTAGTAATGGCGGTGATCTGCGATTTTTAGCGGTACTGCGACATTGCGACAAACATATCGGACACTTTTAACACATTTTTGGGACCATTGACAGCTATACAGCGATCAGTGCTATAAAAATGCACTGTAAATGTCACTGGCAGTGAAGGGGTTAACAGTAGGGGCGATCAAGGGGTTAAATGTGTGTTCCCTCACTGTGTTCTAACTGTATGGGGATAGGACTGACTAGGAGAGGAAACATATCGTTATTCCTACTTACTAGGAACAAATGATATGTCTTCTCTCCCCTGACAGCACAGGGATTTGTGTGTTTACACACACAAATCCACGTGCTGGCACTTGTGCACGCTATCGCGCGTGGCCGGTGGCGATCGTGCCTGCCGGCCACACACATCGGGTCCCCCACTGTGCAGCCTCTGGTGGTCGCTAAAGGGAAGGACGTACACATATGGGATTTCGCCCAGGAGAGACATTCTGGTGCAGTAAATCTGCATGAGCTGGTCGGGAACCGGTTAATTTGTTTCTATCCATCAGAGCACTGGGATCAGTAACACCTAGTGCTTCTGATACTTTTTTTTTTTTTTTTAAATATAAAGTTTTATTAAATTTTTTGAAAACAGGAACAGAGAAAGAGGCCAAGGCCTCAACAGGACATGCAATCACATAAAAACAGTGGAGGTCGCAGCCTCCCGGTTTCTTATTACATTTATCCACCGTACAATAACACAACCCGTAGGTCTCCTATATGTCGCTAATGTACATTGTGTCATCGTTGGACTTTAGTTCAGTTGGGTTTTAACTTTATTGATCCAGGCCGGGAGACTAGTCTATGGGCAACAGGATTGCCGTGTGAGAGGGAAGAAGGAGAAAGAGGACAGGAAGAATAAGCGTAGATAGGAAGAAGAGAGGGGGGTGAGAGGGGGTGGGATGAAGAGTGGATGGATGGGGGGGGGGAGATTCTGCGGGTCTCTATAATCTGGGCTCCACCTTTTGTTACTCTGATCAGTGCCAGTGTCGTTTATCTCAGGATCCTAATAGGGCCTGCCCTTCATCTGAAAATATAAATGTGTTCCAAAGCGCCCATGTCTTTCTATAGGTTTCCAGTTTGTCTTGTGAGGTCATTATAAGGTCTTCCATCCTATTAATGTCTTCTACCTTCCGCAGCCACATTGCTGCGGTCGGTGGGCACTGTTGCTTCCATAGTAATGGTATGCAGGATTTAGCTGCATTTGTGAGGTGTCTTAGTATTGATTTTTTGTATCTTTGGGGGGTAGGGAGGAAACATGCAGCAAGAAGAATGCTGGGTCTTCCGGTATCTGAAATTCTGTAAATTTCTGGGACGTGGTGCGGACCACGGACCAGAAGGGTGTCAGGAGCGGACAGGACCAGAACGTATGTAGTAACGTTCCCCTCTCTCTCTGGCACCTCCAGCATAGTTCTGAGGAATCAGGGAATATCTTGTGCAGTCTACTAGGTGTATAGTACCACCTAGTCATAATCTTAAAATTAGTTTCTTGTATTTTCGTACAAATGGATGATTTAAGGGCAAAGTCGATCATATTCTGTCTCTGGGCTGTCGTAAATGTCCGCTGTAGTTCGATCTCCCATTTCTTAAAGCAAGGCAAGTTAGGTTGTTGGGAGGGTGTGTTTAGCAATGTGTACATATTTGAGAGGACCTGTCTTAAGGGTTCCCTGTCCGTTAGGAATTCCTCAATGAGGTCTTTGTTCTTGCGTATAAATGTGGCTGTGTAAGAAATGGTGTATCCGAGCAGCTTTCCAAAATGGCAGTTGGTATCCGCCACTCGGGTCCATCAGTTCCTCAATATTGGGCCACCTATCCCGTGTAACAAAGTGACTGGCTAATGTTTTGTCATTATTGCTAAGGGTCTGATATTTCGTCGGGGGGTTCCCTGGGGGGAAGCCCGGGTTTCCTAGAATCGGTGTCATGGGTGATGTCCTGGTTGTCTGTGCGTTTTGAAGAGTCGCTTGTCTGGATTGTCTCAGGGAATTCCCAATTAGGGGGTGTGTCTTTATGTTTGGGGGCAGGAAGTCATAGCACCAGACTGCCGTTCCCAATGGTGTGTCTGTCTGACTTTGCTCTATTTGTGCCCATAGTTTTAATTCTTGGTGGCGCTTCCAGTCTACTACTCTCCCCAGGTGAATGGCTTGGTAATATCTTCTTATGTCTGGTAGTGCTAGTCCCCCATGTTGTTTCGGTGCTGTCAGTAAATTGCGTTGTAGTCGTGGTTTTTTATGTGCCCACACGAAGCAGGTAAACAGGTTTTGCACTTGCCGGAAGTATTTGGGGGGTATTCTGATCGGTAGGGCCTGGAAGAGGTACAAGAACTTGGGCAGGATGCTCATTTTTATCAGATTACACCTCCCAAACCAGGAGTGTATCCCTTTGTGCCACTTGTCTAGTAATGTCTTTGCCTTTAAGAGCAAAGGAGGGAAGTTGGTTTCGTATACCTGGGATAGGTCTGAAGGGATATTGGTGCCTAAGTAGGACAGTGTGGATGTGGTCCATCGAAATTTAAAGTTCGCTTGTGCGTTCAATAGGTCTTGGGTCCTGATACTTTTTTTGACTAATAAACCTTTAATAAGGAAATATGAAAATTTAAAAGCAGGAAAAGAAGGAACTCTCACAAACCAGGAGAAAGTCAGAGAAAGAAAAAATGAGATTATAAACTGAAATCCACAATTTCTGCACCTTGAAGCATGTCCACGAAATATGTTGCATGGATCCAGGAGAGACACAACCAGGGGCAGACTGACAAATCATGGGGCCCCCGGGCAATAGGAGATTATGGGGCCCCCAGGCAATCAGAGATTATGGGGCCACACAGTATACACACACACACAGTATACAATCACACAGTATACACAGACATGTTTCTATTGGCTGAGGAGGTACTGGAGAGGTGGGGCAGCTATAATCTCTGGATTTTTAGACCAAAAGGATGTCGGTAAGGGACATTTCAGAGACAAATGTAAAAAAAACACAGATTTTTACATACTGTCCCTGGTTTTACTGAGGCTGGCAACCCTGATGGGGCCCTCGGGCAGTGCCCGAGTGGCCGAATGGTCAATCCGCCCCTGGACACAACCCCTGAAGCAGTTGGGGGAAGCATTTTTTCAATTCTGTCCTGTGTCATGCTCCCTAAGTCTGTTTTCAATTTTGTCAAGTAAGTATTTTTTTAAAGGGAGTTTATAGATATGATGTCCCCATATAGAGATGAGATTAGGCCTGCAGATTGAGGGTTGCTAGACAGAATCCATCTGAAATAAATTTCTAATACATATTCTCTGGTCTTGCTCTGCATGTGACAAGGCAACTGGAAACTCTGGTTAGACTGAACAACAAATACAGTGGTGTGAAAAAGTGTTTGCCCCCTTCCTCATTTCCTGTTCCTTTGCATGTTTGTCACACTTAAGTGTTTCGGAACATCAAACCAATTTA
Organism: Lithobates sylvaticus; assembly: GCA_028564925.1. NCBI lineage: Eukaryota > Metazoa > Chordata > Amphibia > Anura > Ranidae > Lithobates > Lithobates sylvaticus. The sequence goes on along the minus strand of CM053029.1, from coordinate 156,827,440 downwards.
AACAATAGTCAAGGACAACACAAGTAAACACAAAATGCAATTTGTAAATGAAGGTGTTTATTATTAAAGGTGAAAAAAAATCCAAACCATCATGGCCCTGTGTGAAAAAGTGATTGCCCCCCTTGTTAAAACATACTATAACTGTGGTTGTCCACACCTGAGTTCAATTTCTCTAGCCACACCCAGGCCTGATTATTGTCACACCTGTTCACAATCAAGGCATCACTTAAATAGGAGCTGCTTGACACAATAAGGTCCACCAGAAGATCCTTAAAAGCTACACATCATGCCGAGACCCAAAGAAATTCAGGAACAATTGAGAAAGAAAGTAATTGAGATCTATCAGTCTGGAAAGGGTTATAAAGCCATTTCCAAAGCTTTGGGAATCCAGCGAACCACAGTGAGAGCCATTATCCACAAATGGCGAAGACATGGAACAGTGGTGAACCTTCCCAGGAGTGGCCGGCCGCCCAAAATTACCCCAAGAGCGCAGCGACGACTCATCCAAGAGGTCACAAAAGACCCACAACAACGTCCAAGGAACTGCAGGCCTCACTTGCCTCAGTTAAGGTCAGCGTTCATGCCTCCACCATCAGGAAAAGACTGGGCAAAAATGGCCTGCATGGCAGAGTTCCAAGGAGAAAACCACTGCTGAGCAAAAAGAACATCAAAGCTCGTCTCAATTTCTCCACAACACATCTTGATGATCCCCAAGACTTTTGGGACAACATTCTGTGGACCGATGAGACAAAAGTGGAACTCTTTGGAAGGTGTGTGTCCAAGTATATCTGGCGTAGAAGGAACACTGCATTTCAGAAAAAGAACATTATACCAACAGTAAAATATGGTGGTGGTAGTGTGATGGTCTGGGGCTGTTTTGCTGCTTCAGGACCTGGAAGACTTGCCGTGATAAAAGGAACTATGAATTCTGCTGTCTACCAAGAGATCCTGAAGGAGAATGTCCGACCATCTGTTCGTGTACTCAAGCTGAAACGAACTTGGGTTCTGCAGCAGGACAATGATCCTAAACACACCAGCAAGTCCACCACCGAATGGCTGAAGAAAAACAAAATGAAGACTTTGGAGCGGCCTAGCCAAAGTCCAGACCTGAATCCTATTGAGATGTTGTGGTATGACCTTAAAAAGGCCGTTCATGCTCGAAAACCCTCTAATGTAACTGAATTAGGACAATTCTGCAAAGATGAATGGGCCAAAATTCCTCCAGGACGCTGTAAAAGCCTCATTGCACGTTATCGCAAACGCTTGGTTGCAGTTGTTGCTGCTAAGGGTGGCCCAACCAGTTATTAGGTTTAGGGGCAATCACTTTTTCACACAGGGCCATGATGGTTTGGATTTTTTTTCACCTTTAAAAATAAACACCTTCATTTACAAATTGCATTTTGTGTTTACTTGTGTTGTCCTTGACTATTGTTTAAATTGGTTTGATGTTCCGAAACACTTAAGTGTGACAAACATGCAAAGGAACAGGAAATGAGGAAGGGGGCAAACACTTTTTCACACCACTGTATATGTAAAATATTTAATAGTATACTCTGGTTTCTCTGGTTTCTCACACTCGAAAGACATGCAGGTAGATTCATTGGCTTCTGCCTGAATGACCTCAGTATGAGTATGAATGCACATGCCTGTAAGCTTCTTGAGGGCAGGGACTGATGTGAATGTACAATAAGTAAAGTGCTAAGTAAATTGTCAGTACTATATGAGTACCTGTAATAAATAAATACATTTGCGCAGTCCAACTTTTACCTGTTCTCTGCCCACTCACGATACAATTAATCCCAAAAAGTAACTACACAACCTTGAGTCTAACAGGGATTTGGGAGTCTGGTCCCCAACCAAGACCCACCAAGAAAAAGGAGCATGTGGACTATCTCGGTACAGGTTGAAAAATATATACAAATAAATATATAAACGGACATAAAAATTAAACAATAATTTATTAGTGCAAAAAAACACAATTAATTTCTAAAATTACAGGTGGTGTGGTATTTCAACTAGTTTCGCAGTTTGACCGCTTCATCAGGAAATACAGAGAATGCATCTGAAAAGGATATAAACATTCCATAATATAGTAACAGTGATATTTATTTTAAACAATGCATTTTAAATATATTTGGGGAAACTCGGATGATGGTACATTTGATATTGATTACCTTATATACTCGAGTATAAGCTGAGTTTTTTAGCACATTTTTTTGTGCTGAAAATGCCCCCTCCTTATACTCCAGTCAAGCACTTTTCTGCAACAGAGAATTACATTTTCCGACCCAACTTTGGGGCCCCGTATCCCGGGGCCACTTGATGCTAGGAACCCCAAATGGGGATATGTTGTGGTATTAGTTCCACTGGGTTTGCACACCAAATTTACGGTTCCTAGCACCAAGTGACCCCAAGATACGGGGCCCCAAATTCGGTTCAGAAAATGTCATTCTCTGCTGCAGAAAAGTGCTTGACATTTTCCGAACCGATTTTGGGGCCCCGTATCTCGGGGCCACTTGGTGATAGGAACCCCATCTTTGCATATATTGTGGTGCTAGTTCCACTTGGTTTGCACACCAAATTTGGGGTTCCTAGCACAGGGGTAGATACAGGGCCCCAAAGTCGGTCAACTGTGTCCATCTGCAGCAATGTCATTTCGGGACCCTTTGAGTCCAGAGACCCCAAATTTTGGCATTTATGAACCCTTAAATACCAAGTTTGAAGTTCGGGGGACCTATGGCAGCAAATGGGCACAGTGAGGCATGCAAATGGGCACAGTGACGCTGCAAATGGGCATTGTTGACCCTCTTTTCCACCTTCAGTAGCTGCACACTTCTCACCCTAGGCTTATACTCGAGTCAATACGTTTTCCCATTTTTTGTGGTAAAATTAGGTGCCTCGGCTTATATTCAGGTCGGTTTATACTCGAGTATATACGGTATTATGTAATTTATTGTATTATGTGAGGCCACCAATTTCTTCAACAACCTTGAGTCTACAAGAAAGATACAAGAGGATACAATAAATTCAAAGCTTAATCCGGGATTCAACTTCACCAGTGGCCAAAATGTATGTAATTTCCTATCTGCTTTAAGCCACAAATATACTTGTTTTGGTTATGAATTAACTAGTATTGCCAGCCCTCCAGTAGATAATCATCTGACAATCATAATGCTTGAAATATCCACTTCAAAGCAATATAAAAGAGAAAACTGTACTTACTTATTACTTATAAACCCTACTTATTAACTATGACAGATGATTGTTAAAAACTGAATTCACTGTAGGTCCATTCTAAAGCCTAGGCTTATGACATCATGTACAGCTCTCTCTCTCTCACTCTCGTGAGAGTTTGCCAGGAAGGGAGGGGGGTGAGTCATAAGAGGGCCAATGAGAGCTGCAGGGCTGCAGAGCTGGAGGTGTACCTCTGTGTGTCAATGTAAATCCAGGAAGTAAACAGGAAGCAGATTCAGCTGCCCACAGTTAAAATGGATGCAGCCAGACTTAGTGGAGGGAGATTTATGCAGCATATTTGGTAAGTACAGAATCACAGTATATATAACATAATATGCAAAGTGGTTGAAGGGAAGCTTCAGAATGGCAAAGATATTTTTATTACAAATTATGTGAGCAGACTGCAGTTCCTCTTTAACTGTGTTTTAACAAACTATTCAGAGAAAAGCAAAATCACCTTGACTAGAGAGATGGCCAACAAAGCCAGCTAGTAAGGGAGATTTGCCTGGTTGTCCTGGTTAGCACTGTCAACAGAACAGAGAGTGATGGGAAAACTAAAATATAACGTTGCCACCAGAACAGAAATAGAGGGGAAATCTTCTGGGGACACTTATTCCAGCATAACTTTTTAGAACTTTTAAGGGGGGATTTACCTTTTATTTTAGAGAGATTTCATCATTTGATTTCATTTGTGTCTCTGGAAGAGCAAGTGAAGGGTAAACTTGCCATCTGGATACAGACAAAAAAAAATTTTAATTACAAGGATAAAAACCTTTTCCCCACTCAATCGAAAACAAAAAAAAAGTTTCGGCTGGAGATACACTTTAGGGAGTAATCAACCTGCAATTTCTGATTTTACTCATTTTGAGCTGATACAAAATGTACCTGAATTTGTTTACATTGGTTGTGAAATACCCTTGTTTTCCGTAGCATATGGCCACACATAAAGGCTCCCTTTGGTGCCTCTATGTATTTTAAAAAGTGCAGTCGCCATTAATTCTCATTGCTACTGTGAAAAAAATAAGATTTTTGCTAGAAAATTACTTAGACCCCCCCAAACATTATATATTTTCTTTTAGCAGAGACCCTAGAGAATAAATTTGTGATTGTTGCAATACTTTATGTCACAACGTATTTGCGAAGTGGTCTTACAAAAGCAATTTTTTTGGGAATAAATACACTTTTTTAAATAAAAAAATAAGAAAAGAGTAAAGTTATCCTAATTTTTTTGTATAACCTGAAAGATGTTACACCGAATAAATTGATACCTAACATAACATGCTTTAAAATTATGCACACTCGTGAAATGGCGACAAACTACGGTACTTAAAAATCTTTATAGGCGACATTTAAACATTTCTACAGATTACCAGTTTAGAGTTACAGAGGAGATCTTGTGCTAGAATAATTGTTCTCACTCGAACTATTACGGCGATATCTCACATGTGTGGTCTGAACACCGTTTACATATGTGGGCGCGACTTGCGTATACGAGCGAGCTCGGCGGGATGGGGCGCTTTAAATTTTTTCTATCTGCTGCCATAACCCTGGTATTTAACGTCAAAGTAGCAACATATATACACAGTGGGTGGTCCAGAAGTGGTTAATGGAACTTAGTATATTGTACAGGTTAAAGTATACTACAGTATGTTCATCAAATATATATATATCTATATATGTGTATATTAACCATGGACTGGATTCAAACTTAGTTTATTGCACTGTAGACAGTTACCCAGCAAATTACAAAGGCTGTTGGTGCTGGTACTAAACTGCAGCAGATAATAAAAAGCATATAGCTATGTAACTGTATTATAACGGAAAATTGTATACTTACCTTTCCGTAATTTTCCTTTTTCTGTCGCATCTTCATGGCAGCATATACCTTGGGTTGTGACTCCGCCTCCACAACCTGATAGGACCACATATCTATAAAATGGTGATACGGCCCCCACCCCAGTATTCTCTGTACATATGAATCACCTTTTAAAACGGAAAAAGGGTGGGCAAAGTATGCTGCCATGAAGATGCGTCAGGAAAGGAAAATTACGGAAAGGTAAGTATACAATTTTCCGTTTACCTGTCGCATCATGGCAGCATATACCTTGGGGAGTAACTCACAGACTGGGTGGGAATATGCAAGCAAGATAAGTTTATTGACAAGGAATAGAGGAATTGGCTCGGATAACGGATTTTCCGAAATCTGTAGTTGTTAGGCATGCAGAATCCACTCTATAGTGGGAGATGAAGGTATTCCTGGAGGACCAGGTGGCGGCTCTGCAGATGGTTTCCGCCGAGACTCTATAGTAGGCTGCCCACGAGGTCGCCACTGCCCTGGTGGAGTGTGCCCTTAAGCCATCAGGAATTTGAATGGTGCTGAGTGAGTAGGCCTTCTTGATGGATTTCACTAGCCAAGAAGCAATAGTGCGGGCCAATGCTGCCTGGCCTTTCCTGAAGCCATGAGGGATAATCAGCAGGTTTTCTGACTTCCTGATGGATTTGGAAGCTGAAAAGTAGGCCAGGATGTTGCTCTTGACGTCCAGGGGGTGAGGATCGCCCTGGTCTGTGGTAAGTGCCGGTAGGCTAATTTCCTGATTGAAATGAAAAGATGAGGATACCTTGGGAATCAGGCGGTCCGAGGGTCTCAGGATTACCCTGTCCGGGTAGATGACCAGGTAAGGATCTTTGGTTAGTAGGGCTTGTATCTCAGAGACCCTTCTTGCTGAAGTTATCGCTATTAGAAAGGTAACTTTCAGTGTGAGATCCCAAAGGGAGATGTTCTGTAGTGGGAAGAAGGGTTCTTTGGATAGGGCTTTCAGAACGACCGATAGATCCCAGGCCGGAAATGAAGGCTTCCTGGGTGGTCTTAACTTGAGGCATGCTCTCTGAAACTGGATGATGAGAGGGTCCTGCGCCCACCTAACCCCGGTCAGGGCGGATAGGGCTGAGACCTGCACCTTCAGAGTGCTGGAGCCGAGACCCTTGTCCAGACCCGACTGCAGGAATTCTAGGACTTGGGATGTCAGTAGGGAGGATGGATTCCAGCCTTCCTGATGGGCGAAGGAAACAAACTTCTCCCACACCCTTCGGTAGGTAGTGTTCGTGGTGGGTTTTCTGGCTTGGAGCAGTGTATCGATTACCTTCTGGGAACAGCCCTGGTCTAAATACCTAGCCCTCTCAGTCTCCAGGCCATCAAGTGTAGCTTCCCCGGGTTGGGGTGGAGCAGCTGACCTTGAGAAAGCAGGTCGGCTGATAGCGGGAGGGGGAGAGGGTCTGCCGTGTTCAGCTGTAGGAGGGTGGTGAACCACGGCCTCCTGGGCCAGATGGTATTACGGCCACTACTAATGCTGTTGTCCTCTTGAGTTTCAGGAGAAATCTCGCTATCAGGGGGGTCAGGGGGAAAATGTAACCCAGGTGAAACTCCCAGGGGTGTTGGAGGCAGTCTGTACCCTCTGCTGCGGGGAAGGGGGTCCTCGACAGAAACCTCCGGCATTTCGCTTTCGGTGGGGTCGTGGCCAGGTCTATGTCGGGAAGACCCCAGGCTTGGACAATGAGGGTGAAGGCTTGAGGGCTCAGGGACCACTCGTTGTTCGAGATGAAGTCCCTGCTAAGAGAGTCTGCTAGTAGGTCCTCGACGCCCGGAATGTAGGCTGCCCTCAGATCCAGAAGGTTCTGTTGTGCCCATTCCATCACAGGGCGCACCTCCTGCAGCATGGTGGAGCTCCTGGTGCCCCCCTGTCTGTTGATATAGGCAACAGCCACCTTGTTGTCCATTTTTAAGAGGACCTGTTTCCCTCTCAGAAGAGGACTGAAGGCCAGAAGGGCCTGGAAGGCTGCCCTCATCTCCAGAACATTGGAGACGAGGTCCCGTGCTGTGAACGGCCAGCGACCCTGTGCTGCATGCTGAAGGTAGTGTGCCCCCCATCCTTCCAGACTGGCGCCTGAGGTAACGACTTCTAGAGGGGGAGAGACAATGTGTCTGCATTTGTTCAGATTGTGGGGACGAGTCCACCACTCTAGAGATCGCTTGACTTCCCGAGTGATATGGATTAATTGGGACATGGATGAGCCGTCCCATTGGTGAAGGAACGAGATCTGAAGGGGTCTCGCGTTCCACTGCGCCCACTGGACCATCGGGATGGTTGCTGACAGGGAACCTAGGAGGCTGAGGCACACTCTGGCTGATAAGGGAGTTGTTGAAACTGCCTTCCTCACTTTCCTGTCCAGAGGAGGGACCTTCTCTTGGGGTAGCTGTATGGAGTTTTGCCGGGTGTCTAGTAGGGCTCCCAGGAAGACCATCCTCTGGGTGGGCTGAGCGTTGCTCTTCCTCCAGTTGATGAGCCACCCCAGGCCCTGTAGCGTGGAGACTAGGATCTCCCTGTGCTTTATGAGGGACTCCTGGCTGTTCGAGAGGAGGAGAATGTCGTCCAGATAGTGGTGGACCCTTAGACCTTTCTCCCTCAGGGAAGCAATGACCGGAAGAAAGACCTTCGTGAATGTCCTGGGAGCGGTGGAGATTCCGAACGGGAGACTTCGGAACTGGTAATGGTGGTGATCTATTGAGAATCGGAGAAACTTTTGAAAGGCTATATGGATGGGGATATGCAGGTAAGCATCCTGGAGATCTATGGACAGCATCCAGTCCTCCAGGTTTATGGCCTGGAGGATCGACTGTAGACTCTCCATCTTGAAGGATTCCACCCGGATGGAATGGTTGAGGATTTTTAGGTCCAGGACAGGGCGCAAGTCCCCAGATTTTTTTCTGACCAGGAACAGTGGGGAGTAAAACCCCTGACCTCTCTGTGGTCGGGGCACCTCTACCACTGCTCTTTTCTGGAGTAGCTCCTGGACGTATTCCAACAACAGCATCCTTCTCTCTCGAGAGGATGGGAGCCTGGTCGGGCAAAAATGATCCCCCGGGAGGTGTCCCCTGAATGACCACCTGTGCCCGAACCGGACGGTGGCCACCGTCCAGGGGTCTCTTATGGTCTCCGCCCAGAGCAGCCTGAATCTTGAGAGCCTGGCTCCCACTACTGCTGGCTGGGCGGGCGCACCTTAAAAAAGGCTTCTGGTCGGTGGACGCAGAAGTCTTGGGTTTCTGGAACCTCGAGAAAGAAGTCTGAGGGTTCTTCCAGTTCCTCCTATACTCTCTGCCAGGCCTGTAGGCCTTGGCGTCCCTGTACTTGTCGGGGAGATTTTGTCTAAAGGGAGGAGGCCTCTGCTGTTTGGGCCTCCTATCTGAGGGGATGAGCCCTGATTTCCCGCCAGTCACTTTGGAAATGGCTGAATCTAGCTTTGCCCCGAAAAGGTTTTCGCTGTCGTAAGGAATGCGGCACCAGTTAGACTTGGAGGCCGGGTCAGCCGCCCATGGCTTTAGCCAGAGTGCCCGTCTGGCCATGACGGAGGACAGCATGGCCCTGGATGTAGACTTTATCACATCAACAGACGCCTCTGCCACGAAGTTTCCTGCCAGGCTTAGCTCCTGCAGGGCCTTGACTAGTTTGTTCTGGTCTGCTCCTTCTGAAATAAGTTTTTCGGCTCTGGCCGACCAGCTGGAGATGGCTTTCCCCGCGGCCGCGAGGGCCACTGCTGGCCTACATGCGCCTCCTGCCGCTAGATAGGTTCTCTTCAGATCCATGTCGATCTTCCTATCTAGGACGTCTCTGAAGGTCACGGCGTCCTCGATAGGGAGCGTCACGTGCCTGGCCAGGCGCATGAGGGATGCGTCTACTACAGGCGGGGTAACCAGAGGTTTCACCTTGGGCTCCTTAAGGGGGTATAATTTAGCAAGCCTATTGTTGAGACTTGATTTTTTATCAGGCCTCTGCCATTCCTCCCTAATGAGATCGTCAAGCTCCTCGATGAAGGGGAAGGCCTCCGGATCTCGTCTGAGGTTGGGGAAGTATTTCTTCCGCTTTTGCTGGATCTCCTGGGGTTCATCCCAGTTAATTGCCTCCTTCACAGACCTCACAAAGGGTTCGATAAGGGAGAAGTCGAAGCCTGCTGATGTCTCCAATTCGTCCTCGTCTGACTGGGAGTCCTGCTCCCTTGATGTACTCGGGGGGCAGGAGAGGCGCCTCTTGTGGATGCATCCACGTCTGGAGCTGGCTGTGGGGTTAATGCCCCTGCCGGTTCTCTGGGGTCCTGGTCCCCTCTGGTGGCCTCCTCGAGGCACCTGCGGCAGGCCAGTTTATCTGGGAGGGCGGAGGCCACGCACACCCAGCAGGTGTTGGCAGCGGGCCTGGAGCGGGTCGCTGATGAGTGGTGTCTGTGCGTAGGTGATCTTCTGCGGCGGGAGTGACTGCGTCGAGAATAGGATCTGGAGCGGCTCCCTCTGCGACTTCTATGACCCGAGCGACTTGTCCTGCTCCAACCTGAGCGGCTCCGTCTGTGGCCTGAGCGGCTCCTTCCCCGCGAGGACCCTCTACGTCCGGATTTGGAGGATCTTGAGGACCTGACAGGGCTGACCATTTAGGTAGCATTAGTGACCTCTCTTTTTTTTACTTACCAATCCGTCCTCCCCCCTTACCTATTGGTCTGGCGGTGATCTGCTGGGGCAGTGGTCTCCATGAGGAAGGGAGATAGACAGCCTGGAAAGACAGAAGAAAAAAAGGTAGGGTCAAAGGGGGGGGGGGCAGTGCAAAACCATTTAAGGCACTTACCTGGTGAAGAGTAGGCTGAGGGGGGTCTGCAGTAGCGAAAAAACGTGATTCCTGGGTGCTGCAGTGCCTGTAGGATGAAAAAGGGAATTCTTTCCCTTTTTGAATTTGGCGCCGGGCGAGCGTCACGCTCGCGCATGCGCAGTAGCGCAGCGCAGCCGCCGGCGCCATTTTGGAAATTGGCAAAGAACCTCAGGGCCGCCCGAGAGACCGCACTGCGCATGCGCGGAAGCGCCAGGATGCTCGGCGCACCTGAGGGGGAAGAGAGAAGGACTACAGGGCCCAGCGGTGCTGCAGGTACACAGCGTTTTTAAAACAGAAGGGAGGAAGGAGACCACTGCACAATAAAAAGCCTATTTAAGGCTTATAAATATATGTTGGAGTGTGTGTTTGCCCTGACACACGTATGCATGATAAAGAGGTGTTTTAAGCCTGTTTAAGGCTTTACACAGAGGCCAGGAGTATGGTGGTGCTTTAAACCTATTTAAGGTTCTACACAGGGGCAGTCGACATGGTGCTTTAAACCTATTTAAGGTTTTACACAACGGCAGTCATCACAGTTATTTAAACCTGTTTAAGGTTTTACACGAAGGCAGTCATCATAGTGCTTTAAACCTGTTTAAGGTTCTACACAGAGGCAGTCCGGCAGAAGGTAAATAATAACAGAGAAAATGATACGATACCCCTGAGATCACCAGAGTGGGGTTCCTTCCATTTAGCTTCCTTTAGAGGCTGTACCGGCAAGGACTTCCAAACCAGGAGAGGCTAGAACCTGGCTGGGGCGAAGCGGTAAGGGGGTGATGTCCGTGCGTCCCAACAGGTGAGGAAAAATAAGAGAATACTGGGGCGGGGGCCGTATCACCATTTTATAGTTATGTGGTCCTATCAGGTTGTGGAGGCGGAGTCACAACCCAAGGTATATGCTGCCATGATGCGACAGGAAATTAAAATGAAAACGGTACCACCATGATGTCTGGATGAGACTTTAAAATTACATTTTTTTTTTCATATCTGTTATTATTTTTTAATTGATTTTGTATTTCAATACATTTATTATTACTTTTTTACATTTAGTATGTGTAGGTTCATTACGTGTGTATTAAGCAGCAGCTTTTTTATGTATTTTGTCTTAAAAGTATGTAGTCTCATCAAGTATGTAGTTTTAACCTTAGGGTGGGAGGAGTGAACAGCGCTTGCTTTCTCCACACTCTCCCCCTGCACATGCGCATGATTAGGGAGAAGAATAGCTACTGCAGGCAGAAATAAATTCAGAGATAGATGCGGAAGACCACAGGTATTATGGCGCCGGCTAATATCGAGGATGAGCGTTTGGAATATAAAGGAAAAATTACAGTAAGAACGATTTTTGGGCATACCCTTAGGCCCCTTTCACACTGGGGCGGTTTTCAGGCGGTACAGCGCTAAAAATAGCGCCTGTACACCGCCTGAAAAAACCGGCCCCATTCACTCCAGTGTGAAAGCCGGCGGGCTTTCACACTGGAGCGGTGCGCTAGCAGGACGGTAAAAAAAGTCCTGCTAGCTGCATCTTTGGAGCGGTGTAGGAGCGGTGTATTTACCGCTCCTATACCGCTCGTTCCCATTGAAATCAATGGGAAACCGCGGGGATACCGCCCGCAAACCGCCGCTGCAGCGGCGGTTTGCGGAGGTTTTTAACCCTTTTGCGGCCGCTAGCGGGGGTTAAAACCACCCCGCTAGCGGCCGCATACCGCGGGTAAAGCGATGGTAAGCAGCGCTAAATATAGCGCTGCTTTACCGTCGCCGCCCCGCACCGCTCAGGTGTGAAAGCAGCCTTAGTGCCCATTTTATTGTAAATTGATATTTACATTATAATATTGTTTAAATAGTGTATCTTTAAGAGAGTTTACTACCAATTTAATTTTAATATAATACAGTTACAGACAGTAGCTATATTATCTGCTGCAGTTTTGTACCAGCACCAGCAACAGCCTTTGTCATTTGCTGGGTAACTGTCTACAGTGCAATAAACTAAGTTTAGATCCAGTCCATGAATCCGGTCCATACATATATATATTATTTTGGCTCCTACCCATAGAGCGCTGCTTTTTTGTCTTTTGATTCCTGCTCCTCATTTCTCCAGTGGTTGGCAGCTGCACTGGGTATCAGTTTTATTCACATATATCTACATATGACTGACAGTTTCTAGCGCTTCAGGAACTTAATGTAAAGAGTGTTATATTATAGTATTTATAGCACAATTCGCACAAAAGCCTTTGTGCTTTTTTGTGTAATACATACATTATTAGCGCTACACCTTTGTTTTACATTTCACTTTACAATTAGTCTGATTGTTGTGTTTGCTGCTCACATTTAAAGTCGGCGCTGTAATACGACTTTATTTTTTACTGTGTCCCATCAGTAGCTCGGTCCTCAACCATTGCGCACTCTGATCCAGGTTCTCTTTGGTCCCCAGCACACAGGACTCACAATTTCTGGCTCAGGTCACGGGCTTGTGTCACGTGGGCGCACACCCAGAAAGGCTGCCATTCGCTCTAGCATGTGCTAGCAGTGACTGCCTCCAGATCTCCGATAGCACACACTGGAGTGCATGCCAGCGTGCTTGGCCTCCAGAGATGACAGGCATAACATACTGCAGCCGGGATCATCCAACAGTCGATGCAATCATCTGCCACATTTTGTGAAAAATACTGTAAAATTAAGAATGCTTTCAGAAATAGAAGTGTTAATTGTTTTGTTTTTTTTTTTTTTATCAATTAACAAAATGGAAAGTTAATGAAGAGAAGAGAAATCCAAATCGAATAATATTTGGTGTAACCACTGTGACAAACAGCCCCTGTCATTTATTGATGGAGTATATCTGCCACATAGAATCTTGAGATTTTTAAGGTAAATGGGTGGCAGTGAGAGGTCTGTAGGCAGCAAGGGTTTAAGCACTAGCCACACCTTGCTCCCAACCTGGGGTATAATTTTGCCTTACCTGGGTTTATTCAGTGTGGTGCTTAGAGAGGAGAAGCAGTCTGTGAGGGAACATGCCTGCAGGACTGGAGCAGACCCAATGAGGTCTATTCTTTAGCTAGGAGGCTTATATTCGTTTGGAGGAATTTGCTTTGGGACTATGTTTTCTACCCCTGTGTGGGAAACCTTTTCGGTGTGCTTTATTTGCTGACCAAATAAACACGGGCAGGAAGACCTTAACCTTGCATATGGCTGGATTACCTTTCTGAGAACTCTTCACTTGAAGCTATTCGCCCACACCACCCTTTGCCTTCAAAACAGAATCAGTTTTTCTAGGCACACTTGTTTTTGAAGGAACTCGGCAGGTAGGTGGTTCCAAACACCTTGGAGAACTAAACACAGATCTTCTGTTTTCTCTCTCTGAATGCAGGAGAGATATACATTGTAGCTCTCTCTCTCCTTGCCCACTATTGTTCCTGGGCTGTACTACAGGTACAAACGACAACTAACATACACAGGAGAATTTATTTTGGCTTGTTCTTTTGTGAAAGGTTATGGTAGTAGCACGAATCATATAGCTAAAAAAAAAAAGATTATTTATTTACAACATTTTACAACAGAAACTAAGAAACTTTTTTTTCTTTTTTTTTTTAACCACTTCAATATGACGTCCACAAGGTGGATCTCCCATCCTGGGTGGACGTCATATGACGTCCTCCTATTCCCGGCCGTCTAGGGGGCGCGCGCGCGCCACCCGCGGCGTCGCTCGGGGCCCGGTGCGCGTGCCCGGTGACCGCGATGTCCGCCGGGCACCCACGATTGCCCGGAAAAACAGCGGGACCGTGGAGCTGTGTGTGTAAACACACAGCTCCACGTCCTGTCACTGGAGAGGAGACCGATCATGTGTTCCAAGTACAGAGGAACACCGATCGGTCTCCTCCCCTTGTGAGTCCCCTCCCCCCACAGTTAGAATCACTCACATAGGCAACATATTAACCCCTGCAGCGCCCCCTAGTGTTAACCCCTTCCCTGCCAGTCACATTTACAAAGTAATCAGTGCAATTTTATAGCAACGATTGCTGTGTAAATGTGAATGGTCCAAAAAATGTGTCAAAAGTGTCCGAAGTGTCTGCCGCAAAGTCGCAGTCACGAAAAAAAATCGCAGATCGCCGCCATTACTAGTAAAAAAAATAAAAAATAAAAATGCAATAAATCTATCCCCTATTTTGTAAATGATATAACTTTTGCGCAAACCAATCAATAATTGCTTATTGCGATTTTTATTACCACAAATATGTAGAAGAATACATATCGGCCTAAACTGAGTAAAAAATGTATTTTTTTTTTTTTTAATGGGATATTTATTATAGCAAAAAGTAAAAAATATTGTGTTTATGGCGCAAAAAATAAAAACCACAGAGGTGATCAAATACCACCAAAAGAAAGCTCTATTTGTGGGAAAAAAAGGACGTCAATTTTGTTTGGGTGCAACGTCGCACGACCGCGCAATTGTCAGTTAAAGCGACGCAGTGCCGAATCTCAAAAAGTGCTCTGGTAAGGAAGGGGATAAAATTGCCCGGGGCTGAAGCGGTTAAATGTTTGGAGGTTTTTTTTTTTTTTTTTTCGTTTTTTATAGCAGAAAAATTTTAAACCCAGTGGTGATTAAATACCACCAAAAGAAAGCTCTGTCTTTATTATAAAAATGTAATTTGCGTAGTGTTGCATGACTAGTAATGAGTAATTGTCATTCAAAGTGTGACAGCGCTGAAATCTGAAAATTGGCCTGGCCTGGAAGGGAGTGAAAGTGTCCGGTACTCAAGTGCAAAAAGACAGCATGGATTCACAAAAGACGGAAGTTGTCAAACAAATCTGATTTATTGTTATGAGGAAATAAATAGGGCTGTGGAAATTAAGATTAATTCCTCAATTAATCCATTCATTTTTGTGATCGATCAAAATTCTTTTGATCGGTACTCACCTCTCCGCCGGCTTCTGGGTCTTCAGGGAGTTCCGTCGGAGATCCGGTGACGTCACGGACATCGACGTCACCGGACTCCTCCCTCTTCCCCAAGTGCCTCTGTCTGCTAACGAAGGGAAGGGGGGAGGAGTCCGGTGACGTTGAAGTTCTGATTGAACGTAACGCGTACGAGGAGGGAGCTACGCATGACGTTACCCGCTGCTGTCCTATGGAACTAACACACGTGTCAGATTTACATGCTGTGTTTTTATCATCTTTATGTGAGTAGTTTGTGTTTGAACACAAAAATGTAATCTTATATTTAAGCGGTGAGCACTTAGATCTTTTCTTTCTTGCTGAGATCTAAGGAGACGTGAGAGAAGTTTATGGTCCGTGTTAACCCTTTTTATACGCGCTTGCATGACCACCTGTTTGCACAGGGGTCCATGCCATAAGGTGAGAGTGATTAGTTAGACCAGAGGTGGAGGGATTGTCACGCTACTGTGGAAAAAAAATTACTTACGTCAGTGTTACAGTTTGAATTTAAAACGTATTTGTGTGAACTGTGAAGTTAAGTCATGGATTGTGGAAACTAACTAGTGTCGGGTGATTGTATATAGTGTATACCACATTTACCACTGACTAATGCAGAGTTGCAATGCAAGGAGATCAGCTAAAAGTAGTTGGATCTGTATGTGCATTATAATTAATCGAGATTAAGCGATTAAAAAAAAAAATCGATTAATCAAACACGGAAATTTTAATCAGTAACAGCCCTAGAAATAAACAAAAACTCAGTTTGGGATTAAAAGTACCATTTCAGTATGTGCAGATGACACAAAGCTATGTAGTCGATCAACGTCCCTGCAGGATGTCTCCAACTAACAAGCAGACCTTGGTGCACTATTTAATTGGATTTAATTAATAAATGTAAAGTTAGGCATTTGGGGGCTAAAAACATACATGCATCATACATTGTACATACTAGCAGGAGTACAACTGGGAGAATAAACAGTGAAGAAGGATCTGGGTATTTTGGTAGATCATAGACTAATTTGTAAAAAAAAAAATCAAAATAAAAAAAAAAAGGATTTTTATAGTACAAAACTGTTATAGTACAAAAATGTAATTGACTCAAAATTATTATAGTTAACCTTAGCCCGTTCCCGACCGCCGCTAGACTATATACATCGGCAGAAGGGCATGGGTGGGCAAAAGGGCGTACAGGTACGTTCCCTTTAAGAAGCGGCATTGTGGGCGCATGGTCCTTGACCGCGGGTCCCGCTGACTCAATGTCCGCCGGGTGCCCACGATTTTGTCACAGAGCGCAAGAACGGGGAGATGCCTTTTTAAACAAGGCATTTCCCTGTTCTGCCTTGTGATATGACAGAGATCACTGCTCCCTGTCATCGGGAGCAAGGATCGCTGTCATGTGTATAGTAGCCCACCCCCTCCCACAGTTAGAATCACTCCCTAGGACACACTTAACTCCTTGATCGCCCCCTAGTGGTTAACTCCTTCCCTGCCAGTGTCATTTACACAGTAATCAGTGCATTTTTTATAGCACTAATCGCTGTATAAATGACAATGGTCCCAAAATTATGTCAAAAGTGTCTGATGTGTTCACCATAATGTTGCAGTCCTGATAAAAATCGCAGATCGCTGCCATTACTAATAAAAAAAATTAATAATAAAAATGCCATAAAACTATCCCCTGTTTTGTAGACGCTATAACTTTTGTACAAACCAATCATAATACTCTTATTGCAATTTTTTTTACCAAAAATGAATAAATATCGGCCTAAACTGAGGGAAAAAAAATATTTTTATGTATATTTTTGGGGGGATATTTATTATAGCAAATAGTAAAAAATATTGTGTTTTTTTTTCAAAATTGTCGCTATTTTTTGGTTTATAGCGCAAAAAATAAAAACCTGTGATCAAATACCACCAAAAGAAATTTCTATTTGTGGGGAAAAATGGACATCAATTTTGTTTGGGTGCAACGTTGCACAACCACACAATTGTCAGTTAAAGCGACGCAGTGCCGAATCGCAAAAAAGTGCTCTGGTCAGGAAGGGGGTAAGCCCATGACCCCCATTCACCCTTCCTTCTCCCTATAGGGCACGCTCGTGGTATATTTTGCAAATTTTTTAAAACGTTTTTTCTATAAGTCTTCAGGCTGGTCATGTGACCTCTTCAGCTGGCCATACATGGGTCAGCTAGTGGGCTGATCAAAAAACTGATTGGATTCCCCCACCCACACACGCGGGGTGGATGGAGGAATCCTCCCCACTGTGTCATTGTGTTCTGACAGCGGGGACTGTCAGAATACACTGATCAGCAGGTTGCAGCACTGATCGAATAAAAATTATCCAACAAGCCCATTCAGATTCAGAATACTTTATTAATCCCAAGGGGAAATTATTAAGATACAGCTACATTCAACAAACACAACACAAGATCGCAATAGGGAATGGAACAAGACACAATGACACATGACAATCATTAGATCGACTTCTCATGATAGGGAATGACATTAGATGGATCAAACTTTGGCCAGCCCCTGCAATTTTGATCCATCTATGGTCACCTTTGCTCTTCAGGCTGCTCCTGGCAGTGGGTGGTCATCTGGCAATGCTTAGATCGGCACTAATATGTATCATTGCGTTCTTCTGAATCAATACACTGTTAATGAAAGGCACCATTGGATGACATCCCTCAGGGGTGGTCCCAAGACACCCTGCATCCACAGTACAAATTTTTCTATATAAACAACACTAGTCATCATTCAATCTGGAGATCTGAGGACATCTTGTGAGCAAAAGAAATACTGCAGGAAACAGCTCTACATCTGGGAGTTGGCCAGTGGGTTTAGTGTTGGCTTGGTGCCCTACTGGGCCAGATAACCATTCTAACATGTATGATTTAAGAAAAAGAAATAACATAACCCGCAACAGTTTGACCCTTTATTCAATAAGTAAAACCTTACAGAATGTCCATGTGCAACATACAAAATTATTTTATTATGATGCATAATTAGGTGTCGGGTTATGATTTATGATAAAGTCAGGGTTTTGTTCTTCAAAGCTTCCTACTCCGCCCAAAACCAAAATGTCTCTCCAGTAATGAATAATAGTATAAGAAATAACTTGGGGATGGTTTTGTATTCCTTAATGTTTTTAATATTTACAATGAATTTTGTCATTTTGTTATTTCGCTGATCAGTGACTCCACCATTCCACTAATGCTGCTGTAAAGACTTTAATACTGTCCGAAAGTCCTCAACATCATTCTTTCAACGCCGGTCATCTGGTAGCCATTTTTGTTAGCTGAAAAATGTGAACAGGGTTAGTATCACATGTGAGTTACTTTTTGCACATTTGCTATTTTGCACATTTGCACATGTTTCTTGGTGCAACAGTTAAGTTATAGTTAGTTATAGAAACCTGTTTTTTTTTTTTTAAATCATATCGTTTTTATTGAGAACAAAAGTAACATTTTCTGTTTACAACAAACAAACGCATCACATAACTCAGATGACACAGATTTATCCATTCTTGTGGCTAGCCGGCTACATAATGCGTTCACATTGTACAAAATGCACCAGTTCATGCAAAACAAAGAAGCATAGGGGGTTATTTACTAAAGGAAAATCCACTTTGCACTGCAAGTGCACTTGAAATTAAAGTCGCTGTAGATCCGAGGGGGACATGCAAGGAGAATAAAAAACAGCATTTTAGCTTGCACATGATTGGATGATAAAATCAGCAGAGCTTCCCCTAATTTCAGATCTACCCCTCAGATTTAGAGCGACTGCACTTCCAAGTGCACTTGCAGTGCAAAGTGGATTTTCCTTTCGTAAATAACCCCCAGGTACATCAGGTACATCTGAATCTGTAATCCTTGAATTACTTTATATTGTGTGTGCCCTCATTATATCCTAACCCCCAACTCCTCTCCCAGCCCTTAGCAGGACCATCAAACGGTGCAGGGTTGCCACATACCCCTAAAGAGCGGGGAGTGGTTCACAGTATTTGTATATATTAACCGTTGGGTAAAACAAAACAATACATTCAACCACTGCAGATCTAGATACCATCACAGTAAGTATACTCCTCCAGTTTAAATTGTACAAGGAGAGCTACCGTACCATTCCTCCTGGCCACATACCCCATCCGACTGGCTAGCAATTTCTATGGTTAAGCAGACGATGTTGTCCTGCCACCAAGAATATTATTTTGAACCAGGCATAAGGGGGCTAAACCAGGTACCTCTAGCCAAGCATCCCAGATGTTTTCAAACTGCAGTCGTGTGTGGGCGTGTGTGAGCAAGTCCACTAGTTCGGAAAGTCCGGTGGACCTCCACTGGAAAGTCCGGCGGATTGTCCGCGGGACTAAGTAAGTCCACCGGACTAAGTCCGCTGAATAGTCCGATCGTGTGTACGTGGCATAAGAGTATTCCTCCAAATTTTTTGTATAATTCAATTGGTAAGCCATCCTGTCCTGGGGCCTTGGAATTCAGGAACATGGCCAGTGCGAGTTGTATCTCCTCAAGGGTGAGAGGTCCATTTAATTGTTTTTTAGTCAGTCAACTCAGCTGCAGGGTAAGAGACCTTCGAGGAGTAGATATCCTGAAAGAAGGTACAAAACCCCTTCAGTAAGGAAGGAGTATCTGTAACCACTTGAGTGGGTTACACGGCTAATCTGTGAATGACCTGGGTAGGTTGTTGGAACCTGGCTATCATGGAGAGCATATGGCCAGTTTTCTTACCCTCTTCAAAATATGTTTGAGAGGTAAAGTAACGCTTGTTCTCAGCCTGCTGTTGATGTATAGTACGGTAAAGTTTTTGCGCATCTATCCACTGCCTCTCATGGTCTGGGATAGGAGCTTGCAGGAATTTTTCTTCAGCCCTATCTACATACTGGCATCCTTGGCCCATTGTCTACTCTTGGTCTTAATTGTAGCAATCTCTTTAATGGACATCCCTCTAATGAAAGCTTTCGTCATATCCAGTACTACACTAGATGCAGCTGAATGTCTATTATCCAGCAAAAAGCTTCCTATATGAATATGTTTAGTGTCAGTAAACAGATGAAGCCAGAATGGGTTCAGCTTCCAATGGACAGGTAGTCTAATCTTATGTAAACTGAGTTGCACTGGGGAGTGGTCAGATAGACCCCTGGCCAGATACGTCACCACAGGGTCATAACAGTGAGTCATAACATGGTCCACAGGGTGGCAACACTTCTTGTTGATTTCCCTTCAGAGCAAACAGCGTTGTCACCCTGTGGAAGTAAAAAAAATTATTGGGAGGATTAACTGCTAATAAAACAATGTTACCAGGATGCAAAAAAAAACTTGCCATTGACAGGCTGCATAATATACACTATATTACCATAAGTATTGGGATGCCTGCCTTTATACGCACATGAACTTTAATGGCATCCCAGTCTGTCCGTAGGGTTCAATATTGAGTTAATGTTGAACGAAAAGGCCTGGCTCACAGTCTTCGCTCTAATTCATCCCAAATGTGTTCTATTGGGGTGAGGTCAGGACTCTGTGCAGGTCAGTCAAGTTCCTCCACCCCAAACTCGCTTTCCCATGTCTTTATGGACCTTGCTTTGTGCACTGGTCCAAATCATTTGGTGGAGGGGGGGGGGGGGTTTATGTGTGGGGTTGATTTTTAGGGGCTGGGCTTGGCCCCTTAGTCCCAGCGAAGGGAATTCTTAAGACTTAAAACTGGCCATACCAAGACATTTTGGACAATTTCATGCTCCCAACTTTGTGGGAACGATTTGGGGATCCTGTTCAAACATGACTGTGCACCAGTGCACAAACAAGGTCCATAAAGACATGGATGAGTGAGTTGGGGTGGAGGAACTTGACTGACCTGCACACAGTCCCTACCTCAACTCGATAGAACGCCTTTGGGATGAATTAGAGTGGAGACTGCAAGCCAGGCCTTCTCACCCACATCAGTGCCTGGCATCACAAATGCGCTTCTGGAAGAATGGTTAAACATTCCCATAGACACACTCCTAAACCTTGTGGACAGCCTTCCCAGAAGAGTGGAAGCTGTTATAGCTGTAAAGGGTGGGCCAACTCAATATTGAACCCTACGAACTAAGACTGGGATGTCATTAAAGTTCATGTGGGTGTAAAGGCCAATACTTTTGGTAATATAGTGTATAAGATGCAGCCTTTTACTACTATTAACACAGAATGGAGTCATCCCATAACATAGTTTATTACCTGATGAACTTTTTAATAGATCTGTTATTTATACACTTCCTTTAATAGGCCAAGCTCTCCAGGAAAAAGTGACAGTTACAGGAGTTGTGACAAACCAACTAACTCTGACAAGGGTACCTACAATGGTCAGAGTTTATTCATGTACTGCAGGTTTAATCTTTTTCTAAACTAAAAAATCCTGTTGCTGTAACTGCTTAAAAAGTGTTAGCTGGAGCTTTAATATGTTTACCGTTCACTTACAGTCCATGTACAAAGACCTGTCTTGCACACTGTCAGCGCCCGGGCTTTGGCGGTAAAGCACCCCTATTTTTAGCGGCTCTTTACTGTTGTTTTTTAGCAGGGCTTTTAAGCTGCTAGCGGGGCGCTTTTAACCCCCGCTAACGGACAAGGATGCTTCAGCGCTGCCCATTGATTTCAATGGGCAGGGGTGCTTTTTGGAGCGGTGTAAACACTGCTCCTACAGCGCCTCAAAGATGCTGCTTGCAGGATATTTTTTAGCGTCCTGCCAGCGCACCGCTCCACTGTGAAAGCACTTGGGCTTTCACACTGGAGTGAGAGGAGAGGTGATTTGCAGGTGCTATTTTTAGCGCTATAGCGTCTGTAAAGCTCCTCAGTGTGAAAGCAGCCTAATGCCCCGTACACACGGTCGGAATTTCCAACGGAATATGTCCTATCGGGCCATGTTGTTGGAAAATCCGACCGTGTGTGGGCGCTATCGGACTTTTTCCGTCTGAAAAAATTTGAGATCCTGCTCTCAAATTTTCCGACAACAAAGTCCGATCGGACTTTTTCCGATCGTGTGTAGCAAATTCGGACGGACAAAGTGGCACGCATGCTCAGATCAAATTACAAGATCAAAGCTATTGGCTACTAGCCTCTACGTAGTTCCGTCGTACGCAACGAACGTCCCCACGTTCAGAATGATCGGATTTTCCGACAACTTTGTCCGACCGTGTGTATGCAACACCAGTGTCGGACAAAATCCGTCGGAAAAAATCTGACGGATTTTGTGGTCGGAATTTCCGACCGTGTGTATGGGGCATAAGACTACCCGATCCACAGGGTGGCAACACTGCTTGGTTATTTCACTGCAGAGCAAACAGTGTTGGCACCCTGTGGAAGTGAACAAAAAAAAAAAAAGATCTATTGGGAGGATCAACTGCTAATAAAACGATGTTACCAGGATGCAAAAAAACTTGCCATTGACAGCCAGGCTGCATCGTGTATGTCATTTTTGAAGTTGCCTAGAGTAACACTTTAACAGGTGCTGTTCATGATTAACATACCAAATTTAAACATTACTAATTGGACATAAGAGATACTTCAAGAGTACCAGCACAATTAATAGTTAATACCAGCACAATTAACAGGAACAGAGCGTTGTCACCCTATAACAGGAAGTCAAAACTAGTACCTTCATGGCTGGATCTCCGGGTATTATTTAAGATAAATCTGCCGATTTTTAGTGATTGGGGATGGGGGTGAATTGGTGGATACTCTTGAAGTAATTATGCTAGGTCATAAGGGGTGTGGTTTACAGCCCATCAGCCAATTTAATTGAAGGGGGTGGCCTGGGTGGACGAAGTCATAATAGTTTTAATGCTGATCTGCTGTAAAGTACGTTCTGAGTTACTTTTGACTTAATGACATGGCATAGGCATGAGAATCAGGACTTCACTCTGACCCAACTTACTGTATACTTGGTCTAGATCAGTGAGCCAGAAAGCATTGCAGTCACAGACAGCCAAGCAACTAGCATTTTCAGCCAGTGAAGGCAATGGCAGCCCCTATGGTTCTCTAAATAAATGCTTCCTTTATTTGTGTAAATGTAAAAAACATAAATATCTCACCATAGTATATGCTGCTGAATCCCCACCTGTCCAAGGAACAGAAAAATATTCATTAGATTCTGGATCCTGCATAATATTTGTCATTATTTCATAAAAAAATTATTCTTTCTTTCTTTCTTCTGTTAAAGTGTATGTATAATCAAAAAATTTCTTAATTTCGGATAGAGTAGAGAAGGGTTGAAACCTACTCAATTTACATTTGCTATGTGTGTCCCCTTGGGGAGATTTCTCTTCACTTCCTGCCCCAGAGACACCCGGGGAAGAAAGAAAAGGCCTCACCAAAATAAGGGGAAATCCAGAACAAGTGTCCCTAAACAGACGTTTTACCAATATCCATAAGATTTTTATATTATTCATTATTTTCTGTCCCACTAACAGTGGTCACCAAAACTGACAGGGGTTCTAATCCTTTCCTACTCCGTCCAAAAACTAAAAAAGAAATCTTTCAGCTATACTTACACTTTAAGAATGTGCTATAAAGTCAGCTTCAGTTTGTTACATTTCTTTTACAAAGCGGAATATATTATCAGTAACATTACCAGTCCCAGCATCCATTTGGGTTAGACATGTTAGATTTGGCTTGAGGATAGAGGATGATGAGATTGTTCAGATCGGCGACCTGGTTGTATCCGGTGTTTCTGGCGTACTTATCACCGAGTTTTTCCCTAAATATAAAATTCATGGTTGAAAAAAAGTACATATAAACCTAAACTAATAAATTGACAGTTGACAATTTTTTTAATGAAATACTTGTTTTCACTTTTTTACATCTCAGTACTGCTGATTTCCTGCATCTTCTTTGCAGCTACCTCATGTCTACTCTATGTTCACTCCAGCAATTGCTGCGTGTTTTTTTATGTTTTTCAAGGCGGGTTTTCCGATGGTGACAAAAGTAGACTATGACTATGCCTGTGTGTTAAAACAGCCACTTTTTGGCCTGGTTCGCACTTATGTGTTTCTTTGGTGCATTTTGCCTTTTTGCAGAAACCAACTACAGTCCATTTATCATGGTTTCCTATAGGACACATTCACATCTATGCGTTTTTTCAGCCCATGCATTTTTGGAAAGGGTCAGGGACTTTTTTAAATGCAACACGGTGCGTTTTTGGCTCAATAGATTTCAATAGACACGCTGCGGAAACACATGTAGTGCATTTTTTTTTTATGCATTTTTGATGCGTTTCACATTTTTTGATCTGTCTAAAAAAAAAAACATCAAAAAATGTGTGAAAACTGTGTCAAAACGCATGTACAAAAATGCTAAATGCACTGCAAAAAACAGTGCAGATCAAAAGCAAACTGCATAGATGTGAACTAAGCCTTAGTCCCCACTGGAAGCTTGCGTGACAGGGAGATAACTCAGGAGTGCAATTAGGAGACAGGAACAGAGCGTTGTCATCCTATAACAGGAAGTCAAAACTAGTACCTTCATGGCTAAATCTCCAGGTATTATTTAAGATAAATCTGCTGATTTTAGTGATTGGGGATGGGGGTGAATCGATGGAGAAAGTTAGGGTAGATTTAGATGTGGCAAAAGCTGCACATTAGAAGAAAACCTGGTGGGTGGAAAGTGAAAACAGTCTTAGCCTGGGCTCTGTCCAGGCCAGACATCCCAAACGCGTTTTGTCCTAATGGGACTTTATCATGGGGATTAAACTCGGGGTGATGAAACGCGATGGAGGTGTGGCCTGGACAGAGCTCAGACTGAGGCTGTTTTCACTTTCCACACACAGGGTTTTGTTGGGATGTGTGACTTTTGGGACTTTTCTTTCATTGCTTTAAAAACCACATAGCTGGGATGAGCTCTGTCCCTGCTTGCAATCCTAGCGACTAACAGCATTCTTAGTTTGGCTCGTATTCCAAGAGGCTACTGACAGGCGATGTAAAGCCTCCTCACTGCCTGTTTTAACCCCATTTTTGCCGACAACCTTGTGCATTTCATGCAAATGTGGGCCGATTGCGGCGCTTCCACATTTACTTGCATGTGTAGCATTCGGCTGCTTGCTGCCCGCCCATCGCTACACATCAGGTCAACTTAGCCCCGGTTCCGGAGCATCGCAGTCGCGACATGTAAACATCCCCCTCCGCTGTCTATTGCAGCTTAAGGGGGAGGTTGGTGGGCAGCAAAATTGCGTATCAACCACGCAACCACAAGTCTAAGTGAGGCCTAAAGGTTCAGTTGTCAAGTAGAGGCAGGATAGGCCTCCCTGAAGTTACACGTTTTCAGGAGGTTTTTAAAGGTGGACAGAGTAGGAGAAAGCTGAAAAAAAGAGTTAGAGAGTTCTAGAGAATGGGAGAAGCTATGGAAAAGTGGTGGAGACGAGCAGTGGAGGAGGTGATGAGGGAGCTAGAGAGCAAGAGAAATAAGGAGAAGCAAAGAGGATGGTTTAGGGGATATTTTGGGATGGGGTTGGTGATGTACCTTGGGGCAGAGTTGTTGATGGCTTTGTAGCTTATTGTTAGTATTTTGAATTTTATTTGTTGGGTGAGTGGAAACCAGTGGAGGGATTGGCCGAAGGGTGGTGGCTGACGCTGAGCAGTTTGCAAGGTGGGTGGGTCTGTCAGCACATTCATGAAAGACTAATGAGGGGGTAGCCTGTGCAGAGCTAGGCCAATGAGGAGGGAGTTGACATAATCAAAGTAAGACATAACAAAGAAAGTGAATAGATACTGTATCTTGATGGTGTCATTGGTCAAGAAGGGTGCATTTAGAAATGTTTCAGAGGTGAAGGCAACACAATTTAGAAAGTGGTAGGGTTTGGGACTGAAAGAACAGATCAGAATCCAGGATTATATTCATCACCTAGCATGAGGTTAGGGACTGATAGTTGCATTGTTGATCTTGATGGAAAAGTCAAGGGAGGGGGCATGGGGGGAGGAAATATTATGAGCTCAGCATTAGAAAAGTTTAGTATTATGAAGTGGTGTGACATTCATAATGATACGAATGTTATTAAATTAGTGATGCATAAGGAGACTGAGAGGTGATGGTTAGAGAGATAGATTTGGGTGTCATCAGATTAGAGATGGCATTGGAAGCCATGGAAAAATGAAAATGAAACAAGGAGGAGGTGTAGATAGAAAATACAAGCGGTCCAAGGATAGAGCCTTGGGGGACCCCTACAGAAAAAGGAAGAAGCAAGAGTTGTAGGTGACACTGAAGGGGAGCTTAGATATCTAGAGAACCAGGAAAGAGTAAATAAGTAGTCTTGGAGGCCAAGAGACTGGAGGTTTTTTTTTGAGGAAGAGGGGGTGATAAACTGTCTCAAAGGCAGTATGGGTATGAGTAGTGGCCATTGGTTTTATCAGTTAGTAAATGGCGATCTCATCACAAATTGCATCAATTTTGTTTTAGAAATGATTGGAAATCTTCTGAGTGGTGAATGAGTTAGTATGTGGAGTCTGTGAGGTAAGAAGTAGAGGGTTAAAGGAAGAAAAAAAGCCACAGTAACAACTCTTATGCCGTGTACACCCGAGCGGATTTTCCGTCAGAAAAATCTTGATGTTTTTTCCGACGGAATTCCGCTCAAGCTTGCCTTGCATACACACGGTCACACAAAAGTTTGCTGAACTTTCGACCGTCAAGAACGCGGTGACGTACAACACTACGACGAGCCGAGAAAATGAAGTTCAATGCTTCCGAGCATGCGTCGAATTGTTTCTGAGCATGCCTAGGAATTTTGCGTGTCGGAATTGCTACAGACGATCAGAACTTTTTGCGACCGAAAAATTGAGAACATGCTCTTAAGCTTTTGCTGGCTGGAATTTGGCCAGCAAAAGTCAGATGGAGCATACACAGGGTTGCATTTTCTGACCAAAAGCTCTCATTGGTCTTTTGCTGGCCGAATTTCTGATCCTGTGTACGCGGCATTAGAAAAGTAAAGCTAGCCATACACAGCTCAAATGACTATGGTTTCCTTCTAAATAATGCCTTACCTTGCCTGAAGACAGCCGTGGAATACAATGTGCAGTCTGCATTCTGAAATACATATAATAAAGGGGTGAACAGATTATAAAGATATACTGCACAGTCTAAAAAAATGCATTAGCCCTTTTCACTTTCATCAATTTATTGCCTAGCCACCACTTAACTAGCTGGCATTCATGATTTGGTATATAACATGTAATCTTTTTCCCAGGGCCGTATCCAATCATCATATGGCCTTCAGAAATATCTGAGTGGTAGTGCTCTTTTGCACAAGCTCCACTCCTTTTTGACATGCATTTTATTTATTTTTTTACTTTAGGCTGACAGATTAAAGTCTTTACTTACGTGCTCCACTCTTGCAAGAAGCAGGAACGTATATATAACCAGCGGTGTCCATTCCATAGGTAGAAGGAGCAGCCAGTTTAAAATATTCCTTCTGGTCAAATAGGATCAGCTGAAAGAGAGACACAAGGGATGAGCAAACGCCATAGCGAAAACAATAAAGAAGGGTATTTATTAAAGGCCAGCCAGCCTGATTGGCTTCTTGTTCTGTTTCTCCCTCTCCCAGTCTGATCATTGCTGTAGACTGCTTACATCTAAAAAAAATATATGTAATGATGTATGAGTGAGTACAGAGCTGCATTTATTTTTGTATTTTATATATGCCAGGGGTTTAGCTGTAAAATGGCTGTGCTATGAGCCCACCCAGTTGTGTGAGGAGAATCAAGAAGACAATAGCAAATAGTAATTTGCTATTGTCTTCCTGTTTCTCCTCCCAGCCAATCAGGAAGCGGGTCTTAAGACCCGATTGGCCAACAGGTGACAAGACCATATTAGCTGCCGAGGAGGAAGGGATGCAGGAGAAGCCGCCGTGAAGTCACTGAGGAGGAGGAGACACAGGAAGGAGTCAAAGCTGCCCGCGACCTAGACTGGGTAAGTGCGGGGCTGGTGGGCAGAAGAGCGAGCGACAGGAGGATTGACCGGCTGAGCGAAAAGTGGGCAGGGGGAGGGGGGGTGGTGGTGGGTTGTTTTGTTTGCAGCTCCCCCCCCCCCCCAAAAAAAATGGAGCACCAGCTGCCACTGCTGTACTTCACACAAGAGTCACACTACTTTCATCTAATATTCACACAATTTTCTAATTGGATTGAATTGGGAGAGTGCATGAATCTTGGGTAAAATCCAGTTTTTTATTTAATATCTGTGTCCCCATTGGGACATTTCCCCACTTCCTGTTGCTGTGACACTGGTGACTGGGACAGAAAGTCAGCAATAAAGGCTGAACAGAAAGAAATAATAAAACCCCCAACAGAGGTTCTAATCCTTCCCCACTCTAAAACATTTGCTGGTAATCTTTCACATAAGCTAAGAAATCCAGCTTTTTTGCTTTGTTTGTTTAGTGTGTAGATTGCAATGTATTAGAACAGATTTTTAGGTAATTTTAGAACATTTGAAGCTGGTAATATTCCCAACCTTCAGCTTCTCAGTATAGTTAGTTTTGTTTACAGTATGATAAGAGTTTTAAATATGGTGAGGGAATCGCCTGAGGAGAGGACGCAAGACATGAGGGAGCTTGTTGCAGTTTAATAACTCTAATAGCATAGATTCTAATCATACAGTTTAGAATAAAATTCTATGAAATGTATTTTATACAACTGGTTGACTTGGATCCTTTATCCAATTTTACTGATTTCATTGGTGATATTTCTCTAATGTCTCAGGTGGGGAGTCTCCAAACTTTCTAAACAAAGGGTCAGTTTACCATCCATCAGACATCTGTGGGGCCAGACTGTGGCCAGTGGGAGTAGATAATGTCTCAGGCTTGGCGGTGAGTGGAAGTAAAAAGAATTACACAGTATGCCTGTGGTTTGTAGGAGGAGGAATAGTGCCCCATCATTGGTATAAGTGGGAGTAACATCGCCCCCCATTGTTGGTGTAAGTAGTGGGAGAAATAGTGCCCTGTCATTGGGGTTAGTGGAAGGAAAAGTGTCCCATCATTGGTGTCATTGAAAGTAATAGCCCCTCATTGTTGGTGTCAGTGGGAGGAATAGTGCTCCACTGTTGGTGTC
Organism: Lithobates sylvaticus; assembly: GCA_028564925.1. Lineage (NCBI taxonomy): Eukaryota > Metazoa > Chordata > Amphibia > Anura > Ranidae > Lithobates > Lithobates sylvaticus. Next base: position 156,798,536 of record CM053029.1, on the reverse strand, counting down.
AGTGGAAAACATAGTGCACCATCAGTGGTGTCAATGGAAAGAATGGTCCCTCATTGTTGGTGTCAGTGGGAGGAATAATGCCCCATTGTTGGTGTCAGTGGCAAACATAGTGCCCCATCATTGGTGTCAGTGGAAGGAATGGCCCCTCATTGCTGGTGTCAGTGGGAAGAATAGTGCCCCATCATTAGTGTTGGAGGGAGAAATAGTGCCCCATCTTTAGTGTAAGTGGAAGGAATAGTGCTCCATCAATGGTGTCAGAAGAATTATTCATGCTCCATATTTGGTGTCAGTGGGAGGAATATTACCTCATTGTTAGTGTCAGAGGGAGCAATAGTTTCTTGTATCGGGGGGGGGGGGTGTCCCAAGTGCCAGATAAAGATAGGCAAAGGGCCACATCCAGCCTGTGGGCTACAGTTGGAGACCACTTTCTTAGGCCATTGATTACACAGGAAGTGAGAAGCTTTCCACCAATGGGGACACAGATAGTTATAGGAACCTGGGTGAAAGGGGGGGGGGTATAGTTTTTTCCCTACACACAGTATATCTTTATACACTATGTTTTTTTTAATTAAATAAATTGATATATATATATATATATATATATATATATATATATAACACACACACATACATACACACTTTTGGTCTTATATATAAATGGTTGTGATACCTAATGCTTCCTGACAATAGGGTTGATATACTAAAGGCAAATTGGCTGTTACATTTGCAAGGGAATTTTCCCCGGAGCTTAGAGAATGTGTTAAAATTTCACTTTGCAAAGAATACCCAATCACAAACAAGGAAAATAAAAAATAAAAAAAAGCATTTTTACTTACACATGAAGATGGAAGTCAGCTGCTTCCCCTCATTTACAAAGCTCTAGGGAAAATTCTCTTGCTAAGTGCAACTTCCCATACAAGTTGAACAGCCTCTTTGCCTTTAGTAAATAAACCCAATGACTCAATGAGTCTAATACCCCGTACACGCGGTCGGAAAATCCGACGGAAAATGTCCGATCGGACCATGTTGTCGAAAAATCCGCCCGTGTGTGGGCTCCATTGATCCTGCTCTCAAATTTTCCGACAACAAAACCCGATCGGACTTTTTCCGATTGTGTGTAGAGAATTCCGACGGACAAAGTGCTACGCATGCTCAGATCAAATTATGAGACCAAAGCTATTGGCTACTAGCCTCTACGTAGTTCCGTCGTACGCAACGAATGTCACCACGTTCAGAATGATCAAATTTTCCGACAACTTTGTCCGACCGTGTGTATGCAACACCAGTGTCGGACAAAATCCGTCGGAAAAAGTCAGACAGATTTTGTGGTCGGAATTTCCGACCGTGTGTACTTAGACTGGACATTGATGGATTTTTTTTTCTTTTCAGCCATGGACTGAATGAAAAAAAAAAATGGATTCCCCATCCACACAATTTAGGTGGATAGAGAAATCTACCCGCTGAGACATTGTATTGTGACAGCCGGAACTCTCCCTTTCTCTGAGAAAATTTTTCAACAAGCACGTTAAACAGCAGACAATTTAATGTTCCACTGCTGTGAAATGGGAGCAGCCACACATCAATTGAAATTCAAATGATCCCTGCTGAACCAGCCAAATTTTGATCCATTTATGGTCAGCTTAACCTTTCTCCATTCTACCAAAAAATATTTTTTTCTAAATCTCTTGAATGGCCTGTCCCAACTTTACATTGTCTTACGCGTGCACCTCATGCCAGCTAGATTGTGCAAAATGGGGGTGCGAGACGACCCATTGTGTACTAGATGCTCTAGGGACCATGGTGACTTGATACATCTCCTCTGGAGATGTCCAAAACTGCACCTTTATTGGGTGGGGGTGGTTGATACTATTAATAGAGCATTTCAGGTTACGGTCCCTGTTGACCCTATGCCTTGTATACTGGGTATTCTGGATGATATTCCCATTGAGGAAAAACCTAAACAGGCTGTTGCCAGGGCTTTGTTCCAGGCCTGTAAATGTATCCTTAGGCACTGGAAGGCAGTTGATCCTCCTACGCAAAGAGTGTATTAGTCAAATGGGGGATACCTTACGTCTGGAGAAGAATATTTTCCAGCACAGGGGACGCCTGCATAAATTGAATGACATGGGACTAATGGTTGAATATTCCAGGACTCTCCCCAGTAGATTTGGTGTTGGATAGACTGTTAATGTAAGGTGACTTTTATTGAATCTTTAAGTGAACTCTGGGTCAAAATAAATATATCGATCTGGACTTGGGGTAAGAGGAGTAGGATGGGCATTAGAAGCGGGATTAAGCGGTTTCATCCTGACATCTGGAACTGTTATGTTTATGCTTGCTGTATATTGAAGTGCACCTGTACTGTCATTTTCTGTGTACTAATTTCTCAATAAACTTCTTTTTGATTAAAAAAAATCTTTTGAATGGCATTCAACTTTAATAGTCCTTTTACCTCTCCAGTAAGAGCTGCTCCAGGGGTTGGTTTCTGCAAGTAAAAAAATAAGTGTAAATCAGTGATATTTAAAGAAGATCTTCTACAACACAAAAGCCATTGGTTGCTCAATATATTTTCTGTTTATTATGTTTTTGGTTTGAGCACAATGCACCTGTGCTGACTTTTGCCCAATCCGCAAAAAGAATATTTCAGTTTTGTACGGTTGCATGCTCAGCTAGGATATTTCTCAATGATTGGCGAGAGAAAAACAATTACAGCATAAGCCTCATAGTAACTTCCAGCTTTTAGTAAAATTTCATGGTACTGAGGAGACTGAAGATTCATACTGAAATAACAGGAGCTACGAAGAACAGTCAAGAAGACTGACTACAGGAGTTCTATCACATTTACACAAATATCTATGGGATATAGTAAAGATTACTAGTGATCTATAGCAGCTGGCGTCCCACCTTACCTGCAGTCCACCATAGATGTGGTTCAAAGCCTCATAGGCACCATTGTAGTTGCAGTTGTTGATGTAGTCAAGATTTGTAGTTCCACAAGCCCCTCCATAATAATCAGTAGGCTGTGAATAGAATATGAATGTGATTGTGTAATTGTACAGTATTCAATAAGTCACCAGAAAATCAAATTGGTTATTGAGAAGAGACCCTTACCATGCCATGCTCTGCTGCTACGTCATAGACAGTCTTAATGTTTGCAGCATTAGTATATCTTAGGTAGTAGTCCTCCTGTTTCTTCACCACCCCTGCAAAGCACAGAAAAAAACATACAGATGTGTGTGTCTTATTTACAGTATGTACAACATGTTACTGTAGCAATACCTTCATCAGAGACCCCTTCCCATTCAGTAATTTTTTTAGATGTAGAGACACCTTGGGGTACATAGAGGAAAGTACAACAGCAAAGAGGATCCAAAAAGGTAAAGACACAGGGAGAAGGGGGTTCAGGAAATGGAGGTAAAAATTCAAAGGGGGTGGAGAGAGATAAGGCAAGCCACGCAGCCAGAAAAAATAGGCATTCAGGAAGTGGCCTTAGATCAAGGTGAGGACATGAAGATGGTCAATCTCTCCAATTTCCCACTGGAAAGGAGACCCTCTGCTTAAGAGGGGACCCTTTTCTCGCCCCCAAAAGCACAATGGATGAGTTCATTGTATTTAAAGATACCAGACTTATGGTTGGAAGCTAAACAGTGGGGACCTTGAGTGGAGAGTGGACAAGTCTTGCTTTTTGATTGCTGGTGATTGCTGGATTGCATTTTTAGGTTCTTTTTGGGCCTTTTCCTTTTTAACACCCTTTTCTGACACTTTTTAAACAGTTTTTTTTTTCTTTGCTTCCTTCAGCCTACTAATTTTGAAAAAAAAAGAGTGAAATAAAAAAATTACACCCTTAGAAAGCCTGAAGGCGGTGATTGGTTTTTGGGGTTCCGTACGCAGCTAGGCTCCCAAAAAGTCCCACACATGTGGTATCCCCGTACTCAGGAGAAGCAACAGAATGTATTTTGGGGTGTATTTCTACATATGCCCATGACATGTTTGAGCAATATATCATTTAGTGACAACTTTTTGTAAAAAAAATATATATATTTTTTTTTTTTTTTATTCAATCTCTTGGGACAAAAAAAAAAATATTTAATGGGCTCAACATTGCTCTCATCAAATAGCTTGGGGTGTCTACTTTCAAAAATGGGGTCATTTGGGGGGGTTTGAACTGTCCTGGCATTTTATGCACAACATTTAGAAGCCTATGTCACACGTCACCCACTCTTCTAACCACTTGTAGACAAAGCCCTTTCTGACACTTTTTGTTTACATGAAAACATATTTTTTTTTTTGCAAGAAAATTACGTTGAACCCCCAAACACTATATATAATGTTAAAGCAAAGGCCCTACAGATTAAAATGGTGGGTGTTGCATTTTTTTTTTCCACACAGTATTTGCGCAGCGATTTTTCAAACGCATTTTTTGTGGAAAAAATACACTTTTTTTTTATTTTAATGCACTAAAACACACTATATTGCTCAAATTTTTTGATGAAATAAAAAATATGATCTTAGGCCGAGTACATGGATACCAAACACGACATGCTTTAAAATTGCGCACAAACACGCAGTGGCGACAAACTACATACATTTTTAAAAGCCTTTAAAAGCCTTTACATGATACCACATTAGATTCACGGAGGAGGTCTACTGCTAAAATTACTGCCCTCGATCTGACCTTCGCGGTGATACCTCACATGCATGGTGCAATTGCTGTTTACATATGACGCCAGACCAACGCTTGTGTACGCCTTTGCGCAAGAGAAGGGGGGGCAGGGGTGCTTTTTTTTTTTTTTTGGTTTTTTTTTTTATTTTATTTGCTTTTTTATTTTATTTTTAAACTGTTCCTTCCATTTTTTTTCTTTGTTATGATTTTTATTGTTATCTCAGGGAATGTAAATATCCCCTATGATAGCAATAGGCAGTGACAGGTACTCTTTTTTTGAAAAAATTGGGGTCTATTAGACCCTAGATCTTTCCTCTGCCCTCAAAGCATCTGACCACACCAAGATTGGTGTGATAAAATGCTTTCCCAATTTCCCAATGGCGCGGTTTATATCCGGGAGGGGGACATTCCCTCCCACTGCTTGTAAAAGCAGTCTAGAGGCTAATTACCCGCTAGAATTGCTTTTACATGAAAGCCGATCACTGGCTGAAAAGAATGATACCAAGATGATACCTAAACCTGCAGGCATCATTCTGGTATAACCATTCAAAGTCCAGCAACATACTGGACATATATTGTAATCTTTTTTTTTTCATGCAGCCTCTTGGCTGAACGAAAAAAAAGAGATTGATTGGTGGGTATGCCCACCATTAGAATACCTCCCTTCATCCACCCACTTCTAATGATGGGCATACATGCACCATTTATATATGCCGATGCATGGGGGCATCCTCCCGCAAAAGTTATGCCGTGTACACACGGTCGGAGATGAGTGGTTAATTGGTCACAGGTGCTTGAGGCCTATATAACCTTGTGTAGAGCTCATTGTGAGCCTACTCATATTTGAGTCTGCTGGAACTCTGTCTAAGTGGAACTGGTCTAAGTGGTGAGTTAAAACCAGAGTTAGTGGAACTGGTCTAAGTGGTGAGTTAAAACCAGAGTTAGTGGAACTGGTCTAAGTGGTGAGTAAAAACCAGAGTTAGTGGAACTGGTCTAAGTGGTGAGTTAAAACCAGAATTAGTGGAACTGGTCTAAGTGGTGAGTTAAAACCAGAGTTAGTGGAACTGGTCTAAGTGGTGAGTTAAAACCAGAGTTTAAAACAGGAGTTAAGACAGGAGTCTTCTAACCTGTGAGTAACATCTTAAACAACTACAAGTAATTATATTGTAACTGGAAAATGAGTGCTAGCAGGGTTGGAGGTTTTGCTCAGTACACAGTGTGCCACATGTATGCAAACAGTTGGTGCAACAGCTCCATGATGGATACCGCTGTGACAGATGTGAGCGGGTTGCCCTTCTGGAAGCTCACATTAGAGATCTGGAGGAGCAAGTTGCAACACTGGGCAGAAAGGACAACCTTGAAAGGGGTCCTCTGCTCGGTAAGCAGGTGGTCAGTAGGATTGATGTGGATGGTGGAGGGGCAAGTCAGGATTATCAGATAGGAAGGTGGGTTAATATAGTTAGAGGGAGTGGAAGAGGCTCGCAGAAAATGAATGCCAGTCCTGTATTTGTGCATCAAAACAAATTTGCCAAGTTGGTTGAAGATGTGGAGGTGGCAAACACAGAGGTGGCAGCCCTAGATGTCACTGCTACCCCTAACAGCCCATCTAGTAGAGGTGGTTAGGGGGTTGCAGGTAGGCCTAGACAGTTGGTGGTAATAGGGGATTCTATATTTAGAAGGACTGATAGAATAATTTGTCGCCAGGATTGCCTCAACCAAATGTTTTGCTGTCTCCCTGGTCCTAGGTTTCGGCATGTGGTGGACCGGGTGGATAAAGTACTGGGAGGGGCTGGGCATGACCCAGCTGTCTTGGTCCAAGTTGGAACCAATGACAGTGTACATGGAAGGTGGAGGCTCCTTAAGAATCAATTTAAAGAACAGGGCTGCAAGTTGAAGGGAAGGACCTCCAAGGTTATATTCTCTGAAATATTGCCTGTGCCATGCGCAACACAGGAAAGGCAGGGGGTGATTAGAGAGCTGAATGTATGGCTAAAGACCTGGTGTAGGGAGGAGGGATTTGGGTTTCTAGAGCACTGGGCTGACTTTTCATTTGGGTTCAGCCTATATGCTAAAGACGGTTTGCACTTGAATGGAAGGGAGTCTGCTGTGTTGGGGGAGAGGTTTATGGGAAGGCTGGAGGAGTATTTAAACTAGGATTGAGGGGGGAGGGTGAACTAGAATTACATCGGGCAGACAGGTCAGTTAGGGGTCAGACATTAATGGAGGGTGGAATGGGGATAAATGGGGGGAGGGTTATGGCAGGTGACAAGAAAGTTCCCATGTTGCAAACAGCCATTGGAAACTATAGTGCCATTTTGTACTACTAAAAATTGTATGAAAAACACCAAAGTAAAATGTAATAATGCATTAAAGTGTTTGTTCACCAATGCCAGAAGTCTGCCAAGCAAAATAGGTGAGTTGGAAGCTCTGGTGCCTGAGGGGAGCTATGATGTAATCTGTATTGCTGAAACTTGGCTTCAATCTTCACATGGCTGGGCTATTAATATTCCTGGCTATGCACTTTTTTTTTGAGAGACAGGGTAAAAAGGAAAGGTGGCGGGGTCTGTCTCTATGTGAGAAGTGATCTCATAGCAAGTGTGAAAGAGGACCTGGTTGATGGAGAGTGTGATGAGTCTGAAGCATTATGGGAGGAACTGCATATAGATGTGCGTAGTTCAAAGTTAATCATTGGAGTTTGTTATAGACCACCCAATGTTAAAGAGGAGGTGGAGACTCAGCTCCTTGCACAGATGGAAAGGGCTGCAAGGGCTGGGACAGTGATAATAATGGGGGATTTTAACTACCCAGAAATTGACTGGAGTAATGGCACTGCTGGGACAGTTAAAGGGCACAAATTTATAAACCTATTACAGAACAATTTTATGGTCCAATTTATTAAGGCCCCAACTGGGAATGAAGCTCTGTTGGACCTGGTAATCTCAAACCATGCAGAGCTTATTACTAATGTTCAGATAAAGGAACACCTGGGTAGCAGTGATCATAACATGATTTAATTTGATGTAAGCAAGAAATACATACAGGAAAGATAAAAACACTCAACTTCAAGAGAGAAAATTTTCCAAGCATGAGGGCAGCTCTCCAGGACTTAGACTGGGAGGGAATATTGGCATCGATAAACACAGAACAGAAATGGGAATTCTTCAAAAAGACTGTTTGGGACCTCACTGCAAAGTATATTCCCATGGGCAATAAGTTTAAAAGGCTAAAAATAAAAACTATGTGGCTCACGGTTAAAGTTAAAAAAGCTATAAACAATAAGAAAAGAGCCTTTAAAAAATATAAAAATGAAGGAACACTAGTGTTGTTTAACCACTTTCAGACCGGACCAATTTGCAGCCAAAGGACAAGGCCCCTTTTTGCGATTCGGCACTGCGTCGCTTTAACTGACAATTGCGCGGTCGTGCGACGTGGCTCCCAAACAAAATTGACGTCTTTTTTTTTCCACAAATAGAGCTTTCTTTTGGTGGTATTTGATCGCCCCTGCGGTTTTTATTTTTTGCGCTATAAACAAAAATAGAGCGACAATTTTGAAAAAAATGCATTATTTTTTACTTTTTGCTATAATAATTATCCCCCAAAAATATATAAAAAAACATTTTTTTCCCTCAGTTTAGGCCGATACGTATTCTTCTACATATTTTTGGTAAAAAAAAATCGCAATAAGCGATTATTGATCGGTTTGCGCAGAAGTTATAGCGTTTACAAAATAGGGGATAGTTTTATAGCATTTTTATTAATAATTTTTTTTTATTAGTAATGACGGCGATCTGCGATTTTTTTGTGACTGCGACATTATGGCGGACACATCGGACATTTTTGACACATTTTTGGGACCATTGTCATTTATACAGCAATCAATGCTATTTAAATGCATTAATTCCTGTATAAATGACACTGGCAGTGAAGGGGTTAACCACAAGGGGGCAGTGAAGGGGTTAACCACAAGGGGGCAGTGTAAGGGTTAAGTATGCCTAGGGGTGTGTTTTTTACTGTGGGGGGGCGTGGCTGTCAGCTAGTGAATGCTGATCTCTGCTCCAATCACAGGGAGCCGAGATCGGCATCACTAGTTGCTAGGCAGAACGGGGAGATGCTGTTTATCTCGGCATCTCCCCGTTCAGCCGTCCCGTGAGACGATCGCGGGGGTCCCCGCGGCGATCGAGTCCGCGGGGACCACGACCGGACTCACGGGGGTCCAGACCGGCGCGGGAGCGCGCCGCTCCCCGCGTGCTCCCGATGGCACGGACAGGCAGAAAGGAGGGACTTATATATACGCCCTCCTGCCTGTCCGTGCCATTCTGCCGACTTATTACTAATGTTCAGATAAAGGAACACCTGGGTAGCAGTGATCATAACATGATTTAATTTGATGTAAGCAAGAAATACATACAAGAAAGATAAAAACACTCAACTTCAAGAGAGAAAATTTTCCAAGCATGAGGGCAGCTCTCCAGGACTTAGACTGGGAGGGAATATTGGCATCGATAAACACAGAACAGAAATGGGAATTCTTCAAAAAGACTGTTTGGGACCTCACTGCAAAGTATATTCCCATGGGCAATAAGTTTAAAAGGCTAAAAATAAAAACTATGTGGCTCACGGTTAAAGTTAAAAAAGCTATAAACAATAAGAAAAGAGCCTTTAAAAAATATAAAAATGAAGGAACACTAGTGTTGTTTAACCACTTCAGCCCCGGACCATTTGGCAGCCAAAGGACCAGAGGTCTTTTTTCAATTTCGCACTGCACTACTTTAACTGGTAATTGCGCGGTCATGCAATTTTGTAACCAAACGAAATTTGCGTCCTTTTCTTCCCACAAATAGAGCTTTCTTTTGATGGTATTTGATTGCCTCTGTGATTTTTATTTTTTGCGATATAAACGGAAAAAGAGCGAAAATTTTGAAAAAAAAAGAGATTTTCTACTTTTTGTTATAAAAAAAATCTAATAAACTCAATTTTAGTCAAACATTTGGGCCAAAATGTATTCAGCCACATGTCTTTAGTAAAAAAAAAATGCCAATAAGCGTATATTTATTGGTTTGCGCAAAAGTTATAGCGTCTACAAACTAGAGTACATTTTCTGGAATTTACACCGCTTTTAATTTATGACTGCCTATTTCATTTCTTGAGGTGCTAAAATGGCAGAGAAGTACAAAACCCCCCCAAATGACCCCATTTTGGAAAGTAGACACCCCAAGCTATTTGCTGAGAGGCATGTTGAGCCCATTGAATATTTTTTTTTTTAGTCCCAAGTGATTGAATAAAGACAAAAATAAAAAAGATTTTTTTTTTTTTTCAAAAAGTTGTCACTAAATGATATATTGCTCACACATGCCATAGTTATATGTGGAATTGCACCCCAAAATACATTTTGCTGCTTCTCCTGAGTATGGGGATACCACATGTGTGGGACTTTTTGGGAGCCTAGCCGCGTACGGGGCCCCGAAACCCAAGCACCGCCTTCAGGATTTCTAAGGGTGCAAATTTTTGATTTCACTCCTCACTACCTATCACCGTTTCGAAGGCCATAAAATGCCAAAATAGCACAAAACCCCCCCAAATGACCCCATTTTGGAAAGTAGACACCCCAAGCTATTTGTTGAGAGGCATGGTGAGTATTTTACAGCTCTCATTTGTTTTTGAAAATGAAGAAAGTAAAGAAAAAAAAAAAATTTTTTTCTTTTTTCAATTTTCAAAACTTTGTGACAAAAAGCGAGATCTGCAAAATACTCACAATACCTCTCAGCAAATAGCTTGGGGTGTCTACTTTCCAAAATGGGGTCATTTTGGGGGGTTTTATGCCATCTGGGCATTCCATGGCCTCCGAAACTGTGATTGGCAGTGAGAAGTGAAATAAAAAAATTACACCCTTAGAAAGCCTGAAGGCGGTGATTGGTTTTTGGGGTTCCGTACGCAGCTAGGCTCCCAAAAAGTCCCACACTTGTGGTATCCCCGTACTCAGGAGAAGCAACAGAATGTATTTTGGGGTGTATTTCCACATATGCCCATGACATGTTTGAGCAATATATCATTTAGTGACAACTTTTTGTAAAAAAAAAATATATATATTTTTTTTTTTTTTCATTATTCAATCTCTTGGGACAAAAAAAAAAAATATTTAATGGGCTCAACATTGCTCTCAGCAAATAGCTTGGGGTGTCTACTTTCCAAAATGGGGTCATTTGGGGGGGGTTTGAACTGTCCTGGCATTTTATGCACAACATTTAGAAGCCTATGTCACACGTCACCCACTCTTCTAACCACTTGTAGACAAAGCCCTTTCTGACACTTTTTGTTTACATGAAAACATATTTTTTTTTTGCAAGAAAATTACGTTGAACCCCCAAACACTATATATATTGTTAAAGCAAAGGCCCTACAGATTAAAATGGTGGGTGTTGCATTTTTTTTTTCCACACAGTATTTGCGCAGCGATTTTTCAAACGCATTTTTTGTGGAAAAAATACACTTTTTTTTATTTTAATGCACTAAAACACACTATATTGCTCAAATTTTTGATGAAATAAAAAATATGATCTTAGGCCGAGTACATGGATACCAAACACGACATGCTTTAAAATTGCGCACAAACACGCAGTGGCGACAAACTACATACATTTTTAAAAGCCTTTAAAAGCCTTTACATGATACCACATTAGATTCACGGAGGAGGTCTACTGCTAAAATTACTGCCCTCGATCTGACCTTCGCGGTGATACCTCACATGCATGGTGCAATTGCTGTTTACATATGACGCCAGACCAACGCTTGTGTACGCCTTTGCGCAAGAGATGGGGGGGCAGGGGTGCTTTTTTTTTTTTTTTTTGTGTTTTTTTTTTTATTTATTTAGCTTTTTTATTTTATTTTTAAACTGTTCCTTCCATTTTTTTTCTTTGTTATGATTTTTATTGTTATCTCAGGGAATGTAAATATCCCCTATGATAGCAATAGGCAGTGACAGGTACTCTTTTTTTTGAAAAAATTGGGGTCTATTAGACCCTAGATCTTTCCTCTGCCCTCAAAGCATCTGACCACACCAAGATTGGTGTGATAAAATGCTTTCCCAATTTCCCAATGGCGCGGTTTATATCCGGGAGGGGGGACATTCCCTCCCACTGCTTGTAAAAGCAGTCTAGAGGCTAATTACCCGCTAGAATTGCTTTTACATGAAAGCCGATCACTGGCTGAAAAGAATGATACCAAGATGATACCTAAACCTGCAGGCATCATTCTGGTATAACCATTCAAAGTCCAGCAACATACTGGACATATATTGTAATCTTTTTTTTTTCATGCAGCCTCTTGGCTGAACGAAAAAAAGAGATTGATTGGTGGGTATGCCCACCATTAGAATACCTCCCTTCATCCACCCACTTCTAATGATGGGCATACATGCACCATTTATATATGCCGATGCATGGGGGCATCCTCCCGCAAAAGTTATGCCGTGTACACACGGTCGGAATTTCGACCGTATGTACGTGGCATTAGGAGCCAATCGCTCCCCCCCCCCCCCTGCTGCCCCCATGCTTCGGCATATATGCTCTTTTTTTTAACTGTGGTGGTGAAATCACCTCCTACAGCGTTGGAGTCGCGGCTTTATGTATCGTGGGAGCAAACGCTGTTGCTGTCAAGATAAATAAATCCGCGTTGCAACTGAATGGCGCACCTGAAAACAAAAAAATGCTCAACACTAAAACACACAGTAAACAAAATTACATACCTGAAAAGCAAGCATGATAAAAAACATAATAAAACATAATAAAACATAATAAAACATTGCAGAATAGAATGGAGTAAAAAAAGAGCAACAATAGAGAGAGAATAGAGTGAGAGAGAGAACAATAAAACGACAACTATTTTATTTTTTTTTTATTTTTTTGAGATTCACAGGTAAAAAAAGCTCCTGACTGAAGCGACTGAATCAAAACGCTACCACAAAAAAAATGTTAGCGATCGCAGGGATCAGGCCTGACTCTGCGAACGCTGCAGTTATGTGTGCTTAGTGTTTTGTAAGTGACAGTGATCGATCGATACTGCACTTGGGTGGGCTGGGCTGGGCGGAGGGGGAAAACGCAGGTGCTAGCAGGTATCTGGGCTGATCCCGCTAACAATGCGTTTTTTTTTGGAACCCTAAACTGCTGGGACGCTAGTATAGATCTGATCAGATCAGATATTGATCTGTTCAGATACTGTGCCACTAAGGGAGGTGTATGCTTTGTGCGTGGGTGTTTGCGGTACTGGCACTAACCTGGGGCGACGCAGACCTTATTTGACCCTAAAACCTAATTGATATCACCCGCCGGGCGATCAGGGGGTTAAACCGTTATTGGGTAATAAATGGCGGGTGCCCTGACAGTATAAAAAACAAGCTAACTAACCAGCGTCACCCGTAACAGTAATACAAAAAAAAACTGGTTACCTAGCGACACTAATGCAGCGATCAGAAAAACGATCGCTTAGTGACACTGGCAAAAGGGGGTGAAAGGGTTAACTAGGGGCAATCAGGGGGTTAAACCTTTATTAGGTAATATATGGGGGTACCTGACGCTATATAAAAACCTGACGGGGAACCTAAATAACGAAATAACTAACTGGCTAACCAGCGTCACCAGTGACAGTTATACAGTGATCACTGGTGAAAGGGTTAACTCTAGGGGCAATCAGGGGGTTAAAACCTTTATTTAGGTTGTAATATGGGGGTACCTGACCTATAAACCTATTTATGAACCTATATAAACATGGCGGTTACCTAAAAAAAAAAAAAATGGTTACCTAGCGACACTAATGCAGCGATCAGAAAAACGATCGCTTAGTGACACTGGCAAAAGGGGTGAAAGGGTTAACTAGGGGCAATCAGGGGGTTAAAACCTTTATTAGGTAATATATGGGGGTACCTGACGCTATATAAAAACCTGACGGGGAACCTAAATAACGAAATAACTAACTGGCTAACCAGCGTCACCAGTGACAGTTATACTGTGATCACTGGTGAAAGGGTTAACTCTAGGGGCAATCAGGGGGTTAAAACCTTTATTTAGGTTGTAATATGGGGGTACCTGACCTATAAACCTATTTATGAACCTATATAAACATGGCGGTTACCTAAAAAAAAAAAAATGGTTACCTAGCGACAGCAGTGACACTAATACAGCGATCAGAAAAACGATCGCTTAGTGACACTGGCAAAAGGGGGTGAAAGGGTTACCTGGGGGGCAATCAAGGGGTTAAACCTTTATTAGGGGGGGGTGGGGGGCTACCTTGGACCTAAAACTAACTGCCCTGACAGTTATTACAGTCACACTGACACTAAATGCAGTGATCAGTAAAAAAATGATCACTGCAATTAGTGACACTGTGACTGGGGGGGGAGGGGGTGATCTGGGGGGTGATCAGGGGGTGACAGGGGGGTGTTTTGTGTGCCTATGTGTACTGGTGTCAGTGTACTGTTTGTGCACTAACCTTTAGATGTTCACAGCTCGGCGTTCCGGTCACATAGACCGGCGCACCGAGCGTGACATCACTTCCTCTGCCTGTGTTTTGATTGACACAGACAGAGGAAGCATCTGATTCGCCAGGAGCGATCGCGAGGGGGTGGCCAGAAACCACTGGCCGTCCCCTCATCCCGGATCGCTCCTGAAGCGATCCCGACCGTCCCCGCCGGCCGGGGGGGGTCCGATCGGACCCCCCACCCGCCGGAAGAATGGCACGTACAGGTACGTGGTTCTGCCTGTACGTGCCATTCTGCCGACGTATATATACAGGGGGCGGTCGGCAAGTGGTTAACCACTTTCAGACCGGACCAATTTGCAGCCAAAGGACAAGGCCCCTTTTTGCGATTCGGCACTGCGTCGCTTTAACTGACAATTGCGCGGTCGTGCGGCGTGGCTCCCAAACAAAATTGAAGTCTTTTTTTTTCCACAAATAGAGCTTTCTTTTGGTGGTATTTGATCGCCCCTGCGGTTTTTATTTTTTGCGCTATAAACAAAAATAGAGCGACAATTTTGAAAAAAATGCATTATTTTTTACTTTTTGCTATAATAATTATCCCCCAAAAATATATAAAAAAACATTTTTTTCCCTCAGTTTAGGCCGATACGTATTCTTCTACATATTTTTGGTAAAAAAAAATCGCAATAAGCGATTATTGATCGGTTTGCGCAGAAGTTATAGCGTTTACAAAATAGGGGATAGTTTTATAGCATTTTTTATTAATAATTTTTTTTTTATTAGTAATGGCGGCGATCTGCGATTTTTTTTGTGACTGCGACATTATGGCGGACACATCGGACATTTTTGACACATTTTTGGGACCATTGTCATTTATACAGCAATCAATGCTATTTAAATGCATTAATTCCTGTATAAATGACACTGGCAGTGAAGGGGTTAACCACAAGGGGGCAGTGAAGGGGTTAACCACAAGGGGGCAGTGTAAGGGTTAAGTATGCCTAGGGGTGTGTTTTTTACTGTGGGGGGGCGTGGCTGTCAGCTAGTGAATGCTGATCTCTGCTCCAATCACAGGGAGCAGAGATCGGCATCACTAGTTGCTAGGCAGAACGGGGAGATGCTGTTTATCTCGGCATCTCCCCGTTCAGCCATCCCGTGAGACGATCGCGGGGGTCCCCGCGGCGATCGAGTCCGCGGGGACCACGACCGGACTCACGGGGGTCCAGACCGGCGCGGGAGCGTGCCGCTCCCCGCGCGCTCCCGATGGCACGGACAGGCAGAAAGGAGGGACTTATATGTACGCCCTCCTGCCTGTCCGTGCCATTCTGCCGACGTATATCGTCATGCGCCGGTCGGCAAGTGGTTAATTGTTACAAAGAATTTAACAGAATATGTAAAAAGGAAATCAAGGATGCAAAAATTCAAAACAAATGACAGATTGCAAATGATAGTAGGACAAACCCCAATAAATTCTTCAAATATATTAATAGTAAAAAGGTCAGGTCTGAGCATGTAGGCCCTTTACAAAATGAATCTAGAGTGGGTGACTGGGGACAAAGAGAAGGCTAATTTATTAAATACTTTCTTCAGTTCTGTGTATACAAAAGAGCATGGAGGAGCTCAAGACCATAATGGTGGTGGTATTGACCCAAATGATCCACAATGGCTCAAAAGTGATGTGGTCCAGAAATATTTAGACAAAATAAAGGTGGATAAAGCACCTGGACCTGATGGCATCCACCCACGGATCTTAAAAGAATTGAGCTCTGTAATTTCAAAGCCATTGTATTTAATTTTTAGGGACTCATTAATGACAGGAATAGTACCACTGGATTGGCGCAGGATGAACGTGGTGCCTATATTTAAAAAGGGAACAAAGTCTTTACCAAGTAACTATAGACCTGTTAGTTTAACTTCTATAGTTGGGAAGATACTGGAGCGTTTAATAAAAGACCACATAGATAAGTTCTTGCTGGAAAAAAAAATTTAAGCAACAGACAGCATGGATTCATGAAATACAGAAGTTGTCAGACAAACCTGATTCCTTTTTATGAAGAGGTAAGTAAAACCTTGGACAGAAGGGTGACTGTGGATGTGGTATACTTGGATTTTGCAAAAGCGTTCGATACAGTTCCGCACACACGGCTCATGTATAAGGTAAGGTCTACATGCTTGGAAATATCAGTTTGTAAATGGATAGAAAACTGGATAAATGACAGAATTCAGAGAGTAGTGGTTAATGATTCTTACTCTGAATGGTCTAAGGTTATCAGTGGTGTACCCCAAGGTTCAGTGTTGGGACTCTTACTTTTTAATATCTTTATAAATGATATTTGGTCTGGGATCAAAAGTAACATTTCTGTCTTTGCAGATGATACCAAGCTATGCAGTGGAATAACGTCCTTACAGGATGTCTCCAATTTACAAGCCGACCTCAATGCACTGTCTAATTGGGCGACTATATGGCAGATGAGGTTTAATGTTGATAATTGTAAATTTATGCACTTGGGGGCTAAGAATATGCATGCATCATACATGCTAGGGGGAGTACAACTGGGGGAATCTGTAGTAGAGAAGGATCTGGGGGTTTTGGTAGATCATAAGCTCAATAATAACATGCAATGCCAAGCTGCGGTTTCCAAAGCGAGCAAAGCAGGGGTCTTCCAGCCTGAGGCTCAGTGCTTCAGTATTCCTTCCTGTAGCCTTGTCTTTGCCTGATCCTGAAACCTGAAACCTGAAACCTGACCCCTGATCCGCTTCCTGCCCTGTCCTGGATGTTGTCCCCCTTACCTGGTTCCTAAGACCCGTCCCCTGATTCCTGCCTTGATTTTCCCTTGCTTCCTGTTTCCCCCTTGGTCTCTTCTCCCAGCCTTGTATATATATATATATATATATATATATATATATATGTTCCATTTTCTTGAGTGTATTGTTAGTTAGTTAGATTAGGGCTTTGGGGTTTGCTGTGTTATTTGCGTTCTTGCTTGTTTGTGGTTGCTGTGTTCACGTGTGTCTTTATTATTTAATAAATATATATCTTTATCACTACCTTTTGGAGCCTGATTCCTTTAGTGCAGCCCATCGATCTGTTCACTTGTGTTGGATGCCTGTGTTTAGGCTCCTTTCATGACAGAATACTGAAGCCATACAAACAGATCGGCTGCACTTGGGAATTGGGTCTGGACACTTGCTATTGCCAAGAAAGATGCATCTGGAAGATATATTGTATCTTTCGCTCCTGGCAACAGAAGAAAGAGATTTTTGTTATCAGACTTTGGGTGACTATACTAGGGAGCAACTACCGGAGTGCATCCGTATAGCCCATGTTTTCGTTGATCAGGGCAGTTTTCTTTTTGAGGACGTGCAGCCTCTGATCAAGATTTGTACAGAGCTGGCCCTGCCCTGTATTCCTGAGGGCCGTGATGATTTAACTCCCCCTTTTAATATGAATCAGGTTGTATCCCTAGTATGGCTTTTTGAAGATGATCCTGACGATTTCTGTGAGCACTACTCTGGCTGTTCCCCACAGGTGATTGCTGAGTGCATTGTGTTTGCTCAGTCTTTTGTTAGACAGGGAAACTTAAATCCACAGTTTGTACAACCCATACTTTCAGCATGGTCTGACATGGTAAAATTAGCCCCAGCCAAACAAACCACTTCTGCCATCAGACACCAGCCTACCCGAATGTATGTTTCCCCATCACCCATACCAAACCCAGTTGCCACCCAGTATACACTGCTCCCAACCAAATACTCATATCCGGTCTCTTCTCCCTATACCTATCCTGCATTTAACCCCCCTGCCTCTTCTCAGCTGCCTACAAATCCACAAATGTATGTTTCCCCATCACCCATACCAAACTCAGTTGCCACCCAGTATACATTGCTCCAACCAAATATTCATATCCGGTCTCTTCTCCCTGTACCTATCCTGCATACAACCCCCCTAACCCCCCTGCCTCTTCTCAGCTGCCTACAAATCCACAAGAACTTCCCCCAGCTACGGTTACCTCTTCTCTGCCATATTCCAATCCTCCTTTCCTGTCTGCTGCACCCCCCACCTACAAAGCTTCAGCGACCAAGTCAAAGAAAAAACGAAAATTCTTCCCAACCAAAACGATCCTGCCAGTAATCCAATCTGCCTCCACACCCACTAATCTGTCCCAGCCTGAAGCGCCAGAGTTCCAGCCGGAGGTGCCAGCAATCCAGCCTGAAGAGCCAGTACTAGCCTTCCAGCCTGACGTTCCAGCCTTCCAGTCTGATGTCCTAGCTTTCCAGCCTGATGTCCCAGCCTTCAAGCCTGACGTCCCAGCCCTTCAGTCTGATGTCCTGGTGCCAGCCTCCCAGTCTGATGTTCCAGCCCTCAAGCCTGATGTCCCAGCCTTCCAGTCTGATGTCCTGGTGCCGGCCTTCCAGCCTGATGTTCCAGCACTCCAGCCTGATGTCCTGGTGCCAGCCTTCCAGCCTGACGTT
Organism: Lithobates sylvaticus; assembly: GCA_028564925.1. Classification (NCBI taxonomy): domain Eukaryota; kingdom Metazoa; phylum Chordata; class Amphibia; order Anura; family Ranidae; genus Lithobates; species Lithobates sylvaticus. Next base: position 156,779,932 of record CM053029.1, on the reverse strand, counting down.
CCAGCCTTCCAGTCTGATGTCCTAGCCTTCCAGCCTGACGTCCCAGCCTTCCAGTCTGATGTCCCGTTGCCGGCCTTCCAGCCTGATGTTCCAGCCCTCAAGCCTGATGTCCCAGCCTTCCAGTCTGATGTCCTGGTGCCAGCCTTCCAGCCTGATGCTCCAGCCCTCAAGCCTGATGTCCCAGCCTTCCAGTCTGATGTCCTGGTGCCGGCCTTCCAGCCTGATGTCTCAGCTTTCCAGTCTGATGTCCTGGTGCCAGCCCTCCAGCCTGACGTTCCAGCCTTTCAGTCTGATGTCCTAGCCCTCCAGCCTGACGTCCCAGCCTTCCAGTCTGATGTCCTGGTGCTGGCCTTCCAGCCTGATGTTCCAGCCTTCCAGCCTGACGTCCCAGCCTTCCAGTCTGATGTCCTGCTGCCAGTTTTCCAGTCTGATGACCCGCTGCCAGTTTTCCAGTCTGATGACCCTCTGCCAGTTTTCCAGTCTGATGACCCTCTGCCAGTTTTCCAGTCTGATGACCCGCTGCCAGTTTTCCAGTCTGATGACCCGCTGCCAGTTTTCCAGTCTGATGACCCGCTGCCAGTTTTCCAGTCTGATGACCCGCTGCCAGTTTTCCAGTCTGATGACCCGCTGCCAGTTTTCCAGTCTGATGACCCGCTGCCAGTTTTCCAGTCTGATGACCCGCTGCCTGTTTTCCAGTCTGATGACCCGCTGCCAGTTTTCCAGTCTGATGACCCGCTGCCAGTTCTCCAGTCTGATGACCTGCTGCCTGCCTTCCAGCTTGATGTGCCCGTGCCTGCTGCCCAGCTTGATGTGCCCATGCCTGCTGCCCAGCTTGATGTACCCATGCCTGCGGCCCAGCCCGATGTGCCCATGTCTGCTGCCCAGCCCGATGTGCCCGTGTCTGCTGCCCAGCCTGATGAGCCATTGTCTGCTGCCCAGCCTGATGAGTTCCTGTCTGCTGCCCAGCCTGATGAGTCCCTGTCTGCTGCCCAGCCTGATGAGTCCCTGTCTGCTGCCCAGCCTGATGAGTCCCTGTCTGCTGCCCAGCCTGATGAGTCCCTGTCTGCTGCCCAGCCTGATGAGTTCCTGTCTGCTGCCCAGCCTGATGAGTTCCTGTCTGCTGCCCAGCCTGATGAGTTCCTGTCTGTTGCCCAGCCTGATGAGTTCCTGTCTGTTGCCCAGCCTGATGAGTCCCTGTCTGCTGCCCAGCCTGATGAGTCCCTGTCTGCTGCCCAGCCTGATGAGTCCCTGTCTGCTGCCCAGCCTGATGAGTCCCTGTCTGCTGCCCAGCCTGATGAGTCCCTGTCTGCTGCCCAGAGAGGTATGGACTCCAGAGAGAGAGATATAATTTTGCCCCCTGTTCAAATCATTAGTAAGACCTCATCTGGAATATGCAGTTCAGTTTTGGGCATCAGTTCTCAAAAAGGATATTTGGGGAACTGGAGAAAGTGCAGAGAAGGGCAACCAAATTGATAAGAGGCATAGAAGATCTCAGCTATGAGGAAAGATTAGAGGAACTGAATTTATTTACTCTTGAGAAGAGGAGAATAAGGGGGGATATGATGTTTAGTTATTCACTTTACGGTCAACACAGAGGACAAGGGGGCACTCTTTACATCTAGAGGAACAGAGATTTCATCTCCAAATACGGAAAGGTTTCTTCACAGTAAGAGCTGTGAAAATGTGGAATAGACTCCCTCCAGAGGTGGTTCTGGCTAGCTCAGTAGATTGCTTTAAGAAAGGCTTGGATACTTTCCTAAATGTACATAATATAATGGGGTACTAAAATTTATAGGTAAAGTTGATCCAGGGAAAATGCGATTGCCTCTTGGGGGATCAGGAAGGAATATTTTCCCCTGCTGTAGCAAATTGGAGCATGCTCTGCTGGGTTTTTTTTTGCCTTCCTCTGGATCAACTGTGGGTATAGTATTGGGTATATTGGATTGTACGATATTTTTTATTTTTTTTTTTTTTTTTTTAAGGTTGAACTGGATGAACTTGTGTCTTTTTTTCAACCTGACTAACTATGCAACTATGTAACTAGTTTTTTCCTCCGAAAGGTCTTATTGAAACTTCTTTTATGAAAAACGTGAAGATAACCTGGTGGTTTGTGATCTGGTGGAGGAGGACCTAAAGGTGGTGGGTGATTTATTGGATTTGACGGGTGAGGATAAATCATCCTATGAGGAAGAGGAGGATGAGACTCTTTATGTTAGTAAATCTGATCTGGGGATTATATCTGTTAAAATACCCCCCTATAATAAGAACAGACTAATTTGCCATTTTCTTACCAGTGTTCGGGGTGAATTGCAAAAAGTGAACCGGGCAATAATGAGTGAGGACAATTTATCCCAGGAAGAAAGGAGGGCTTTGAAAGAAAAAGAGAGGCAAAGGGGATCGTAATAAAGAAAAGTGATCAAGGAGGTTATATTGTCTTCCTTTGCGAGGACTAGTACAAAAAAGAAGTCAAGAGACAACTTGGTCGCCAGGAGACCTATCGCTGCTTAACTTTAAATCCCTTCCCTGAAGTAATTAGGATCTCAAACCAGAAATTGGCACTGGCTAAGGAGTTGGGTCTTCTACCAAGAGAGAATCAGAGTATTTGAAGGTTGGTGACTTTGTTTCTCCGACTTTCTATAACATTTGGAAGTTACATAAAAGCCTGACAGATTCTTAGGGAAGCCCAACAGTGTCTGCTGTGGGAGACCACTCGAACGAGTAGGCAAATACTTGGAAACCTAATTAAAGTTATGGTACCTAACTTGCAGTCCTTTGTTAAGGCCACAAAGCATGTTCCATCCAAAATTGAAAATGTGGTTGTGGATGATGCTTCCATCCTGGTGAGGATAGATGTGAAATCCCTGTACACGTCAATCCCCCACCAGTGGGTTTGTAGGCGTTGGCACACTTTTTGAACCACTTCTTTCCATTAATGGGCCCACAAAACAAATTTTAGTTGGATATGTTGAAGTTTATGCTGTCTTTTGTCAATTTATGGGTGCTAACTATCAGCAACTTACAGGAACTTCAATTGGAGCGCCAATAACGCCTGCATATGCATGTTTGCATTTAGGTTTTTGGGAGAAGATGGTGATGTACTGCAATGGTTCTTAACTCTGTCCTCAAGTACCCCCAACAGGCCATGTTTTGGGAATTTCTCTTAGATAAAATAGCTGCTCAAAATATCAAGGCATTGACTCTGATTTAAAGCACCTGTGCAAGATAAAGCAAAACCTGCAAACATGGCCTGTTGGGGGTACTTGGGGACAGGGTTGAGAACCACTGATGTACTGTATGTGATACCTGACTTTCATGCTGGTCCGTTTGGCTACACTATATTGATGACGCATTGGCGGTCTGGAATGGTACGGAACAGGAACCCTAACAATTTATGCAGATCCTAAATTTTAACAATAGCAATATTAGGTTAACTTTTACCGGTAATTTAAGTCAGATTTAATTTCTGGATCTGCAAATATGGAAAACAATTGGGAGGTTGTTAATGAAAACTTTCCGTAAATCCACATCTTCACCATCTTTATTCCAGCATCTTAACTCACCATCTACTTCCTGGACTGACATACTGACTCATAGATGTCACAATCATGTAAACTCTGGTGCTTGTGCAGCTCTTGGCTGTGTTCACATGCATGTCTGATACAGATCATCCCCTGCTTCAGTCTCTCACCTTGTGACTTGCTACAAAGTTACAATGTTGCAATCTGATCACTGGAGGAGAGGAGACCGAGAAAATGTTTCCTTGTGCCAGCAGCAGGCTGATGACATCATCTCAGCCTAGACAAAGTCAATTACTGGAACTCAGAAAAAAATGATATATTTTAAATAGTTTTAAGGTTGTCAACAGAACAAGAGTAGTGGATAAATCTTTCAAAAGAGACACTTGTCCTAGTGACAACTGTCTAAGATGGAATCCCTCTCACTTTTGAGAGATTTGCTCTCTTTAGAAAAGGAAGAAATGGGACCCCCAAGAGAAACAGTCAGCCAGAAAAAATACACTAAAAGGTGTAGTTTCAAGTCAACATGAACTCAATTAAAATAGTATCTTAGTATTTTCTGTAAACTTACCAGGAACCACTACAGAGTCCCGAGATCCAGAAAAGATGAAGACTTTATCATTGGCGAGGTTTGATACAGGATCAATGAGAGCACTGTTTGCATAACTTTGGGTCCTTGAGATGAGAGAATTCACATCAATGCTTGTTGGCATTTTCATGCAGGCGTTGGTTGCAGTAAGCATGCTTCCTGCCGCACAGTAATATGGTCCTGTGTTTGAAAAAATTGCAAGATGCATTACTGTTACAAAGTACTTTGCTAAAAAATTTAGCAAGCTTTTGGGCTTTATTAGCTGAATGCGTAGCTGGTAATTTAAATTAATTAATTAAAAAGACCTGATAATTATAAGTATAATAATTTAGCAATCCTTTTATTTGTTAGGAAGTTTTATAACATTATTTATTTGTTAGAAAGTTTTATTAAATTACCACCTTAAGCCAGAAAGTCAAGAATAACTTCAATAAGAAACAGAAACTGTGTTAGTTTACTGTTTTTGCTTGGATTTTAACTGATCACTGTGTTTTTATGCTGTCTACTATATAATATACTACTATAAATAAAGTGAATTACAAAAAAAAACAGATATGAACATTTTTAAAAGAGACAGAGGCTCTTTAACCACTTGCTTACTGTGCACTTAAACACCCTTCCTGCCCAGACCAATTTTCAGCTTTCAGCGCTCTCGCACTTTCAGTGACAATTGCGCGGTCATGTAATGTTGTAACCAAATGAATTTTTTATCATTTTGTTCGCACAAATAGAGCTTTAGTTTGGTGGTATTTATTCGCGACTCCATTTTTTATTTTTTGCGATATAAGCGAAAACATAGCGGAAATTTTGAAAAAAAACAATATTTTCTCTTTTCTTTTTTAAAAGAAATCCAATAGAATCAAATTTTGTCATAAATTTAAGCCAAAATGTATTCTGCTACATGTTTTTAGTAAAAAAAATTCCGTTAAGTGTATAATAATTGGTTCGCGTGATCACGGACATATGTACGCAAATGATCATGTACATATGTGTGCAGGTGATCACGGACATATGTGTGCAGATAATCATTGGCACATGTTATTTTACTGGGACATATGTGAGGGACATGTGTTTTTTATTTGGGGACATGTGTTTTTATTTGGGGACATGTGTTTTTATTATTTGGGGACATGTGTGTTTTGGGGACATGTGTGTTTTGGGGACATGTGTGGGGACATGTGTGTTTTACTGTGGGGACACTACTGGTGATCAGTGAGTGAAAAAAACAGCTAATACTCACTGATCACCAGCCGGCTGCAGCGATCCGCTCTCCTCTCCTCACCAACGACTTCCGTGTGAGGAGAATAGGGCCGATTGCCTAGCAACCGGCTGTTTGTTTACATCACATGACAGCTGTGATTCGACACGGCCGTCATGTGATCAGGAGGGCCAATCACTGAGACCTCCTGCCGATCCGAGATGCGCCGTGTCCGGGTGACACGGCCGCATCGGGATCGCGCCGCTGCGCGGGCACGCGCGCGCGCGATCCCTCTACTTCTGAAGGACGTTCCGGAACGTCCGATCAGAAGTAGACGGCTCCCACCCGGCCGTATATGTACATTGGCCGGGTGGGAAGTGGTTAAAGTATGTACAGTTAATTAACTTATTTACTTATGGCTAGTTGTATTTTTTTTTTATATAACACAAGATGTTAACCAGGTAATGAAAGTAACTATGCAAATTTTGTTGTTTAAATGTCATGCCCTTTTTACTTTGAAATGTTTCATATAAATAAAAAAAACTGAATGCTTTTGTACATTTGAAAAAAAAATATTTGAATTTTTTTTGATCAGTAGAATACTAAAATATAACTTAGCGCTGGTTGCATGGAATTTCTTGAGGTGGGTTTTCTAATGGTGACAACAGTGGCTCATGCCTGCATAATGAGTGTAGAAACAGCCACTTTTTACAGTAGTCTCTACAGTAGTTTCAATTAGAAGCCCGTGTAACAGGGTGACAATGCAGGACCAAAAGTTGGGAGACAGGGACAGAGTGTTGTCACCGATAACAGGAAGCACCTGAACAAACTCCATCGTGGCAGGATCAACATGGATTATTTTATTCAAAGACAATAGCTGCTGCTTCCTATCTCCTATTTTAGGTGGACACATATACATAATGTATTTACTATTTATGGATTAATGGACTAATCTTGTACTATTCGTTAATCATTTTATACATAATACCCCTTAATTCAGCTCTCACTTTGCACCAGGATATATTGTTTTTGGACTATTTTATTGAAAGCTGCCAATTTAACATTAGTGTAATTTTTTTTATTTCGGATTTGCTATAACAGGTAATGCTTTTTTGAGATTTTAGTTATTAATTTTACAATCCCAAATTTGTTTTAATAATAATTTATACAAAAATTGTGAAGAATTAACAGTTTGTACATTTCCCAGAAGTGTATTTATTGACTTGATTTTCAACAAAGTGTAAAAATAAATTTTGCATTTAATTAAGTTATTTTTACTGTTTATTCCTGTTTATTTGACAGCCAGTAAAAGCATACCTCCAGCAAAAAGAGCTGCTCCAATGATCTTCTTAGATTGTGCAACATGGAACTGATTGGCCATATATGATCCTGATGATAGTCCGGACACTGAGATGGCGGAATCCAAATTGTAACTGCCTGCAAAAATTGAATAGTTTGGATTCGTGGTAAGAGCAATAGCCAGTATTAAATGAAACTTTTACAACAACAAAACTAATATCAAATGTGAATATTCAAAACCTTTTAAAATATAAAAACATTTTACATTTTATATATATCATCCCCCTGAGTCCGTACATCAGCATCTTAGTACAACAATTTTAATCAAATGCATGACACTCAAATGCATGCCACTGACCCGTTGGGTGAGCAACAAATTTTTTCTTTGTATATACTTTTTGCTGAATTATTATTGTATAAAATTCTTAAGTGTAATCTATTTAATTTGTGCCTTATTTAAGTATTTGTCTTATAGATTATTCCTCCTGAAGAAGCGGTAAATGCACTGCAAAACTAGTAGAGGAAAAGCCATTTATTGAGATATACTTTATCAACAGATATCTCTTGGGGGAACCCTGAGTATTTGTTTATTGAATTTTCTTCAATTCTGCTTTTAAATGTATTTTTGTATGTTAATCTTTTATGTAATAAATAATCTTTTTCATATATCAATTATGTTGTTGTTTATCAGTACCGAGATGTTCCCGACCTCTATGGTTGTGGTGGACTAAGTGTATGGACAGCTTCAGCAACTGTCTCACTTCCCCACCCTCATTTCTTTTCTCAAATGCATATTTAATGCGTTCTGAGAATTCTTGCAGCATGGTCTCTTACTGTCTCCCCTGGCTCAGTTCTTGTCCACATTGGACTCTTGGGTGGTCCCACCCACCTTGAGGTGTTTCCACATCTCCATTTAAGTGAATATAAAAGAGGGAGAAAGTAACCCAAGGTGTGCAGACCATTGAACGCAGAGATCCCATGAGGGAAATCCCCAAGAGACATAAGAGACCATAAGGTAGGTTGAGTCTTAAGATTCTACCAAACACCCAAAAACGATAAAATCAGTTTTTTAAGCCAACAAACTTTTTATTAGGTATAAAGAAGGTATACAAAGGGTAGGAGAAAGACATTATACTCCTGTGAAATGTGTTACAACAAACGGTTGACATAAACAGAGGTGTACAATATATTTTAAATTGGGCATGCAGCACGTGGTGAAGCTGGAGGAAGCTGAAAAATATAGAATTGGGCAGATCATTTTTCAATTCCTGAAATGACTTGACTCCATTGCTAATAAATACAGTTTAAACATCAGGTAAGGTAAGCAATTCTGGAAGGTTTGAGTTGCCCCAGAGTGGTGTGTGAGTAGCGGGAACCTTCAACCTGCACACTGCCAATTCCCAAATCTTACAATTGCGATAGACCATTCCCTTACAGCCTCCCAAAGTATGAAAATTGTGAATGTCACTAAGGAGAATCTGGAAGGGGTGTGAGACCCAGGCTACTGTTTTTATGCATGATACAGTGAGATACCTATGTTTATCCTCTTTGTCAAAATAAAAAAAATGTGAGAGATGGGCAGCTAGATAGTACACATTGAGGTCTGGAAAGGCAGTGCCACCCATATCTGTAGTATTTTTCAAGGAGCACCAAGAAAGCTTATGACGGGAGTTTCCCCAAACAAACGAGTTAAGAATAGAGTCCATAGTTTTAAATACGTGGAGTGGCAGGTACACTGGAGAATGCCAGAAAATATAAAGGAGTGTGGGCAGCAGGATCATTTTAAGACTTATTTAGGCGTATGCGTCCCATGACCCGAAGGGAGAGACAGGACCAGGTCTGAGTTTTTGGCTTTAAGCAATGCAAAAAGAGGTTCTAAATGAAGTCTAGTATATTCTGCTGGAGACCGGCTAACCTGAACTCCTAAATACTTGATCTGGCTTGCTCGAATCAAAGGAAGATGAGCTTGAGCAGCTGATGGGGACCCCAGGTCTAAGAGGAGGATTTGGAACTTACCCCAATTAATTTGTAGGCCAGAGAATTCCCCAAAGTGTTCTATGAGAGGCAAAACCACTGTTAAAGTGTCCCACGTCTTTCAGGTACAGCAACATATCGTCAGCATAAAGACTGTAGATTTCAACCAACATTGCCAGTGGTTCCACTGCCAAGGCATAGAGTAGCGGAAACAGCGGACATCCCTGGCGCGTGCCTCTGCTCAGAGGGAAGGGGTCAGAAATCCTACTATTAACCATAAAATCTGTTTTTTAAAGGACTGACTCCTTAAGAAACAGGCAAAAGGGTTGAGAAAGTAATATTTCACTGTTAAGCCAGGCCATAGATGGTTCGAATCTCAGGCAGTTCAGCACAAACCGGCCCAGATTCATACCATCCATGGGCAGGCTAATTGTACCCAAGTCAATCCATTGATCCACTCAGGTACAACCAGCATGTCAAATTTTTCATGCAATGTTTGCCAGTGGCTTTAGTCACTAGCAATAATCCCTGAGTGTTCGCACTGTGTTGATGGGGGAATCAAGCAAATTTCTTTCCTGCAACCCATGGTTGCAAAAAAGGAAATCGCACCATCTATGGCCAGCTTTACTATATTGAGCATCAGATCATTTGATATACTTATCATCAGACTCTACAAAACCTACAGGTACTAGCAGTGTCTGTTTTAATGCTATAATATCTGATATGAAGGACTAAATACATTCACGCTGTGGATCTCTGCTTCATGATAATAAATATATCTTAATAATATCTTATAATATCTTACCGAGACGTGTCTGTCCATGGACAAAGCCTACGAAGGCGAGGAACAAGATGTAACCACTCATTTTCAGTGGCAGAGGCAGTCTTTCAGTGGTATGAGGATAATTCCTACATCACTTATGAAACCCTAGGTTTTTATATAACAGTAAAAACAAGTTTTAATCTTGAACAAATAAGATGTTTTGTAGCTGCGTGAAAAACATCTGCTAAACAGCCATGACATTTGATAAGTACTATTTCTGAGTATGGAGGCAAGATTTAGCAAAGTAAACAAACAACACAGAAGCTGCTCAAGCACTAGTGTGATCTGAAAACAGTTCCAAGGGTCCAGAGGTGCCCTAAGGCAAGTTCACGTGCTGCTGGAATCAGACCTGTGTTTTAAAGTTCTGGTCTGTGTCAGTGTAGGCAGTTAGCTGTAAAGAGCAGAAGCGACTCATGTCTGATCACTGTATACATCTATCCCCCATGATATTGGGCTAGAAGCAGTGCAACACTTTCTCCACCAAGATCCCTTAATTAATCCTAGGCTAGCTTATTTCATTATGTAACTCACAAAATTTTGCTTAACACACAACTATTTTAAGTTTGAAAATCAATATTACCGACAGGTCCAAGGCACAGCTATGGGGGCAAACTTTGCCCCAGCTATGCAAACCTTACAATGGGCCTCTGGGAACAGCATTCCCTATTCAAAATACATCATCTATTTCGGACGATATATAGACGACATAAGTCCGAAGTAGACGATTTGGCGGTCTCTTACTGCAACACCAATAACCTCAGTCTGTCCTTCACATCAGTATGTGACCCTGATACATTGGCCTTTCTCCATTTAGAATTTGGTCACACGGATACAACTATAAACACCCAAAAATAACACAAAACCAACTGCAGACAACTAATATATTCATTTACGCAACTGTCATCATCCACTATCAAGTGGATAGCCAATATACCCAAGAGTCAATTTTGCCGTTTAAAACATAATTGCACCCGCTTAGAGGATTACTCCACACAGGAAGACCTCTGTAAACAATTTTTTTTGGAAAAAGCATATATATGTGTTTAGATGTAATTGAGTTTTTTTGCCATAATTTTGTGTTCCTCTATACACGCCTTTTAACCACCTCAGTACAGTGCATTTTCACCCCCTTCCTGACCAAGCCATTTTCAGCTTTCAGCGCTGTCGCAATTTGAATGACAATTGCGTGGTCATACAACACTGTACCCAGATGAAATTGTTATCAGCTTTCTTTTGGTGTTTTTTGCGCTATAAACATAAGAAGAGGGACAAATTTAAAAAAAATATATATATTTTTTACTTTTTGCTATACTAAATATCCGCAAAAAAACCATATAAAAACAATTTTTTTCCTCAGTTTAGGCCGATACGTATTATTCTACATATTTTTGGTAAAAAAAAAAATCGCAATTAGCAATTATTGATTGGTTTTGGTTTTTATTTATTTTTTTACTAGTAATGGCGGCCATCAGCGATTTTTATTGTGACTGCGACATTATGGCGGGCCCATCAGACATTTTTGACACATTTTTGGGACCATTGTCATTTATACAGCAATCAGTGCTATTTAAATGCATTGATTCCTGTATAAATGACACTGGCAGTGACGGAGTTAACCACTAGGGGGCAGGGAGGGGTTAACATGTTCCCTGGGAGTGATTCTTACTGTGGGGGGAGGGGACTCACAAGGGGAGGAGACCGATCAGTGTTTCTCTGTACAGAGAACACACCATCGGCTCCTCTCCTCTGACAGGACCGTAGATCAGATCCACGGTCCCGCTGTGTTACCGGGCAATCGCGGGTGCCCAGCAGACATCGCGGCCGCTGGGCACGCGCATCGGGTGCCCAGTGACACGGCGGGCTCCCTGGAGGTCCATGAAGGGGAGGACATCATATGATGTCCTCCCGCACTGAGAGCTGCGCCGCCTGGCCGTCAATAGACGGCCGGCAGTCGCGAGGTGGTTAAAGATATATATTTTTTATATATATTTTTCAACAGGACCTTTACGCTCAAAAAGAGATTGTCTTGTCTCTGCACGCTTTGTAAGTATATCACGGTGGACCAAATATTAGCAATCATATTGATTATAATAGTTTTTAATCACATTTTTATTACCATTCTTATTTGTAATTTTCTACTTCCCATATAATAATTTTACTCATAAACTCATACACTTTAATAGTATTATCGGAAGCATTATCGTAAAATTATCTGCACATTATTAGTGAGAGACCAGCAGGGAGTCCAATGTACTGCCCCCTCCAGTTCTATAAAATCCTCACTAAAGATGGCCGCATCAGGGGGCATGGCCTGGCACAAGGAGGAGTAAGACGTGTCTCCTCTGAGCTCCCACTCCAGCCGCACTAATTACCGCTAATCCGACGGGATCTTCGGCATACACCTCACCCCATGAACAGGAGAGGCAACAGCACAGCTCCCCATCCCACCGGAGCACAAAAAAGGGGTGAAATCGGCAAATACCTGCAGAAACATGGTCCGGACAGCAAGGCCACCCCAGCTTCCAAGATGGCAGTGACACGTGCAGCCACAGCACAGGCTGCCTCACAGGTACTCCCCCGACAGACACAGAACTCCCCACAGATATCAGAGCATGGCTCCCAATATTCTGACAGCCCCTCACCCTCCCCTCACAGCTCCAGGGAAGGATGGGATATGGAAGCTTAAATCAAAGCACTCCCCACAAAAAATGACATTGAATAATACATTAGCAGACTGGAGAGATCATACAAGCAGGAGCTGACCGACCTGCGCAGGGACATTGGTCACCGCATAGAGGATATTGAGCACACTGTGGAGGATTCAGTTGCAAAACTCACTGAACATGAAGAGATCCTCCACGAGCACACCATACAAATCCAGCAACTGTTCTATGGTCTTGATGACCAAAAGAACAGGAGCAGGCGCAATAATGTAAGGATCTGCGGCCTGCCAGAAACAGTTGAATCAAAGGACTTAGCAACAGCAGTTTCAGCAATATTCAGTCAAATCCTTGCTAAACCTAAGGACAACCCGATCGACATTGACCGATTTCACAGATCATTGGGACCCCGCAACCCAAACCCGGCATACCCGAGGGATGTTATATGCAGGATCCATTTCTTCAAGGTTAAGGCTGATATTATGCAATCAGCACGCACACAGGACACTATTTTGTTCAATGACATCTCAGTCATGCTGCTAACAGATCTATCCAAGCAAATTTGCTGATGGGAAAGGCCCTTAAAGTGGTCACAGATGCCCTGCGATCAAAAAAAATCAAGTACCGATGGGGATTCCCCTTCCAGCTCACGGCCTCCCATGAAGGAAAGACAGCTACTTTTTGTACGCTTGATGACCTGGGTGACTTTCTGGGGACCTTTCAGACTCCCCCAAATCTGCATCCCAGACTGATCCCTGCAAGCAGCGACCCCTGGCCTGATACTTTCAACTGTATGGACTGCCTTTACAAAGAAGAAGCGCTCCTGCTCTACCACTTCCAAGTCTCCAACAGAATCAACTCCATAACTACCCTACCGGCTGGTGGGACAGACTCACTATTTTCTCCTGACCCCAGGGGCCCTGTGTGTTTGTGTTTAGCAACCCAAAATTGGTTGCCTGACCTTGGTTAGGCAGGGTCCCCCAGGACATGCCGAGTGTTCTGCGGAGACAACCGTTATGTCTGACCCAGCACTGCTCTTGACCCAGATAGCAACTGTTCACGCTTAACCACTTTACGACCAGCGCAAGATGATGTACGTCCCTTTTGTTGAAGAGGGATATCTCGGTAACGACAGCAGCTGCTGCCACAACCGAGATATCCATCTCTTCAGGCGCCGGTTGTGTTTACGATAATGGTGGTCTCCATGGTGGATTTGCCACGAGATCAACGTTATCGGCGGCAGGAGGGGTGCACCCACCCCTCCCACTGCTCTTACGCTCCCTCCCCTGCTTACCGGAGCCGTCGAGGCGATCGGTTCCTGTCACTTCCTTGGTATGGAGATGAGTGAGACTAAGATGGCCCCCACCCGTCTCTATACCATAGCAGGGCGGAAGCGACGTCAAAACGTCACTTCCGCCCATACCTCTTAAAGGAACATTTTTCTGTTGTCATTCTTTCAAATGACAATTTTTTTTTTTTTGCATTCAGTCCAAATATGAGATCTGAAGACTTTTTGACCCCAGATCTCATATTTAAGAGGACCTGTCATGCCTTTTTTTCTATTACAAGGGATGTTTACATTCCTTGTAATAGGAATAAAAGTGAAATGATTTTTTTTTTTTTAAAAACAGTGTAAAAATAAATAAAATCAAGTAAAATAAATAAGATAAAATAAAGCGACCGTCCCGACGAGCTCACGTGCAGAAGCGAACGCATTCGTGAGTAGAGCCCGCATATGAAAATGTGATGTATCGCCGCGATCGGTAGAGCGAGAGCAATAATTATAGCCCTAGACCTCCTCTGTAACGCAAAACATGCAACCTGTAGAATTTTTTAAATGTCGCCTATGGAGATTTTTGAGGGTAAAAGTTTGACGCCATTCCACGAGCGGGCGCAATTTTGAAGCGTGACATGTTGGGTATCAATTTACTTGCGTAACATCATCTTTCACAATATATAAAAAAATTGGACTAACTTTACTATTTTCTTATTTTTTTTTATTCAAAAAAGTGATTTTTTTCCAAAAAAAGTGCGCTTGTAAGACCACTGCGCAAATATGGTGTGAAAAAAAAGTATTGCAACGACCGCCATTTTATTCTCTAGAGTATTAGAAAAAAACAATATATAATGTTTGGGGGTTCTAAGTAATTTTCTAGCAATAAAACCTGTTTTAAACACCTAAAATCCAAAACTAGGCTGGTCTTAAAGTGGTTAAAAATGTAATATTTTATTTTATTTTATTTCATTATAACTTGTTATCTGCACTCAAACGAGTGGACGAAGGAGACCCTCCTGATGGGGGCCGTCTACCCTGGTCCGCCCTGGACACCCCCCCCAGGGGCCTCCACAGATATAAATGTTGACATACATTTTGCTTTATCTGTTTCATTACCCTTTGGCCGGAGCGGGTAGCTCCCCTGCATTTGCTGCCACGTTTCCCGCACTAGGAACCACAGAGTCTTTATTGATTCTGTACTCAATGTTAGATTTAGTTATGCCTATCTCGAGACCTTTGTTATTTCCCCGCTACGGTCACTAGAAGGCACTGTTTCCCCATTTCTCAGAGCTCAGTCCTCAGACTCCAGACAATCTGGACAACTCTGACACATTTCCTCTTCCCCCTGTCTGAGCAGAAAGATGACCCCCAGATGTAAGTCTATACCATCAGCACTAGGAACATCTCTCTTCGTCTTTTCTGCTCTTTGCACCCTCTCTCCCTCTTCTCCCCCTTCCCTCCTATCCCTCACCCTCCCCCCTTACCTGATATACCATATTCAGCTAAAATGAAATACTATAGTTGTCTCTCACTCATGGCCTGCTATCACATATTCCCTAACCCATGGCACCCACCTTAGCCCTTCAGATTTCCTCGCTTAACTGCAGAGGATTCAACACTCCAGAGAAATGCAGACAGCTACTATACCACTTCCACAGAGCCCATACTCAGATACTCTTCCTCCAGGAGACTCACTTTAGATTGGATCCCATACCTCCTGAGTCTTCTCCCAAATAAATATTTCACCACCTGGTATCACAGCACAAACCCATCCGCTAAATCGAAGGGTGTTTCAATAGCCTTCCATAAATCCTTCACCCCAGAGACCCTAGACTCATATATTGATTCCTTAGGACGCTATTTGTTCTTGAAAATGAAACATATGCAAACGATTTTCATGTTGGCTAACGTTTATCTCCCTAACCAGGATCAATTCGCATTTCTGTCCTCTGTGGTGGCGCGCCTAGAAGCATTTGGGACCATTAATCTGATACTGGGAGGTGACATGAATGTCCCGTTGGTACCGAGACTGGACTCCTCTACCGGTAAGTCCCACATCACACCGCCCACCTTAACCAGAATACGCTCCATACTCACCAACCTGTCCTTGGTGGATACTTGGAGAATACTTAATCCCTCTGGTATGGACTACACATTTTTCTCCTCGGCACATGGGTCATACAGCAGAATAGATTACATTCTGCTCACTCAATCACTGCTAGACTTTGAACCAGCGTGCCGTATAGGGATCCGACTTTGGTCGACCCATGCCCTGGTACACCTCACACTAGGCAGGCTTCCCAGACCCCTACAACGACACATTTGGTGACTAAACGACAACCTACTATCTGACCTAGCTTGCACGACAGCGATCTCTGATGCGATTAAAGACTTTATGCAAACCAATGCGACAGATGAGACCTCAGACATGAACAAGTGGGAAATACTGAAATGCTTTCCGAGAGGAATATTTATACAGCATGGCTCTCAGCTAAAAAAGGCCCACACTGCAGACATCACACGACTGTTTGCCCTCATTGCCTCACTTGAAGCAACACACGAACACACTCTTGAGCCTAAAACACTGGCAGAACTCTCTAATGCGCGACGTGACCTACTTCGCCTCATTACAGAACACTCTTTAGTGGCCCACGATAAGGGAAGACACTTACATTACACGCAAGTTAACAAATGTGGCAAATACCTAGCACAAACCCTCCACCCCAGACAACGTAGACAGACGATCTCACACATACTGGCACACCCTAATCGTAAACTATATAAGAACTCAGAAATAGTCTACGAATTTCGGAGCTATTATTCCTCACTATACAATCTGCCTCCCACCTCGACACCGCATACGTCTCCCAGAGCAGAGGACACTGACAAGTCAGCATACATCCTAGATACAGCCCTCCCCACAATCCCTAATGCCGCTATAGAGGACCTTGAAGCACCCATCATCACATCTGACTATCTACTCGCGATTAAAAAACCTCAAAAATTGTAAAAGCCCCGGGCCAGATGGCTACACACCACGCTTTTATAAGACATTGACCCAACAACTTGCCCCGTTCATGGCACAAGCCTTTGAGGAAGTGGATGACACCCACCCCTTATCCTCCCATATACTACAGGCCCAAATAGTGGGCATCCCCAAACCAGGAAAGGACCAAGCTAACTGTAGTAATTACAGACCCATCTCCCTACTAAATGTGGACCTCAAACTGTTCTCCAAGATAATCGGGAACCATCTCGGCCCCATACTACCCGACTTAATACATAGTGACCAGGTAGGCTTTGTCCCGGGCCACAAGGCCAGAGATAACACCACGAAGACCATCTATTTGATCACCTACGCAAAATGTAAACACATCCCCACATTCCTGTTAGCATGCGATGCGGAAAAAGCATTTGACAGGGTCAGCTGGCTGTTTCTCAAACTAGTGCTTCAGCAGATAGGATTAGGACCCAGACTCTTAGCGAAAATTATGTCCCTCTATTCCAACCCCTAGGGGAAAGTTACGGCGAACAGTGAACACTCAGAGACATTTTCAATCAACAACGGGAGCAGACAAGGCTGCCCACTGTCCCCCCTCCTATTTGCTCTCACCATAGAATATTTAGCCCAGGCCATAAGTAGTAACGAATCCATACATGGTATCCACACCCCCTCAGCCCACTGTAAGCATTCCCTCTATGCCGACGACCTATTACTTTACGTGACACAACCACACATCAGCATCCCCTCCTTTCTCTATGAACTAGCTCGATTCGGCTCCCACAGTAACTTTAAACTGAACATGACTAAAACAGAAGCCCTAAACATAGCGCTACCCACCCACATCCTTTCACTTATCCAACAAAACTTTCCCTTCCATTGGAAAACTAAATCAATCAAATATCTGGTGACCAAGATCCCAAGTAATTTCAAAGACATCTACCCTCTAAACTTCAGCCCTTTACTGACTAAAATCCGACAATCGCTAGACTCGTGGCACCACCTTAAACTGCCATGGCTTGGACGTATAAATGGATATCTTCCCAAAGCTACTATGCCTCTATGCCTGTTCCAGGCCCTCCCAATTACGCTCCCAACTTCCTTTTACCACACACTACGGTCCCTTGCAGTTAAATTAATTTGCACCACCACCCCTCCAGATTAAAACCCTATGCTCCCACAAACACACAGGCGGTATCGGCCTCCCCGATTTTGAAATATATCACAACTCTGCCATACTCTCCAGGCTATTGGAATGGTTCCCACGCCCATTTACCAATTCAGCAACAATCATAGAACAAGATATGGCACAAGTAGACCTACATGCTCTGCTCTGGGGATACCACATCAAACACGCTCCATGCCCATGCTTTCCTCATTGACCGAAGCAGCGCTGTCATTGTGGTAATGCCGACATACCACCTACGCTTTATCCACCAACCCCAGCCCTCTAACATCGCGCTTTTCGACAACTCGACACTCCCTGACTAAGAAGCTTCAGGACGAATAAGAGCCTACGAGAGGACAGACTGGCCAACAGCACGCTCATTTTTCCAGGCGACAACAGGCGGATTCACAACACAGGAGGAAAGTCAATCCTCCTCAACCAATTGATTATCCATGATATCCCTATATCTCTCCCAGGTTCCCAGACACATCCTATCTATAATATACAAGGAAATCCTTTCCCATACACATAGCGCCCCCCCCCCCCCACCCCCACATTTACACAAAAGTGGCCCAGAGATCTGGGCATTGACATCATCCAAAAAAATCATCAAAAAAAATATTAATAAAAATGCTATAAAACTATCCCCAATTTTGTAAACGCCATAACTTTTGCGCAAACCAATCAATAATCGCTAATTGCGATTTTTTTTACCAAAAATATGTAGAAGAATACGGCCTAAACTGAGGGAAAAAAATAATTTTTTATATATTTTTTGGGGATATTTATTATAGCAAAAAGTAAAAAACATTGCATTTTTTTTCAAAATTGTCGCTCTATTTTTGTTTATAGCGCAAAAAATTAAAAACACAGAGGTGATCAAATACCACCAAAAGAAAGCTCTATTTGTGGGAAAAAAAGGACGCCAATTTTGTTTGGGTGCCACATTGCACGACTGAGCAATTGTCAGGTAAAGCAACGCAGTGCCGAATCGCAAAAAGGGGCCTGGTCCTTTGGCTGCAAATTGGTCCGGGGCTTAAGTGGTTACGTAAATTTTTTGTCATCTGTGTACCATTCAAGAGATGTTCCTTCATTTCCCGTCCTGTAGAAAAAAAACAGACAGTTGTCACAAGAACAAGAGACCATTGTGAAGGATGCTATTAATTATAGAGGTATAAGATATGAAAACATGTTTTTTGCTATGTATATAGCAAAAACACAGTATTGAGTTATGGCTGAATGCTGGTGGGTGAATAATTAACTTGCTCTATTATAGACCTCTAAGTGACCCTATAAATAGGCTCTGCCATCGTAGATCCCAGTGGCCTTCCTGTCAGGGCCCCAGCGCCGGACGAGCGGCCCGCTCTTCAGTGCGCATGCGCGGCGGCCCGGCTCTCCGGCGCATGCGCACTCGCGGCTCGGCGCTCGCGCATGCGCACTGGCGCACGTTTGTGCGCCATGGCGCGCAATTAGCGTCCACTGGCGCCTATAAAAGCTGCCTGACGCACAGGCAGTTTGCTGGTCTGTCTTTCCAGCTAAGTGCCTGTGTGTCCCCTGTGTGAAAACCAGATCTGATCCTGTATCCTGACCCCTTGGCTTGTTTAAACGGACTGTCTTCTCCTGTGTTTGACCCCCTGGCTTGTTAACGGACTTTGCTGCCTGATCCTGTGTTTGACCCTCTGCTTGCCTCCACGGACTCTGCTGCCTGATCCTGTGTTTGACCCTCTGCTTGCCTCCACAGACTCTGCTGCCTGATCCTGTGTTTGACCCCCGGCCTGCTCTCCGGACTTACATAGCTGCTGACTGCTCAGTGACCGGTGTCAGTCCCTCAGCCAGGTGTTTGGGCTCCTGCCTCTCCTTCCTGCCATCTGCCGGTCTGCCCAGGCCAGGTCCTCATCTCCTCCGGGCATCCCACCAGTTCCGTCCACCTGCCGGAGGTAACCTGTGCCTCCTGGTGCCGTTTGTTCCCTGTCTCACCTCCAGGGGGCAGATTGCGCCGGGTCGCAAGGGTGAACCGCTCTCAGCATCTCGGTCTCGGTAAGTACGTCTCTGATAGTACAGACCAGCCATGTCCGAGACCGACAGAGCGTGTTCTCCCCTTGAGATCCTGTGTCAGCAGATGGCAGCACTTACTGAGGCTGTCCAAAAACTACAAATGGGCTACACCCAAATTGACTGCCGCCTACAGCAATTGACCGGGCCATCTGCCCCTGCAGCCGGCAACTCAGCCACCATCAGCGGCGTCCCCCGTCGGCAGCTCCCATCAATCCCACAGTGGTCGTGGCCTCCCCTGAACCTAGGGTGCCTACACCTGAACGTTTCTCTGGCGACCGCAAGAGATTCAGGGCATTTAAGAATGCCTGCACCCTGTACCTGGCCCTGCAGCCCAGAACCTTCTCCTCTGAAGTGGTGAAAGTGGGGTTCATCATCTCTCTCCTGGCCGAGGAACCCCAGGCGTGGGCCCATAGCCTCATGGAACAGAGGGATCCTGTGTTGAACTCAGTAGACACTTTTTTTGAGAGCATGGGTCAGCTTTATGACGATCCCCAGAAGGGGGCCACCACTGAAACCACCCTGCACAACCTCTCCCAAGGCCGGAGGCCGGTCGAGGACTACACTGCTGAATTCAGAAAGTGGTCAGCCGACACCGGCTGGAATGGGCCGGCCCTCAAATATCAGTTCCGCCAAGGACTTTCCGACACCCTTAAGGATGAACTTGCCCGGATCGATGTCCCGGAATCTCTGGAGGACCTCATACAAGCAGTCACTAAGATTGACAGGCGCTTGCGTGAACGCCGCGCTGAACGTTTCCAGACGCCTCGTCCCAGTTGGATGTTACCCAAGCCGAGTCCTGCCCAGCCTTCATTCCATACGCCACCTGCGGCCTCTCCCGGAATTGAACCCATGCAGTTAGGCCTGGTCCGCGCCCCTCTAACCCCAGAAGAGCGTTTACACAGGCGGCAGGCCAACCTGTGCCTTTATTGCGGAGGTTCCGGGCACTACCTTCGCACCTGCCCCATTAGGCCTAGTAAGTCCCTTCCCAAGCTTAACTTTAACTACCAGGTTTCCGGTCTGTCCCAAACTTACATTATCCTCTTTATCTCTTTGCAGTTAACGGGAAAGGAGGTCCGCCTCCCGGCTATAATTGATTCCGGGGCCTGCAGCTGCTTCTTGGATTCCTCCCTCGCTGCCCGGCTCCAGCTTCCCCTTGTCCCCAAGAAGCTGTGCCTCCAGGTTCACCTAGCCGATGGATCCCTTCCGCGCTCCGGCTTGATCACTTTTGAAACCAGCCCCATTCTTGTCACCACCGATTCTGGCCATAAAGAGCTTCCGTCTCCCATGTTCCCCATCATCTTGGGGCTCCCTTGGTTGCAGGCACATGAACCCCTGATTAACTGGCGGATGAAGGAGGTCTCCTTCCCCTCCCAATACTGTTCCCAAAACTGCTCCTCTTCTACCCTGGCTTCCTGCTCGGCCCTAGTACCAGTACCCGACAGCCTGAAACACGTCCCACCTGTCTACCTGGAATTTAGGGACGTCTTTGACAAACAACAGGCCGACCGCCTGCCACCTCACCGACCCTATGACTGTCCCATAGATCTCTTGCCCGGTGCTGCAGTCCCTTTCGGCCGTATTTTTCCTCTGTCCGAAGCTGAGTTGGCAACTCTCAAAACCTACATTGATGAGAACCTGGCCAATAGGTTCATCCGTCCTTCCTCTTCGCCAGCGGGAGCCGGCATTTTCTTTGTTGAGAAAAAGGACGGCTCATTGAGGCCCTGTATCGACTACAGAGAAATCAATAAAATTACCATTAAGAACAGGTACCCTCTTCCCCTCATCCCCAAACTGTTCCAGCGATTCCGGTCCGCACAGATCTTCTCTAAACTTGACCTCCGAGGGGCCTACAATCTCATACGGATCAGGGCGGGTGATGAGTGGAAGACTGCTTTTAGATCAAGGTTCGGGCACTACGAGTACCTTGTAATGCCGTTCGGGCTCTGTAATGCCCCGGCGACATTCCAACACTTAGTGAATGACATTTTCCGGAGATACCTGGATGACTTCCTAGTGGTCTATCTGGATGATATACTCATTTTCTCTGCCACTCCTGAACTCCACCGAACGCACGTTAAAATAGTCCTCACCATCCTCAGGCAACACAAACTCTACCTCAAGGCAGAGAAATGTGAGTTCGAAAAGTCCACTGTACAGTTCCTGGGATTTGTCATCTCTACCAATGGGGTCGCCATGGACCCACAAAAAGTGCAAGCCATTCAAGATTGGCCGGCCCCCAAAGATAAAAAGGGAGTTCAGAGGTTTATCGGGTTTGCCAACTTTTATCGAAGATTTATCGTGGGCTTCTCCTCCATTGTGGCACCAATCACCCTACTCACCCACCAACACAGTCGGTTCAGTTGGTCCCCAGAAGCCCAGACGGCCTTCGCCCGGTTGAAGTCCTTGTTCTCCTCCGCCCCGATCTTACGGCACCCAGACCCCGCGTTGCCCTTTGTTCTGGAGGTGGATGCTTCCGAAACTGCTCTCTGTGCCATCCTCTCCCAGCGCCAGGGCGCCAAGGCCCTCCTTCACCCGGTGGCCTTTGCCTCCCGAAAGCTGAGCCCGCCAGAGAGGAATTATGATGTGGGGGATAGGGAACTGCTAGCCATTAAATTTGCTCTTGAAGAGTGGCGGTACCTCTTGGAGGGGGCATCTCACCCTGTTATGGTTTGGACCGACCATAAGAATCTCGAGTATCTCAGGACAGCCAAACGACTGAGACCCAGGCAGGCTAGGTGGGCCCTCTTCTTTTCGAGATTTAATTTCCTCATCGCCTATAGACCAGGCTCCAAGAACGGAAAGGCCGATGCGCTCTCTCGCATGTTCCTAGAGTCTCCACAAGAAACCAAACCCGGCACTATCTTAAGCCCACAAAACTTCGGCCTACTTACTCCGGCGGATCTTATGACTACGATCAAAACTGCTACTGAACATGACCAGGCCCCTAATAACCTCTCTCTGGCCAAGCACGATGATCTCCTGTGGTCTGGGGAAAAGATCTTCGTCCCCCTTGGGGTAAGGCCTCTTGTACTTGAAAACTTCCATGACCACAAGTTGGCAGGCCATTTTGGTTCCAGGAAAACCTCGGAGCTTATCTCTCGTTCCTTTTGGTGGCCAGGCTGGAGGCAGGACTGTAAGGACTATGTCGCCTCCTGCGTCCCTTGCCAGCGCAGCAAAGGACCTAAGACCAAGTCCTGGGGGCTACTAAGACCACTACCCATCCCGGATCGCCCTTGGGCAGAAGTCTCCATGGACTTTATCGTGGAGTTACCCCCTTCCAGGGGATACACCACCATTCTTGTCATCGTGGACCGGCTCTCTAAGATGGCACATTTTATTCCTCTGGTGGGTACTCCGTCCGCCTCCACCACGGCTGACGTATTCTTCAAGGAAATCGTAAGACTTCATGGGGTGCCCAAGAGCATCACGTCTGACAGAGGTACCCAGTTTACTTCAAAGTTTTGGAAAGAATTATGCAAGTCCCTTGAAATAAAGATCCGCTTGTCTTCCGCCTACCATCCCCAGAGCAACGGTCAAACAGAAAGGACCAACCAGACACTGGAACAGTACCTCCGTTGCTTCTGCTCCGATTCCCAAAATGACTGGTCTACCCTCTTACCCTACGCCGAATTTGCGTATAACAACTCTATCCATTCCGCCACCAAGCAAACACCCTTCTGGGCCAACTCTGGCTTCCACCCCTCTTTCCTTCCTGAATCTCCCCCGGAAAACTCTGTCCCTGCAGCTCAAGATCGTGTGGAATCTTTACAGGTCAATTTCCAAAAATTGCAAAAATGCATGCAGGAAGCCCAAGAAGGGTACAGCAAGCACTTTAACAAGGGGAGGAAAGAGAATCCGGCGTTTGGGGTCAACGAAGAGGTCTGGCTGTCCTCCACCAACCTGAAATTACCTGTCCCCTCCCGGAAATTGGGGCCAAGGTTCATCGGCCCATTCAGGGTCAAAAGGATTGTAAACCCTGTGGCCTTCGAACTTGATTTACCTCCAAGTTATAGGATTCATCCTGTTTTTCATGCCTCCCTTTTGAAACCCACCACTCCCAGCCCTTTCCCTGGCAGGGAAAAACCACCTCCTCCTCCTGTTTTAGTCGAAGGCGAGAAGGAATTTGAGGTGGAGGAAATCCTGAGTTGCAGGAAAAAGGGCAGGCAGCTCCAATACCTGATTAAATGGAAGGGTTACCCTCCCGAGGACAATTCATGGGAACCCTCAAGGAACCTACACGCCCCACGTTTGATCCAGGCATTCCATCAGGCGCACCCTGAATTAATGACCAGTTTGGGTGTCCAGAGGCCACCCTTCGGGGAGGGCACTGTCAGGGCCCCAGCGCCGGACGAGCGGCCCACTCTCCAGTGCGCATGCGCGGCGGCCCGGCTCTCCGGCGCATGCGCACTCGCGGCTCGGCAGTCCGGCGCTCGCGCATGCGCACTGGCGCACGTTTGTGCGCCATGGCGCGCAATTAGCGTCCACTGGCGCCTATAAAAGCTGCCTGACGCACAGGCACTTTGCTGGTCTGTCTTTCCAGCTAAGTGCCTGTGTGTCCCCTGTGTGAAAACCAGATCTGATCCTGTATCCTGACCCCTTGGCTTGTTTAAACGGACTGTTGCTGTCTTCTCCTGTGTTTGACCCCCTGGCTTGTTAACGGACTTTGCTGCCTGATCCTGTGTTTGACCCTCTGCTTGCCTCCACGGACTCTGCTGCCTGATCCTGTGTTTGACCCTCTGCTTGCCTCCACGGACTCTGCTGCCTGATCCTGTGTTTGACCCCCGGCCTGCTCTCCGGACTTACGTAGCTGCTGACTGCTCAGTGACCGGTGTCAGTCCCTCAGCCAGGTGTTTGGGCTCCTGCCTCTCCTTCCTGCCATCTGCCGGTCTGCCCAGGCCAGGTCCTCATCTCCTCCGGGCATCCCACCAGTTCCGTCCACCTGCCGGAGGTAACCTGTGCCTCCTGGTGCCGTTTGTTCCCTGTCTCACCTCCAGGGGGCAGATTGCGCCGGGTCGCAAGGGTGAACCGCTCTCAGCATCTCGGTCTCGGTAAGTACGTCTCTGATACTTCCACCCAGGTCTTGCCAAGCGAGAGTGTCACACTACCACTGCAGTTAAAGTAATAACTGAAGAAGCCATGCATGTGACACCTTTGTAATGTCCCTAACAGAATGTTCAGAGACAGTGGGGGATCTCGCTAATAAAAAAAGGTAGAAGTTGGTTCGACCCACCAATAGTCATCTAGTTTTAGTGGACCTAATATTTAAACTCTAGATTTTTTTACTCACATTCTGAAAAGTAATGCATGGTATGTTTAACCACTTCAGCCCCGGACCAATTTGCAGCCAAAGGACCAGGCCCCTTTTTGCGATTCTGCACTGCGTCGCTTTAACTGACAATTGCGCGGTCGTGCGACGTGGCTCCCAAACAAAGTTGGCGTCCTTTTTTTCCCACAAACAGAGCTTTCTTTTGGTGGTATTTGATCGCCCCTGCGGTTTTTATTTTTTGTGCTATAAACAAAAATAGAGCGACAATTTTGAAAAAAATGCAATATTTTTTACTTTTTGCTATAATAACTATCCCCAAAAAATATATAAAAAAACTTTTTTTTTCCTCAGTTTAGGCCGATACGTATTCTTCTACATATTTTTGGTAAAAAAAATCGCAATTAGCGATTATTGATTAGTTTGCGCAAAAGTTATAGCGTTTACAAAATAGGGGATAGTTTTATAGCATTTTTATTAATATTTTTTTTTTACTAGTAATGGCGGCGATCAACGATTTTTATTGTGACTGCGACATTATGGCGGACACATCGGACATTTTTGACACATTTTTGGGACATTTGTCATTTATACAGAAATCAGTGCTATTTAAATAGCACTGATTCCTATGTAAATGACAGTTGTAGTGAAGGGGTTAACCACTAGGGGGCGGGGAGGAGTCAGTGTGACGTGTTGTGTTTTTTTTTTACAGTAGGGGGCGTGGCTGTACGTCTGACGTCATTGATCGGCGTTCCCGATGACAGGGAACAGGCGATCACTGACAGTCAGTGTAGGAAGCGCGGGGAGAGGTTTGTTTACATAGACCTCTCCCCGTTCTTCAGCTCCGTAACCCGATCGCGGGATACCAGCGGCGATCGGGTCCGCTGGTCCCGCGGCCGTGGTCACGGAGCTCCCGACCGGGTCGCGCAAATTAAAGTGCTTTTGCCTGCCCGTGCCATTCTGTAGACGTATATCTACATGAGGCGGTCGGGAAGTGGTTAATATGTTTCTCTAATTGTTCTTACAGCTTACTTTTTCTAATTATATTTCCTTTTTAATAGGTAAATATGAAATATTGCATATGAGTATTTCATATTCATCACTTGCATCAAGCAAGTGGTAAGCACAAAATAGTAACCAGAAAACAGCTTTAGTTCAAATAGATCAGAAGATCTAATTAGAGCAGGAGAAATCAGATTATATACAGATATGGCTCAGAGATAGGACCCCAACTCCACCTCCGCTATTAGAGACATGGCCATCTATTTATTTTATTTATTTATTAAAATGCTTAACCTACACAGTCTTACCCAAAGGTCTCGATGCGCAAAACAAAAAGACATTGACATTAAAAGATCTTAAGAAAACCAACATACCAGCATGGCAACATACAAAATAAAAGCCAGGGAGTCTGTCCATAACACCCCAATTAAAATTAGGTGACTCCAAAAGCTTGTACAAAAAGTACAGTTTTCAATTTCTTTCGGAATTTCAAAAAGTAATTCTCAAGTCTCAGTTTCAGAGGCAAGGAGTTCCAAAATTCAGCTCCTTGTACTTCACTCGTTCTCCCTCCGCATGTTTTCTTTTTAAATTTTGGAATCTTCAGTATGGCCAAGTTCGCCGATCTCAAGGATTGGGTAGGCACATACTTGACTAATTTTTCCTTCAGATACTCTGGGCCACGTCAATGCAATGCCTTATGAACAAGACATCCAGTTTTGAACATAAGCCGTTCTTTCACAGGCAGCCAATGCAGGACTCTAATGCCCCATACACACCGTCGGAAATTCCGACCACAAAATCCATCAGATTTTTTCCGACGGATTTTGTCCGACACTGGTGTTGCATACACAAAGTTGTCGGAAAATCCGATCATTCTGAACGTGGTGACGTTCGTTGCGTACGACGGGACTACATAGAGGCTAGTAGCCAATAGCTTTGGTCTCGTAATGTGATCTGAGCATGCATGGCACTTTGTCCGTCGGAATTCGCTACACATGATCGGAAAAAGTCCGACAGGACTTTGTTGTCGGAAAATTTGAGAGCAGGATCTCAAACTTTTTCCGTCTGAAACTCTGACGGAAAAAGTCCGATGGAGCCCACACACGGTCGGAATTTCCGACAACATGGTCCGATAGGACATTTTCCGCCGGAAAATCCGACCGTGTGTACGGGGCATAAGGGATGGAGTGATGTGGTCACGATGACCAACGCCAGTAAGTAACCTTGCTGCAGCATTTTGAATCAACTAATTAGCTATACATGGATCGCCAGTGATCACAAAAGCAGTGCTTTGCAAACTGAATATCATCAGAGATGATTATTTCCCTGAGAAACAAAAAGAAAAAAAAATGTTTTGAATGGAGTGGG
This sequence comes from Lithobates sylvaticus, assembly GCA_028564925.1. Classification (NCBI taxonomy): domain Eukaryota; kingdom Metazoa; phylum Chordata; class Amphibia; order Anura; family Ranidae; genus Lithobates; species Lithobates sylvaticus. Next base: position 156,752,741 of record CM053029.1, on the reverse strand, counting down.
GCATTAGGAAAATCCAGCAAGTGCTATAAATGAAGCTGTAGGTGTCATCAGAAATACATCCATTTATTGAGTTTTTCCAATTTATAATAGCTTTTAATTCCACCTGAATGGTGTGAATGATCGTTGCTGTGTACAAATAAATAACAGGTGGATTCATGTACAGAGGATAGGAGTATGTTTAGTCCCATACATTAAATCTTATCTAATAGCCTTGACATTTTCATTAATATACTGCAAACCAAACATAAAGGTGACGTTTACTTTCCAAATCTCGAAGGGCAATTCAGAGCTTCATAACAACCATGGAGGGCACAGGTTGGAAAAGTAAACTCCAAAAAAAATTAACAATATTCTGCCATGTGTTAAACATATAAAATTTAAAAGAAAATGTGCATGTTGCCCCGTATAACCAGTCAGGTTTTATGTTTTTAACATGAAGAAATAAAAGTGAAACCTAATTTTTTTTTGAATTACTAAGAAGAACATGCAAAGTTATTGCTGTTTTTTTTTTTTCACTATGAATGGATATTAATAAGTCAAATTTGTATACTGTAGAGAAAGTATGTAAAGAGGTGACAGGACCTCTTTAGAAGCAAAGGGACTCCTTTATACCCAGAAATGTGTCCTAGCATGTGAGACGTGAAGGGAGGAACATAACAGGAGCTTTGGACCATACATCAAGGTACAAAGGTACAGTGCTTAGAAAAAGTATTCATACCCCTTGAAATTTTCCACATTTTGTCATGTTACAACTTCTAGATTGTAAGCTTTAACGAGCAGGGCCCTCTGATCCCTCCTGTATTGAATTGTATTGTAACTGTACTGTCTGCCCCCATGTTGTAAAGCGCTGCGCAAAAAAAGTCAATACTTTGTGGAACCACCTTTCGCTGCAATTGCAGCTGCAAGTCTTTTTAGGGATGTCTCTACCAGCTTTGGACATCTAGAGAGTGAAACTTTTGCCCATTCTTCTTTGCAAAATAGCTCAAGCTATGTCAGAGTGGATAGAGAGTGTCTTAATTGGATTTAGGTCTGGACTATTACTGGGCCATTTTAACACATGAATATGCTATAATGTAAACCATTCCATTGTAGCCCTGGCTGTATGTTTAGGGTCATTTGCCTGCTGGAAAGTGAACTTCCGCCCCAGTCTCAAGTCTTTTGCAGGTTTTCTTCTAAGATTGCCTGTATTTAGTTCCATCCATCTTCCCATCAACTTTAACCAGCTTCCCTGGCCCTGCTGAAGAAAAGCATCCCTACAACATAATGGTGCCACCACCATGTTTCACGGTGGGGATGTTGTGTTCAGGGTGATGTGCAGTTTTAGTTTTCCACAACACATAGCATTTTGCTTTTAGGCTAAACAGTTCAATTTTGGTCTCAACAGACCAGAGCACTTTCTTCCACGTGTGTGCTGTGTCCCCCACATGGCTTCTCGCAAACTGCAAATGGGACTTCTTATGGCTTTCTTTCAACAATGGCTTTCTTCTTGCCACTCTTCCATAAAGGCCAGATTTGTGGAGTGCATGATTAATAGTTGTCCTGTGGACAGATTCTCCCACCTGAGCTGTGGATCTCTGCAGCTCCTCCAGAGTTACCATGGGCCTTTTGTCTGCTTCTCTGATTAATGCTCTCCTTGCCCGGCCTGTCATTTTAGGTGGACGGTCATGTCTTGGTAGGTTTGGAGTTGTGCCATACTTTTTCCATTTTTGTATGATGGATTAAACAGTGCTCCGTGAGATGTTCAAAGCTTTGGATATTTTTTTTATAACCTAACCCTGCTTTAAACTTCTCAACAACTTTATACCTGACCTGTCTGTAGTGTTTCTTGGCCTTAAGGATGCTGTTTGTTCGCTAAGCTTCTCCAAAAAAACTCTGAGGGCTTCACAGAACAGCTGTATTTATACTGATATTAAATTACACACAGGTGGACTCTATTTGCTAATTAGGTGACTTCTGAAGGCAATTGGTTCCACTAGATTTTAGTTAAGGATATCAGAGTAAAGGGGGATGAATGCAAATACATGCCACACTTTTCAGATATTTATTTGTACAAACATTTGAAAACCATTTATCATTTTCCTTCCACTTCACAATTATGTGCCACTTTGTGTTGATCCATTACATAAAATCCCAATAAAATACATTTACGTTTTTTAGTTGTAACATGACACAATGGGGGAAATTTCAAGGGGTGTGAATACTTTTTCAAGACACATAAGAAATACAATTTGCTGTGTGTTATGCAAAGGTAGGCAATGGTCAACACACCGTAACTCAAATGAAAAGCCTTTACTCAAAAGCACAGTAGAAAAAAGTGAGACTGACAGTTTGGGGAACACAGATCCCCTTTAGCAAGATGTCAGACATGGACAATGGACTAGCTAACAGACATTAGTTTATACCAGGGATATGCAATTAGTGGACCTCCAGCTGTTGTAGAACTACAAGTCCCATGAGGCATAGTAAGACTGACAGCCACAAACATGACACCCAGAGGCAGAGGCATGATGGGACTTGTAGTTTTGCAACAGCTGGAGGTCCGCTAATTGCATATCCCTGGTTTATACTAACCCTAACCAATTACATCAGTTCAGGTCCACAAGGAACTATAGGAACATACAGTATATACAGTCATAAAGAGTGTGGTTGCTGGCTATCTCTGTGAGTGAAGAGCTGAAGATCCTGTTACATTAATTTAGCTTCTAGGCAAAAAGTGTCTTAAGTTTAGCAACAGAGGAAGGTTGTAGTGGTCGCCTGCAGTGAAGTTCCTGTGACACCAGTATTTGGACTTTGGCCACTAGTGAACCCGACACCTGAGTTTTGTTTAAGCAGGGTTCAGAGAACATGAGTAAAGCTTTTTTCTATGCTAATAGGCAAGAGATTTTCAAACAAATGACATGGAACTGGGTACTGTCCTGTATCAAAGCAAAAAAAATAAAAAAATAATCATTTGAAAAATTCAGTTTGGTGGGAGCAGCAATTTTAACAATGCTTCAAGTGGAACATTAAAGAAGAAGAATTATTTTAAATAATAAGGGAGGTGCCCTTAACCGAACCATGGAGTGGTACATCTGGACGATGTATGCAACCTACTGCAAAACTGACAATTACGAGAAAAAAAATGTTGTTTAAATTGCAGCAATTGACAGCTTCACCTGCCTTGCTTCTTTTTGTAAACATATGGCTTTGGATGGGATTCCCTTACTTATACTAGACCCTTATCTTAGAAAACAGTCTGGTACAGATCATGGGCTGGATTTTTAAGGGGGGGAGCAAAATGAAAATTACTGAGAGCCTATTGGGGCCTGCTTCAGAAGCCATTCGCAAATTTAAAACTTAGCAAACAGGATTGTACTGCTTAGGATTACTTGAGTATTCTGCAAGATGTGTTTGGGCAAACCAAAAAGGCCTCTGACCTTATGTATCAATTCAAACATACCTATCAAGATGAAGAGGAGAAGCTATCTGACTATATGAGGCATCTAGACAAGTTAATGCACCAGGTATTACTAAAAGAGGGCTTGTATCCTAGGTCAGTAGATGAAGTCCGAGCACAACAGATTTTGAGGGCGGCTCAACCCCAAGACCCTATCACAATACATCTGAAAACACAAGGAGATGGAGGAATCTTAAAATATCCTGACTTGACCCGGGTTGTACAAGAAGAGGAGGCCATGCTGGAAAGCAAAAAGAAGACTGAGAAGTCAGAGCCTGTTTCTGGGGTTAGAGTAGCTAGTACGACTGATGGCAACACAGAGATAGAGCTTTTGAAAACCCAGGTGTCACAATTGATGGAGATGATGACTCTACTGACAGCTGTAACCACTGTCTCACCTGTTGAGAAAGTCTAAGCAGTCTGCAAACCCTATGGTTGTCCAGGTCCAGAAGCCAGGGAATCAAGGGGTTTGCTTCAACTGTGGAGGAGTGGGGCACTACCAACGTGTTTTTCCAAGCCCACCGAAGTCTGAAACCCAGCGTCCAAAGCCAGCGGGAAACTTCAGAGGGCCCCGGTGAAGGAGCCAACCTGGGTGCTCACCTACAACTGTTAGCTCCATAATCAAAGATGCAAAGAAACCACAGTGGAAGCCAAAATATTTACAGAGGGCCCACGCTGCTGTTTCGGAGTGACCATACAACCCCCTCTCCTAGTCCTCAGGTGCCCAGTCGCCGCTAGTAGCTGCACATCAGCCCTCTGGGGCCCAACAGAGATGCAAGCAAAACCCAATGCCCATCAAGTAGGGGACAAGAGTACAGACGACAGGACAAAATAACGACACCCTACTCTTGGTAGATTCCCTGACAAATTAGTGGGACCTTCTCCCATCGTGTCAATTCAGGTAGAAGGCATCTATACAAAGGCCCTGCTAGACACTGGGGCACAAGTTACTCGGCTATATAGAGACTTTTACGACCAGAACCTCAAACACTTACCCCTGCAGAGATTGGAGTAACTGGAGATATGGGGTATTGGAACCCAAAATTTCACATATGATGAATACTTTCTGGTCAAGTTGACTTTTGACCCCTCTGTGACCAGACAAACAGAAACGTTTGATACCCTAGCCGTTGTATGCCCTTGCCCATCAGGAGCAAACAAGAGTTCTCTGATAATAGCGTAGCACCCTCTTCCAATAGGTAGGTGCTAGTAAGTTTTATTTTACTAGGTTAGCCAGCACAGGCAAATTTAGGCAGGCCTATGTTGCATGCTAGGCCTGTCTGTTTTGATCCAGGGGCTGGGAGTGGTCAGAGGGCCTCATATATAAGCTGACGTGATTTTCCACTGGGGGTCAGAGTCGGCTAGGTGAAGTGGGGAATGGCATGTTAGACAGTCACAGGAGGCCATGCCCATCTGGGGGGTGCGCCGATCACAGAAGAAGGCCCGGGGAGAGCTGTGAGGGAACATTGCCTCTACACCATCATTGGCAATGTCTCTGCCACCACACGGTCGGATGGCAGGGAACTCCTGGAGCAGAGGGGCAGGTGAAACTGCCGGTACGCATGGTCCAGTCAACGTTCCTCATCAAGGACTCAGGGCTGTTGGAAGGTCGGTGAGTGTTACCACAGTAGGGCTGGAGGTGCCAAGGAGTCTGTGAGGGAACTCTACTAGTACACGGTCACTAGTGGAGTCTTCATCAATACACACAGTGGATGATGGGGAGTCCTGAAGCAGAAAAGAGACTGTGGGGATCTGTGTCAAGTCGATTCTGCCTGCGGGTACATGATTTGCAAGTTGGGCTGGCTGGGAACAGTAGTCCATATTTCCTAGAAGATATGCTTTTAACCCACTGGGCCTCCAGGGAGAGGTTCTGCAGGCCTCAGGTCTAGTGGCAGCGAGCAACCAGAGCCAGAGTAGAGAGGCTTATTCAGAGTGGGCCCCTACTATTCAATAGACGAGGATGTGTCAGATTTCAATACAGTAACTTCAAGTTTGTGCAGGAGGAACCAAGTGAACGGGAGGAAACAAGTTATGGGCAGGAGGTGAAATAGATCTAAGAACATTGCTTTTACACAGTCATTAGTGATGTCTCTGCCACCACACGGTTGGATGGTAAGAGAACTCTAAAGCCCCATACACACGCGCGGATTATCCGAGAACCAGGTCCGTCGGATCCTGTCCGTCGTCCTTTGTCCGATGTTGGTTTTGCATACACACGGTCGGACAAAGTTGTCGGAAAATCCGATCATTCTGAACGTGGTGACGTTTGTTGCCTACGACGGGACTACAAAGAGGCTAGTAGCCAATAGCTTTGGTCTTGTAATGTGATCTGAGCATGCGTAGCACTTTGTCCGTCGGACTACCATACACACGATCGGATTTGGTGTGATCGGACCTTGTTGTCCAAAAATCTATCCAGCAGGAGATAGGACTTTGTCCGTCGGACAATCCGACGTACACTGTCCGATGGTGCATACACACGGTCTGATTTTTCGACAACATTGTCCGATCGGACAGAATCCATGCGAAAATCCGACCGTGTGTATGGGGCTTTAGATGGTATAGTCTGCGGAGGTTGAGCCACAGGAGGAGCAACAGTCTACATGGATATGCAGGAGGAGATTCGTACTTAAATTAAATTTGCGCATTCAATCTTCTGGCTTTAACTTTATTCAGAATGTACTAAATCCTTAAATATGATGTCAATAACTTATCCTATGGGCATCCCATGTTCCTAATCCCTATCCAAGTTGTACCCCCCAATAAAAACAACAAAAACAAAGCTTGCAAGAGACTGTTCATTGTCTCTGGAAGTGATGTATGAAGTCTGGCAGTGGCGGATTGTTTGTTATTAGCTGCAACACCATGGCTACAATAGGAACAAACACCTTGTTAGAAGGCTGCTCACTCCCCATGTATTGGAGTCTGACACCCCAACCATGGGCATACACCCTATGCTGAGACAAGTGAATCAGCACCTAGTCAATGAACAGAGAGCCCCAGCTGAAGAAGTGGGGAAGATTTGGCGATTGGACAAAAGTGAGAAGATACTACAACCTGGAGAGGTGGTGTGTCTACAAGCTTCAATCAAGCTCAATTGGGAACAACCAGGCCCCTTTGTTGCCCTTGAAGCTGAGCGCCAGGGAGAGGACACAGGAGTGGAGGTAATCCCAGAAGTCATATCAATTAAGGCTCTGCAACGGAGTCGTGGTGAAGATTCCTGTCAGCATCCAGAATGTTACGGCCTTGCCGTTGAAACTGCGAGCCCAAATGCTGTTAGGACAAGTAAATCCAGTCACCCCAGTCTCACCATCTGATTCAGGGAAGGGAGAGACGGACATATTCTCCATAGAGCAGTTTTACCCACAAAACACCACACTAACACCTGAGTGGAAAGAAAAGGTCAAAGCCCAGCTCCTGAGATGGCAGGATATATTCTCGAAAAATTAGTTTGATGTGGGGAGTGCGAAAAGTGCCTAGCACCGGATTCGCCTTCAGGAAAAGAGTCAGACGGATCCCTTTGGGGGACTTAGAAGATTTACGTGAGCAGCTGGCAGAATTGAAGAGATCAGGCATCATCAGGGAGTCTAGGAACCCTTATGTCTCCCCATAGTGGTGGTAGTAGTAGAAGAAAAATGGGTCCCAGAGGCTGTGCATCGATTATCGGATGCTCAACAGGAGGACCATCCCTTATCAGTACACCACTCCAAGGATAGAAGATGCCCTGCAGAGCCTATCGGTGGGTACTGTCAAATCCCCATGCACCCTGAGGACAGGGAAAAGACAGATTTTATCACCCCAGTAGGGTTCTTTGAGTTTGATAGGAGGCCTCAAGGTATGTCCGGTGCCCCAGCAACAGTCCAGAGACTGATGGAGAAGACAGTAGGGGACATGAACCTAATCGAGGTGTTGGTGTATCTTGATGATATCATCATCTTCGGCAAAACTCTCGAAGAACATGAAGAGCGTCTGGAGAAGGTTCTGAGGAGACTCCATGATGAGGGGTTGAAGCTGTCCCTGGAAAAAATTCAGTTTTACCAGCCTTCAGTTAATTACCTCGGCCATTTTGTCTCTGCTGAAGGAGTGGCTACTGACCCACAGAAGCCCAGGCCTACCAATGTGACTGAGCTTAGGTCATTCCTGGGGTTTTGCTCATACTACAGGAGATTCGTTGAGGGATTTGCTAGAATAGCCCACCCCTTAATGAGTTACTGAAGAACAAGGATGAGGATGACGACCCAGACCTAATGAAGCCGGTAAAACAACATGGAGGGTTACTGAAGAACCAAAGGTTCTTTGGTGGGGGGAGTATGTCGCAGGCATGGTGTAATGCAATTTCTCCTTTTGGCCACAAGATGGAGACAGAGAGATGCTGACTTGTCCTTCTAGAAAACTCAGAGACACATAGCACACTTGGAAAAAGGGGAGTTTCAGGAAGTGGTGACAGGAGACTTGAGAGGGAAGGCTGAGGTGATTGAAAAAGAGAGAGACAGACTTCCACGCAGAACTACGGAGAGAGTGCTGTCAGTTGAGGAAGAAGGAGTGGAGGAGAAAGGCGACAGGACTGTGTGGTGAAACTCCATCTGAAAGAAGAAGAGTTTCATACATACACCACTTAATGGAGCTGGAAGGGCGCCAAAAAAAGTCCTGCAAGCCACATCTCTGGGGTGTATACACCACTCCTACAGCACCTCAAAGAGTAGGCTAATTACATTATATATTAATTTTTCACATTATTATATTGATTATTGCGCTGTTTATATATTTTTTCATTATTTTTGGTTCCTTTCACATATACCATGCCTGTATTACACAGCGATCTTGTGAGTTGCTAATTGTCGTTTTTTATTAAATCATTGTTTTTTATACGCTGCACTTAGTTGGCTGCCCATTTGTTTCCTGCTCTGCATATAGACTACTAAGAACCCCAGCTCTTCTTATAAAAAATAACTTTTGATACTAATGAATAAAGGATACCAGAATAACATCATTGACAAAAAAGACAAATCTGGTACCTATAGCTTCCAGAATTCCTACCATCTACTACCACCCCAAGGTCCACAAGGACCCAGTCCACCCCCCATCCCATAATTAGTACTGGACTCAGTAACTGTGAGGATTAGTAGGTATGTGAACTCCTACCTTCAACCTGTTAAGAAAATACCATTGTATCTCAAAGATACTAAAGATGTGATTAAACTCCCTTATGGTACCACTATCAGTAGTGGTGTTTTATTGGCCACTGCTGATGTGGCATCTTTCTATAATTGTATCAACCACCAATTGGGGTTTGAAGCAGTGGATTACTATCAATCCAGAGAAAGGGGTATTCCACATATTCAAAAAAGAGTTCATTATGAATCTATTATTTTTTGCCACCAATCACAATTATTTTTGGTTTGACAATCAATTCTATATTCATCAGAAGCATGGGGCTAAATTTACCCTCAGTTTGGCAAATTTGTTTATGGTCAAATGGGAGAAGGAAGTTGTCTATGCCTATGACAGGAGTTTCTGTTATTGGCTAGGTATATAGATGACATCGTCCTCCTATGGGATGGCAGCCATCATTCGTTGCAGTGTTTTATTGATGACTTGAACACTAATGACCAGGGAATTTCCCTGTCATTTTCATCCAGTGCTTGGGTATGCACCTCAAGTCCACGGATCTGAATTCTTACATTCCTGTGGACAGCTGCCACCACAAAGGCTCCGCTCTTTGCCACACAGTCAATTTCTCAAACTGCATCCTAACTGCACTGAGCTTAGGGAAAGTCAGACACTTATGCTGAAAGTGCTACACAACACAAGCAGATTGGGCGCTAAACGACTGTTTACATTCTGGTGCAATATAGCATGAGTGCCTAGCAGTGGTTTGGTTGTGTACTAATGCTGAAAGACCATTTTCTCCAAAAGGGTTTTTCAAGTCAACATCTTGATGAGGAGATTGGATAAATGAGAAATATTGATAGAAATTATTAATTAAAAGATAAAGGAGAGAGATATTGCTGGGTCTGACTAATTTAAACTCTTATTACATCATATTCTACGCAACATAAGCAAATTAAAAATACAATGAACAAACATTGGGTGGTCCTTAAAAACTATAAAGTTCTAAGCTCTCCTCTGCCCAATAAACCTAATGTTATATACATAGGGGTCCCGTCCCTGAAATTTAAAGTGGCTCAGAATGTTTTAGATCCCCCCCCCCCCCCCCAATAAACCATCTTTTTTCGTGAGATGATGGGAGTATTACCCGTGTAAAAAATGTTCAGTTTGCGGAAACAAACAATTTAAAAGGTAGGGTAGGTGGATGGATAGGAGTGGAATGTCTTATCAAACCTCTAAAGTTACTGACTGGATTGTGAACTATAATTTGACTGATGTTTGGAAGTGCAAGCACCCTTTTCTCAAACTCAAAAAAAGAGTTTGAATTCATACAATATATCTTTAAATTTGGCAATAGAGCAAGTCATCGCCTAGCGTATTTTGCCAAACCAGACTACACTTGTATTTCACTGAAAATTGGATGGCTAGGGATGTTGCCTTATACAAGCTCATGAATGTCTAGGTTTAGATCTACCAGAATAAATATTGGACACCTTTTTCAGAATCTGAAACATCCCCACTCTATTTAAAGTTATAGAATAATTATCTTACTAGACATTAAAAAGATTAAGAATTATCCTACCTGTTTACTGCCCTAATGCATCTTAGGTTTGGCCAGAATATTTTTAATGGACGCAGTTTTTATACAAAGACCCAGTAGCTTGAGGTTAAACTTAATGTTATTTGTGCACTATACATTATTGGGTTAATGTTTGGTAACTTAGGGGTTAATGGGTGCTGTAGTGAAACTTCCCTCTATGTGTGTCACTTCCTGTTTTTAGGGGGATATATGCAGGAGGAGGTTGGGCCTAGTGGTCTCTTTTGGCCTGTTGGAAGATGAGAGGCGGACCATACATGCCAGATGTATCCATTTAAACAGGTTTGGGGCTACTCTGGGGCAGGAACCTGACACAGGACTATGGAATTAACTTATTTGACCATTTTATGGAAAACAAGTTATCACAAAGGTGTGGACACCACAGCACAAAAAAAGGAATTTGGAAACGTCATGGCTGGAACTTTGGTGCACACGAAGTGGACTTATATCCTTTGTGACTATTAAGGAAATATGTTTTTAATTAGTTTTTGAGCCCGGAGTTCAGCTTTAACCTGACTAAGGAAGTTATTAGCTCACAAGAATTCTGGCAGGATCAACTCGTATTTTTTGCACTTATTAAACAGATATAACAAAACACTTTAAATTGTATAGTTAGCAAACCAAAAAAGGGAGCAAATAATTGAAGTTTAGTGTTAGGTTTACATACACTTTAAATTGTTGCTTTGCCCTAAAGAGTCGTACTACTCATCGCACCATTCTGATCTGAAAACATGTCGCTGATAAGTAACTTCAGCCTTTGTTCAGAGGTGGGAAATGATTATTAAAAACACAGCTAAAAAGTTAATATTTTGTTGTGGTGCTAAATTAGGCTATTTAACCACTTGCCTACCAGGAACACCTCCTTCCTGACCAAGCCATTTTTCAGCTTTCAGCGCTGTCGCATTTTGAATGACAATTGCGCGGTCATACAATGCTGTACCCAAATAATTATTTTATAATTTTTTCCCCACAGATAGAGCTTTATTTTGGTGGTATTTGATCACCTCTGCGTTTTTTATTTCTTGCGCTATAAACAAAAGAAGAGCGACAAGTTTGAAAAAACATAATATTTTTTACTTTTATTATAATAAATATCCAATTTTTTTTTTTTTTTTAAACAAATTTTTTCCTCAGTTTAGGTCGATACGTATTCGTCTACATATTTTTGGTAAAAAAAATCGCAATAAGCGTATATTGATTGGTTTGCGCAAAAGTCATAGCGTCTACAAAATAGGGGATAGATTTATAGCATTTTTATTATTATTTTTTTTTTTTTTACTAGTAATGGCGGAGATGTGCGATTTTTATCATGACTGCGACATTGCGGCGACATATCGGACACTTTTGACACATTTTTGGGACCATTCACATTTATACAGCGATCCGTGCTATAAAAATGCATTGATTACTGTATAAATGTGACTGGCAGGGAAGGGGTTAACACTAGGGGGCGCTGCAGGGGTTAATATGTTCCCTATATTGGTGATTCTAACTGTGGGGGGAGGGGACTGACTGGGGGAGGGGACCGATCGGTGTCCCTATGTACAAGGGACACACCATCGGTCTCCTCTCCAGTGACAGGACGTGGATCTGTGTGTTTACCAGATCCACGTCCTGCTCAGTTACTGGGCAATCGCGGGTGCCCGGCGAACATCGCGGCCGCCGGGCACGCGCATCGGGTCCCCAGCGATGCGGCGGGCACGCACGCGCGGCGCGCCCCCTAGTGGCCAAAACGTGCGTCCCGCCACAAGAGCCGCACCGCTCTGCCGTCAATAGACAGTGGGTGGTCGGCTACAGGTTAAAGAAATTGGGTTCCAGATTACATTTTTGTGGTCTTCATTCTATCCAACAAGCCATTCAGTGCATTTGTTTCTTTAGGGAAGAATATGCAATTGGGGCTACAGAATGGCGGCAAACTGATTGCTGAGGTACCACACCCCGAGACTTATGATGAGCCGCTTGAAATTTTGTGCCCAGTCTCCCACTGATTAATCCACAGCCAGTTACAGGGTATTTTCACATAGCCAGGTGCACACACTCTTCCGCTAGTTGTCTCCAGTAACCAGTCTAGGGGATGTGTTTTTATGTTTTATTTGTAGAAATTGGATAGGAGAAGGGAATTAGTAGGATACTCCAAATTAACTATTCAGAAGCGAGCACAACTGCTTAAAAAAACTGTGTAGCATACTGTCAGTAGCACTATGCAGCAGGCTGTTCAGAATAAAGCAAGTCCCTTTGTAGCAGAAGGAGTTTAGTGGACTTTGCTTCTTCAAGACACAAGCCAGTGTCCCCTTTAGCTTACACCCAGTATGCTGACTTCTAGCACCAAGAGGGGGATTTTGGCAACAGTCTCTAGGATCCCTTTTAGGGGTCTGTACTCACAAGGCCCTGGCCACAGGTCACCTTCCTCCATGATACCAGACAGGATTCATGGACATCCTTCCTCAGGCAGCTTGAAACAGAACCATGGGTTTCAGCTTCAGTGTTTCAGGCCCTCAGGTCGCTCACCTGAGGCTGCAGGGTTGCCTGTGCTGGGAAGAGGCAGAATCCCCCTACCCACCTGGACATCTCTCCGTAGAGGAAGACCTTGAGCCCATGTGCTCTTCAGATATAAATACAATTACCCAACATGCCTTGGGGCACATCCCCTTCTAATTGGCCAGGGCTGTACAGACATCCATACTCTCATCTGCCAGGTTTCCACACACTCTCCAATATATTCCATAGCTATTAGATCAGTGTGAAACATCAAGACAGCATGAGCAGCACCAGAGCACATTGAGCAGACTTAACTAAACAATCACAGCTGTTAAGCAGACAGCACATACATTTGCCTAGCTGTCTCCTGTTAAGCAGAGGTAACCAAAAACCATATACACTCACTCTAGCACCTACCTAGGAGGATGCTACAATGATATAGGACAATTTTCTCCATGTTTGTTTGAAAAGTGTCCCAGCACTTAGTAAAATGCAGGGCTGAAGAACATCCCCTATTCACACATTTTTACACTTGACCATTAAGTGCTTCGTTTTGAATGAAGGAAAAATAACATGCTTCCTCATACCTGTACAGTACGTACTGGGTATTTTACTTAATTTTAAAGAAAAAACAAACAGCAAGGAGCTGTGACCTCTTAATATACTTACGTTTTTTAAAAGAAAAAAAAAACAGAGACTCGTGGGTAATACTACTTTTATCAATATTTATTAAAGTTATTGCAAAAGCATTTTTGCAGTTGATCTATACAAGTAATTTTTCCAAGACAATTGTGGTATCAGGCCCCGAGAACTTCCTACATAAACATTTGTTTTCCAAATCACCCCCAAAACCTCTAAATTCCAGAACTCAGTATGTAGACATAGGCGTTCATCTCTGAAGTCAAACATCTGACAAACTCACCTACAATAAGGGCATGTCTATAGGTTGGTAAAATTTGGTGCATTGGACTGGGGTAATTGGGAGTGTTGACTGGACTGGGGGGAATGGACTGATCTCCAACTTCAGAATTTTGAGAAGGCATTTGCATTTTGAGCATCTGAGTTCAGGGGTTTTAGGACATTCAGGATAATGAATAAGGGTTCATGTAAATACCTCTGATTTCAAGTTTTTAAAGTTAATTTGAATAGCTTTGAATGGAATGTAACAGGTCTCCTTAAATGGTATTTACTGTACATAAGCAACAAGAACATTTAAATCCATTGTCCAGTTGTATAATGTGGTTTCCACCACACATTTACATCTTGTAACATTAGCTTGTGGTGGAGAATAAATTGATATAATGACAGCCCTGACCTCCGCACTAATTGTCCAAGACCATATTTACAATGTATAAAAAAAGGGGGCTGCTATGTACAGTATAAGTCATATAAGAATCATAGAAAACATAACATATATAAAAATGTTTAATTTAATTTGTACATAGATTTTTTAAAGATGCAGTAAAACATCATCCATATACAAATATCTAAAACCCCAAATATTTGTTCCATTTACATTTACATATTATTACTGTGCCTGTATGTACTTACTGTATATTTTGGTTGTTAGTCAACTGGATATTGAATTCCTAAAGGACAACTGCTTATTTGTCATAATTAAGAGCAACTCCAGAGTCCAGATAAGGCAGACAGATTCTGTGAAATGCATAGATGACTGGAGCTCCTTGTTTTAGGTTTGAATAGCAAAGTGCATTATAATAGCTACTGCATGAAATGGGTGAAATGTCTTGGGTTTTTAGATGATTGTTATCAGTATATGGTTGAAGTTTTACACTACATTTTTTAATTAAGATTGATCTATGCAAAAATAAATATGTTATATATTCTAAGACATGACATATAAACCCCCTTTTTTATACATCATAAATATGGTCTTGGACATTCAAGCTTTGGCCATCTTTGATAAGTGTCTCCAGCTGCTGATACACCCACATCTTTATAGTACATTCATTGGTGGAAATTACAGACAATCACATTGCCTTCGCAAACTGAAAATATGTGTTTGATGACATTAGTAAAATCAGTAAAAAACACCTTGATCAACTACCAAATCAATATATAAGCCTTGAAGAAGGGGTAGGCCCTTCTCTGAAATGCATTAGTTGCATCTGATGTTCTTGTTCAATAGATTTTGTACACAATTTCCAAGCAAAGGGACAAATTTTACTAGATGCTCCCCAAACCACATAGCTATGATATGATATTTAGATGAGCAATTCTTTTGTGATCAGAGAGGCACAGCCTAGGACCTGAATCAGACCTAAGCCCTCCACTTCCACATAGGCAATGTCTGCATATCCCCACCTCCTCTAAGAAGAACACATTCTCTTTTGAACAATAAAAACAATTCTCATTTCTACTGGTCCCTCGCTACCACACATCTGCCAATTGCCTTTAAAAGTTAGTTGTTCAATGGAGACAGCTAGGAAACAGAACTGGAATTGTATTTTATCATTTCCAGATATCAATGCTGTTTGTTTATGTTTCATAACCCTAAAAATTATGGTTTGGGTGGAGATTACTAAAATATTGTACATATTCCTAGGTACATTTTACGTGCCGTACATAGTCATATTATTATTCTCTTTATAACTGGTGTCAATCAGCAGGATGATTAATGTCCAGAGATGAAATCCACAAAGTGCTTAATACAGTCCCTGAGTCCTCCGCAACATTCTATCCACTCCAGTTACCTGGAAGCTATCCTTGGTAGCTGCAAAGGAAAATGCAAATGAGTAAGTTAAAGGACAGTTCCAAGTAAACTGGCAAATACATGAGGGAAACATGTAAAACTTTTTTCATCTACCACAATATTTAAAAAGCAATACATATATTTTTATGTTTTATCCAGCAGAAGTACAATGAAAGCACGTTTTAGAGCCTGCAGTTCTGCAGACTCTTGGTCACAGCCCCACCTTAGCCCTCCATAGCCCACATAAGTAACTCCTCCTCCTGTCCATCACCCATCACAGCCACTTCCTCTGAAAGTCTACTTCCAGCTGGTTTGCAGCAATTAACCACTTCAGCCCCGGAAGGTTTTACCCCCTTCCTGACCAGAACACTTTTTACAATTTGGCACTGCGTCGCTTTAACTGGTAATTGCGCGGTCATGCAATGCTGTACCCAAATGAAATTTGCATCCTTTTTTTCCCAAAATTAAGCTTTCTTTTGGTGCCATTTGATACACCTCTGCTGTACACCAAAAAAGAGCGACAATTTTGAAAATATATATATATATATATATATAGTTTACTTTGCTATAATAAATATCCCTAAAAATGTTTTTAAAAAACTAACTTCTTCATCAGTTTAGCCCAATATATATTCTTCTACATATTTTTGGTAAAAAATAAAAATAAAAAAATCGCAATAAGCGTATATTGATTGGTTTGCTCAAAATTTATAGCGTCTACAAACTATGGGAAAGATTTATGGCATTTTTATTATTTTTTTTTTTTAGGGAAGGGGTTAACACTAGGGGGCGATCAAGGGGTTAAATGTGTGTTCCCTCAGTGTGTTATAACTGTATGGGGATAGGACTGAGTAGGAGAGGAGACATTTCGCTGTTCTTACTTACTATGAACAAACGACACGTCTCCTGACCTCTGACATCACAGGGATTTGTGTGTGATTACACACACACACACAAATCCCCATGCTGGCGCTCATGCACGCGACCGCAGCTCACGCGCATCGGATCCCCAGCCGTGCAGCAGGCACGCGCCCCTCTGGCAGCCTTAAAGGATCCCCGTATATATACATGGTGCCATTGTGTTTCTCCCATCCTTTGGAACTCTCTACCCCAATCTGTCCGACTGTCCCCTAATCTAGCCATCTTTAGACGATCCCTGAAAACCTTTCTCTTTAAAGAAGCCTATCCTGCATCTAACTAACACTGTTTTACTTTTTCCATCAACTCATCCCCCACAGCTATTACCTCTTGTATCAATTTACCCTTTCTTCTTAGATTGTAAGCTCTAGCGAGCAGGGCCCTCTGATTCCTCTTGTACCAAATTGTTATGTAATTGTAATGTCTGCCTTTATTTTGTTAAGCGCTGCGCAAACTGTTGGCGCTATATAAATCCTGTATAATAATAATTGTGACACAGCATATGTACGTGAGCCGGTTGGGAACCGGTTAATAAGAAGATGAAAACAAGTGATTTGCATAGGGAATTCTAAGCATCTGACAAAAATTACAAAAGATATATTTTCCTGTAAAAAGTTGAGTTTGGTGATCATTGTTAAAATATGTAAGGTCCCTACAGATATATACACGTACCCCTTTTGAATACATTAACGTTTGAATAGAACTTCTCTACTTTTGACCTAGCCATAGCAAACTGCGGTATGTGCTCACTTATGAACCACTGAGAAATGCTGTAATCTGTACATTATGAACGCTTATTTTTTCTTTTGTAAAGCTTTACTTGCCTAACATGGAGCTTATGTTGTGCTCCAAAGCTATCTCTACAAATTGCCTTATCTTTTTTCCAGAAATAAAAAGTTTGTTGGATTTAAAAAAAGTTGAGTTTGGGAGTACCCCTTCCGAACTCCTGGTCCTCACTGATGGTCTTTAAAACAATAGACAGTCTTACCAACAGATAGAGGGGCTTGAGAGTTATTGGAGTTTCATTTACTGGTTTAACATTTTAAATTGCTAAGTTTTCTTTCAATTTTCCCTGTTCAGTTGAATTTATACAGTTTTTTAAAATTGAAATTTGTGAATTAAACTGCAGGATCAATTTGGCACCGTAGCAGTGGTAACAATAGTTACAATACAAGCTCCTCCCTCTTTCTTTGTAAATAATACACGCCTCTGCCTCTTTACATACAGTATGTTTATGGGTTTTGTTCAACTTCAACACTTTTTTGCAGTTCATCGATTTTGTTCATAGATTTTCCTCCCAAAGTTTGTAAATTTTCCTTGCAAAATTTTTAAAGGCCAGTTTTACATTTTTTTAGCTCACAAACCTGAAGATGGCTGCTATTTAAAAGCAGTGGAAAATGGACAGCGACAGCAAGACAGATTTGTAGCCCAAACATGTTGATGTCGAAATACACCCCTTGTTTTCAGCAAGTTTGAAGGTGTACTTACCATAGACAATACCGGTGTATCCCCACCTAGAAGTAATCAGAGTATTAGGAATTAATAATAATAAATAAAGATAACAATGCTAAACTGCTGTTTCAAAAGTCTTTCTAAGCTGAAGAACTTCATCTCAGATGCAATTGGCTTAATTTCTCAGTTTAGGTAAACTGTACTTTATCAGTAAGCATTAGCAAGAGAGGATGGGTTTCTAAGGGCCTCCATATAAACTTCATGAAAATGTAACATTTTCAGCAGCATGATCAGTAATGACTCTGAATTGTGCCTTCAATTTAAAAGCAGATATGTTGTTTGTGGAGCACGGGACTATGTCCATGTGGGTATTACACTTTTTGATATGCAGCTCCTAATGATAGTTTTATTAGAGGTAGCTTTTCTATAACCAGATAGGCACAAAAACAGGTCCCCAGGAAAACAGCAGCATACCGTATATATGGTAGAAGGTGTAGTGCAAAAAAAGTCTTGTTAGATTTTTTCCATCACAAAATAGAAAAATGGTACCCAACACAGTTCAGCGGCTTCTCCAATCCCTCTTTAAATAAGTAAAAGCTGGAAGGTAACTTAAATAGGCAAAGATATAATGGGGTGGGTTTGATATGCACCTTTAAGAGCTTTCACTAGTCACCTAAACAGGTTCTAAATACGTGCATACCAAATGCACCCCAGGATATCTTCCCTTGGTTCAGTTATTGTCTAGTTTTTACTTTTATCATCCCTGATGAGGATGGGCTGGAGAAGCCCTCAAGCAAATTGGCTACCATTTTCCATTATTGTGATGAATACAGTGCCTTGAAAAAGTATTCATACACCTTGAAATTTTCCACATTTTGTCATGTTATAACCAAAACCGTGAATGTATTTTATTGGGATTCTATGTGGATAGACCAACACAAAGTGGTCTATCCAGTGGTGATAATTGTGAAGTGGAAAGAAAATGATAAATGTTTTTTCTAAATTTTTTTACAAATAAATATCTGAAAAGTGTGGGGTGTATTTGTATTTAGCCCTCTTTACTCTGATACCCCTAACTAAAATCTAGTGGATCCAATTGCCTTCAGAAGTCACCTAATTAGTAAATAGAGTCTACCTGTGTGTAATTTCATCTCCATATAAATATAGCTGTTCAGTGAAGCCCTCAGAGGTTTGTTCGAGAACCTTAGTGAACAAACAGCTGCATAAAGGCCAAGGAACACACTAGACAGGTCAGGGATACAGTTGTGGAGAAGCTTAAAGCAGGGTTAGGTTATAAATAAATATCCCAAGCTTTGAACATCTCATGGAGCACTGCTCAATCCATCATCCGAAAATGGAAAGAGTATGGCACAACTGCAAACCTACCAAGACATGGCCGTCCACCTAAACTGATAGGCTGGGCAAGGACAGCATTCCTCATAGAAGCAGACAAGAGGCCCATGGTAACTCTGGAGGAGCTGCAGAGATCCACAGCTCAGGTGGGAGAATCTGTCCACAGGACAACTATTAGTCGCGCACTCGACAAATCTGGCCTTTATGGAAGAGTGACAAGAAGAAAGCCATAAAAAAAGTCCCCTTTGCAGTTTACGAAAAGCCGTGCATGTGGGGGACACAGTAAACATGTGGAAGAAGGTGCTCTGGTCAGATGAGATCAAAATTAAACTTTCTGGCCTAAAAGCAAAACGCTATGTATGGTGGAAAACTAACACTGTACATCACCCTGAACACACCATCCCCACTGTAAAACATGGTGGTGACAGCATCATGTTGTGGGGATGCTTTTCTTCAGCAGGGACAGAGAAGCTGATCAGCGTTGATGACAAGATGGATGGAGCCAAATACAGGGAATCTTAAAAGAAAACCTGTTAGAGTCTGCAAAAGACTTGAGACTGGGGCAGAGGTTCACCTCCAGCAGGACAATGACCCTAAACATACAGCCAGAGCTACAATGGAATGGTTTAGATCAAAGAATATTCATGTGTTAGAATGGCCCAGTCAAAGTCCAGACCTAAATCTGATTGAGAATATCTGGCAAGACTTGAAAATTGCTGTTCACAGACGCTCTCCATCCAATCTGACAGAGCTTGAACTATTTTGCAAAGAACAATGGGCAAAAATTTCACTCTATAGATGTGCAAAGCTGGTAGAGACATACCCAAAAAGACTTGCAGCTGTAATTGCAGCGAAAGGTGGTTCTACAAAGTATTGACTCAGGAGGGCTGACTACAAATGCAAGCCACACTTTTCACATATTTATTTGTAAAAAAATTTGAAACCATTTAGCATTTTCCTTCCACTTGTGCCACTTTGTGTTGGTCTATCACATAAAATCTTAATAAAATACATTTACGTTTTTGGTTGTAACATTACAAAATATGGAAAATTTCAAGAGGTATGAATACTTTTTAAAGGCACTGTACAAACTAACTGGACTTTAAAACATACTTTTGGTGCTCTCCTCTTTTTACTATACGTCCTTCCACTTCAAAAACCGTACTGCTGTCAACACCTAGCACACTGCTGTCATAACTTTCATTCACTAGACCCTGAACCAATGATCATAAGATCTGCCTTTTAGAGCTTACAGGCAAGAATATGAAGACAAACTTTCAGCTCAGACCGGGATGGGTATGGGTTAGAACTTCTACTGAGTTTGAATACCTGTTTCCCCATCAGGAGGTTTACCCTAAATTCCTGCCCCAGTGACATAAGGGTGTGACAGATGATGGATGTCAAACAGATTAGGAAATGTCAACAGTGACACAGCCAGGAATAGGAGCCCAACAGAATTTCTAAATCTCTTGTACTCGCTCTGCTAAATTATGGTTTTGGTTGGAGTTAATACAGTTTATAGAAACAAAGAAAACTAAGCAAAATGCAGTGTAAAAAAATCAGAGCACTTACCAGTCCCAGCATCCGTTAGGGTTGGTCACAATGGTCCTGGCTTGAGGATAGAGGATGATGAAATTATTCAGATCAGCGACTTGGTTGTAACCGGCATATCTGGCAAACTTATCACCAACCTTCTCTCTGTAATACAAGGTTGTCAAACAATTGTAAAGATTGTGGAAAAGAGTGTAAAGCTATAAACATGTAGATGCCTTCCTAAATGCGATGGATGGAGAGACATGCACTCAGATGTGCTTTTACTAGCTGCTACGTGTCGTGGACACGTAGATTCACGTAGTTTGTTTGAGTTGTCGGAAAATCCGATCATCCTGAACGTGGTGACGTTTGTTGCGTACGACGGAACTACGTAGAGGCTAGTAGCCAATAGCTTTGGTCTGGTAATGTGATCTGAGCATGCGTGGCACTTTGTCCGTCGGAATTCGCTACACACCAATGAACAAACAAAAGCAGCACACACTCAATCACTTCTTTCTTTCTTCCTCTCAATAAGGAGATGCATAGCTTGGACCTTGGCATTCTTTTAACCAGTCCAAAAATATACAATATGTACAATATCGTACCACTAAGGTAGCTCCAAAAAACATTGTCACCCAATTAATGAGAAAACTAACATAAATAAATATACATTAAAAAGCAAAACAAACAAACTTGTGAAAAGCAAAAATGTATATATTTTTTTTTTTTATTGTTCTTTTGATATATATTATTAAATGTGATATATCAGATTAGATATTAGTCAATATATTGGCAAATTACAAGATACTTTCATTATTACATCAGTAAAGATTATGACATTTACACATTACTCAGCCCCATTAACAATTTTTATTGGCTGCCATGGTTTAAAGCAGGGATTTCCAAACTATGGCCCTCCAGCTCAGTCCACTTTATATTAATATTTTGCTTATGGAGAGATGCCGTTGAGCTTAATAACTTATTGGCTTTTTTTGTCTTCCAGGAACTCCATTGGTGAGACCCTGGCCCTGCTTCTCCGAGTTGTAATCTTTATGCTGCAATCTCCATATTGATCCATGAATAAAAAGCCCAATAGGGAGAGTATGACCCTGGCAAATGAGTGTTGCTGAGGACTCAGATGAAGAGATCCCTTCCTTACAAATGAACTAAGGTCAGAAGATGGAGCAGTACATGTCCCGTGGCCTAAATTCAGGAAGTCCTGCCTTCATCTATTGCCTTCCTCTGACATGTTTTACAAATAAATAGAGCTTTTCAGGAAAGGTGGGTACAAGAATAAAGTAACATCTAGCTCATGAGCCACAAATTGGACAGTCGGATCATATATATTATTTTAACATGCAAAAGCAGACAGAAGGGTATTACCTGCCCTGGAGACATCCATGGAATGCAATATGAAGCCTGCATCCTAAGATATAAGTAAATAAAATGTATAAGACCACCATGTTTTATAACCATAGAGTAGACAGTTCATCATTATGGTGTGTCTACAAAAGCCCTAATCGCTTACTTGTTCCACTTGCACATTTTGAAGGGACATAGATGTATCCTGCTGTGTCCATGCCATAAGTGGCAGGAGGGGCCAGGTTGAAAAATTCTGATTGGTTAAACAGGATCAGCTGCAGATATGAGATATAATACACTTAGATTTTTTTGTGAAAGGAGAAGGGGCATTCAAAAAAGTAACACATTGACACCGAAGGTCTCAGCACAAACACACACTGACATTGGAGTTTTGGGAATCAAAGAATAATAATACCATCACATTTAGAATCTCAAAAAAACATTTGAAGTGGTTCTAAAGGCTGAAGGTTTTTAACCTCAGCGCCCCCCTTTTTATACTCACCTGAGCCCAATCCAGTGATGTGCAGCAGCTCTCTCGGGTCTCTCCCTTCTCACAGAAGGGAGGAGACACAGCAGTGGGAGCCATTGGTTCCTGCTTCTGTCAATCAAAGCCAGTAAGGAGGGAGATGGGGGCGGGGCCAAGCCACGCTTTGTATGCCTGATAGACACACAGAGGTGGCTCGGAAACAAGCAGGCACGAGTGCCCCCGGAGTAAGCAGCTTTCTATATGGGCAGGGGATCGGGGCTGCTCTGTGCAAAACCACTGCACAGCGCAAGAAGGTATAACATGTTTGTTACTTTTTATTTTAAAAATTTGAACGTTTACAAACGCTTTTAGCTGCATTAATGAGCTGCATTTACGTGCAGTGCATTAAAAAATCCAGTTTACTGCAAAGTGCACCTTGCCTATTATTAGCAACACATGTAAAATGCACCGGATTATGACTGCATCACATGAAAAAATGTAGAGCTGTAAATGAAGTCCTAAGCTGGCCATACAGTATTCATTTTTTTTAGTGCGACCAGCATTCAAATGACCCGATTTCCCCATCCCCACATTTGAGGTGGATGGGGGAATCCTCCCACTATGCTACTGTGTTCTTTTTTTTTTTACCAACAAAAAGGTTTTTATTGAACAAAAAGGTGGTATACATCCAACAGTAACAAACCAGCAGGTAACACTTCCTGCAGTTTAAGCATACATTATTGCATACAATAACAAGGCACATCTTCACTATTGTTCTTACATTATTACCAATACAATCAATTACTTCATCCCTTTATTATCCAAGCAGCCTGTCCATGACCAGATCCACCGGGGCAAGCCCCGGTGTGTCCAGCCATGGGGCCCAGAGATTTTCATATTTCCTAGTACTCCCTCTGTGCTGGTATATAAGTTTCTCCATGCGTAGCATTTCCCCTATTTTGCCTATCCATTCCCCCGAGGTCGGGGGTGTCTCAGATTTCCAATAAAGCATGATCAGCCTTCTGGCTTGGAATAGTACTCTATTTACCGCTTCCCTGGTGTGAACTGTCAGCACAAATTCCTCCACCACCCCCAAGAGGCACACTTTGGGATCCACCGGTAATGACAGCATAAATACAGAGTTAATCAGGTTCACCACTTCATTCCAGTACAAATGTAATTTGGGGCAGCGCCACAGAAGGTGTATCAGATCCCCATGGTCTCGACGGCATCTTGTACACGTATCCTCAGATTGTAAGCCCATTAGCATTAGTCTGTGCGGTGTATAGTACACCCTCAAGATAATGTAGAGTTGGGTAAGCCTTTGGGCTACATTTAGAGAGCAGACACTCACCACCTGAAATACCTCTTCCCATTCCTCACCGTCCATTTGCCCCACATCCCTTTCCCATTTTTCTCTCACTTTCAGGGGGTGTTGCCCCAGGAAGTATTGTAAGAGTGCAGTATAGCTTTGCGAGATGAGTCCTTTCGAGGTGTCGGCATCTCTGATGATGTCAAACACCGGAGTAGGCGACAAGCGCCACTCATTTGACCTACTCTGCGCCCGGACTGCGTGTTGCAGCTGAAGGTATTGGAAGACCATTGAGGAGGGCAGGCTAAATTCCGCCTGCAGGTCCTCAAACGTCCTCAGAGCACCATTCCTAAAAACCTGTTTAATATGGGTGACTCCGTGTACTATCCATCTAGCCCCGTCCTGTATTTTAGCTAGTTCTGCGTAAGTATCATTATGCCACAGAGGGCTATATACAGTATACCCCTCGGCCTGTTGTAGGTATTTGCACTTGTTCCAAACCTTCTGTATTAGATTGTATGTGGGGTACTTTTTGTTGGGTCTGGCAAATGCCAGGGATTCCAGTGCCACGGGGATGGATTCTGCTTCTACTGTGTGTAGCATGAGTGTCTGGGAGGAGCCAGCCGGCTCTGTCCCAAAGCACCCTACTAGGTGCTGTAACTGAGCGGCAAGGTAATATAACCACGGGTTGGGCAATGCCAGTCCGCCATCGTCTTTGGGCCTCTGAAGATGTTCCAACTTTATTCTTGGGGGCTTATTTTTCCACAATAAAGTGCGAAAGATGGAGTTAACCATACGAAATATTTTTAAGGGTATTACTACTGGGGTATTATGTAGAAAATAAAGCAATTGGGGCATGAGAATCATTTTAACCAAGTTTACTTTACCCGCCACTGACATATGCAGGCCATTCCATGTCCGCACTCGTTCTCTAAACCTCTGAAGCAGTGGTGAAATATTCAACCGACCGAAGTCTCGCAAGTTAGACGTAACCTGGATCCCCAGGTATTTAAATGAGGCGGTGACAGGTATGGGACATGACTGAGCCACTACCTGTGTGGCGTCGCCATCCAGTAGCAAAAGGGCAGATTTTGACCAATTGATTTGTAACCCGGAGTATATCCCAAATTTGGTAATGGTTGCCATGGCCTCCCGCAGGGACTCGTCCGTATCTCCCAACATAAGTAGGGTGTCATCAGCGTAAAGCATTATCTTCTCCTGCAGGGGGCCATAGCGGAATCCCACAATTTGCTCGTTCGCCCTTATGTCGATCGCCAGGGGTTCAATGGCCAGCGCAAAGAGCAGAGGGGACAGCGGGCAACCTTGCCGCGTCCCCCTCCTCAAAGCAAAGTCTTGTGACAGAAAGCCAAAAGCTCGGATAGCAGCTTCGGGCTTACTGTACAGTAGACGCACCCATGCAATATATGTGTCACCAAACCCAAATCGTGCCATTACTGCCCACATATACGTCCAATCAATGCTGTCGAACGCCTTTGTGGCGTCCAGTGACAGCAGTGCCCTGCTCCCCGCATTGTCTACATCAGATTGCATGTTTAAAAATAACCGCCGCAGGTTGATGGCCGTGGATTTATTTGGCATGAACCCTGCCTGGTCTTCATGTATGAGGGAAGTTATGACCGTATTAAGGCGTTGGGCTAACACCTTCGCTAGAATCTTAACGTCGCACTGCAATAGTGAAATTGGCCTGTATGCTCCTGGATCTACCGGGTCCTTACCCGGTTTCAAAAGGAGCACAATATTTGCTCTTGCCATGGAGGGCGGAAGTTCTCCTGCCTCCCGGGCAGCATTAAATACCTGTAGTAAATAGGGCATTATTGTTTCTGCATGTTGTTTGTATACTTCCATGGGTATACCATCCTCCCCCGGGGCCTTACAGTTAGGAAACAGCCCTACCGCTTCTTGTAATTCCTCCACCGTAAGAGGTGCATCCAGCCCATCCCTCTGTTCCTTGGTGAGTCTGGGAAACGTCAGCCCACCAAGGTACCGGTCTAGCGCCTCCATGTCATAGGAGGCACCAGAGCAGTATAGCTCTTCATAGAACCCAGCTAACTCCTGCATAATGCCCTCGGGTGATCGGACAAGTGGCCCGGCTTTGGATTTAATGGCTCCTATAGTAGGTGATCTTTGGTGTGAATTTGCTATGCGGGCAAGCATACGCCCTGTTTTTTCCCCTTCCTCAAAAAATGCCTGTTTGGAGAAGAAGCGTTTTTTTTCGGCGGTTGAGGTGAGCACCCGCTCATATGCTGATTGAGCGGCCTGCCACATCTCCCTCGCCTGATCTGAAGGATCTAAAATAAATTGTTGCTCCAACTCTTTTACTCTATTCTCCAAGTCCACCACCATAGCGGAGGAATCCTTCTTCACTTTAGTCATCTCACTTGTCAACACCTTTTTCAAAAAGACTTTAAAGGCCTCCCACTGCTGTGCACTTGAACCCTCCAGGTTCTGGGTGGTGAAAAACCCACGCACGCTCTCTTCTATGAATTCTGGATTTTTAAACAGTTTCAGCCAGTAAGCGTTGAATTTCCAAGGGGCTCTTGGGAGTGCTGCCGGTCGGGAGACCACCAGATAAACCACTAGTGGAGAGTGGTCAGATATACTACGGGGTCTATAGTCCACGGAGGACACATATTGGAGCATGCGTGCGTTTCCCACCCCCATGTCTATTCTAGACAGACTACCATGCGTTTTTGAAAAGCAGGAGTATTGTTTTACCCCCGGGTGGCGGTGTCGCCAGACATCCACCCAGCCCACCTCTTGCAACAACCTCGCCAGGGGAGTACCCCTGGAGAGGGCAGAGGCACCTGCGGCCGGATGCCTATCCAGCGA
Source organism: Lithobates sylvaticus (assembly GCA_028564925.1). NCBI lineage: Eukaryota > Metazoa > Chordata > Amphibia > Anura > Ranidae > Lithobates > Lithobates sylvaticus. The sequence goes on along the minus strand of CM053029.1, from coordinate 156,726,162 downwards.
GAGATCTAAGCAACAATTAAAGTCTCCCATCACCAGAAGCGGAACCTCCGGCCTGCCATCCAAATATGATAGCAAGGCCCTTAGCACCACCACCGTGAAGGGGGGGGGAACATATATACCAGCAATAACACAGGTTAACATACCCAGTCTACAGTGGAGAAAGACATATCGGCCCTCTGAATCAATGAGAGCATCTATCTCTTCATAGTCCAGGGCGCCATGAATCAAAAGGCTCACACCCCTAGAGTGGGATGTGTGAGTCGAGTGATAGGCCTTATTCACCCAATTATACTGTATACAACACACGGTCTCCTCAGTCAAGTGAGTTTCCTGAAAACATAGCACACCCGGTAGAAATTTTTTAAGGCACATGCGCATCATGGTCCTCTTAAGAGGTGAGTGGAGCCCCCTCACGTTCCAAGATACTATAGGGATTCCTGCCATTTGACTGTGTATAGTGTGAAAGCATGCATATATACTCCTCCCTTACCAGGGAGTTTGGGAGTCCAGGGGCCGAGGCCCGAGTCCTGGAAAAAAATGCATATGCAAAGTACATACTGAATGGTAGAAGTGTTACCGGTACACCACCTGTAGAACAAACATAAAAAAGTAAAAAAATAAGTTATCAGGGGGAGGCAACAGGCCGTTCCCTCTAGCAGCATCAAACCTTCGCCCGCCAACATGGCGGTACAACTTCTGTACCCCGAGTTTTCACCCAGGGAAACTTTTAAGTGCAAAGTGTAGAAATTCACGTTAACGATTTCTGCAGCTCTTGTCTTGATCTGAAACAATATAATGTCCCTCAGCCAGGGTTAATCAGGGAAAGTTCAAATCCGGTTCTCTATGACCGGGAACAACAAAACAGATTTTTCAAATCAAATTCTCTCCTCTTGTACCCCTGGCATCCTCATCCTTCCTCCTCGTTCTGATCTCGCCGTCGCAGGGCTTGCTCATTACGGTCTAACCAGGCACTGGCTTCTTTTGCGGCTTCAAAAAATTGCGCTTGACCACTCACTATCACCCTCAGTTTTGCCGGGTATAGCATTGCGTATGGAAGTTGCAATTGTCGCAGCCTGCGTTTTACATCAATGAATTTTGCTCTACGTCTTTGCACCTCCGCAGAAAAATCAGGATAAAAGGACACCCTGGCCCCATTGTGTTGTATGTTGGCCCTTTCACGGGCTAGCCGTAGAACAGTTTCTCTATCCCGATAATGCAGTATTCGTGCCAGCATGGATCTGGGGGGTCCCCCGGGTTGGGCAGGCCGGGACGGCACCCTGTGAGCCCGCTCCACAGCAAATAAGGGGGAGAATGCGTTTTTGCCAAATATGTCCAGCAACCATCCTTCCACGTATTCAGTGGGGTCCCTACCCTCCACCTTCTCAGGGAGCCCCACAATGCGTATGTTGTTCCTCCTAAGGCGATTCTCAAAATCCTCGGCTCTGTCAACAGCCTCCCTCGCCAGTTGGTAAGCAGCCTTGGAGTTCCTCTCAATGGGGGGCAAATGATCCTCTATTTCACTCACTCTACTCTCCACTGCAGTAGTGCGTTCCCGCATTTTCTGCATATCATGTCGCAGCAGCGACAGTTCCTCCTTCACAGAGGCTACAGATGCATTGCCAATATTAACTGCCCTGAGGATATCAGCCAGTGTGGGCTGCTTGATACTTGGTGTGTCCTGTTCATGTGTTTCAGGGGCCCCAGAGTCAGAGTGATCAGTCTCATCATGTTCACTTGTTGCAGCTAAGATGGCCGCCCCAGCCTGTGTCCCATGTATAGCAGGATCACTGCAGTGTGAATGTCCAGCAGTCTCACTCCCCACCAGCCCATTCATTTTCTGGGTGTAATACACCATGTCTTTAGGTGTCTCCTTACCCTGTGACTTGGGTTGTTTTGTTCCTCTGTGTCCCTGCTCCTTCTGCCTGTCAGCGCCTCGTGGGGTTCCTTTCATCACAGGCGCGCCGGCGCCATCTTGGAAATCGGGACCCATCTCAAATTGCGTTTTTCGGGTCATTCCCCGGGTGCAGAGTGCTGGCGGAGGTTCCCCTGTGATCCCTGGGTCAGCGGCTTGCAGCATATATGTGCAGAATGTCGGTAAGTTGGCTGAGGGAGGATCGGTGCAGGATCAAGCTCAGGAGCTGTGAGAGCTGCTTCCTCTCACATGCCGGTCTAGGCCACGCCCCCCATGCTACTGTGTTCTAATGATAGGGAGACTATAGCAGGCAACACTGACATAGAACATACCACTGAGCTTCTGGCTTACATTAGAGGTAGTAAAGAGCCCATGTCACCTTGCCCATTCAGAGCAAAGTCAAAAAGGTTAATTTGAAGGCCAACCCCTGACTATCTTACAATCACTGTATACATCAGACCTACAGTATTCCTCCATCCATGGCTGCCAAAACAAAATACCAGGGGCTCCTGGGTATGGAGAGCATGTTACTTTCTCCCATGATGCATTGCTCAGGTCTAGCTGCCAAACAAAGCCCAAGCACTGTCACATAGAGGTGACATCATTGCTCCTGCTAAGGTCTGACACCAGCCAACAACAGTTGCTGTGATTGTAGCAGAGGACAGAAGAACAGCAGAGCACTGTGAAGGTAAGTATATATCTTTTAGAGGGTGAGCAAGATGAAAGGGTCCCTTGATTCCCCGTACACACGGTCGGATTTGCCAAAGGAAAATGTTCGATCGGATCATGTTGTCGGAAAATCCAACCGTGTGTGGGCTCCATCTGACTTTTTCCGTCGGAGTTTCCGACGCACAAAGTTTGAGAGAAATTTTCCAACAACATGGTCCGATCGTGTCAATTCCGATCGTGTGTAGCCTAGTCCGACAAAGTGCCACGCATGCTCAGAAGAAATTTGGAGACAAAAGCTATTGGCTACTGGCCTCTACGTAGTCCCGTCGTACATGTTGTACGTCACCTCATTCGGAATGATCGGATTTTCCGACAACTTTGTCCGACTGCGTGTGGGCAACACCAGTTTTGGACAAAATCCGTTGGAAAATATCCGACGGATTTTGTGGTCGGAATGTCCGACCGTGTGTACAGGGCATAAGTCCCATAAGTTATAAGTATACCATATTTTATGTGACAACGGTCCTAAGAATCTGCAGTTCTTATAATATGTCACAAACTTTACCTGTCCAGACTGTCCGGCACTACTGCTGGGTTTCTGAAAGGAAGAGAGATGACATCAGTCTAAGAATCAGTTATGGGGCTCAAAATTACTGGAAACAATTCTCAGTTCACCTGCAGTCCACCATAGAGGTGATTCAGAGCTTCATAAGCACCGTTGTAGTTGCAGTTATTGATATAGTCATTGTTCATTGTTCCACAGGTACCTCCGTAGCTGTCAGTAGGCTGGAGGAATAAAAAATAAAAAATTCAATTATTCAGAGTTCAAAAGTTCCCATTGGTGGTTGTAAACCTTTTACATGAAAAATTAACAAACCATATCCTTCTATAATGTGTATTTCCCCTCAATCCAAAGCATCTAGAGCAGGGGTCATCAAACTTTCTAATCATTGAGCCAGTTTACTGTCCTTTGGATTTTAGGGGGGCCGGATCCTGGCCATTGGCAGTAGAGAAGGTCCCGACATCAGTGGGAGGAATTGTGCCCCATCATTGGTGTAATTGGGCCCTATTGTTGGTATCATTGGGAGGAATTGTGCCCCATCTTTGGTGTCATAGGGAGGAATTGTGCCCCATCACTGGTCTCAGGGGGGGCAAATTATGCCTCATTGTTGGTATCAATGGATGAAACAGTGTCCCAGGGGCCGCAAAAAAGCAAGCAAAGGGCCGAATCTGGCCGCTGGGCCAGAGTTTGGAGACCACTGACCTAGAGTGATTTTTGTCTGCAGTCTGGTTTCTCTGCTATCTGCGTGAGTTATTTCTGAGAAGTTGATTCTAAGGGATTGACAGGGATGGGGGAGGGGAGCTCCAGTGCACAGCCTGTGATTGACAGCCTGAACTGTGTATATTTCCCTATGATCTGTGTAGAGGGGGTGTGTCCCTTCCCTCCACTCAGGTCTCAAATTACACACATCTCTCCTCTCTTTCCTGTGCAGTGTGTGACATTGCATCCCCTCCCCCTGCCTGCAAGAGCTCCAAAAAGCTGTGTACATTCTGGACTTTAACTGGATGTAGAGAAGAGAGGGCTACAGGTACTTATGTAGGAGTATCTGTTTAATTTCTGTGTATCGCCTGAGGCCAGTCACTTTACAGGGTATATGTAAGGGCTTACAACCACTTTAATGATGAAGTATATTTAGTCTACTCACTTAACATACTCAGAACAAAGATGACTGAACCATTTAGATCAGTCTTTGTACCAGAGGAGCTTACACTCCAATGTCCCACCACAGTCACACAATATTATTAAATATTTATATACAGTATCTCACAAAAATGATTACACCTCTGACACTTTTTTAATATTTTATTATATAACTTTTCATGTGACAACACTGAAAAATGACACTTTGCTACAATGTAAGTGAGTGTATAGCATGTATAACAGTGTAAATTTGCTTTCCCCTCAAAATAACTCAACACACAGCCATTAATGTCTAAACCATTGGCAACAAAAGTGAGTACACCCCTAAGTGAAGATGTGCAAATTTGGCCCAATTAGCCATTTTCCCTCCCTGGTGTCATGTGACTTGTTTAGTGTTACAAGGTCTCAGGTGTGAATGGGGAGTTAAATTTGTTTTTATCGCTTTCACTCTCTGATACTGGTCACTGGAAGTTCAACATGGCACCTCATGGCAAAGAACTCTCTGAGGATCTGAAAAAGAATTTCTGCTCTACATAAAGATGGCCTAGACTATAAGAAGATTGCCAAGATCCTGAAACTGAGCTGCAGCATGGTGGCCAAGACCATACAGCGGTTTAACAGGACAGGTTTGGAAATAGACATATGAGTGCTGCCAGCATTGCTGTAGAGGTTGAAGGGGTGGGGGGTCAGCCTGTCAGTGCTCAGACCACAGGCCGCACACTGCATCAAATTGGTCTGCATGGCTGTCATCTCAGAAGGAAGCCTCTTCTGAAGATGATGCACAAAAAAGCCTGCAAACAGTTTGCTGAAGACAAGCAGACTAAGGACATGGATTACTGGAAACATGTTCTGTGGTCTGATGAGTCCAAGATAAACTTATTTGGTTCAGATTGTGTCAAGTGTGTGTGGTGGCAACCAGGTGAGGAGTACAAAGACAAGTGTGTCTTGCCTACAGTCAAGCATGGTGGTAGGAGTGTCATGGTCTGGGGCTGCATGAGTGCTGCCGCACAGGGGGGCTACAGTTCATTGATGGAATTATGAATGCCAATATGTACTGTGACATACTGAAGCAGAGCATGATCCCCTCCCTATGGAGACTGGGCCGCAGGGCAGTATTCCAACATGATAACGACCCCAATCACACCTCCAAGATGACCACTGCCTTGCTAAAGAAGCTGAGGGTAAAGGTGATGAACTGGCCAAGCATGTCTCCAGACCTAAACACTATTGAGCATCCGTGGGGCATCCTCAAATGGAAGGTCGAGGAGCGCAAAGTCTCTAACATCCACCAGCTCTGTGATGTCGTCATGGAGGAGTGGAAGAGTACTCCAGTGGCAACCTGTGAAGATTTGGAGAACTCCATGCCCAAGAGGGCTAAGGCAGTGCTGTAAAATAAATGGTGGCCACACAAAATATTGACCCTTTGGGCTCAATTTAGACATTTTCACTTAGGGATGTACTCACTGTTGTTGCCAGGGGTTTAGACATTAATGGCTGTGTGTTGAGTTATTTTGAGGGGACAGCAAATATACACTGTTATAGAAGCTGTACACTCACTACTTTACATTGTAGCAAAGTGTAATTTCTTCAGTGTTGTCACATGAAAAGATATAATAAAATATTTACAAAAATGTGAGGGGTGTACTTACTTTGGTGACATACTGTACATAGCTTTGACATATTCAGTAGTGCTGTATAGAGAAAACTGAGCCATTCACATCAGTCTCTACACCAGAAGTTCCACCCCTGTTCCACCACAGTCACACACTATTATAATTAAATATAACTATTATAATTACACATTTGGGCCTCTTGCACATGATACTCATGTTTGAGCATGTACTTTATCAGAGTCTTTTTTTATTATGTATTTGCACGTATTTACGTGCATTTTTGCGAATATGCGTTTGCAAATGCGCAAAATCGTATTCTCGCGTTCAGCACAATATGTAAATGTCCATTTGTGCACATTTGTGTGCATTCGCGTGTATTTGCACAATAGACAAACAAAAATTTAGGAGGCACACCCTAAAAAATGCATTAAAGATGGTGCAGCCATAAGACCATACAGACAAAACAAAAGATTACAGCGCACACATACAAAATTACAAAAATTACATTTAACTCCTGCAAGGCTATTTAAAACACCTAAACATATTCATAAAATATGTGGATTTAGTTACACCATATGGCCATATAGTGCTAAGCCCACTACTACATCATAGTACCACATTATCAGTGGGTTCTACGCTATCCATACAATGGAAGATCCTGCTTCTCTTAACCATGAGAGAAATGCACTCCTCTATTTGGGAGAACTAAAGGACTCCTCCTATAACACAGGAGGACACTAATAAGAGGCAATGATGGGGGGGGGGGGGGGGGGTGCCCCAGCCCAAAGGGATTTGGTCAGAATCCATACAATAAACAAACAAAGATTTAGGGGGCACCCTAAAAAATAGTTTGTCTATTGTATGGATTCTGACCAAATCCATTTGGGCAGGAGCGCCCCCCCCCCCCATCATTGCCTCTATAGTGTCCACCAGTGTTATAGGAGGAGTTCGTTCAGTTCTCCCACAAAGAGGAGTTTATCTCCCATGGTTAAGACACAGGATCTTCCATTCTATGGCTAGCGTATGACCCACTGATAATGAAGTACTTTGACCCAGTAAGTGGGCTTAGCACTATATGGCCATATAGTGTGACCAAATCCCCATATTTTCTGAATATGTTCAGGAGTTTTAAATAGCCTTGCAGGAGTTAATTGTAATTTTTGTATGTATGCGCTGTAATCTTTTATTTTGCGTGTATTTGCGCATGAGGCGTAAGTGACTGACCAAAAAAGCAGATTTTAAAAATATATATATTTTTTTTTACTGAAGAATGCACAGCGCTTGTTTATGCACCTGTGTGCATAGGCACATTACAATTACTGGGCTGTACTGAGCTTTTTTAAAAGGGGCGTTCCAGGGCGTTTCAGCAGCTACAAACACTGTAGCTGCTGACTTTTAATAAGGACACTTACCTGTCCAGTGAGCCAGCGATGTCGCCCCCCCCCCCCCCATCTTAACGAAGGGAAACAGGCAGTGGAGCCTTGCGGCTTCACTGCCCGTTTCCTACTGCGCACGCGCGAGTTGCGTGGCGCTTTGTGAATGGCCCCGTTGTTTCCTGGGACAAACACATATCCCAGACGGCAACGGGGCCGCTCGCCGAAGAGGAGGAAGCGCAGCGGAATAGAAAGAGGCAGATTAGGAAGACTGCCTAGCAACATGGGTTTCTGGTAAGTTAAAAAAAAAAATATATATATATATATATATATTTTTTTTTTTTTTTTTAAGAATATTAATGCTATTTTTTATTTTAGGGTGGCCTTCCACTTTAAGCTGAAGTGTGCAGGAGATATTATATACAGTTGTGCTCAAAAGTTTACATACCCTGGCAGAATTTATGATTTCTTGACCATTTTCCAGAGAATATCAATGATAACACAAAAACTTTTCTTTCACTCATGGTTAGTGTTTGGCTGAAGCCATTTATTATTATTATTCTTCTTTTTAAATCAGAATGGCAACAGAAACTACCCAAATGACCCTGATCAAAAGTTTACATACCCCAGTTCTTAATACCGTGTATTGTCCCCTTTAACATCAATGACAGCTTAAAGTCTTGTGGTATTTGTGGATGAGGCTCCTTATCTTCTCAGATGGTAAAGCTGCCCATTCCTCTTGGCAAAAAGCCTCCAGTTCCTGTAAATTCTTGGGCCATCTTGCATGAACTGCACATTTGAGATCTCCCCAGAGTGGCTCAATGATATTGAGGTGAGGAGACTGAGATGGCCACTCCAGAACCTTCACTTTATTCTGCTGTAGCCAATGACAGGTCAACTTGGCCTTGTGTTTTGGATCATTGTCATGTTGCAATGTCCAAGTACGTCCCATGTGCAGCTTCCTCGCTGATGAATGCAAATGTTCCTCCAGTATTTTTTGATAACATACTGCATTCATCTTGCCAACAATTTTGACCAAATTTCCTGTGAATTTGTAGCTCACACATCCCCAAAACATCAGTGATCCACCTCCGTACTTTTCATCATAGGCCTTGTTGACTCCTCTCCAAATGTAGTGTTTATGGTTGTGGCCAAAAAGAAAATTTTCACTCCAAATGACTTTGTGCCAGAAGGTTTGATGCTTGTCTCTGTGCTGTTTGGTGTATTGTAAGCAGAATACTTTGTGGCATTTGCGTAGTAATGACTTTCTTCTGGCGACTTGACCATGCAGCACATCTTTCTTCAAGTGCCTCCTTATTGTGCATCTAAAAACAGCCACACCACATGTTTTCAGAGTCCTGTATTTCACCTGAAGTTATTTGTGGGTTTTTCTTTGCATCCCGAACAATTTTCCTGGCAGTTTTGGCTTAAATTTTAGTTGGTCTACCTGACCGTGGTTTGGTTTCAACAGAACCCCTCATTTTCCACTTCTTAATTAGAGTTTGAACACTGCTGATTGGCATTCTCAATTCCTTTGATATCTGTTTATATCCCTTTCCTGTTTTATACAGTTCAACTACATTTTCCTGCAGATCCTATGAGAATTCTTTTGCTTTCCCCATGACTCAGAATCCAGAAACGTCAGTGCAGCACTGGATGAAAGATGAAAGGGTCTGTCAGGAGTCCAGAAACTCGTTGACCTTTTATATACACACACACACACACACACACACACTAATTACAAGCAAACAGATCACAGGTGAAGATGGTTACCTTTTAACCACTTCGCAACCAGGCCAATTCTGACTTTTCTCTCCTACATGTAAAATTCATAATTTTTTTGCTCGAAAATTACATAGAACCCCCAAACATTATATATGTTTTTTTAGCAAAGACCCTAGAGAATACAACTCGTTGCAACTTTTTATCTCGCACGGTATTTGCGCTGCAATTTTTCGATCACGTTTTTTTCAGAAAAAAAACAATTTCATGCTTAAAAAAAAACCAAACAATAAAGTTAGCCCAATTTTTTTGCATAATGTGAAAGATGAAGATACGCCGAGTAAATAGATACCCAACATGTCACGCTTCAAAATTGCACGCGCTTGTGGAATGGCGCCAAACTTTGGTATTTTAAAATCCCCATAGGCGACGCTTTAACATTTTTTACTGGTTACATGTTTTGAGTTACAGAGGAGGTCTAGGGCTAGAATTATTGCTCTTGCTCTAACGTTCGCGGCGATACCTCACATGTGTGGTTTGAACACCGTTTTCATATGTGGGCGGGGCTTACGTATGCGTTCACTTCTGCGTACGAGCTCACGGGGACAGGGGCGCTTTAAAAAATTTTTTTTTTTTTTTATTATTGTTAATTTGACTTTTATTTTTTAAATTTGACAGTTAAAAAAAAAAAAAAAAAACTTTTATTCCTATTACAAGGAATGTAAACATCCCTTGTAATAGGAATATTACCTGATCGGACCTATTAACAGTGAGATATGGGGTCAATAAGACCCCACATCTCACCTCTAGGCTGGAAAGCCTAAAATAAAAAAAAAAAAAAACGATCACCGCTTCCCAGCGGAGGCGGCGCCGTTATTCGAATGCAGAGGCCGGGCGTGACGTCATCACATCGCGCCCGGCCTCCGAACAATCATAGAGACTCCGGCGACCATCTGGTCCGCCGGAAATCTCTATAGTGATCATCCGGTGCCGGCGGTTCCTGTGTCCGACTCACCGATGGAAGCGGTGAGTCGGTAGAAGCACCGGAGGGCGGCGGGAGGGGGGCGTCCCCTCCCGCCGCCCATAAGAACGATCAAGCGGCGGAACAGCCGCTATGATCATTCTTATGGTGCAGGGAATCGCCGGCTGAAACCGGCAATATCTGAATGATGTCTGTGGCTACAGGCATCATTCAGATATACCCCCGCAAACCGGAGGCCGTCATATGACGGCCGACGGTCGGGAAGTGGTTAATAACTGTTCAAACCCCTTTGTGTCAACTTGTGTGCATGTTATCAGGCCAAAATCACCAGTCTATGTAAACTTTTGATCAGGGTCATTTGGGTAGTTTCTGTTGCCATTATGATTTAAGCCTTTACACCAGAGAAGCTTACACTCTCATGTCTGCCTACAGTCACACACTATTTTTATACATTTATTTACATGGGTTCAACATGTTTGGCAGTGTTGTATAGAGAAAACTGAGCAATTCACATCAGTCCGTGCACCAAAAGTGCTTGCATTCTAATGTCCCACCACAGTCATACATTATTATCATCATTATTATTATTATTATTATTATACATTTGTATAGTTCCTATGTATTTTGCAGTGCTGTACAGAAAACAACAAAACATTTCCACCAATCTTTGCACCAGAGGAGCTTGCACTCTAATGTCCCACCACAGCCACATACTATTATTAATATATGTTTTTATAGCTCTGAAATATTCCATGGTGCTGTACAGAGAACACTGAGCCATTCATCTCAGTCTTTGTTCCCTAACAAAAGAGGGGACATGTCCTATAAATGAGTGATTGGACTGAGAAGCCTGGGAATAAAAGGTAATCAGGTGTGACTCACCATCCCATGTTCAGCAGCCACGTTGTATACAGTTTTTATAGATCCAGAGCTGATATACCCTGTGTAGAAGTCCTGCAGCTTCTGGGCCACCCCTGTGAGCAACAGAAAATAGAAAATCAGCCCTGGAACACAGTTTACATTATACAGCATCTAATAATTTAAAACAAAAAATGCAACCTTTACACCAAATCAATATCCCACTTCTGTAAAGATATGAATTTAAATATGATATAAAATATTGTTATTACATACTCAATAAACCAACATAGATAATGATTGAACATGTGCGATTTGTTTTATTAGGAATCGAAATTTAGACAAAATGTGCTTGATATGGAGATTTAGATCTATTGGAATCTCTGAATCACAATAGTAACGCATTTCAACTAAACCAAAATAAATGATAAAAAAACAACAAATTCATTTGTCTTCATTTGTTTCATTTGGATGACATGATGCGATAGTTTGAGACTTTTTTTAATGTTTGAAGTATCCAAAATAAAATAATGACATAACAAATGATCCCAATTGATTCGGATCTATTCGGTTAGCTTGTGAGTGAGCTTGGCGTGAATATTCTAATAAGATTATTTTTGTATTGTGGTTGAGACCATTTGTTTAATTTGTATGTACACAGCCCAACAAACAAAGTCAGTTGGGAACAGGGAAATAAATTCAACTTAATAACATAATGAAAAAAATTTGTATTAATTTGGATTCATTCATTTTATTCGAATGAGAATGACACAGTAGTCCTTGACTCTTGGATAATCAGCCAATTCTTTTTGCATTAACTTTTTTCATTATTAAAAAAAAAATTGCACTACATATGAAATGGAAACACGCAATAAATTTGTGTCCCAAAATAGACACGTGGTGCTCCCCAAGTGCCAGACCACCAATTGTGCAAGCTCCTTACCGGGCAAAAATAATCTTTATATACAGTAATAAAAAGATCAACCACACTTAAAACATAAGAAGCCAGCGTCAGTCATTCAACTCCAAACACGGCTCTTTTGATCAGAGATGTTGTAACCAATCCAGTAGTATACACAACTTTTCTCAGTAGTTATAGGAGGGAACAAATGTGTAGAGTAATATTGGTAAAACTCCATATTTTATTTATGTAAAAAGATACTAACAAACATCTTATGCCCTGTACACACAATCTGATTTTCCGCCAGCAAAAGTTTGATGTGAGCTTTTGGTCGGAAATTCCGACCGTGTGTATGCTCCATTGGACTTTTGCTGGCGGAATTCCCACCAGCAAAAGATTGAGAGCAGGTTCTCGATGCGCAAAATTCCTGCGCATACTCGGAAACAATTTGACGCATGCTCTGAAGCATTGGACTTCATTTTCTCGGCTCGTCGTAGTGTTGTACGTCACCGCGTTCTTGACGGTCGAAAGTTCAGAGAACTTTTGTGTGACCATGTGTATGCAAGCCAAGCTTGAGCGGAATTCTGTTGAAAAAAACATCCAAGATTTTTTACGACGGAAAATCTGCTTGTCTGTAGGCGGCATAAGAGGTAAGGCATATAATGCCGCACTGTTGTACACTGGCAGGTGTGATGACATCACAGCCCAAAGCCCCGACCTGGGATTTTAGCCAGCAATCCGATATCTCCAGGGTACTTTTTTATTTGGGTTATTCTTCACTTAATTTTTAGGTCACATGATTATTATTCATGTTGGTTTATTGAGTATATAATAGCAATATGTTTAAATCAAATATAAATTCATATCTTCACAGAAGTGTGATATTGATTTGATGTGAAGATTGCGCACATATTGGTTATTTAAGTGGATGTAAACTCCACTTTTGAACTTGTACCTATAGGTAAGCCTATAATAAGACATGAACTGTTTAGGAGACATTCACAAGCAACGCTGCTGGTGACATCACTGGCACATGCGCTCTGAAGGGACAGCATACTGTCCTGGCCATTCATACAGCTGGAGCCCACAAATCTGGAAGGAAGACACGATGAAGATGGCATCACCGGGGATCGTGACAACACTGCACAGGAGGGATCTGCTTTACAGGTTAGTCTATCATAATGTGCTAGTATGCAGTACATACTAGTACATTATGACTTAACCTTGCGAGGGGGGGGGGGGGCGCTTACGTTTTATTTCAGTGGCGGTTTACTACAGCTCTAATTAACATTTAATAATTATGAGGAAGCTTTATCACACTAGAATTTTAGCACTGATGAGACAGTTGCACTGTATATTGATTTTTTTTTTTTAAAGCAGAACCTCCCACTTAAAGAGGAACTCCAGGCTCCACCCCCCCTCCAAAAAAAAATAAAATAAAAGTCAGCAGATACAAATACTGTATCTACTGACTTTGAATGTTAGGACACTTACCTGTCCAGGGATCCAGCGGTGTCCTTGCCCAAGCCGATTCTTCGGCTATCCGGTGCTGGCGCCGCCATTCTGACTAAGGGAAACCAGCAGTGAAGCCATGCGCTTTACAGACAGTTTCTTATTGTGCATGGGTGAAGCGCACTGCACTTTGTGAATGGGCCGCAGTCTTCTGGGACCTGTGAAATGTCCCAGAAGGCTGCGGGGGAAGGAGGAGAGGAGCGAACAGAGCCGGAAGTGGGAGTGGCTATCTGTCAAAATCATGTTCCTGCCCCCCCCCCCGAGGTGCCAAATGTTGCAGCAGGGGGGGGGGGGAGAAGAGGCAGACAAGTGGAACTTCCCCTTTTGGCTAGAGCTCCGCTTTAACTCTATTTATGAAAGATTTTAGCAGCTGCAAGGAAGCCCACCATGCATGATATATAATGGATATTGGGAAGAACTTTCAGTAAGAATCAATACAGAATCTTTCTAATGTATTTGTTTGACCTTAATGGCTAGGTTCACCCTTATGAGTGCTGCAACATTGAACATGGGAATGTGGCTACCAGCATAGGAACTTTGGAGGCTCCGTTAGTGTTATGAGGGTGAAGAGCTGTCATAACAGACAAGGCATATTTAGGGCCCACTATGCAACACCCACCTTTGTAAGAAATTTCTTAACTGCTTGTCATGGCCAGGGTACATACACATTTTTATAATTCATAAATACTCAATTAAGGAGATTCCAGATCAGAGGAGCATCCCCCCCCCCCCCCCCCCCCCCCCCCAAGAGGAAATGTTGATTGAATTATGCTCACAGGTGTGAGGTGGGGGATTAGTACGCAAACTCAAATCCAGAGAAGGAACCTGGACAATGGTGTCTGCTTAACTCAACCCCAGCCAAGAATGGTGAATTGATGGTTTGAAGTCTGGATCTCAAAAGTCTTTGATCGAAAGAAAGTCCATGTCAAACAGGCCCCATTGTTTCAAGAAAAAGTTTGCCTCCTCAATAGTGTTGATTTACCTGGCTCCAGACAATGGTAGAGACGCCTGGTTAATTATACACCAGAAGGGCCCCAGCCACAAGTTGAAACAGAACTAAGAATATATGTATATATATATATTATATACAGTATCTCACAAAAGTGAGTACACCCCTCACATTTTCTGTAAATATTTTTTTATATCTTTTCATGTGACAACACTGAAGAAATGACACTTTGCTACAATGTAAAGTAGTGAGTGTACAGCTTGTATAACAGTGTAAATTTGCTGTCCCCTCAAAATAACTCAACACACAGCCAGTAATGTCTAAACCACTGGCAACAAAAGTGAGTACACCCCTAAGTGAAATTGTTCAAATTGGGCCCAATTAGCCATTTTCCCTCCTCTGTGTCATGTGACTCGTTAGTGTTACAAGGTGTGAATGGGGAACAGGTGTGTTCAATTTGGTGTTAGCGCTCTCACTCTCTCATACTGGTCACTGGAAGTTCAACATGGCACCTCCTGGCAAAGAACTCTGAGGATCTTAAAAAAAAAAGAATTGTTGCTCTACATAAAGATGGCCTAGGCTATAAGAAGACTGTCAAGACCCTGAAACTGAGCTGCAGCACAGTGGCCAAGACCATACCGTGGTTTAACAGGACAGGTTCCACTCAGAACAGGCCTTGCCATCAGGGCCGTCTTTAATATTGATTGGACCCTGGGCAAAAAAATTATTGGGGGCTCCCCCTCTCCATGCACTTTCGCTCTTGTTTCGATGGTGGTGGGAGTGTCATGGTCTGGGGCTGCATGAGTGCTGCCGGCACTGGGGAGCTACAGTTCAAACAGAAGGTGGAGGAGCGCAAGGTCTCTCACATCCACCAGCTCCGTGATGTCCGCATGGAGGAGTGGCAGAGGGCTCCAGTGGCAACCTGTGAAGCTCTGAGGAACTCCATGCCCAAGAGGTTAAGGCAGTGCTGGAAAATACTAAGATCTTAATAATTCAAATTCCCCATATGTATTATTAAGATTCCATACCACACTCACAACATGCTAAAAGCACAACTTTACAGAATACAACATAACATTCATACAACATTCATAGAGCCTATAAAACCAAAAAAAGAAAAAAGAAAAGAAAAGAACATAAATAATAAAATCACCTTGTAAGAGGACACTATCTTTTGTTCCAGAAAAGATGAAGACACGTCCACGGCCCAGGTTAGACAATGGGTCAATTAACCCTGTGTTTGCGGCGGTTTGTGTATACGTTCTTATTGCAGCAAGACTGATGGAAGAAGGGATTTTCATACATGTGGTTGTGGCTGTTAATGAGTTTCCCAAAGCACAATAATAGGGACCTATAAGAACAGAAAAAACAGTGACTTTTCTACCATCTCTCCTTTCCTGAAATATTCTGCACTGCTGGAGAACTCTGCTCCTTCCTCTAACTCTCCTCTCATTAAATATTCTGCACTGCTCGAGGACTCTGCTCCTTCCTCTAACTCTCCTCTCCTGAAATACTCTGCACTGCTGGAAGACTCTTCTCCTTCCTCTATCCAACTCTCTTTTCCGAAATACTCTGCACTGTTAGAGGAGTTTCCTCCTTCCACTAATCTGATCTTCATACCATGCAGACAAACCAGTCTCTCTCCAGCTGTTTGCTCTATAGTTGTACTTACCTCCTGCAAAGATAGCGGCTCCTGTGACCTTTCCTGAGTGTGCCACGTGAAACTGATTGGCCATGTAGGCCCCGGAGGACAATCCAGAAACTGTCACAGTGCTATCCAAATTGTAGCTGCCTATAAAAAAAAAGTAGCATATTCAGCAACACATACTTTTTCAGCAAACAGTAATAGGCTCGCTTTGATTGGCAGATAGAAATTGACCAGTAGTTTGTTGACACTCGCCCTGTTCCTTCCCTGATGCAAAACTGTCTTGCCAATTTCTTTCAAGAGATAATGGACTGCAGTTTATATAGCAATATAAAACTGGCCAGCAGCTGGACATTTTTGATGAGGGAGAATTGGCCAAAGTGCACTAGAGACAAAAAATACCAGTAGGTGTTTTAATACAGGAATAAAGAGACCACAGTAGTGTAAAATTGTCTGACAGCAGGGCATTTTTAATGAACAAGGCTAGGCCCAAATTTGTTAGGGACAAAGAGCACAGGCTGGGACTTTACAAGATAAAGATACTGCATAGGGCAGAGTAAAATTGGCCATCAGCAAGTCAGTTTTAATCAGGGATATGCTAGGCGATGTTATGGGGATAAAGGGTGTGTTTAATGTGATTGATAAAATATGAGGTGGTTTATGTGCATTCTCTTCTTGCAATATTTTTTTTTTCCTTTCAAATAGTGCAGCAGTGTGTTATGAACAAATGGCAGTTAAGATAGGCCCTATCTACAATAAAAAAAAAACACTCACAAAAGAAATGAAAACCCCTGAAAAAAAACAAAACACCACACATTTTTTGTTAAATAGAGAAGTTGCAGCACAAAAAAAAAGAAAAAAAATAACATAAAAAAGAATCTGCCCTCCAAAAAAAAAGAAAATTAAACCCACAAAATATCACCCCTGAAACAGAATTCCCATTATTTTAAGTAAAGACTTACAGAAAAAATAAAAATAAAAAAAAAGTTTGCTTTGGACAGGACAGCAGCTATAAAGTGACCAATGACAACAAATCAACCACAATATAAAATGAAAGACAATTAAGCACCCGATAATGAAAATAAAAAGGCAGCAAAGGTGTTGATCACCCCAAAGAGATAGCAATCAGAATTATAGCACAGTTTCCAAACTGACCCTGAACTTGCCCAATCCAGTTTGTCAGCTTTCCCTACAAGAAGTTAATTGACACTATAGCTGCTCTGCACCTCACCTATTTAGTGAGGGGGTGGCTTATCCAAAAGCCCCTTTATATGCCCTTCTATGCCTATTGGCCCATAATTCAAAGGCCATGCAGCATTATTGTTTTTTTTTTTTTTAAATCTGCTTGGCGAATATGCACAAAATGTTGCCAGAACAAGGAATTTCAAACCCGCACAAATCCATGGTAGTAGAGAACCCGAACCTCATCCCTATTTTCAAATGCACTGGCTATTGGTATTAATAAATAATAACACTAGAGATTGTTGATCCAGAGGCTATCCAATTGTCTTAGAAAATACATTTTATAAGGGTTTGTTTTGCCTTCCTCAGGATCAGCTGTGGGTTCTGGGCTTTGAAGATGCAGGTATTTTCAATTTACTCATGCCTTTTGCTTGAGTTCAATAGACACGTGTCTTTTTTCAAGACTAGATATTAACTTCCACAAATTTACTGGGACAGTCCTACTTCTCGGTCCTCTGTCCCAATGATGCCAAGTCCCAGACTGTGTTTCAGGATCATAGCATCACCTCTTCAACAGAAACTCAAAAAAGAGTAATAACTGAGAGGACCATGGCCACCAGTGGGCAATTTGAACATATTCAGGGATGGCACCGTCTGGAAAGTGGTTGTGATCTGGGTTAGACTGCCCAGAAGGTGGGTATGTCAAATGTGGGTCATGAATGGGGATGATACATTTTATGGATAACTATGACAAGGCTATTTATAAAATTTAAGAAGGGGAGTTATTCTCTTGTAAGAATCACTCCCCACCCATTGATATGCATCTTCCAGGCACCCCCATCAGACAGAGCACCAGATGCAAACCCTGCTTCATGTCGATTGGTGTCAACATCAGGGTTAATGACCTCTTCCTTGTCATGCAACAGTGTCTAGGCCTGGTGACTGACTGCTCAGACCTAAGCGCTACATCTTATTTTTTAGGTTTTGCTCTTACAGGAGAACCTGTCACTTATCCCTGAATGGACAGATTCTTTTTTTTTGTGTTACTGTTATTGGCTTGCTCATTTGAAATGAATTGGCTACAGTTAAGCACAAAAATGTGCGCCTGCCAAATACTCAAGAATTAAGAATCCAATTCCTGTAAGGCAAGATGTTATTTGATCTTACCGAGCCGGGACTGGGCGCTGCAGAGCCCAATGAGGGCAAGGAGAAGGATGTACCCCATAATTTTAGCAAGTAGGTAAGGTGATGGCTGGGATGCGGCGCCTGCCCTCTTCCACTGGGATTTATATATCCTGAGCAGCCGATAATCTGAGAGGCAGGTGAAAAAAACACTGTGTGAAGGCCAGCTGCTGAGCAACCTTGGTTGAGTATAAGTAATTATTAACCTTCATGAAAAGGACAACTCCCCCCAAATCTGATATGTTAGTCTGGCAAAGTTTCTTCCAAGGTAAATCACATTCTGGCCTTTTATAGTTATCCATACTAGAATTAAAAAAAATAAAAAAAAAACACTGCCGACCAACTCTCATAGCTATCAAAAAGCCAAATAAATATGGGTGTTGCCAAAAACTATGTGGAGGAAGACCACCTGCCCGCATCCCTAATAGACTATGTAATAGGACAGTTTTTCCTCTTATGGGACTTTGGGAGGCAGGAGTCTTCAAAAATGATATCAAAAGATAGTTTATTTAGAAAAAGTTAAAACAAGGAAGTGATAAAAATATATGGATGCAAGCTTGATAATAGGTGGCATACAGGAAAAACAAAAACAAGTTGTATGCAGAAACAATAAAGAATAACACCACCACACTAATAGATCCTGAGCAATGTGCTGAGGCTATAAGAAGTCTGACGCGTTTCGAGGTTATTGGGAAGTAGAACCTCTTCTTCAGGGAATGATGGTGTAATATATTCTTATCTGTAGATGTTGTAAAGACATACAGTGAGTAAACAAAACAATCACAATTAGTAACTGTAGCTCCACACATAAAATGTCAAATAACATCCATTGATCACATTATATATTTGTTCTAGCCGTGTATTACTGTAGGTCACTGTCCAAAAGCATCCAGCATATAAAAATTGGGAATAGGGCAGAAGATTTGCCACCAGGGGTCTGATTCATAAGACAGTGCACAACTCTGTGGGCTGCCGAGAAGCCAGGGGTCAGGGTAGACACAGAGGGCATATCCCAACCACATATATTACACCCAATCTTTTGTGCCTGTAATGATCCTAACAAGAAAACAATTGGGATAATAAGTAACCAATGTGACTCGACAATATTTGTCGTTATGTAAGCAAGAAACTATGAACTTAACAGGGCATGGAAAAAGGGGGAGGTTTTTATCTTTTATATTATAATTTGGGATCCTTTCCCCTCAATGTGTAGCGACCCCCAATAATGATAACATACCTACTGATGTGCGTCAAAAAGCCAAAGGTTGGTGCCCCTGAATGATTCCCTGTGAAATAAGGAGAGCCAGTGTTATTAGAGGGACCCTTACATTATAGGCCTGCTAGAGAAGGCTAAAACTGCCCAAAGACCTTAAAGTGTCACTAAACCCACATCATAAAAAACTATCAATAAATGGTTCATACTCACTCAGTCACTATGAGATTTGTATTCTGTATTCTGCAAGAAACCTGGCTGATCCTGCTGCTCTCTATCTCCCCCTTCTGTCCATGTCTCTGATTCAGCTAGGGATTTGGCAGCTGTGGTGGCAACTCTGCACATGCTCAGTTTTCAGTGAGTCATATATGTGGGTGTATACGTCATATGTGGGTGGTAAATGACAGCCCACTCCCTCCTTCCTCCTCCATGCCCACTAACCAGCAAAACACAATGGGGGTGGGATATTACAAGTAGATTAATGGAAGCTTCATCTCCCTCTAATTCTAAGACACAGGCTGGAGGGGCATATAGATTTGTATGACAATTTTAAACAGTTTATTGATATTATTTATATTTTTTACCAGGCCGCTTGCCCTCAACATGGGGAGGGCCCCCAAAGAACCTTGTTCCCATGTTGATGGGGACAAGGGCTTCTTCCCGACAACCCTGGCAGGTTGAATAAGTCCAGGAAGTGACGAAACATGTTGGGGGCGTGGCTAAGCGGCATTCGATTTTAGTATCTGCATCTACATCTCGTCCATATACAATCACGTTGGAATACAGAGGCATACCATTATCGGTAGAGGGTGAGAACTATACTGTGGTATTGCAGACACCTCAGGTCCGCCGTGACCTAGCACCTACAGTTTGAAGTGAAATTGCAGTGTTTTAATATTGGAGTGGAGCCTGCTGTGGCGTATTGTGATTCAATTCTGCTGGTTTTATTCTTTTAAAATGTGAGTGTAATGTTTGAAGCTTGGAGTGTTTGCTATTTTTAATAAATTTGCAATAATACACTATTGGAGCACTTTTTTACTTGCATGTGGAGTACTGTGATTGCATTAAGTTGAAAACACTGGAGGAACGCTGATCGAATTTGGGAGAGTGTTTATGCTAGTTAGCCTTACACGTGAGTGTGGGCAACAACATTCGGTGAGTGAGTTTCCTATGGGAGTGGACACTTTTGAGCACAACGGTGTGGTGGAAGATTGATCGATTAATATTTTGTGAAGATACACGGCTTTGTCAAGGGAACACTTGTCATTTGTTTTTCACTTTTATTTTTATTTTCAATTTTTATGAACACTAATGAACACTGTGGCACTTTTTTGTTCATATATTTTTGTGCACATTAATTAATTTTTTTTGAAGTCATCATCTAAAATTATTTTCAGTGCGATTTTTTTTCCCATCAGGGGCACTGCAAACAATTCATCACGTGGGATTACTTTGTAGAGTTATTTGTTTAGTTGATTTTATGTTTAGATTTGATTCACTTTAGCGCTACCTATCAGGCTACAGTCCATTTCGGACCACAGTTTGATTTCTCTTCAACCCTGGCAGGTGGTTGTCTGGGTCTGTGGGCAGGGGGCTTATCGGAATCTAGAAACCCCCTTTAACAAGGGGGCCCCCAGATCCCGCCGCCCCTATGTGAATGGGTATTGGGTACATTCACCAAAAAAAGTGTCAAAAAGTAAAAACCATAACAGACAGGTTTTGACAATTCCTTTATCTGAAAAAAAAAAAAAAGGGTCCCGCGATGTACATACATGTTCAATCTTTTGGCTTTGACAGCTTTTATATAGGCAAAGGGCGAGGCCACCCGGTGATGTACCCAAGTGACCCCGCCCCCTTCTGACGTCATGTGAGGCAGAGTTGTTGCATTTTTTCTATTTTTCGAGTCCGTCGAACGGCGTAATTGATGATGGATTTACATTGTGGGGTACTTTTTCTTTTAAAACCCTCACCTTCCCCCAAAGCACCTCCCCATGTTGAGGACATGTGGCCTGGTGTGATTCAGGAGGGGCATCAGCCCCGCCTGAATCACCGGAGGGTCTGGCATTTATTGTTTGGGAACCCCACGCAATTTATTTTTACATTTTGGCATGGGGGCCCTGCACTGTTTTTTTTTATCATTTGAATGCAATTCTGGATAAACCATGCTAAAAATACAAAACAAATTCCGAAAACAAATTGGTCCACTGACGCAATATTGGACCAATTCATTTTTGGAATTTGTTTCGTATCTTCAGGATTCCTTATGTATATTCTGAAATAGCTGGTTTCTTAAGGAGTGGGCAACTGCCGGCGTCCTTAACAACCATGGCTCCTCTGCTGTCAGCAGGATTCCTCGCTGACAGCATTATGTAAATAAAACAAATTTAAAAAACCTTCGGGTCTGGTATGGATTTTAAGGGGAACCCCATGACATTTTTTTTTTAAAAACAGCTTGGGGTCCCTGCAAAATCCACACCAAACCCATTACTGAGCATGCAGGCCAGAAAAAGGGGGGGGGGGGGCTTTCCCTTAGTTATTGAAGAACTGTCAGATGGCAGAGCTTGCAGATGGTGGAAGCCTTCGTCGGTACCAGAGGTTTTTTTCTTTCTTTTTCTGGGCAGCAGCATGATTGACAATGGAACTAAATTTTTAAATTTTAGATTTTAGATTTTTTAATAAAGGACTAGTTAAAAACTTGTTTTTATTTACTTTTTACACTTTTTTGGTTAATGAGTAGGGGTACTCTGTACCCCTACTCATCCACATAGGGGGCTTCCAGATTTCGATAAGCCCCCTCCCCGCAGACCACCACAACCACCAGCCAGGTTTGTGGGGAAGTGTCCCTTGTCCCTGTCAAGATAGGGAATGTCCCCCTGCCCCAAAGCCCCCCCCCCCCCCTATGTTGAGAGCATGTGGCCTGGTATGGTTCATGGGGGGGGGGACACTCGTTTTAACGCTCCCCTTAAAATCCATACGAGACTTGAAGGACCTGGTATGGATTGGAGGGGACTCCACACAGTTTTTTCTGCATTTTTCATTGCTGGCATTGTTTTGTTTACATTCATCTGTCAGCAGGGAAGCCCGCTGAGAGCTGATGAGTCATCGGTTGTTAAGGATGTGGCGGACAACTTCCTGGTCCATTCCTTAACAACCAGCCATTCTTCACACAGAATTCAAATCTGTGGATAATTTTCGACTGATCCGATTTGGACGTGTCTAATGTGCACCAACAGTACAACTGGACCCCAGGCCAGTTGATGAGTTAAGACTAAGGACTGCCGCCCCTTTACAGCTGTTCCACATAGACCTTTAGTTATCGTCTATCTATGCTAAGAGGTGCCCCTCAGGGGAAAGGGGCATTGTACTATATAGTAGCCACTCTTGCAAAATACTCTGAACTAGTTACAGTATTTTTATTTACCTTGCAGTTAATGCTTATTTGCACTGCTTATTGCTGACTTTGCTGATTCAGGAGTTAATTCCAGTCTAGCTGTACAGAACTCTATTCTAATGCAGCGTACACACGAGTGGACTTTTTCCGAAGGACTAGGTCCGACAGTCTTCCCGACGGACTTTTGGCGGAGTTCCGACGGACTTTCTGAAAGGAACGTACTTGGCCACACACAATCACACCAAAGTCTGATGGATTTGAACGTGATGACGTACGACTGGACTAGAATAAGGAAGTTCATAGCCAGTAGCCAATAGCTGCCCTAGCATCGTTTTTTGTCCGTCGGACTAGCATACAGATGAGCGGATTTTTCGACCAGACTCGAGTCCGTCGTAAAAATTTGAAACATGTTCCATTTCTAAAGTCCGTCAGATTTTTGGACAGCAAAGGTCCGATGGTGCCCACAAACGATCAAATTGTCTGACGGATTTGTTCCGTCGGACCTTTGCTGGCGAAAAGTCCGCTCGTGTGTACGCGGCATAAGTGATTATACTGTCTAGCAGACTGTGTCTAAACCAACCTTCTGTATGCTCATTTATACTCAAACCACCATTTACTCTAAACCATAGATTGAGTTAATTTATCACTAAATGTTCTTGTCTACTGTATTTCCTGATACTAATTCACAAGGTAAAGATATCCACACTTGTGTTCCTATACGGTGCCTTGAAAAATATTCATACCCCTTGAATTTTTCCACATTTTGTCATGTTACAACCAAATGACATAAATGTGTTTTATTGGGATTTTATGTGATAGACCAACACAAAGTGGCACATAATTGAGAAGCGGAAGGTAAATGATAAATGGTGTTCAAAATTATTTACAAATACATATCTGAAAAGTGTGGCATGCTCTTCTATTTAGCCCCCTTTACTCTGATACCCCTAACTAAAATCTAGTGGAGCCAATTGCCTTCAGAAGTCGCCTAATTAGTAAATAGAGTCCACCAGTGTGTAATGTAATCTCAGTATAAATACAGCTATTCTGTGAAGCCCTTAGAGGTTTTTTAGAGAACCTTAGTGAACAAACAGCATCATGAAAGTTATGGAGAAGTTTAAGGCAGGGTTAGGTTATAAAAAAATATATATATATCTCACGCTTTGAACATCTCACAGAGCACTGTTTAATCCATCATCTGAAAATGGAAAGAGTATGGCACAACTGCAAACCTACCAAGACAAGGCTGTCCACCTAAATTGATAGGCATTAATCAGAGAAGCAGCCAAGAGGCCCATGGTAACTCTGGAGGAGATGCGGAAATCCACAGTTCAGGAGGATCTGTCTACAGGACAACTATTGGTCGTGCACTACACAAAACTGGCCTTTATGGAAGAGTGTCAGGAAAACGTAATTGGACGTTATACAATGAAACTAATAGAGCGGGGCTAGGATGCTGACACCATCGAGCTCTTACAGAGACCAGGCTTGTGGCTTTGGATTACAACCAGGAGCAGAGAAATTCAGTATAAAAACATGCAATTGTTCACTAGTGTCGGGTTGACACTTAAAAAATGTGAGTGTATTTTTTTTAGCAACTTTTAATAAAACAATCTAATTCAAAACAAGATTACACTATAGAGATTTATTTTCTTCCTTTTTCCTAATCATCTGTTGTTCTGATGCAGGAGAGAGACTGACAGGTGGACACATTTGTATAAGCAGAGTGGAGAGTGGATCCTCCCAAGACTATAACACAGCGCAATTGCTGGTTTATAATTTGACCAGCCACAGTCTCTGGCGAGTCACTTTAGGACTTTCTTGATGAAGGAGCACATCAGTTATTTGAACACACAAATTATTGGATCACGTTTAATATTTTCAATTTGGGGATGGAAATCAGGAGTTTTTGATTTGTTTGCACATATGCATTTGGGGGATATAAAGACATTTTAATTTTTGATTGAAATATTGGACACTTTTTACATATTAATACAATATTTTTTTTTTCAGTTTGAGAATATATTTATATATGCACAGAAGCCAGGATGCCTCTGCCAAACTCAACTGTCATTAAGCCATGAATATTTTGGTGCCCACGTAGCTGCCTTGCAGATAGTTTCAGACACTCGGCCTGCTGGCACTCTCAAGATCGAGACCCCTCTAGTGAAGAGTTCCGTCATTCTCCTGGCACAACCAACCCTTTCAACTGGTAAAGGGGAGAAAACTGCGCTTGGAGCGGGGGAGGGGAGTGTATGGGTTCCCTATAGGTGCCCTGTATAGATAATTACAAAAAAAGCTGCAAACTTATTGTGGGATATACACAAAAATACAAGATAAAAAAGAGAAGTTGCGCTAATAACAAATAAGTGTTGACCATGAATGTCACAATCAAGTGAAAACAATACAGAAAATAAATAAACAATTTTTTCAAAAATTGCTTACAAAAAAGTTTTTAGGTAAATACAAAATATACAGTGAGTAAATTGCCCAATAGTGAATAAATTGGACAATTGTTGTGAATAAATTTTAAAAGGTCCCAGATTAAAGGTTCGCTATTACTAGTCCTTAAAAAAGGTGTATAGATGTACAGTAGACTAAATCCTTCCAGGAAGGTTCGGAGGTGATAAAAGTGTTCTCAGCAAATCAATAACACAGCCTTCCAAGTGATATGCTTACCAGAAATAAGCAACAATTCCGCAGTTGGCTTATACCCAGCCTGGGCCTTTAGATGGTTCAGGAACGCGGAACATAAGATACTCGAGAGTGGCGTATGCCCCCAGTGGTTATTACCCAAAAGAAAAAAGGGGAGCAGACATAGCGTAATATTGTCAAAAAAAATTTATGAAAAAAGAGCCATATATAAATGTATATATAACACTTTTCTACACAAAATTAAAAGGACATTAATTTAGAACACCCAGTGTGAAAAAACAAGAATAAAAAACTGAAAAATTAAAAAGTGTTCAAAGTAAAAAACTCCTCCACCATTTAAATATTGCGCTTACCAAAACACAACAGAAAACAAACGACTGGCATTTATCCCAGCAAGAGGAAGTATCAAACACATACACCAGTGATCCAAAAAGCAAAACGACTGACACGTGTCCCGTCACCACACAGAGGGGCTTCTTACCAGAGACTAACGATAATCAATGCATATAGTTTCCCAGATAAGATAGGCCAATAGTTGGTAGCAAAAAGGTCCTGGTCCACTTCAAAGATCGATACTCAGTCTCTTAAGCTCAGCGGCTCATAATTTACCCAAAGGGAGAGAAAGCAGCAGACCATGGTGGAGTACGTTTGACAAGTTTATTGCAAAAGAATTTAAAAGTTACACTTACATAAAAGAAGATCGTTTCAGGCATAAAATAGGAGCCGGCCGGCAACATAAACAGAAAAACCCGTCCTCAATGGCGTGGTGACGTCAGCACGTACGTCCCAGACGCGTTTCGTCATAGGCTGACGTTTTCAATGGGTACGGGTAGCGTGCTGACTCACCACCGTTATATAGACACACAGCTAAACAAGCCTCGTTCTGAGCTCCGTGTTGTGAAGCACAAACAACCATTATAGGTATGGGCAAAACATAGCTATATTGGACCAGGTATTGGAAACTTGTTCATTGCAAGAAATACACTGAGACATCATATAATAATGTCAGTTTTAGCCACAGCAAACCTTAATGCTCGGCTAATAGTAAATATTAAGGAGAAAAGATTAATTAAAAAATTAAAAAATTTACTAATTATTATCGCTGAACCCGGGGGGATCATATGCTTTAAAATGAAACAGCGAAGCATAGTAAAAAAAGGAAGCA
Source organism: Lithobates sylvaticus (assembly GCA_028564925.1). Taxonomy (NCBI): domain Eukaryota; kingdom Metazoa; phylum Chordata; class Amphibia; order Anura; family Ranidae; genus Lithobates; species Lithobates sylvaticus. Next base: position 156,699,536 of record CM053029.1, on the reverse strand, counting down.
TAGTATGCTGAAAAAAAATATATACATTTTTTTCTTTTTAAATAAATTTGGATTCAAGAAAAAGAGAAAAAACACTGTAATTCTCTATAGCATATATATTAACCACGGATACCAGGTAATCTCCATAAACCATTGGAATCCACCTCTATGGCTAAAAAAGGAGAATAATGCTGGGGATAATTTTTAAAAAATTTTTTTCCTTCTTAAGACCAAATCAAAATAAAAGGGGGAAAAGTGTAAACTTTCCAAACAACATATTTTCAAAAATTTTTTTGTTTTAAAAAATCTAACGGAAATTAAAAAATGGAGTATAGTGTGTGTTTAATACATGCAGCTCAGAACTAGAACATATCAAACATAATCTGGAACCAACAAATTCATGAATTGTCAATGAATGCGTTAACATCCACATCTATGTTTAACCCATAGGGGACATATGTTTTAACCCTATGGATCCAGGACATTTCAGATTTGGATATTTCTCGCACCAGTGAGCTCCCCCTCCAATTGGCACTAAATTTGTCGATCCCTAAAAAGAGTGTATTAGAGGGGTCTCTATTATGTTTGAAAAGGTAGTGCTTTGAGACCGAATGATTCCTAAATCCAGCCTTAATGTTTGTGATGTGCTCATTCAATCTAATTTGTAATGGGCGTTTGGTCCGCCCAATATACTGAAGGCCACAAGGGCACTGTAGTAAATATACTACCCCTACTGTACAGCAGGTAATAAACGGAGTTATGGTATGCTGGACTTGAGTACTCGTAGATAAAAACTTTTGTGTCCTTCTACTTTTGCAACTATTGAATGAGCAAACTATGTCTGCTCCCCTTTTTTCTTTTGGGTAATAACCACTGGGGGCATACGCCACTCTCGAGTATCTTATGTTCCGCGTTCCTGAACCATCTAAAGGCCCAGGCTGGGTATAAGCCAACTGCGGAATTGTTGCTTATTTCTGGTAAGCATATCACTTGGAAGGCTGTGTTATTGATTTGCTGAGAACACTTTTATCACCTCCGAACCTTCCTGGAAGGATTTAGTCTACTGTACATCTATACACCTTTTTTAAGGACTAGTAATAGCGAACCTTTAATCTGGGACCTTTTAAAATTTATTCACAACAATTGTCCAATTTATTCACTATTGGGCAATTTACTCACTGTATATTTTGTATTTACCTAAAAACTTTTTTGTAAGCAATTTTTGAAAAAATTGTTTATTTATTTTCTGTATTGTTTTCACTTGATTGTGACATTCATGGTCAACACTTATTTGTTATTAGCGCAACTTCTCTTTTTTATCTTGTATTTTTGTGTATATCCCACAATAAGTTTGCAGCTTTTTTTGTAATTATCTATACAGGGCACCTATAGGGAACCCATACACTCCCCTCCCCCGCTCCAAGCGCAGTTTTCTCCCCTTTACCTTTTGTCTCTGATAACATTACTGCAGCTGGTTTTTTGCTTGGTAACCAAGTACCCATTGATTGTCAATTATGGACATCTTCGAGTTTAGGGCCAAAAAAGTCGTAAACATTGAAGGTGTTTTTGAGTCATATAAAGAAAATGAGAATGACCTTGGTGGTTTGTTTATGAGGTTAAAGAACCTCATGATTTCTGAGACCCATACCCAATGGGATATAGCGTACCTTGAAACATATATCAAAAGTTCCATGGTACCGAGAAGCTTGAGATGGGAAATTTGTCCTCAGAAAGGAGATACGGAACTAGAGGAATGGTTAAGGTATTTCAACACAGCGGGGATTTCTTTCCTACGGTTTCTTATAGAGAGAAAAACTACCAAATTAACCAAATTAGACATAGAAATTAAGACCATAAAGGATAAACTCGGTCCGAGTAAAGAAAGTGACGAGTATAGAGAGAGATCCCAGAACCTATTAAGAATTTTGGAAAAGGAGGATAAAGAACAAAGATTAAAGAAAAAGAAAAAATATAATCGAGATCTTGTTGATTATCAAAATAATCTGGTGTTTGAATGGCAGAAAAAACTTCTTGAAGATTTGGCAGGACAGACGGATAATGAAATGGAAATTTCTACTCAGGTCCCTGTTGCCACCACTGGAACCATACCGAAGGTGCCCCAAATCCCCAAGCAGAACACAAATACAAAAAAAGCTCCATCTGGGTCAAAACCCCAAAGAGGCCAAGCATCCCATACAAACCAGTCTCCCTTCAGAAATTCAGTAGGGAAATCAAAAGCTGCCCAACCCAATGCCTATCAAACTCCAGCCCCCATGCGATATAATTACAACCAACCTATGGGGAATTTTCGTCCCAATTTCCCTCCCCCCCGCCTTGGATGACCACACAGAATCCAAATGGTAGAGGGAGAGGGTATCAAACCAACAACAGAGGTTATGGTCATATTAATGACCACTCAGATTGGTGGAGATATGGACAGACCGGTGATTCATTTTCAGGTCTACCATATCAGGATTTTCAAAACCCCGCTTGGGAATATAATATACCTACCCAGAACAATTTCTTTCCTCTGAGAGATAGAGTTTTAGATGAGGGTTATAATCAAAGTGACGCCCAAGATCATCTAACCAGGGATAATCCTTCCCTCTTATTCCCATCCCAAACCCAGAATGGGGGTACGCCTAATTTTAGACGTTTAGGCCCTAATGGCCAAGGAAATTGGGGTTTTTCCAAACCCAATCAAGGCATAAAAAGGCCAGTGGAAAAAAGCGAGGAACTAGAGGGGGGAGGCGCATGCGAACAAAAAAGGTCCAGAATGTAAATGATAAAGGCATTTTTAATTTGAGTACCCAAGTTTTAACAGAACCGGAAAAGGCAGTTTTAGCCAAAGGTTTGAAGTTTGTGCCTCCTAAAAGTATGAACAAGTTTGAGACATACATGGACGTTCACAGGTTCGTGAGGAAATTAAATATAAAGAGATATATGTCTAACCAACCACGTAACACTTCTACACCAGTTCATAGTGACATTGTACATTCTGGACTGGCAAATGCCTCCCTATTCAACCCTCCGGGTGCTCTCGCACCATCTTTGAAGGTGTTTAGGGATGTCATCTTGAGAGACCTAGAAGCTTTGGAGATCAAAAAAGCTAGGAACTCTAAGTTAATACAGGAAGGCCTAGACTCTTTGTGTGATAACAAAAATATTGTCATTCGGCCGGCCGATAAGGGGGGTGGGATTGTGGTTCTTGACCGCAAGGATTACATGGCTGAGATGGATGTGATCCTTGGTGATGTCGACACCTACACCCCACTCCCCTGTGATCCAAAACTAAAATACCAAAAGGAATTGGAGACCATTGTTTCAAGGGGTCTAACACGGGGGATCTTAAATAAGAGAGAGAGTTTTTATTTGATCCCTAGAGCTCCGAGAACACCAACGATTTATTACCTTCCAAAGGTGCATAAGAACCCTATCTGCCCCCCGGGACGCCCTATTGTTAGTGGCATAGACTCAATCACATCCCGGGTGGGCAGATATATTGACTTTTACTTACAGCCTTTGGTTCGTAAGATGCCATCCTACTTAAAGGATTCCCGCCAGGTTTTGAATCTCCTGTCAGAGATAAACCCTAGACCAGGTATGTGGATGGTGACCGCGGATGTCACCTCCCTCTATACCATTATACCGCACGATAAGGGTCTAGAGGCAGTTAAGATCTCTCTAGACAGGGATTCGGGACTACCTGAAAGTCAGATATCCTTCATTATGGAGTTACTTATATATGCTGCTACCCATAACTACTTCTGGTTCTCTGGAAAATTTTTCCGTCAGAGCCGTGGAGTTGCTATGGGGGCCAAGTATGCCCCAAGCTTGGCCAATTTATTTATGGCCAAATGGGAGGAGGATGTCATCTATGCCCATAGGACCCCTCAACTGGTCCTATGGGCTAGATATATTGATGACATCCTCCTCCTATGGGATGGTGATGGTCAGGATCTACAAGATTTTATATCATCTTTGAATTTAAATGATCGCGGTATCCACCTTAATTTTGAAATGAGCCAGACCCAGATTCATTTTCTGGATCTGACTCTATCTATCAAAAATGGGTCTTTCTCTACGTCGACCTACTTTAAAAGTACGGATCGTAACTCATATATTGCTTTGGATAGTTGTCACCATCGGCCTTGGCTTAACGGTGTACCAAAAAGCCAATATATGAGGCTGCGCAGAAACTGCTCGAACCAACAGGAATTTTCAAGTCAGGCTAACATATTCACTGAAAGGTTTCTCGAAAAGGGCTACACTCTAAACTCTCTCTTACCGACCCTCAAGGAAGTGGAAGAGATGGATAGAGGGTCTCTTCTTAGAGAAAAAGAAAAAGCCCCCCAAGGAACATTTTGTGACTCAATGGTGCCTTTTGTAACCACCTACTCACTCCAACATAAAAATATCAAGCAAATCATTTCTAAACATTGGCACATTGTTAACAACGATAGAGTATTGAGTAAAATACTACCTGAAAGACCCCAAGTAGTTTTCAGGGGGGCCCCTTCGCTTAGGAACCGAGTGGCCCCTAATATTCTCGATCCCCCCATCAAAAAATTAACCTTTTTCGACCAGCTAACTGGTTTTTACCAATGCAGGAAATGTAGAGTTTGCTCATTCAATAGTTGCAAAAGTAGAAGGACACAAAAGTTTTTATCTACGAGTACTCAAGTCCAGCATACCATAACTCCGTTTATTACCTGCTGTACAGTAGGGGTAGTATATTTACTACAGTGCCCTTGTGGCCTTCAGTATATTGGGCGGACCAAACGCCCATTACAAATTAGATTGAATGAGCACATCACAAACATTAAGGCTGGATTTAGGAATCATTCGGTCTCAAAGCACTACCTTTTCAAACATAATAGAGACCCCTCTAATACACTCTTTTTAGGGATCGACAAATTTAGTGCCAATTGGAGGGGGAGCTCACTGGTGCGAGAAATATCCAAATCTGAAATGTCCTGGATCCATAGGGTTAAAACATATGTCCCCTATGGGTTAAACATAGATGTGGATGTTAACGCATTCATTGACAATTCATGAATTTGTTGGTTCCAGATTATGTTTGATATGTTCTAGTTCTGAGCTGCATGTATTAAACACACACTATACTCCATTTTTTAATTTCCGTTAGATTTTTTAAAACAAAAAAATTTTTGAAAATATGTTGTTTGGAAAGTTTACACTTTTCCCCCTTTTATTTTGATTTGGTCTTAAGAAGGAAAAAATTTTTTTAAAAATTATCCCCAGCATTATTCTCCTTTTTTAGCCATAGAGGTGGATTCCAATGGTTTATGGAGATTACCTGGTATCCGTGGTTAATATATATGCTATAGAGAATTACAGTGTTTTTTCTCTTTTTCTTGAATCCAAATTTATTTAAAAAGAAAAAAATTTATATATATTTTTTTCAGCATACTATGCTTCCTTTTTTTACTATGCTTCGCTGTTTCATTTTAAAGCATATGATCCCCCCGGGTTCAGCGATAATAATTAGTAAATTTTTAAATTTTTTAATTAATCTTTTCTCCTTAATATTTACTATTAGCCGAGCATTAAGGTTTGCTGTGGCTAAAACTGACATTATTATATGATGTCTCAGTGTATTTCTTGCAATGAACAAGTTTCCAATACCTGGTCCAATATAGCTATGTTTTGCCCATACCTATAATGGTTGTTTGTGCTTCACAACACGGAGCTCAGAACGAGGCTTGTTTAGCTGTGTGTCTATATAACGGTGGTGAGTCAGCACGCTACCCGTACCCATTGAAAACGTCAGCCTATGACGAAACGCGTCTGGGACGTACGTGCTGACGTCACCACGCCATTGAGGACGGGTTTTTCTGTTTATGTTGCCGGCCGGCTCCTATTTTATGCCTGAAACGATCTTCTTTTATGTAAGTGTAACTTTTAAATTCTTTTGCAATAAACTTGTCAAACGTACTCCACCATGGTCTGCTGCTTTCTCTCCCTTTGGGTAAATTATGAGCCGCTGAGCTTAAGAGACTGAGTATCGATCTTTGAAGTGGACCAGGACCTTTTTGCTACCAACTATTGGCCTATCTTATCTGGGAAACTATATGCATTGATTATCGTTAGTCTCTGGTAAGAAGCCCCTCTGTGTGGTGACGGGACACGTGTCAGTCGTTTTGCTTTTTGGATCACTGGTGTATGTGTTTGATACTTCCTCTTGCTGGGATAAATGCCAGTCGTTTGTTTTCTGTTGTGTTTTGGTAAGCGCAATATTTAAATGGTGGAGGAGTTTTTTACTTTGAACACTTTTTAATTTTTCAGTTTTTTATTCTTGTTTTTTCACACTGGGTGTTCTAAATTAATGTCCTTTTAATTTTGTGTAGAAAAGTGTTATATATACATTTATATATGGCTCTTTTTTCATAAATTTTTTTTGACAATATTACGCTATGTCTGCTCCCCTTTTTTTCTTTTGGGTAATAACCACTGGGGGCATACGCCACTCTCGAGTATCTTATGTTCCGCGTTCCTGAACCATCTAAAGGCCCAGGCTGGGTATAAGCCAACTGCGGAATTGTTGCTTATTTCTGGTAAGCATATCACTTGGAAGGCTGTGTTATTGATTTGCTGAGAACACTTTTATCACCTCCGAACCTTCCTGGAAGGATTTAGTCTACTGTACATCTATACACCTTTTTTAAGGACTAGTAATAGCGAACCTTTAATCTGGGACCTTTTAAAATTTATTCACAACAATTGTCCAATTTATTCACTATTGGGCAATTTACTCACTGTATATTTTGTATTTACCTAAAAACTTTTTTGTAAGCAATTTTTGAAAAAATTGTTTATTTATTTTCTGTATTGTTTTCACTTGATTGTGACATTCATGGTCAACACTTATTTGTTATTAGCGCAACTTCTCTTTTTTAACCCTTTCAACTTGTAGGCCAAGGAGATGAGCTTTACCAACCAAGAAGCAATAATCTTGCTGATGGCAGAAGTCGCCTTGATTAAACATTTTAAAGCTTGGCCCATATGCAATGGGCTAATTTCTCGAGTACTCCCCAAAAGGAACATAGGAGGACATCCTATTGTGCGATATGGACTCTGAAGGTCAGTTCAGGCACAAAATTTGAGCATTGGCATGAGTACCACCATGTCTGGGAAGCATGCAAGTTTGGGTTCTTTAAACCCCAAGGCCACCAATGCCGACTCTCTTCTGGCTGATGTTATAGCCACCAGTAAAGCAGTTTTCAGTGAGAGGTACCACAGGGTAGACATGGGAACTGTCAAAAAATTAGTTTCGTTCCGTTTTGTATATAAAAAAAGTTCGTAATTCGTGTACGAAATTCCGTTTGAATTCGTACGAAATCCGAATTTCGTACGAATCGTTACATTTTTTTTGAATCGTTACAAATCGTTAATAAAGTTACGAATCGTTAATGCGGCTAATAAATTGCCGGTTCCCGTAACACAGAGAACAATTTGAATCTAACTACAAATATCGAATTTCAACTAATACGAAAGAAATTATTATAGCGGATATAACGAATGCTTCGAATGATTCAAATGAATTCGAGATTCAGTATATGTAATATCGAGAACTGTTCCTGCACAAAGTGTCATTTTTGCAGGAAAAAAAAGCTATTTAAAATCAATTGCGGCTAATGAATTGTTGGCTCCGTAACACAGAGAACAGTCATTCATTGATTAAAAAAAACAAAAAAACGTGGGGGTCCCCCCAAATTCAATAACCAGGCCCTTCAGGTCTGCTATGGCTATTAAGGGGAACCCCACTTCAAATTTAAAAAAAAAAAAAAAAAAGACGTGGGGTCCCCCCTAAATATCCATACCAGACCCTTCAGGTCTGGGATGGATTTTAAGGGGAACCCCGGCCAAAAAAAAAAACGCCCGCCCCCCCTCCTTAACCGTACCAGGCCACATGCCCTCAACATTGGGAGGGTGCTTTGGGGTCCCCCCCCAAAGCACCTTGTCCCCATGTTGATGAGGACAAGGGCCTCATCCCCACAACCCTGGCCATTGGTTGTGGGGGTCTGCGGGCGGGGGGCTTATCGGAATCTGGAAGCCCCCTTTAACAAGGGGACCCCCAGATCCCGCCGCCCCCCTGTGTGAAATGGTAAGGGGGTACTTGTACTCCTACCTTTTCACCAAAAAAGGTGACAAAAATGGTAAAAATTACAGGAGACGGTCTTTGACAATTCCTTCGGTTTCTTCATCTTCTCCTTCCGGCATCTTCTTCCTCCGATCCGCTTCTTCTTGCTCTGGTCTTCTTGTCCGCCATCTTCTTCCATGGCGTCGGCGACTCTTCTTGGGCCGCTCCTCGCGATGGGAGGCTCCCGCTGTGTGAGGCTTTGCTGCGTCTAACAGGTCTTTTATAACCTCACGACGTCACCGTGCGTCAGAGGGGGCGGGGTCACCAGGTGGCCCCGCCCTCCATTATAAAAGACCTGTCAGACGCAGCAAAGCCTCACACAGCGGGAGCCTCCCATTGCGAGGAGCGGCCCAAGAAGAGACGCAGACTCCATGGAAGAAGATGCCGGACGAGAAGGAGGAGAAGACCAGAGCAAGAAGAAGCGGATCAGAGGAAGAAGAAGATGGAAGAAGATGCCGGAAGGATAAGATGAAGAAAGGAAGAAGGAAGACCAGAAGAAAGAAGATTTTAATAAAGGATTAGTCAAAGACCGTCTCCTGTCATTTTTACAATTTTTTTCCTGCAAAAATGACATTGTGCAGGAACAGTTCTCGATATTACATATACTGAAGCTCAAATTCATTCGAATCATTCGAAGCATTCGTTATATCCGCTATTATAATTTCTTTCATATTCGTTGAAATTAGATATTTGGTAGTTGGATTCAAATTGTTCTCTGTGTTACGGAGCCGACAATTCATTAGCTGCAAGTGATTTTAAATAAAATGATTTTAAATAAATGAGAGCCGATCGGCTGCTCCTCTGACAGGGGGGGGGTCTGTGCTGATCGATCATCAGTGCAGCCCACTGATTGCCATCCATCAGTACCATACATTACATCAGTGCTGGAAATCAGTGCTACCTATTAGTGCCCATAAATGCCACCTCATCGATGCCCATCAGTGCAGCCCCATCAGTGAAGGAGAAAACGTACTAATTTACAAAGTTTTGTAACCGAAACAAAAAAAAAACTTTTTTTATTTATTTGTTTAGCAGAAAAAAAAATCCCAGAGGTAATCAAATACCACCAAAAGAAAGCTCTATTTGTGGGAACAAAATGATAAAAATTTAGTTTGGGTACAATGTAGCATGACCAATTGTCAAAGTGCGACAGCGCTGAAAGCTGAAAATTGGTCTGGGCAGGAAGGTGTATAAGTGCCCGGGGTTGAAGTGGTTAAACAAGCTAAAGTGAGAAGCTGATTGGTTACTATGTACAGCTGCACCAAATTCTGTGTGCACCCGTTTTGGTAAGCCCCACCCCCCTCCCAATCTGTATAAACATGCTGGGGTAAAGAGGCTCAGAAATTATAAAAGACAAGGGATCAGAATGACAGTCAATCATTTTTAGGAGAGAGAGATGAGCAAAAGCAGCCTAAAATTGTCATCTCTAACAGGTGTTTTTTTTTTTTCTGGAGCTCCTAATGTGCCATATTATACAGCTGGCCCTGCTTTCATAGTGCTGTTCCTTTTATATTACTGCAATGATGTGAAACACACAGTGTGCCTGGAAACCAGGTGATTGAGCTTTATTATAGTAAAAAACATATTTTTTTTTTTTTAAATAAAATAATGAGCTATGAATGATCAAAGTTGCATAAGAAATGTAGTCAGTGTGCTCACCATAGACATTACTTTGTTTCCTCAGTCACATACGTGAAATTCTTTTCTTACAAGTATGACATTCCATCAAAGCTGAACTCCATGGAAAGCAAATATTAAATAAAAGAGGCATGTGTAATTCTTCCAGATCCTTGCAGTATTCCAGTCTGAAACTGTGCTTATATGCAGAGGCTTCTGTAATACGGACTGGTCGCTGCTGCTCACTCTACTTTTGCAGGGTGACTGGTCCCATCTCCGCCTTCTCCTGTAGTTTTCTGTAGGCAGCCGGTGGTGGGTGTGGCCTGCTGTGTCTCATCTCACCACCCCCCCCCCCCCCCACACACACACCCACACACACACACACACACACACACCCACACACACACACACACACACACACACACCATGTACAGGAGGGATGTCGTCACTGCAACTTTTATATGTCAAAAATTGGGGTATGCTAATGAATTCGCTGCACATGTGTAAAGTGTTCAAACACAGGGTTGGCTGGTGTAATATTTCACCCATTCCAATCTCACTGTAGACTATACAAAAAATATTACCACAAAGATTCTGATTGTACAACTGCATCAAAAAAACAAAGATAGGACCAAATTTGGTCTTTCATGAATTTGGTTCAATTACTACTACACTTAAAGCCCTTTAATGGAAAACAGAGGGTGTGTGTTTTCTTTTTTTTTACCAGCCCCATCCCCAACACAAATGGCTGTAAACACACTGTCCACATCCTACTCCCCTGAACACCACCACCCCCAAAAAAAAAAAAACGACTCTCCTTGACCCTGGCCTCTGATGCTCCAGGAAGACATAAGTGACATCACCATGCCTCCCAGCATGAGCTGGAGGTTCGAAATCCTGCAAGACTACATTCCAGCCCATTGCAAAAAGAGCACTCTCATTGGAATGTACAAGCCTAGACTCGGAATGTAGAAAAGAACTAGTAGAATCAATCAAAAAGTGGTAGAATCAGTTCACCCCACTGGGTGATCTCCAACTAAAACTTGTACAATCATGCTATGGAGTCCTAAACCCTTAAAATGCATTGGCTGGTTTTTATTCTATTAAGATTTCATTAAAACCCTTATTGGACCTAATGAACATTAGTGTGGTGCTTTCACTGCTTTTATTACATTTTTGGAATTCCTCCACGCCCCCCCCCATACTCCAATTTGGGTTCACTGGCCCACATAGGAGCAGCCTCATCGTAGCTAGTCCACTCCACTTGCAATACTGGATATTAAAAGCAAGAGATCAAATACCTCTTACACAAGTACTCAGACTTCCTCAATAAAAATCTGACAGGGGTTTGTAAGGGTTTCATACGCTACTCAAAAATGGAAAATAAACGTTCAGACTATAAATACAATTTAATATAATGTGCCTGTAACATATGGGCTGCATTAGGTATAATTCCTTAAAGTGACTGTAAACCCATTTAATCAAGTTTATGTTAAATTAATCATTGCAAGCTATTGTACCAGCTTGCTTTCTGTGTAATCCTTCGTTTTGTTTGCAATGACATCACTGGCACATGCGCCGTTAGTCCTATTTTTTGTGCTGGAAAAATTGTGTGTACATGCCGAGGCTGCGTCACTGCCTTAGGCAAGCGTCAGCCCCGAGATCCCGTGATACTCCTTCACCATTCTGAGGCTAAGCCTCGATTATGGAGTAATGCAGCAGCAGGATCGGCTCCCTATTCGCTATACACGGTTGCTATGGTAAAACCGGAGAGAAAACAAGGCTTGGCGGGATTATGGTGACCGAGTGAGGGCAAAAATAAAATGCTGTTTAGACGCGGAAGACAAGAGTTATAATGGCAGTGGCTGCATACAAAGCAGGAGCTTTCAGAAAGAGTTTCTTCTTTAAAGTAAGAACGTTTCATTTGCCTTCTGTATGCAGTGCAACAGCAACATGCAATTCCATATTTATTATTTGGGGTAAAATGATCGGACTTTACTACCACTTTAAAAGGACGATATTGGGCACTTAATGACCATCAGATGCGTTTGCTATACCACAGGGATTTTCCACGCATCAAATGGAAATCAAAATCGCAATCCTAAAAATTGTGCACACAGCCAGCATAAGAGACATTTCTTATTCTTGATGAAGCTGTATTCTCAGTCATTTGTCTTCTGTCAATCGAATGGTTGAATCTACTTTAATAAACTGCCAAACAAATTTCTGCATAAATATTGACACAGATGTAATGTGCAGCCAACAGATTGTATAACTGCTGCAAACACACACACTCTTCTTTATTGAAAGACAATGATGTAAAAGACGGGTGATCAATGTTACACTGGTAGTTAAAAAGAAGGGCTTTAAAGTTAAACTTCATTATCAGTCATTCATGAATCTTCTCCTCGGGGACGGGGTCCATAGCACACATCAATACTTTTCTGTAGACTCCAAGTGCATGGTAGCCAAGGAGCACATGAAGGGAATGAGTAAATGTGCAGAGGTCAACTGGACCAGAGTTCTAGCTCAAACCCCTTATAAAACAATAATTTACACAGTTCTTCAGTCATTTCATAAGAGGGTCTGCCCTCTGCCACAAAAAAAAAAAAAGGAAGCTGACCAACAAACGAAAAGCACACTCTTCCAGAAATCGGTGTGAATGCTCGTCGATGGGCTTAGCTGTAGCAGCCTTCAAATAACTTTTATAAGTCGCTCCCCAGTGTGATGGCATTTACAAAATGTAGTAGTGCAAACGTCCCAGAGTCACTTGCAGCTTCACAGTTCATTGCTGAGAACCACCAACCATTTGACCCGACTGCTGTTGCTGCAGCTCAAGCTTTCGAGAGGCTATGGAAAGGAAACACAATTGTGACTAGAATAGGTTGTATGAAAAATATAAACATTCCAGGTCTGCCACTTATTGGTATTTGCCTTGTGTGCTGCTAATAATTGCACAGTCAAAAGAAAGAAGCTGTAGTAATTAAAGAAACCCTGTCACTAGACCACTCAATTCAACAACAACCTTCCCAGAAGATTATATGTGCAAGGTATTTTAGGAATGTTATTTACCTGTAAATGCCCTCCTTTGTGTAGACTGCTGCTGGGTGCCCCATCTTTGTTTGCGATGTCAGCAACCACTGGAGTCTCAATTGATACTCTATAGCAGGGATGGCGAACCTTGGCACCTCCAGATGTTTTGGAACTACATTTCCCATGATGCTCAAATACACTGCAGAGTGCATGAGCATAATGAGAAATGTAGTTCCAAAACATCTGGGGTGCTGAGGTTCGCAAATCACTGCTCTATAGTAATACCCTTCAAAAAAGTGCTATACCGTGTGACATAAAATATTGCAAAAGCCACCATTTTATTCTCGAGGTCCTCTGCAAAAAAACATAGAATGTTTAGGGGATCTAAGTAATTTTCTAGCAAAATTTTTTTTAGATGTATGTGAGAATTGGCCCGGTTGGCAATTTGTTAAAGTGTAAAAGTCTAATAAAATGGGCAAAACTACACAATTCCTAATTTTTTCCATGAAGTCCACCCTGTCACGTAATCGTTGCCTTACCGGCTGCGCTCTTCCGCTGCTCCGACAGTGTATAAATTTCCTGCAGTTGCTTCTTCTGGTCATTGCTTAGTGGTGCTGTCAGTGAATGATACCAGGCTTGATCTCTACTCTGTATGCCTGAGTTAGGAGAAGAAGAGCAACCAAAGGACATGATCAGCAATTTTATATGTACAAGGAAAGAGATCATAACACTCCCCCTTACTATGGGAGCATAAACTAGTTGTACATCTAATGTATAGCAATATTACTGTGTGTAGTATCTTATATCAGTGACTTTAAAGTGGATATAGTATCAGATAACATGTTTGTCATGCTAAGTAATGTGTCAGTACAACACTTTCAGATATGTATCCCCTCTCACAGAGATCATAGTCATTCCCCTGACAATGCCATGATTAGGGTGAGACATTTTTCTTTAGGCATCATTCAGGGTGACCATCTACTTTCTGAACTGAAATGGCACAATCTTGTAAATCCTGGCGGCTATATAGCGCTTGAATTGTGTTCACAAAATGTCTGACACAGGTCATCCCCTTGCTAAAGCCTCTCACCTTGTGACTTGCTGTAAAGTTAGAATCAATGAGTAGGAAAGACGACTGAGGAAATGCTTCCTCCTACCTGTAGAAGACTGGTGACGACATCATCTCAGCTTAGACAAAGTCACTGGAGTTTAAGGATTATTTTTAATGATAAAAGGTGGAGCTTTAAAAAAAAAAAAAAAAAAAACAATACTGCTGCTGTATTTTGTGACATGTTAGGGATTTATCATGGAGACTTTGAAATCACTGCACAGCTTTCCATGACCCTCTAAAGTCAATATTAGGTCATGTTACAATGTGCAAGTAGCTGTGCACTGTATGCACCAATATCAGCAGCCATTGACGCAGACAGGTGACACAGGACCTGCCAACAAAAATGGGATCCATTCACTAAATGAAAGACTTAGTTAGACTTACCGGTGACGGTATTTCTAAGAGCCTTTCAGGACAACCCTGGAGAGAGCGCAGCTCCGCCCACTTTTCAGGAAACACATGCTTGACCTTTAAAACCCCTCCTCTTCCACCATGGCCTCAGTTATTGGGGACCTCCGGCATACTGGAAAACAAAGCACAGAGAACCACACAAAAAACCATGACAGATACTTGTATCCTTTTTTTATGCATTCAGAAACACAAGGGAGGGAACTAGGGGTTGTCCTGAAAGGCTCTTAGAAATACCGTCACCGGTAAGTCTAACTAAGTCTTTCTCAAATCGCCTTTCAGGACAACCCTGGAGAGGATAACCGAGAAGCTTACCTAGGGTGGGACTACTGCCTGCAGTACCTTCCTGCCAAAGGCCTGATCTGCAGCTGACAGTAAGTCCAGTCTGTAGTGGCGAAGGAAGGTCGAGTAGCTTGACCACGTGGCCGCCTTACAGATCTGATCAGGCGTAGCACCGGCCCTTTCAGCCCAAGAAACTGCTGTTGCCCTCGTGGAGTGGGCAGCAATCCCCGCTGGGGGCACTTCCCCTTTGGCCTTGTAGGCCTCTGCAATAGCCCCCCTAAGCCACCTGCCCAAGGTGCTCTTTGAAGCTTTTTCCCCCTTGCGGGGTCCTGAGAAGATCACAAAAAGGGCATTAGACTTCCTGAACTCCCTAGTGACCAAAAGGAACTGCAGAAGAAAAAGCAAATCTCCTTACATCTAGCGTGTGAAACGCCTCCTCACCTGCGTTGGCAGGAGCTGTAGAGAAGGTAGGCAAAACAATTTGCTGGGAGCGATGAAACTTCGAGGAGACCTTGGGCAGGAACGCTGGGTCTGTTTGAAGAACCACTCTGTCTGGGAAGATTCTAAGGAAAGGTTCCGTAACTGCTAGAGCTTGTAGCTCACTAATACGTCTTGCTGACGTAATAGCCACCAAAAAAAAATAGTTTTCAAGACTAAATCTTTTAAACAAGACCCCTGTAGGGGTTCAAAAGGTGCCTCCATAAGCCCCTGGAGGACAATGGATAAATCCCAACTAGGAAAAAAGGTAGGAGCCACTGGCCTATTTCGAGCCAGAGCTCTAAAAAATCTGGAAATTAAAGTCTCCCTGGACAGGGTTTTTTCAAAATAAACAGATAAAGCTGCTACCTGTGTTTTCAGGGTGCTAGCTGCTAATCCTTTTTCCATCCCCTCTTGGAGAAATTCCAGAACGGACACTACACTTTTGACCTGGAATCCCTTGGAGGTACAGTACGAATTAAATTTTTTTCCAAACTTTAAAGTATATTGCCCTAGTCACCTCCTTTCTACTGGACAGGAGAGTCCTGACTACTCTATCGGACAGGCCTCTAGCTTTTAGGAGGTCTTTTTCAGAAGCCAGGCCGTTAGCTGAAGTCTGCCTACTTCTGGGTGAACCACCGTTCCCTGCAACAGCAGGTCCTCCCTGACTGGCAGCCTCCACGGAGGCTCCACTGCTAAGCCTAGGAGAGCCGAAAACCAGGGCCTTTTGGGCCAGTAGGGTGTGATCAGGATCATACCGATCCCCTCTTCCCTGAACTTCCTCAGCACCAACGGAATTAAAGGGAAGGGGGGAAGGCATAGCACAGGTGGTAGTGCCATGGGTGAGCCAGGGCATCCAGACCCACGGCTCCGTCCTCCCTGTGCAGTTCTGCCGATTGGCAAAAAGGTCTATTTGAGGAGACCCCCACACTTTGGTGATCATAAGAAAGACGTCTTGATTCAGAGCCCATTCTGCCTCCAACAGCCTTTTCCTGCTGAGCATGTCCGCGAAAAGGTTTAAGGAACCCTTCAGGTGGACTGCCGAGAGGGAGGCTACCCATGGTTCCGCCCAACTGAAAAGTTGCTCGGCTAGGACCATAAGAGCACTGCTCCTGGTTCCTCCCTGTCGCTGTACATAAGCCACTGCGGTCGTATTGTCCGAGAGGATCTGGACATGATGACCCCTCACTTCCTCTCGAAAAACTCGAAGGGCTAAGAGAATGGCCCTGAGCTCCCGCCAGTTTGACGATCTTCGCGACTCTGTTTTGGTCCAGGTCCCTTGTGTCGTCAAACCGTCCAGATGAGCCCCCCAACCCCAAGCACTCGCGTCTGTTGTGAGGCGCTTGTCCAACGGGAAGACCCACGGGAGACCTCTGGAAAGGTTGGTCGGACACCTCCACCACCATAGAGCCCTTTTTACTCTTACCGTGAGCCTGATTTGTTTCTCTAGAGAAACCTGATGCGACCAGGACTTCAGGATATTTGCCTGAAGAGGCCTGGCGTGAAACCGAGCCCAAGGTACTGCCGGTATTGCGGCTGTGAGAAGCCCCAGAACCTTCATGGCAGAACGAACTGAGATTGCACAGTTCGTTTGGACCTGCTTCACTGCCGCCTGGACCTTTTCCCGCTTTGCCTGCGGGAGAAAAACTCTCTGGAGGACTGAGTTGATTACATAACCCAGGAAAGTTATTTCCTGACTCGGTACCAGGCTTGACTTCTCTAAGTTGAGGAGCCACCCCAGGCTTCTGAGGTGGATTTGAGCAACCTGCAAATTCACAGCTACCTGCTCCTTGGAGTCTGCAAAAAATAGAAGGTCGTCTAGATAGGGTACTACGGGAATACCCTTCAGCCTCAGGGGCTCCAGAGCTTCCGCCAAAATCTTCGTGAAGATCCTGGGGGAGGACGAGAGTCCGAAGGGCAGAGCTCTGAATTGCAGGTGCCAAACGGACTCCCCCAGATTGACTGCCAGCCGCAGAAATTGCTGGGAGGTCTGGGCAATTGGAATGTGTAGGTAAGCATCCCTTAGATCTAGGGATGCCAGGAAACAATTCGGCATTAACAATTTCGTTATCGAGTGGATGGTGTCCATACGAAAATGTTTGTACCGGATCGAGCGGTTTAGGATCTTTAGATTTAAGATCAACCGAAATTTTCCTGAGGGTTTTCTGACTAGGAAAATGTGGGAGTAAAACCCCTGCCCTTGTTGATGTTTTGGGACCTCGACAACCACCTCTTGCTGTATCAGATCCTGCAGCAGGTTCGTCATGGCAGAGGCCTTGTCTTGATCCCTTGGAAGGGTCGTGACATAGAACCTGTTTGGAGGAGGTTCTAGAAACTCTAGGTTGTAGCCCTGGGCGACAACACTCCTCACGAATGGGCTCGGAGTCATCCTGTTCCATTGCGGAAGGAAAGCTGACAGCCTTCCTCCTACTGGAACCAGACCGTCATTTGCTCTTGGGTGTATGGTCGGAGGGAGCTCTAAACAGGACTCCTCCCCTACCTCTACCCCTCTGGGGAGCCCAACGGCTTCTGTTATCTTCCCTACTTTTTTGGGACTGCTGAACAGCACGAAAATTTTTCTTCGGTGCCTGTTTCTTCTTAGTAGGGAAGGCCTTCTTTTTATCAGCAGTTCTGTCCAAGATGGTTTCCAGATCTGGCCCAAAAAGTAGGTCCCCAGAAAAGGGAAGGCCACATAGCCTAATCTTTGAGGCCGTGTCACCCGACCAAGTCTTTAGCCAGACAGCACGACGGGCTGAATTAACTAAAGCAGAAGACCTAGCTGCCAACTTGATAGACTCGGCAGAGGCGTCGGCCATGTATTTTACTGCCTTCAGGATCAAAAGGGAAAGATTCCAAGAGGTCTTTCCGAGATGTCCCCGCCTCAATATGACTCTTAAGTTTCTCCACCCAGCATTCTAGGTTCCTCGCTACTACCGTGGAAGCCATGGCTGGTTTGAGGCTAGCTGCCGCAGAATCCCATGCCTTTTTAAGGAGGCCATCAGCCCTCTTATCCATCGTGTCCTTGAGGACCCCCATGTCCTCAAATGCCAAATCAGTGCGGCGTGAGACCTGGGAGAAAGCGGCATCCACCCGCGGCTTTTTATTCCAAACCTCCGACTCTTTGTCGTCGAATGGGAAGCGCCGTTTGAGGGTTTTGGAGAGAAAAGGACCTCTCTCAGGGTCCTTCCACTCCCTTTTGACTGTGTCTGAAAGTACCCGATGGACCGGAAAAAACCCTGGTTTTGGTGTCATCCAGGCCCTGATACATTCTGTCATGGACTGATAGTTGGACCTTTTCTTCCTGAATGTCTAAGGTAGTATATATACCTTTAAGTAGGTCATCTACTTCTTCTAGGGAAAGTTTGTACCTAGACCTACGGTCCTCATCCTCCTCTTCCCCCTCATCCTCTGAATCCCTGAGGGAAGGAAGAGTGCTTGTCCCCTCGTCCTCGGAATCCAGGATCTCCAGCTGTCTGGAGGTGGATTGTCTAGGACTTAGAGGTGGCTGCTGGCTAGTGCTCTGACCTGCTGGGTTCTGAGCCAACATAGTTTTTACAGAACTCAGGGAACTAGCAATCTCCTTAACAGAGGAGAAGAGGTCCCTGTACTGCTGGGAGGACTCTTCCTCCACCAGCTCCCTAATGCAAGCTTTGCAAAGGGCTTTTTGCCAAGATTCCCGCAATGGTACTTTGCACGAAGGGCATTTCTTCTGGCCTGGAGGGTTAGATCGTTTAGTTTTCCCCAAGACAGTCTCCTAAAAGAAACCAAAAAAGGAATGTCTTACTGCTACTGCAGAGGGCCCACTAAAACAAACAGTGCTCACACCGACCACCAACAGGGAGAAGGACAACACCCCACTGTGACAAACAAAGGGGAAAAGACACAGCCACCAAAAACCCACAGGTCTGAGTGACAGTAACCTCAGAAACCTGAAGGGGCAGGCTCCCCTGAGGGAGGGAAATACAGTTCACAAGGAAAAAACATAAGCCCATAAGGGTAAGAATCAAGAGCACCGTTGTGCCCCTCTTACCTGGGCCTGACCGGTGCTCGTGGTGCCTGCCTCCACCGACGCTGACGATCTCTCTTCCATCATGCAGAGAGCGCAGCGGGGACTGAATCTGACACAGCTGATTTTAAAACTCCCGGGCGTTGCGTCATTACGCTGGCCGGAAGCTTGCACACGGTCTAAGGACCCGCCCCCTAGCCCCTGCGTTGTCAGGCGACCGGAACCACTCGTCGCCCCGCCCAAACAGGAAGCCGCGTCACTGGCCGCCGCGTCATCCGCCCTCCAGAGGGGACCCGGAAGCCAACTCAGCGCCAGCGCGCGAGATTCAAACTCGGGCTCCCGGGTCCAAGACGCCTCGACCTCCTGCTCGGCCATGCTCCCCTAAGCTGGACAAGGCTGGGGACTCCGGAACACCCTCCGAACGTACCAGGAAGGTGCTGGGATGGTCGTTTTGCCGCGAATCGCACCTCACCGAGGTAAGGCCTTTCAGCTCCCCCTGGAGAGATCGCAGCCCTGCTGGTTCCCACAAGTGCTTCCACATGGCGGAGGAAACACAAATAACTGAGGCCATGGTGGAAGAGGAGGGGTTTTAAAGGTCAAGCATGTGTTTCCTGAAAAGTGGGCGGAGCTGCGCTCTCTCCAGGGTTGTCCTGAAAGGCGATTTGAGAAAAATTGAACAAAGCATGATCTTCTATAGTGTGTACGTGCTTTAATCCAAAGCTCCTAGTGCGATTTCTATCTGCATAGATCATTTCTGACAAGGCATAGACACCAGGATTTCCAGAGAGATTTCCCACCTAATTCCAGTACAGAGGTGGTGATTGACAGCCTCTGCTGTGCTGGTTTCCCCATCAGACTCTGTAGAGGTGGGAGTGTCCATTCACTCCACTCAGGTCTCAGATTACACTCTGCTCTGTGCCAGACAGCGTGTGACATTTAAGATTTAAGCCAAGTTCCACTTTAAAAGACATAATGCACAGATTATGAAGGCTGACCTCAATCTGAACAGGTTAGAGGCTTTATGTTTCTTGCTTCTGATCAGAAGTATGCAGCACATGAGGTCTCAATTAGGTCTTTTATATTTTCTTTTCTCTGATTCTTTTTTTTTTTTTTAAAGGAGAAGTATGGCCAAAGCTTTTTTGGCTGTGCTTCTCCTATGGATCACAGGAGTGCAGTTTGTTCTGCACTCCTGTGACCCATTTTCAGCTGACAGGCTGACTCAGATGGTCCAGGCTGGGGAAAGATTCCAATGCATGGAATGGCAGCTGGCTCCGTCTCTCAGCTGCATCACTAGGAGCCTAAGCCAGATCCTCCCTCCCCAGCTCAGCACTCCAGTGAAAGCTGGAGGGGGCAGAGCAGAGAGCCGGTGGCCGACAGTTACCGCTCTCTGCTCAGAGTGGAGGGGAGAACTGAGTGATCAGCAGTTTTTGATCACTCTGTCCTCAGTGCAGAGGTGACGGGATCGGATCTATGCTGCATACACCTAGATGAGTATAAAGGTTTGTTTGTTTGTTTTTTTGAAACCCCATACTGCTCTTTTAAAACTGCTTAGAGCAATATCAATTGTGGTGTCAGGGATTTTTAAGGGTTCTCCATAATGTGGGAGCCTTGTAAAGGGGCTGTAATGAGTCCTCTCTAGCAGTCTTATGTAACAGGTCTCCAGTTTTTGAGTGACTTCTGTAGTATGCGCACAGGTTTTTGCAACATTATAGACTCTAAAAGTAATGTGCGAGTGTTTTAGCGATATCAGGGGCTGCACTTTAAATCTGAAATTAAGCTGCTTAGAATTTGCCTTCTCTGGTTCCTCCTTATCAACCTAATGATATTAAAATAACTATCTTACCCAACAAGACGTCTGTAAAGAACTGGTATTCGTCCAAGGCATCATGGCAATCAAGCGGAGTACTAAACCCTTCCAAGGCTGTCTCCTCCAGTGCTTCATCATCCCAGTCCTCATCGTCGTCCTCATCTTCATCCTCCCGGGTGTTCTGCTGCATGGCCTGACCCAGGCTGCTCGCCTCCTCCTCGTCACTTGGAATCTCCTCTTTGAATGAAAACATTTAATTTAGTTCAAAGTATAGGTAAAGCTAACACTGTTTATTTTAGTTTTGAAAGGGGGATTTTATTGCAGTCTGTGTCACCATTAGGGAGATAACCCCTCTCTAGTTGTTCCGGTGACCACTGTCACCCAGACAGAAAATGGTCTGAAATCCAAAATTTGACAGTATTCATCAGAAAAAGGAAGTTTGCGGCAAGAAAGACAATTTCTCCTCACACTGGAGAGATTTCCTGTCACTTCCTGCTGTTCAAGGACAGGCAGTGAAGAGACAAAAAAATAAAATAAAAAATTACAGGGGTTTTAAAATATAGTTAAGACTTTAAAGCCCAACAAACTTTTGTTTCTGCCTGTCCCGATAGGAAGTGAAGAGACACAGAAGGTAATAAAAACATGACATAGGCTCTAATACTTCCTTGTGCTATCCAAGAGTTTAGATTCAAACTGCATAAAGCACAACTGCAAGCACATATGAAAAACACAAATACATTAACCACTTGCCGACCGCCCCATGTAGATATACGTCGGCAGAATGGCACGTACAGGCAGAACCACGTACCTGTACGTGCCATTCTTTAGGCGGTTGGGGGGTCCGATCGGACCCCCCTCCGCCGGCGGGGACGGTCGGCATCGCTTCAGGAGCGATCCGGGACGAGGGGACGGCCAGTGGTTTCTGGCCACCCCCTCGCGATCGCTCCTGGCGAATGAAAAGCTTCCCCTTCCTGTCTATTGTATAGACAGGAAGGCGGAAGTGATGTCACGCTCGGTGCGCCGGTCTATGTGACCGGAGACGCCGAGCGGCGAACATGTACAGGTTAGTGCACAACACTACACTGACACCAGTACAGTTAGGCACACAAAACACCCCCCTGTCACCCCCTGATCACCCCCCAGATCACCCCCTCCCCCCCCAGTCACAGTGTCACTAATTGCAGTGATCATTTATTTACTGATCACTGCATTTAGTGTCAGTGTGACTGTAATAACTGTCAGGGCAGTTAGTTTTAGGTCCTAGGTAGCCCCCTACCCCCCCCTAATAAAGGTTTTAACCCGTGATTGCCCCTAGTTAACCCCTTCACCCCCTTTTGCCAGTGTCACTAAGCGATCGTTTTTCTGATCGCTGCATTGTGTCGCTAGGTAACCATTTTTTTTTTATTTTAACCGCCATGTTTTATATAGGTTCATAAATAGTTTTATAGGTCAGGTACCCCCATATTACAACCTAAATAAAGGTTTTAACCCCCTGATTGCCCCTAGAGTTAACCCTTTCACCAGTAATCACCGTATAACTGTCACTGGTGACGCTGGTTAGCCAGTTAGTTATTTCGTTATTTAGGTTCCCCGTCAGGTTTTTATATAGCGTCAGGTACCCCCATATATTACCTAATAAAGGTTTAACCCCCTGATTGCCCCTAGTTAACCCTTTCACCCCCTTTTGCCAGTGTCACTAAGCGATCGTTTTTCTGATCGCTGCATTAGTGTCGCTAGGTAACCAGTTTTTTTTTAGGTTAACCGCCATTTTTATATAGGTTCATAAATATGTTTATAGGTCAGGTACCCCCATATTACAACCTAAAGGTTTTAACCCCCTGATTGCCCCTAGAGTTAACCCTTTCACCAGTGATCACTGTATAACTGTCACTGGTGACGCTGGTTAGCCAGTTAGTTATTTCGTTATTTAGGTTCCCCGTCAGGTTTTTATATAGCGTCAGGTACCCCCATATATTACCTAATAAAGGTTTAACCCCCTGATTGCCCCTAGTTAACCCTTTCACCCCCTTTTGCCAGTGTCACTAAGCGATCGTTTTTCTGATCCCTGCATTAGTGTCGCTAGGTAACCAGTTTTTTTTTTTTTTTGTATTACTGTTACGGGTGACGCTGGTTAGTTAGCTTGTTTTTTTATACTGTCAGGGCACCCGCC
Source organism: Lithobates sylvaticus (assembly GCA_028564925.1). Classification (NCBI taxonomy): domain Eukaryota; kingdom Metazoa; phylum Chordata; class Amphibia; order Anura; family Ranidae; genus Lithobates; species Lithobates sylvaticus. The sequence continues at coordinate 156,676,482 of CM053029.1, read as the reverse complement.
ATTTATTACCCAATAACGGTTTAACCCCCTGATCGCCCGGCGGGTGATATCAATTAGGTTTTAGGGTCAAATAAGGTCTGCGTCGCCCCAGGTTAGTGCCAGTACCGCAAACACCCACGCGCAAAGCATACACCTCCCTTAGTGGTATAGTATCTGAACAGATCAATATCTGATCTGATCAGATCTATACTAGCGTCCCAGCAGTTTAGGGTTCCAAAAAAACGCATTGTTAGCGGGATCAGCCCAGATACCTGCTAGCACCTGCGTTTTCCCCCTCCGCCCAGCCCAGCCCACCCAAGTGCAGTATCGATCGATCACTGTCACTTACAAAACACTAAGCACACATAACTGCAGCGTTCGCAGAGTCAGGCCTGATCCCTGCGATCGCTAACATTTTTTTTTGTGGTAGCGTTTTGATTCAGTCGCTAACAGTCAGGAGCTTTTTTACCTGTGAATCTCAAAAAAATAAAAAAAACAAAAATAGTTGTCGTTTTATTGTTCTCTCTCTCTCTCTATTGTTGCTCTTTTTTTACTCCATTCTATTCTGCAATGTTTTATTATGTTTTATCATGTTTTATCATGCTTGCTTTTCAGGTATGTAATTTTGTTTACTGTGTTTTAGTGTTAAGCATTTTTTTGTTTTCAGGTGCGCCATTCAGTTGCAGCGCGGAAAAAGATTACAATATATGTCCAGTATGTTGCTGGACTTTGAATGGTTATACCAGAATGATGCCTGCAGGTTTAGGTATCATCTTGGTATCATTCTTTTCAGCCAGTGATCGGCTTTCATGTAAAAGCAATTCTAGCGGGTAATTAGCCTCTAGACTGCTTTTACAAGCAGTAGGAGGGAATGTCCCCCCTCCCGGATATAAACCGCGCCATTGGGAAATTGGGAAAGCATTTTATCACACCAATCTTGGTGTGGTCAGATGCTTTGAGGGCAGAGGAAAGATCTAGGGTCTAATAGACCCCAATTTTTTCAAAAAAAGAGTACCTGTCACTGCCTATTGCTATCATAGGGGATATTTACATTCCCTGAGATAACAATAAAAATCATAACAAAGAAAAAAAATGGAAGGAACAGTTTAAAAATAGAATAAAAAAGCTAAATAAATAAAAAAAAAACTAAAAAAAAAAAAAAAAAAGCACCCCTGCCCCCCCTTCTCTTGCGCAAAGGCGTACACAAGCGTTGGTCTGGCGTCATATGTAAACAGCAATTGCAGCATGCATGTGAGGTATCACCGCGAAGGTCAGATCGAGGGCAGTAATTTTAGCAGTAGACCTCCTCCGTGAATCTAATGTGGTATCATGTAAAGGCTTTTAAAGGCTTTTAAAAATGTATGTAGTTTGTCGCCACTGCGTGTTTGTGCGCAATTTTAAAGCATGTCGTGTTTGGTATCCATGTACTCGGCCTAAGATCATATTTTTTATTTCATCAAAAATTTGAGCAATATAGTGTGTTTTAGTGCATTAAAATAAAAAAAAAGTGTATTTTTTCCACAAAAAATGCGTTTGAAAAATCGCTGCGCAAATACTGTGTGGAAAAAAAAAATGCAACACCCACCATTTTAATCTGTAGGGCCTTTGCTTTAACAATATATATAGTGTTTGGGGGTTCAACGTAATTTTCTTGCAAAAAAAAAATATGTTTTCATGTAAACAAAAAGTGTCAGAAAGGGCTTTGTCTTCAAGTGGTTAGAAGAGTGGGTGACGTGTGACATAGGCTTCTAAATGTTGTGCATAAAATGCCAGGACAGTTCAAACCCCCCCCCCCAAATGACCCCATTTTGGAAAGTAGACACCCCAAGCTATTTGCTGAGAGCAATGTTGAGCCCATTAAATATTTTTTTTTTTGTCCCAAGAGATTGAATAATGAAAAAAAAAAATATATATATTTTTTTTACAAAAAGTTGTCACTAAATGATATATTGCTCAAACATGTCATGGGCATATGTGGAAATACACCCCAAAATACATTCTGTTGCTTCTCCTGAGTACGGGGATACCACATGTGTGGGACTTTTTGGGAGCCTAGCTGCGTACGGAACCCCAAAAACCAAGCACCGCCTTCAGGCTTTCTAAGGGAGTAATTTTTTTATTTCACTTCTCACTGCCAATCACAGTTTCGGAGGCCATGGAATGCCCAGATGGCATAAAACCCCCCAAAATGACCCCATTTTGGAAAGTAGACACCCCAAGCTATTTGCTGAGAGGTATTGTGAGTATTTTGCAGATGTCGCTTTTTGTCACAAAGTTTTGAAAATTGAAAAAAGAAAAAAAAAAAATTTTTTTCTTTACTTTCTTCATTTTCAAAAACAAATGAGAGCTGTAAAATACTCACCATGCCTCTCAACAAATAGCTTGGGGTGTCTACTTTCCAAAATGGGGTCATTTGGGGGGGTTTTGTGCTATTTTGGCATTTTATGGCCTTCGAAACTGTGATAGGTAGTGAGGAGTGAAATCAAAAATTTGCACCCTTAGAAATCCTGAAGGCGGTGCTTGGGTTTCGGGCCCCGTACGCGGCTAGGCTCCCAAAAAGTCCCACACATGTGGTATCCCCCATACTCAGGAGAAGCAGCAAAATGTATTTTGGGGTGCAATTCCACATATAACTATGGCATGTGTGAGCAATATATAATTTAGTGACAACTTTTTGAAGAAAAAAAAAATTATTTTTTATTTTTGTCTTTATTCAATCACTTGGGACTAAAAAAAAAAATATTCAATGGGCTCAACATGCCTCTCAGCAAATAGCTTGGGGTGTCTACTTTCCAAAATGGGGTCATTTGGGGGGGTTTTGTACTTCTCTGCCATTTTAGCACCTCAAGAAATGAAATAGGCAGTCATAAATTAAAAGCGGTGTAAATTCCAGAAAATGTACTCTAGTTTGTAGACGCTATAACTTTTGCGCAAACCAATAAATATACGCTTATTGGCATTTTTTTTACTAAAGACATGTGGCTGAATACATTTTGGCCCAAATGTTTGACTAAAATTGAGTTTATTAGATTTTTTTTATAACAAAAAGTAGAAAATCTCTTCTTTTTTCAAAATTTTCGCTCTTTTTCCGTTTATATCGCAAAAAAAAAAAATCACAGAGGCAATCAAATACCATCAAAAGAAAGCTCTATTTGTGGGAAGAAAAGGACGCAAATTTCGTTTCGTTACAAAATTGCATGACCGCACAATTACCAGTTAAAGTAGTGCAGTGCGAAATTGAAAAAAGACCTCTGGTCCTTAAGCTGACAATTGGTCCGGGGCTGAAGTGGTTAATACAAATGAAGGCATGTTGATAGGAGGAAAGATCAAATGATGAGCTCATCAGTGTGCTGCTTCTCTTTTCACTGTCCAGTCACAGGCTGAGGAAGCAACAAGACCTGTAAAGTGTTACTTAACTGCAACAGAGAAAAATCAGGTATCCCTCCCTGCCTGACAGATTTGTGCTGTGTTGCAGAACTGTGTACATATTTGGACTGGTTGGACAGAAATACCAATCCTTTAGCAGGTAAAACAGTGACTCGAGTATAAGCCTAGGGTGAGAAATGCGCAGCTACTGTAAGTGGAAAAGAGGGTCAACAATGCCCATTTGCATGTCTCACTGTGCCCATTTGTAGCCATAGGTCCCCAAACTTGGTAGTTAACGATTTCTAGATGCCCCCTAGCTGCAGTCAAAATTTGGGGTCTCTGGACCCAAAGGGTCCCGAAATGACATTGCTGCAGATGGACACAGTTGACCGACTTTGGGGTCCCGTATCTCTGGGTCACTTGGTTCTAGGAACCCCAATTTGGTGTGAAAACTCAGTGAAACTATCACTACAACATGTCCAAAGATGGGATTCCTAGCATCAAGTGGCCCCTAGATACAGGGCCCCAAAGTTGGGTCGGAAAATGTCATTCTCTGCTGCAGAAGTGCTTGACATTTTCCGACTCAACTTTGGGGCCCCGTATCTCGGGCCACTTGGTGCTAGGAACGCCATCTTTGGATATGTTGTAGTGATGGTTTGCACACCAAATTGGGGTTCCAAACCCCAAGTGTCCGAGATATGGGGCCCCAAAGTCGGGTCAGAAAATGGAATTCTCTGCTGCAGAAAAGTGCTTGACTCGAGTATAAGCAGAGGGGGGCATTTTCAGCACAAAAAAAATGTGCTGAAAAACTCGGCTTATACTCGAGTATATACGGTAGTTAGTGTACAGCTTGTATAACAGTGTAAATTTGCTGTCCCCTCAAAATAACTCACACAGCCATTAATGTCTAAATCGCAGGCAACAAAAGGGAGTTTTTTCCCTCCCTGATGTCATGTGACTCGTTATAAGGCCTCAGGTGTGAATGAGGAGCAGGTGTGTTAAATTTGGCGTTGTCGCTCTCACTCTCATACTGGTCACTGAAAGTTCAACATGGCATCTCATGACAAATAACTGAGGATCTGAAAAAAAATAATTGTTGCTCTACATAAAGATGGCCTGGCTATAAGAAGATTGCCAAGACACTGAAACTGAGCTGCAGCATGGTGGCCAAGACCATACAGCGGTTTAACAGGACAAAGTTTCATTCAGAACAGGCCTCGCCATGGTCGACCAAAGAAGTTGAGTGCACATGCTCAGCATCATATCCTGAGGTTGTCTTTGGGAAATATACGTCTGAGTGCTGCCAGCATTGCTGCAGAGCTTGAAGGGGTGGGGGGTCAGCCTGTCAGTTCTCAGACCATACGCTGCACACTGCATCAAATTGGTCTGCATGGCTGTCGTCCCAGAGTGAAGCCTCTTCTAAAGATGATGCACAAGAAAGCCCACAAACAGTTTTCTGAAGACAAGCAGACTAAGGACATGGATTACTAGAACCATGTCCTGTGGTCTGATGAGACCAAGATAAACTTATTTGGTTCAGATGGTGTCAAGTGTGTGTGGCGGCAATGAGGTGAGAAGTACAAAGACAAGTGTGTCTTGCCTACAGTCAAGCATGGTGGTGGGAGTGTTATGGTCTGGGGCTGCATGAGTGCTGCCGGAACTGGGGAGCTACAGTTCATTAAGAGAACCATGAATGCCAACATGTAGTGTGACATACTGAAGCAGAGCATGATCCCTTCCCTTCGGAGACTGGGCCACAGGGTAGTATTCCAACATGATAACGACCCAAAACACACCTCCAAGACAACCACTGCCTTGCTAAAGAAGCTGAGGGTAAAGGTGATGGACTGGCCAAGCAGGTCTCCAGACCTAAACCCTATTGAGCATCTGTGGGGCATACTCAAAGGAAGTTGAAGGAGCGCAAGGTCTCCAACATCCACCAAGCTCCGTGATGTTGTCATGGAGGAGTGGAAGAGGACTCCAGTGGCAACCTGTGAAGCTCTGGTGAACTCCATGCCCAAGAGGGTTAAGGCAGTGCTGGAAAACAATGATGGCCTCACAAAATATTGACACTTTGGGCCCAATTTGGACATTTTCACTTAGGGGTGTACTCTCTTTTGTTGCCAACTGTTTAGACATTAATGGCTGTGTGTGTTGTTATTTTGAGGGGACAGCAAATTTACACGGTTACAAGCTTTACATTCACTGTACTCACTTTTGTGAGATACTGTACATACAAAGGAACTCTTTTACCTGCTAAAGGAGTCTAAAAAAACAGAGCATATTCACTCTATTGCATTAGTGTAATGCGTGTTATACGTGCTGGTGCGATGCAGTGCCGTTTATTCTGAAGGGTACCCCAATGCACCTTGCAGATGGTTGTGTGCTGTGGATAACACTGCATACATGATTTTTGGTTTGTTGAGGTGCATTGGGCAGCCCATTAAAGTAAATGGGCTGCACTAATGCAATAAATGGTAACATGACACAACAAGCATTATAGTGCATTCGCTTAGAGAAAAAAGTACAGCCAAAGTTTGTTTGGCTGTACTTCTGTGGATCACAGGACTGCAGATCATTTTGCAGTCCTGTGACCCGCTGGAGCCCACTGTCGGCTGACCTCACAGAGCCGGTCCAGGCTCGAGAGAGATCGCAACCATATGGCCGGGATCCGTCCACAAGCCTGGAACGGCACCTGGCAAGCCGCTAAGAGCCTGAGTCAGCTGCTTCCACCCCCTACACAGCCCAGCACTCCAGTGAGCGCAGGGGGAGGGGGGGCAGAGCAGAGAGCCAGTGACTGACAGTCACTGACTCTCTGCTCATGGAGCACTTGGAACTGAGCGACCAGCTGTGTTTGATTGCTTGGTTCTCAGCATTGGAGTCGGCGAGGAACAGATGCTGCATTCACCTAGGTAAGTATGATTAAAAAAAATTATAACAATTCCAATACTTCTCTTTTAACACACTGGAGAGTGCCATGAGCATCCCCTTATATCAGCATGATCCAACTAAACTACAGAGATCCTGAGTATATACTTGTTTACTGGCAGGTTCACTCGTGCCATTAGTTGCAGCCCCCCTACCATTTTCCTCAGTGTCGGTTTTTAGGTTTCGGGATGCCGTCCTTCGGTCCAAATGGTCACGGGTGGCACACACCTGCCTCAGCCCGAGGAACAGAAGGAGGATGGAAGGCACGATGAGCGAGGCCACAGCACTGACAGCTGCTGGTCGATTTGGGAGCTCCATAAGAATACTAAGGCCGATCACACACATCTTCCTATCATGCAACCTGGAGAGGAATATGAAGAATAATGTTTAGAGCTCAATCACACTGGTACTCCTGTGTTTAGCTTTTATAAAAATTATCATCTGGAAAATATAAATTGTTGTTTATGCTTCCCAAATCCATTTTTCATGTATTTAGATGTTTTTGCTTTAAAGCAGGTTTAGACGAAAAACTAACCATGAATGTCATTTTTTTATTGATTACATAATCAATCTAAAAACATTGAGTTTGTAAACTCTTCTGTACATCTAGTGTACAAATGTACATAGAAGACCAGAAGATGCATGCATTCAGATCCGTTTGTGTTCGCAGACCTACAAGTTCTTTTTTTTTTTTAAGCTAGCGTATATGAGGCCTTAGCAGTGATATTAAAAAAAAAAAAAAAATGCATAAATGGGACTTGCTCTCTCATCTACTAATGTTCCCCTAGGAGGCAATATTCTTCTTTAAGTCCCTGGTGCCCAGCAAGCAGCCCCTTGCTACTTACTTTGCTGCTCTCAGACCCCAACAGCCAGTATTCATTATTTTCCTTGCCTCTGTGCTAACTTTCATTCAGGGAAAATATTTAATCTTATGGTTTCCTCTAGCTGAAGGATATGGTTTATTTCTTTTACACTTTGTCCTGTCCATGCTTTTTTCCCCCCTTTTTGTGCCCTTTCTCTTAAATAATAAATCTAACCTGCTGAGAGAAATATCAGATGTGGGGGCCAGTCATTTTTGTAGGGGCTGTAGCGGGCTCCGACTTGTAAGAAGACTGTAATAGCCGTAGTTTTTTGTAATGTTTCCGGTCTCTGACTTCGCCTGCGCAGCATATTCGCAGTCCCTGACCATCTTACTATAGTATGTCCAATCTGTGAACATTTTCTGCAGCATTACATACACTGAACATTACATGTGGCCGTTTGGTGATTTCAGGGGCAGCACTTGAGGTCTCTCATGTCAAGTTGACTTGCTTTAAACAATTAATCTCACTTAGGCTCCTTTCACACTTGCGCGACCTGAAAGTTGTGCAATTTTGCTGCGATTTTGACACGACTTGAAGCAATGCCTGTGTAATCTTGAGGTCTATGGACCTCAAGTCGCATCAAAGTAAAACCAAAGTAGTGCAGGGACTACTCTGAAGTCGCACAGATACGATTGGTACTCATTGGAAAACATGGGGTACGACTTGTCGAAGGACAAGTGTGAAAGGGGCCTTACACTAATATTTAAGTGTTTGGTAAACACCGGGGAGTCCTTGGGTCTGAATATCTGCCACAGCCATTACTAGAGGGTCCCTTTCTGCCTGTTGGAACTTTTATGCACATTGCTATACGAAGAATGGAACAGGAGGGGCTGGAACACATAAAGGTGGGTGCAGACACCCAAACCTTCCAGGCAGGTAGCTAAGACACTATGGCAGAGAGATCCCACTGCTGGAGTCTCCAAGAGATATAAAGCCAGTGGGTTGGTTGGCTTATCAGACTACATCCTTAATAATAAAAAAAAAAAAAAAAAAAAAACACTTATGCGGATTAACCATTTAAGTCTTAAAATGCTTTTTAGGAAACATCACCTGCTTTTTAAAATGTTATTGGCTGCATTTGTTGTTTTGTGCACATATGGAGCCCCTATGTGCGCACAATCTGGCATCTAGAATATGAAGATTTTGGCAGACTCAAAAAAGAAACAATGCATGCTGGGAAATATGAATATGGTTTGATATTTTAGGCCCTGGCCACATAATAAAACTAAAGAAAATTGCACATGCAGAATCACCTACAGAATTCCACAATTAAAAGATTGCAATTTCAAAACATTCATATACTGGATTAACCACTTGCCATCGGCATAACTATGTTATACAGTGACAAAGTGGCTTTCCTGTGTCGGATCATGTACCTAGTATGTGATCTGGCACATGCCTGCATGCCACTTCTGCCATAAACAAGGCAGAGCTCTGTCCTGTCAGCGGTGATGTGCTGGATCTTGTTTCCTGCAAAGCAAGGAATAAAATCCAGCACTTCGATTAGTAAAAGCACCACATAATAAACTGGTGGAAATAGCGGCCACTATATTAATACAATACATTATAATCCATAAAGTTCATTCTGAAAAAGTCCTTAAGGCAAAGCAGAATGAACTTTATGGATTATAATATACACACCATAGTTTGTAGACGCTCTAACTAACCAAGCACATAGACTTATTGGGATTTTTTTTTTTTTTTTTTTTTTTTAACAAAAATATGTAGCAGAATACATATTGGCCTAAAATTTGATTTATTTTTTATTTAATGGATATGTTTTATAGCAGAAAAGTAAAAAATATTTTTTTTTTTTGTCTTCCAAATTTGTCAGTCCTTGTTTATAGTGCCAAAACAATATAAAAATCCCAGTGGTGAAAAAGGACAAATTAAATTTATGTAGAGCGTTACATGGCCGTGCAATTGTCTGTTAAAGTAACAAAGTGCCGTATAGTAAAAAATGGCCTGGTCTTAAAAGGGGGGTAAATGTTCCGGAGGTCAGGTAGGTAATGGTGGTTGCAGTTTAGCAGCAATATAAAAACATAATATAGTAAACTTTACAAAGAGTACATAATTGATGCTTGAGCTGCACAGTGGATACAGAAGAATACATTACTTGCCCCAGGAAGCAGTCCGTGTCGTTCACCCATTGGTTGATGAACTGTGCTGTGATTGGCTCTGAACTGTGAGGGAAACGGATCTGTTCCAGGGTGTTGAGGAGCAGAGCAGAATTATAAAACAGAGCTGCAATGACAACCTGCAAGCACATGGTGCGCAGCTCACTGGATTTCACACCTCGCGTCAACCGTTCGAGGACAGCTTCAACAAAAAGCGGGATGCACTGGGGAAACAGAGTGACAGTTCTCAGAGAAAAATAACAGGAATCTAAATAGGATTTTTTGTACTTACCAAAAAATTCAGTTTTGAATCCTATTGAAGGACTCTGGAAGTTTTTAACCTTTTGGGTTATACTGACCTCTACAAGAGGATTGGTCAATGGAAAACTAATAACTGTAGGCCAGCCCAGGATAACCCCTCCTACGATCATCATGCCTCAGCTTAGTAGTAAAGCAGTACCATAAGAACAATCATAAAACACAGACGGGTGAGACTTGGGCCTCCCAATGAACTCCAAGAATAGGATTTTTAATGACGAGTACAAAAATCCTGTAATCTTCCAAGTTCATTGGGGGGGATACAGAAATCTTTCACCCTCGGGACATACAAAAAAACAAGTCAGCATCAGCTGAGGCCTTAATATTCACCTGGTAGAACATACAGAATGTGTGAACAGAAAACCAGGTGGCAGCCTTGAAAAATCCAAGAAACAGTTTCTTGATGCCGAAAAGCCAAAGAAGCATTCCCATACATAGTAGGGTGTGCCCTGAAAGGAAAGAGTGAAACTATTCTGAATGCCAAACACTTGGATTATGGTCTGCCTGAGTCACCAAGAAATGGAATGAGCAGCCGAGGGTACCCTTCTGGGATCTATCCAGAAACAGAAAGAGAACTAGTCTTCCTTAAAAAAAAAAAACGTAGCAAAAAAAGGACAGACTCGGATATCCCAAATCACATGCAAACAATGAAGGAAAGTTTTCTTTGAGTGAAATGGAGCAGGACAAAGGGCACAGAAGAACAAGGTCTTGGATTTGGTGAAAGGCAGAAACTGTCTTAGGTAAAAGGAAGTCTTGGTTTTGCCCCTATACAAAACCAGAAAGGCTTCCTTGCAGGTTAGGGTAGCTAGTCCAGATACTCACTGTGCAGAGGTGATGGCAACAAGGAATACCACCTTACTGGTGAGAGCAGAAAAAGAGGTCTCAGAATAACAGGGTCATCAGTCACAAACAAAAGGGAAAGGGCAGAAACCTGACCCATGACTGTACAGATAGCCAAACCCTAGTTTAGAACCTGCTGCAGGAAGCAGAGAATACTTTTCGCATGGAAGCCCCTTGGGTGGAAACCCAAAGACACATACTAAGGCCTCTTTCACACGGGGAGGATCAGTGCTGATCCGCCCCGTGGATATCCGCTTGCTCAGCGGGGATAGCCGGAGTGATCTCCGCTGAGCAGGAAGAGGACAGGTCCGTCTCTGCACACTGCGCAGGGACAGACCTGTCAGAGCGCCGCTGTCCCCTATGGGAGATCGGGTGACGACGGACCTTAGAGTCAGTCGTCATCCGATCAGATGACTGATGGAAAAATAGCTTTTTCCTCCGTCACACTTTTTCGGATCGGAGCGGGCCAGATGTCAGCGGACATGTCACCGCTGACATTCAACGCTCCATAGACCTCTATGGAGCATCCGTTCAGGTCCGCCTGAAAAACTGACAGGCGGACCTGAACGGATCGGTCGAGTAAAAAAGGCCTAAGTGAAGTTCTGCCTAGGACAGGATTCAATCTACCTTTCTTGCCGGTGAGACTTTTGCCTCCTCCCTGATGGTCATCATATACCACTGCCATGGCATTGTGTAACTGAAACTGGATTGGATGACCCTGCTGGGTCCAACACTGCAGAGAGCCACAGTATATGGAGTATATTTCAGGATATTGATTGGGAGACAAGATTCAGATTGCTATCTGCACTGACAGTGCTCAGGTCTCCCCTGCCGTGGAGGCTGGCATCGGTCATGAAGCTCTTTCAGAGGACAGGAAAAAAGGACTTCCCCAGTACTAGAGTTGGATTCCTGAGCCACTATGCCAGGTCCTCAGTGCCAAATGGACTTTTCTGTTCAGGGACTAGACTGACTTATTAAAATGATGATAAAAGATTGCACTGTAGAGATTAGGAATACAACTGATCAAAGGGGACTGCCTCGAAGGAGGCTACCATCAACCAAGTATCTCATGCAAAAGCAGACAGTCGAACAACTCCTAGCCTGGAGAGCTCTAATCTAAGAGAGTTTCTCTTGTGGAAGGAACACTCTGGCCTGTGCCACATCCAGGTTCTCAGAACACCAAGTCGATTCCAGTGACAATTTCTAAAGGTTCAGGATCCATCCAAACTGCTATATTGTCTAGGATGAAGAGCAGGGCCTGCCAATGAGAACAAAGCTCTAGAAAGGGCTTCTAATGATTTACTGGTTGGGTCCATAAAGATAGATATATCCTCCAAGAATATGGGCTTTGTTAGAACGAGACATTGCTGGATCCACAGTGTGGGCAAACCAGGTTTTTGATTAGGCCAGCTGCGTAGCATAGCTGCAATCAGAGAGACCAGCTCTAGCAGCAATATACAGAAGAGTGTTGGTAAAGAAAAAAAAGAAAAAGGATGTCCATCCTCCTAGGACACATGCAAAAAATGTATTCTGGTAGAAGGAGGTTATCCTGGGCTGATCTATAGCTTTAATGTTTGCCAGCATCTAATCTTATTGTAGGCATTAGTATAATCTGAAGGGGAAAGACTTGCTGTGTTCCTCAATTGATAAGAAAGAATTAAAGTGATTGTAAAGGTTCAACTTTATGATAAAATAAACATAGACTTAACTGCTTTGTGCAATGGATTTTCACAGAAGTAGCCCCAATCCTCCTTTTGGGGTCCCCCAACAAAGCTCCTGGCTCCCCTCCCCCACAGACAGCATGGTTCAGCCCCACCCCTGTCACAGGATTTGACTGACAGCAGCAGAAGCCAACGTCTCCTGCTGCTATCAATCGGCCCAGTGAGGAGGGAAAGAATGAACAGAGCTACTGCTTTCATGCAAATGGCTGGAACAGGTCAAGTACGCAAAAGGGGTGCATAGAATGGCATTAGAACCACTTTAAGGCAAGATATAGACTTGGAAAAAATTAAACATGCATACACATCTCCATGTGCAGCATCAGACTGATGCTGCAGCTGCCTCCCCCCACCTTGAGAACCGAGCGATCACATACCTGCTGATCGCTCAGTTCTTGGCTTGCTTGGAGCAAAGAGCAGTGATCGTCAGCCATTATGTTCCTAAAGAGTTCACTGGATCACCAGGCTGGAGAGGGAGCAGTTGCTGCGGCCTTCCGCTATCAGTCACGTGCTAAGAGCCAGAGTCAGCTATCCATCAGGCAGCTGGGTAGATCCCGGCAATATGGTCAGGATCTTCCAGAACCTGAGACATCAACTGACAGTGGGCTTTGGCCCACTGCCTAATTCTGGGTCACAAGACAGCAAAAGTGCACTCGTGACTCACAAGAGAAGTATGACCAAAAACAGCTTTGGCCATACTTTTCTTTTACTAATGCAAGTTACGTTGACAGGAGGTGTCATTCAAGTTACAGCACCATCTTGTGGTCAGTCTAATGCAGCCACACATTCGGTCACATTGAAGTAAGAACCTCATAACTACAGTAAATTTTTTGCAAGATTGTCATAAGTCTTTTTTAGCACATGCATCGGATCACCACATTACCTCTGCAATCATTGAATAAGCAGGAAAAACACCACTAAATCAGGAAAGCTCAATGTGTATGTTTGGGCAAAAAAATTTAATAAAAAAAAAAAGGAGGCGTTCACACCACCCCGTAACGCATGCACATTTTCCCATATTTTTCTCTAAATGCAGCAAGCACAGAAAAATATCTGATAAAAAATAAAAATACATCAAGCTCCCAACATCCTATTTCGGTGGACAAAGCTGCCTCTGCTGCACTGAAATCCCATGCAGGGTTGTCAGCCAGTTCAACACTAGACTACAAAAACATACAACCCCCCCCATGGTATTAAGATGAGGAGAGGGGAAGGTTTACTGTAGTTAAAATCAGGAGAGCAGCCTAGGGTGACAAAGCCTGTCCTTCACAAGACAAGCACAGTACAGTGAGTGAGCACCGTCACCCTAGGACAGGATATGCGTTACTGGCAGGATCCACAGCTGAAAATAAAAAGGAAAATTCTGAAAAAATAAAACTAATGGAGCCACTAAATCTAAAGACTGGTAAGCTGCAAGCCATTATATTTCTGTTGGCCTTAGATGAACATTAAATCATATTAAACAGGAGGTGGGGGGGGGGGGGGGGGGGAAAAAAAAAAAAAGGAGACTGAAATGGATAACGAGCACAACAAACTATCGGTCATGCGTGCGTGTTTGGATTGATTTCCATTTTTAGCTTACCTGGTCGATCCCTCGGCCCTTACACTGAAGAATAATGACCTCTAGAAGTTTGGCTGCATGACACTCTGCATCTTCTCCCGCTTCTCCCATCAGCACCTGTCAAACAAAAGAATGGGGTTGTGGTTCAAAAAGCACTGCGTATTTCCAGGGTTCTATGCTATAGTCAAACCTTTTATGCAGTTTATACTACTAGTTGGGGGGGGGGGGGGGGGCGTTGGGGGAATAAAATAGACTGAGCCATGGTTTACCACCCACCATAAAATATCACGGTGACAAAATGAAGGTGAGCACTAGCCATGAACATAATGATTTGGGCCAATATTTTCCACCCCTTCCCATTCAAGTGAACAGGGCCTCACTACAACTGCAAACAAAACACTAGGTGCAACATTTAGGAGGCGGCAGTATCAACGCTCGAGAGTCCTTTCGTTCGCAGCTCCCGTACTGATCTCTGCAAAGTGATCCATCACTGATGACTTTTCAGAGACCAGCACAAGTGTGAACAAGCCCTTAAACGAGTTGACTGACATGAAAGATTTTCCCTTAGGCCGGTTTCACACTGGGGCGGTGCGGGCGGCGACGGTAAAGCAGTGCTATATTTAGCGCTGCTTTACCGTTGTTTTAGCCGCGGTATTTCGGCCGCTAGCTTCACCGCTCTAAATATGCTGCTAGCAGGACTTTTTTTTTACCGGCCTGCTAGCGCACCGCTCCAGTGTGAAAGCCCTCCGGCTTTCACACTGAAGTTAAAGGACACGCTTTTTTCAGGAGCTATAAAGGCGCTATTTTTAGCGATGTAGCTCCTGAAAAACGCTTCAGTGTGAAAGGGGCCTTTCTCCTGGCAATCACTGGAGCAGCAAACTCCCACACACCTGCAATCTGTATGCAATAACATGTCCGGATATATGATATTTAGAGTCAACATAATTATAAATTAAGATTCTCCAGATGTTTACAATTATATCTAAAACAGTCCAATACTACATAAAAACGATTGCGCTCGTGTAAAAGTGCTCAAAACGCAAAAAAGATGCAACATTACAATTGTGAGATAAAACACAACAAAAATTGTGAAAAACAGCAAATATGTTGCGTTAGAGCTAAAAAGGACATGGCTCCAAATAATTCCTCTAAAGTCCAAAAGGTACAATGCCTTATGTACAGCCAGGGAAAAGTGAAGCAAACTATAAACACATCATAAAGTGCATAATAAAGATCCAGTAGACAATCCTCCACCATGTGACAGGCAAGGGATAGAGTTGTACAAACTGTTTTTGATTTCCCCCCTCCAGGCCTTCCTCCTGCCACGGCTTTGTTGGCTACCAAGTATAGAAGAAGATGTCAGGTCTGTCAACTCAATAAAACTCAAAACTAGGAAAGTGCTTGATTTCTCCTCTTAGGAATTAGGTTATTGAACCCTTTATCACGTAGTACCACTCATGTTGTATATCTTCTGCAGTGCCCATGTGGGCTACAGTATGTGGCTGGACTACTCAGGCATTTAATGTTAGGCTCAATGAGCATATTGCCAATATTATAAAAGGATTTAAAAACCAGCGTTTCACTGCATTTTTATCTTGTTCACAACAGAGATCCATCTGGGACCCAGTTTGTCTGCCCATCATTGTAAAACTGCAAAGACGTGTAGTTTACATGCTTCTCAATATTACATCCGCCCCTTTGAGAAATCCACCCCCATCGTATGAGCTCTGGCCATCATGCGGCCCCTTCTGTATGCATCCACCCCTACATCCACCCCTTGCAGAGTTGCACGAGCATCGGGAGTGTGTGGCACAATGTAGTGTTAATTGAGCAGGCGCTGTGTACAGCTCATGAACAGGTGTTCATGTTTGGGGCCTTTCTGCATTTTCTTTGTCCTCCGTACTGCGCAAGCGATGTGCCTGCGCAGTACAGGGCGGACACTATCCGGGGGACCTTTCTCGACAAGACACCGGCACTTGGCAGCTGCCAGCCAGCTTAGCTTACACTAGCAGGGATATGTTGGCTGTGGCTGGTTGTATCGGGCTGGAGTGTGACTAACTTGTCACAGACTCTCACTGACTGCCGGAGATGAGCGCTGCTGCCTGCACCTGAAGGGAGCCGCCGAACCAGGCGTCTGCTCGATCTCTGACAGCGAGCCCTGGAGCCCGCACCGCACTGCCGCTGATCGCAGGGCAGGGGACGCCAGGATCCGACCGGACCTGCTGGCCAGGGGAGCGAGAGAGAGAATCAGCCGCCCTGCTGCTGAACTTGTGATCCAGGCAGGAGGCGGCAGCAGCAGCAGTACCCGGGGCTGCTTACACAGTGTCAGTGACAGTCTGTCCACAGTCCATCCATGTCATTCATTCTTGAAGGAAACTGGAGTGACAGTAGAAGTGGCAGGGAGGAATCAGCCTGAAATTGTAAAGAAACGGCAGCAGCCAGTCAGTCAGGCAGTACTAGAATGGAGAAACCGAGGGGGTTAACAGGCTACTTCAGCATATTCCTCTCCTACTGCACCTGAGCCAATGGGCACTGCTGTAACCCGCCCCCTTACAAAGCCTGCAATGTTTGATCAGGAAGAGAAGATCGGAGATGGGCTGGTGAAGATATCGAGCTGCCTGGGGGAGGGGAAAAGAAGGAGCAGAGCTGGGAGGCGAATCGGAGCCATTGATTTAGCACTAGGAGGTAGCTAATCTCAAGAATGTGAACAGGGAAGATATATATTTTTTAATGTAAGGATTTCTCTCCCTATCTCTGTCTCCTTTTGCTCTCTCTCTCTTTCTCTGCCTCTCATCACCTCTCCCCCCCCCCCCCCCACCCCCCCCCCCCCCCCCCAATTATCTTTATTCACCCTGCCCTCTTCTTTTTCTCCTCTTGCCATACCAACTCTTCCCTGTTCTATTCCAGGGTGCTCCAGGTCTTCATACTCCTAGTCATGCTCACATTATTTTATATGGTTTGACGTTTTAAATCTTAAATTTGGGAGGATAACTTGTTACGGGTATGGTTAATAATTACATGGTATTTATATTGTTTAAATATGGTTTGATTTAGTTTCTAATAGTCTTTGCCCTGGGTGAAAGAATGCCTAGCTTCGCCACTGAGATGACCTGGAACAGAGTACCAGGTGCTGTGTGTGGGCTGCTTGCTATCAACTGTTGTCTCCCCTGATTAACTTCAATGATGGCTACATCGAGGCTCTTGTGACCTTTCGTAATCAGAGGGTCCACACTCTGGAGTAAGAGTACTTCTTTACCTCTGTGTCAGTGGCGTATCACTGGGTGGAGGATTATCTACTGGATCTTTATTATGCGTTTATCGTTTTCTTCACTTATTCCTGGCTATTTATAAGCCATTGTGTCTTTTGACTCGAGACTTTATATGTTTAAGGAATTATTTGGAGCCATGTCCTTTAGCTTTACTTAACACAACATATTTGCCCTTTTTTAAAATTAGATCCAACATAGATTTATGATGTGCTATCAGTTAGAGGAAAGGAAAATGGATAGAAAATTACAATCTTCATTTGTTAGAATGTAATCATACCGCTAGACCAGAGGTCTCAAACTGGTGGCCCTCCAGCTGTTGCAGGAACTACAAGTCCCATCATGCCTCTGCCTGTGGGAGTCATGCTTGTAACTGTGAGCCTTGCAATGCCTCATGGGACTTGTAGTTTCGCAACAGCTGGAGGGCCGCGAGTTTGAGACCCCTGCGCTAGACGATTCATTACTTCTGTGTAAGGTGATGGTTATGGTAAACTGATTTTATTTTCTTAGTTGCAAGCAGGAAAAATATATACGTACACACACAAATGTTCTTTTAGAATCTTACCTTTTTACACATGGTGTAAATAATCTCCAGGTGTTTGGGGTTAGACAGCAGTGTGCTTGTATCCACCGTGATATAATTATGAAGAAGTGGCATCATATCTGTGCATATTGAGGAGGGGGGAGGGAGAGAGAGAGTGATTAATGGATACATGAATATACATCATATGGTGCTAAAGTCAAAATCCAGAAAATAAAAAAAAAAAAAAAAAAAAAAAAAAAAAAATAAAAAAAACACATCTCTCACTGCTAAGTTTACATTCCTATAGAGCAATCTGTAGAAGCATTAACCTCCCTGGCGGTATGATTCTGTCTGGAATTTTGTGCTGAAAGCGGTACAATTATTTTGCATGGAAATTTGGCGTTTTTTATATTGTAGGCATGCAATTCTTATGAATAACTCACTTAAATCTGTCCGAACCAGAGTCTAGTAGACATCCCGGGTATGATAAAGTTTGAAACACAAAATCACAAATTATAATAAAATAAAAATAATATATATATATATATATATATATATATATATATATATATATATATATATATATATATATATATATATATATATATATATATATATATATATATATATATATATATATATATATATATATATATATAATTCAATAATGTAATCTAATCAAAAACACTGAAATTTGCTCAGTTGCAGAATAGTCGCTGTCATTAAATTTAGTGTTTGATGATAAATTGTGATTCTAATTTATTATAGGTGTTTTATAGCTGGTCTAAAACCACTTTTGACATAAAAGGGGACACTTTTTGGTTGCTATGGACAATCTCCAGTTTCCAGGCAGAAAAAAAAACTTTTTATTATATAAAATGACATGCAGGGCACTGGGCAGACCACTAGGGACAAAGGGGATGTGTATTTTTTGTATAGAGTACTGTAATCTGTAAGATTACAGTACTGTATGTGTACTGTGTTTTTAAACTTTTTTGAATTTGGCGCCGATCTCCGCTCCCATGCGTCGTAACGTCGCAGGGAACGGAGATCAGCGGCACTCGGCACTGTGAGAATCGAGCGAGCAGACGGCTCGCTCACACAGCGGGGAGACATCGCAGGATCCAGGGGATAAGGTAAGTAACCCCCCCCCCCCCCCTGTATCCTGCAACACAAGCCCGAGTCTGGCTCGGGTTACCGCTTTTGGTACTGAAGTTCCTGCCCCGAGCCAGACTCGGGATTACCGCCAGGGAGGTTAAAAGCCCAAATGTTGATTGTTTCAGATCCTAGGCTTAGGTCAGAACTACTGGGTTAGTGACAGTCTGTTTTAAACACTACTGCCAACAGGGTTGAATAGCCACTGTCTGTTTTAAAGGATAAGTTCACCTAAACAAAACAATAAATGTACTTTTTTTTTTCCAGGTAAAAAAACATGCATATATTTATTTTTTGGTTAGGGACCTGTAAAGCATTGCAACCATGATCAGCAGATCGTGGCTGTAATGCCACAGTCCAGCAGACTGTGTAGCTGTCTGCCGTACCTCCAATACAAGCAGGCAGTTGCACTCTGGCAGGAAGACACCATGAACTACTAGAGCGATCAACAGCGCCATGGTAGTTCACTCAGAACTACAAGCTGACAGCCGCAAAGACTGTTGGTACTTGTAGTTTTCACATTCAAAAAACACGGTGAATGATGCGGCTAGGCAGGCAGAGGCATGTTTTCCGTAGCTTGTGACAGCGAGCGGGGGGGAGAAGATCCTCCACTCGATGTCAAAAGGGGGCAATCAAGGGGGTGGGGGGCCCCGTGCATCTGTAACATGTTACACCCTGAATATGGGTTTAACATGTTACAAAAGGTGAACTTATCCTTTAAATAAATACTGTTTCTGTATATAGTGACATTTTGGGACTTTGGATGTGCAGACTCCTAAAGATACTGACAGGTCAACTTAAGGGTTGCAGGGAACACTGGTTGATAGATTAAGGAAGCAAAAGTAATAACTTAGCACAGGTCAGCGCTACTGACCATAATGATATCTACAACAGTGATGAGAACATACATACATACATACATACATATACACACACACACACATACATATTATATACATACATACATACATACACACACACACACACACACACACACACACACGATACTTTGACAGATTGAAATTCGCTGATTTTTATTGCATGTCTTGTAAGTGTATTTTTTTAGGGGGGCATTTTGATAGGCTTTTAAATGAAAAACACTATGGAGATGCCTTTTTGGTTTCATGTGGTGAAATAACAGTGAAAAGGAACAATCTATCCAAGGAGTGGAAGAAGGAGAGTGTCTTAATGAGAGCAGCAACAAAGAGTGTAAAGCCCCGACAGTCTGTGGTGAGGAATGATCTATCCCAGGAGGGGAGGAGGAGATCCCCCTAATCAGAACAGCAAGTAAGATAGTGAAAAGCCTTAAAAATATTTATTGTGAGGTGAGCGGGTAATTCACCCGGTGGTGGGATTGCACTTTGATTTATCAATAAGAAGGTTGAATAGCACAGTGGAGATCGAAAGACCATTTGTTTTGTTTTGATTTTCACATGTTGTATCTTGGAGATAGATATTTTGTAATCATCACTGTTGTAGATATGGTTAGGGTCGGTAGCGCTGCACTGTATTAAGTATTACTTTTGCTATTTTTAGTGTGGTGAATCACTAAGCAGTGTACAGCAGCTACTGAAAAATTTGTTTTCATGGAGGGATCGTTTGATTTATTGTACATATAAAAGAGCATTTTATAGGTAGCGCTGATTGTACACAAAATATTAGATGAAGGAAGCAGTAGCTATTTCTCTTACAGAACACATAAAACAGAGCATTTGATAACAAACCTGTAAAATATTCATAGCAGTCTCTCTGAAAAACTTCAAAAAGGATCTCCAGAAGCTGCCACATCTGTGGGGAGATGGTCTGGTTGGTGAGGCTGTATGCTAGTGCCAGAATCTCCTCATAGAACTCTGTAGGGACAGAAAAAATTAATTCCCATACATAAAACACTTTGCATTACTGACTAACGCTCCATAAATTAGACTGAGGATTGCCATTACTTGTTCTAAACCTGGGTAAAAAGTGAAGTTTATAACCAAACATATAACATTATTCTGTTTTTTGGAACTCATGAGGTTATATACCAGGGGTAAGTTACGTGACCACCCTAGATATAAATATTACCCCGTGACCTCCTTTAAATCTTTTACAGGCTCATACCTATAATATGTTTCTGAAGCACAAGACCAACAATCTGCAAACAAATGCCCTCCAGCTGCTGCTTCACCTGAAAGAAAGGTAGAGAATTAAAGAAGGTAAGGGAAAGTGGGGGATATCCACTAAGCCACGTGTCAGGGTACACACCTCTTTATGATTTTCCACAACAGTCAAGACAATGTCAATGGTGTGTAGGATTCCCATCGCCATGACGGTTTTGTCCTCCACCTCCTCATACTCTTCACTCTGCAGGACCTTTACAAAGATCTCAGCCTGGAGAGAGAACACAGAGCAGGGACATAGATTGAAGCACACCACCAGACCATCATCACCCTAAATATCTGGACATGCATAGAACCCCAGACTAGCATCATCCTGTATATCTCCTGTACATACATAGAGCAGCGGGCTATCACCATCTTGTATATTTCCCTGTACATACAGATCAGATCACTGGAATATCTTTACCCTGTACACTTCTTGTACATGCACAGAGCAGTGAACCACCACCATCGTTTATATCCCTTGTACATACAGATAAAGGCAATGGACCTTCACCATCTTGTTTATCTCCTGTACGTACAGATAAAAAGAACCGGATCATTACTATCCTGTTTTTTTTCTGTACATACAGATCAAATCCCCAGACTATCACCATCCTATTTATCTCCTGTACATATATAGAGCACCAGACAATCACCACCCCGTTTATGTCCTATATATAAATACATAGAGCACATCATCATTGGGATCCTGGATATCTCCTATGCATATACATCACAGCACCAAATTATTGCCATTCATCATATCTTCACACACCACTCACTAGATGTCTTGTCATGTCCACAGCAATGGGGGCCACTTCCTGACTGTATTCGCATATCATCTTCTGGATGACATTGGTCAGATCATCATTCTCTGTCTCCCGGACTATGTGCAGGAGCTCCTGCATGACTGGTCGGATGTAAGGCCTCATGTACTCTTTTGCTGAGGGATACAAATGCTGGAATAATTATAAAATACAAAAAGAACTACAGTCTGAAGAGTTTACAACAGACGAGCAGTCTATTGATTCATTTTGTCACAAATTAGAGCTCCTAAACCAGACACTCAGAATAATTTGTGGTTGCATCCCACCCATGCAAGAAAAGGCAACAGGTGTTAATCTCTTCACTAACAGTTTATACAGTGCCTTAAAAAAGCATACCTTGAAATTTTCCATATTTTGTCATGTACAACCAAAAACATAAAAGTATTGTATTGGGATTTTATGCGATAGACCAACACAATGTGGCACATAATTGTGAAGTGGAAGGAAAATTATAAATGGTTATAAAAAAAATTTACAAATAATTTTTTTTTGAAAAGTGTGGTGTGCATTTGTATTCAGCCCCCCTAGTCAATACTTTGTAGAACCACCTTTGGCTGCAATTCCAGCTGCAAGTCTTTTTGGGGATGTCTCTACCAGCTTTGCACATCTAGAGAGTGAAATTTTTGCCCATTCTTCTTTGCAAAATAGCTCAAGCTCTATCAGATTGGATGGAGAGTGTCTGAACAGCAATTTTCAAGTCTTGTCACAGATTCTCAATTGGAATTAGGTCTGGACTTTGACTGGGCCATTCTAACAGATAAATATGCGTTGATCTATTCCATTGTAGCTCTGGCTGTATGTTTAGGGTTGTTGTCCTGCTGGAAGGTGAACCTCCACCCCAGTCTCAAGTCTTTTGCAGACTAACAGGTTTTCTTCTAAGATTGCCCTGTATTTGACTCCATCTTCCCATCAACGCTGACCAGCTTCCCCGTCCCTGCTGAAGAAAAGCATCCCCACAACATGATGCTGCCACCACCATGCTTCACGGTGGGGATGGTGTGTTCAGGGTGATGTTCAGTGTTAGTTTTCTGCCACACATAGCATTTTGCTTTTAGGCCAAAAAGTTCAATTTTGGTCTCAATTGACCAGAGTACCTTCTTCCACATGTTTGCTGTGTCCCCCACATGGCTTCTGGCAAACTGCAAATGGGACTGCTTATGTTTTCTTTCAACAATGGCTCTCTTCTTGCCACTCTTCCATCATAAAAGGCCAGATTTGTGGCGTGCACGACCAAGACCCCTTTCACACTGAGGCAGTTTTCAGTCGTTTTAGCGATAGAAATAGCGCCTGAAAACTGCCACCCATTCACTTCAATGTGTGTCTTCACACTGGGGTGGTTCGCTAGCAAAACAGTAAAAAGACACACCTGCCCATTGAAATGAATGGGCAGCACTTCCAAAGAGATTTGAAAGCGCCGCAAAATAGGGCCTTTTCCTATTTTTTGTTTTACGTCACGACCTTAAAAATCCAGCCCACTAGTGCCCAAAAAGCACCTCAAAAAACATCCGGTGCTTTAGCGGCACTTCAGTGTGAAAGGGATCCAATAGTTGTCCTGTGGACAGATTCTCCCACCTGACCTGTGGATCTCTGCAGCTCCTCCAGAGTTACCATGGGTCTCTTGGTTGCTTCTCTGATCAATGCTCTCTTTGCCTGGCCTGTCAGTTTAGTTGGACGGCCATGTCTTGGTAGGTTTGAAGTTGTGGCATACTCTTCATTTTCAGATGATGGATTGAACAGTGCTCCCTGAGATGTTCAAAGCTTGGGATTTTTTTTTTTTTTTTTTTTCTTATCGAACCCTGCTAAAAACTTCTCCACAACTTTATCCCTGACCTGTCTGGTGTGTTCCTTGGCCTTCATGATGCGGTTTGTTTACCAAGTTTCTCTAACAAACGCCTGAGGGCTTCACAGAACAGCTGTATTTATACTGAGATTAAATTACACACAGGTGGACTCCATTTACCAATTAGGTGACTTCTGAGGCAATTGTTTACACTAGATTTTAGTTAGAGGTATCAGCGTGTAAAAAAAAAAAAGGAGGAGTACTAAATACAAATGCATGCCACACTTTTCACATATTTAATTTGTAAAAAAAAAAAAAATGAAAACCATTTATAATTTTCCTTCCACTTCACAGTGCAACTTTGTGTTAGTCTATCAGATAAAATACATTTACTTTTTTGGTTGTAACATGACAAAAAGGGGAAAGTGTCAAGGGGTAGGAATACGTTTTCAAGGCACTGTAGGTTTCCAGGGGTCTATGGACTATCTCCCAATCTCAACACAGATCTGAAATGTGGTTGTCCACTTGCTCTAAAATGTTGTTCCTAGGTTTTTAAAGGTCCTAGGTCCTCCAAGGCTCATCAAACCTCTTCAATTCTCTATCTACAACTCAGCAGAGACTGGACAAATTTTGATCTATGCATGGTGGTTGTACAAAAGTCTACTGATCGACTTCTGTACAACCACCCTGTTGGATTTTTACTATTCAAATCAGTGCTACAGTTGGCAGTGCTAACCAATGTATTTTGATGGGAGGGAAGTCTCCCCGCTGTCAGAATACACACATCCGCATCGCTGTTTTAATGAAAAAAAGGACTCATTTATGGACTGCTTAAGGCAGTTGATAACCTTCCAATACTATCTTTACGATGCTGAGACACAAATCTATCCATCTACTCTTCAGTCTCCATCATGTTGAACACCACAACCATCAGTCCATCCCTTCATGCCAGGATGCTAGGTGTAATGCTAGACTCTGACCTCTCCCTTTAGCCCCACATCCATTTACTGTCCTAATCTTCTTGTCTTCACCTCTAACATTTCCATAAGAAGCCGCTTCTTAACCAATGACACCACCAGTATACTTATTTACTTACAGTCAGGTTGAAAAAAGACAAGTCCATTCAACCACTCCCTTGTCATCTCTCGCCTCAAATGCTAACTCGCTGCTTGTTGGCCTAGCTCTACACAGAATAGGCCCCTTTCCACCTACCATGAATTTTTCTGCCAAACTAATCCACTTTCCTAACTACTCAGTGTCTGCCACCCCTCTCAAATGCATTCCCTCCACTGGCTTTCACTCACCCAACAAATGAAATTCTAAACACTAACATACAAAGTCAACAACAGCTGTCCTGAGCTACAGCACCAACCTCATCTCAAAATACCACCTACACCGTTCTCTTTACTCCTCCCAAGATCTCCTGCTCTTTGGCTCCCTTGTTGCCTCCTGGACTTCTCCAGAGCCTCTCCCATCCTCTGGAACCTACCTGAATCTGTTCAGCCATCTCCTATTCTGTCTTTAGGTGATCCCTGAAAACTCATCCCTTTCGGGAAGCCTATCCTGGCCTCTTTCTAACTGAAACTTTATTTCTCCACCAACTTCTGTAATCCCGATAGTCATCACCTTTTGAATCAACATGCCCTTCCCTTTCGGGATTGTAAACTCTAATGAGCAGGACCTTCCTAACCCTTGTCTTAATTTGTATTGTAACTTGTATGTCTCCTTTTATATTGTAAAGCACTGAACAAACTGTTGGAACAATATAAATCCTATATTATTATAATAATTTTATTCTTTAGGGTATTCATTTACTATTTCACTATTGTGACAGATAAGGGACAACTTATTTATAGTACAGTACTGCAGCATTTTTGGATGAATAACATACACCAAATATTTCGGAAATTCTCTCACCAGCCCCCTGGTAACTGATTAACATCTGCAGAGCGATGGCAGCCTCCACCTTCACTGGCAGTTCTTTATCTTCCAGCAGACTTTTCTTCGCCAACTCTACAGCATTTCGAAGGTTCAGCTCATTGTGAAACTTTAGTGAGCTGAACGAGTGAAGGACCCAACATGACTAGAAGAGAAAAGAGATAGAGTGACGTAAAGGACAGGATTATGCGTTAAAAAAGAAGATGTAAATCCTGTCTGAATGGCACTTGGTTTGCTTAAGTACTGTATATAAAATTCCAGGTTAACCAGCAGGAGGATGAAGTCAGGATTTCCACCTCAGCCAGAAAAAAAATAGAATTCATGGAAAAAATAATACAATGCTTCTCTTGAATGGCAGAGAAGCATTCAGACTCAAATTAGTTCCAGCAGCAGAAGGGTAGTTGCCCATACTGCTGTTGAAACACAGCACTGCATGTAGATGATGCTACTACAGTATAGTACAGTGCACAAATCAGTTAGTAACTGATATAGCTTGCTTGGCCCAAACAAACTATGCAAAGTTGAAGTAAACCTGGAATTCTACTTTAATTTTTATCTGTTGTCGCATCCCAATGCTGCAGATGACATTCAAGAGGATCTTCACCCCGAAAAGAGCTACAAAAACTGAAGCTTCTGACTTTCAAAAAACACACACACTTGTCCCAGGATCCAGCTGTCCAGGCGCTGGCATCTTAACTGTGGGCAGCTGACTGCCTCCTTCCGGCTTCACAGCTGATTGCCCATTGCGCATGTGCGAGCCATGCTGCGCCCTGTATATGTTCCTGCAGTCTCCTGTAACATGTCCCAAGAGGCTGCTGGGGAAGGGGGGGGGGCAAACTTCCGCTCTGATCACCTAGGCAGTCAGTCAGTCAGTCAGAGCAGAAGAGAGAGAGATAGTACCTATCAAAATCAGGTACCCACTCCCCCATCCCCAAAAAGAAATTCAAAAACATGGGAGAGGAGGAGGGGGGGAGCAGAACTCTCCCTTTTGGGTGAAGTTCTGCTTTCAGCCTCTTTGCAGCCCCTCCCTTTGCCAGGAAGTGTCTTAACAATGATATTTGTTTAACCACTTAAGCCCCGGACCAATTTGCAGCCAAAGGACCAGGCCCCTTTTTGCGATTCGGCACTGCGTCGCTTTGACAATTGCCCGGTCGTGCGACGTGGCTCCCAAACAAAATTGGCGTCCTTTTTTTCCCACAAATAGAGCTTTCTTTTGGTGCCATTTGATCGCCCCTGCGGTTTTTATTTTTTGCGCTATAAACGAAAATAGAGCGACAATTTTGAAAAAAAAAAAATGCAATATTTTTTACTTTTTGCTATAATAAATATTCCCAAAAAAATATATAAAAATAAATTTTTTTTTTCCTCAGTTTAGGCCGATACGTATTCTTCTACATATTTTTGGTAAAAAAAAAAAAAAAAAAAAAAAAAAAAAAACACCCATTAAAGATTATTGATTGGTTTGCGCAAAAGTTATAGCATTTACAAAATTGGGGATAGTTTTATAACATTTTTATTAATATTATATATATATATATATATATATATATATATATATATATATATATATATATATATATATATATATATATATATATATATATATATATATATATATATATATATATATATATATATATATATATATATATATATATATATATATATATATATATATATATTTTTTTTTTTTTTTACTAGTAATGGCGGCGATCAGCGATTTTTATTGTGACTGACATTATGGCGGACACATCGGACATTTTTGACACATTTTTGGGACCATTGTCATTTATACAGAAAATCAGTGCTATTTAAATGCACTGATTCCTGTGTAAATGGCACTGGTAGTGAAGGAGTTAACCACTAGGGGGTGTGGAGGGGCCAAGTCTGTGTGTGTGTGTTTTTTTTTCCACAGTAGGGGGCGTGGCTTTACGTCTGACGTCACTGATCGGCTTTCCCTATGACAGGGAATAGCCGATCAGTGTCAGTCATCCTAGGAAGCACGGGGAGAGGTTTACACAGACCTCTCCCTGTTCTTCAGCTCTGTGACCCGATCGCAGGACACCAGCGGCAATCGGGTCCACTGGTCCCGCGGTCACGGAGCACAGGACCGGGTCGCGAGCGCGGCGCGCGACCCACGGCTGGGCTCTTAAAGGGCCACGTACAGGTACGTGGTTGTGCCCAGCCGTGCCATTCTGACGACGTATATCAGCGTGGTCCTTAAGCGGTTAAGGCAGGATATTTATAAAAAGTTAGATTTAAAAATATTGGAAATTACTTTTGAAGGACTTACCCGTGCTCGGAGGTAGCCCAGCTCAGACATGAAAAGTGGGAAAACATGATTCTGGATGAAGACTTCCATCTGATCTTTGTACACAGATTTCTGGAGGAAAATATAAAATATAAAAGTAATACACCACAGAAATGTCACATGTACAGTATACTGACCATAGTAGTAGAAAGCAAATATGTTACCTTTAATAAAATCTCTGCAAGTGAACCCAGCACATGTAGTGCCCCATCTATTTTCCGCGGGTCAACCGAGGAACTGGTGAGGATCTGGTAACAAAAATTCATCATCTTTGGCAACACCTAAAACAAAGAGGAACAATAGCAATTTTCAGTAATAACTCAGAGGGTCAGCCCACACATAATGCATATTTCTGCATTTGGTAGATGCTGGGGCGTTAAACCACCTAAGAGCCTCTTTTCCAATAATTTTTTATTGAAAATTTACATATCAAATTCCAAGACAAAAACACTGCTTACAAAGGATATGCATTTCAGTATACAATATAAAAGTTGGCATATTCAAGGGTCCCTGTCACTCCTTTAGAATCCATGAGGAGGAAGAGGAGGGAACATAACCACGTGACCATCTGACAGCCTCTTCAATATATCGGGGACCATATTGGTGAGAGCTCTGTACCGAGTTCCTAGGGCTGTCTACCCGCTGTGCCTAATATGAGGGATTCCCACCATTCCTGTACTGAGCTCTCGTGTCTACACACCTACCGTGCCCAATATGAGGGGTTCCCACCATTTGTGTATGGATATTCCGGGTCTGCACACCTACTGTGCCCATTTAGGGGTTCCCACTATCCCTGTGCCAAAGAGATACAACAAACCAAAGATGGCCTCAGACCACCGGACTCTACTTACTGAAATGTAACTTCTGGATGCACTGATTCTAAACTACTTAAAGCCCAATTCTAGACAAAATTGTTTATTTTTCTCTTTGGATAGAATCGGGAAGAGGTAGAACATCCATCTTCCCCTGACTTAAATCTTAGATACAAGGAGTCAGAAGGAAAGTGATTGGAAATTGCTGAAAAAGGTCAGGTCAGAAAACAGAACATTAACATTTGGCAAAAGATTCCATCCATTTTTAGGATTTTAGTTTGTCTGTATCTCCCTGTGAGGGAGACTCCCATTCCCCTCATATTTTGTATCGGTGTCAATGGGACAGGAAGTCAAGGGAAACAGCCTGACAAAAAATTTGAACTAATTAAAACAGATCACTAAATACCACCCCCCCCCCCCCCCAACACACTCAATAATATTAACTGCTCCAGTCCAGAAATAGGGGGGGGTCACTGCTCCCACTAGACTGCAACAACAGCCAACACTAGGTATTTTGGTGGTATTTGCAGAGGGGTATGACTGGAAAAGGATCTCTGGGTTGGCAGCCTTTTCATAAATGCCAACACAGCACCTCTTTAGACCATTCCTCAATCTGTGAATAAACATGCCCTCAAAATGATGCACTGGTTTGGGGTACATTTATAAATGCCCCATTTAAGTGCCACCAGCCAACACTTTGCACGGCTGCTGGCTCCTAAACTCAGCTGTTACTGATAGTTCAGGTCCCCAATGATGATCAGAGTGACTCCAAGTCATGTGACCTTTATAGAAGCTGATATAGTGGTCACATGCAGGCTGGAGGCCTGCAATATTCACCGTCCATCCAGAGATTTTTTTTTTTATTTTTTATTTTTTTTTTATTTCTGCCCCAGATGTCTTCAATCTGAATTCCAGCATCATTCAACCCACTTCCTCAGAGTCCAGGTCCTCCTGCACCTGACCCAGCCCATCTCTGGGCAATGAAGAGAGAGGCTGCACAGTGATGAGTTTGTCTCTGTCATTCTGATCTCTCTTCCCATCAGCGTGCTTCTTGTTAGCACATGAATGGACTGGTTCCTTGTACTGCTTCCTCATCTCACATGCCAGCCTTGCTGTGCAAGGACTGCAAGAGGCTGATTCAGGTACTTACAAAACTTGTATTAAAAATTCATTTAAAAAAGTATTCATAAATAGACATACAATAATTTGTTCATATCTGCTTAGAGTTCAGCTTTAACCATTTTGTGTTTGAGGCAATATTTAAATTTTTCATACATATTAAAAAAAAGCTGGCCATACATGGAATGAAATTTGCCCATTGCAGCAGGGACTGGCTGCATTTCAATCTATGCATAGGGACAGTGGACAGTACCAATTGACTTCTGTACAACCACCATGTCAGATAAATGCAGCTCAATTAGTGCCGCAGGCTATAGCTGGCAGTGCTGATCAGTGTATTCTGACAGTGGGGAAGTCTCTCCCATCGTAAGAAAACAATAGCTCAGCGGGAGAGATTTCCCTATCCACCTTGAATGTGAGGAAATGGAGAAATCAGGTCAGTTTTTTTTGTTCAACCCATTGGTTGAATGAAAATAAAACAAAAAGCTGAATCATCTATTGGCTGCATAGCTTGAAACCCCAATTGTATATTTTCTGGAAACAGAAACCGGTAGAATAAAGTGGTAGTTACAATTTATTATGTTGCATGATGTTTGCTAAACTGGATTTATTAAAACGCATATTTTTTTTTTTTTACTTTTTTGAAAAATATACACTAAAAACACCCATTTTTTTGGTAAAGCAAAAAAGATGGGGTTGCATCAAGTAAATAGATACCAAACATGTAGAGACTCAAAACTGCGCGTGTCAAATGGCAAAAAATTACAGTACATAAAAAATTTTCATGGCACTTGAACCTCATGTGTGGCACAATCGCTGTGGGCACTAAGTGTGTGTTTGCATTCATGTGTATCCATGAGAGGGGGGGGGGGAGGAGGAGGTTTTACATTTCTTTTAATTTCTAGTTTATTTTTCTTATTATTTGCAGCCATAAGCTTGGTTTAATAACTTGAAATGGTCTGAGACGCTCCCAATTCCTGGACGGCAAGTGGTTGAAAATAAAGTTTTGCCAATGTTTCTGCCTCACCTCTTTCCTCTTCTTGGAGGCAGTAAAGAGCAGATTCTGAGCAGCAGTTGAAGGAGATACGTAATCTTCAAACACATCTAGAAGCAGAAACACAACAGGTCATGGACAAGGACAATTAACGTGGCGCATCACTGTGTGACACGTACCCAGTACACAACAAAACAGCCATGTGTGAAAAGGTGTGACATTGAACGAATTGACAGCCTTGCTTGATGTACAGAACAAAAAAGGCAGAGCAATATTGGACATTGTATTGGAAACGCAACAAAACAAAACACATGCATGGATAGTAGTGCACAAAAAAATGAAACTACATATACAGCCAGCAGTAGTCACATTTAACTGGACTTGTTTTGTAATGTTGAAGAGGTTTCATAGTTTGTCAAAGCCATTTCTTCAGTTCTAATGAGTGGTAGGAACATACACCAACATTTAAATCTACACAGGTAGCACTGACCCCTTAATCCAATCACCAAGGCATGTGTCAATGCTGATGAGGATTGTCCAAGAACAGGATGGGAGGTGTGAAAGTTGTGGAACCACTCAGTTCTACTTACATAGTTCTACTTACTTGGTGTCAAGAAATCTGAACGGCTGGTAATTCTTTAATTTACATGGCTTAAAGGTGTGAATTGTTGCCAAATGCCAGATATGAAAACAGCATTATATGTGGAAGACACATGATGGCGAAGGTCCCCACCCCTGTTTAGGGACAATTGTACCAGTTTGAAATTTTGCTGTTCCGATTTAAAAAATTCACACCTTCAGCCATGTAAATTGAAGAATTACCAGCTGTTCAGATTTCTTGCCACCTTCACACCTTTGCAGTCTTCTCGACACCAAGGACAGGCGTGCTGTGTCGAACACAAACCACAACTACCTGCTCTTTGCGTGACTATATGGGAACAGCAGCGGCCACTGTCAGTTTGCAATTAGTTTAAAATGGGCTGAGCGGCTGCTGCTGATCACATGACCCACTCATTCCAAGAATCTGCCAATCCTTGCCACAGGAATCTGGTGGCTGCAGCTATCCAGCTGGGTAAAGGTGACCTTATAGACTAACTGCACATACAAGAATATATAAAACCCACGCTACACATTAATACATTTTTGTGAACATAACATTAACAGTTTTGTTAGCTGTGTAAAAAGTTCAAGTAGAAGAAAAGGCTAAGTAATAAACCAACATTTAAATGCTCCATTACCTTGTCTCCCCATGGCCCTGCACACATTTAATAACAAATCACAATGTAAATTTTTTTCTATGCTGTCCCATATCTGCAAAGCTCCAATCCCTGCTGCATGTGGTGAGGCTCTCTTCCACCAATAGGGCCTAAAGCAGTGGACACCATTACTGCCCTATGGGATTAACCCCTTTTGTTTGCCCACCACGTTACACACAGGACCCAGAGCTTTGCAGTCACACGACCACATACAAAAGAAAAAAAAAAAAAAAAAAAAAAAAAAAAAAAAAAAAGGTGTTATGTACCTGGCAACTCATTTTCTTGAAGTCTTCCAGAGCAGCATCTGAGAGATTCGGCCCTTCCCAGCTGCAACAGTAAGCATCATCAACCATTATAAAAAAAAAAAAAAAAAAAAAAAAAAAGAAGTCACATACCTCCGTGTCTCAGCATTACAAAAGTAAAAAGCACCAAAGGAACACCAGGTATAGTCAGGGACCCCCTAAAGGGTGTGCCAAAGTTGCGAGGAAGTACTCTGCCGAGAGTAGAGACGGTATATGTGCTGCCCTGGAAGACTTCTAGAAAATTAGTTACCATGTACCCAACTCCTTTTTTTGCTCAAGACGTCTTCCAGGGCAGCATCTCAGAGGATTGGCAAGGAATACTTACTCTGTGGGGGTCCACAGCCTGGAGGACTGGTCTTGGTTGGACAGGAAGTCTATCCTGTAGTGTTTTGCGAAGGTTTAAAAGCTTGTCCATGTTGCTACCCTGCAGATCTAGTCTGGTGTAGCTCATGCTTTCTTTGCATAGGACGATGCCATGATTTCTTTGGGTGGTACTTAATTCAAAAAATTGGTAGGTGTAGATAATTGCAAGTCTGATCCATCCATCCATTTTTGGAGGCTTGTTGTCCCTTTTGACAACTGAGAAGAGGATGAATAGAGCTAATGACTTCCTCCAGTTTTCTGTTCTTTGCCAATCGGGATATGTAAATATGCATCTTTGAGCTCTAGAGTAGACATGAAGGGCTTTCTGGCGGGAGTATTTTCCGGATGGAATAAATCGATTCCATCTGGAACCTTTTGTATTTTACTGTCTTAAGGATTTGAGGTTTAGAATTAAACAGGCCATGCATTATGAAATTTTCTTTCCTTCAACAACGGGTAGAAGGAAAGAAAATTGCTCAAATCGCTCCTGCAGCGCTACTGTGTTCTGTGGCTATAGCCACCATCAGTGATCAGGTGAAAAAACCTGACAGGTTGGTTGTACTGAAGTCAACTGATGGATAGACTTCAGTACAACCAGCCTGCTCATTGACAGATCGAAAATCCAGGGGCATCCTGCTAAATCAGCCGAATTTCGATCAGTCTATAGCCGGTTAGGGCTGAATTTGCCTAAGGGTTTCCTCTCTGCGAATATGTGTGAATAGATCACTCTTCCCTCCTCGTTGGGGGGTACAAACGCAATTACTTGTTCTGCTAGGAGATCGTCCAGTGATGATTGTGGTCCTGCTACTTCTTTGCCACTTGTGAGATATGTTAAGTGTGTCCCTGGGAAGATTGAAATGGGGGTGGTGGATAGAATTCTACTGTGTCCTTCTAGTATGTTGTCAAGAACGAACTTGTTCTCCGTAATTGTCTGCCATTGTCTTAAGTATGCAGCTTGGCTTACCCCACAGGCAAGCAGTTATTGTTTCTTGGGGGTTTAAGGATGAACCCCCCCTTTGCCTTTATACATTGGCGCAGGATGACCTTTTCTTGGACTCATTTTGCCATTTACTGTACTGAGCTTGCAAAGGAAATGGGGTTTTTGTTTTGTTTCTTTTTGGGGTGGGGGGGGGACCCTTTGTTTCCATCTGCCCACCTGTCCAGTATCGATTTCAGTTTGGCTCAGAACAGTAGTTTCCATGAGAATGGAATCCTGCATAGTTAGGTCTTGGAAGTGATGCCTCCATTCCAAGCTTTAAGCCATAATGCTCCGTGAGCCGAGTTGATGAGGGCCGTTGACCGCACTGTTCTTTTCACAGCTTCAACTGAAGTGTCTGCAATAAATACTGTGCCTTTGTTTAAAGTTGGTAGTGTTTTCAAGAGATCTGCTATGACCGTGCCAGCTTCCAGGTGGGTCTAAAACTGGTTTAGCTAGTGCATAAACATCCGGGTGATGCAAGTAGTGGCAATGGGCAGATTGAAAATGGCTGTGCCTACAGCTCAGGCCTTTTTTACAAGGCCTCTGCCTTTTTGTCCATTGGGTCCCTTAGGTTGCCTATGTGTTTAAAAGGAAAGAACGTCTTGTTTAATATTTTGGATGAAGATACATTGACTTTGGGGTATTTGGCACAGGGATCCACATCCTCTTCCTTAAATGGGTATCTTTACAGAAGTAGGGGTAAACAATTTCTTCTCTGGGTCTTGTCCATTCTTGCTTGATGTCCTTCAGCGATTGGTGGACTGGGAATGTACAATGTTTTTTTTGGGAATACCATTGCGTCAGGAAGAGACAACTCTGCATAATCTTCTATAATGCCCAGTGTCTCCATATGGCTTTGAATAATTCTTGCGTATCTTCAGTCGGGAAGAGGAATTTGTCTGAATTGGTTTCCTCTTTGCCGGGATTGAAGCATTCCCCATCTTCTGAACCGGATCGCGACTCCTCTTCTTGTTTGTCATGGTCATCCCAGCTACATGATGGCATGGTGGGTTGGCTGGCTGGAGGGTTTGTTGCTGAGCCTGTTGATGTCTGCATTTGAAGGTTTTGCACTAGGAGCCGAAAGGAAAGCGGCCAACATCTCCTCTTTCACAGAAGAGACTAACCTCTTATGGACTCACTGGGATTCTTTGGCTACCAGTTTGTTTATGCACTTGTGGCAGAGCGGTTCGGCCCAACTAGCTGCCATTTTGCTCACAGGAAGAGAAATTTCTGGGGAAGGAATGTGAACAGCTAGTCCTACCCACCCTTCTTGTCCTCTGAGGCCTTTTTCTGCTAAGGAAGGACATAGGACTCATGGGGAAATGACTGGAAAGGTGCCACTACCATTGAACACCTGCATAGTGGAAATGTAAGAAGACAGAAGAAACTGGGCACCTACTGGCATACCCTTAGGGCCATCCTGACTGGCAGGATCTGCAGGACAGGTGGAAGGAGTGGTGTCTGACATGGTCAGCTTGAACATGGACATCCAAATGTGGTCCTTTAAGCTGCCTGCCCTTGCTCTGGCCCCGCCATATGCTCTTTTTTTACCAGCTTTTACTTGGTCCCTGGTGAGCCAAATTGTTAGGGGGGAGGCTTTGCATGTTTCAGGTGTCTCAGTGTTACAAGTGAGGTCACTCCTGTATCCCAATAGGACCTGCACCAAAAGTAATGTAACTGGAAACGCACATGACCGGGCAGTGTTGTTTTGCAGCAAGCACATCAGAAGTGACGCAAATGGTGTCTCGAAGCACAACTGGAAATGGGGATCCATAACTGGAGATGGGTTCCATGTCTGCTCTCATCTCATCTTGAGAACCCCAAATGTCTACATCAACCATGGAATAGCAGGTTAAAACTAGGCTGAAGTACTGTGGCTATGAGGAGAGCACCAGGGGAGGCTGCCAGGGCAGCCTATGGTTGAAGGGATAGCTGCATACCTCCCACTGGAGGAAAAAACCCCTGGCTTGTAAGGAGATGATAGGGAACACCACGAGTTATGTGCCTATAACAAGGTCCTGCCTGGGCAAGCCTGGCCTGCAGCGAGGCCATGGGAAGGCCGCCAGACAGGGAGGCCCCTGCAACAAGCATGTCGGCCTGGTTGTGAGAAAATAAAAGACATCTGATGCCCTGTTGGTCTGGAGAAAATACAAAAATTGAGGCACATAGGTATGTGATGCGTTTCCTGTTGCAGGGGGGAGGAGCCCCTTCTCCCAGACGCTGCCCCGGAAGATGCCTTGAGAAAAAAATGCAATGCTAAAAACAGGCATTACATTGTAATTTGTTAAAAAAATGTATGCAGAGCAATGTGGAGAAAAGGGGAGGGAACATTTAATTGTTACTTTACTACCCATCCTTTCCTTCTACGTCAAACAAAAAAAATGTACTTACCAAACTTCATGCGAATGTACTCGTATGGGTCGTCCTGCCACAAATCCTCATCTTCATCTTTGTAGCACATCAGGGGGAAAATCACCTCTTCGGAAATACTCTTAGAAGCAAGAGGTGGGGCAGAGAGTCCATGTATCAAATTTTTATAATCATTTGTTTGCACTATGTTTAACAAGTGGAGACACTTTGCCAATATTACACTGCAAACTTGTTTGATATTTTTATCTTTTTCCTCTGTGTCCAACAAGGATGGAAAAAAAATTTAGTAGCCCAAGGAGGCCGATCACTTAAATGAATAACTAGCTGCTAACTCACAGGAGTCTTTTTTTTTTTTTTTTTAGGACCCATTCCCATTATGGTGCAATAACACAAGGGCTTATTGCATTTATTTCACACATTAATGTGTGTTGCATTAAGGCAACACACATTAATGTGTGTTGCATTAAGGCAACTCATTCATTTAAGTGAGCGGTCAACAGAATGCTTAAAAAGAGAAGCAGTATAGATTTTATTTTTATTTAATAATCATACTTACCTAGGTGGATGCAGCATCAGTCCGATGCTGCATCTGTCCCCCAGCACCTCCAACACAGAGAACTGAGCAATCTAACACCGCCGACCGCTCGGTTCTCAGAGTTCCCCGCCTCCCTCGTGCTCACTGTAGTGCTTGGCTGTGGAGCGTGTGGGAGCGGCCGGCTCAGCCTCTCAACAGCTTTCTGAGAGGCTGAGCTGGGTGCTGGTCCAGGCATGTGGGTGGATCCCAACTCCATTGCCACGATCTTGCCCAAACTCTGACATCAGCAGACTTCAGCCCGCTGTCTGCTGAAAACGGGTCCCAGGAGTGCAGATTGAACTTCACTCCTGTGTTTCACAGGAGAAATACATCCAAATGAGCTTTAGTGGTACCTCTCCTTTAATAGAACATGCAAGCTCCATTTTGCACACAGTATTTTATCCTGTGGTGTGTTGTGGACATGTGTTGGGTGCCATTCAAAATGAATGGCACTTCACTAACGTGCATTACCACAATGCAAATGTGTAAATGGGCCCTTAAGGGTTCTTTGGCCCCTTAGATGAAACCTGTCACTTCAGAGACTAAAACTGCTAGGGCTAAGACTCGAACACATGTCCCTTTCAACCCAGCTATGTATGATGGTATTCTCACCTGCATGTTCGGCTTCAGAACCTTCCAGGTGACAGCATGGGACACTCCCAGATTCATGTAGTTGAGAGTCTGCTGCAAAACCCGTGGGGCCACATACTGCTTTTGTCTGTGCTGCTCCAGGACTTTCAGCAGAACCTGAAGAAACAACGTAATGGCGTAGTGTGACAAATCCTCCCAAGTGCAATAACTACTGAGCAAATGTTCATGATGGTCAAATTCATGATCTGCCTGTATTGCATTTAGAAGAGAACATCACTAGGTCTAAAATAAGGTATATAATGTAAGGTAAAAGGTATATAATAATTTGTTTAATTTAAAATTTTCATTAGCGTGTTGATCAGGGGGAGGGGGGAACCAGCAAAAAATTCCACTTCAATTGCATTTTTCTAATTAGCAAGAAGTGCGTGTCATTTTGGGGGAGATTTACTAAAACTGGTGCACACAGAGTCTGGTGCAGCTGGGCATAGTAACAATTAGTGTCCAGGTTTTATTGTCAAAGCTTAATTGAACAAGCTGAAGTTGGAAGCCGATTGGCTACTATGCACAGCTGCACTAGATTCTGTGTGCTCCAGTGTTAGTAAATTGCCCCCTTTGTATGTATGTAGCTAATGGAAATGGAATGCAAAGAATACAAAAAAGTCACCTGCAATACTCCCATAGCATAAGTTTTCACAAAGAATTCTGAGAACTCTATATATTCCTTGGTGACACTTCCAGGACTTCCATACCTAAAGAATACAAAGCCGAAATCAGCGATAGACCCATCTTCCTGCATTTTCAGGCAAGACATGAAGGCAAAAAAATATATTGTTCAGACTTGAAGCAGACCTCATTTCTGATATATTTCTTCATGTGACAAACACACGCAATGTATATACATACTCCTGACAATGCTTACATCTGATTTTCTCTCCATCTTTGTTCAGGCATTATCCACGGTCACAGTCTACTTCCTGGACTGAGATGCCAGCTCAGAGATGACACAATCATCTAAAATGTTGATGCCTGTGCAGTTCTTGGCTCTGTTCAAAAATGCCTGACAAAGATCAACCCCTGCTGCAGCCTCACAGAGAAGTCTCTCAGCTTATACACAGTCAGTCAATGGCCTGGAACTCAAGTTCAGCTTTTTAAAAAATAAAATGTAGGTTATTTTATGAAAACGATACTGTTGCTGTATGTTGTCAATAAAATTTCATGCAGCCCTGTAGGGCTACCAAAAGGTCCATCACTGTAATGTTAAACTGCAGAACAAAAATGGCCACCTCTACCTCTTACCAAACCAGCCAGCCTTAGCGAGAATCTGCCAAACTACACATATCGAATCCATCATAGCTTGTTCTCTCTTAAAAAGTGCAAGCTCCAGAGCTGTTATGTTCATTTTTATCCAGCCACATGGTAAGTTGCGCCAACATTAAATACACATCAAAAAGGAAACTCCTGATCTGCAACAAGGAATAACTATTCCACTCACACTGTATCAATAATATATTATAATGTATGATGTGCAGGCCTTGTTTACAGTGTAGCCGATGTCTGCTCTCTGGCAACTCCAGCAAATCAGTAGGATTTGGCAGCAGCAGAAAAGAAGGCCTGTATGTACAAGGTATACCCTAGGTACTTGTATTTTTGGACATACCATACACGGCCTAACTAAGGTCAGCAACTAGTCGAAAGAATTAAGCATGAACAGCTTTATAATATATGTGCTGACTTTACCGTTCAAAGAGCCGGGTGATGTTGTGAAGGGCCCACTTCTTGCACTTCCACCAGACTAGCTCTGGACGGTCATCTTCATCCACCTGCAGAGTTTCCTATCAATAGGAGCACAAGATCAGCACAGAAACATAAAAAAAATATCCCATGTTGGGCTCCGTTCGCACCTAGGCGTTTTTGGGCATTTTTTTTTTTTAAATCAAAACATTTTTTATTGACGAGATGGAAGATTGCAAATCTAAATATACATAGTATAGCAAGCTAGAAAGTCAATATGTGATGAATCCCAACAGCAAAACGTGATGCTCAAAAAATAAACTTCTAGTTCTTCACCACGAGTGCTTAATAGATGGGTGGTCACTCACCAGAAAATGATGACCCTTTTTACAGGAAGGTCAAACAGTGCTTCTGGAATACCAATTGATTTCACTGACAGCACAGTTCCACTCCACTGGCCCCTCGAGATGCTATTAGGCTATTTACATACCTTATAAAGCCTGACTGGAATACTCCCAGGACGTTGCTAAATGAGCCTTAGTCATCACGGCTCACAGGAGTGAGCTCTGACAAGTTTTATCACTTTTCCATTTTATCCCAAATAAAAAATATATTTTGGCTGGAATAAGACCCTAAAAAGGAACTGAAATGTGGAATCTGTACCCAAACAAAGGCAATCACAGACAAAGGGCAAGTTATCAGTACTGTCTGCAGCCTACCTGAGCTTTCCCCAGTACTGACTAACCATGCCTTGCTCTGCATTGTCTCTGTGTGGAGACAGCTAACTTGGTAAAAGCAGGGCTTTGATTTCTCATGTCAGAGCTGCCTCCTGATGACTGGTGATCCGATGACTGGGGGGTGGCGGGGGCTTTGGGGGTCAAGCAGCAATGTGGGGGGGCTGAAGCAAAAATAGGAAAATCCTTCCTCTGCAGGTCCTCATGTACACCTTCCCCTACAGCAAGCAGAACAGTGTGCAGCACAGTAGTGAAATCACCAAATCTCACTCCAAGTCTGGGGATATTAGCAGTCAGAGGAAGCAGAGCCTTAGATAATCACACACTGCAAATACACAGCTATGATAAAGACAAGCAGTTCAAAAAAAGGTAAATTTTTCAGGCTACACAATTAACATTTTTGATGTTCCCTATAACACAACAAATTCACCTTTTAAGTTCAGTTCCACTTTAAGACTTTTAAGTTTTGTAAACTTATTTTTACATTTTATACTCACAGGAGGAACATCCCGATCAGCAATACTGCTAAATATTCCCATCCACTGTGTCATGGTCTGATTGTTTACCAGCTGGAGTGGGAGAGTGTACTGCAAAGAGAAGGGAAAAATAAAAAAGTAATCTATGTAAAATGTGGCATAGTAGGCAATGTACCCAAAGAACATTTTCCTGCAATAATAAAAAAAATGGAGGAGCTTTTCGCATGCTGCCTGCCAAAGCCACTGGTGGTCTACCCCCCTCCCATGCGATGGGACATTCTGAGTGGCAATTTGCCACAAGGTGAGAGGGTAACTGTTCTGAATTGACACACTTGGCAGCTATGCAGAGCAATATTTAAAATGTGTTTGGGTGATTACATGTATCACTTTATTTAAAAAGTCCATCCAAGTAAAAAAAAAAAAAAAAAAAAATATATATATATATATATATATATATATATATATATATATATATATATATATATATATATATATATATATATATATATATATAATAATATATATATATATATATAATAATTGGAGCAAACCCAGGGGCTCTTAACCTGGGGTCCATAGATGGGTTTTAAGGGGTCCATGAGGGTCAGATCAAAAGTAACATTCAGTTACATTCACTATACAGCCCTCCCCTTGTCCCAATCAATGGTTTCCCATTGAAAGAAAAAAACGCACCCTACCATTGCTAATATCGTCAACCACTAAGCGGGCTCCATCTGACTTGCTGCAGCTTCTAATGCCCACAGTGTGCAAGGAGATTAGAGTAAGCAATTGCAGTACATTTATGCATATCCTTCAATGCTCACCTGGATGAGGGCATAAAATATCTTCAGAATCTGCTTCTGCATCAGCACAGAGTAGTGGGAGGGATCTGTAAGCAGCTGAACAATCTGCTGCTGGAGGCGGGGCAGGAAGATCTGCATGGCGGCGATGAGAGGGGCTCGCTCGTCTGACTTCTTGTACCTGAAAGTAACAGGAAAGGTTTTACGATTAAAAGCGGTCGATTTCCTCAACCCCCACAATTATCGCAGTTCCTTTCCAGCTAATGAACAAAAAAAATTACACTCACTCATAAGTCTTCACCAGCTGGTACAGGCAGAGCAGACTGCCCAGCCAACTGGCTGTGTTCTGTGACTGCAGGTAGAAGCCGATCTTGTCCACCACGCTGGTCCACCGCCCTGGGAAATCGTGTTTAATGATGACGCGTAAACAGAGTGTCAGCTGAGCCCTGCGGCAACATCAGACGCTGTGTTAGTTGATGCATTTACTATTGTATGTTATGGCGACAGATTGGGACATATAAAAAGTAAAAAATAAAATAAAATAAAAAAGACGATAAGAAAAATACAGTTCAAGTGTACCTCCAGCAAAAACTAATTTTTACTTAGTTTAGAAAAGATCATTAAAGGATTAGAACCCTTGTCAGGTCTTTAATGCCATCTGGGGTTCTATTAGGTAGGCCACACAGGCTTCATTTTTTTTTTTTTTTCGTTCAACCGGCGGGTTGAACTAAAACAAATGAGCCGATTGCCCCTTCGACACATTCGATGTGGATGGGGTAATCCTTCCTGCTGTGCTATTGTATTCTATCGGCGGGGAGCCTTTCCGTTTGGCAGAATACACGATCAGTGTTAGCGGCTATAACCGGCAGCACTGATTGTTTGGGAAAAAGCTGACAAAGTGGTTGTAACAAGTCAATCGATAGACGGATTTGTGTACAACCAGCTAGCCCATACATGTATCAAAAATTCAGCCAGTCCTTTCTGAACTGGCCCAATTTCGATCCATGTATGGTTGGCTTATGAGAGATTTTTCTCACTTACTGATAATGTTTTAGTAGACAGGAAGCGAGGGGACCTCCTCCAACAGCAACAAAGACAGAAATAAAATGATTTTCTTTAGCCCATTTTTTTTATTATTAAAAGCAAAAAAAAAAAAAAAAAACAAACACAAAAAGTGACACCAAACTAAATGTTGAAAGAGTCAAAGTTAAATGATTTGTAATATAAATCACACAGAGCAAACAACATCCCTATTTCATCAGGGCTACAAAATAAAATTGACCGTGTATCCATATACACATTGTATATTCACATCTATGTGAATACAAAACCAAATTATTATTATTATTATTATTATTAACACATTATGATGTATAGGGGTATATAAAACGATATGTATATAAATAGACATTCATTTTATGTATATTTTATAGCCCTGATGAAGTGGGGGATGTTAGTCCCTGGAATGCGTTTGCTGTTTTGTGATCATATTACAAGTCATTACTACAACCGGAAGTCTTTCACCATTTGGTTTGGTACTTATTGCGTTTTTAAGCTTGTAGTTCACACCACAAAAACACACTCCAGATCCGATCCGGATGCATTTCTGCAGGCGCATTTTTTAACACATTTAGACGTGTTCTGGTGCGTTGATGCATTTCCGGATGCATTCCAGATGCTTTCTTCCCTTCTTTTTTCCACTGTACTGGGGTGTTTTTGAATAATGTCAGTGCATTCTGATGCATTTTACCGCCTTCCTGTCCAGTGCAGGATAAATGCATGTTTTACTTTTTTTTCTGGAACGCCCTGGAACTGACCGCACTGGTGTGAACTATGCCACTGGAAACCATATGACCTACTTTCCATGCAATTTTGTTGAAGGAGAAAAAAAAAAAAAAAAACGCACTGAGACTGCAAGTGGTGTGAATGACCCCCAAGTCATATTTCGGTTACCCACCAAGGGGAGCCTAGCTATGCGAGCAGCCTTACCAGAGCTTTG
This sequence comes from Lithobates sylvaticus, assembly GCA_028564925.1. Lineage (NCBI taxonomy): Eukaryota > Metazoa > Chordata > Amphibia > Anura > Ranidae > Lithobates > Lithobates sylvaticus. The sequence goes on along the minus strand of CM053029.1, from coordinate 156,633,751 downwards.
TAGTTATTCCGTCCCGCTGCTTTATGAATATATCATTTTAAAGATTTTTATCTTTGTTCCTGTTACAGATTTTCTCTCACTTCCTGTCTGGTGATGCCGTTGTCAGCAAGAAAGTGAGGGGAAATCTTTTCAGTGGAGCCCCAGACAGCAGAAAAAGCACAGAGTTCTAATCCTCCCCTATTCTACCCTAAAGTAAGGAAAGGAAAAAAGAAAAAGGGTTTTTGGTATGACATACAGTACACTACACACAAACAGTGCACAACTGTCTCGGAAATTTTATAGATAGGCAACTCCTATCCTAATATTGATCAGTGGCTCCAAAATAATTATGGATGCGCTCAGGTATGTTTGCAACTCCATGTACTCGCCAGGAAGCGGACACTCTGCAGTGCTAATCACAGGTAGTGAGACATTTCCTGAATCTATGCAGATCGGGAAATGTCTCACTGCCTGCGATTAGCTCTGCGAAGAGTAAGCTTCCTGGAGGGCGCGTGGAGTTGAACATACCTGAGCTCATCCTTCAAAATAATAATAACTACTGCAGTAGGGAACAAACACAAAAAGATACACTTAGCATCTTTCCAAATAACTCTGTTTATTTGGCGTATTTGACGTTTTTTTTTTTTTTTAGAACAAAGCTTATGTAACAAAATTATATTAAAATTGAAGGCAATACATATTCAGGTTACTTCCTATGAAGATCTAAGAAATGTGAATACATAATAGAATAGAGCGATTATGTGCAAAGCATAAGTGCCATGTGCTGAATATGAGCGCAGAGCGCAAAACATAACCAAAGCATGCAAAATAGAGGACAGTGTGAGTTTAAGATCTTTTACAGAACAAAATGAATCAAAGACAAAAGTCCTGCTTGGCCAAGGATTACAAATATAAAAAGGAAAATAAAAAAGGTATAAGTCCCCTTAACCCTTTCTTGATCAGTGGTTACCAATGCAAGATGTTCAGATCTAGTTTAGCAGCACCCGTTATGACAATAAGGAATCATGCACACGGACATATTTGCAGTATTGCATAACAAACACTGTGGAGCCCCAGCTGTTGCATAATTCTACCCATAGGAATAGAGTACAAAATACGCTGTATTCGGGAATGACCTTGTAAACACTGGTACAGTACGTGCATTTACACACACATGCTTATGATCAGATCACCACCTATAAAACAAAGTTCCAGCGTGTTTACATATATACTAAGGATAAGCTCAGGAGTGTTCGCAAACAGCACGTGCAGAGCCCGCCAGGAAGTCGGCACTGCACAGCGCTAATCACAGGCAGTGAGGACATTTTGCAATCTCTGCAGCCGTGCATCGGGACAATGTCTCACTGCTTGGCAAAAGCATTCCGCAGTGCCAAATTCCTGGCGGGCTCTGCATGTGCTGTTTGCAAACACGCCTGAGCTCATCCTTAATATATACCTGCATACAGCATATTTTGTCATTCATTCCTATGGGAATAATTGCACAGCAGCTGAGGGTCCCGCCACTGCAAATACAGGCTTATTTAATGCTGAATGACCATATACCTGCAAATATGAATACTAAATGCATGACATTCTGTAAGATTCTGAACACCTTTTTTAATGCTTTACTTTTATTTGTAGCTAAAAGTGTAGCTGGGCTTTATGTCTATGCATTATCAATAATGTAGAAGTTTAACACATCCAGGTATTTATTCCCCCTTCCCTTTTACAGGCATCACAGTACTAATGATGCTTTTCTCTCCAGGACAATTGGATTTACTACAGTAGGAGAGTGCAAAATCTGGTTTTCTGCATAGAAACCAATCAGCTTCCAGGTTTTATTGTTAAAGCTTCATTGAACAAGCTGAAGTTAGAAGCCGGTTGGCTACCAATCACAGCTGCACCAGATTCTGAGTGCTCCAGTTTTAGTGAATTTCCCCCACTGTCACCTTTGTTCAGGTATCATCCAGGGTTACCAATTACTTCCTAGACTGAGATGCCGGCTCGGACAGGACACAGTGATGTAAATCCTGTGCAGTTCTTAGCTGTATTCACAAAGGTCTGACACAGATCGCCCCCCCCCCCCCTGCTGCAGTCTCACACCTTGTGACTTGCTACAAATTTACAATGTATAGTCTGATCAATTGGGGGGGGGGGGGTACGACGACTGAGGAAATGCTTCCTTCTGCTTGCAGCAGACTGATCACATAATCTCAGCTTAGGCAAAGTCACTGCTGGAGCTAAAGGATGGCTTTTTAATGAGAAAAGGTGGAGCTTTTCTGAAAAACGACACAGTTGCCGGATATTGTGACACATCAGGAATTTACTTTAAGTGGAGATTTAACCACTTCCACACCGGGCCTATTCTGGCACTTATCTCCTACATGTAAAAATCATCATTTTTTTGCTAGAAAATTACTCAGAACCCCCAAACATTACATATGTTTTTTTAGCAGACATCCTAGGGAAGAAAATGGCGGTCATTGCAACTTTTTATCTCGCACGGTATTTGCGCAATCATTTTTCAAACGCCTTTTTTTGGGAAAAAAAGGGTTTCATGAATTAAAAAAAACAGCAAAACAGTAAAGTTAGACAATTTTTATTGTATAATGTGAAACATGATGTTACACCGAGTAAATAGATACCCAACATGTCACACTTTAAAATTGTGTACACTCATGGAATGGCACCAAAGTTCGGTACTTAAAAATCTCCATAGGCGACATTTTGAAAATGTTTACAGGTTACCAGTTTAGAGTTACAGAGGATGTCTAGGGCTAGAATTATTGCTCTCACTCTAACGCATGCGGCAATACCTTACATGTGTGGTTTGAATGGCATTTACATATGTGGGTGGGGCTTTTGCTTCTGAGCACGAGCTACTGGGGACAGGGGCGTTTTAAAAAGAAAATGTTTTTATAAATTTCTTTATTTTATTATTTTTACACTTTTATTCCTCTTTATGGCGAGCTGGAGGTTCAATAAGACCCCATATCTCTCCTCCAGGCTGTAAAGCATAAGATTGGAAAAAAAATTCTCTGATCTCATGCTGACAGCCGCGATCGCGGCTTTGTTTACAATGCGGGGTCCGGGCGTGACGGGCCTCCGGCATTCATAGAGATCAATCTGGTCACCGGAAATCTCTATGCTCGTCATCCGGCCGCAGGCGATTCTTTCTCGGGGCCCAGGATAGCATGGGAGAGCCCGGAGAAGCACCGGATGGCAGCGTCTATAAGAACGATCAAGCAGCGGAACTGCTGCTATGATCATTCTGATCGTGCACAGAATCACCGGCTGGAAAGAATGATATCTGAATGATGCCTGTAGCTACAGGCATCATTCAGATATCCCCTCACAATAGTAGAGGACGTCATTTTACTATGGCCCGGTAGGGAATTGGGGTGCCTTCACAGTGTCTAAGCCATGCAGTATTACCACAGAGCAAGAGTGTTCCAGCATTTAGGCACAGAACAAAAGAAGAAGTTCTTTACTATAGTGATGGTAACAAAGAAAAAACATAGGAGCAAAGCCCATACCGGGATAATAAAACAGGTTCTTGGTAGGCAGGGGCTACAGGAACAATACGAATCTAAGCTTTGACAAATAAGCAACCAAAGTTACTCCATACCTTACAAGGTCGGGCGAACGGATGATCCCCTCCACAATGTTCTCACGGATCTGCTGGCGGTCATTCTCGTGTATGTTGAATGGGAAGATGACTTCTCCCGCCATGGGTTCTCGGTCAGGCCAGTACTGTGTCACCATGTTCTTTAGGTAGATGGCAGCTATGACAGAGGGGGTTATTAAAATGCATCTCAATTACAAGTCAACGTCAATTACCCGCCCCCCCCCCCCCCCGCTGAGCCTATAATAGAATGACAGCCGAGGGGGAGCGCTGCCTTCCCGGGTTGATGTCATATGACGCCCTCTCAGGATCATGCAATGCTGGACACTGCAGATGACAAAATTAGTGTACTGGGCTGCTGCCGGTACCATGTGATTGCTGTGACCAATCACAGTAGATCACATGGCAATTGTACACAATGAATGGCTTCCATTCATAGCCAAGTCCTGATCACCTTCCCATAGTAGTACAGTGTCACTATGGTAACACCGTACTGTTCTGGTCACAGTATGTTAAAAAAATAAATAAATAAATAAAAAATTTGGCCATGCCTCTTACTAAATACCTTGGACTGTCTACTTTCTAAAAAATGGGGGCATTTGAACTGTCCTAGCATTTTCAGGCATCAAGAAATGAGACAAGCCGTCAGTACATCAGGACTGAACGATTTTCAAATATCTATACCGTGGTTTGTAGACTCAAAATCTTCAGTCTTTTTTTGTTTATTTAGCAAAAAAAATAAAAAAAGACCAGTAGTGAATAAATACCACCAAAAGAAAGCTCAATTTGTGTAAAGACAAATTATAAAAATGGATTTGAGTACAGTGTTGCATGACTGCAGAATTGTCATTCAACACGTGACAGCGCTGAAAGCTGAAAATTGGCCTGGGCAGGAAAGGGGTAACAGACAGTATTGAAGTGGTTAAAGTGATTGTTTGTAGATTTAATTGGTCATTTATTGCATGCAATTTCTGTGCTATAGCTTCTTTCCTGGAAACGATATCAATCAGATTGTTGTGTATGAGCACTGCTGTGAGGACACCTTAAAGTGGTATAAAGCCCAAAACCAAAAATGGAATATATTGTAGTTTATCAATCATTAGATGTGGTGGCTGCATTGGTTTTATTTTATTTGGCTTTTTCCCTCTGTTTTTACCTGGTGATCTGGCCAGTAACACACCACCTGTATTAGTGACAGTCTTGGGGGGGGGGGGGGTAGTGTTGAATGTATTAGCAGATTTAGATACACTAAACAAGCCAAACTCCAGCTCACACTTTATAATCAGTTATAGAACACATTGTTTTACCTTTTGGGATAAAGGTTTTGCAGGAATACATAAAAGCTGATCATTTTAATGACTCCCACCATTGTTAAGTGGTTTGCCTCATCCATGTAACCTGATACATTGTGTGCTGGATAGCTTGTGCTTTTGAAAAAACAGACTTGCTGGCTGGATTACCAGATGAAAATAGAAGAAAGAAAACCTAAAAAGGAAAACTAATACAGCCATCACATCTGAAAATAGGTAAGCTGCAATGTAATAAATATTTTCTTATGGGTTTAATACAGCTTTACCACACAGGAACAGAAAGACAAATCCTAGGTACACATTTACCTGCCTGTCGCACAGGAAACTCCACCTGATCAGACACAATGATTTGCAGCAAAGTGGGAGCAAAGCTGATGATCTTGTAGGACTGGAGAGAAAGAGAAAAACATTGGAACCACATAAGGAAATGTCTGACATTCTATTATATGTGAAGGAGATCCTCTCTGTGTAAATGTTCTTTAGCAAGGAACATACATACCACATTAATAATTATGCTACCAAAAAAAAGTGTGTGCTGTAAATTGCCTCCAGCATTGTTTGTTTCTTCTTGCTGGAAGCTGCTGTGCCGTTTGACTGAAGTCCAGAGCCCCTGAGCAGCAGTAAATCATAAAGCGGAACTAAACTCATTAACGGTTTAAAAAAAAACAGTTAAATTCCTGGATTGCTAACTGTCACATTTTCTTGTGTCCTTAACCAAACTATCAAACCATCAAATGACTGGTGTCAGAACTGATCACATGTGAAGCACCATGGCAGTTGCAGATCAAACAGAAGCAGCTTCCTTGGCCTAAAAATTGAGAGCAACTGAGCATGTGCAGAGTAGGGCGAAATAGCGTATTACTGGATTTTACAGTATAGACACTTCTTTTTAATGTTTCACATAGCTATATCTGCAAAAGGGGCCACCCTAAAGTCATCTAGCAGGACTTCATTTTCTGACTGAAGTTCCACTTTAGGCTGGGTTCACACTTATGTGAATTGGATGCAGCTTTCTCCGCATCCAAGTTGCATGATAGGAGACTCTATGGAGCCGCTCACACATCTCCGTTGCGGCGGCGGAGCAAGTTGAACAGGGGTCCTGTGTGTTTTTGGCTGAGTTTCGGGTCTGAATTCAGGCCCGATTCGTCCCTAAAACAGAGAACAGGGACGCTCCGGACCCCGGATGTGACTCGCATTCGTTTTCGGTGTGAACTCAGCCTTAAATCACTACATAATTTCTACATATATGAATCGGGGGAAGCCACATATGCCCTTTAAAGATATAGGTTCTGCATCGTATAGATAAGTGTATATTTATACATGCATATAAAAGCATGTACTCCTCCTTTACACTATTACCCCTGGAGGGGGGTGAAGAATGATGTACTCCTCCTTTACACTATTACCCCTGGAGGGGGGTGAAGAATGATGTACTCCTCCTTTACACTATTACCCCTGGAGGGGGGTGAAGAATGATGTACTCCTCCTTTACACTATTACCCCTGGAGGGGGGTGAAGAATGATGTACCCCTCCCTTACACTATTACCCCTGGAGGGGGGTGAAGAATGATGTACTCCTCCTTTACACTATTACCCCTGGAGGGGGGTGAAGAATGATGTACTCCTCCTTTACACTATTACCCCTGGAGGGGGGTGAAGAATGATGTACTCCTCCTTTACACTATTACCCCTGGAGGAGGGGGGTGAAGAATGATGTACTCCTCCTTTACACTATTACCCCTGGAGGGGGGTGAAGAATGATGTACCCCTCCCTTACACTATTACCCCTGGAGGGGGGCGAAGAATGATGTACCCCTCCCTTACACTATTACCCCTGGAGGGGGGTGAAGAATGAGGTACCCCTCCCTTACACTATTACCCCTGGAGGGGGGTGAAGAATGATGTACCCCTCCCTTACACTATCACCCCTGGAGGGGGGTGAAGAATGATGTACCCCTCCCTTACACTATTACCCCTGGAGGGGGGTGAAGAATGATGTACCCCTCCCTTACACCATTACCCCTGGAGGGGGGTGAAGAATGATGTACCCCTCCCTTACACTATTACCCCTGGAGGGGGGGGGGTGAAGAACGATGTACCCCTCCCTTACACTACTATCGCTGGAGGGGGGTGAAGAATGATATACCCCTCCCTTACACTATCACCCCTGGAGGGGGGGGGGGGAATGATGTACCCCTCCCTTACACTATCACTGGAGGGGGGTGAAGAATGATGTACCCCTCCCTTACACTATTACCCCTGGAGGGGGGGGGGAATGATGTACCCCTCCCTTACACTATTACCCCTGGAGGGGGGTGAAGAATGATGTACCCCTCCCTTACACTATCACCCCTGGAGGGGGGTGAAGAATGATGTACCCATCCCTTACACTATTACCCCTGGAGGGGGGTGAAGAATGATGTACCCCTCCCTTACACTATTACCCCTGGAGGGGGGTGAAGAATGATGTACCCTTCCCTTACACTATTACCCCTGGAGGGGAGTGAAGAATGATGTACCCTTCCCTTACACTATTACCCCTGGAGGGGGGTGAAGAACCATGTACCCCTCCCTTACACTATTACCCCTGGAGGGGGGTGAAGAATGATGGAATGATGTACCCCTCCCTTACACTATTACCCCTGGAGGGGGGTGAAGAATGATGTACCCCTCCCTTACACTATTACCCCTGGAGGGGGGGGGGAGAATGATGTACCCCTTCCTTACACTATTACCCCTGGAGGGGGGGAAGAACCATGTACCCCTCCCTTACACTATTACCCCTGGAGGGGGGTGAAGAATGATGTACCCCTCCCTTACACTATTACCCCTGGAGGGGGGTGAATAATGATGTACCCCTCCCTTGCACTACTATCGCTGGAGGGGGAGTGAATAATGATGTACCCCTCCCTTGCACTATTACCCCTGGAGGGGGGTGAAGAATGATATACCCCTCCCTTACACTATCACCCCTGGAGGGGGGGGGGAGAATGATGTACCCCTCCCTTACACTATTACCCCTGGAGGGGGGGTGAAGAATGATGTACCCCTCCCTCACACTATTACCCCTGGAGGGGGGTGAAGAATGATGTACCCCTCCCTTACACTATTACCCCTGGAGGGGGGGTGAAGAATGATGTACCCCTCCCTTACACTATTACCCCTGGAGGGGGGGTGAAGAATGATGTACCCCTCCCTTACACTATTACCCCTGGAGGGGGGTGAAGAATGATGTACTCCTCCTTTACACTATTACCCCTGGAGGGGGGTGAAGAATGATGTACTCCTCCTTTACACTATTACCCCTGGAGGGGGGTGAAGAATGATGTACTCCTCCTTTACACTATTACCCCTGGAGGGGGGTGAAGAATGATGTACTCCTCCTTTACACTATTACCCCTGGAGGAGGGGGGTGAAGAATGATGTACTCCTCCTTTACACTATTACCCCTGGAGGGGGGTGAAGAATGATGTACCCCTCCCTTACACTATTACCCCTGGAGGGGGGTGAAGAATGATGTACCCCTCCCTTACACTATTACCCCTGGAGGGGGGTGAAGAATGAGGTACCCCTCCCTTACACTATTACCCCTGGAGGGGGGTGAAGAATGATGTACCCCTCCCTTACACTATCACCCCTGGAGGGGGGTGAAGAATGATGTACCCCTCCCTTACACTATTACCCCTGGAGGGGGGTGAAGAATGATGTACCCCTCCCTTACACCATTACCCCTGGAGGGGGGTGAAGAATGATGTACCCCTCCCTTACACTATTACCCCTGGAGGGGGGGGGTGAAGAACGATGTACCCCTCCCTTACACTACTATCGCTGGAGGGGGGTGAAGAATGATATACCCCTCCCTTACACTATCACCCCTGGAGGGGGGGGGGAGAATGATGTACCCCTCCCTTACACTATCACTGGAGGGGGGTGAAGAATGATGTACCCCTCCCTTACACTATTACCCCTGGAGGGGGGGGGGGAATGATGTACCCCTCCCTTACACTATTACCCCTGGAGGGGGGTGAAGAATGATGTACCCCTCCCTTACACTATCACCCCTGGAGGGGGGTGAAGAATGATGTACCCATCCCTTACACTATTACCCCTGGAGGGGGGTGAAGAATGATGTACCCATCCCTTACACTATTACCCCTGGAGGGGGGTGAAGAATGATGTACCCCTCCCTTACACTATTACCCCTGGAGGGGGGTGAAGAATGATGTACCCTTCCCTTACACTATTACCCCTGGAGGGGAGTGAAGAATGATGTACCCTTCCCTTACACTATTACCCCTGGAGGGGGGTGAAGAACCATGTACCCCTCCCTTACACTATTACCCCTGGAGGGGGGTGAAGAATGATGGAATGATGTACCCCTCCCTTACACTATTACCCCTGGAGGGGGGTGAAGAATGATGTACCCCTCCCTTACACTATTACCCCTGGAGGGGGGGGGGAGAATGATGTACCCCTTCCTTACACTATTACCCCTGGAGGGGGGGAAGAACCATGTACCCCTCCCTTACACTATTACCCCTGGAGGGGGGTGAAGAATGATGTACCCCTCCCTTACACTATTACCCCTGGAGGGGGGTGAATAATGATGTACCCCTCCCTTGCACTACTATCGCTGGAGGGGGAGTGAATAATGATGTACCCCTCCCTTGCACTATTACCCCTGGAGGGGGTGAAGAATGATATACCCCTCCCTTACACTATCACCCCTGGAGGGGGGGGGGAGAATGATGTACCCCTCCCTTACACTATTACCCCTGGAGGGGGGGTGAAGAATGATGTACCCCTCCCTCACACTATTACCCCTGGAGGGGGGTGAAGAATGATGTACCCCTCCCTTACACTATTACCCCTGGAGGGGGGGTGAAGAATGATGTACCCCTCCCTTACACTATTACCCCTGGAGGGGGGGGTGAAGAATGATGTACCCTTCCCTTACACTATTACCCCTGGAGGGGGGTGAAGAACCATGTACCCCTCCCTTACACTATTACCCCTGGAGGGGGGGTGAAGAATGATGTACCCCTCCCTTACACTACTATCCATGGAGGGGGTTGAAGAATGATGTACCCCTCCCTTACACCGTTATCCCTGGGTTGGGGCAGCACCCCTTAACAATATTGCCCCTGGGATGGGCATAATAGTGTATACCTTTATCCCTTGGGGGGCAGAATGCTTCTCCCCTCCCTTCCACTGTCATCCCATGTAATAACAGTATTACCCCAGGATGGTGTCAGCCCAGTAAGTGCCCCCACCTGGTTGAGCTCATTCTCGGCCGCCAGCCTCATCTTGGGGTCTATGGTCCCCCGCAGGGCCTGGATGATCCGGTTCGGATCCATTGCTGAGAGAATCAGAGCTGATCAGTCGGATCAACAGCAGATGCCGGGCATCAATATGTCACTTTACGGCCGGACTCCAGTCCTCACACCGCTGCCGCAAAGTATCGCGCCGTACGAAATCCATTAGACGCTTCTGGCGGCCATACTGTACGGAGGAGCATGCGCAGTACGAGCCAGTGAAGCCAGAATGGGGTGCGGGAGGGGTGGTTTTGTACAGAATGAGGTCACTGTACGGAGCGAGATGTCACAGAAGAAATTGTAACATTGTCAGTGTGTGCGGAATACTTTCATTCTGTGATACAAAGTAAAAGGGGGAGAAGAATTTCGCTGATAGTGGTTTCATTTCTGTTTGTGACTTGTGCAAAAGAGCAACATTACCCATAGCAACTTGATAAAAAAATGTTTTTTTTTAGCAAGGAACATCCAGCATGGGTTCACACTAGATGTGGTGCGAATTCACAGCAAACCACATATAAATGGCAACCCATTCATCCGAACCAATTGTGGCGTGTATGTTAAGTTAATGAGGCAATCGGTTTGCAAATCGCAGCGCAATTGGCAGAATCAGATCGCATGGGTGTGAACACCGATTCTGGTGCGCACAAAAAAAGGGTCCTGCACCAGTTTGGTGTGAATGTGGTGTGCGATTTCAGCCATACAAATCCATGGCTCAATTTGCACCCCAGAGACACCACATCTAATTTGCACAGGAAGGTGATGCGATTTCTACGCCTGTGAACTCAGGCACATTCCACATTAATAATTATGCTATCAAAATTAGTGTGTGCTGTAAATTGCCTCCAACATTGCTACTGTTTCTTCTTGCTGGAGGCTGCCATTTTGCTGAAGCCCAGAGCCCCTGAGATGGAGTAAATCATAAAGCAGAACTAAACCCATCGATTTAATGGTTTAAAAAAACAGTTACATACCTGAAACGCAGGTGTTCTGTCAGATAGCTGCTACCCATCACAAAGCCGCTACCCGGCCTACTGTGCATGCACAATGCGCAGCCCAAGTGACTCGCGGTCATCTTGGTACACCCGCAAGCGGATATCCTTATCTACTTCCCACCCGGCCACTGTATATATACGGCCGAGTGGGAGCCGTCTACTTCTGATCGGACGTTCCGGAACGTCCTTCAGAAGTAGCGGGATCGCGCGCGCACGTGCCCGCGCAGCGGCGCGATCCCGATGCGCTCGTGTCACCCGGACACAGCGCATCTCGGATCGGCAGGAGGGCTCTGCGATTGGCCCTCCTGATCACATGACGGCCGTGTCCAATCACAGCCGTCATGTGATGTAAGCAAACAGCCGGTTGCTAGGCAATCGGCTCTCCTCTCCTCACACGGAAGTCGTCGGTGAGGAGAGGAGAGCGGATCGCTGCAGCCGGCTGGTGATCAGTGAGTATTAGCTGTTTTTTTACTCACTGATCACCAGTCTAGTGTCAAAAAACACAGTAAAACACACATGTCCCCACACATGTCCCCAAAACATACACGTCCCCAAAACACACATGTCCCCAAAACACACATGTCCCCAAAACACACATGTCCCCAAATAAAAACACATGTCCCCAAATAAAAACACATGTCCCCAAATAATAAAAACACATGTCCCCCACATTTTTCCAGTAAAATCACATGTGCCAATGATTATCTGCACACATATGTCCGTGATCACCTGCACACATCTGTACATGATCATTTGCGTACATATGTCCGTGATCACGCGAACCAATTATTATACACTTAACGGATTTTTTTTTACTAAAAACATGTAGCAGAATACATTTTGGCTTAAATTTATGACAAAATTTGATTTTATTGAATTCCGTTTAAAAAAGAAAGGAGAAAAGATTGTTTTTTTTCAAAATTTCCGCAATTTTTTTGCTTATATCGCAAAAAATAAAAAATGGAGTCGTGAATAAATACCACCAAACTAAAGCTCTATTTGTGCAAACAAAATGATAAAAATGTAATTTGGGTACAGCATTGCATGACTGCGCAATTGTCATTGAAAGAGCGAGAGCGCTAAAAGCTGAAAATTGGTCTGGGAAGGAAGGGGGCGAAAGTGCCCAGTATTGTAGTGGTTAAACACCCACCGGAGTCTTACTTTACACAGTTTTTTTTAACAGTAAACTCAGCTTATATAGTGAAATGCAGTATTTAGTCTGTAACACTGTTTTGATGTTTAATTTTAAAAGCAGCAGTGTTCTGTCACATCAGCAAACCTGTAAGATCAGCAGGCTTGCTGCTGCTTTTAAAATTCAACATCAAAACAGTGTTACGGACTTCTATTTCACTATATAAGCTGAGTTTACTGTTAAAAATAACTGTGAAAAGCAAGACTCAAGAGGGTGTATAAAGATGTCCGCTTGCCGACTTCTAACTCTAGGCTTACTGCGGATGAGTGCGGGTGTGCCAAGATGGCTGTGAGGCAACGTCACTTTGGCTGCACATCGCCCATATGCAGTGCGCCAGGTAGCGGCTTTGTGATGAGCTATCTGAAAGAACACCGGAATTGCTAACTGTCACATTTGCTTGTGTCCTCAACCAAACTGTCAAACCATCAAATGGCTTGTGTCATAACTGATCACGTGCACCACCATGGCAGTTGCAGATCAAACAAAAGCAGCTTCCTTGGCTGTAAAGGATATAAGGGTTTAAAGTGGAACTTTAGTCAGAAAATTAAGTCATACTGGATGACTTCAGGCTGGCCCCTTTTGCAGGTATAGCTGTGTAAAACATTGAAAAGAAGTGTCTATACTGTGAAAAATACAGTAATACAATGTCTCACCTTGCTCTGCAGATGTTCAGTTGCTCTCCATTTTTAGGCACTGCTGAGTGTGTAGAGGCCGATCTGCTGACAGCCTTGAAGCTGAATTAAACCCTCCTATCCTTTACAGCCAAGGAAGCGGATTCTGTTTGATCTGCGACTGCCATGGAGCTGCACATGCGATCAGTTATGACATCAGCCCTTTGATGGTTTGACAGCAAATGTGAATCTGTCAAATGTGACAGTTGGCAATCCCAGGAATGTATCTGCTTTTTTTTAAACAGGTAAACTGTTGGGTTTAGTTCCGTTTATTGATTTACTGCTGTTCAGGGGCTCTGGGCTTCAGCAAAATGACAGCCTCCAGCAAGAAGAAACAGGAGCAATGCCGAAGGCAATTTACAGCACACACTCATTTTGGTAGCATAATTATTAATGTGGAATGTATGTTCTTTGCTAAAGAACATTATTTTTTATCAAATTGTTTTGGGTAAAGATCCGCTTTAATTCTGCTTTAAAGTGATACTAAAGTCTTGTTTTTTATTTTTTTTTCTTATACTTACCTGCTCTGTCCAGTGGTTTTGCACAGAGCAGCCTGGATCCTCCTCTTTTCAGGACCCTCTCTAGGGCTCCTCCTGTTAAGTGCCCCAACAGCAAGCAGCTTGCTACGGGGGCACCCGAGCCGCTGCTCTGTGTGGCCATTCAGACACGGAGCCGCGGCCTGGCCCAGCCTCCTCTCTATCCTCATTGGCTCGCTGACTTTGATTGCCAGCAGCGGGAGCCAATGCTGCTTTGCTGCTGTCTCAGCCAATAAGGAGGGAGAGTCCCAGGCAACCAAGTCTCTTGTGCAATTTTGCTGGATCGAGATGGGGCTCAGGTAAGTATTAGTGGGGGCGGGGGCTGAGGGGGGCTGCTGCACACGGAAGGCTTTTTATCTGATAGAATGCATTAAAGTGGTTGTATACCGCTGGACGTTTTTTCTTCCGCCTGCAAGGTAAAGTTATAATGTACTAGTATGCATCGGTCGTTTTTCCCAAAAAAAAATCCAACATGCCCAATCACTTAAATTCGATGGCCGCATTGAAATCGGCCCATAGCAGTGGCCCACTAATGGTGCAAAATTCGAACGAAAATTCTTAGATAAGATTTTCGAAAGAAAATTCTTCCAGAAATTCGACCCATGTATGGCCTTAAGTTCCACTTTAATGTCAGGCACACCCCGCCTATTCTTGTATAGGTGTTACAGGGGCAGGACATGGGGATAGATCCCAAAACAGGTTAACCAACAGAAATAAAACCTCATAGAAATTTTTCTTCTTCATTGTAGTAAAAAAAGGTATTATTTAGGCTTGCTACCAAAGTATTTGAAAATGATTCCATTATATGTATATTTAAAGTAGAAACAACTTAGAATAATAAAAGGGTGTCTCTTCCTGTATATGGGAAGCTCTCTGATCCTCCGGCGTTGTTGTCAAACACTCACTTTTTTATTTGAACACAAAACACTGCCAGACGTGTCATGTGACCTGCTTTGCACGCTAATGCATCACAATAGAACCGTCTGCGTCCAAAGAAACACAACGCAAAGCAGGTCAAACGCAGCATCTGAAACTTCATCCACAACAGTCAACTGAGGACAATAGGAATTGTGCTGTGATTGACCAGCAGGGGAACCAAACCCAGTGACAACCCAAGTAGAATTAACCACTTTCCTTTTGTCACTTTCACCCCCTTCCTGCCCAGGCCAATTTTCAGCTTTCAGTGCTGTCACACTTTGAATGACAATGTAGAAAATGTTTTTCATATTCTGTTATAACATTCTGCACACAAGTAATTTTTCTCCTTCAATGATGTGTGCTGATGAGGCTGCACTGATGGTCACTGATGAGGTGTCCCTGGTGGGCACTGATGAGGAGGCACTGATAGGAAGAACTGATAGGCACTAATGGGCACTGATAGAAGGCACTGGTAGGCGGCACTGATGGGCACTGGTAAGCAGCACTGATGGACAATGATGAATGAATGAATGAATAACTTGTATAGCGCTACAATGCGAACTGAATCGCCTCAAGGCGCTGTATTGACATTTGGTTGTCGAGCTTCTAGAAGAGGTGGGTCTTGAGTTTCTTCCTGAAGGCCTGAAGGTTTTCTTCCATGCGAATGTCGGTTGGTAGAGCGTTCCATAGCCGTGGACCTTGGACAGCGAATCTCCGTTCCCCCTTTGATTTGTAGCGGGATTTGGGAATGAGGAGAAGATTTTGATTAGCCGATCGAAGACTGCGATTCGGTATGTAGTGTTTTATTTTCTCGCGAAGGTATTGCGGGGCGTTTCCATGTGCGCATTTGTGGGTGAGGCAGAGGGTCTTGAATGCGACCCGACTCCTTACATTTAGCCAATGTAGGTTCCTCAGGGAAGGGGAGATGGATTCCCAGGGTTTTTTTCCTGTTATCAGCCTTGCCGCTGTGTTTTGGATAAGTTGTAAGCGCGCAAGTTGATATTGGGGTAACCCTATGTAGAGGGAGTTAGCATAGTCGAGTCGAGAATTGATGATCGTTCCAACTACCACTGCTTTGTCCTCTTTTGGAATGAAGGGGAGGAGTCTGCGTAGCAGGCGGAGCAGATGGTGAGAACCACTGACCACTGCTCCTATTTGGGCATCCATTGACATTTCTGAGTCAAAAATGACTCCGAGACTCTTAGCCTTGGTCCTTGGGCGATGGTCTGTCCAAAGATGGTAGGAGGTGTCCAAGGGATCTTGGTTCGGGGGTTATGATTTGCATGTAGAATAAGAAGTTCTGTTTTTGATTCATTAAGTTTGAGGGAGCTGGCAGTCATCCAGTCGTCTATCATAGTGAGGCATTTTCCTAATTGCTGATGATGGTCTTTTTGTCCGGTGATACGAAAATATAATTGAGTGTCGTCGGCGTATGAGTGGAAGCACTGATGAGCACAGATTGGCAGCACTGGTGGGCATAGCTCCCAACTGTCCCTGATTTGGAGCAATTCCCTCTGTCCCTCATTCCTCCTCATTTGTCCATCATTTTGGTCTGATCTATATAGATGTATATAAAATGCACTTTTTATCTATCAAAAAGTGTCTCCCAGTGCTAAACCTGATTTCTAAATTGCTGCATTTGTAAATTCCAGAAGCCAATATAAAGAAATATTAGTGGTAAAAAAAAGCACTTGTGTTTAACCAACCTTGTTTTTTTGTACAATTCTCCTTTAGGGGGTGTGGCAAGGGGTGTGTCCTATGCCTGCATACTTTTGCAGATAGGTGTCCCTCATTCCCATTTCAAAAAGTTGGGAGGTATGCTGGTGGGCACTGTTGGGACTGCATTGATAATCAGGACACTGATTACCAATGTAGATGTCCCTTTAACACAAGTTGGTTATCTGCTCTCCTCTCCTCACGTTGTTAGCATGAGGAAAGGAATGCCAATAATCGGCTTGTGTTTACATCGTGATCAGCTGTGATCAAACCAGGGGCGGCCCGTCTATTAGGGGCGCCCAGCCGATTCCCCCTCTATCCTCGCCACCCCCCTATATGCAATGGATAGATTCATACATAGCATGAATCTATCCATGGCCGCTGCGGCCACAACCTACTCATGCGTCCGGCCCCTTTCGGGTCACCGGGTACATGAATTACAGCGGCCAGTTTTTTTTTTTAAGCACCTGATTAGAGCCATAGGCTCTAATAGGCTTCAAAATAGGGTGGGCTTGGGACGCTGAGGATGTCCACCCAGGTGTGTTGCAACAGCAAATGAACATTTTCATTTGCCCGATCCCTGCCGCCTAGATGGGGTAAGTGCCGATCATGTGGTAAAAGGCCGCTGTGATTGGCCCTTTAGGCCTGGTTCACATATATGCATTTTTTAGTGCGTTTTCAGTTTTGCAGAACACACTATAGTCCATTTAACATGGGTTCCTATGGGTCATGTTCACATCTGTGCATTTTATGGAAAGGGCCAGGGACTTTTTTCTGGTTTTTGGTTCCATAGCCTTCAATGGATCAAAAACGTTTATTGAAAAAAACGCAAAATTCACCTGGAATATGCAAACTGCAACCTGCAACCTGCACAGGTGTAAACCAGGCCTTACCCCGATCTGTGATCAGCTGTGTCCAAAGGACACACCGACCACAGAGGGTGCCACCCACAGCCGCTGCCACGGGTAGCGCGATTAAGGGAGGAAGTCCATAGATGTCCTCCCGGCAATGTGAGCCCACGCTGTAGCCGTCTTTAGGCTATAGCGTGGGCAGGAAGAGGAAAAAAAATGGTTTTCATTTTAAATAGCATAAGGGAGGGTTATAATCCCTATAAGGTTTTATTGCCATCTGTGTCCCATCGGGGAGATTTCCCCTCATTTCCTGTCCCATAGCCAAAACAGGAAGTGAGAGAAAATCACTCCAAAGTGAGGGAAATTCCTGGTTGTCACCAGAACTAGTATCCCCTTTGGAAGATTTCCCCCTTATTCCTGTTCTGGTGACATCCCATCGTTTGGGATTTTCTTAAACTTTCAATGATAATGGTAAACAGGACAAACAAAGAGGGTGAATCTCCCTAACGGGGACACAGACAGCAATGAAAACTGACAGAAGCTCTAATTGCTCTCCACTCTATCCAAATTTTATGAAAAAGTTTTGCCTTCAGTTATACTTTAAAGGCCCTTTCACATCTATACATTGCAATAATGATCACATTGGTGCATTGCAGTGCCATACACTTTCAATGCCACCCCAACAAACTTTGGGCATTCTAGGGAAATTCTGAATTTTCTTTTTTTTTTTTGTAAATTTATTTTTATTGTTTCTAATAGTGGGTACATACAAAAATAAATTCTTAATTTTCTATTTGAACACATGCAGCTTTTGTCAAATTATTTTGATTGTAAGCTCCATGATCAGGGCCCTCCTATTCCTTCAGTATTGAACTGTGTTGTAACTGCACTGCCCCCCTTTATATTGCAAAGTGCTGCACAAACTGTTGGCGCTATATAAATCCTATATAAAACAATATTAATCTGACAAAACAGGCTGTGTATGACTTGCCTTGCCTGCAGCTTAAATTAACCTTTAAATTACATGCTGCGTCCAAAGAAATGCAGTACAATGCAAAGTCGCTCAAACCCATCCAGTGACCTGCCATGTGTATTACTGAATTAAAGTCAATGGGAGTTTGCCGACCTGTATTTGAGGTGCGTTCCAAATGAGGGTCAAATGCAGGAAAGCAACACCCATCAATGCAAGTCCTAAAGCTGGTTTCATAGGGGTGGTAAAGGGGTGGTAAAAATAGACAGTTGATCCAAGTTTATACTTCCCCCTGAACACCACGTGGTTATTGCACGGCATTTCAGCGCAAAATCTGAAAATAGGCATTCAGGAGGTGGCAGTACTGCAAACTGCAACTTAACCACCTGTGAAAAGCCAACACCATGGATCCCTTTTCAAAGGAGAGCTAAACACCTCTGTCAGTAGGGAAGAGCTCAGGCATGTTCGGATCTGAGTCCAAACCCACTTAGGCCCCTTTCACACTGGGGCGGGAGCCGCGGTGACGGTAAAGCAGCGATATATTTAGCGCTGCTTTACCGTCGCTTTGCCCGCAGGATTCGGCCGCTCGCGGTGCGGTTTTACCCCCCGCGAGCGGCCGAAAAAGGGTTAAAATCCCCCGCAGAGCGCCGCCGTAGCGGTGTCCCATTCAAATCAATGGAAGGAGCGGTATAGGAGCGGTGAATACACCGCTCCTATCCCGCTCCAAAGATGCTGCTAGCAGGACTTTTTTTGCCATCCTGCTAGCGCACCGCTCCAGTGTGAAAGCCCGCCGGCTTTCACACTGGAGTGAATGGGGCCGGTTTTTTCAGGCGGTATACAGGCGCTATTTTTAGCGTTGTACCGCCTGAAAACCGCCCCAGTGTGAAAGGGGCCTTAAAGTGGATCTTCACTGCATCTGGGCACCACAAACCAAAAACACTATTTAATTAATTTTTAATATTCAAAGCAAGCTCCCCCATCCATCCATGTCTCTATGCTTTATTTCGTTTTTTTGAGAAATCACTTTTAAAAACAACAACCCCCTAGCATTTTTGGCCATTTTGAATAAGGGAAATGATTCATGTAGCATTTACTTCCTGAAATCCATCTGCCCTTAGCTCAAGCATGCATGCAGAAGAGTGTGCTTAGCTATGAAAACTCCTCCTCCTCTCCTCCTGAAGACCCCTGGGATGTATGACATCATTTGCCTTAGCAAGAAACCAGGAAGTAACAGAAGAAATGTAAGAAAAAAGTTTAAAAACAAAAAGTTTAAAAACAAGAAAAGGTGAGTTGGGGAGCAGGTAGGTAGGAGGGCAGGTTTAGAAGTGTTTATTTTTAGTTGAGGGAGGCGAAGCAGGGTGTGGAAGGGCGGGTGTACGAGGGAGACGATGATAAGTGGGGAGCTAAGCGGGATGAGACATTTGCTGGGGACGCCGGCGTGGTATATATAGAAGCTAACGGAGAAGCGGTCCGGTAACGCGACGGGTATAGAGTCCACCTAACCGAAGGATGAACGCCTCCTATTGATAGTCGGGGTAGTGATGGTCCCGGCAAAGCTAAAACTATGACTAATACGGCAGGGGGAGACGGCATAGAAAAGACACGCTGCGGGAGCGGCCCCGGTGATACCGCCGGGAAAGTATAGATAGGTGTGGCCGCGTAGTATAAGCCTCGTTCCGTTCTGCGGAGTTGGGTTAACCGATAATATTGAAGTAACAGAAGAAATGTAAGAAAAAAGTTTAAAAACAAGAAAATATTATATACTTTCCTATCTATTTACTAATACTAACAGCATGAGGATTACAAATAATCAATGCTGAGAGTGAAGTCCACCAGGAAGCTGTCACTGTACTACTGCGCCAATTATAAGTGGCAGAGGCATTCCCGCACATCCCTTGTATCATAGCTCCCAACTGTCCCTGATTTCGAGGGACTGTCCCTGATTTGGAACAATGTCTCTCTGTCCCTCATTCCTCCTCATTTGTCCCTCATTTTGGTCTGATCTATATATAGATGTATATAAAATGCACTTTTTATCTATCAAAAAGCGTTTTCCAGTGCTAAACCTTTCATCTGATTTCTAAATTGCTGTATTTGTAAATTTCAAAAGCCAATATAAAGGAATGATAGTGGTAAAAATGCACTTGTGGGTTTAACCAATCTTGTTTTTTTTGTACAATTCTCCTTTAGGGGGCGTGGCAATGGGGTGTGTCCTATGCCTGCTTACTTTTGCTGATAGGTGTCCCTCATTCCCATCTCAAAAAGTTGGGAGCTATGCTTGTATACACGCATCTGTGGAGCAGGAATTCCCTGGGGGCTGATGGTTTGGCCCATTATAAGTGACAGCTTCTTGGTGGGCCCACTCAATTGGGTTTTTGATTTGGATTCAAACACACCCGAGCCCATCTCTATCTGCCAGTGTGAACAAGGCCTTAAGCTGGCCATACACCATACAATTTTCTTATTCAATTTCCTTTAGATTTACCTTCAACTGTGTAGTACAAGGGTCTGCCTGATTGCATACAAATTGAAAGTGTTTAGATTTGACCTAGTATTATATGGTTTTGGTAAATCTAAAGGAAATCTATAGACAAAAGTTGTATAATGTATGGCCAGCCTTAGCCTGGGTTCACAATAGTGCGTGTGGAACACTGCATGTGATTCCTACAGGAATCACACCGCATTCCTGGCAACATCACATGCAATGTCTGTGTAGTGCGATTTGAGCCATACATTTTGTATGGCCCAAATCGCATCGCAGCCGCATCATAATGGTGCAGGACCCTTTTTTTCCACACCTGAATTGCATTGCATGGGGGTTCCCACCCATGCGATGAGATTCTGCCAATTGCACTGCGTTTTTCAATCTGTTTTGGGGTGTCGCCAGGTTTGCCAACTGCCAGTTAATTTACTGACAGTAAATATCAGGGCTGATAATTTCAAGCTGTGTTGACTTTTTAAGTGTAAATCAAGCAAATTACTTTGTTATAGGTATTGCCAGTGTTTCCATATCATGTTTATACTGTTAAAATATTCACAGTGTTAGTTTTCAATAGGAGTTCTGTAATTTTTCAGGTCGCCAGTAAATAATGTGCTCTGCCAGTAAATTTTCCATGTTTTGTCAGTAAAAAAATGCTGCGGGAAGCCCTGGTTGTCGCTCATCTAACATTGACACCCGCAGCAGACTGCATGGACGCCGTGCGCTTGCCTTGCAGTGCAATGAGGGGAAATGCAGCAAATCTTGTGCGTTTCCCGCATCGCATCAGTGTTAACCAAGGTGGATGTTGTTTTGGTGTTTTAATGCAGCTGACGTCACATGTGAACATGCATTGCAACAAGGCAGCCCAGTCATTTGAACAGGCAGCCTAATTTACCCCAAAAGCGCCATGCAAACTGGACATTTGACCACCTGTCCTAGACGCCTTTCCTCCTGGCAGCAACGTTTTGCCAGAAAAAACTCTTGGCATTTGTAAAACTGCGTAATGACTTTGGGCATCAATTCAGTTCATTGGCCAAAATAATATATATTTTTTTGCCCATTGAAGTGAATTAACGCTCAAGCGCTATTACATGCCTAACGTCAACTATGTAAGCGTTTTTTATGCCAAAGCACTATTGTTCCTGGATGCACTGGTATTGTTTTTTTATGCCTCTAAATGCCCCTACCATTCAATGCAAATGGACACTAAGGCCCCTTTCACACTGGGGCGGGAGCCGCGGCGACGGTAAAGCAGCGCTATATTTAGCGCTGCTTTACCGTTGTTTTAGCCGCGGTATTCGGCTGCTCGCGGGGCGGTTTTACCCCCGTGAGCGGCCGAAAAAGGGTTAAAATCCCCCGCAAAGCGCCGCCGTAGCGGCTCTTTGCGGCGGTATTGCCGCGGTATTACCGCGGTGTCCCATTGAAATCAATGGGTAGGAGCGGTATAGGAGCGGTGAATACACCGCTCCTATACCGCTCCAAAGATGCTGCTAGCAGGACTTTTTTTACCGTCCTGCTAGCGCACCGCTCCAGTGTGAAAGCTGGCGGGCTTGTACAGGGGCGGTGTACAGGGGCTATTTTTAGCGCTGTACCGCCTGAAAAACCGCCCCAGTGTGAAAGGGGCCATAGGCTAACATACAGGGGCGTTCAGAGGCAGAAAAAAAAATGCCAAGTGCCCCTAACCTAACAGCAGCGCTAAAAATGTCCAGTGTGCATGAGGCCCAAAGGAGTGTGGTGCGCTTCAACACAGGGGTGCCATTAGGACATTTTGGATGCCGCAGTGAGCGAATGCACTTATTTTGTTTTCAGGCATTTTAACGCTAAATATAGCGCCTGTAAACTGCCTCTCCAGTGTGAAAGCCAGAGTGCGCTTGCGGAACGGGAAAAACTGTGAACTCGCACATGAATCAAATCGCATGGGTGAAAACACCCATGCGATCCGATTCTAGTGCGGGAAAAAAAAAGTCCCTGCACTATGTTCATGCGAATCTAATGCGAGTAATGGCTGAACTCACACTGCACAGACATCGCATGTGATCCGCACCCGCAGGTGCGAATCACATGCGATGACTGAGATCGCACATGCGATGTCTGAGATCGCACATGTGAACCTCGGCTAAAGGGGTCCTGAAAGCTTTGCTGTGACACTGATTGACAGCAGTCACCATGTTGGATTGACAGGTGATTGGTAGAATGTGTGCAGGTGTGGCTAGATTTATGGGAGCCACACCCCCCACCTGAAGCCAATTTAAAGGCCTGAGAAGCAATGAGCACTCCTTAGTGGTTTTAGGAAGAGTTGGGATCGGTGCCTAGTGGAGGTTTACGGTCAGTAATGAGTCCTAGACATGGACTATGTAATTCATTCTGCTGTATAGAGGTGACACTAGGGATGCTGGCATGTGTTGTGAATATACTTAGAGTTGATTTACCACCTAATTAATGGGTTGCTGGATTGAATGGCAAATTGCAAGTCAAAGTACTCTTTGTACTAAATCTGAAGCATACCCAGTCCCTTAAAGTATAACTAAAGGCAAAACTTTTTTTTATTTTTTGGACAGTGGAGTGTGATTGGGACACCTGTCAGTCTTTATCCCCATTAGGAAGATTCATCCTCTTAGTCCTGTTTACCATTATCATTCAAAGTGAACGTCTCACCACATTTTGGTTTGTCCCCCAGAAAAGTAAGAGGAAATCTTCCAATGGGGACACCGATATAAAAATTCTGATGAACCCTCCCTTGCTCTATCCAAAATGGGGCGGGGGGAACTGCCTATTGTTCTACTTTAAGTATTGTCTCTAACTTTTAAAGTGACAATTCCCAGAATGTTTGTTTTGGTAAATGCATGAATGAGCTGTCACCTAGCAGTTTGAGACTTTGCAGAGGTCTTTGGGTGGGGGTTCATAGACCTGCAGTCTGCTAGATGTGCTGCTTTCCCTGCTGTATTTTAGTTCTGTATTATATTGAATGTAACAGGCTGGCAGGCAAGCGTTAACTATTAGGCTGGATTCACACCTATGCAGTTTTAGTGCTTTTTGCAGATTTGCACTACAGTCCATTTAACATGGTTTCCTATGAAACACGTTCTGTAGTGCAAAAAACACTAAAACTGCATAGGTGTGAATCCAGCCTTGGAGGTTGTAGACGAATGTAGTTTTAGTGCAACTTGAAACAGGTGTACTGTTGGCTTGTAAGCTTAAAGCTTTTTTTTTTTTTTTTTCAATTAAATAACAAACATGTTATACTTACCTCCACTGAGTAGCTCGTTTTTGCCCAGAGCGGCCCCGAATCTGGTCTTCTGGGGTCCAACGGCGGCTGTCTCAGCTCCCCCCCCCCCCCCGCCCCCTCGCGCAAGTACTTCTCACGTTCATGCGAGCTCCCTCGCATGGTGACAAGTGCTTGCGGGCTTGCTCCCGTGATGCAGCAGGTAGCCATGGCCGCTCACTGTATCACTCGGGCGCGCTGTGTCATTGGAAGTGGTTGACAGCAGCGTAAGCCAATGGCTGCGCTGCTTTCAATCCATCCACTGTAACCAATCAACGGTCAGGCTAAGTGGCGAAGAGGATGTTGGGGGCGAGCACAGGACTTTCGAGGGGTCAGGTAAATAAAGCGGGGGGGCTGGGGGGGCTGGTTTAGTCGCATGTTTTTTTGCCTTAATGCATAGAATGCATTAAGGTGACTTTTTTTTTTACCTTTACAACCCCTTTAATTGCTGGGCGGGGGTGCATTTGATGGAAAGCTTGTGCATGTTTCAAAGGGTTTGTTTGCCAAAAGATTTAAACTAGATGCTGGACAATTCAACTGCTAAGGCTCCATGCACACAAAGCTATAAAAAACTAATAGCATTTTTGTCCCAGCTTCTAGTAGCAGTTTAGGAGCCTTTCTGCTGGAAAAAATGCTCAGGAAACTCTACAATTTTTTTTTTTTTTCTGCTCCTAGCTCAACAAATGCTAATAGCCTGTGTGCATGGAGACCTAGCATAACACTTTTTAGCTTCTAGGAGCAGAAAAAAAAATGCTAATAGCTTCAAGGAGCTTAAAAAACTAGTGTGCTTGGAGCCTTAAAGGAGAAGTCTACCCTGGGCTCGTTTGGCAACATGGGGATAACGGCCTGGTATGATTTGGGGGGGGGGGTGCTTGCTCATCCCCCTTCTCCTGGCCTGCAAGGCTGCATGCTTGGATAAGGGCCTGGTATGGATTTTGGTGGGGGGGGGGGGGAGAACCGCACGCTTTTTTTTTTTTTCTTTTTTTTTTTTGCATTTTGGTGTGGAGCTCCTCTTTAAAATATATAAATACCTTTTTATATCCATACATCTTTAGTCTTTCTTTTCTATTAACAGAATAGTTTTACAATGTGAAAGTTTTTTTTTTGTTTTGTTTTGAAAAGCCACTACAAAATTTAAAGTAGTGATGGACATTTTGGGATAAATCCATTATATCTGTATTATTTCTCACGGTCTGAATTACTGGAGGCATGGTAGGGGTGTGTCCTTTGTCTACATTATGCTGTGTCCTTTCCATCTTGATAAATCGGGAGGTATTTTATATCAATGTATGCCATTAACACTTTCCTCTCTCAGTAGGGTAGGCCTTTACAATGGTGCAGCTCTCACAATCCAGTCCCACTAGTGACGGGCAGCTGATGCGAGATATCAAGAGTCCGTCTGAGCATGGCCTTAGCTCCTTGCAGTCCTCGCTGTCATCTACCGCAACACCTCTGCAGGTTTATGAGACTTATCTAGAGAATGGCTATGTCAGCCTGAAGCACAAAATCCGCAACATTGAGAAAAAGAAGGTACTAGTGTCTTCATGTTACATTATCTGAGGTGGTTTTATATAAAATGACAGCTGCCTAGCTTAGGCTTGGGGGGGCGGGGGAGCAAGAGTAGACCAGTGCCCAAGGATCTACATTCTAAAATGCCACCGGATTGTCTGACTTTTATAGGTCCTTTAAAGTGGTTGGGAAGAAGAGGGGTCTAGCCACAAACCTGCGCAAATGGTTATTAGATGTGAACAAATACTGGTAATGAGAGCAGCTCCTTAATAAAAAAAAAAAAAAAAAAAACCCTATGATATAAAAACTTGAACCGTGCTCTGTGAGGTGTCAGAATATTGATTAGCAATATACTAAATCATTAAATATTACAATAAAGTGTATGTTCCAAAAAACATTGGCCAGGTGCATATAAAGTGCCCATAATAGTGATGGTTGGAAAAAAAGCAAAAATACATTTTATGAGCTTCATTGTCCACATAAACATTTATGTATACAAGTCTTCTTAATCCTGGTGAACAATTAGGAGTGACTATCTTCCAACACCTGGCAAACATCCTACTCACCAGAACTCCATGATACCCATTACAGGTAGTCAAAAGCGCAGAGGGATCTGACCAACAAAAGTACTCCCGGTCTTGAATCGTGCTGTCAAAAATCAGTGGGATAATGAGAGGAAAAATTAAACTCCCATAGTGAAGTTTGTCACGATTTATTTATTTAAAAAGTTAAAAAGCTAATGTATCCATCGCAGCATACAATACATACTTCTGTTGGAAAATGCTGTATGCGCTCCAGCTGCATTGCAAGGGGTGTAAGTGGCGTTTCGCGCTCAAGGCATCCCACACATTTCATCGGCATGCTCTGATGTCATCGGGGTCTTGGAACATTCACTTTAACTATGCACTTGCACTCTATTGTAATATATGATTTAGTGTATTGTTAATTAATATTCTGACACATCAGAGCGCAGTTCAAATTTTTTTTATATCACCTTTAAAGCGGTTGTGATTTTTTTATTTCTTTTTTTCTTAAGGGTAAGCCCTTTTAATAAGGCTTACCTGTAGGTAAAATTAATATCTCCTAAATGTACACAGTTTAGGAGATATTCATCCTGCATGCAGCGGCTGACGTCAGCGGTGCATGCGTCCTGAAGGGTCCGACTTATCGGGGGCTTTGTTTTAAGGTAAGTATTTCATAATGTGCCGGTATGCAATGCATACGTATTGTGGCTTTTTTTTGGGGGGGTGGGGGGTTACTACTGCTCTAAAGCGGCTGTATACCCAGAAGAAAAACAAATCTAGAAGGCAAAGGCCATAATGAGCTAATAGCTCATTATAAAATACTTGCCTTAGAATGAAGCCCCTGCACGTCTCCCGGTCACTGCCGAGGGAGCTGATATTTTGCCTCAGTGATTCTTCCGGGGTACGCGGCCCTGGCGCTGAGTGAACGGAGCCGCGATGTCACTCCCACGCATGCGGGAGTCTTCTTTCTGGCAAGGAGCTCTTATTTTTCCGGCAGCATCCGCCGGATTATCAGACGCATGCGCATCTGACGTCAGCAGCTGCATGCAAGGTGAATATCTCCTAAACTGTACATGTTTAGGAAATATTCATTTTACCTACAGGTAAGCCTTTATTTTAGGCTTACCTGTAATGTGCTAAAGGGGTATACCTTCACTTTAACCACTTCAGCCCCGGACCAATTGGCAGCCAAAGGACCAGGCCCCTTTTTGCAATTCGGCACTGCGTCGCTTTAACTAACAATTGCGCGGTCATGCGACGTGGCTCCAAAACAAAATTGGCGTCCTTTTTTTCCCACAAATAGAGCTTTCTTTTGGTGGTATTTGATCGCCCCTGCGGTTTTTATTTTTTGCGCTATAAACAAAAATAGAGCGACAATTTTGAAAAAAATGCAATATTTTTTACTTTTTGCTATAATATATATCCCCAAAAAATATATAAAAAAACATTTTTTTTCCTCAGTTTAGGCAGATACGTATTCTTCTACATATTTTTGGTAAAAAAAATCGCAATTAGCGATTATTGATTAGTTTGCGCAAAAGTTATAGCGTTTACAAAATAGGGGATAGTTTATAGCATTTTTATTAATATTTTTTTTTATTAGTAATGGCGGCGATCAGCGATTTTTATTGTGACTGCGACATTTTGGCGGACACATCGGACATTTTTGACACATTTTTGGGACATTTGTCATTTATACAGCAATCACTGCTATTTAAATAGCACTGATTCCTATGTAAATGACAGTTGTAGTTAGGGGGTTAACCACTAGGGGGCGGGGAGGAGTCAGTGTGACGTGTTGTGTTTTTTTTCACAGTAGGGGGGCGTGGCTGTACGTCTGACGTCATTGATCGGCGTTCCCGATGACAGGGAACCGCCGATCACTGACAGTCAGTGTAGGAAGCGCGGGGAGAGGTTTGTTTACATAGACCTCTCCCCGTTCTTCAGCTCCGTAACCCGATCGCGGGATACCAGCGCCGATCGGGTCCGCTGGTCCCCCGGCCGTGGTCACGGAGCTCCCGACCGGGTCGCGCGCGCGCCCCCCGGGCAGGCAAATTAAAGGGGACGTACAGGTACGTGCTTTTGCCTGCCCGTGCCATTGTGTTGACGTATATCTACATGAGGCGGTCGGGAAGCGGTTAAGGATATACAGGTGTATAAATTACCATATCAAGTACATTTTATTTCAGTAATTCAATAAGTGAAACTCAAATTTTATGTAGATGTATTAGAGTGATATATTTCTAGCTTTTTTTTATTTGATTATGGCTTACAGCTAGTGAAAACCCAAAATTCAACATCTCAGAAAATGTAAATATTACATAAGTTTTTTAAAACAAATATTGGCTTACTGAAGAGTATGGAAAATGTACAGTATAGTCTGCACTCAATACTTGGTCGGGACTCCTTTTGCATGAATTACTGCATCAATGTGGGGTGGAGGCGATTAGCCTGTGGACCTGCTGAAGTGTTGTAAGCCCAGGTTGCTTTGCTAGCGGTCTTCAGCTTGTTTGCCTTATTGGGTCTGGTTTCTCATCTTCCTCTTGACAATACCCCACAGATTCTCTATGGGGTTTAGGTCAGGCGAGTTTGCTGGCCAATCAAGCACAGTGATACCATGATCCTTAAACAAAGTATTGGTATTTTTGGCAGTGTGGGCAGGTGCCATTTCCTGCTGGAAAAGGAAATCGGCATCTTCATAAAGCTGGTCAGCAGAGGGAAGCATGAAGTGTTCTAGAATTTAATAGAGTAGAGCTGCGCTAACTTTGGACTTGATAAAATAGCGTACCATCTCCAGCAGATGTCATGGCTCCCCAAATCATCACGGACTGTGGAAAATGTTGGATTTAATTTGGAAATCGAGGTCCCTGAGTCTAGAGGAAAAGTGGAGAGGCACAGAATAAGTTTCACGAGGTCCAGTGTGAAGTTTTCAGTCAGTGGCGGCTGGTGCTCTAAATTTTTTTTTGGGGGGGGGGGCACAAACGAATTTGGAAAATACTGGGTGGGAGAAACGCCCATCAATTAGGACCTCGCTGTACCCCCCTGCTTGCTGTCTGCCCGGCACTTGCCCCATCTTGGTGGCGGGTCAGGCAGGGGGTGACAGCGGTGAGCTGTGGGACAGCTCCTGTGTCCTCCCTTCCCCCTTCCTCTCTCCTTCTGTTCTGCTAGGTGTCCAATCGGGGGCACCTGTGCCTTCAGCCAGTCAGGTGACAGTTATTAGACCCACACTACCTGATTGGCGGTTCAGTGTTAGAAAAGGAAATATTTGCTTTTCTAACACATCTGGGTGGACTGCGAGCGCAATGCTCTGTGTTCCAAGCCCACCTATTTTGAAGCCTATTAAAGCCTATGGCTCTAATCGGCTGCTTCAAAAACTCCCCTGCCGCTGGAATTCAGGCGCCCCACATCCGAAAGGGGGTCGGGCGCCTTAATAGGGGGTGGCAGCGGGAGCCATGGATAGGTTCATGTACTGCAATGGGTGGCTGAAGAGGGGGCAGTGTCTGTGCGCCCTTAATGGATGGGCCGCCCCTGGTGATGATTTAAGTTCCGCTTGATACTAAATCTGTTGATTCTGAACAAATCAATCTGGTACAAGCACTTCCAGATAGACACGCTCTATTCTGTGAAGAAATTGTCTCCAGGTTGTTTCATGTTGTCTCTGGACCTGAGACACATGAATACATCCAGTCGTCGCAGAAGTTTCTCCGCCTCACTGTCAATCTAAGAAGGTCCATTTAACATCTCAAATTCAGGCTGAGGGAGATGTCTTTTGTGCCCTATTTAGACAACCTGCTTCTGTTCAGATTCCAGGGGTCAGGTCCTAATGAATCTTCAAGAGCTACGTCCACCTCAAGGGCCTGGGGTGGCTTCTAAATCTGGAGACATCCAATCTGATTCTGGAACAGGAGGTACATTTTCTGGGGTACACTATATAGATTTGGTACACCAAAAAAAAATTCTCCCACAAGAGATCAAGAAGGTCCAGTCTAATAGAAGTCACATTCAGACTGAACTTGGTGACAGTCAGGGTGTTCATGTCGGCCCTAGGGCTGCTTACCGCATCCATTCCAGCTGTTCAGTGGGCCAGACTGCATTCACGTCTGCTCCAAATAGATATTCTGCAAAAAATGGTTGTACCAAGAATCTCTGGAGAAACCAATCAAGATCGCCACAATTGTGAAGAGGGCCCTGTGGTGGAGTCTGACCAACCTGGCAGAGGGTCTTTTCCATTGAACAAACGATTGACTTCAGATGCAAGCGTGTGGGGTTGGGGCGCTCACCTAGAAGGCAGGAGGGCACAGGGATCCTGGTCGAAGATGGAAGCCAGGAAGTCATCCAGCTGGCGGGAGTTGAATTTTACTACATTTTACTAGGCCTCTTATCCTTCCAGCAAGCAAAGGGCAGCATATATGGTTCCTGGCAGACAATACAATGGCAGTGGCTTATGTGTCAAAACTGGCATCAAAGCAAGGGGCTGCTGGAGATAGCCTTGCAGTTCCGAACATGGGCAGAATGCAATGTGGCTTCTCTGACCACTAGCCACCTGAAGTGGTTGCAAAATATGCTGGCAGACCTCTTAAGAAGATAGTTGATTCTGAACCAGGTTTTCTTGATGGTCAGAGGTCTGGGAAGATGAGATGGTGGAGCTTGACGTGTTGGTCCATCCATGGAGCTACCCTTTGCTGTGTGCTCCCCCCCCCCCCCTTCCATCTTATACCCCCGGTGCTCAGAAAATTCAAGAAAGAATACACATTTTAATCTTAATCACCCCCTTCTGGCCAAAAAGACAGTGGTTTGAGATGCTATTAAATCTAGCCTCAAAGCCCCCCCTGGAGGTTGCTGAGCAGGAAGGACTTGTTAGCCCAAGGATCCCTGAAAAATCCAGAGATGGATCGTTAACATTTAACAGCCTGGTTTCTGAGGAGGCCCTCTGTAAGGGCCAGAAAAGCTAATCTCTACTCTTTTCTAGCAGGAAAGTGACCAAAGAAATTCACATGAAAGTATGGAAAAAAATTCCTGGTGCCCAAAGAGTAAGGTGAAATTCGGGCCCTGTTGGTCGCAGAATGTTTTAGTTCCGGATCGGGTAATTCTTAGATCGGATCCTGCTTTTCTGCAAAAAATGTTTATCCTTTCATTGCATTCAGGAAATTGGTCTACCTACTTTTTTGTTAAGCTCCAGCTAATTTGGAGGAAGAAGCCTTTCGTACTCTAGATGTGAGAAGATGCCTCTTAGTATCTGGTCCTAACCGGGGACTTCAGGAAATCAAAGGTGCTGTTCATGATTTTCTTGATCTCGCAATGGAAAAGGGGCCTCCAAGAGTAGGCTAGGAAGATGGCTCAAATTGGCCATCAAGGAAGCATGTATCCCCCCGGGAAAGGAACCTTCTGATATAGTGGCTCATTCCACAAGGTTGGCGGCTTTCTGGACTGAAAGGGCCTGTGCTTTGCCTGAGCAAATTTGCAAGGCGGCCACATGGTCCAACTTTTCTACCTTCTGTCAGGGCTTGGCTCAGCCCTCCCTTCTCAGTGTTTAGCTGTCAGTTAATTGCCAGCACTCATCGTTCCTCAGTGCCTCAGCTGGTAATCATTTCCTGCTCATCAGCCCCTTCTGGCTATTTTAAACTGCCTGGTTCATATTTGAAGATTCTCTGCTGTGTTCCTGTTACTTGCCCGGCTGTCCCTGACTATGCTGATCTCTGGTTTCCTGATTTACTGGCTTGCACTGACTACCCGCTTTGCTTACTGAACCCTGGCTATGTTTTGACTATTAATATTTTTACCACTCTTTTAAAAGGTGTGGTGTGTGTGTGTGTGTGTGTCCTCTGCCTGATTCATGGTTCTGGACACCTTTATACGACACTACAGGTTGGACCTGTCAGCTGCTAACCAGGCCTTTGGCAGAAAGGTGTGGAAAAAAGAGAACCCACTGCTCCAAGTGAGATGAGGAAGCCTAATGATCTAGCAGGTGCTCGCCTCCGCACACAATGAAATTGGAAGAAATGACCGCACACCACTGTAGATCAAAATCCTCTATTTGGACATCCCATAAATTACAGGCATCAGAATGCTGGGTAGACGCGTTTTGCACACTTCACGTGTGCCTAGTCCTTGCGCGGGTATGTCTGCAAAACGGTTCCCTAAATAGTCCCACCTATAACAGATGTCACCAGGTGCTAATTGCAGACTTCCTGTTGCATAAACCTCACATGAAAGAGAACCATGAATATATCATTGTATACATCACATATAGACAAAACAACCAAAAACGTATTTGTACTCTAACAAGACAACGTATTCTATAAAGACTAAATATAAAAACATTGTCCTAAAACACCACATAGTCTTGTGTCACCCCGTATCCTTGTACTCTAAAACGATTAGCCAATAAACAGTTTACACTCCCCACCCTGATATGAACAATAGATGCATATAAATGCATACATATCAATAGATGGAGGGGGGGGGGGGGGGATCTCCTTACATTGGATCAGGAAAAGACAAACTACACAAGACACAAAGACAATTGACACACAAGTATACTGAAACCAATTCATATACAATGCTGCCCACATCTGTAAGGAACAGACGGGGCACCATAGAATATTAAATACCATGAAATTGGTAGGACAAACAGCCAAAAGAGGGGGCAATGGAGATGGGCGAAACAATTTGGGTAAAACGCACAGTAAACCACAATGTTACTGCCCATCATTCAGTCCCTTAATTTACACCTAATGGCTAGTAAATATCTGGATTAAAAATGATTGGAAGAATGTGTATCGAAATGCATGCCTAGACATAACTTCCTTACACAAGTATCGGATGGTTATGCTACACATCACAATATTCAATACAATCCTAATAAATAAAACCTATTGGTAAACATGACAATAATAAATGTGAGTGTAGTGTATTAACCATCCTCTGCACGAATGGACAACTCTCCATATTGTGTGTTGCTTGCTGTTGGAGGGAGGAAGTACACTATACTACTCTTAAAAATGGCTCACATCCCACTCAAGTTTAACCCCTGCGGGATGCGAGTCTAAAGCTGGAAAATCCAGAAAACCTCCCTCTGGCAGAGCAAACTAACACATCACCACCTCTACTAGGGGCCTTCACTTTTTCAATGACCTGTACATGCATGGCTGAAGCATTCACGTTGTGGCAAAATGAAGTTTTTAGCCACATTTATATTCATTAAAGCAATCCTGAAGGTCTCGTCGTACATATTGAATGTCACAAGTGAGTAGGTACACAACATAATTGGTATTGCAATTATGGAAGGAATTGATTTCTTATTCCTGTGCAGCTGATGAGCAGAATTTGTTGCCACCCTTAGTGTGACCACAGCATAAGCATCTGTAGCTCCACACTTGGTTGCCCTTAAAGTGTAGCCATGTAGTTGATTTCATGGGCCTACTAGCAAAGAAACTGGGAGATGGAGTGCAATCTAATGTGGGTGCTCTCCGAGATACTATATTGATACCTCCCTGCAAAATTTGCACAGACATCTGCAAACAAAACAGGGAAATGTCTGTTTATGATGTCTGTCTCCAAATTCAGTACTAAATGGAGTCGATGGGGTGGTTTTATTTTGAAGACTACCTTTGTCTTGTACCCTTTTAGCTACAAGAGTTTTCCGGTCTTTGCTTCGTGCAATTGCCAATGCTCTGTTAATCATCCACCTTGGATACCCTCTGTAGAAAGTGACTATATAGGGCAGCTGCTTCACGCTCATTCTAAATCATCCCTACATATTCATCTTACCCATAGAAACTGTCCCACGGGTATGTCTTTGATGGTATGCCTTGGATGTCCTGACTGTGCCAACAGGCGGGAATTGCCAGATAATGGTTTTCTGTATAGGGTGGTATTAACCCTCCGTTTGACACCTGTCAGGAGAACATCCAGAAAGTGGATATCATATCATTTGCCTCACCAGTAAAAGTAAGATTCTCATTACAATTAAGATATTCCAAGAATGGAGTCATGTTGAATGTCCCATCTGCCATAATAAATATCAAGTCCTCTATAAACCTGAAGAATAGTTTAATGGAGGACCTAAAGGGATTTGTCACTCCAAAGATGCGGGGTTGCTCCCACCAATCAATGTACAGGTTGGCTAAGGAGGGTGAAAATTTAGCAGCCCCTCACCTCCTGGAGGGTAGAACTCTCCATCAAAACAAATAGTGGGACAAGTACTCCAAAGCTTCCAGCATATAATCTCGTTGCTCAATGGGTAAATCTGTGCATGTGTCTAAAGAGACCGATAAAATGGCAAGGTCATGGGGAATTGCATATAAACTTGCAAAATCACATGACCCACAAGTAACTGATCTCGCATTCGAAATCCTCCATCTTTGAGAAGGTGACGGTTATCCTTCAGATACCCAGGGAGTTGCTGGACCAAGGGCTGTAATTGTTTGTTCAGCCATTGTCCCAGCCTGTCATTAAGGGAATTGATACCCAATATGATGGGTCGTCCATACAGTGGCTCTGCACTCCGAGCCCACCCTTTTTTGAAGCCAATTGGAGCCTCAGGCTCTAATTGCGTGCTTCATGAAAACCTTTGAAATTCATGAGTCTTGCACCCTGCATGTAGATTAGAGGCTGAACGCATCAATTAGGGGGCGGCACCCCTGCACTCCTTATGGACAGGCCACCATTGCCGAAAAAGTGGTGAAAAATGAAGGTAGCTTCCCTTCTATAACTTTTGAGAATCAAAACCTTCAGGTGCTGATATTCTAGTTGTGCATGGTTTGGCAACTGCATTGCATGCTAATTTGTGTAATGCTTTATTAAGCATTTTCCTGATCTCTTTATTATAAAAGTGTTTTTTTAATATGTGGAAGTTTAAATTCTTTGAGAAACTGATGGGGAACGTGGTCTTCAAACTGTTCTGCTTGACTGTATATGACCTAGACCCAATACAGATTTGGCAGATATGCTTGTGGATACTTCAACTTTTTTTTTTTTTTTTTTTTTCTTCAGGTTAAATTGGAAGATTACAGAGATCGCTTAAGAAATGGGGAGGAGCTGAATCAGGATCAGCTGGTAGGTTTTTATTTTTCTGTTAGAAACATAGAAAAGTGACAGCAGAAAAGCCTAGGTGGTCCAAGTCTGCCTGTTAGATAGATATAGATGGATGGATGGATAGCATTTTCATTATTTAAAACAGTTCAAACGTGCAGATAAAAACCTCCAAAAAGCACTGTTCCTTCAAGTGCCAAATATACGGTGAAAATAAAATGGGTAAAAAGTAGACACGTGCAATTAGTTTCCTTTTTTTTCGTACGAATCCGAATAACGAATCGTACGAAAATCCGAAAAAAACAAATTCGATACAACGAATGTACTAATGAAGAAAATCCGAAAAACAAACTAAAAACGTACATTCGTAACTTTTTTTTTTTTTTTTTTTTTTTTGAATTGGTAATTTCCCGTGTCCCTTAGAATGGTGCTGCTTAACGTGCTTCGAATGGATTAAACAAAAAAATTTGTACATTCGTAACTTTTTTCGATTCGTAAATTATTAAAATGTAATGGCATACACATTACATAAAATTATGAATTATGCTCCGATTACGAATAAATACAAATGCGTCCGAAAATGAAACTAACGGAAAAAAGAATCAACGAAAAAATAAGTCTTAGGAATGTACGAATCGTTACGAATACGAACACCGACGACTTACGAATGTACAAATCGTTGCGAATCAACGGAAACAAAAAAAACTAATTTTTTTGTTGTGCACATGTCTAGTAAAAAGGTAAATTAAGTGCTAATATCATAAGGTGCTCAAGTGTTGATAAAAGAGAATTGTCTGGTATGCAAGGTGATCAATCTATTTGTATCACATTTATCAGACAATTGGTGTTTAATTTGTGTTTTGTGCTCCTCAAACAATAACAGCTGGTGTGTCTGCTCTGTGAACAATCAGCTGATTGTTTAAAAACAGCCAGTGATCTGTACCCACTATAAACCACAAATGAAGTATCAGCATACACATGTAGTGGGGGATGATATGCAGCCGCTGAAAGAATTAATATATTATGATGGTATAGAGATGTAACTTCCCTTAATACCGCTGTTTTAATATAATATATAATGGTATAGAAAAATACTTCCCTTAGTATCGCTAGATTAATATAATATGGTATGGAAATGTAACTTCCCTTAGTATCGCTGGTTGGATCTTCTGCAAAGAATTTTGCCAGTATCTTTATTTCCCGGTTACTGTATGAAAGAAAATACAAAGAACCATTGCGCAGCTTCCCTGAAATAAACTTAACATGAAGTGCCTGTTTAACTGTTGCACTCACGTGTACCCAATGTTAAATCGTGGATGTAGCTGTATTGCTGGTCAGGCTCCTCTGGTCTGTCTGCCCTTCTCCTCCTTGCTGAGCTCCGTGTACTCACACAGTGTCACTTAGGCTCCTCCTCCCAACATGTTGCATCGCAGTCATGTGACTTTCTCAATATGATCTGATGTTTGTGTGAAGTGCTATCACTAATGCTGCCCAGCTCTGCTCTATTGTGTGCAGATGACTCGCCTACAGACCCTGTGTTTACATGGCATTCATATGTAAATAGCGGAGGCAGATGGCATTGATATGTATATCGTGGCCCCCTGAGGTCATATCCACAGTAATCTCTAGCAACCAATCAACAGGCAGAAATCATGTGCTGTACCTCTAGCAACTAATCAGTGAGCCGTAATGTGTGCTGTACCTTTGGCAACCAGTTAGTGAGCGGTAATGGTACACTGTAACCTCTGGCAACCAATCGCATTAGATGCCTGATCTGATTCAGTAAACTGATTTTGAGTCTAGCTGCTATTTGTTGTATGTCTCAGAGCAGGCGGAGAGCAAAACTGCATGGGGTGGGTGGGGGGGCCTCCACATGACATGTCCGTCCTCCCACATGACATGTCCGTCCTCCCACATGACATGTCCGTCCTCCCACATGACATGTCCGTCCTCCCACATGACATGTCCGTCCTCCCACATGACATGTCCGTCCTCCCACATGACATGTCCGTCCTCCCACATGACATGTCCGTCCTCCCACATGACATGTCCGTCCTCCCACATGACATGTCCGTCCTCCCACATGACATGTCCGTCCTCCCACATGACATGTCCGTCCTCCCACATGACATGTCCGTCCTCCCACATGACATGTCCGTCCTCCCACATGACATGTCCGTCCTCCCACATGACATGTCCGTCCTCCCACATGACAGGCATTTGGCCAGCTGTGTAAGTCTCACACATGTGGTATCGCCATCCTCAGGAGTAGCGTTATGTATTTTGAAGTGTCATTTTTGCTATGTACATGCTATGTGTTGGAAATATCTTTATGTGGACAACTTTGTGTAAAAGAGCGTTGCTTTTTTTTTGTCCACAGTTTTTAAACTTTTGGAAAAAATTACCTGTTCAAAAGACTCATTATGCCTCATAGATTATACGTTAAGGTGTTAGCTTTCCAAAACTGGGTTATTTTGTGGGAGTTTCCATTGTCCTGGTGCTCCAGGGCCTTCAAAAGTGTAATGGGTAGTTAACAAGTTAAATGTGTAACTTATGCTACTAGGAACACCTGACAGTGCCCTCTGCATGTTGGGCATCTATGTGGCTAGGCTGTGAAAGTCTGCACATGTGGTATTGCCACTCTCGGGACTCGGGAGTAGCAGAATGTGTTTTGGGGTGTAGTATGTTGTGTGAGAAATAACCTGTTAATGACAATTTTGTGGAGAGAAAATCGTTTTGCTAAGAAGTGTGGGAAAAGACTCCTTCAAAAAACTGCCATGCCTCTTACTAAATAGCTTGGAATGTCTACTTTCCAAAAAAGGTCATTTGGGGGTATTTCCTGCCTTGTCTCCAAATAATGAGGTTGTTAGTACATCAGGTGTGATCAATTTTCAATGATTGGCACCATAGCTTGTAGACTCTAACTTCCACACAGACCAAATATACACTTATACACTTAGGGAAAAATTACTAATTTGCAACATTTTATAGCGCAAAAAATAAACCCAGTGGTGATTAAATACCACCAAAAAAGGTATTTGTATGAACCCCCCCCCCAAATTTCATATGGGTACATTGTTGCATGACTAATTGTCTTTCAAAATGTGAGCACTGAAAGCTCAAAATTTGGTCTGGGCAGGAAGGGGGGTATTGGTGCCCAGTAGGCAAGTGGTTTTACACTTCCTGCCCACTGTATGCAGAATGACAGCTGCAGGGTGGCTCTATAATTCTGACTAAGTGTCATGTGACGTCCAGCAGGATAAGTTGCTCGTGCCCCTAAGGGTGCGCAGCGATCGGTAGTGCAGTGTCACTAACGCACAGCATCTCCAATCTATGATGTAGGCTCTTCACCATGTGATCAGCTATGTCCAATTACAGCTGCTCAGTGTAACCAGGAAATGCCGTTCAGTGGCAGCCACGGGTATGGAGGTGTGTAAGTCAAGTGCATGCATAGTCTGCACTAGGTGTATGGCAGGGAGCCTATCCATTACTAGGAGTGAGGTAGCAGTGATATGCTGGGCAGGTGGACAAGGCTCAGCATGGGGACCTGAGTTGACTGGACAACAGTTAAAGCGGAGTTTCACCCAAAAGTGGAACTTCCACTCGTACTCACCCCCCCACAGGTGCCATGTTTGGCACCTTTTGGGGGAGGGCAGGATACTTGTCTTTCACAGGTATGCTTTCCCAACTAGGTGTGAGTTTTACCCCTCACAGCGGCCTCAGCCTTGTCCCAGGGCATTGATGGAAACTGCACAAAGCAAAGGTACCCCATGTGTAATGCAGTGACCCTATCCCAACTGCCTGAAGAACCCACCCTAAATTTGGCACTCAATGAAAGGATAACTTGTATTAAAGTGTCTATTTTTGTTGTGCCTGGCCAGTGCCAGGCAGATTTCCTGTACACCTGTCGCTGTACTGTGCCCGTACATTACATATGAGCAAGCAGATACACTGACAGGAAGAATCAATGAACTAGGGTGCCATGGTAATTCATTGAACAAGCCAACATCCTCAAAGTATGCTAAGATTTGTAGTTCATTCATACAGAGCCATAGGCATGCGCAGCCTATTGCATTAGGGCAGGGGTGTCCAAACTTTATTATTTTTTTATTTTTTTGTATTTTCAAACTGACATTTGATGAAGTGAACATGTAACCATTTTGCCTGACATTCTTTGAACCATTAAAATAAATGCAATTTAACTAATGCACTGCCCAACAAGAATTCTCTTGCCTTTGTGGCTGTGTGGTGAAGTCTAAGCATGAGCTCAGGCGTGTTATTTGGATATACTGTCTTTATCGGCGTATAACACGCACCTTCACTTTTAAGAGTGAAGTTTTAGGGAAATGTAATTGTAAATTAACTGTGAAGCAAAATTGGTGTCAGTGCCCATGAATGCAGCCTCGCCATAGGCATCCATCGGGCTGCACTGATGGCCATCTGCAGGCTCAGATGGGACTGGGTGGGGGGCAGGACAAGCGCCAACAGATTACATACAGGAGAATCTCCAGTTTACTCGGCGGCCTCTTTTTAATACAAAGTCCCGCCTCCTATGATGGATAGAACAGTTATCCAATGCCAGCCCAGGAGACAGGACTTCCTATTAGTCTGTAGGGTTCAATATTGAGTTTGTCCATCCTTTGCAGCTATACCAGCTTCAACTCTGGGAAGGCTATACACTAAGTTTAGAAATGTCTATGGGAATGTTTGACTGTTCTTCCAGAAGTGCATTTGTGAGGTCAGGCACTGATGTTGGACAAGAAGGCCTGACTCATAGTCTATCGGGTTGAGGTCAGGACTCTGTGCAGGCCAGTCGGGTTCCTCCACCCCAAACTCCTGCGCACGCCTATGCACAGAGCTAGAGTAGCTGATGTCAGAGCGCTGATTTAAAAAACTGACAGCTGGTATGGGGAACTTCTCCCCGTACTGAGTTGGGGAGTGGGAATAGGGCAGTGGCTGCAGAATTGCGAACCGGGGACGTGCAGTCGGGGGAGACAGAACATAAAAACTAGCTTTGAGGGTCGTAGCTCTGTGACCTGGAGTCTTTGGTAGTTGCAAGAAGTGAAATTGTAGAGATTTGGCAAGTAAATTGAATGTGAAACAGTGAAAGTCTTCACTATTCTCCAAGGTAAGGAAGTGATAAACATCCAAAAATAACAATAAATGACTACAAATCAAGTCTCTCAATGTTTGACATCACAACATTGAGCTGGAAAATATTGACCCTGCGCCTCTTGTATTCAAAAAATTTGCTCCACTACGTGAGCTAAGAATATGCACTCACAATTTTTAATGTGCCTTTAGCACAAAAAATCTGCGCAACCGCTACTCCAACCATGGAGCCCGCGATTGTTAAAGCGAGAGCTGTAATTTGCCGCCCCCTTTCTCCAACCACCCCCTCTGTGTACTATGAATATATTCAGGCATTGCCTGAATCTATCCAAGGCCGCTGTAAACTTCCTCTATTCAGGCATCTGGTGTCTGAATTATAGCAGCGAGGGGGTGTGTTTATTTATTTTTGAAGCACCTGATTAGAGCCATAGGCTCTAATAGACATCAAAGGTGACCTGTTAGCGCAATCCATTGCACTCGCAGTGCACCCAGATGTGTTTAGAAAAAGCAAATATTTGCTTTGCTAACACGGAACCGCCTCTCAGCCAATTCAGGAGGCCTGGATGTAATACCTGGCACCTGATTGGCTGAAGGCACAGGCACTCCCATTGGCGTCAAGGAATACAAAAAGACATGCTCGGAGGACACACAAAAGCCATTGCTGTGCTACCGTCCCACAGCTCGTTGCCTGACCCACCACGATGGGGTAAGTTCTAGGCAGACAGCGGGTGGGGGGTGGGGGGGGCACAGTACTTGAATGTAGTATGGCCTCTGACATTTCTGATGCTTGAAATGTTTAAAGCATAAATCCACTTTTGTTGCGAGGGGGAAAAAAAAAAAAACATTCCCCTCTGGTGATCAATGTACATTGCAAGGATTACCGTATATCAAACTTTGTTGCAGATTCCTGTTTGTTCTGAAGAAATCCATGCTTTTCTCTGTGCCTCTGTTCTGTGTAGGTCTAATGGAAGTGGTTTCATAATTGACAGGGCACTAATGAAGAAATCTGCTGGGTCTGCATCCCTTTAGACCTATTGAAAGTATCTCTCAAAAGACATGTTTCAAGGGATGCCTGAAATCTGACTTGTATCTTAGGCAGACTTCTGGGAAAATTGCGCTAATCACACAAGCAGGAAATTATGTTTATGGGGAGTGGTCTTTGCACACTGTGTACATAAAACTCCAGGTAGCCATATTGCAATGTATCTTCGGAAAATTACATTGAAGATTGGAAAGGTGATTTTTTTTAATAACATTCAATTAAAAAATGATTAGTGTCGCAATCATATGCACTATATATTTTTTTCTTTGCCATTTTTTTTTCCCCGTGAAAGTGGAGCTGCCCTTAATATATCTATTTTGACTAAATCTATTTGTTAGACACTGGTCTAGATACAGTACACAACACACCTCCCCCTCTTTTTTTAGTTCTCCCTTTTCTTCTTCTGCTCTCTTCTTGCTCTTTTCTCATCTTCTGCTCTTTCTTTACATCATTACCAAGGGCTAACTGACTACAAATTTGATTACCACACCAAGTTTTGAGAATTTGGCAAATGGTTTGCCAGTTGGATAGGATAACCTATGTTTTACTTCTAGCTAGATCTACTGTACCTACAGGGATCGTTCAGGTGTGGGAGAAGCGTGCGTGTACCGTATTTATCGGCGTATAACACGCACCGGCGTATAACACGCACCCCAAGTTTAGGAGGGAATTTTAAGGAAAAAAAGTTTTAGGAGAGAAGTTTAGGGAAAAAAAAAAAAACTTACATTTAAGCGTCATTTGCAGCTTGCCCAGCGTCATTTGCAGCTTGCCCAGCGTCATTTGCAGCTTGCCCAGCGTCATTTGCAGCCTTTCCCAGCGTCATTTGCAACCTGCCCAGCGTCATTTGCAACCTGCCCAGCGTCATTTGTAGCTTGCCCAGCGTCATTTGTAGCTTGCCCGGCGTCATTTGCAGCTTGCTAGTGTCATTTGCAGCTTACTAGTGTCATTTGCAGTTCGCCATCGTTGAAATTTCCCGCCGCGAGAAATACCGCGCATGCGCGGCCGAAAAAGACCGAACCGCGGCCGAAAAAGGCCGAAGTGCGGCCGAAAAAGACCGAGCCGACTGTTCAGCTCCGCTCGGAGTCCCGCCTCCCTGCTGTTTCGGGAGCGAGCGCAGGGAGGCGGGACTACGAGCGGAGCTGAACAGCCGGCTTCGGTCTTTTTCGGCCGCGCTTCGGCTTTTTTCGGCCGCGGTTCGGCCTTTTTCGGCCGCGGTCGCCATTTTTCGGCGCCGCAACCGATTTTTGTCATTTTTTTTTGGGTATCGGCGTATAACACGCACCCACGACTTTCCCCCGATTTTAAGGGGAAAAAGTGCGTGTTATACGCCGATAAATACGGTATATAGAATACTTGGGTAATGGGGAGATTTACTAAAACTGGAGCACTCAATCTGGTGCTGCTCTGCATGGTAGTCAGCTGGCTTCTAACCTCAGCTTGTTCAATTATTTTTTGACAATAAAACCTGGATGCTGATTGGTTTCTATGCAAAGCTGCACTAGATTGTGCACTCAAGTTTTTTTTTTTTTTTTTTTTATTAAATCTCCTCCAATGTGTGAACACTGCTGCAAAAGTTGAAATAACAGATCAAGAGGGAAGGGAGGCATGGGATACGGGCCCACATTGGGTGGCTATGTGTGATCCATGGGTCCCAAATTTTGCACATCATCTTTGGTATTAGTGAGAGCTGTTCATTCACAAAAGTGCCACTGAGTTGGGTTTTGACCGCAGAGAAGAGGGTCAATTGTGTGGGGTTGTTTTTTTTTTTTTTCCCCTCTATGCCCTGGCAAGAGTTTAATTTGGAGGCTAATAACAAAATGAAGGAGCTTGAACCAGTTTTTAGTGACATTCTGATGTTTGAAAGGTAACTGGGCTATCCAGGGATCTCTGGGAAGACTAACTCCAACTAGTGGTATATAAAAAATAAATAAAATACTTTGAACCAAAAGAAGCCCAACATTGGGCATGTCCACCAGATATGGAGAAGTTCTGGTGGCCTGGCATCCTCTAAAACAGAGGTCTCTAAACTGCAGCCCAGGGGCTGGATGAGGCCCTTTGCTTGCCTTTACCCTGCCCTTGGGGCACGTTTCCTTCCACTGATACAAGACACTATTTCTCCCATTGACATCAACGATGGGGCACTGTCTCCTGCTGACACCCTAAACACCCTTAAGTCTGGCGGACAGTTAACTGGCTCTTTGTTTCGAAAGTTTGGAGAACCCTGCTCTAAAACAGACCCAAATGTCTAGGCAACATATGAGCCAGCTTGGAGGTTACTAAATACCACAGTCTATGGTTTGGATTTTATGTTCACGGGGGGTGATTTTTATTTTATTCCTCCTGCTTTCAAGTAAATCTTAAACAGAATTTTTGTCTTTTTTTTTTTTTTTTTTTTTATATTGAGTTGTTTTCTTTGGCTGCTTCAGTTAGTACTTGTGTGAGATGGAACCGTAAATCTTGAGTCCAGTAAAGAACAGTAGCAAGGACCATAGATGACTGGTCTCTTCTCTGGGGTTGATCTTTCAGGAAGCAGTGCAGAAATATGAAGAGGTGCTTCACAACTTGGAATTTGCCAAGGAGCTCCAAAAGATCTTTTCTGCTCTCAACCAAGATGTAAGTAACTTTGATTTATGAGCATGTTTTTAAATGCTGCCGCATGCAGAGACTGTTATTGATCTAGTAGTCTATATTGAGAACCAACTTGTGTCCGAAGAGAGATTTTTAAAATGAATATAAACCGATTTGATTGCCAAGGAACTGTTCATAAACAGTTGGCTTTGTATTTTTACGGAACCTTTTCACCTTTCATCCCTTGTTGCTTCTGATCTTCATTTTCTGTCCATTCACTTGCTCCAGCAGTAGCAGTTGTCATTGCTC
This sequence comes from Lithobates sylvaticus, assembly GCA_028564925.1. Lineage (NCBI taxonomy): Eukaryota > Metazoa > Chordata > Amphibia > Anura > Ranidae > Lithobates > Lithobates sylvaticus. The sequence continues at coordinate 156,589,838 of CM053029.1, read as the reverse complement.
AGGGGTAGACACCTTGATGGTGGCAGTGGCTGCCTGCACAATAAATCGGCATGACCCATTGTCTGCACTAGAAGCAAATGTCTGGATTTCAATGCAGAACAGAAGACAGTTTGATACATGGATAGTTCATCACCATATTACCAGAAGTTCCTGAAAAGGGACCTTCATTTTTAATACTTAAATCTGACTTGAGATTAAGGGTTTGTGTTTACATCCATTTTTAAAATGGATATCTCTGTAAGATGTTTTCCCATGTGCTCTTCCAGGACAGCCCTTGAGAGATGGAGTCCCTCCCATCGACCCAGGAAACGCATTGCCAAAACAGTTCAAAAGGCGGTCCCTCAGGTCCCTGGTCAGTCATTTGTGTTTCCTCCCTCGGAGGAACATGTTGCCAGGAACCTGGAGGGAGGACTCATCTCTCAGGGACTGCCTGAAGAACGGGAGCTGCACAAGGGGACTGGGTCTTATCTAGCAGCTCCAGCCTAGTCCTTACTGTTTTTATCCGGGCTCGGGTACTGTCCAGCTTATCGGAGCAGACCCGTTGCCCTCCTCCTTTCCAGTGCCGAGGTGTGCCAGGGGCAGAATGACGCGGTTCCCCCCCAGGAGCGGTGAGTCCGTCTCTGCTTCCGGTTGCGCGGGGGGTCGGAGACGCCGAGCATCCTTTTCCGGCGGAACCGCGTCCTAACTGTGTGCCGAGACTTCTGGTTCCGGGTCTCACAGGCACAAGGGGGAGAGGAAGAGCCCATGCTGGGCCTACATATCCCGACCAGCGTCCAGCCATACCGGACTAGCGGCGGGATCCGGAACTCGAGGGAGGACCATGACGCTAATCCCCAAGACACTCCGATGGACGTAGGCACCAACCAAAACCAGGTAGGCTGCTGGGCAGGCCATTACTCTGGTGGGGGGCTGAGGTGTTTTTTATAAGGCTGGGACCTGTAGTGCCCCATGGTGGTGGTTAACTCAGTCCAGGATTGGTGGACAGCACGTGGTTTCTCTAGGGGTGGAAATAGACTGTCTTCAAAGTCATATGCAAACAATGCGTTACAGGCTTAATAAAAACTGAGGCAGACTCTCCCTTGGCGAATGGCATTGATTTTTAAATCTCTTCGAGATTTAATTACGGATGTAGCCACAGCTTCCACCAGTAGAGTTACTGCAATATCCTCTTCAACATGCCTTACAACACCCAGCTCTGGGAAGCCCCGTATAGTCAGGGAGTAGAGCCCCACGTTAGTTAGCCCTGAATCCTCTGACTCTGACCAGGATGAGGATCAGGCTGTAGCTAACAAAGCCGTAAGATACAAGCTCTCTCGAGGTAGTAGATGAGCTGTTGCGCGCTACTTATGACACGCTGGAAATTGAGGAGGAAGAAACTCAATTGACCAGACATGACAAAATGTATGAGGCTCTGGGGGGAAAAGAAGGCTAAAGTTTTTCCCAATACATAAGGTACTTTCTGACCTTGTCCGTAAGGAGTGGTCTGAGCTGGACAAAAAGGTATTTTTTCCTAAATTCCCTCAAAAGAAGGTTTCCTTATGATGAGAGCCCAGAGGAATGAACCCTAAGCTAGTCGCCCCTCTGTCCAAAGTCTCAAAGCAGTCTGATCTGGCTTTTGAGGATATGGGTCATTTAAAGGACCCAATGGATAGGAAGACAGACATAGTCTTGAAGAGGGCCTGGGGTGCCTCTATGGCAGGCTTGAAACCAGCTCTAGCTACGTCTTGTGTGGCTAGAAACATGGAGTTTCTGATTGTCTCAATTACAGGACCACCTGAAAGCAGGCACGCCTAAGGGGGAGCTCTTAAAAACCCCTTCCCTATGCTGTTTAAGGCCACAGGTTTCATTTCGCAGGAGGCCATGGACGCAGCCACTGATTCCGTTAAGCAGCAGCACTTGCTGTAGCAGCTAGGAGATCAGTATGGATGAAGACTTGGGGGGGGGGGGGGGGGGGGGGGGGGGGGGGGGGGGGACACGGCATCTAAAACTCGCCTGTGCAGTGTCCCTTTTACAGGAGACTTAGTCTTTGGGCCTGAGTTGGATACCGCCTTAGAAAGGACAGCGGATAAAAAGAGAACTTTTTCCCACAAAGAAAAATTTTCAAAATTTTTTTTCGTCCCTCTAAGGAACCCTCCAGGGCAGAGGAGTTCAAGCCCAGGAAGCATTGGTCGGGACACAAAAAAGGTAGAGTAAAAGGGGGCATACTTTTTAACCACCCCAATCAAAGCCCCAAGCCCCAGTGACATCGGGGGTTCCTGTGGGGTGAAGGTTGAGCATTTTTCTTCCACAGTGGGAAAATACAACCTCAAACGAGTTAGTTTTGAATATAATAAAAAGAGGTTATGCGCTGGAGTCTCACAGCAGCCCACCCTCAAGATTTTGGTGACAAAACTACCAAGTCACTCAGAAAGCCCAGGGCCTTACCATTTACTATTAGGGGAGATGGTGGATCAAGAATTATTGACACCAGTCCCTATTCAGGAACAAGGGGACGGTTTTTTACACTCATATTTTCGTAGTAAAAAAGCCGTCCGGAAGGTTCAGACTAGTTATGAACCTCCGGCCTCTGAATCACTCCATCCGCTACAAAAAATTTCGGATGGAGTCCATTTATTCGGTAAGGAATCTTCTCCAGAAAGGAGTGTTTATGGCTACCCTGGATGTAAGGGACGCTTATCTGCATATCCCATTAAGGAAGGAATGCCAATAATTTCTCTGTATGGCGGTGCAGATACACAAAAATGTATCATTTCCAGTGCAGGGTGCTCCCTTTTCGGACTGTAGTCCTCCCAGAGAATATTTACCAAGGTTCTGGGGGAGGCACTAGTTCCGCTGAGACTTCAGTCAGTCTCAATTATTCCCTACCTAGACGACCTTCTGATCACAGCCCACTCAGAGTCGGCTGTCTCAGGACTTAGCGTTGACACAGTTCAGCTTAAGTCGGTTGGGGTGGAACACAGGAAATCCAAAATTACCCCAACACAGGAGATCATGTACTTGGGGTACAGGATCCGGTCAGTCCAGCAAATAGTCCTGCCGGAAGAAAAGATATTAAATCTGTGGCAGAGAATATCTTTTCTTCAAAGCAGCCCCAAATGTACGGTAAGGGAGGTGTTGTCAGTGTTCGGCCTGATGACGGCAGCCATCCCGGCCGTGCAATGGGCAAGGTTCCATCAAAGGGACCTTCAGTGGTTCTTGTTGGAACAGCTAAAGGGCAGAGGTTTGGAGGTCTCGAGCCCCCTCAAGAATCAAATCGGGGGTCCACTTCGTCAATACACCTGAAAGGGGAGCTGAACAACACTGCGGACTTCTTGAGTCGACAACGGATTTCGAATCGGGAATGGTCTCTGCACCCAGAGGTATTCAATCTCATAACAGCTCATTGGGGAAATCCAGTAGTGGATCTATTTGCAAACAGAAAATGCAAAGGTCCCAGATTTTTGCTTGCTACGCCCAGGAGATCAGCCCTTGGCAGTGGATGCTTTGTAGACCCCGTGGCTTTCAGCCTGGCATATGCGTTTCCTCCTCTCCACCTCATGCCAAGGGTTTTGGCAAAATTTCTAGCAGAAGAAACATGTCTGGTTTTGGTAGCACCGTTTTGGCCCAAGAGACCCTGGTTCACAACTTTGCTACAGTTAACAGACCATCCTCCTCTGAAGCTTCCTTACAGACGGGATCTCCTGTCGCAGTCTCTTTTTCATCCACAGGTGGTGAGGCGTAAGGGTCTGACAGAGGGAGTCATTGCTACGTTACTTCAGAGTCGCAAGCCGGTCACCAGAGCCATTACAAGAAGGTCTGGAAAAGGTTCAATAGCTGGCTGAATAGCAGTAGGGAGAAAAACATGGATATTGTTAACATCCTTCAATTTCTCCAGGAGGGGATAGACAAGGGATTAACCCTTAGTACTATTAAGGTGCAGTTAGCTGCCTTAAGTGTGTATCTAGACAAACAATTACAGGAAGATCCTTTCATCTCTAGATTCTGTAAGGCAGTCTCTAGACGTAAACCAGTTTGACTCAACAGAACTCCATCATGGGATCTGGCAGTGGTGCTAAAAGCTTTCTTAGGGTCGCCGTTTGAGCCCATCTCAGAAGCCTCTCTAAAACTAATTACTCTTAAAAACAGTACTGCTGGTGGCAATCACGTCAGCCCGTAGGGTTAGTGAAATTCAAGCCCTTTCCATCAGAGAACCTTTCTTGCAGATCCTGGAGGACAGAGTCATCCAAAAGACAGACCCTGGGTTCTTACCAAAGGTAGCATCTAGTTTCCATAGGTCGCAGGATATTGTCTTACCATCCTTTTGTCAGAACGCATCAAATGAGAAGGAGAGTCCTTTTCATTTGTTAGATGTAAGGAGGTGTATCTTAGAATACTTAAGGGTGATGGATACATTCAGAATGTCTGATTCCCTTTTTTTCTGGGCAGCGTAAGGGACAAAAGGCTTCGAAAGTAACCATAGCTAGATGGATTAGGCTAGCTATATCAGAGGGGTATAAAGCTTTGCGTAAAGAGCCTCCTGGGGGTATTAAAGATCATTCCACAAGGGCACTGTCGGCATCCTGGGCAGAAGGGGCTGGTGCCACCCCGGAGCAAATATGTAAAGCGGCCACATGGTCAAGCTTTTCCACCTTTACAAAGCACTATTGACTGGACTTAATGTCTAGTCAGGATCAGGCTTTTGGGAGGAAAATCCTCCAAGCCGTGGTCCCACCCTAATCTAGTAAGTACTTGGGGATCCTCTCAAGGGCTGTCCTGGAAGAGCACATGGGAAAACTGGAGTTGGTACTTACCGGTAACTCCTTTTCCAGTGATCTTCCAGGACAGCACGATCCCACCCTATTATATTATTTGAATGTACTAACATTATTACCTGTTGTGGTTTTATATATTTTTCAGTTCCATCCTTCGGTTCTTGGTGAATGACTGACCAGGGACCTGAGGGACCGCCTTTTGAACTGTTTTGGCAATGTGTTTCCTGGGTCGATTGGGAGGGGCTCCATCTCTCAAGGGCTGTCCTGGAAGATCACTGGAAAAGGAGTTACCGGTAAGTACTAACTCCAGTTTTCATGTTTGTGGGTCCAGTGGTTGGAAACTTTCATCCCCATTTCAAATTTTTCTAAGTGGGTCAGATGGCAACACTTTCACTTCCTGACTTAAACTATTCAAAACTTTAAAATTGTCAGTCAAGCTTCATACCAGTGAACACAATACAGTAAATTGATATTTTAAACGGCACTTACAAGTGTGATTTATTGTCAAATATCCCTGACTTCAGTGCACGTACAGTAGATATAAAACGGAGATGTCAAACTCTATTTCATCATGGGTGGTATCAGCACGATGGTTGCACTTAAAGGGCCAGTTGTATCTTTAAGACTAGATATCCTGAGATGGGGCAAAGACCAGCTTCTCTGTGGCTGAAAAAAAAGCTAGAGTTGAGATGTAAAAAAATCTAAGATTACCAAATGTTTTCCACCTGTAATGGATCTATAGGATCAGTATAATTCAATTAAAAACGGAAATCTTTAAAGGGGAAGAGAAAAACTTACAATAAAGTGGTTGCACAAATATGCACACCCTTAATACTATGAGACGCCTTTTTTGATTAACCGCATTCAGTCTTTTTGAGGTAATTTTTTTTTTTTTTTTTTTTTTTTTTTTTTTTTAAATAGCATGGCACAACTTGCCTTGGAAGCCTTTGTCCGCTCTACCCTGAAAGTGCTTTTTGATTCGGGTGCGGGCACTGGCTGGGCCATTCCTAAACTCGGCTCTAACAAAGGAATCTAATGTTTGGCATCAGTTGGGAGCAGGGTACAAAATGTTTCTAACGCATTAGTTATATCATGGAAGACAGTGAAGATGGTCATCAATAAATGCAGAAAATATGGCACAATAGTGACTTGCCAAGAACTGGCCTTTCCTCCAAGTTGTCAAAAAAATGGCCTGGGAGGCTGCTAAGAGGCCTTCAGCAATATTGACTACTTCAATACCCGCCTATAGTAATACGACATCCACAAGGTGGATCTCCCATCCTGGGTGGACGTCATATGACGTCATCCTATTCCTGGCCATCTAGGGGGCGCGCGCGCCACCCGCGGTGCGTGCACCTGCGGCGCGTGGCCGCAATGTCCGCCAGGCACCCGCGATTGCCCATGAAAACAGTTGGACCGTGGATCTCCATGTCCTGTCACTGGAGAGGAGACCGATGGTGTGTTCCCAGAACAGAGGAACACCGATCGGTCTCCTCCCCTTGAGTCCCCTCCCCCCCACAGTTAGAATCACTTGCAGGGAACATATTAACCCCTGCAGCGCCCCCTAGTGTTAACCCCTTCCCTGCCAGTCACATTTACACAGTAATCGTGCAATTTTATAGCAACGATCGCTGTGTAAATGTAAATGGTCCCAAAAATGTGTCAAGTGTCCACCGCAAAGTCGCAGTCACGAAAAAAATCGCAGATTGCCGCCATTACTAGTAAAAAATAAATAAAAATGCAATAAATCTCCTATTTTGTAAACGCTTTAACTTTTGCGCAAACCAATAAACGCTTATTGTGATTTTTTTTTTTTTTTTTACCAAAAATATGTAGAATACATATCGGCCTAAACTGAGTAAAAAACATTATTTTTTTTTTTTTCAAAAAAATTGGATATCTATTATTATAGCAAAAAATATTTTTTTTATTTTTTTTTTCCAAATTTGTTGCTCTTTTTTGTTTTATGGCGCAAAAAATAAAAACCGCAGAGGTGAACAAATACCACCAAAAGAAAGCTCTATTTGTTGGGGAAAAAAGACGTCAATTTTGTTTGGGTTCAACATCGCACGACCGGGCAATTGTCAGTTAAAGTGACGCAGTGCCAAATCGCAAAAAGTGCTCTGGTAAGGAAGGGGGTAAAATCGACCAGTGCTGAAGTGGTTGAAGCAGCTGTTGGGCTGTGGGACAAGTACAAGATGGCAGTCCTAAAACATCCAAGCCTGGCTACATTTTGCAAAAACCTACATTACTGGCTGTCCTGGGAGTGTTTCCTGTATTTTTGGATTTACAATGGAGATTTCTACTTCTATCTTGGGGTGCTGTCACTTCCATTCCGCCATGCCTCTCAAGTTTGATATGAAGAGACCAGGATTGAACTTTTTAGCTATAATTCCAGAAAGTATGTTTGGTGCAAAACTGCACATCGCCAAAAAACATACCCACAGTGAAGCATGGTGGTGGCAGCATTATACCAGTCAAAAAAAAAACTCCTAAAAAGCTGATAAAGAGGAATTTCATTTTTCAGCATGACAACCCAAAGCGTACCTCCTAAATAGAATGGCTTCAGCAGAATCAGTTTTGAAATTGCCCAGACTTGATTCATATTGAAAATCTGGGGTGACTTGAGGAGGGTTGTGCACAGGAGATGCCCTCACAATCTGAGTGCTTTTGCAAGGAAGCGTAGGAAAATATTCCCATATTCCCAAGGCAAGATGTGCCACGATGAAACTCCTACCCCAAAAGACTGACTGTGGTCATAGAACCAAAAGGTGCTTCAAAGTATTCAAGGGGGTGCATATTTATGCAACAACAATACCTGTAATTTTATTTTTTTTCTCTACACAGGGGGGACACGTTTATGAATTATAGTTCACTCTTTTTGCATGTGGGAAAATGATTTACTTTAACATCTCAAAATCCTAGCATTTTTACAGGGGTGTGTAATATTGACTGTATTTTAGTCCTGGAATACCCCCTGCATGTCTAAAGTGGCACTAAAATCTGTCATTTACCTATAGTTGTCAAACATGCAGTGTGAATTTCAGCCTGTCTGGGCCTGCCCCAGTCTTGTAGGACCCCAGCACCACTGCATTGCATAAGTAATTTTTGGACTTTTTCAGCTGATTAAAGCCCAGAAGAAATCACTGAGGCGAGAGCAAGTCCAAAGGCTTGAAGCAGAAAAGCGGCGGCTGCATAAAGTCCTGCAGATCCAGTACTTGCTGCAGTCTTTCGCTCAGGATCACATCCAGGGGGACTTTAAGGATGGACTCAATGGAGCCATGCACCTCTCTTTCAAGGAACAGGATTATCTTACCAAGTTTGCAAAGCTGATCTGCCACAAGAGGTTCAAACACATGAGGTAAAATTTGGAAACTGATTTTTCCACCTGTAAAAGGGTTGGTGATATTGGGACATCTTAGAAATTGTCGACAGCAGGCTGGGAGAAGGGGCCACCAGACAAAGTTTCATGATTTTAATGCATTTTATTTTTTTAAATGCAGAAGAAATTATGACTTTTTTTTTTTTTTCAGATATATTTTCTTTGCCGAAACCTAGGTGTTTCTACATACTCTATTATGTGAGGAGACAAACTGAACATGAGCACCTAATGGTGCTAGTCATTCAGAGCAAGTCTAGTTTAGAGGTGTAAGACTAGACTTGTTCTAACCAAGGGTCCTTTATTTCCTATTTAGAGCTGATGGGCTCGCCTAACCTCTTTTATGTAGGATCGTTTTCAGCAATCGAGTTGGTGATGCAAGAACTGCAAGAGTGGCCATAAATGGATCAAAACTGGGCCAATTCAGCAGTGACTGGCTAAATTTCATTCCATGTATGGGCAGGCTGGTTGTACAGAACTCTATCGACTTCTGTACAACCCTCAGGGTTTTTTCAAATGGATTGTTGCTGCCAGCTATAGCCTGTGGCACTGATTGGTGTAGTACCACGGTGTGTGGATAGTAAATTCAGATTGTGTGGCCAGCTTTACGTTTTTGCTGATAACCGGGTGAAATTGGCCACCAGTCACTTGCATGTTAATGTTTGTTTGTTTTCTCAGTCTAGAAGATGAGATGGATCAGTCGGCTGGCTACTTCTGGAATCTGCTAGAGGGCAATGAGAAAACAGTGGCTGGAACCAATTGTAAGTTTACTACTAAAGCCTTGTAAGTCTTCTTATGAGGAACCATTATGTGAGGGCATTGCCTCTCAAACCATTAACTATTAAAAGTCAAGATGTGTTTGGCTTTGGATAGTAAGGGTTAAAAGCCTATCTGGGTTAAATCCTCACCTGTATCCCTGCCGGAAAGGCTTACCCACTTTGTCTTAAAAAGATGGATAAGGACTTTATGTGTAATATTGCATGTGTTGGTTGACACCTGGAAAAAGGTGTGGGTTTTTCATATTTTGTTTTATGTGGGGGAAGAGGCAGAAAAGTTATCTCCAAATTGGCAAGACTTGGAAAGATAATGTGAGTTGCCATGCTACAGGACTCGTCTGTCTTTTCGGCTTAGTAAGCCATTGACTCAGACTAGAATGCAGTTAAGTCCTGTTGGGAGTCATGACCTGACATATTTTCTTATGTTGGTATTGTGGAGCAAGGGACATTTGATTTGACATCTACTCAAGAGTGTATATCTAAAGGGGTCATCTTACCTAGCTGTTAAAATCTGTGGAGACCTTTGCAGTAGATACAAACTTCAGATACAACTCTTCAGTATAGTCTTTACATTTTTATGTTTATTTTTAAATACCTACAATTCACTGCCCTCCTGGTAGGCATAACCTGTTTACTCTTTACTTAGATAAACATTTGAAAGACCTCATTGCCAGAATGTTGGATTGTGGCTACTTTGAAAATGTCCCTAATCCTCCTCCAGAGAAGAAGCCAGAGGTATTGCCTGAGAAGCCACCGAAAACTGAGATTCACAAAGTGACAAAGTTAGTTGAGCTAGTGAGAGCGCAAGGTATGCATGTTTGAGGTTTTTGTCACTCATACATTGACATTTTATTCAGTTTATCCAGTCATGTAATTTGCAAATCCCTGTCACATTGCATAGCTTAACAAGGTGGTCCACACCACTGTTTCTAGTGGGCAAGGCTTCACAATGGACAAATCTGTACAGCTTTCTATGCAATATCAGCACCATGGTGCATTCAACATGCACTGCACCACACCACCAATCATGCCTTTTTGGTACTGTCCAGTAAAATGCCTGTTTCAGCAAAATGCAGACGTACAGCCAGCATACTGTATATCTTTCACTGCCAGACTCAAACTTTGAGACGAAATGTTGCTGCCACTGCTGTAATCGGCTCTAATCTCCAGTAGAATTTCATTCCAAATTTTATTAGGACTGTAAAAATGTATTGCCATGTTTGATTTTTCTAATCAGTAGTGGGCCAAATTACGTTTGGCCATAATGACTTAACTTTAAAAGGAGATGGCTTTTTGTTAGGATTTTTCATGTGTAAATATTTGTCTTTCAAAGTACTTATGAACAACATTGGTCAAGTCATCACGTGTCCTGAGAATTTTCACATGCATGTTCAAAAATCTAGTGTATGAATGTAACCTAAACTAGCAAATTAATTCAAAGTCCTGTCTTTTTAGAATCATTTGGGGAGTGTGTGAAACCTGACCGTGACCGTCAAGAGGTAAGGTTCTATCACTTTAATGAGAAGCTGTTTGACTTGTTCTTGTATGGTCAAGCTTGGTGGTACGAAAGCAGAGTTCTAGGCACAAATTGGTTCATTATATGTTCCACCTGTTTTTTGTCCTAATAGCTGCAAACTGAATGAAGTCATCCACCCATGAGCACAACAAACTACTTTTCTCGTTCTGAAATCATGGTCGCTGTGTTTAGTTAGTGGAAGCATGGTTACAGCAAAATGTTTGGCCATCTTTGAACTTGGAAGCAAAACATGACTAGTCAATCGTGTGTCACCTAGGTTACAAAAATAAGTGTAGACTTTCTCTTGTAGAATGTCGGGACCTGATTTTGCCTCTAAGCAGAAGTTTAACTCTGACCTTCCACTTTCCAGCTTTCTATTAGGCCCATTGTGCTGAGAGCTAATCAGATGAGGCCCATAGAAGTGCAGAAAACAGAAGATGTCAAATACATAAAACCTGAAGCCATAAAAGCTTGGCCAGCAGCTACAATGGTAAAACTGCCAGAGCCGAAGAGGTGGCAGGCCCCTCCTTCGCTGACTTCACTCACCAAACCCTGGCAGGGGCCAGTGAGCACACCTCAACCTGAAGCGCTGCCTTTGAAGATATGTGATCCAGGACCACCAAAGGAGGTAAAACCAACTGTTCATCTAAATTAACTTTGAAAATAGCTTTGCTTTCTACCAGTAAAATGTGATGAATATGCTAAACCTAAACAAAGAAGCTGGCTGCAAATCTATTTAACAAAGTGTAATCTTGATATAAACAATTGGGAAATTTCCTAGGGTAGCAATGTATAATGGACTTTCAAAATTTTTGTGGTCAGGAGTACGCTTGCATTATTGGTGACCAGTGGCAGCCGGTATCTTTTGGGAGAGCGGCAAACCTTGCACGGCCACACTCCTCCCCCCCCCCCCCCCCCCCTCGGCATCATGGTGCTGTGCTCGCCGTATGTCTCCTCCCTTGGCCAATAGGGTAGCCTCTCCTTTTGGCCAATTGGGAACCTGGTCTCTGAACCTGCTTGATCGGTGGGCTTCAGACTCAGTGCTTTGCACCCCGAGCCCACCCCTTTTTTTTTTTTTTATTTTTTTTTTTTTAAGCCTAAATTGGATAGTAGTCTACACACCCTTGTTAAAGTGTCAGGTTTCTGTGATGTAAGGAAAGACCAAGTTAAATTTCAGACATTTTTTCACCTTTTTAATGTAACCTATAAACTGTACACCTCAACTGAAAAATTGCTGAAAGGAGAAAACTGGTCGGAGGCTGCCAAGAGGCCTACAGCAACATTAAAAAAAGCAGCAGGAATATCTGGCAAGTACTGGCTGTGTGACAACAAAATCCCATTTCTATATGTCTGTGCTATGGGGTAGAATGGCAAGACTAAAGCCTTTTCTTATGAACAGCATCCAAGCCTGGCTACAGTTTGCAAAAACGCATCTGAAGTCTGCCAAAAGCATGTGGGAAAATGTGTTATGGTCTGATGAAACCAAGGTTGAACTTTTTGGCCATAATTCCAAAAGATATGTTTGGTGCAAAAACCCTGCACATCACCAAAAAAATACCCACAGTGAAGCATGGTGGTGGCCGGATCATGCTTTAAGGCTTTTTTCTTCATCTAGAACAGGGGCCTTAGTCAAGGTAGAGTGAATTATGACTGGTTCCAAATACCAGTCAATATTGGCACAAAACCTTCAGGCTTCTACTGAACATGAGGAACTTTCTTTCAGCATGACAATGACCCAAAGCATACAGCCAAATCAACAAAGGAATGGCTTCACCAGAAGATTAAAGTTTTTTTTTTTTTTTTTTTTTTTTTTTTTTTTGGAATGGCCCAGCCAGAGCCCAGACCTGAATCAGATTAAAAAATCTGTGGGGTGATCTGAAGAGGGCTGTGCACAGCAGATTCCCTTTGCAATCTGACAGATTGGGAGTGTTTTTGCAAAGAGTGGGCAAATATTGCTAAGTCAAGATGTGCCATGCTGATACTCATACCCAAAAAAGACTGAGTGCTGTAATAAAATCAAAAGGAGCTTCAACAAAGTGTGCAAAAGATTTCAGTTTGTTTTTCAATTGAGCTGTACAGTTTATAGGTCACGTTAAAGGTGGAAAATTCTGAAATGATTTGTGTTTTTGTAATGTAAAAAAAAACCTGACATTTTAACAGGGGCGTGTAGACTTTTTATATCCACTGTATTAAAACCTCTGGCTCTAATGTGCTTCAAAAAAATAACAAAATCCCCCACTGGAATTCATGCATCTGGCGCTCTGCATGTAGATTAAAAAGCCGGACGCATGGATAGTGGGGCGGCCCCCGTGCGCCTTTATGGACGGCCGCCACCGTTGGTGACTATGAAAAGCATGTTCAGTTGTGGCATTTTTTTGGTTCAGGAAGCAGGTGAAGCTGTTTTAACGAATTATGGTGAACTCAATAAGTTAGCAAATTGCTCTTGTTTATGTAGCATCCTGTAGTATGCTACTATGTGTTAGTGTAGGCAAACTTAAGTTATGAATGAATGATTTGTATAGCGCTACAACTGCGAACTGAATCGCCTCAAGGCACTTATCTGCTCTTGTTGGGATGCCATGTTTAGTTATGACTTGTGGTTGGTTTGTGAGCCAGAAATTGGGTCAGGATTACTGCAGGTCAGTCTGGATAGCTCCAGAGGGCCGTTTTCTAGTACCTCCTCCTGGATCTTAAAATTTGGAAAAGCTTCTAGAAGTTAGTGGGTGGAGGCAAGGGGGGATTGATCTGCGTACTTGAGGGAACGCGACCAATCCCCTAGGTCAGCCCTTAAATTATGGAGGAGCCATGACAGTAGTTGATGGGAGTGCTGAAGAGGCTGTTAGTGGCCTAGGAGGTACTCCTGTGGGGGGGAGGGAGGGGGCAGGGGTCTCTGCCTCAAGATTTGGCTCGGGCTAGCTTTGTAAGTTCCTATCAGCATCTTGGTTTGAGGAGAAATCTTGCCTAAGGAGTAGCTGGAAGTAAAAAACGGTGTACATTAGCACACCCAGGGATTCACAAAGGGAGACTGCCACAGGTAGCAAGCTTTCAGGACAGCCTTGTGCTTAACCCTTCCTATCCCTTGCCCTGGGAGATCTTCGGAGCAGCCAGGAGGGCTGGTAGTTCCTGCAGGCAGTAGAGCTGGATAGACTTGCCACAAATAAACTAGTCTAGTTAACACTTTAAGAAAATTACAGCAGCTTTTCCTTTTGGGTTAAAGGTTTTGCGTAAATGAAAAATTACCATTTTTATAAGGGCCCCATCAGTTGAATTTGGTTGTATTGGAGAATTTTTTTTCCTTAAAGTTATGAAGGGCAGGAGAAAATACCCTCGTATGGCCCCAAATTAAAATGAATAGTCTCTCAGTACCCAAAAATTGCAAGTTAGTGATTTTGTAAACCTTCCTTCTTGTTTTATATAATATATCATACTTCCACTGTGCAGTTTGTTTTGCAGTGTGGCCCTGAACCTCGTCTTCTGGGGTCCCCCAGCGGCGCTCACGGCCGCTCCTCGCATCGGTAAACCCCCTGGGAAAGCAGGGGTCCTGCAGACAAAACAAAACTGGATTGAGAGGATTTTTAGTGGCAGGGGGCTAGGACAGTTGGGGGGCATATTTTTACATTTTTTTGCCGGGTATGCATCAAGGTAAAAAATGGGTTGGGGGCGTGGCCTAGACATGGCTGAGTAAGGCTGTTATTTTTTTTTGTAAGAGCTCCCAGCCCAAACCCTCATACCCCGGCAAAAAACACTCAAACCGGTATGAGCTTAGCCAAGAAATACAGGACCAGAGCAGCAACGAAGGGGACCCCCCAGGGCAAATTTTCAGGCGCGATCCACCAATAATTCGGGCGCCTGCAGGAGAAATCACCAGGCGCTAGAGCGTTGGCACCACGAGGCCCCGCACACGGAGCTACACAGAAGGCACATGCTTCGGGCCCCTGTGAATCCCCGCCCGCCACAGGGTCGCCATCGGATTACTCCCAAGACGACCCCACAGAATCTGGGCAGATCGAGATGTCTACTCCCCAGCAACCAAAAAATCTCCATGTTGGACCAGGACATCGGGGAGATGCTACAAGCCCTCCCTACCCAATCTGCCATAGAAGCACTGATCCTCCGCCTGGAAGAAATCCACAGAGATGTACAAGAGGTCAGAGGAGAGGTATCCAACCTAGAACTCCAGAGTGTCCACAGACGTCGCTGTCCTCCCTGGAGGTCCGGGTATCAGAGCTGGAACAATCCCGCAACCAACATCTGGACACTGCAGTTGCATTCCAGCTACATTTGGAAGATGTGGAGGACCGGAGCTGCCGTAATCTGGAACCCGGAATCAACAGATGGAGAATGTTGGGGAGATGGTCTGGAATATCTTCCGGACTGTGCTCGAGGACCCAGAAGCTGAAGTAATCCTCGATGGAGCACACAGAGCCTTGGGTCCCAGACCTACGGATCCAGACAGACCACAAGACGTCATCTGTAGGCTCCACCGCACACCCAAAAGGGGAACATCCTGAGACGTGCCTGGGAGACGTAGAGGTGGATGGATAGTCAGAATCCTGCAGGACCTGTCCAGATCTACACTGAGACGTAGAGCCCTCCTGCGCCCACTGCCGGATCTGGCCAAGCAGCTCGGCTTCACATATTGTTGGGTTTCCCCTTTTAGTGTCCTTCCGCAAAGAATCGGGAGCCTTTACCCAACAAACCGCCGCAGACCTGCCAGCGCTCTTCCAATTCCTGGGCACGGAGCCGATGCCAGACTGGCTACAACTGTTACCACGCCAGCTAGGCAGATCGGGTGCCTCAGCAAACCGCGGTCCACTACCGCCCCGCCAACACGAGGAAGACTGAGGCACTGGTCTGCATCTGGTGGCGCACAACATTAGAAGGCCCTGGACCACCCGTCCCTGACATTTACTCCCCCCCACCTGCCCGGCCGTGAGCACCCCTGCTTGAGCGGGGTAAAACATACTGCCTCTTGGACCCCAAACATTTGGGATACCCAGCATTGACCCTGATGCCCTATAGCAGTAGCCCCCCCACACAGTATCTCCCTGTCCCCTCTAGCGAGACTCCTGAACAGCCCTTGCTGACACTTCCCAAAAGAACCCCCTGAGACAGTTGCCCGGCAGTCACCAGCACTACAGGGGCCAATCAGACTATCTGAACCGCTGGGGCTGCTGCCCTGCTCTTCCCTGAACTAAAGCATAGCCCTTATCCCCCTGGGACCGACCCAGCCATGCTGCTGCTCCTCATGCCAATTGCTGGGACACAGAGGTTGACTCCCACCATACCACTGCCCCAGCGGGACACAGAGCAATACGCAGCCGTGACCTGGAATACGCCTCTGCGCATGGGAGGTATGGAGGGGACCCCCCCCCACGGAGTGAAGGGGGGATGATTAGACGGGGCACTTGGACTCACTGCCGGGGAGGACTCAACTCATTTTGGGGCACTGGGGAATACCTGGAGGCACAGGGTGACTACAAAAGCTTAGACACTAGCACACATCTTTACAAAAAAAAGAAACATGCTAGAGGACTTGCTTTGCCCCTCCTGGTCATGACCTGCACCTGCAGCAACCAGGAGGGAGTACCCCCAGTCTACCCAGTGCCATAAGGGTCCTCACCTGTTAACAAAGCTGCTGCAACACGGCAACAGACGATAGGCAGGGGGGGACATGTTCTCATAGCTAAGGGATGGGGAATGAACCTTGCTTATTTGATTTGCATTATGCTCCTGTTTTATTGAACGTTGATAATTGCACTGTTTTGTTGCTCTTGTTCTGTTAACAGTTAGACATGGGAACTGTCAAAAAATTAGTTTCGTATATAAAAAAATTCCTAATTCGTGTACGAAATTCCGTTCGAATTAGTACGAAATACGAATTTCGTACGAATCGTAATTTTTTTTTCGAATCGTTACGAGTCGTTAGTAAAGTTACGAATCGTTAACGCGGCTAATGAATTGTCGGTTCTCATAACACAGAGAACAATTCGAATCCAACTACAAATATCGAATTTCAAGTTAGGAATAGTTACGAATCGTTAGTAAATCCAACTACAAATATCGAATTTCAACTAATATGAAAGATTATAATAGTGGATATAACGAATGCTTTGAATGCTTCGAATGAATTTGAGATTCAGTATATCTAATATATAGAGAACTGTTCCTGCACAAAGTGTCATTTTTGCAGGAAAAAAAGCTATTTAAAATTAGACGTGCAATTCGTTTCGTTTTTTTTTTTCGTACGAATGAATGAATCGTACGAATCCGAATAACGAATCGTAACAAATCATTCGACTCGAACGAATCCGAAAAACAACGAAAATCCGAAAAAAACGAATGTACTAATGAAGAAAATCCAAAAAACGAACGAAAAAATTTCTACATTTTTTTTGTTGAATTGGTAATTTTCCGTGTCCCTTACAATGGTGCTGCTAAACGTGCTTCGAATGGATTGAACAAAAAAATTCGTACATTCGTAACTTTTTTTTTTTTTTTTTTTTTTCGATTCGTAAATTATTAAAATGTAGTAATAGCATACACATTACATAAAATTATGAATTATGCTCCGATTACGAATGTTACGAAAGTACGAATAAATACGAATGCGTTCGAAAATTAAACTAACGAAAAAACGAATCAACAAAAAAATAACTCTTACGAATGTACGAATTGTTACGAATACGAACACCGACATACGAATGTACGAATCGTTACGAATCAACGGAAACGAAAAAAACGAAACGAAAATAAACAAATGTTTTTGTTGTGCACATGTCTATTTAAAATCACTCGCGGCTAATAAAAAGTCGGCTACGTAACACAGAACATTCATTGATGGAAAAAAAAAGCGTGGGGGTCCCCCCAAATTCAATAACCAGGCCCTTCAAGTCTGGTATGGATATTAAGGGGAACCCCAGCCAAAAAAAAAAAAAATGGCGTAGGGTCCCCCCAAATTCCATACCAGACCCTTCAGGTCTGGGATGGATTTTAAGGGGAACCCCAGCCAAAAAAAAAAAAATGGCGTGGGGTCCCCCTCAAAATCCATACCAGACCCTTTATCTGAGCACGCAACCTGGCAGGCCGCAGGAAAAGGGGGGACGAGAGCGGCCCCCCCTCCCGCTTGAACCGTACTAGGCCACATGCCCTCAACATTGGGGGTCTGAGACCCCCAAAGCACCTTGTCCCCACTCCCCTACTTAGGATTGCACTCCATATTCAGAGGTCTCTCTGACCAGCACCACAGCCAATAAGGCTATAATGCACACACTACTACAGCTGCACACCCTAGTGACAGCTTCCTATCCTCCCCCCCCTTTCACCCTATCCCACTAGCACACGTTGCCCTCCCTTCTAACCCCCACCTTGTTTTTATTTTACATTGTGACCGCACACACCCACCACGAATTTGGACTCCCTCCATATAGTCTCCCTAAATGCAAAGGGCCTAAATACGCCCGAAAAGCGACGGATACTACTACATGACATGCACCGCGCAGGAGCGGACATCGTCTTGTTACAGGAAACACTTTAAAGAAAACAACCTCCCGCTACTTTAGCATAGACATTATCCTTTAGCCTACCACTCCAATTACACTGAAGCTAAATCTAGAGGAGTGACTATCCTCATTTCTGCTCAGGTATAGTTTCATAGTTTCATAGTTAGTAAGGTTGAATAAAGACATCAGTCCATCCAGTTCAACCTGAGCGAGTGTCTACAATTGTCCCCATCCCTGTACATTGCACACTCACATCAGTCCCTACCCTCAAGGAGCCCACAATCCAAGGTCCCCATTCATATACTAGGGCCAATTTTTGGACAGATGCCAATTAACCTACCCGCATGTCTTTGGATTGTGGGAGGAAACCGGAGTACCCGGAGGAAACCCACGCAGGCACAGGGAGAACATGCAAACTCCAGGCAGGAAGTGTCGTGGTTGGGATTCGAACCAGCGACCCTTCTTACTGCTAGGTGAGGGTGCTAACCACTACACCACTGTGCCGCCCCAGGTATATCCTGGTCACTCATAGACTCAGACAAAGGAGGCCGCTTTTTATACCTGAAAGGTTTGATTGGGGACAGAGGTAACCCTGGCAAACCTATACGTGCCAAATGACCGCCAAGACGTGTTCCTCAAGCGACTGGACCACCTTATGCGCTTCTCAGAGGGACAACTGATGGTAGGAGACCTGAACATACCCTTGAACCCCACGGAGGACACCTCCTCCGGTACATCCTCCACCACACGGTACACCCGCAAACGTATCGGCCTGACACTCCACTCGTACAACTGATTGATGTATGGCGCCTTTTTCACCCAGGAGAGCGTGACTACACTTTCTACTCAAAACCGCACCAGAATTACTCGCGTATCGATTACCTCCTCGTACCTCACGGACAACTGCATGCTGTCAAGAGCACATCAATTGGGTCGATTACGTGGTCAGACCACGCCCCGATATGCTATGTCATATCAGACACACAATCAAAATAACGGCCACAATGGCTACTTAATGAAAGCCTACTGCAGGACCCCGAGGTCCTAAACTGAAGTGGTCAGGGAAATAGGACACTACTTCCACACCAACAGCACCCCTGACAATCACGCAGGGGTGGTTTGGGAAGTCCACAAAGCAGTGATCAGGGGAACCCTCATAAAACATGGCTCCAGACTGAAACAGTTGAGTACCAAGAAACTAGAATCACTCCTCACCAAACTCCACACCCTAGAGCTGACCCACAAGACAGCCCCGACCAGAAGCCTCGACACTGTCAGATCACAAATAGCTGACGACCTACAATTCAAAGCAGCGTTGCAGAGGAAGGAAATCATATGAATCGGGCAACAAATGTGTGAAACTCTTAGCCCAGACTTTGAAAACAAAACGAATAGCATCCTACATCCCACATCACGACCACCAATGGACAGAAAATATCATTACCCCAACAAATTACACAGGAGTTCAGAAACTACTATAGCTCACTATACAATCTAACCACGTCACCGCCCACACCCAATGCTATGTCGGACTATCTTGACCAATCCCACATTCCCACACTACCGACCAATACAGGAACTCCTGGAGGAATCCATCACATTAACTGATATCCAACTAGCTTTGAAAAGTGAAAAACCAGGCAAAGCCCCAGGCCCTGACGACCTTACCACCACTTATTACAAGACCCTACTCCGTCCCTGGGCCAACACTTGGTAACCCTGTAAAACGGTCTTGGAACGGGGACTACCCTCCACAGCGCCACACTGCAAGGACAAATTTCAGTCATTCCTAAAGAGGGTAAAGACCCGGCCCAATGCGGGAGCTATCGCCCAATCTCCCTCCTAAACACCGACCTTAAAATATTAACCAAAATTCTGGCCTCCGGACTGCAACATCTCCCACAACTCATCCACCTAGACCAAGTGAGCTTTGTCCCATCTAGAGAGGCTAGGGACAACACCAAAGTCTTCAATTAACAATTCACTATAGCAGCCAGTAACAAAACGCCAAGTGTATTCCTGGGAACGGATGCCGAGAAGGCGTTTGACCGGGTGAACTGGACATTCATGTTCAAGACGCTGGCACATGTAGGCCTAAGGAGCAAGATGTTAAACTGGGTGTCCCCAGCTTATGCAGCACTGTTGGCCAGGGTGAGGGCGAATGGGGTACTCTTGGAATTATTCACGATTACAAACGGGACTAGGCAGGGATGCCCCCTCTCTCCTTTATTTTCCCTGACCCTGGAACCCTTGTGCCACGTCCGACTGAACCCAAACATCACGGGTATAGGAGCCAACGAAGCACGACACAAGGTGTCCACTTACACTGACGACCTCATGTGCTCCCTCTTGAACCCTATAACCTCCCTACCAAACCTCCTGCAAGAATTTAACACCTACGGCCAACTATCCAACCTAAAGATTAACTTCACCAAATCGGAAGCCATGGGCATAGGGATACCACAACATCAGCTTAAGTGACTTAATGACAGTTTCAACTTAAAATGGACGGACATGGCCCTGAAATACCTAGGCACCTATGTACCCACCTCACTATCCCAACTTTTCAAACAACTCCCCCCCCCCCCCCCCCCCCGCTGAAAACAGTACAGAACCTACTTGATGGTTGGGGCGACGGCCTACACTCATGGCTCGGCCGCTGCAACAGCCTCAATGTCGATACTGCCCAAGTTCCTCTATCTTTCAGGCCCTCCCAATTCACATACCCAGAGACTATTTTTCAACGTGTCCACTCCATCTTCACTCGCTTTCTCTGGGCGGGGAAGCACCCACGCCTAAACAGGAAACTACTCTCCCTCCCAAAAGCATGCGGGGGTCTAGCCATGCCAGAGATGCGCGTATACTATCACGCAGCTCATCTTAGCAGACTCCTTGACTGGTGCCGACAAAGACACCAAACTATGGACACAGCTGGCACAGGACCAATGCGACACACCCTTACACAGAATCCCCTGGTGCCACGACACCTTGCCTCCTAAACATAAACGACACCCTCTGATAGGCAACACAGCTAAAGTATGCTCACAACTTTTGACGAACTCCAACCTCTCAACCCGTAACTCCCCCCTTAAGACCCGTAATTGGCCACCCACAATTCAAATTGGACCTGACAGACAAATTCCAGGACCTCCGACTCGCAGGTCTCTATCAAGTGTCACGTTTTAGCACAATGGGTAGGTGGAGGACACACAAGGAACTATCAGACCCCAATGGCCAATATAAGCTAGACTGAGAGCCTTGAAACTCAGCCACTTCCTCAGCAGCCTACCACCTCCCAACGACTCACAAAGACCCCTTACAACCCTGGAAGAGCTCTGCAGAGACCGGGGTAATCACACATACACTCTCCGACTTGCGCATACTGATTGAACCACCGGGAGACTACCAACCCCCATGTCTAACCAAGTGGGGAAGTGACCTGAATTGGCACTTCACTGATCGTCAAAAACATATCAGTTTCACCCACAAGTCCTCCCCTATGCGCCAGAACACAGGAAACAAACTACAAGATCCTTACACAATGGTACAAAACCCCCACCCTCCTACACAAGCTCTTCCCATCAACCTCAGGCCGTTGCTGGCGATACCAGAGGAGGGCACCCTCCTACACATATTCTGGTCCTGCCCTCGACTGCAAAACTTCTGGGGAGAAGTTCGACGTATAACCCAAACATTTACAGACTGGATACACCAGCCTACTTCTACACGCGACGGAAATACCGGCACGAAAGTATAGAAAATCTGTGATCCAACATCTTAGATGCAGCCAAGGCCTGCATTGCACTTAATTGGAAATCCCTGCACCCACCGACCATTGCCCAATGGCTACACAAAGTGGCACAGTCAGGCAGCATACTCCAAAACGTGGCAGGCATGGAATGCATTCAGATACTCCTTGTCTTATTAGACAAACTGTCCATTGATCTCCCTCTTTCCCTCATTCCCCCCCCCCCCCCTCGAGATACTACACAACCCCCTATTCCCTTCTCTGTATGATAAAAGGTAGAAGAGGGGCTGAATCCACGGGACCAAGGAAACCTAACACTTTCACAGTTCTGACATGCCAAATCCTGCCCTACACAGAAGGGGACGTCTTGGCCCCAAACAGTCTATACCTGGGTGAAAACCCAACCATGGACCACCCTATACTGCTGTAATGTGGATGAAGAACCTGCCTGTATCTATGTATATGTACCATTTGATTGTATAACAGCCAATGTATTCTCCTGTTACTGTGGTTCCTGTGGACCAGTTCCTCTGTCTTAAATAAAGAAAAAAAAAAAAGAAAATGGGTTGGGTTTAGAAGCACCTTTTTTTTTTTTTTTTTTAAATATTTTGTCTTGACCCTCACTGCTACATTTTGTCTCTAGGTGGTAAAAATAAAAACTGACAAACCAATTGCCTTTAATTTTATATTCATGAAGCATTTCGGAGGTTAATGCACATATAAAAATGATGCCATAGCTAGGGGGGAGGCTTTTTCTTTGTTGCTTAGAATTCCTGCCTAACACTGCTCCCTGCTGAAACCAACCCCCTGCCACCTTTCCCTCATGGGAAGCCACTCCTGGAATTCCCAGCTGTTGTGTGCTATTTTCTCCCTGCAACATCCACTGCCTGACAGGTGGTAACATGACTAGACTGGAGTGGGCAAAGGTGCAACTAGAACCCTCAGGGCCTTGGTGCAAGAAACCATGAAGGGCCCCCCTGCCCCCCCCTTTCCATCTGGGCTTCTATTTCTCGGAATGGTGGCTATGTAAACACTTTCTGGTTATTGGCAGTTCTTTCTTCCCATGCTGTCTATGGTGGAATGGAGAGCCATTACCCAGCAAGACCCTCAGTACATTGTGTTTACATTGATCATCAGTGCTGCCTTTTCAGTGCCCAGCTTTTCCCACTGCCTGGTCAGTTTTTGCTTATTTTGCAATCTGAAAGCACCCCTAAATCTTTTCCTTTAGTGCTGCCCAACACGGTACCCCCGCCCCCCCCCCCCTAATGTTGTACTTTCTCAGTTGATTTTTTTATTTTTTTCCTAGGTGCATTATTTTACTTTTAGAAATATTGAACTGTAGTCTCCACTGCTTTGACTAATCTTCCAGCAATGCCAAATCATGTTCCATGTTGGACACCTCCCCAGGAATATCAACCCCATTACATACCTTGTGTCAGCAAAGACATGCCTTGTCCAACAAACCTTAAGTTATACCACTTGTATATAGATTATATAGAACAAACCCCAGTACAGAGCATTGTGGTACACCACTAGTGACCGGTCTCTGTTCAGAGTGAACCCCATTTACAAACCCCACTCTGGTATCTATCCTTTAGCCAACTGCATATCCACTGAACCACCCAAGTGCTCCCAATAATCGGTGCCTCCTCAGCAGGCCTCTAAGCTGAGAACATCTCTTACAGCCCAGAGCCTGACAGTTAACCCTCCCTCGGATGGTAGAGGAGAGAGACGATCTGCTCTGTGTCAAGTGTGAAGCCCAGCAGCTGGGGGGGGGGGGGTTTAAGGGGGAAAAGTCAGTACAGGCTCTGGGCTGTATGTGAGAAACTCTCTCAGCTCAGACCCCTTTGGCTGGCAATCCTGCTGCCCCCTGACGAACGCCAGGGCCCGGTTGCAAGTGCGATCTTTGTAACCCTGGTAGTTCCACCTCTGGGAGTGGGCTTAAAATAAATATTTACTTTATTTTCACATGTTTGGTAGCAGAAGGGGACATTTTGAAACATTGCTAAGGTTGCGGCAGTAATTTCACTAATCCATATGGTCTAGTGACCTACATTTCAATTTTTTGATAACCAAGTCTTCATGTTCTGTTTTGGGTTCTAGAGGCGTGAAAGGGTACAAAAACAGACATCTGACCTCAAACCTGCCGATCAGGTTAAGGTAAGTAGGATCGTAAATAGCATTTAGTTAAAATTGTTAGGTCTGAGACAAAGTAACATGTTGCAACCTGCCCAATTTCCTCCCATGGTGGTGTCTGGCACGCTAAAGTGGATACTCTTAATTTCTTTGGAAATGCTATCTGTCTACATCCCTTTCCCAAACTCTCTCTCCTTTACACTCAAACAGAATCTCGACTATCTTGGGTTCCTTGTAAAGTTTTGGCAACTAAAGTTTAGAATTAGTTTAGACGGAGTAAAGAGTGATTAAAACCCCTGTACCATTTTGTTTCCCTTTCTGTCCTATAGACCAGTGGTCATCAACCCTGTCCTCAGGGCCCACTAACAGGCCAGGTTTGCAAGATAACTGAAATACATCACAGGTGATATCATTTGCTGCCCAGTGATTGCAGTATTCTAGTCTGCATCTCCCCAAGGTAATACATAAAACCTGGCCTGTTAGTGGGCCCTGAGGACAGGGTTGATGACCACTGCTATAGACAAAACAAGTGAGAAACGTGATGGCACTACTTGCAGCAGAAATATAAAAAAAACATGGTACACTTGTGCTAACCAGGGGCATTGCTAGGTGGCAAAAAGACCAGAGACTTAAGCCCAAAGTCAGAGCATGGCACCAGAGATGTTGCTTATCTAACATGCATTGACCTATCTGACATGCACTACTCCTGCAGCTCAGCTGTAGTGTGTGGCGCGCCCATCAGTGTAGACAGCAGAAGGCACTCCTGTCATGGCTCTGGCCACCTGGAGAGGAGAGCTGCCTGAGCACTGAGCGGGGATCTTCTCAGTGATGCAGCATCCTATTGGATTTCCCACCTTCTGGAGCCTGCAGCGCCTGTGATGGGCGTCAAACGTCCCACAGTCCCAGCATTGGACCAGTGAGATGTCCATCATAGGCGCTGCAGGCTCCAGAAGGTGGGACTGCTCAGGGCTAATAGAATTGTGAATGCCCAAGACCCGGGGCTTTTTGGGGACCCACTCGGGGCTCCAGCACACTTCTGACGCCACTGGACTGTTAACGTTTGACCACTCCAAATTTTGGATTTTCCCCTCAATTTTAGCCTTGGTGGCAATTGATTAGTGTACAAACCCCCTCTCAGCCTGTAGCCCCCCCCCTCAAAAAAAAATTGAGAGCGGAGTGGTTGCATGGAAGCAAACCTGTCACGTTTCAATTTAAATAGGGGCTTTAGATCTTTAGCGGTTGTTGCCTTCTAGCTTTTGGGTAGAGTGGCAGTAGAAATGAGTTATCAGTCTCCTAAGAGGTGAGTGATGAGAGAAGGTATTTAGTTAATACTTATTGTGGCAAACGGTAAAGAAATGCAATGGCTGTGGAACATTTTTTTTAATTTATTTTTTCTCTTTAGGAAGCCAAGCTCCCTGCTGTAGTAAATGGACAGATTCCAGTTAAAAAGAGGGATGTCCCAGCACCCATTTGTGTTGGCCACCAGTCTCTACCTGTAGGCAATTCACAGGTCAGTGATCATCAGTTATGGCTTTCATTGATGGAAAAAAGTAATGCACGATTTCTTCTACAGGTGTTGAAAAACCGGCTTACTGGTCAGGTGAAAATGCTAAATAAACCTAAAAAAAGAAAGCAGCCATCAGAAGGCTGTAATAGGTTTGCTTTTGCATTTTATACCACTTTATTTTTCATTAGAACTGAATGGACTGATCAATTCCAGCATAAGTCATACCTCTGTACTATGTTGCATGTTGCAGCTAGATTCTATAACACAACTTTGTTTTTCAGACTCTGCAAATGATGCAACTTCCTTCACAGCTCCTGTGGGTGGAATTGAATACATCCTAAAGTAACATTAAATCCCACCCAGCCACACCTACGGGAAGAGTCCAAACCTCCCAAGTCCCGCCTCACAGATCACATTATTTGAGGAGACGCCTTCATATAATATACACAGCCTGTTCTGAAGGCTAGCTGTGCTTCTGCTGGGCGGGATTGAATGGATCCCAATTCAAATTCAGTCCTGTCCAGTTAAATATGCTGACTGTGACCAGTATGAACTGAGTCCCACCCCTCAAATCACGCCCTCCCAGAGCCCTGCTCTGTTGCTTAATTTACATATGAAGTAAATGCCTTCATAATGACCACCTATAGCCCTTCCTCTATAGTTATGCAGTCCTTATTTGGCATGCTGCAGGCAGGAATGACACAGGGGGTATGTCACATTTACACCTTTCCCCACCCACATGAAGGCCCAGAAACACCCAAAGTAACCATAGGACCTACCAACATAAACTCTCTGAACTGGTACAAGTGTCTCCCATAGCCTGCCCTGAAACTACAGAGGCTCAAAGGATCATAGATGTAGTATCGGGGCTGGAAAGTTACACACAAACTGATAGTGGGGTTATGATTTAATTTACATGCACAATGCATCTGTTTTGGGGAGAAAAACCTGGAGTTAAGTCAGCCAACACCTTTTACTTCTGGTGATCCTGCTAGCAACACTTCTGTCTGAGGGTGACCTCACATGCTGTGCTGCATTAGGGTTGCCCTTTAAACCCGAGCACATATGAATTGCACAGGTTCTGAGTGAGTTTAATTACCTCCTTAAATGACACGTCCCTGAAGTCATATGTTTTTATAGTGTATACACTTTTACTGGAGTAAGTTATGTGGTATTAATACACAGATAAAGAATTGGTCGACCGAGTACTGGATAACAGCCCAGACTCGCAGAATAATTCCTCTAAAAGGCAGCTTACAAAAGCACAATTTACATATGTGAACAATGAGGAACCACTTGGAGCATAACCTGTAAAGGCAGTAAAAGGTAGACTATCTAGGACAGGCAATCTCACACTGAAGGGGAACCCCAGACCGGCCTATTCAACCTTTATAGCCTAATGAGAGATCAGACTAAATAGGGTATAGATTAGCGCCCTTTGTATGGTAATAACAGCAGTGTCCAAGATGCAGGCCTTGACAGTCTTCACCGGCAGTTGGAGCTCATTAGATTTTTTTCCCATAAGGCACAGTGGGGGGGTAATAGCTGAGGGGCTCATACAAGCTAGTGATACTCCTTGAAGTAGTTTTAACTAAAGGTGTCTTTGTACAGTGTTTCAAACAGTAATGCAATAAAGTGTTCCCATGGTAAAGGTGTCTGTACAGTGTTAAGGTATAGTAGCAAGGAAGGGTTGCAAAGGATGGGCAATTGCCCCCTCGCCAACGACCAGACCAGCTTACACCTTGCAATCCGGGATCCTGGAAGAGACATCCTTCAGCAACGACTACCCACAGCTGATGGATGCAAGCGTCCGTAGTGTAGATCGACTGGGTAGGTGCGTGGATGTCCAGTGAACAGCAAGCAGGCTTAAGCCCTCTGGAGCCAGTTTGGAATCACTCATTCACTGCGTGTTAGGCTGCAGCCTCTCCTCCTCTCCCACACGGGGAGATGTGGGCACAGCAAGGCCCAGGAAGAAGAGTGGTGCGTTTTCCGGACCCTTTTTTTATAGCTCCTCCCAGGAGTCTCTTTGGGTTGCGAGGATTCCTGGAATGTGTGGTCCAGATGTTGTATTGCGCGAAGGGAACACTGTTCTGAAAGACTACTAATTTCACAATCCTTTCTGGTCGGGCTCACAGATGTTATGGGTCACTGGCGCACAGCACCAGAGGGCTATGTCTATAGTAAAGTATGATGGGGGAATTGTACCATGTTATAACTGTAGTCCATATTGCTACATATTTTATTGGGATTTTGTGATGGACCAACACAAAGTGGCACATAATTGTGAAGTGGAAGGGAAATGATAAATGGTTTTAAAATTGATTTTACAAATATCTAAAGTGTCCATTTTGTATTCCACCCCCTTGGGTCAATACTTTTTGTAGAACCACCTTTTGGCTGCAGTTACAGCTGCAAGTCTTTGCGCATCTGGAGTGAAATGTTTTCCCATTGTTTGCAAAGTAGCTCACACTCTGCCATTTTGGAGGGATAGCATCTGTGAGCAGCTTTTATTTATTTTTTTGCCAGACTCAATTGGATTTAGATCTGGACTTTGACTGGGCCATACTAACACATGAATACGCTTTTATCTAAGCCATTTCATTGTAGCTCTGGCTATGTTTAGGGTCATCCTGCTGGAAGGTGAGCCTCCGTCCCAGTCAAGTCTTTTGCAGACCCTAACAGGTTTTCTTCCAAGATTGCCCTGTATTTGGCTCCATCCATCTTCCCATCAAATCTGACCAGCTTCCGTGTCCCTGGTGAAGAAAAGCAACCCCCACAACATGATGCTGCCATCACAATGTTTTACGGTGGAAATGGTGTGTACAGGTTAATGTGCAGGGTTTTCTGCCAGATGGCGTTTTTTGCTTTTAGGCCCACAGTTGAATTTTGATCTCATTTGACCAGAGCAACTTTCCACATTTGCTGTGTCCCCTGTTTATAACCTAACACTGCTTTAAACTTCACAACTTTTATCCCTGACCTGTCTGTTTCTTGGCTTTCATGATTCTGTTTGCGCACCAAGGTTCTCTAACAAACCTCTGAGGGCTTCACAGAACAGCTGTATTCATACTGAAATTAAATCACACAGGTGTACTCTACTAATTAGGTGACTTCTAAAGACAATTCGTTACACTAGATTTTAGTTGGTGGTATCCGAGAAAAGGAGGCCAAATAAAATGCATGCCTCTGCTCCTCCTTCAATGAGAAAAGAATAAAGTACAATCATAGAAAAATGCAAGGAAATGAGGTCTGGTCGACGCAATAGGTCCAAGACACTCAGACAACTGAGTCTCGGGTGCATACATGTAAAAAATACAAAATTTGTCATTCTCCATGCTACACTTTTCAGATATTTGTAAAACAATTTGAAAACCATTTTTCCTTCCACTTAACAATTATGTGCCACTGTGTTGGCCTATCACATAAAATCCCAATAAACAAAATTTACGTTTTTTTTTTTTTTTTTTTTTTTTTTTTTGTAACATGACAGTGAAAATTTCAAGGGTATGAATACTTTTTCAAGGCGTTGTAACTGACCAAAAGGACAAACTAATTTTGGGGTTAACCTACAAACCTATTTAAGCTCGGAAGAGGAAATGTCCTAACTTTTTTTTTTTTTTTTTTTTTTTTTTTTGTAGTAAAGACTTTTTTTTTTTTTTTTTACAGGTCCCCCGGGTACTCTCCCAGCCAGCAGCGGAATTCTGTTCTTCACCAACTCTGCCTAAAGATCCAGAGCTCAGAAAACAAAAGATTAATGACCTTATTGATGAAATAAAAGGCACTTATAATTTCATGCAGGTAAGACTCCAGAGGTTTGCCTTTTGTTTCCCTTGAGTCACCCTTAAATGTGGCTCAAGAGGCATTTGGGCTGTCACCAATGACAGATTGTTCCATAATGTGCTTAATGGTTTACCAGTAACACTAAATGTTTCTGTAGAATGACCTATAAACTGAGGACAGTTGATTAGAAGAGGTGTGGAACACTTAAACTTTTAGAAAAGTGTGTTTTTTAATAATTTTGCTTTAGCTTGTCCATGTTCCTCTGTATATATTCATGACTATCTGACATTCTGGATGATAAAACCTGAAGACTGAATTTAATGCATGTACATTGTCTCTTCTTTTGTTAAAGGACTCGATGTTGGATTTTGAGTTCCCGCCAAAGTGTTCTCCTCAACCGCTTCCAAAGGGTTCTCCTCAACCGCTTCCAAAGGTTTCTCCTCAACAGCTTCCAAAGGGTTCTCCTCAACCGCTTCCAAAGGGTTCTCCTCAACAGCTGCCAAAGGGTTCTCCTCAACAGCTGCCAAAGGTTTCTCCTCAACAGCTGCCAAAGGTTTCTCCTCAACAGCTGCCAAAGGTTTCTCCTCAACAGCTGCCAAAGGTTTCTCCTCAACAGCTTCCAAAGGTTTCTCCTCAACAGCTGCCAAAGGTTTCTCCTCAACAGCTGCCAAAGGTTTCTCCTCAACAGCTGCCAAAGGTTTCTCCTCAACAGCTGCCAAAGGTTTCTCCTCAACAGCTGCCACCAGAGTCTCCTCCTAAAGGTGAGTTTGAAAATCATGTGAAGGGCTGTTATAGGCCAAAATTGACTTTGTAGTGGGCTTCGAGTATTTGCAGTGCTGTGGTGGTCCAAACAATTGACATCTCCTACCTGTAGCTGACTATACACTAATGAATTTCGTTTAAAGTTTTGCTTAAAGTATAACTAAAGGCAAAACTTATTTTGCATAGAATGGAGAGGATCAGAATGCTTGTTTGCTGTCTGTTTCCAGTTTTTAAGGAGATTTACCCTCTTTGCCTTATCATTATTGAAAGTAAAAGAATTCCATATTTTGGGTTGTCCAAAGAAAAATAAAGGGACATCTTCGAATGGTGACACTAGTTCTGGTGATTTGGGTGTCTCCAAGGACTTACCTTTGCATCGATTTCCTCACTTCCTGTTTGGCTATGGAACACAGAAAATAAAAAAAAATCACAGGGGTTATAACCCTCCCTCGCTCCATCCAAAATGGGGGGGGGGATTGCCTATAGCTCCACTTGAAGAATGTTTGCTCACTTTTCTTATCGTTGGAAGTTGGATCGACATTCACTTTTGACCATTGTGACCAATTTTCAGGATTTACATTTTCTCCAATTTAAGTGTATTTGGTTTTCGTTGACCATTTAGCTTCATTTCAAATTTTAGTAGGTTTACCTTTAAAGCATACAAAATGTTGACTGACTTTCATGCATTTTGTAGTCTTTGAATCCACTGAGAATTTTTTCATACAAATGTTCATAGAAATATCTGTATGAACCTGAATTTGAAAATGTACTAGTGTATAACCAGCTTTAGATATATGGCTGCTTTGGACAGAACATACTGTAGGGTCTAGTAGATGTACAGAGCTGCCTTCTAAGTGTTTTTTGTAACACCAGTCATGCACAATGCTGTTTCTACTAGCCACAATAAAGTTAGATAAAACGAGTGTATGCAAAATTCTGGTGCCATGTAAGAGTGGACATCAACAGTCTGTCTGTGCAGGTGAGATGGTGACACTGCGCTTAATCGTACAGTTGAAAATATTGCGATAGGCCAGTTTTTATATTGGCTTGTAAGTGAAAACCATTCTCCATTATTTGATCTGCTCTTTCCAGTGTGTTTTTTTTATTTCAGTAATGCTTTAGTCTCTTTAGAGCTGCAGAGGTCAGGACTGTTGCGTGGTCCTTGGCTGATCTCTCGTGATCAAAATCCTTTGCCATTTTGTAACACAAACTTGTTCTTCGTTTTTAGTCTTAATTGAGGCTACGCCAATTCAAAAGGACCCCATTAAGCAACCTCGGGAGGTAAGTAACACATTGCTTTTTGGAGTTTGTGGGTAGGAGATAATTTTCTATACAAAAAGTGGACTGAAAAACCTGCTAATGTTTCACTCTTGCACTCTTGTATGCTTTAGTCCTAAGTAATGCTCTTGATTACCTCTTGCCCTTTTAGGGATTATATGCAGCCATAGCTTTTTATTTTTTTCCTTTTCTCACTTTCTTCCTGAATTTCTTGAGGCTCAACTGGTAGTATATATGATATTCGGCAAGGCAGTAAACTAACCAGTTCAAAGGAGGCTTGCTTGTACAAAGTCATATACTAAATCTATACTGGATTTTAAGAGGGCATTCCCAATGAGTTCCCCTAAAACAAGCAGCACACATATTCCATGCTGTGCATGTTCATAGGTTCAAGACAAACCAGTTGTCTATAGTGCAGTGGTGAAAATTTTCCATTCACCCCTGTGCAGTCATGTGTTTGAGCCATACCATAGTTGACTTCAAGTGGTTCTAAAGGCTCAAGGTTTTCTATGCATGACCAAAAAGCCCCCCCCCCCCCCATACCTGAGCCCCACCTCGATACAGCGATGTGCACGAGTCTTGGCTATCTTGGGTCTCTGTGTCCTCATTGGCTGACACAGCAGTGGGAGCCGTCGACACTGCCAATCACAGCCAATGAGGGGGCAGGGCTGTGTAAATGGACATGCAGAGCTGCGGCTTGGAAACTAGCCTGCTTGCTCTGTGGGCACGAGGGATGGGCCAAGAGCGCTGACGAGTATGTAAGCGGTTTTGTGCAAAACTTTTGCCCAGAGCAGGTGTTAATATGAATGTTTAAAAACATAAATAAAAGCCAATAATAATATTTTCAGTCTATTGCATAGTGGTTAAGGCCCCATTTTACTCCGCTGTTCGGTGAAAGACTGACTGATTACATAACACTAAAATCCCATGACCATGCACAGGGAACCAGAGACTCCTAAGCCATAGCATAGAGCCAAAAGTCAGCTCAGATCTAGACCTGTAGTCAGTTGATGTAATTGGTGAGTTTGGGCTAATATGTGGACCTAGGCTATCTCCCAGAAAGTTCTTTCGCTTGGTGGTCCAGAACCAAGTGAAGAAACTAAAGTCGAGTTAAACTAATCAATTGAAGTTTCCCAAAACGCATTTAACCACTTGAAACCTGGGCCAATTTTGAGGTTCCTCACAAAGGATTTTTTTAAATGAGTTGTTTTTGTTTAATTTTTTTTTTTTAAACTTGGAACCCCCAAACAATATCAATGTCTGGAGAATAAAATGGTGGTTGTTACAATTTGTTGTACAAGATTTGTGCAGCAATTTTATCAAATGCTAATTTTTCAGCAAAATTCTTACATTTTAGTGCATTCAAACAATAGCATAAACTATTTTTAATAAAAATTTTAAAGATGTTGCGCCAGTTAAATGGATGCCAAACCTGTTGATTTTTAAAATTTTTGCACACCCTGTGAAATGGCAAACGAAAACGCTGAAATTTCCATAGGCAATGCATTAAGAGCCTTTACAGGTTATCAGTTTAACCACTTACTGACTGCCCGCCGCAGTCTTGCGTCATGACTTTGAAGAGGAATATCCTCCTTTTCAGCGCTACAAGATAAGTGGTCTCTGCGGTGGATTTTCAGCGTGATCACTTATCGGTGGTGGGAGAGGGGCCCCCCTCCCGTCGCAATCCGGTGCCCTCCGCTGCTTACCAGAGCTGTCGGCAGCGGCAATTGTTTTTATTTATATAGATAGCTGTATAGCTATCTGAGGTCTTTTTTTTTTTTTTTTTTTTGTGTATTTTTTTTTTTATTAAGTGTATTTTTTCCAAAAAAAGGGTGCTTGTAAGACTGCTGCTTAAATACGGTGTGACAAAGTATTGCAACAACCACCATTTTATTCTCTAGGGTGTTAAAAAAAGGTGAGGTCTGGCACTAGAATGATTGCTCCCGGTTTACAGCAATACCTCACATGTGGTGCAGTCGGTTTACTTTTTCTCACTTTTCAGTTTAGCAGGAACAGGTAGTGTGTAGTAGTCCATTTAACATGATTTCCTATGGGTCATGTTCACATATGTGCTTTCTTTATGGAAAGCCATGGCGGACTTTTTTTCTTGTTTTTTTGATTCCATAGACTTCGATGGATCAAAAGCGTGTATTGAAAAAACGCAACCTGCATAGGTGTGAATCAGGCCTTAGTGTGCGTTTGCATTTGTGCATGAGCACATAGGGGCACTTAATTTATTTTATTTTTTTTACACTTTCATTTTGTTTTCAACTTTATTGCTATCACAAGAAATGAACATCTCTTATGATGGCTTGGACAGTGACAGGTACTTTTTTGTATTTATTTATTTTTTTTTTCTCTAATGTTTTTATGTCTACTAGACCCTCTGCCCTCCAGGCAGGTGATCGATCAAAGCCCAATAGCTTCCTATTAACATAAAAGGCTTCATTCAAGACTAATAAAACGGGTTGAAATTTTACTGTCTGAATTAAAATTTAGGGGAAAGGGGGTCCTTTCTAATGACTGCCGTACATAAGTCTAATTTGCCAATGAACTGGAAGATGTCTGCATAATTACAAAAGAACTTTTGTTTGCTTTCTTGCCATAGAAATTGAACTTCTGCTTGTCCAATTTACAGCTCTCCCCAGTGCCAGCTTCAGAAGAGTTGGAGAGTGACACAGCCTGTCCTGTTACACCTGAACCTGCGGAACTTCCTGCTGACCATCCACCTACCGTCAGGTCTCCTGTAAATGTACATATGTAGTGTCCAGTGCTAACCTAAGGAGGGATACACAAAGCAAACTCCAGGGATTGGCATTTAAAGCTCTATCACCAGAAGAAAAGACAACCATCCCCCCAAAAAAAGGTCCTATGTACATACTGTAGCATTTGTCCCAATCTAAGTCTGATCTCTCCTTTTTAGAGTCCAGAACTGAAGCCTGCTATTCAGGACATGGAAGAGAGTGGGAAACGGTTTGTGAATGAAAGCCTCTGGAGATGCAATCCTTCAAACCTCAGCACAGCCCAAGCCTGATTAATGCTGTAGCTATGTGCTGTTTCATGAATGAAAGTGCTCTTGAACTGCAATCCATTCACTACACAAGCTGGCGGCTTCCGCTCTGTGCTCTGAATACTAAGCTGCCGGGGCTGTACGGAGAGCAGGTCCCAACTATCGGAGCATCGCAAACCAAATCGGCTCAATAAATCATACATGTCTATGCTTTGTTCAGAAATCCATTTGAGACACTCCCAGCCTTTCTTGCTGCAGTCATCTTGAGTGAGGGCAGATGATTCATGCTTGGTTTTCTTTTTGAATCCATCTGCCCTTACTGTGAGACCATAGGAAACCTTGAGGAATGCTATTGTACATGAGCTGCCAGTACACTTTTGCAAGGTCAAGCATGCGTGCTTAGCCGAGCCTTTTCCCCCTCCAGATAAAAGAAAAGGCCTAAGATGACTCCTGGGATTCATGACATTTTGGCCTAGGTCAGAAACCAGGAAACAACTGGGGACCTAAGCCTAGTAGCTATACGGATTGAAAATCCTAAATTTTGATAGGTTTACTTGAACAGGAGAAATGACAGTTGCTGCAGAATGTAGTCGGAGTAGGGCACAGTGCTGACCGTAAAACCCCCATTGGAATGCTTATATTTTTAGGCTGGCGAGAGAAGCTACAGCTAGCAATGACAGAGGTTTATTTGGCTTTTTAATTGGAACAACTGTTATGTGCACAAGGACCTCTGGGAATTTAAAAAGCTTGTCTTCTGGTGATCTTAAGGCCGTTTGTGTCCAAAGCATAAATGGGCATGCCTTAGTGCTTACTATTTTTAGAGCAGTGGTTCCTGACCTGGGGTATGCATACCCCTGGGGTACATGCCACTACATCTGGGGTATGCCAAAAATTCAGCAATGGTGTTAGTCTAGGCTGAACAGTAACGTGCATTTTCATGGTGTGGGCAGCTTGGCCACAGTGTCATTGGCGACCCACACCATGTAAATTTATGATGCTGTGCAGCCTGCCTGCATTCTTGTAACAAATTATGCTGGGTGGTGGATAGAGCTAAAACTCAACAGGAAGTGAAACAAAAGGAGATGCTCAAAGCACAGGGGTGGAAAGGGGAGATGCGTGCCAAGTAGGGACTAGAACAGAAGTTGGTCCTTTACCCCATTAAATGTGTTTTTGTGCAATATGCTGCTTTTGACCCAGTCCCCTAATCTGATTTTAGAGTCCAAAAAATGTGTACAAATTATAGAAATGAGCTGCCAGGAATCTGCAAGTGAAAATGGGTTGAGAGCCACAGATCTAGACCACTGAACATGTTAGGGTAAAATCAGGGCTGGGACAAGAGGTGGGTAGGAGGGGAAGCTGCCCTGGGCACTGTGGTGTTATGTGAGGTGGGGGGAGGCACCACAAGGGATTTGTTAGGAGGAGGACATTGGGGGCAGCCGGGGTTAGGAGGCTCTAGGAGGGGAAATTTGGCATGTTCACCCTGCGCTCTAGATGACCTTGTGTCTGCACTGGGTACAATGTAAGAGCGCACACTTGCTAATGCTCATAAATTTGGTGCTAGAATCTAGACTTCTTGTATTTGTGTTCTCCTGACACAAGGGGGGGGGGGGGGGCAATGTAGTTGGCACACTTGGGGAAGGGGGGGGGCATATTGCTCTTGTGGTCCTGGGATGACATAACCGCATAATACAGTGTAGAGGTGTTTTTTTGACTAGCAGCATCTAGTGTAATGTCTTCTGATAGCTTCCAGCTTCTCCAGTTCATGAGTTGGAAGCGATCTCTGCAGAGCACATGTATGTGACCAGTCCTCGTCTGACAGATCCGCCACTGGAAAGGAACCTGGTGAGTCTGGGCACCATGCTGGGTTTTTTCTTGGTCATGATGGATCAGTATGAGTAACAGAATTGGGTGAGATGTGCTGTTTACAAATCATTTGCTGTGCTATATGGCCAAAAGTTTGTTACCAAGTAAAGTGGGTTCCAGTGAGTGAAGGGTTTTGTTAGCAGATTGTGTGCTTCTTACTCTGTAGCAACAGTATATAGTAGGACCAATATAAAGCCAGCTCTATAAAGGCATGGTTTGCTAGCAAAGATCTTGAGTGCCCTGCACAGAGCCATGCCATCAACCCTATTTGAGTACTTTCAGGTGAATTGGAGGCTAGGACTTATTGTTTGTACTTGACCTCCAATGATTTTTGCTGAATGGGTACAAATTTCCACAAAAAAAGTGGAAACAGGACCCAAGGTGTCCTTGCCTTCAGTGAAGGAAAAGGCACAAACTGCGGTTTAACCCGATGCACTTTTTCTACCAATTGTTCTAATAAAGCTACATCATTGAAAGGAAAGCATAAACAATAGAGTACACATGGTAAAAACTGACAACGTCGTCACTTAAAAAAAAGTGCAGGACTCTGTTAAGCTGGCCATACAATTATTTTTTTATTCAGCCAAAGTGCTGAACGAAAAAATAATTAACTAGATCCAAGCAAATGAAGTACTGTAGATGGAGGAATCTTCCTATTGGATTCCGACAGCAGCACTAGACCCTGTCAAGAAAATGCTAATCAGCAGCTGTAGCTCCCCCACATTCTACCTCCTAGTACAACCCCCCCCAATTCCCCCTCCTAGCACAAATACCCCCCCCCCCCCCCCCCAAAAAAAAATCCTTCTCCTAGCACAAGCCCTTCCCCTACAAATGCCACCTCCCCAGCACAAAGCCTCTAAATCCAATCCTTTTTAAGCCCAAATTCCACCTCCTAGCACAAATACTTCCCCCACCAAATTCCAATCTCCCAGCACAGCCCTCTTCCCCCACCAAATTCCAATCTCCCAGCACAGCCCTCTTCCCCCACCAAATTCCAATCTCCCAGCACAGCCCTCTTCCCCCACCAAATTCCAATCTCCCAGCACAGCCCTCTTCCCCCACCAAATTCCAATCTCCCATCACAGCCCTCTTCCCCCACCAAATTCCAATCTCCCAGCACAGCCCTCTTCCCCCACCAAATTCCAATCTCCCAGCACAGCCCTCTTCCCCCACCAAATTCCAATCTCCCAGCACAGCCCTCTTCCCCCACCAAATTCCAATCTCCCAGCACAGCCCTCTTCCCCCACCAAATTCCAATCTCCCAGCACAGCCCTCTTCCCCCACCAAATTCCAATCTCCCAGCACAGCCCTCTTCCCCCACCAAATTCCAATCTCCCAGCACAGCCCTCTTCCCCCACCAAATTCCAATCTCCCAGCACAGCCCTCTTCCCCACCAAATTCCAATCTCCCAGCACAGCCCTCTTCCCCCACCAAATTCCAATCTCCCAGCACAGCCCTCTTCCCCCACCAAATTCCAATCTCCCAGCACAGCCCTCTTCCCCCACCAAATTCCAATCTCCCAGCACAGCCCTCTTCCCCCACCAAATTCCAATCTCCCAGCACAGCCCTCTTCCCCCACCAAATTCCAATCTCCCAGCACAGCCCTCTTCCCCCACCAAATTCCAATCTCCCAGCACAGCCCTCTTCCCCCACCAAATTCCAATCTCCCAGCACAGCCCTCTTCCCCCACCAAATTCCAATCTCCCAGCACAGCCCTCTTCCCCCACCAAATTCCAATCTCCCAGCACAGCCCTCTTCCCCACCAAATTCCAATCTCCCAGCACAGCCCTCTTCCCCCACCAAATTCCAATCTCCCAGCACAGCCCTCTTCCCCCACCAAATTCCAATCTCCCAGCACAGCCCTCTTCCCCCACCAAATTCCAATCTCCCAGCACAGCCCTCTTCCCCCACCAAATTCCAATCTCCCAGCACAGCCCTCTTCCCCACCAAATTCCAATCTCCCAGCACAGCCCTCTTCCCCCACCAAATTCCAATCTCCCAGCACAGCCCTCTTCCCCCACCAAATTCCAATCTCCCAGCACAGCCCTCTTCCCCCACCAAATTCCAATCTCCCAGCACAGCCCTCTTCCCCCACCAAATTCCAATCTCCCAGCACAGCCCTCTTCCCCCACCAAATTCCAATCTCCCAGCACAGCCCTCTTCCCCCACCAAATTCCAATCTCCCAGCACAGCCCTCTTCCCCCACCAAATTCCAATCTCCCAGCACAGCCCTCTTCCCCCACCAAATTCCAATCTCCCAGCACAGCCCTCTTCCCCCACCAAATTCCAATCTCCCAGCACAGCCCTCTTCCCCCACCAAATTCCAATCTCCCAGCACAGCCCTCTTCCCCCACCAAATTCCAATCTCCCAGCACAGCCCTCTGCCCCCACCAAATTCCAATCTCCAGCACAGCCCTCTTCCCCCACCAAATTCCAATCTCCCAGCACAGCCCTCTTCCCCCACCAAATTCCAATCTCCCAGCACAGCCCTCTTCCCCCACCAAATTCCAATCTCCCAGCACAGCCCTCTTCCCCCACCAAATTCCAATCTCCCAGCACAGCCCTCTTCCCCCACCAAATTCCAATCTCCCAGCACAGCCCTCTTCCCCCACCAAATTCCAATCTCCCAGCACAGCCCTCTTCCCCCACCAAATTCCAATCTCCCAGCACAGCCCTCTTCCCCCACCAAATTCCAATCTCCCAGCACAGCCCTCTTCCCCCACCAAATTCCAATCTCCCAGCACAGCCCTCTTCCCCCACCAAATTCCAATCTCCCAGCACAGCCCTCTTCCCCCACCAAATTCCAATCTCCCAGCACAGCCCTCTTCCCCCACCAAATTCCAATCTCCCAGCACAGCCCTCTTCCCCCACCAAATTCCAATCTCCCAGCACAGCCCTCTTCCCCCACCAAATTCCAATCTCCCAGCACAGCCCTCTTCCCCCACCAAATTCCAATCTCCCAGCACAGCCCTCTTCCCCACCAAATTCCAATCTCCCAGCACAGCCCTCTTCCCCACCAAATTCCAATCTCCCAGCACAGCCCTCTTCCCCCACCAAATTCCAATCTCCCAGCACAGCCCTCTTCCCCCACCAAATTCCAATCTCCCAGCACAGCCCTCTTCCCCCACCAAATTCCAATCTCCCAGCACAGCCCTCTTCCCCTAGCACTGGTTTTACTACCCCTTGGCCACTAAAATGAATGGCTAAGTTCACCCTTCTGAACAAGTTACATGTTACACCTGTATTTAGGGCATAACATGTAACATGTTCAGCAACCACCCCACCATGACAGTGTGCGTCCACAAGGCTGTGTCATTTATTCAGATTTATTAGAAAAAAAAAATTTGCATATTTTCTAAATGCAAAAAAATGGGCATTTAATTTTTTTTCCCAAAAGATGAACCTAACCTTTATTAATCCTTCCCATATATACATAAACCTAAAAAAATGAACACACTATTCTATATATATATTGTATACATTAGTAAATTACATACTCTGATATAGAAATATGTTCAGTTAATAACATACATACACACTCAAATGCATACAGATACATATATACATACACACTCAGATATATACATATGCTCAATTACATACAGCACATACTATGTATGTATCTCAATTATATACATATACACACACACTGAGATAAATACATGCACTCAGATACACACAAACAGGCATAAATACACTTGACACAACATACTGTGAGATGAATACATACATATGAATGTAGTCTGGTAATGGGCAGCCAGCTTCTCTCCTCCCCTCTCTGTCCTCTCACACTCCCTGCA
Organism: Lithobates sylvaticus; assembly: GCA_028564925.1. Lineage (NCBI taxonomy): Eukaryota > Metazoa > Chordata > Amphibia > Anura > Ranidae > Lithobates > Lithobates sylvaticus. The sequence continues at coordinate 156,550,030 of CM053029.1, read as the reverse complement.
GCTCCTTCTTCTGCCCGCCCACACACATTCACAGATCTCTCCACTAGATTAGTCAGTGAACAGTCCTGACAGGGCTCCAGTAGCCGGGACTAGAAGCAGAGCATCGGCAAATGCGGCCAGGAGGTTCTGTATCCCTCCACAGAGAGAAACAAGTCCCTTGTAATTAGGGCTGTTTCCATCAAGACAGTTACATATATGTGACATTCTGATGCATGTTATGGATCCTAAATTTTGATCAAGCTTCTATGGGGGTGTTATAAGTATTTTTGAGGGTGCCCTGGTGGCTTGTGTCCGGGTGACAGGCAGTCAGAAACCCGGGCAGAGGATGTAAAAACCGGACTGTCCGGGTGAATCCCGGACAGGTGGCAACCCTATCCTAGACTCATGTCGCATTGCTACATCACGTGCTGCATTCCAGTGCTTTTAGCTGACTGATGGTGCTACACCAAGAAACCAAACCAGCCTTGTTAGTTAACTGGCAGGGACACCTTCTGGTCCAATATTGCATTTTTGTCTGTGATCAATGCCTTTTTTAATACTGTAGATACTTAACCACTTACCGACCAGCTCATACAAATTTACTGCGGTAGGTTGGCACTCCTGCGTGAACCGTCGTACCTGTGCGTTCGTACAAGGATAGCGGGTGAGCGTGTGCCGGCGGACTGTCTGTCGGCGATCCGCAATCGCTGTTTACAGAGGCAGAACAGGGAACTGCCTATGTAAACAAGGTGATTCCCTATTCTGCCTAATGACATGGCAGCTACTGCTCCCAGTTATCGGGAACAGTGATCTGTCATGTCCCAGTGAGGCCCGCCCCCCCCCCCCCCCCCCCCCCCCCCCCCCCCTACAGTTGAAACACAGCTAGGGAGCATGCTTAACCCCTTGATCGCCCCTAGTGTTGACCCCTTCCCTGCCAGTGTAATTTTTACATTAATCAGTGCATTTTTATAGCACTGGTCCCCAAAATGTCATTTGGGGTCAGATTTGACCACCGCAATGTCTGTCCTGCAAAAAATTGTATATCGCTGCCATTACCAACAATAATTGTATGTGTATATTAGCAGAATGTTAAACTTTATTTTTTGTGCAAAAAAAAACGCAGAGGTAATCAAATACCACAAACTCTATTTTGTTTGGGTACAGCGTCGCACGACCGCTCAATTGTCAGTTAAAACGACGCAGTGGCACATCGCAAAAATTTACCTGGTCATTAAGGGGGCAAATCCTTCTGAGACTGAAGTGGTTAATGAGGCAGCTTTTAAGGCAAATAGGGAGTCACGAAGTCCACGGTTAAGCACAATACGGCTACCAGTGTGCTACCAAGGTTTCCCAGAATTCACCTTGCCTGATGTACATAAGCATTATGTGTTAAGTCACACTAAACTACTTTAGGTGATTGACACGTGTGGATGACTTGTATATCGCTGAGCTCATAGACGTGTTTTTTTAACCACTTCAGCCCCAGAAGGACAGGCCATTTTTTGCGATACGGCACTGTCGCTTTAACTGACAATTGAGCAGTCGTGCAACGCTGTACCAAACAAAATTGACCCCCCACAAATAGAGCTTTCTCTTGGTGGTATTTGATCACCTCTGCGTTTATTTTTGTTGGCGCTATAAACAAAGAGCGACGATTTTGAGACACTTTATTTTGCTATAAAGAATATCCAAAAAAATATAAAGAATTTATGCATCAGTTTAGGCCGATATCTATTCTACATATTTCTGGTAAAAAAAAAATCTGTCATTGTTTTGCCCAAAACTTATCGCGTCTACAAATTATGGGATATATTTAGGGACTTTTATTTTACTGGTAATGGTGGCGATCTGCAATTTTCTGCGGGACTGACATTGCGGCCAGCAAATCTAACCCCAAAAACTTTTTGGGGACCAGTGACATTACATTGATCAGTGCTATAAAAATGCACTAATGTAATAATAACCCTTTCCCTGCCAGTGTAAATGGTACAGGGAAATCAAGGGGTTAAATGTGTTCCCTCGGCATGTAATGGTAGGGGGATTGGCAGGGACACGACAGATCACTGTTCCCGATTACTGGGAACAGTAGATCTGTCATGTCTCCTGTCAGAATGGGGATCTGGCTTGATTACAAAAACGGATCCCAATTCTGCCTCTGTATACCGTGGGTCGTCGAACATGGAGTCTGCCCAAACCGCGGGCACACTCCCACGTGCTTGCTATCGTGTCTGTGCGAGCCGCCATACAACTACGACTATTTGCGCAGGAGAGTCCTATAACGCTGGCGGCTGGTCAGCAAGCGGTTAAGTGACAATGTTGTCAGTTTTTACCATGTGTATGTGCATCTCCTATTTATGCTTTTAATGATGCACTTTTTCTACAAATTATTCTAATAAAGATATATCAGGTTAAACTACAGTTAGTTCCTTTTCTTTCATTGAAGGCAAGGACACCTTTGATCCTTTTTCCTACTTTACTTTATATTTTGAATGCTTCTCCTGTCTTGATAAGGAACTCCACCTAATTAAATGAGTCAGTAACCTGCCACCTGAATTGACCAACGATATTGGTCATCGGGACCTTGCCATTTGTATACAAATTCCCACACCTCAAAAGCTTGAGGGGGTGGGGTTGCATCCACTCCATATTCGTTATGGGATGCCTGTCACACTGATCCACAGTCGTAAATGTATCTTGACTAGTGGTTAAAACTTTTACCCTTGCTGTGTTAGTGACCTGGGCTTGTTGCAACATAGTGGGTTGTTTTTCTTTGGACTTCCTCTAGCGCAAATATTTGACTATATAGATTACTTCCATTCAGGGGTATAGTTGGCTAGCTTGCTCAGTTGCGTACGCATGCATCATTCGTAGATGGAAGTGTGTTTTAGTATATATTGGGTGCACAGCTTTCGCTGAACTGCAAAGTACTATAGACAACGGTACTTGTCTTCATTTCTTTGGTGTAGACTCCAGTCAATCTGCCAAGCAGCCGGATCCAATCGCCAAAGACTCCAACCAACATGTCAATCTTGCAGCTGCAACAAGAGGAAACTGCCTTATCCAGGAGCCCACCAATGTCTCCTCACACCTCCCCATTCCAGAGCATGCCAGCTGTAAGTTCAAGGGTAATGGTAGTTTAATATGGCATCCCAAAAGGGACTTTAGTTGTGGAAGATGCAGGAACCCAAACACTTAAATAAAACCAACATATTTAATTTTAGATTGAGTAGGGGATGACTGAAAATCCCTGTCAAGGCATTTTAAATCTGTCCCACTGAAATGACCCCTCACTTGTCCTGTGTGCACAACAGGAAACCTTTCCAAAGAGAGGATTATCTGCCTCCTAGGCAGTTGCTACTGGAACAGGTGTTGAAAGATGTCCCCTTTGTTCCTATTCTGATGACAACCAACTAAATGTCTTTGGGGTACTGTAAGCATAATGCTATTTTTCAGCTTAAAGCTTAAAGCTTCAAAAGCAGAGAAACGGGCTGAAGGAAGATGCAAATGATAAAGTATATATGGGGGGTTAAGGAGGCAAATGGTGACAAATGTATAGATACCCAAGAACAAGCCCAATAGATTATTAATTGGGTTTAAATATACTTAAACTTATTTGGATTATGAAATATACCATTGAAAACATTTTGTTTTATATACATTTTTGTTCCTGCCAGAAGTCAGGTCAGTGCACAATGCCATAGTAAGCTGACCATGCCTCTGCGAAGCGATCATCCTATGCAGTCTATTCAGCCTTTCCTTTGAACTAAAACATGCCCACCACCTTCATGTTGTAGAAACGTATAACTGAGCCTAAATTGAAATGACGTCATCTGTCTGCTGCAGGCAGTTCAACCTCATCCCCAGTGATCAAACTGCAACTTTGTAGAAAGTCAAGGTGATGGGCAGCTGAAGGGGCTGATCTGTCACATTTGTTAATACAACCAAAAACTGCTTAGACAAGTTTTACAGGTGTCCTTCCTGAGCTGGCATAAGAGAAGGACATTTGAGAAGTAGTTGGTGACCCTAAAAGATGCCTAAATAAAAAATGCTACTTTCCTGAAAGGAAAAGTGGGGGTGGGGGAGCAATAATCTGGGAGTCTTAATATACAATGGCATGCATACAGGTAGCATGGGATATTTGGTCAGCTTTTAATGTTTTAGGCAAATATAACCCCTCAATCTGTAATGCACCTCACACCAGATTCCCTTTTAAATGCCATCTGTGGAGGTGTAGTGGTTCACAGAACTGCCTGGAATCAGGGGCAGGTCTAGCCAAGCTGATCTGGGAGTGCAGTAAAAGGGGCCCGATTGATGTTTTACTACGTACCCCATACTAAACCATGCTGCATCAGTGGCAGTGTTAACTTCATGCTGCAGCACAACTGGTGCCACTAATGCCACACAAGGGTTATTTGACTGCCACTGGTCACTAATGCATCGGTGACCAGTGGCAGCACATTAGTAATATGCAACAGTTGTCCCATAAGTGTGCGCCCCCCCTTACATCAGGTATCCTAATCTTGTGCCAACTTGCATCAATTGCCCCCATCAGACTGGCTCATAATTCAGTTTATGTGCTTGCAGGCTGGGAGGGGATACCCCTCCCCCCAGATCTGGCCCTGACTTGGATTGGTCTGGGATAATCTGGTGGTTACAAGTATCTTATGTACTCTGTTCTCAGGTGTTTAAAGTCAATGCTCCTCTGCGAAAAGAGATGGAAGTTAAGGAGGACCTGCCTTATCCTGTAGAATACCAACAAACATTCAGCACAGCCAGTACCCAGACCCTTCCTCATGGGCTGCTGGACATGAATGGGTCCGATCCACGTTCACTCATGCAGGAGCCCTTACCTGGTGAGCAGTAAGCTTAGAAGAATTTGGGGATTGTCACATGGGAGCCTTCTGGCTTGTGGTCCTATTATACATGAAGATGTCCTAAAATTACTGTTGGCACAAACTGAATGCTAATACCTTGTGCAATTACGCCTTTAAATGCTAAAAATTGGCTGAAAATGTCCCCAGTCTTTTATGGCTAGATGTATGGTTACTTAGTAGATTGCTACATTGCTACATAGAAAAATCGTTTAACCTTTATCCTGCTTCATGTCTAACTTGCTGTAATGCAGTGGGCATGTGTGTGACCATATGCAGCCTGGTGTGAAGGAGCCAAAAAACTCCTTTTTTAATGTAAATTTAAGGCGCACAGCCTGACCCATTTTAGCACAAGTCTTTACTATATTTTAGGTTTTAGTTTGTGGCTTTTTGTCCTGTTCCCTCAACTGCCTTGCTTTGAGACACAAGGAAATGAGAATAGATGTCCCTTTTTGGAAGATATTTCTTTCTGTTCAGTGGACAATGGTCACCAAGACAGTGTGACACAAGGAAATCACCACCACACTCTGAAGCAATTTTCTGTTTTGGCAGATAGTTTTTGTTGGGTAGGTAGCTGGAGTCTGGACCAAACAGATCTGGGCATTCAGGAAAATTATTTGCATTTTTCAAACCAGAAATTAAACCATATTTCATGGTTGGGGGAGCTGACTTGATTTGATAACCCCAAGCGTGTAGTTCATCTATGTAGCATGTTAATAGCTTTGTATAAACCAAAAGGAGCAGGTTACACAAGATTGATCTTTTTATTCTTTTTAGGTCATTATTCATCTGGGGCTTCTCCTGTAAACAGTGGAAATATGCCCTGTTACACATCTACCCCCAGCATCCTACCCAGACTTTCCCAGCCATGCATGGTAAGGGGTGGAACAATCAGGGGGACAAGCCGTGGAGGGCGTATCCTGACCAATGGCTATCGCTGCCAGACCACCTTCAAAGGTCAGACTTTTTTTTTTTTTTTTTTTTTTTTTTCTTTTGTGATCAAACTGTTATAGGGTGATTACATTGTTCTACTTGGTCCCATTGTATGGAGGGATGTAGCCACTCTTGCTTGCTCCCAAGATGGGACTAGGGACTTTGGGATTTGTAGTGTGCATAAAGCAGTGTATGTGACCACAACAAAGTTGCAGTCTGTTCCAAATATGTGCAAGTAAAGGGTGGGGGGAAGGGGTTTAGGGGCTCAGATTGTTTTACTGCTGCTTTTTTTTTTATTTTTTTTCTGCTCCCTTGCAACATTCTCCAAAAATCCATAAACCTTGCTGCTTTACCACTTGCCCACCTTGCACTTAAACCCCTTTCCTAACAGACCACTTTTCAGCTTTCAGTGCTCACATTTTGAACAATTAGTCATGCAACACTGTACCCATATGAAATTTTAGTTTTTTACACATGAAGCTTTCTTTTGGTGGTTGTTAATCACCAATAATTTTTTTTATATTTTTTTCACTATGAAAAGACCGAAATTTTTGTTTAAAATGCATTTTTCTTCATTTGTTATAAAATTTTGCCAATTTAGTCATTTTTTTTCATAAATGTTGGCAAAAATTTATACTGCTACATATCTTAAAAAAATATTTTGGTTATTTCGTCTGCCTTTGAAAGTTAGCGTCCACAAGCTATGGTGCCAATCACTGAAAACTGATCACACCTGATGTACTGATGGCCTATCATTAACCACTAGCCACCCGCCCACTGTCATATGACGGCGGGACGAGGCAGCTTTTGGTCTGGGCGGACATCATATGATGTGATCGCCTTCCTGGGCCACTAGGGGGCAGGCACCCGTGATTGCCCAGTAACTGAGCAGGACCGTGGATCTGTGTGTAAACACAGATCTATGTCCTGTCAAACGAGAGGAGACTGATTGTTTGTCCCTTGTACATAGGGACACCGATCGGTCACCTCCCCTAGTCTGTCCCCTCCCCCCCACAGTTGGGATCACTCCTTAAAACACACATTTAACCCGTCGATCGCCCCCCCCCCCCCCCCGTGTTAACCCCTTCCCTGCCAGTCACATTTACACAGTAATCAATGCATTTTTATAGCGTGGATCTCTGTATAAATGTGACTGGTCCCAAAAATGTATCAAGTGTCCGATATGCCCGCTGCAATATCGCAGTCACGATCAAAATCACAGATCGCTGCCATTACTAGTAAATTTTTTATATATATATATATATATATTTCCCCTATTTTGTAGACGCTATAACTTTTGCACATACCAATCACTATACACGTATTGTTTTTTTATTTTTTATAATCAGACACTTGCCTGTCCCAGGGTCCAGCGATGCAGGGGATCGAAGCCCCGCTCGTCATCCCCCCCCCCCCCCCCCACGTTCGGTGCCGGCATTGGAACTGTGGGCACCCGGCTGTGGCTTCACAGCCAGGCACCCACTGCACATGCTGCGCAATCATCTGGGACCTGTCGCGTGTCCCACATGATTGACAAGAGGGAGGGGCAGAGCTGAGCCCTTTCTGCACCGAGGGGAAGTGACGTCGAGAGCCCAGGCACTAAAGGAGGCAGACTACGAGGGATTCCCTAGCAACAGCCATTTAGAGGTGAGTTAAAAAAAAAAACACCACTTCAAGTCTCAAATGTCAGGACAGTACAAATACCCCCAAATCATCCATTTTTGGAAAGTAGACATTCCAAAGTATTTAGTATAAGGCATGTTGAGTTTTTTTTGAAGGTGTAATCTTCTCCCACAACTTTTTGCAATATGAATTTTTTTCTTTTCACAAATTTGTCATAAGTAATTTCTCACACAGCATATGCATACTTGCAACTACACCCCAAAATGCATTCTGCTACTCCTGAGTATGGCAATACCACATGTAAGACTTTTACACCCTGGCCACATACAGAGGCCTAATATGCAAGGAGCACCATCGGGTATTCTAGAGACCTAAATAACGCATCTAATTTCTTGACTACCTCTTACACCTTTGAAGGCCCTGGAGCACCAGGACATTGGAAACGCCCAAAAAATTACCCTATTTTGGAAAGAAAACACCCCAACGTATAATCTGAGGCATAATGAGTCTCTTGAATGGTTCATTTATTTTTTTTGGAAACTGGAAAGAAAAACTTTTTTTTTTTTTAACAGAGTTGTCAATTTTATAATATTTCTAACACATAGCATGTATCTAGCAAAAATTACACCCCAAAATACAGTATCTCTCAAGAGTAAACCCCTCACATTTTTTGTAAATATTTTATTATATTTTTTCATGTGACAACACTGAAGAATCTACATTTTGCCACGATGTAAAGTAGTGAGTGTACAGCTTGTATAACAGTGTAAATTTGCTGTTCCCTTAAAATAACAGTCATTAATGTCTAAACCGCTGGCAACAAAAGTGAGTACACCTCTAAATGAAAATATCCAAATTGGGCCCAGTTGGCCATTTACCCTGCTCAGTGTCATGTGACTTGTTAGTGTTACAAGGTCTCCAATGTGAATGGGGAGCAGGTGTTACATTTTATTTTTGCTCTCACTCTTACTGGTCACTGGAAGTTCAACATGGCACCTCATGGCAAAGAACTCTGAGGATCTGAAAAAAATTGTTGCTCTACATAAAGATGGCCTAGGCTATAAGATTGCCAAGACCCTGAAACTGAGCTGCAGCACTATATTAAAGACCATACAGTGGTTTAGCAGGACAGGTTCCACTCGGAACAGGCCTCGCCATCGTCATCCAGAGGTTGTTTGTGGGAAATGGACTTATGGATTCTGCCAGCATTGCTGCAGAGCTTGGAGTGGGGGGGGGGGGGGGGGGTCAGCCTGTCAGTGCTCAGACCATGCGTCACACACTGCATCAAATTGGTCTGCATGGCTGTCATCCCAGAAGGAAGACTCTTCTAAAGACGACGCACAAGAAAGCCCGCCAACAGTTTGCTGAACAAAAGCAGACTAAGGACATGGATTACTGTTAACATGTCCTGTGGTCGGATGAGACCAAGATCAACTTATTTGGTTCAGATGGTGTCAAGCGTGTGTGGCAGCAACCAGGTGAGAGGTACAAAGACAAGTGTGTCTTGGCTACAGTCAAGCATGGTGGTGGAAGGTCGTTGTCTAGGGCTTCATGAGTGCTGCTGGCACTGGGGAGCTACAGTTAATTGAGGGAACCATGAATGCCAACATGTACTGTGACATACTGAAGCAGAGCATGATCCCCCCTCCCTTCAGACTGACCTGCAGGGCAGTGGTCCAACATAACGACCCCAAACACACCTCCAAGATGACCACTGCCTTACCAAAGAAGCGGAGGTTAAAGGTGATGGACTGGCCAAGCATGTCTCCAGACCTAAACCCTATTGAGCATCTGTGGGGCATCCTCAAATGGAAGGTGGAGGAGCACCAGGGCTCCGTAACATCACAGAGCTGGTGGATGTTAGAGGAGTTTAAGAGGACTCCAGTGACAACCTGTGAACTCCATGCCCAAGAGGGTTAAGGCAGTGCTGGAAAATAATGGTGGCCACCCAAAATATTGACACTTTGGGCCCAATTTGGATATTTTCATTTAAGGGTGTACTCACTTTTGTTGCCAGTGGTTTAGACATTAAAGAGCAACTGCAGTCTGCTCACACAAATATTTGCCATTCTGAATCTTCCCTCCAACCACTTTGTATATACTGTGATTCTGTACTTGTCAAATCTCCCTCCACTAAGTCTGGCTGCATCAAATTTAACTGGGCAGCTGAAGTTGCTGCCTGTCCACTTCCTGAATTTAGAGGCAAACCTCCAGCTCTGCAGCTTTCAGTGGCCCTCTTGGGACTCGCCCCCCCCCTTCCTTTCCTGGCAAACTCTCACAAGAGTGAGCTGTGCATGATGTCGTAAGCCTAGGCTTTTTACCAGACGAGAAACAGGAAGTGGGCTGTATAAGGTATTTACTGGCAGAAAATATTTTTCACCTAATAGACAGCACCCATATTCCCATGAAACACTGCAGTCAGTTTCTTTAACCACTTCAGCCCCGGAGGATTTTACCCCCTTCCTTACCAGAGCACTTTTTTTGCGATTCGGCGCTGCGTCACTTTAACTGACAATTGTGTGGTCGTGCGACGTTGCACCAAAACAAATGGAGCTTTCTTTTGGTGGTATTTGATCACCTCGGCGGTTTTTGGTTTTGCGGTATAAACAAGAGCGCCAATTTTGAAGAAAACACAATTTTTTTGCTATAATATCCCATTTAAAAAAAAAAAAACACATTTTTTACTCAGTTTAGGCTGATATGTATTCTTCTACATATTTTTGGTAAATCGCAATAAGCGTATATTGATTGGTTTGCACAAAAGTTGTAGCGTCTACAAAATGGGGGATAGATTTATTGCATTTTTTTTCCCTGTGACATTGCGGCGGACACTTCGGGCATTTTTGACACATTTTAGGGACCGTTCACATTTACGCAGCGATCGTTGCTATAAAATTGCACTGATTACTGTGTAAATGTGACTGGCAGGGAAGGGGTTAACACTAGGGGGTGCTGCAGGGGTTAATGTATGTTCCCTGGGAGTGATTCTAACTGTAGGGGGAGGGCACTCGCAAGGAGAGGAGACCGGTGTTCCTCTGTACACTGAGTCCTGTGGAACACACCATCGGTCTCTCCACTGACAAAACTTGGATCTGTGTGTTTACACTCGCAGATCCACGGTCCTGCTGTGTTTCCGGGCAATTGCGGGTGCTGAGCGACACCCTGGGCGCGCCCCCTAGACGACCAGGAATGGGAGGACGTCATGACGCCCACCCAGGATGTGTCACTTCCACCATGTCCTCAGATGTAGTGTTTCCTCCGCCATGGTGGAATTGCTGCAGAGAACCAGGGGTGTTTTGCTCTCTACAGGTAGGGAGGGTAAAGGCATACCTGTTCGCTTTTTTTTTTTTGTGATTGTCAGGCCAGCCCAGCACCCCCCGACGGGTGAGGGTGCTCTGGTGTTTTCCCCATGTCCCGCTCTCTACCAGACTGGCGATGGCAAGCTGGGATGGAGACTGCGGGCTGTGCTATAGGATGTTACTGGCAGTCTCCCTGTATCTCAGGCATCCCTGCTTTCCAGGGTCCTGAATGGAAAACGCATATTTTCCGTCCGGGGGCAGGACCTTCGGCAGTGCGCGTGGCTGTCGCTGCAATGCAGGCAGGAGGAGGTGGCTTTCAGCTGTCATTTGGATGTCTGCCGGTGCCTCGCATGGATGGATTCGGAGGAGCAGGCAGCGGTAGCAGGAGCCACAAACATCAGCCAGGCCCAGGTAAGCAGGGGCAGAGGTCCCTGTCCTTATCCCCCTGTGTCATGTGTATTTATCCCTCGCTTACTTCCCTGGGGGGGGGGAGGGAGCCTGCATCACCCTCCTTGGCTTACAGTGCTAGGGAAATTTTATTTTTTTTTTCTTTTTAAGCATAGCGACTCTGGGGGTTTGTGTACTGGAGCAGTGGATGGCAGCGGTGGCTAAAGGGTTAGCATGCTGGCCTTACAGCTTGGGGGGGGGTGTAGACTGCATCCCAATAACTTTTTTTTTTTTTTTTTTTTGATACATAATGTAATGTTTTATATTTATATGGGGGTTGGGTGGTTTTGGTGTATTCTCAGACAAAGGTCAAGGAAAAGATCAAGCATTCCTCCCCTCCCCCTAAAAGAAAATGCCTGTCATGTAAAAATACACTTAGTCTTGGACCAAGGTGTTATGTAGGACCTGTTTAGCGGAGTTGGTCAAAAGAGGAGACTACCACTACCCAGCCTGAAGAGCTGATCAGCTCTTTCCGGAAAGAACTATCGGACACTTTTCAAATGTTGCGTTCTTATCCGTACAAATGTCCGGTTGCACAGCCTAGCAGCAGGGGCAGTTCACCATCCTGTCCCTGGTCGTCTACTGCCGCACCTAGTGAGGTCTGTGATTCAGAGGACTAAGGGGGGGGGGGGGGGGTAGGGGTAGGGGGGTGGAAGTGTTTTTTTTTTCCCCAGGTTTAGAGGAAAATTAGGAAAAAGCCTCTTCGCGCTACGGGCGGTCTCGAGAAGAGGTTGATGATCTATTGAAGACCATCTATAGGGTTTTGAACATTAGAGGACAAAAGCTCAATTATCTTTACATGATAAAATGTTTCAGGGCTTGGGGCAAGTTAAACACTGTGTTTCCAGTACATAAGTTCCTGTCGGAAACTGAAGAGGGAGTGGAAAGACCTAGAAAGGGCACCTTCTCCAGATCACTCAAGCAGAGATTTCCTTTTGAAGATGGTGCTCAAGTATGAAACAAAAATCTAGACTTGATGCAGCTTTTTCACAGGTGTCACGGAATACAGACCTGGTATTTGAGGATATGGGAGTTTTTAGAGGACTCCATGCATGGGCTTTCCGCAGAACTTTTCAGGGGAGGGCATCATTTTAGGGTCACCTATGCACCGCCCCTTTTCGACAATGTCATTATCACATTATCATGGTCAGACTGCAGATGTAGTACAGTCCCTAGGATAGGTAATGGATAATGGCCAACATGCCCTCTTACCAGACCCAGCGAAACTACAGCAGTGATCCCTCCAGCTGGATGATCGTTCACTCTGGTTCCCCGGGGGCGACTCTGGTCAGTAACGTAGCATGTTTGTGCCCTGGCAGTGGCTCAGTCTTTCACTCGCTCTCTGGTGGTGCTGGGCCATGTGGCTCTCTGGTGGCGCTGGACAGCATGGCTCTCTGGCTTCTGCCCAGCACACGCTTTCTTTGTCCTGTAGCACTCTCTCCCTCAGCTTTTTTTCAGGCTGCAATCTCTCTTGATCGAGCTGTAGCCTCCTTCCAGTGGAAAATGGGGCCAATCTTTGGGACTACATGTCCCATGATGCTCCCCTCACCTAGTCTCCTTTGATTGGCCCTCAGTTATGGTCAATAGGGAAGGAATGGAGCGGGCAGGAAGCTGGGTGGGGAATATGAGAGCTGCCGTCTCCTCTTCTCTGACAGGAGAAAAGGTGGGTGAGCGGGGGAAGCATCTCACCTTTCTCCTGTCACAGCACTGCCGAGTTCTCTGCTGGACTGAGCAGGGAAATGAGCCCGAAGTCACACTACACTGATGGGGGGGCTTGACAGCACCTTGGTGTAACCCCACTGGCTGATGGCACCTGGGTGCAGGCTGCCTGCACCCGATAGCGACGCAACTGTGCTGAATTTAAGATCCGATCCCTGATTCCAGGGCGGGGCACTTGTCCCTACCTGTGGATGCCCATGACGCTATAGTTAAAAGGGAAGATTCCCTGTTGACTAAAGCCTGGGACTCAACCATAGCCAACTTAAAGCCAGCTATGGCTTCAACTGTGGTGGCCAGGAACCTAGAGCACTGGCTTGAAAAGTTGAAAAGCCATATTGAAGCTGGAACTTCCTGCAGGGATTTGTTGGACTCGCTGCCAGTATTACAGAAAGCGTTAAGGTACATGGCAGACACCTCCACAGAATCCATAAAGTTGTCTTCAAGATCCTCAAACATGGTTAAGGCATGGTCCGGAGATACTGCCTCAAAGGCGAAGCTCTGGTCTTCCGTTTGAGGGGGATCTAGTGTTTGGCCTGGATCTTAAAGCCATGTTAAACAGGATGGCAGACAAGGCCTTTCCGGTAAAAAAGGTAACCCCTCAAAGTAAGGAAGGAACTCCCCAGATCGACCTATTCGGCCAAAGCAAAGGTGGCGATTTTTTTATTTTTACTTTTTTATTTTATTTCTCCCTGAACAAGCAGGATCAAGCAAATCTGGACACACTAGCGCAGCTGTGGACCTTCCTGTGCTACGCTTTCCCCCCTTTTCAGATGATCCCGTTGGTGCTCAAACTGCAAAAAGTCTACAAGCATGATTTTAGTAGCACCATTTTGGCCCAAGAGGGCATGGTTTTCAACCATGCAGAAGATGGCAGTAAAACACCACTAAGTCTTCTCGTAACTGAAGGAAGCAAAGTGGATGTAAACCCACTCATCAAATTAAAATCAATAATGCTATACATGCCTCCTGCATGTATCCTATTCTAAAAGTCACCCCCTCACCTTGCTGGAGCCCCGCAATATCCTGTAATCTGTCGGCGTAGTGATGTTGGAGGACTCCTCCACCCACCACTACACTCCCACTGCCAGCCAGCATTGCGAGGACTAGCCTCGCAGCCTGCTGAGACTGGCGTGCATGTGCAGGAGTGACAGCGCTTTCTGTGAAGAAGCAAAGCGCAGTCATGTCACTCCTGCGCATGTGCAGAACAGGAATCGAGACCCGGGCAGAGGAGCGGAGAGATGTTTGGGCAGAGGAGCGGAGATAAAGAAGAGAGTGGGAATTAAAAAATAATGCATGTCTTAGGCTAGTGCACAAGATATGTAAATGCCCTGTCAATCACAGCAAGGGGGAAGAACTGACAAAGTTATTATTATTTTTTTTCCAAGTTTGTCAGTTTTTTATTTCACTGAAAAAAAGATATGAGGATTGCTCAGAGCTGAATTAACTCTTTGTGGCAAGACTGGCCATAGATGATCTGAAATTCCATACTCTATTGTGCCAGACAAAAAATAAATACATTTTCAGGCTTACATCCACTTTAACTCGGGGGCCCATTCAGCATCCCAACATGGAGCATCTCGGGTTGACAGCCTGGTTACTGAGGAACAAGTCCTGAAGGGAAAGGGTTTGTCCAACCTAGTTTCAACCCTACTAAATAGCAGGAAAAAGGTCACTAGGGATATTTATTTTAAAACTTGGAAATTTTAACTCCTCGTGTACGGCTAAAGTGTTTTTAGCCACAGGAGGTTATTTCTGTAATTTAATTGCTCTAACGGAATGGAGAAGGGGTTGGAAGCTAGTACATTAAATGCCTACGTGCTAGAGCATCCCCCATGGGGGGTGGGGCACCTAGAACCCTGAAAATTATGAATTACAAAGATGGGGCTCTCATCCTGCAGAGAGCTAGACAACTTTCAGATATACGGGTGGCTGGTTCAAAGGTGAACGCTTTTCAGGATTTTTCAGCAGCAGTGCAGTGTCAGAGGGCGGGGTTCTTGGAGGTGAAGCGGTGATTGAGGCAGATGGAACTGTCCTTTTCTATACTGTTTCCAGTTATGCCTAAAGTAATGGCACAGGGCACTACACATCTTTTTACATCTCTGGAATTAGGGGCTCAGTGGTTGGCTACCTATAGGTGATCAAACTAACTTCCCTAACACTTTTTTTTTTGGGGGGGCGGGGTGTTTGAATTGATATTCTGGGAAGAAAATTAGTAAAATAAAAGGGCGGAGAGCTTTTGTTTTGTTTGTTTTTTCTTTCGTGGCCCTCTTGATCAGAGGGCCCGTATGTGTGTCACTGTTTTGTTATGTTAACTATGTCTGTATGTTTTTTTTTGTTTTGTTTTTTCTCCCCCTTCCCCTGTCCATGCTTTTTCCCTCACCTTCATAGGGGGGATCGATGAGGCAATGGGGGAACAGTGGATTGGGTGGGGGGGAGGGAGAGAAGGGTTCAGGGAGGCATGGGGTGGAGTGAAAAATTTTGATATTTGCTGTAATGTTTTATATTTTTGGTCAATTTATCTGATATTATTTTTTTTATATGGCTCCCTTGAGTGAAGTGTTAACTTCATGGAATGTTAGGGGTCTTGGTAGCCCTTCTAAGCGGCAAGCTGTGTTTTAGAGCCATCATCTCCTGTTTACGCGGCTCTAGTGTCACACACAATCCCGCCTCTGCCACCAGCATTGGACCAATGTTCTGTCTATCACAGGAGCTGGTCCAATGCCGATGGTGGAGGCGGGACTGTGTTTGTGACTGCCGACTGAGAGCTGAGTTAACGGGAGATGACTGCTCAGTGATTTCCTGCACTGCATTATTGAGGTGGTGAGACTGCAGGTGGGCATTAATCAGGCAGCTACATTGATGGGCGCTGATACGGTTGCAGATGGGCACTAATCAGGCTGTGAGGCTGCAGATGGGCACTGACCATTATTTTGCTTCAAAGTGCTTTATTTAAAAAAATGATTCCTGAAACTTCCCTCTTAAATTGAAGGTGCATGTTTTGAAGAATTATTTCAGGATCCGCTGATCGCTTGATTTTTTTGATTTCTTTTTTTTTTTTTTTTTTGTTTTAAGGCATTGGCCAGAGCTAGGTCAGTACCATTTAAGTTTTTTCCCCCCCAAGTGGGATTTATCGGTGGTATTACAGGGTTTGATGAAAAACCCTTTTGAACCCCTGGAAGAGGCTACAAGCAAATTCTGGTTGTTGAAGTTAGCATTATTAGTGGCGGTTACGTCAGCTAGGAAGGTTAGCGAACTACAAGCCCTGTCTATCGTTGAACCGTTTTTATCTCTTTCCGGACCAGGTAGTGCTAAGAACTGACCCGGGTTTTCTACCAAAGGTTTCTTCTGTGTTTCATAGGTCGCAAGAAATTGTTCTCCCAACTTTTTGCCCAACACCATCCTGTCCTAAGGAAAGGATATTTCATTGTGCAGTAGACCTCTTCTCACAACCAGGTTTTCTTGAGGTCTCAAAATAATTCAGAAGAACGAGTTCTCTGTTCGTGGTGTTTTTAGCGCCGTGTAAAGGATACAGTGCCTCTAAAAACACCATGGGGAGATGGCTGCGAATGGCCATCAATGAAACTTGTAAGGCTTTGGGGGTAGATCCTCCCGCAGGGGTAGTGACCCATTCAACCCAGGCGGCGGAAATGTCCTGGGCAGAATGAGTGGGGGGCTTCGCTGGGACGAATCCTATAAGGTGGCCACGTGGCAAGCTTTTCCACCTTCACCTGCCGCTACAGGTTGGACTTGCTCTCAGCATCAGCGCAATCGTTCGGCAGGAAAGTTTTCTGCAGGTGGTAGTCCTACCCTAGAGTAAGTGCTCTTATCTCCAGGTACTGTCTTGAAAGGCAAGGTGAGAAAATCTTAGTTGGACTTATCGGTAACTATTTCTGCGAGTCTTTCAGGATGGCACCGATGACCCTCCCTAATTATGTGTTTAAAATGTGGTGGTATTGCTATGTTCTGCTTATCCACTTTCAGAATGGCTGGAGGTACTCTATGAACTGAGGCCATGGTGGAAGTTACTGGTCTTTAAAGAAACTGACTGCAGTGTTTCCTGGAAAAGTGGAGCTGCGCTCTCTCCAGGTGCTGTCCTGAAAGACTCGTAGCAATACCGTTACCGGTAAGTCTAACGTTTACTATCCAAAGTTAAAACAAGGGCAGAATATTAGCTGGAAAGTTGAAGCTTACCGAAAGTCCGCTTTAATGGCTGTTATTTTGAGGGGACAGCACATTTACACAGTTGTGCTGTACACTCACTGCTTTACATTGTAGCAAAGTGTAATTTCTTCAGTGTTGGCACTTAAAAAGATAAAATATTTACAAAATGTGAAGGGTGTACACACTTTTGTAAGATGCTGTATATTCTGCTAATCCCGAGTATGGCGATACCATGTGTTTTCTACAGCCTGACCACATACAGACACCCAACATGCAGAAAGCACCGTCGGGTGTTCTAAGGGCATACATTTCAAATCTTATTGGGCTACCTATTACACTTTTGTGAGGCACTGTAGTGGCATGAATGACGGCTACACTGTGGTCTGTGGCCCATCCATCCATTCCCCCCTGTCCGTGGCTCATCCAACCATCCATTCCCCCCGTCCGTGGCTCATCCATCCATCCCCCCGTCCGTGGCTCCTCATCCATTCCCCCCCGTCCGTGGCTCCTCATCCATTCCCCCCCCCCCCCCCCGTGTCCGTGGCTCCTCATCCATTCCCCCCCCCCCCCCTGTCCGTGGCTCCTCATCCATTCCCCCCCCCTGTCCGTGGCTCCTCATCCATTCCCCCCCCCCCCCCTGTCCGTGGCTCCTCATCCATTCCCCCCCCCTGTCCGTGGCTCCTCATCCATTCCCCCCCCCCTGTCCGTGGCTCCTCATCCATTCCCCCCCTGTCCGTGGCTCCTCATCCATTCCCCCCCCCCCCCCCCCCCCTGTCCGTGGCTCCTCATCCATTCCCCCCCCCCTGTCCGTGGCTCCTCATCCATTCCCCCCCCTGTCCGTGGCTCCTCATCCATTCCCCCCCCTGTCCGTGGCTCCTCATCCATTTCCCCCCCCCTGTCCGTGGCTCCTCATCCATTTCCCCCCCCCTGTCCGTGGCTCCTCATCCATTTCCCCCCCCCCCCCCCTGTCCGTGGCTCCTCATCCATTTCCCCCCCCCCCCCCCCCCCCTGTCCGTGGCTCCTCATCCATTTCCCCCCCCCCCCCTGTCCGTGGCTCCTCATCCATTTCCCCCCCCCCCCCCCGTGTCCGTGGCTCCTCATCCATTTCCCCCCCCCCCCTGTCCGTGGCTCCTCATCCATTTCCCCCCCCCCTGTCCGTGGCTCCTCATCCATTTCCCCCCCCCCCTGTCCGTGGCTCCTCATCCATTTCCCCCCCCCCCCTGTCCGTGGCTCCTCATCCATTTCCCCCCCCCCCCCCCCTGTCCGTGGCTCCTCATCCATTTCCCCCCCCCTGTCCGTGGCTCCTCATCCATTTCCCCCCCCCCCTGTCCGTGGCTCCTCATCCATTTCCCCCCCCCTGTCCGTGGCTCCTCATCCATTCCCCATCAGTGCTTATGTTGCTACTCCTGAATATGGCAATAAAACATGTGAGACTTTTACACAGCCTGGCCACATACAGAGGCCCAACATTCAAGGAGCACAATCAGGTTTTCTAAAGACATAAATTGCACATCTAATTTTTTGACTACCGTTCACTTTTGAAGGCCCTGAAGCACCAGGACAATGGAAAAGCCCAAAAAAATTACCCATTTTGGAAAGCAAACACCCCAACGTTCAGTTATCATGCATGGCTATTGTTAGTCTGGTAGATGACACAAGTCCATCCAGTTCAACCCACAGAGTAAAAACAATCAGTGGGAGTACAGACATGTCGCTCATTCACCATGCTTAATACACTATAGTACCAAAAGTTTTGCTTTTACACCCACATGAATACTAATGGCATCCCAGTCTTAGTCCGTAGGGTTCAATATTGAGTTGGCCCACCTATTTGCAGCTAGAACAGCTTCCATTATTCTGGGAAGGCTGTCCACAAGGTTTAGGAGTGTCTCTGGAAATGTTTGACCATTCTTCCAGAAGCGCATTTGTGAGGTTAGTCACTGATGTGTACAAGAAGGCCTGGCTCACATGCTGCACTCTGATTTATGGGGATTATGGTGGTTGGTTTTTGGGAACTCGTAAGGCGTCAGCAAACCAAGACGTTTTTGACAATTTCATGCTTCCCACTTTGTGGGATAAGTTTGGAATTTGCTCTTCCAGTTCCAACATGACTGCGCAACAGTGCACAAAGCAAGGTCCATAAAGAAATGGATGAGTGAGTTTGGGGTGGAGGAACTTGACTGGCCTGCAGAGTCCTGACCTCAACCCGATAGAACACCTTTGGGATAAATCAGAGTGCAGACTGCGAGCCAGGCCTTCTCGTACACATCTGTGCCTAACCTTACGTGCTTCTGGAAGAATGGTCAAACATTCCTATGGACACTCCTAAACCTTGTGGGCAGCCTTCCCAGAAGAGTTGAAGCTGTTATAGCTGCAAAGGGTGGGCAAACTCCATATTGAACTCTACGGGCCAAGACTGGGATGCCATTAAAGTTCATGTGGGTGTTAAAAGCAGGCATCCCAATACTTTTAATAGTGTTGATCTAAAACTGGCAGGGGGGGGGGGGGGGGGGGGGGGGGGGGGGGGGGGGGGGGGGGGATTAAAATTGGCAATGTAACACCAGTCCCGAACCCAAACCTCACTGTTGTGTTATACATTTTGCCATCTTGTGGTAAAGCGGACTGATCAGCTATAAAAGGTGATGGTAAAACTGAAAAATATTCAGATGGGTTTCCCAATGTCCACTTCTGTATAAATAACAAATATGTCCACAATGAGTAACTGAAATATTAAAGTACAGTTAAAATGACTCTAGATAAAAGCAGAATCCTATAACTGCAGACTGAGTGTTTCTCACCATTGGCCCTAAAGCAAAATGGCACAGTAACAGGCTCTGCATTGACATCCTGTGGCTTTGTTCAGCTTTCACGTCTTGAATTTTTTTTTCCTGCAGGTCCAGAAACCTTTAGAGGAGCCCAATGTGTCCCTAATGGAATGTATGGACATGGCCCATGCCCCGGGAGAGACTTTCCAGTTACTCAGGTCATATCGCGGGTAGGTAGATTTTTAGTTGAATTGCTGACTTGGTGATGTTCTGGTCTCCTCTTAAAAATGTCAAAGGCACTTTTAGAAATGCTTGGTAATGACCATTTGCAAACTGATACTTTTTGCAGAATTTTTGTTCTTGGGATACAACCTCCCCCCCCCCCCCCCCCCCCCACCCCCCCCCCCCCCCCCCCCTATTCTACTCATGGCAGACTTTTTCAGCGAGGGTCGACTAATAAATATCACTTCCTAGATTTTTGGGTCTGCTCCCTGGAACATGTGACGGGGCACATCTGAGGAAGGCACTGGTGAGGCGCCTTCCTAGGATGCATTGGAGGTCTTGGTTAACATCACTGAGGCCTTACTCAACCAGGAAATGGCAAAAATGGTAAAGTAGAAGCCAAAGCTTTAAAAGTTTTTTTTTTTTTTTTTTGTTTTTTTTTTTGTTTTCATATTTTTTTTTTGAGGGGGGGGGGGGGCCATGGGCGTCCGCAGAACTTTTTTCAGGGGGGGGGGCATCATTTTAGGGTCACCCATGCACCGCACCTTTTTGACAATGTCTTTATCACATTATCATACTAGGATAAGTAATGGATAACGGCCAACAGGCCCTCTTACCAGACCCAGCAAAACTACAGCAGTGATCCCTCCGGCTGGATGATTGCTCACTCTGGGTTCCCTGGGGCGACTCTGGTCAGTAGTGTAGCATGTATGTACCCTGGTAGTGGCTCAGTCTTTCTCTTTGGTGGTGCTGGGCAGCGTGGCTCTCTCTGGCTTCCGCCCAGCACACTACTCATTCTTTGTCCTGTAGCGCTCTCTCCCTCAGCTGTTTTCCAGGCTGCAGTCTCTCAATCTCTCTCTTGATCTAGCTGTAGCCTCCTCCCTGTGGAAAATGGGGCCGTCAATCTTTGGGACTACATGTCCCATGATGCTCTCCTAGGCTCCTTTGATTGGCCCTCAGTTATGGCCAATAGGGAAGGAACGGAGCGGGCAGGAAGCTGGGAGGGGAACCTGGTGAGAGCCGCCGTCTCTTCTCCCGACAGGAGAAAGGGGGGTGAGCGGGGGAAACCTCTGACAGCCCGCAGCTCGCCTTTCTCCTGTCACAACGCCGCCGAGTTCTCTGCTGGACTGAGCAGGGAAAAGAGCCGAAGTCACACTACACTGATGGGGGGGCTTGACAGCACCTTGATGGTGTGGGCTGTCCACACCCCGATAGCGACGCAACTGTGCTAAATTTAAGATACGATCCCTGATTCCAGGGGGGGGCACTTGACCCCCCTTGCCCCTACCTGCGGACTCCCATGGGGGGGGCTTTAATCAACACACCATTTAATGCAACCACTTGCCTTAAAGATGGTATTGAATGGCTAGGTCAGTGAGTGGCTTACGGGCAGGCTTTGATCTAATGCTTGTTACATTTTTATTTTTTTCTAGGATGCAAATGCCCATCTGTGTCACAAGCGAAGTGTCACTCCTAGTACACGCTCTACTGCAAGAAGTGAGTACCAATATTAGCCTGCACCCTAGGATGAAAGTAAAATTGGTGTGTAGAGTCCAACTAGCCAATTGGGTTAACAGTCAAATTTTAACAATGATACTTGCGATGAACCACAAATTCAAATATTTCAGTGTAAAATATGTTTGAGTTAATGCTTAAGTGCAAATACGTTTTGCGTTTCAATTAAATCTGTAAAACTGGGCATACATTGGGGGGCAGGATTTTTTTTTTTGGCAGTGCGATCCCGCTTAATAGCCTGTAATGAATGACTTTGAATAATGCTTGCATGTTGTGGTAATCGTACAATTTACACAGTAACTCTATTGCTTTTTTCAATAATCAGTGTGTGTGTGTGTATATAATATATTTTTTTATAGAGCAGTCCTAGCTCTGTGTGCTTGGTAGGTGGCACTAAAATGTCTACACTAACTAACTGAAATGTATTTTTACTTCAGACTGGAACGACTCTCAGCTTTGCAGTCCAGAGCACGAGGAAAGTTTCAACAGTACGGACTCTGGCCAAGGAGATTCCCGCAGCATGACGTCAGTTGACATGTCCATGAACAACCAAGCCACCATCCTTCCTGTTCATGTTTACCCCCTCCCCCAACAAATGAGGGTTGCCTTCTCTGCTGCCAGGACCTCAAACTTTGCTCCAGGTACTTTAGATCAGCCAATTACCTTCGACCTCTTGCTCAACAACCTAGGAGACACTTTTGATTTCCAGATGGGTCGTTTTATGTGTCCTGTTAACGGCACATATGTCTTCATCTTTCATATGCTAAAGCTTGCTGTCAATGTTCCACTGTACGTCAACCTGATGAAGAACGAAGAGGTAATGGTTTCAGCCTATGCCAATGACGGTGCTCCTGACCATGAAACAGCCAGCAACCATGCTGTCCTACAACTCTTCCAAGGTGACCAGATATGGTTACGGCTACACAGAGGAGCAATTTATGGCAGTAGCTGGAAGTACTCCACTTTTTCTGGGTATCTACTGTACCAGGATTGATCAGCCAGTTTCTTGACGCTGGGGCCAGTACATGAGCAACTTGAGCTGGCCATACTTTTTTTTTTTTTTTTTGTTCAATTTCCTTTAGATTTACCTAGAATTAACGATGTAGTGCAAGGGCTTGCCTGATTGCATACAAATTGAAAGCGTTTAGGTTTGACATCATATTGTATGGTTTTGGTAAATCGAAAGGAAAATTGTATAATATATGGCCAGCTTTAGGTGTTCACCACAACACCATGGAAATGTTATCTGGTCTAAATCTGGATGCACAAATGTAGTCATCCATAATGCTTTGGTGAAAAGTGTGGATTTTTGTCACTTAAATAAGGATTCTGGTGTGTAGCAAGGTCTGCTGGTGTTTTGTATGGAGTGGAACTGCTTTAAATAAACACTAGTTGCAATCTTCTGTGTCATTTTATGGTTTAATTTTAAATCCTAATCAAGAATGGACAAAAACCTCCCAAACAAGTTCTCCTTACCGCCGCTAGCTGCTTTTAAGAAATATGGATTTAATAGGGGCTGGCTCTCCCAGTGGCCCCTGCCATTTGATAAGCCCAGACGTGGCTTTAGCCACTTGACCACTGGGCACTTAAACACCCTTAATAACCAGACCAATTTTCAGCTTTCGGTGCTCTCACATTTTGAATGACAATTACTCAGTCATACAACACTGTAGCCATATGAAATTTGTGTCCTTTTTTTCATACAAATAGAGCTTTCTTTTGGTGGTATTTAATCACCGTTGGGCTTTTAATTTTTTGCGCTATAAAAGAAAAAAGACTGAAAATTCGGTAAAAAAATGAATTTTTCTTCGTTTCTGTTATAAAATTTAGCAAATTTGTAATTTTTCTTGATAAATTTTGGCCAAAATTTTATACTGCTACATATCCTTGGTAAAAATAAGTACAAATTGGGGTATATTATTTGGTCTTTGTGAAAGTCATAGAGTCCACAAGCTATGGTGCCAATATCTGAAAATTGATCACACCTGAAGTACTGACGGCCTATCATTTCTTGAGTCCCTAACATGCCATAAAAGTACAAATACCCCCCAAATGACCCCTTTTTGGAAAGAAGACATTCCAAGGTATTTAGAAAGAGGCATGGTGAGTTTTTTTCCCACAGTTCTTTGCAAAATCAAGATTTTTTTTATCTTTTTTTTCTTTTTTCACAAAATTGTCATATTAGCAGGTTATTTCTCACACACGGCATATGCATAGCACAAATTGCACCCCAAAACACATTCTGCTATTACTCCCGAGTACGGCGATACCACATGTGTGAGACTTTTACACAGCGTGGCCACATACATGCAGGGAGCGCCATCAGGCGTTCTGGAGCACCCAGGACAATTCTGACATTTCTCTCCTACATGTAAAAATCATCATTTATTTGCTAGAAAATTACATAGAACCCAAAAACATTATATATGTTTTTTTAGCAAAGACCCTATAGAATACAATGGCGGTCGTTGCAACTTTTTATCTAGCACGGTACTTGCGCAGCAATTTTTCGAACGCGTTTTTTTGGGAAAAAAAAGTTTTGTGCTTTACAAAAACAAAACTGTAAATTTAGCCCAATGTTTTTGCATAATGTGAAAGATGAAGTTACGCCGAGTAAATAGATACCCAACATGTCACCCTTCAAAATTGCAGACGCTCGTGGAATAGCGCTAAAATTCGCTACTTAAAAATCCCCATAGGCGGCGCTTTAAAAATTTTTACTGGTTACATGTTTTGAGTTACAGAGGAGTTCTAGGGCCAAAATTATTGTTCTCGCTCCAACGTTCGCAGCGATACCGCACATGTGTGGTTTGAACACTGTTTTCATATGTAGGCGGGACTTGCGTATGCGTTCGCTTCTGCATGCGAGCACACAGGGACAGGGGCACTTTAAATTTTTTTTTTTTTTTTTTTTTTTGTTAATTTTACTTTATTTTAGTTTGACACTTTTTTTCCCCCCAAAAATTTTTTTGATCACTTTTATTCCTATTACAAGGAATGTAAACATCCCTTGTAATAGGAATATGGCATTACAGGTCCTCTTTACAGTGAGATATGGGGTCAATAAGACCCCACATCTCACCTCTAGGCTGGAAAGCCTGAAATAAAATAAAAAAATGATCCTGGCTTCGATCGTAGCGAGCATTTCATGGTAGGGCAGGGTAGGGCATCCATCCATCCATCCATCCATCCATGCTCAGCCATCCCTCCATACCCTGCAATACACTGCAGGCTATTGCTGTGTATTGCAGGGTATGGAGGGATGGCTGAGCATGGATGGATGGATCGGTGGCATGCAGAGCAGGCTGTGGGCACTACAGATCCCGCCCACAGCACTGCTGCCACCGATCCCTCCCCCTCTCCTCTCACACTGTACCGATTGGTACAGAGAGAGGAGGGGAGAGGAACCGGCGTCATCAAATGACGCTGGTTTGCTTACATGTGATCGCGCCGTCATTTGACGGCGCGATCACGTGGTAAACGGCCGCGATGAGCGGCCGTTTACCGTGATCCGTGATCCGCCGGGTCCGCTGGACCCGGCGATCACGGATGTTCTCGAGTGCGCACCCCAGGGGGCGCGCAAGAGGGGAATTCCGGGAGGACGTCATATGACGCCCTCCCAGAGTTAAGCAACCGCCCTGTAGCCGTTTTTCGGCTATAGGCCGGTTGTAAAGTGGTTAGGGAGTGAAAAAATGTTTTAAAAAGTTACTTAAATTCAAACAATGAACTTCTGTTGCTGCTGCTTGGTCTATTAAATACATCCTCAAATGTACTTAAAGGGGTGTTGCACTCAAAAAAAAAAATAAAAAAAATTGATTAAAATTCCTAAAAAAACATTTGGAAACTTTTTTTTTTTTTTTTTTTTTTAACTCTCCTCGTAGTCTGCCTCCTTCAGTGCCTGGGCTGGTGACATCACTTCCCCTCGGCACAGGAAGGGCTCAGCTCTGCCCACTCCCTCCTGTCAGTCATCTGGGACACATGACAGGTCCCAGATGACTGCGTGGCGCTGTGTGCACATGTGCAGTGGGTGCCCGGCTGTGAAGCCACAGCCGGGTGCCCACAGTAAGAACGCCGATGCTGCCAAGCGGAGGGGGAACGAGCTGGGCTTCGTTCCCCCGCATCGCTGGACCATGGGAACTGCTCTTTAAGATCAAAATAGTTGGCAGCTCCTACAGGAAGGTAGGAGCACACTATTTCTGGCACTATTCTGTACTTGCAGCATATTTAAGGAGGTTAAAACCTGGGCATTTGTGAAGGTGTTGCACAGATGTACCAATCCTATTTTGCATCACATACTCGTTAAGACTATTTGTCAAACTTTAGCATTTATTGGTGCCAAATAATTCAATTATGGTCAGTGTAAACCTAACAATCATTTGCTCCATTTCGGTCTGATAGTTTACCAGATACATATCCTACTAAAACAATTTCTGGTTTAATCATTTTTAATGCAAATGTCAGAAAATTTGCAGTAATCTACTAAAACCTTTTCAAGTGCAAAATTGCTTGTTGATCCTGCCAGAAATCCATTGAGCTCTTAATACCCTGTTCAATTGGCCTTTGCTGCACTTAAACAAGCGATTAATTCTGCTTGAGTTTAAACTACAAACACATTTCCCTGATAAAATATGGGAGTTCACCGCTCTAAGACAATCACCTCTTCTGGGATCAGCTGTCGCCACAGTCGGGTTGGGTGCTGGCTCTGTTTGCAACAGACATGGAAACAAAATGTTTTTATTTTTGCGTATCACACCAGATATGGTGCTTAATCATAGCTATGATTAAGCACCATATCTGGTATGAAACGCGTTAGCTGTGTAGTTGGTCTGTATACACTTATCATGCTTTGAACTGTTTTTACAAAATAAAAGTGAATATTGGAGTGTGGCTATCCAGCATCATTTTGTTTCTACAAAGCTATTCTCCTAATGTTATGGAGGTAAGGGGTAGGTGTTCTGTACTAAACACCCTAGAATGGAAGTTTCAAACTTCTCCATGTGAACAGCCTCTTTAGTAAATCAACCCCAGCATGTTTTTGGCAGCATTTATATGCTAACCAAAAAATGATTGTTGCATGTGTCCCCCCCTCCCCACAATCTGAACATAATGAAATTTGTAGCCAACCTTCCCTTGCAGCTGACTGTAGGTGATAACTACATATCTGCTAAACAAAGCTCGGGCATTGTGCATTCCCTTTGATAGAACTCCCAACTTTCAGATGGGAAAGTGTGGAATATTACCTTTAGCGAAAAGATTTAGTTAAAGGACACACAACTGCCATGCCCCCTGTTGTGTGGCCCATGAAGACATGAGAAGCAAAAAATTATTGGCTACACCCACAAGTCGTGTGTGGGTGGTGGTATTTTTTGATCTATAGCTCCCGGCACATCCAGCCACAATTTCTCACATTTCTGTGCACTTCCCCTGTGCTGGTATATCAGCTTTTCCATTCTTAATACTGTGCCAATATTGTCAATCCATTCTGTTATGGTCGGGGAGCCTCAGACTTTCAGTGTATCATTATCAGTTTTCTAGCTTGAAATGGATAGCCTCTGCTGTGCTCCTCCCATTCATATTCTTCCAGTACACCCAGGAGACATGCTCTCAGTTCCTGGGGAAGAGAGATTTTGAACACAGAATTGACCATATTCACTACTCCGGCCCAATATGTATGTAGCTTGGGGCAAGCCACAGCAGGTGTATGAGGTATCCATGATCTCGTTTACATCTTGTGCATGTGGAGTCAGGCTGAAAGTTCATCAAATAAAGTCTGTGGGGGGGGGGGGGGGAGGTATAGTATGTTTGCAACAGGATGTATAGCTGGGTAAATCGTTGGGACACATTCAGTGAGCAAATGCCCACCGCCTGAAAGATCTCCTCCCATTGTTCCCCATCCAACTGCCCAACGTCTGTCTCCCATTTCTCACTCGCTCTCAGGGGATGCTGCTTCATCACGGACTGTAACAGGATGGCGTAGCATTGGGAGATAAATCCTTTAGAAAAAACGGCATCCCCAAGAAGGCTGAACACTGGAGTCTGGGACAAGTGCCACGTTTAAGTCCGGCCCTGTGCTGCAACCACGTGACTAAGTTGCGTATAGTAGATGTGCATCGATAAGGGTAGACCACATGTTTCCTTCAGGTCAGCGAAGGGCATGGCACTCCACCCCTGAATATTTGCTTGAGATGAGTAACTCCAAATGCCTTCCACCTAGCTCCAGACTGCAGTTTGGCCAGTTCGTGTACGTGTCATTTTGCCATGCTTATATCTTTAGGGAAGAATGAGCATTGGCCTTGTAAAAAAAATGTACATAACTGATGTCATGTTTACTGGAATGAATTTTCATAAGTCATGGGACACAGGCTAATATTCATTACCCGCTGGGTTATACTCCATCTCCAAGTGAATGGACACTGGTAGACCAAAGGTCTTTAGACAGGAAGTGATCCCCTATATAACCCCTCCCATACAGGAAGTACTTAAGTTTTTTTTTTTGTTTTTTTTTTTTTTTTAAACCAGTGCCTGCAAGGTGGATAGCACGGTTTGTTTGAGCTCTCTAGTCCCTGGACCCTGCAAAGTGGAATCCTGGACACCACAGCGCTAAGGCATTCCTGCAGGGTGCTGTACAGGACCAAGGGAGTGGACCCTAAACATAAAAAGGTACCTAGTCCTTGAAGGGCCTCAAGTGATAGGAACCTGCTGTGATAGGGGAATTTTAGGCTCTTCGTTTCTAAGCTGCCCTGCGCCTGGATGGCTAAGTGAAACCCCTTTTTACTTATTGTGGGATGTCCCAGTGATTGTTACAATCAGTTAAGCTAGCTAGAGACTGGACACCTGTGTTCAGCGACCATACCAGGGGAGTTTTGGGCTAGCTGTGGGTGTTTGCACAGTGTACCTTGTGCATTCGCAAAAGCGCCGCTGGACTTAGCAGTTTGGCGGCCATGGCACATGTGGCTTGGCCGCACAGGCGCAGTAGCCTTTATCTGGGCGCACGAAGATTCATGTCATACGGGAATACAGCCACGCCCGTTTGCCGGGAACACGTGCGTATACATGCACAGAATGTTCCGGCACACACTCGGCTTATTTAGGCTGTTTAGGCCAAGCATGTGGTGCTTCCAGAAGGCAGCTGCGGGACACAGAACAGGCTCTGAACAGACACTTGCAGCAGTTCATTTCTCCTTACCCGGGTCACGTGAGTCACCAAGTGTTGCTTGGCAGGCTAAAGGTGCTTAGCAAGATTGTTACATAGGGGCTTGGTAAGCCCTATTAAAGGATCTCCCTTCTGAGGTGTTTTAATATTACACCCAAGTACTCCTTTTTGTGGCTAGTAAATGTCTTCGTAAAAAGAGGAGCGGGACTAACCCTTCAGGTAAGGGCACACCCATGTCATCAGTAGTTCCTGATGAACCTAGTTGTATCCCTAGTGCTGTATCCACTGAAGGACCAGAGGCTTCCGGGCAATCTGAGCCACTGCGCCTATCTGGTACTGTGCCTACAGTCAACGCTGCTTCTTCACGCTTTATCACCAAGGATGAACTGTCCTTGGCCCTAGCCAGGTTAGAGCACAGGATTGCTGACATGATTGCCTCCATCCTGCAGGGTGGCAAGAAGCGTGACAGCTCACCCTCTCCCAAGCCTCATAGTCTTGAGCAGGAATGGGTTGAGGATGGGGAAGAGCTTGAAGCTCAGGATTCTGTGGAGGGTCCGGAAGATGAGTCTGCTTCTGAGCAATCTGGACAAGAAGATATCCAGTTGATGTCTGTCTCTCAGTCACAGAGGCTTTTGATCCCGACTCTGACTGAAATGGTTTGTTCTGCCTTTAAGTTGCCTCTTGCAGAGGTGACTGCCCCCCCCCCCCCTGGTCCTCTATGGGACAAAGCACAGGCTTTCTCCCTACACCCCATGTTGGAACAGGCAGTGTGTGCTGATTAGGAACATCCTGACAGGATTTTCGTTCCTAAGAGGTTTTCCCTTTTTAATATCCTATAGATGAAAAGTTTGTTAAAAATTGGAGCATGCCAGCTGTAGATGCACCAGTCTCTTCCTTAATCAAGAACTTGACCGGTAGATAACGCACAGGGCTTCAAAGACCCTTTTGACTTGTTTTGGCTCTCTTGTCTGTACATATGCACAGACTTTTGTGCCTTAACCACATCCCATCCAGGCCAATTCTAACATTTCTCTCCTACATGTAAAATTCATAATTCTTTTGCTAGAAAATTACACAGAACCCCCAAACATTTATATAGGTTTTTTTTTTTTTTTTTTTTTTTTTTAGCAAAGACCCTAGAGAATACAATGGCGGTCATTGCAACTTTTTATCTCGCACAGTATTTGCGCAGCCATTTTTCAAAAACGTTTTATTCAGAAAAAAACTGTTTCATGCTTAAAAAAAAACAAACCAGTAAAGTTAGCCCAATTTTTGCATAATGTGAAAGATCAAGATACGCCGAGTAAATTGATACCCAACATGTCACGCTTCAAAATTGCACGCACTTGTGGAATGGCACCAAACTTTTTGGTATTTAAAAATTCCCATCTGATCTGCCGGAGATCTCTATGATCACCATCCGGGGGCCGGCGGATCTGTGTCCGACTCCCCGATGGAAGCGGTGAGCCGCCCGTAAGAAAGATCAAGCAGGGGAACAGCCGCTATGATTATTCTTATGGTGCAGGGAATCGCCGGCTGAAACCAGCAATATCTGAATGATGTCTGTAGCTACAGGCATAATTCAGATATATACCCCGGGAAGTCAAGGACGTCCCTGGACGCCCTACGGCGTTAAGTGGTTAAGAACTGGTCAGCCGAGCTTCCTTGTAAAGTTATTGGCAGGTTTCCCCCTATTTCATGGGGAAAGTTTATTTGTTGATCATTTTGGACAAATATATCCAAAAGATTTCTGGTGGGAAGAATTCTCTACTTCCTGTAAAGAACAGCACCAAACGTCCCTTGTTTAAAACCTCAGGGACTGCTTCCTTAAATGTCTCAACATCAAGGCAGTTCTGCCGCCAACAGGGCGCTAGGGCCAGGAGCAAGCCGCAGGGCCAGAAGAAGCTCTGGGTCCAAAATTCTTCTAAACCCAGCACCAAGTCCTCCTTTTGAGGGGATGCCCCCACTTCATCGAGTGGGGGGGGGGAGGCTGCTGCACTTTGTGGACATTTGGAGGACAATAATTTAGGACGAGTGGGTCACCTAAATTATATCTTGCGGTTACAAGCTGGAGTTGCAGGGAGTTCCCCTCAGAGCGTTTTTAAGATCCAGCGTTCCCTTCAAAAAAACTTTATTGCTTCAGGTACTACATCTAGTGCATCAAGAAGTGATTGTAGAGGTTCCTGTATCCGAAAGGGGCACAGGGTTTTATTCAAACCTGTTTATGGTTCAGAAACGAAACGGGGACACACAGCCCATTTTGACCCAAGATCCCTGAACAAGTATCTACTGATACAGTCCTTTCGGATGGAGTGTCTGCTCAGTAGTAACCTCACTCCAGAGGGCAGACTTTCTAGCCTCCATGGATATAAAGGGTGCATATTTACACATACCTATCTTTCAGCCTCATCAGAGGTTTCTACATGTTGCAGTAGAAGAAAGTAATTTTCATTTTGTGTCTCCTATCCTTCGGGCTTTCTACAGCTCCCCAGGTGTTCATAAAGGTCCTAGCACCCGTACTGGGTCTTTTAAGGGCCCAAGGGATCCTGTTGCTCAGGTATCTGGACGATCTCTTGCTCCAGAGATTACTCATTACAGGCTCTAGAACAGAGCATAATATGCACAGTGTGTTATTTGAAAAGCTTAGGCTGGATCATAAATGCCAAAAAGTTAGCCTTGAAACCAGCTCAGTCTAAAGTATTTAGGTCTGATCCTAGATACAGCTCAAGCAAAAGTATTCTTGCCACCTGTAAGGATCTGTGCCTTGAAGGTTCAGGTGTATCACATAAGGGGTACCATACAACCCTCCATTCGGCACTGGAGTCTTCTAGGAAGGATGGTATCCTCAGTGGCAGTGCCCTATGCCTAGTTCCATTCCAGGCCTTTACAACAAGAAATCTTGTTGGCTTGGAACAGAAGACAAGCCCTTGTTAAATCCCATTTTGGGTGTCTCAAAACAAAAGATTGAATGGCAGGAAGAGCCCAATAGTGACCCCTGCCTATGGGACCAGGGACTGAGACATGTCAGTTAATGATATATTTATATAGATAACGGTTGACAAACTTTATTCAAACAAGGATTGTAATAGTACTAAAGGTCATGTGACTTTACCTATCTAAGGACAAGAATCTTCAACGGTTGTCAGTTCCGACGCTTTAAGAAGACACATCCCTCCCTATGTTGTGGTCCTTGTTATGTGGCTGTCTTTCATCTGTGTGAAGGGGGTATTTGGTATAATTTTATTTTTTATAGTTTGAGCTTTAATGGCTGAACTATTACATGTTAATGTTTATATATAGTTTGAGCTTTAATAGCTAAACTATTATGATATATGTTGGTAATGGTTATAAAGAGATATTGCATTATTAAAATGGTATTATTATTATGCCAATAATAAAGAACCACGGCCATTGTTATCCACTTTTTAGTCTGTGTGTATTTATTATATTACCTTGGAATATGTTTTCAGCCTCTGGTTCCATATTAGGTGCTTTATTGTATACAAACATTGCAGTGGAGAGACTCAACACAGACTTCCATCTCTACCAGGCGGAACGAAGCAGGAAGTGTCTGACTTAACATCAAGTTTAACAATATATACTTTATGAATATGCATAAGCACTAGGCGTGTTATAGGTGTGGTCGTATAGTTTAGTCCAATCAGCTTTCATATCAGTACTGCAAGGCAACAGTTAACTGGGTGGTTATATCATGTGACTGGCAAAGAGATTTCAACAGTAACTAGTCAGTTCAGACTGGTTTTGGTATGAAGGCCTAATTTGAGCAGCTTTTTGGGTTTCTTATTGGTGTTTGTGTCATCGCATATCCAACAGTTTAGATTCCCAGGAATTGAAACAAGCCGTCTAGAAAAGAGGAAAGAAACAAATCAAGCACAATATAAATTCTTAAAGCGACTGTGTGTGTAAAAAAAATAATGTGTGTGTATAAATATATCAGACCCCTATAATTCTACTCACCCTGGATTATCCAATGTGCTCATCTCCTTGGGCATGCTTAAGCCTAAACTGGTGGTTGCAGGATCAGAACCTGCGAAAGGAAAAAATCCTTTCCCCTGGTGTCTTGGAGAGTGCCAACTACAGATGCCAGTCTCTCAGGCTGGGGAGCGACCTTAGACTGGTTCACAGCTCAGGGGAAATGGTCAGGGACAGAACAGATCCTGCCCATTAACATCCTGGAATTATGGGCAGTATGTCTGGCCCTATGATCCTGGACAGTGGAGCTTCAGGACTGCCCTATCGGGGTTCAGTCTGACAATGCCACTGCAGTGGCCTATATAAACCACCAAGGTGGTACCAGGAGTCGTTCACCTCCTGAAGATGAACCACATACTAGCCTGGGCAGAGGGACATGTGCCGATTTTTTATATCTATCAGCAGTCAATATACCAGGAATAGAGAACTGGAAGGCAGATTATCTCAGCCGCCAGCAGATCTGCCCGGGGGAAAATGGTCCCTACACCCAGGGGTGTTCCAGGAAATTTGCCAGCATTGGGGATGGCCAGAGATCCACCTATTGGAGTCCAGGTTCAACAACAAGCTACAGCAATTGTGTCCCTAACAAGGGATCCTCTGGCAATCGGAGCAGATGCGCTGATGGTTCTATGGAGCTAGTACTCCCTGGTTTGAGCTTTATCGCCAATCCCTCTCCTTCCACATTTGTTGGGTAGAATTCGGCCTGAGAGACTGGTGGCACCAGCCTGGCCCAGAAGGCCCTGGTTCCCTGAGATTGTGAGACTGACAATAGATGAGCCATGGATGCTTTCACAATGCCCCAATCTACTGTCTCAAGGTCCTATATCCCATCCCAATATACAGTTTTTAAATTTGACAGCATGGCTATTGAAGCCAGGGTGCTGAAGGACCGTGGCATCTCGGGACCAGTAGTGTCTACCCTGGTGAATGCTAGAAAAGCTGTCCCTAGGAAGATTTATCATAAGTTCTGGGAGACTTTTATTGCTTGGTGTGAAGCCAGAAAATGGCATCCTCGTAAATACGTGATTGGGAGAATTCTTTTTTTTTTTTTTTTATCCTACAGTCGGCTGTGAAAATCAGATTGGCTTTGAGTACAATGGGAGGTCAGATTTCGGCCTTGTCAGTATTCTTCCAAAGGGCTTTAGCCAGGGCTCAAGTCCTGCGGGAACGCATGGGAACGGAGTTCCTATACTTTTTCCACAACAGGAACTCGGTTCCCATTAGCAGCTGTGTCCTGCAAGACTTTGAAGTATGCAAGCTGTGTGGCAGGTGCTACACCAGCAGCTGCCGACACAGCTCGCAATAGTAAGTGCCGCACACCTGACCATTCAGGCATTGCCAGTAGGGGGCCCCATGACAGCTTCCGCTTCGATCTACCTGTCAATCACAGCTAGCTGACAGGTAGATCAGGTCCCTGCTGCTAAGAGATTGTATTTAGTCAGACCTCTCGTGATGTGCTCCTCCCCGCCGGCCCCTCCTGATTTTCTGTCTCCATCTCTCCCCCCCAGTCTCCTGCATACTTGCTCTGTGTGTCCCGCTGAATCCCCCCTCCTCTATCTTCAGTGCCATATGATGAGAGAACCCAGAGGAAGAGCACAGCTATTCTGCTCACAGGACATGCAGGGGGAGAGGTGAGCTGAGGGAGGAACATCAGTTTGGGGTGGTAAGCTAAGCACAATACCTGGCAAAGTTTAATGCCAGGAGGGAAGTTTATGTGGAAATATGTGAAGGGTTGGAATAGCAGCGAGTGTGTGTTGGAGCCCTGCAGAGTTTGAAGCCCCCCAAGCTAATATACATCTCCTAAGCAGGAACACATCACTATCTCCCCAAGCATTCTGTCCAGATAATGTGCAGTTAATTTATGACCTTTCCGTTTAACCCTGTGTTATCCAAATTCTGTTTAGCGAAAAGTCTAAACTCACCACATAAACACTCTATATACAAAATAAATTCCCCAATAAAGATCAGAACATGATGTTCACATTTGCATGGAAGCACAATTGAATGAATGCTGATTATTCAGAGAATTACCGTATTTGTTTATTGAGGATTGTTTTTTTTTAATGTACTAACAGTTGAGCTTCATACACACAATACAAAAATTGGATGAAAAATACCACTTTTGAAGCGTTCGTGCATATGAGCGTATCATTTTTTTTAATTTTTTATTTTTTGGTGGGCGAGTGGATCTTGGGTGGGAGTTCCCATACTTTTTTCCCCAGGACTTGACCCCTGGCTTTAGCATCCTATTTGTTAGTCCGAACCTTCATGCAGGGGGCTACTCGTTTGCTTCCCCCTATTAGGTCAACTATGTGTCCTTGGGACTTGATCTTGGTAACTCTGTGTTACAGAAACAACCATTTGAACCTATCAAGGCAATTTCATTAGACTTGCTGTCACGCAAGCTATCCTTCCTGATGGCCATCACCTCAGATAGAAGGTTGCCGGAGTTGGCAGCCCTTTCGTACAGGGAACCATACTTGATCCTTCACCACGACAGGGTCGCGTTACGACCTGTTCAATCCTTTTTGCCAAAAGTGGTGTCGGCCTTTCATTTAAATCGGGACATTATGTTTTTGTTTAGGTTTGGGTTGTTTAGGTTTGATCACCAGCACTTCTAAATCATAAGTGGCTCAAGGCTGGGTTTTTTATAAAATGTCTTTTAATCTAGTTTACTGACCCAGGAATATGCGATGACTTTTTGGGTGATACGTGGATGTATTCCACATAACCTATGCATCTTTTTAAGATCTAATGTGTGGCATTAAGAGTGGAGCAAAGATGATGCTTACACTACTCTTCTAAATCGAAAAATTGAGCAGATGCTACTCCTAATTTAACAAAGAGGGGAGCGGTAGGCATGACCAAGTGTTATTTTCTGTGTTGGATTTATAGTACTTTAACACAAAGATCTTATCCTCTTTCATGTCTCCTCTAATCTGCTCCCTCAGATAACTACTGACTCATTCCTTTTTTTTTTTTTTTTTTTCTCCCCTTCAGACTCCCTACTGTGCATGACACAAAATGATATGTCCTTGCTAAGACTTATTTATAAATGCTGTTTATACTTTTCTATATATTCGGTTAGTGGTTGTAAAGGCTCAATGTTTTTTACCTTCATGCACTCTATGCATTAAGATAAAAAAAAGTCTTGTGAAGCAGCACCCCATCCCCTCAAACTTACCTGAGCCCCATCTCAATCCAGCAATGTGCACTAACTCTTCAGGTTTCTACTCATTGGCTGAGACCGCAGCAGTAGCCATTGGCTCCCACTGTCACATGAGGGCAGAACTAAGCCACGCTCTGTGTGAATGGACACACGGAGCAGTGGCTCAGTAGCCCCCATCGCTATTGCACAGTAACCTTTTTATGGTGCCTTACCCAAGGTTAAAGATCTTGCCATGTCTCCATGTTTTGCAATTTGTTTAGGGCAAGTAACCTCCACTTTCATTAATGTCAAGGTTGTTTAAAAAAAAAAATGTAAATTCTTTTCATTGTCCACCTTCCCCACGCTATCTGAGTATAAATTCTCTACCCATTCCTAAAAGGCAAGTGCGGTGTAGGCATGGCCTTTTTGTGTAAAGTGCCATTTTCCCAGGCACATAAAAACACTAGTGCGCTCCACTTCAAACTTTTTATGCAAGTGCACTTTCATTTCTTATCTCTCCCTCCAGGCTGCTTTTCCCCTTTCTTCACCCTCTTAACATGATCTTGCCAACCTTCCTTATTGCAATGCCCTCTCAAACTAATTTTGTTACCCCTTTTTTCCACCTCGCAGCCTATACACATCACCCTCACCTCTGCCCTCTCAATAATACTGCACTTATCTCCTGCTACTTCTGAACTGACCTCATTGTTAACACTTTCAAATCACTGGCTCATTTTAACCTTATATCCTGCTCCCTCCTCGCATTACTCTTCATCTGTCGGGATATTAACCCAAACTCTGGCCCTCCACCATCTAATGCGCACCTCCAGATTTGGCAGTTCTCTGGCAGCAGCACAACCCTCACTCAGATTTAATTTCTTCTGCTTCTGTTAGTTGGCCACCACTTATGTGGTTGCTCTCTGAAATGGCCACTCAGTCTCTAACAAGCTTGCCTCTGTCAGTGACCTTTTCCTCTCAAACTCCCTCCACCTACTTGCTGTTAATGAAACCTGGTTCCAGGAATCTGACTCTGCCAGCTGCCCTTTCTGCTAGTTGCCTTTGCAGGACTTGCTCACCCACTTGATGAAAAGGCGGTGGAGCTGGACTTCTCCTTTCCCCCACAAAGCACCTTCCATGTTCTGTATTCATTTTTGTTTTTCCTCCAATTTGTTGGCTCCCTGGACTTTTTGATTTTGCTGCATGGCTAACCTGCTTTCTCTCAGAAGTACCGACCATCCTTGGTGATTTTAACATTCAAGTCAATGGTAACAACTCAAATACTCAACCTAACCACCTCCTTTTACCTAACACAATGGACACACTCCATTGGCAACATCCTCAACCTTGTCCTGCCTTTGCATGCCCTGCAACCTTTCTAAAACACTCCACCCCCCCCCCCCCCTCTGACCACAACCATATCAGGGGGAGAAAGAAGAGGTGGACGAGCAGAACCTCCCCTTTTGGGTAAAGTTCCACTTTCATGACCCCACAAAACCACTTATTCACTCCCTGGTTATCTTCTACCTTGCCTACTGCAGCTTTCCTCACTGGCCTACCTTTACACAGGCCTTTCCCTTCAGTCTATCATGAAGGCTGCTGCGAGCCTTAGTAAGGGCTGTGGCTTTTGGGTAACGTACACTAGTCCTGAAGACTCTGCTCATGTAGTGTAATTACTGCACAAGCAGAGAAATGCAAGCTGTCTGACAGCTCGCACCCTCTGTGACCAGGTGGGAATATGTGGTAGTTAACTGTATGACATTCCCTTTGTTAAGTAGTCTTAGATCTGCGCTTGTTTCTCTTTCACTCCGGTGGTACAGATAAACATGATATACAGTATCTCACACAAGTGAGTACAACCCCTCCTATTTTTGTAAATTTTTTATTATCTTCATGTGACAACACTGAAGAAATTACACTTTGCTACAATGTAAAGTAGTGAGTGTACAGCTTGTATAACAGTGTAAGTTTACTGTCCCCTCAAAATAACTCAACACAAAGACAATGTCTAAACCACTGGCAACAAAAGTGAGTACACTCCTAAGTAAAAATGTCCAAATTAGGTCCATTAGCCCCTTTCCCTCCCTGGTGTCATGTGACTTGTTAGGGTTACAAGGTCTCAGGTGTGAATGGGGAGCAGTTTGGTGTTATCGCTCTCTCATACTGGTCACTGGAAATTCAACATGGCACCTCATGGCAAAGAACTCTGAGGATCTGAAAAAAAAATAATTTTTGCTCTATATAAAGATGGCCTAGGCTATAAGAGGATTGGCAAAATCCTGAAACTGAGCTGCCGCATGGTGGCCAAGACCATACAGTGGTTTAACAGGACAGGTTCCAATCAGAACAGGCCTTGCCATGGTTGACCAAAGAAGTTAAGTGCATGTGCTTAGCGTCCTATCCAGAGGTTGTCTTTGGGAAATAGACGTATGAGTGCTGCCAGCATTGCTGCGGAGGTTGAAGGGGTGGGGAGGTTAGCCTGTCAGTGCTCAGACCATACGCCGCACACTGAATCAAATTGGTCTGCATGGCTGTTATCCCAGAAGGAAGCCTCTTCTAAATATGATGCACAAGAAAGCCTGCAGTTTGCTGAAGACAAGCAGACTAAGGAAATGGATTACTGGAACCATGTCCTGTGGTCTGATGAGACCAAGATGAACGTATTTGGTTCAGATGGTGTCAAGCATGTGTGGCGGCAACCAGATGAGGCGTACAAAGACAAGTGTGTCAAGCATGGATGTGGGCGTGTCATGGTCTGGGGCTGCATGCAGTTGTGGCCCGTGCACTACGGGCGCTGCCCCCCCCATCCATGCGCCTGGCCCCTTTCAGGACGCCGGACGCATGGATTCCTATGGCGGGGGCAGGAGGGGGTGGTACTTTTTGAAGCACCTGATTAGAGCCAGCGGCTCTAATAGGCTTCAAAATAGGGTGGGTTCAGGGTGCAGAGGGTGTCCTGATACCACCCAATTGTGTGACGATGGCAAATACATTTTTTCTATATCCACAATAACCTTCCTCCCTGCCAATCAGGAGACAGGGCACCAGACCTGCTTCCTGATTGTCCAAAGCGCCGGACAACCCTATTGGATGCCTGGCGCTTAGGTAAAGGAGCAGAGGAGACACGCTGGAGCGGAGGTCGCCACCACTCTGAGAGGAGCTGCTGCAGTGCTACAGTAATGGTAAGTCCCCTTGGCTGCGTATGATGGGCACAAGTGGCTGCGTTTGGGCACAGTGAGGCTGCAATTGATGGGGGGGGGGGGTTCAGTATTTTTTTGCCCCCCTCAAAAATTGGGCACCAGCCACAACTGGCTGCATGAGTGCTGCTGGCACTGGGGGGCTACAGTTCATTGAGAAAACCATGAATGCCGACATGTACGGTGACATACTAAAGCAGAGCATGATCCCCCTCGCTTCAGAGACAGTATTCCAACATAACAACCCCAAACAATCCTCCAAGATGACCACTGCTGTGCTAAAGAAGCTGAGGGTAAAAGTGATGGAATGGCCAAGCATGTCTCCAGCCCTAAACCCTATTAAGCATCTGTGGGGCATCCTCAAACGGAGTCCACCAGCTCTGTGATGTCATGGAGTGGAAGAGAACTCCAGTGGGAACCTGTGAAGCTCTGGTGAACTCAATGCTCAAGAGGGTTAAGGCAGTTGTGAGTGAAATTTACCTGAGACCACACTCTGGAACAAGTTAAGAAGTTTTCTTTATTTGACTTGTACGAGGAGACAAGTTTCAGACAGATATTTGCCCATTGGTTCCGACCTCTATGACCCTTGCAATAGGGCTGCATACACAGAGTTCAGCCTTATGAGCTCCTATCTGACTTGTCTAACTAACAATTGTAGGACTTGCATTTATGTACTCTTTTTTTTTTACAAGCCTTATCTTAATCATCTCTCCTACATATGATTGGTCGCTAAGATCTACGTCAATGCAACAAACTATAAATCTGACACCTGTTCTACAACCAGACAAACTTATTCACTCCCAGAATTCCTATATGTTCATTAACCCTTTCCCGCCGAGCGTACGCAGATATGCGTACTTGGCTTTCGAGGGCCATACCGGGATAATGCCCGCAGCTGCAGGCATCATCCCGATACCATTGTTTAGAGCGGGCGATTGGCTATCAAGGTATAACAACAGATGCAGCTAAAAACCGCTCAGCTGTTATACCTTCTCACGCCGGTCTTACCGGGCCTCCCGTTCCATCGGGAGACCCGTTTGAACAACCACCGCTTCCGGCGGCTAGAGACAGCCTGTAACGAAGCCCGAAATGGCTTGGTTCCAGTCTCCTGGATGTAAACACGGAAGCCACGTCACTTCCTGGCACCGGATTAAAAAAAAGTACACAGTATTCAGATACACCGTTTTCGGTGATCTGAATACTTTGAAGTGCAAAGGAGGGATTTGGGGTCTTTTAGACCCCCGATCCCTCCATAAAGAGTACCTGTTACCACCTATTACTGTCACAAGGGATGTTTACATTCCTTGTGACAGCAATAAAAGTGATCACATTTTTTTTTTTTAAAAAACACAATTTAATTATCTAAAATTAAATAAAATAAATAAGAAAAAAAAAAATACATTTTTAAAGCGCCCCCTTCCCCACAAGCTTGCGCAGCAAAGAAAACGCACATGGAAGTCGCGCCCACATATGTAAACTGTGTTAAAATCACACAAATGAGGTATCGCCACGATCGTCAGATTGAGAACAATAATTCTAGCACTACACCTCCTCCGTAACTTTAACCTGGTAACCGTAAAACATTTTTAAAGTTTCGCCTATGGAGATTTTTAGGTACCGTAGTTTGTCGCCATTCCATGAGTGCGTGCAATTATAAAGCGTGACATGTTTGGTATCTATTTATTCGGCGTAACATCATCTTTCACATTAAACAAAAAAAATTGGGCTAACTTTACTGTTTAGTTTTTTTTTTTTTAATTCATGAACGTATCTTTTTCCCAAAAAGTTGCGCTTAAAACACAGCTGCACAAATACCGTGTGACATAAAATATTGCAACAATCGTCGTTTTATTCTCTAGATTCTTTTAAATTTTCTAAGTAATTTTCTAGCAAAAAAATATGGATTTTAACTTGTAAACACCAAATGTCAGAAATAGGCGTAGTCATGAAAGGGTTAAAGTGATTTATAACTGCTTTTGTCCAATTAAAAACTGTGTAGAGACAGTATGGCACCCAACTGTGTTATCAAACTCTCCTCATCTTGATAAGATTTAACTAGCTACAAGAATTACAGATTTAAGACTCTGGAAGAATGAACTTTCAATAATGCCACCAGATGTGTTCTATGTCTCATTGTTTTTCACTATACAATTCTATGTGCATGTATACATACATTAGCTTCACAAACTGTATTCTCTACATAATAAATAAACATATATATATAATATATAACACACACACACACACACACACATCAGTGCTATCCCATTCAGTGCTATCCCATTAAAGTTATGTACAAGTACATTAATTAGGCTTGACAGGGTCAAACCTAATTAATGTACTTGTACATAACTTTAATTATTTCTAAACCACCTACATAAGATGTTCTTATGTTATAAGGCTGTATTTCACTGCTGTCAAAAGTTCTCTCTTCTTCTAATTAGTAACTAAAAATGAACTATCCTATCTCTGATTTATATGCATTTCAAAACTCTAAACAATTATAACTTGAATGTATTCTAATGAAATTTCACCCAGTTAAGAATATCAGCATGAAGCAGAGAGGTCATCTAAAGTTCAACAATTTCTATATCTACTTTTAGCAATCTTTTGCAAACAAACAAATGATTATAAAATAAGAATCTAAATTCTCTAACGGCAGTGCTGGTAAATAATGGTGGCCACACAATATTGACTCTTGGGGTCCAATATGGACATTTTCACTTAGGGGTGTACTCACTTTTGTTGCCAGCGGTTTAGACATTAATGGCTGTGTGTTGAGTTATTTTGAGGGAACAGCAAATTTACACTGTTATACAAGCTGTACACTCACTTCTTTACATTGTAGCAAATTGTCATTTCTTCAGTGTCACATGAAAAGATATAATAAAATATTTACAAAAATTCTGAGGGGTGTACTCCCTTTTGTGAGATACTGTAGGTCTATTATGGCACAGGGGGTCTAGTTCATTCCTCAGAAAGTGAACGTGGAATACATCCACATGTTGTGAATGAGAGTCCCAGTATGTTCCTAACCTAGTCAAAACTATGACTTTCTCTTTCAAAACCTGTGCTGCAGGTAGGGTTGCCACCTTTTCATCAAGTCAAACCCGAACACTTTAACGATGCGCTGAAATGTTTTGTTGTATTATACAAAACAAATGAAAAACAAAATGTAATACAAATAGATGTAAATCCTGTATAACCTTTTTTTTTTAAATTGTGCTGCACCAAAATGCATGGTATTTTGCTACCAAACGTTTTGCCACAGGTGAATGAGCGCAAAAGCAAGGTGTGTGATAGTGCCATTAAGACTTAAAGGCACCACTGCACACCTGCAAAACGGCTGTATGTTTTCATGCATTGCAGGAACGCACACAATTTTGTGCACAATCCTGCAATGCAAAAATGTCCACCTACAACAGGCATAATAAACTGAAATTCAAGGAGGCCCAATTGTTAAAAAAAAAAAAAATGTCCAGCTGAGGTCCGAATTGCTCTCTAATATAACGTAAAAGTAGGTTAATCACATCCATATTGCAAGTAAAAGAAAATGGAACCAGCTTACATAAGGTGTCTCTATCAGGGTTCCCCTAACATCTGGCGTCCCCATCAGTGTACCCTTACATCTTGCATCCCCATCAAAGTCCCCCCCCTTATATTGGGTGTCCCTCCTTACATCTGGTGTCCTCACCAGAGCCCCCCTTACATCCTTGTGTCCCTCATTATATCCGGTGTCCCCCACAGCCCCCCTTACATCTGGTGCCCCCACCTTACACCTTACATCTGGTGCCCCCACCAGAGCCCCCTTACATCTGGTGTCCCTCCTTACATCAGATGTTCCCATCACAGCCCCTCTTATATCAGATGTGACACCAGAGCCCCCCTTTCCCCCTGTACTCACTAACTAAAAAAAAGTTCCTCATTTCTCTTTCCAGGCTCCACACACTCCGTGCTCATTCCTCGGCAGTGCAGCTGAGACTTTTCAGTCAGTGATGGATCTCTATTGCCCCCTGGGAGGAAAACACCTAATGCTCTCTCCAGCTATGAGCCACAATCCCATCTGAATGTGTCAAAGACTACAAGTCCCATCTGCCATCACATCAGGGGCACTTGTAGCTCTCAAAAGAGAACATGTGCAGTTACACCCTAAACCGCAAATAGTCAAGCAACACCACTCAATTTTAGGTATTCTTGTTTGATCTACTTAATGCAAAATCGTATAAGAGGGGCATGGTGTAACACTTAAGTTATTCCTGGCGCTGCTAGGCTCCCTCAGTCTATAGGCCAGGGTAGAGACGCTGTTGCTTTACCCTGCATAGGCAAAAAGTGTGGCAATGTCTCTTGAATGGCTATAGTTGTTAACCCCATTTTTACCTGTTATATTTTGCCTCATCCATGGTTAACGCTTCAAATACTAGGTCAAGTAGTTTAACCCTAAAGTGGTTGTAAACCCTCACATATACCCAGTGAAGTGACTGGCACAGATGAAACGAAACAAATCCTCCTACATACCGGTAAGTTTTGCCTGATTATCTGCAGTTTTCATTACAGCTGTTCATAATGCAGAATTTGTAGAGCTATCAGAAAAAAAGGGGTGAAAAACTGTTCCTCACACAGGAACAGAGCTGAGGTTCTCCATCCGCTGGCAGTCCCTCCCCCTGTCACCTTTGCTCTCTTAAAAGCGAAATAAGAAAAGAATGATGTCAGCGCTTATTGGTAAATATAGCTGCTAGCAATTAGTATAAATGTACAAAACACTAAAGGAGCAGTGACAAAGAAATTGCAGCACTTATCACAATTATTGAAAACTTAAAAGACCTAAAGTGTAATAGTGAGTCAA
The DNA here is from genome assembly GCA_028564925.1 of Lithobates sylvaticus. NCBI lineage: Eukaryota > Metazoa > Chordata > Amphibia > Anura > Ranidae > Lithobates > Lithobates sylvaticus. Next base: position 156,506,168 of record CM053029.1, on the reverse strand, counting down.
TTTTTTATTATTTTTTTTTTAAATATAAAGCCTAAAGCAAGTTCAAAGTAGTTGCTGTCTATCATCCTTAGCTCACATTATCTACCGCTATCCAAACCAAGCGACCTTTGTTAAGGGTATATGGACCGTGACCAGAAATCCTTCTTCTTTTTTAATTTTATTTTTTTCATCGTAAAAACAACTTGACGCATCCTAATCCGAAGCAATAAGTTACCAATAACAAAAAAATTCTAATGGTGCAGTATTCATTGGTGAACCAGTATAAAAAAATAAAAAATAAAATATGGTTTGGATAGAGGCAGATAATGTGAGCTAATGATTACTTATACCGCCTGATGTCCTGGATCCTGCTGCATGCAATTTTTGCTGTTCTAATTCTTAGACAGTAACTACATTTGGTCAGTGTGTGTTTTTCTGGCATTGGTGGAAGTTGCACTGGATGACTGGATTACTAGGAGGAGGGAGATCACCTGGAGAATAATACTTTACACCTTTTTACAAGACTTACTTTTAACTTGCTTTTATGTTTTAATATATTTTTTTTTAACATTTTCACAACACTTCAAGTGTTTTGAGTTTTCAATAATTGTGATAAATGCTACAATTTTTTTGTCACCTTTGCTCTCTTGGTGTCAGGAAAATTTGTCAGAAGGCAATCCTGCTAGCTGAGGAATGAAGCAGGAGACAGAAATGACACGTAGTGCTCTTAGTACATACTATAGAGCAGTGGTTCTCAACCAGCTAGAGCCGTGACCCCTTGATAAAATTTCCCAAGTTGTGGGGACCCCTAACAGTAAAATTATTTTCCTAGCGTGGGTTTTCAGCACCCAAGGCAATACAAGTAATTTGCAGTCCTAACCCACGGACATTTTAGCGCTCTGAGTCCCTTCCGATACAGTATTACACCCCTTATGGTACATTTTAGAATGTACCACTCTTACTTTTTCTTTTCCTTTTATCTCTCTCTAACCGTCTTTTTTTTTTTTTTTTTTTTATCGTATTCTTTCTATCCCTTTTTCTTTGTTCCTCCCCCTCTTTTACGCTCCCCTCCATGTATTCTCCATTTTTATTTCTTCTCTTACTCCTTGGTGGGGGGTGGCGAGTTGGGATGAGTGGCAACAGGGCCGCTGATAGAAATCATGGGGCCCCCTACAGCCTACCTGACGGGGCCCCCTTCAGCCCAACCCCTGGTCCCTCCTTCAGCCCCACCCTTATGCAGAGAGGCTAGGGTATACATATAGGCTAAATTGTGGCTAGTCTAAGATGACTGTGTGTAGGATGCAGCTGATACTGTGCTGCATTCAAAACCGCACTGTCCAATTTGTCAAAGTCAAACAGTTCTACATGAAAAAGAAGAAGATGCCATTTATGTCCGCTAAGCCCACTTTTTTTAAACAAAGTTTTTTTATAAACTTTTAATGAGAAGTAATATTATGTCTAAGGGCCGGTTCACACCATGCCTGCATCTGAATTGCGAAGGAATGTGCTGTGGATTAGTGTACAATTCAACCTGCATGCAAAATGCACTGCTTTTGCGATCTGTAGCAGGTTTCAAACTGTCAATAAAAAGTTAATGAAACCTCAAACACAGGTCGCAAACGTAGTGTGTTTGCCCTGCACCTGCCAGCCCTGGATCACCATGTGATCTGGTTGCAGTGCATAGACTACATTTGGTGCATTGCAATTTTAGCCCATTCAAAATGAATGAGCTTGAAATTGCACTGCACAGACCCACGTGTGAATTGCACAGGAATGCAGTGCGTTCCTGTGTGATTCAGCTCCAGGCATGGTGTGATCCAGTGATCTCAACATTTAGATAGAAGTAATAAAAAGTGGGGTTTGCTGACATTGATGGCATCTCCTTTTTCATGTAGCACTTCTGTGAGAAATATGGCTGTGCAGTATAAAACCCAATTTCTCACAGTCAGGACAGCTGTGCTACATGAAAAAGCAGACATTAGACTTTACATTGCAGTTAATGTGCCTGGGCTAACCTGAGAATCCAGATCCACTGCCACCATATTGTTAATGCAGCTCATGTGTGCACACCAGAAGAAGCCAGGAACGATCCTCCTGGAAGCTAGCCACACCCCCCCCGCCCACTCAAACTACAGTATATCACAGTCAGGCTCCACCTCTCTGCCTCTGAGATGTTTAGCCTGGAGTGAGTGCTCATTGAGACTAGCAGCTGATGAGGGAGGAGCGGAGGAAGGCTGTGTTGGAGAAAGAATTTTTTTTTTTTTTCTTCTGCAATCTGTTCAGATTGCTCGGGCCCCCCCTGGTGGCCAGGCCCGGTACAACAGGGCCAGTTGTACTGGCTTATCAGCGGCCCTGAGTGACAATGCTGGCGGGAAGTTGGGATGAGTGGCAATGCTGGGGGGGGAGTTCTGATCAGCCAACTTAGGTGCTCTTGATCAAGGTCATCTGCTGATCTGAGAACTGTAGTGGGGACTTTTAATGGTAACTATAATCACAGGTAGTGTTACTCACTGTCTCCTGCTTCACTGTGTCTCCAGCTCTGTGGTGTCTCGTAGCAGTGACACCTATGCCGAAATCGGGAGATAGGGTCTCCTCCAGCCCCTCCCACTTCACATTCCTCAACAGTCAGCTGACCTCTAGTCTCTGCCCCCCCAGCTATGCCATGAACTGAATGGGCAGCAGCGAAGAGGCTGAGTGGGCGGCCGTAAGTTTCAGGAACAGACCAGCTGGGCGGCCGCAAAAAGGCTGGGACAGTAGTGCAGGCTTCAGGTACAGCCCAGGATTCAGTGACCCCTGGCAAATCGTCATTGAGAACCACTGCTATAGAGGGATATGCTTTGGTTGTAAACCTCTTCCATGAAATATGAACACTTTAAAAGAAAAAAACAAAAAAATTATTTTACACAGACAAGTCAGGGAGAATTAGCAAAGAAATGTGGACTGTCCTGATGTCATGTTCCAAGTAGCCTGGGGGGTATAGTTTGATCATTAAAGTGTATCTAACAACACCTAAACTTTAGAATAGGAAATCGTTCAAACAAATCCTTGTCGAGAGGAAACCTCTTCTAAGGGCCCATTCACACTATTGTGCTGCAATAATACATGCCATATTGTGTGCTTTATTCTGAATTGTACCCCAGTGAGCCTTGCTGATGGATGTGTGTGTTTTTTTTTTTTTTTATTTATGATTCATTCTGATCCCTGCCACCATTTTTCACCTAGGTGAGAATGACCACCTTACATCTGCAGCCTCCTGGGATTTCCATGTGCGATATCCTAGGGGGCATTACAGTGCTGGAAGAGGGCAGACCCAGCATCATGTCATGGGGGGGGGTGGGGTGGGGTGGGGTGGGGTGGGGGGGGTTTGCTGGCTGCAAGAACGTGGAAGAATCAGCATGTTCCCGATAATAAAAGCAGCAAAGATAACGATGTGGGACCTGGTATGCAGCAGTGAATCAGTGGATCATAACACAAGATTTGTTGGGCATGTGGGTATCTTTTTATGGACAACTCATCATAAAAGGCAGGGGAGTGAAATTTATCTTTAACCACTTGCCGACCGCCGATATACGTCCTCACTTTGAGGACGGATATCGTTGTTATGGCAGAAGCTAGCTGCCATAACCCAGGTATCCTCATGTTCGGCCGGCCTCAAGATAAAAGTGGTCTCTGTGGCGGATTCGCTGCAAGATCACTTTTATCAGCATCGGGAGAGGGAAAAATTGGAAAAAGAAACTGCGCTAAGGTTCCAAACACTTGGGTGTATCAACACCAAAACAAATGGGGTCCTGTTAGGACCAAATGGGCAGCAGCAACTAAACTGTGTTATATAATAACAGTGAAAACAAATGGGAAAAACAAAAAGCTGCACTTGACCAATATAGGGTGAGGAGTGGGTGAGTGCACTAAGCAACACAACAAAGGTACAAGTGAATTCGCCCTCCCACCTATAACCCAATAAAGGTTAACTAATTGAGTGCTAATTAGTGATACAAATCAATGAACACAATCACCATGGAGGGTATTCAGTGGTACAAATCAAATAATACAATCATCATGGAGAATATGTGTGTAAAAAACAAATACATAATAAACCCAGCAATCTGCATGAAAGTGCAGGTTAAATGTAAAAATGTTCCGTTATAAAAAAGTATATGAACATGTGCTACAATAATAAAGTCCAATATTTGGTGAAATTAATACAGAACACCCGTGCATTGAAAAAGTGTTCCAATTGAAGTTATATGAATATCCTTTGGTCTAAACTTGAATAATCCAGAAATGTGTAGAGCTTCTAAACCGCTACCACATAAGTGAAGTCACTGCTTACCGGAAAGCTATGATCCCCGTCACAGAGGATCACAAAAAACGTCTAGCAGGATAGCTGTATAAGCTGTATAAGGACCTCGAGTGGGACTGCAGTCATGTGCCCTCCGCCGCTTACCGGAGCCGTCGGCAACGGCGGAGATGATCTGGTCCTTTCGCATCAGTGGCATGGAGACGAGTGAGGGGAAGATGGCCCCCACCTGTCTCCATGACATTGCAGGGCGGAAGCGACGTGAAAACGTCACTTCTGCCCATAGCTCTTAAAGGTTCATTTTTTTTAAATGACAATTTTTTTATTGCATTTTAGTATAAATATGAGATCTGAGGTCTTTTTGACCCCAGATCTCATATTTAAGAAGTCCTGTCATGCTTTTTTTTTCTATTATAAAGGATGTTTACATTCCTTGTATTGGGAATAAAAGTGACGCAATTTTATTTATTTATTTTTAAATGGTGTAAAAAAAAATATATATATAAAAAAATAAATAAGAAAAAATGTTTTTTTAATCCCGTCCCGCCGAGCCTGTGTGCAGAAGCGAACGCATATGTGAGTAGCGCCCGCATATGAAAATGATGTTAAAACCACACAGGTGAGGTATTGCAGAGATCGGTAAAGCGAGAGCAATAATTCTAGCCCTAGACCTCCTCTGTAATGCAAAACATGCAACCTATAGAATTTTTTAAACATTGCCTATGGAGATTTTTAAGGTTAAAAGTTTGTCGCCATTCTGCGAGCGGGCGCAATTTTGAAGTGTGACATGTTGGGTATCAATTTACTCGGCTTAACATTATATTTCACAATATAAAAAAAATTGCACTAACTTTACTGTTTGTCTTATTTTTTTAATTCAAAAAAGTGTATTTTTGCCAAAAAAAGAGCGCTTATAAGACCACTGCGAAGATACAGTGTGACAAAATATTGCAACACCATTTTATTCTCTAGGATGTTGGAAAAAAAATTGTATAATGTTTAGGGGTTCTAAGTAATTTTCTAGCAAAAAAAAAAAAAAATGTTTTTAAGTTATAAACAACACATCTAAAAAAAGAGTCCTGGTCCATTAAGTGGTTAAATGTACTGGTTTTGGCATGTTTCATACTTACAAAATATGATTAGCACCAGCAAAGTCAATCCAAGTATAATAGTTGCTCTGATAATTAAAAATGGTAGACCGTATTGGGGTTTGTGATGTGTCAGCCTCTGAAAAACAGAGTTAAAAGTATTTAGCTATGAGCTGAATGGGAATATTCCTCCACAGGGTTTTTTTTTTTTTTTTTAAAGCAGCAAAGTATCACAAATTATTTAATGTATAAAAGTCTTTACCAAATGAGTTGAAGTTACACGTTGAACATTAAAATAGGAGCTTTGGTTATAAGGCATAGTACATATACCAGAATGCAGCATTACCTACATTATACAGCATTACAAGGTAATAATTGCCATGTCAAAAACCAACTCGCTTTGACCTATTTGGTCATGATCTTCTTCTGGGGGATCAGTTACTCTAAAACAAATGCATTCACTTTAAAATTTTCAAAGAACTGCTTTCAATATGCACCAATTTACTGCTATTTTGATTAGGTACATAAACATTGCTATATTTACAGGGGGTCCCCTACTTACAAACATCCGACTTACAAACGACTCCTACTTACAAACAGAGGGAGAAAACAGGAAGTGAGAGGAAATCCACCCCTAGGAAGGGAAATTCACTCCTAAGAGTTAATATGGGAAAAAGGTGTCTCCACTGATGCTTTATCACCAGTCCATGCTTCCCTAACAACCCCAAATTTTCAAAATCCAATTGTCATTGGGACAGAAGGTGAGGTGAAATCTTCTGAACAGGGGCACAGACAGCAAAACAAATGTTACAGGGGTGATAACCCTTCTCTATGTTATCTAAAAAACTTAAAAATAGATTTTTTGGCTGGAGCTACACTTAAAAAATTTACCTGTTCCGACTTACAAACAGATTCAACTTAAGAACAAACCTACAGTCCCTATCTTGTTTGTAACCCGGGGACCCCCTGTACTGCTGAAAGCTGGACTGAATAGCCTCAGAGCCAATAGTCTAAAATCAGTTGAATAATCCGGCGGACCACATGGCCATCTTCACCTTCCCCAAGAGAGGCACTCCTCCCAAAGAGGAAGGAAAGAGGCATGGCACCAAGCAACAATTCTCCCTCAACTGTGTGTATATATCATTTTTTTTTTTATGCTTCTCCTATGCAAGTAGACAGATCAAGGCTGGTGGGACAGACTGGGTCCTGTACATGGCTTCCTGGAAACATTATATCACCCTGTCTCAGCACTCAACTCTGGAGCCCTCAGCCCTGATGTGAATGAATGAATGAATGAATGATTTGTATAGCGCTGCAACTGCGAACTGAATCGCCTCGAGGCGCTTGCCTGCTCATGTTGGGATGCCATGTATTAGAAGAGGTGGGTCTTGAGTTTTTTCCTGAAGGCCTGATGGTTTTCTTCCATGCGGATGTTGTTTGGTAGAGCATTCCATAGCCGGGGTCCCTGTACTGCAAATCTTCGTTCTCCCTTCGATTTGTAGCGGGCTTTGGGGATGAGAAGGCGATTTTGGTTTGTTGATCGAAGGCTGCGATTTGGTATGTATTTTTCTATTTTCTCACAAAGGTATTGGGGCGCATTTCCTTGTGTACATTTGTGGGTGAGGCAGAGGGTCTTGAATGTGATCCTCTCTTTTACCTTGAGCCAATGGAGCATCCTTAGGGATGGGGAGATGGATTCCCAGGGTTTCTTTCCGGTGACTAATCTTGCTGCTGCGTTTTGGACGACTTGTAGGCGTGCAATCGGGTAATCCGGTAATCCTATGTACAGGGAGTTTGCATAGTCGAGACGTGAATTGATGATCGTTCCTACTACTACCGATTTTTCCTTTTCCGGGATGAAGGGGATGAGTCTGCGTAGATGTAAGCAATAGGTTTGTTTTGGGAGTGTTATACAAATATCAATGGGTAGGTGTTAGGAGTGAGCATACTTAGGCAGGCTGAATTTGCATTTGGACCAACCTAAGTAACAACCGCATGCGATGTGGAGTCCCAAAGAGTGAAAGGGGTGGGCCATAGGCAGTCAGGCCTTACTTGCTGTAGCTTCTAATACTCATTGTAAGAAACTCACCGTGTGTAGTGGAATCTGAGTAAGCAATTGCAGTAGAGAAGAGGAGCCAGTAAGACTAAAGGTAAGGTTGGAATTCGCTCTGGTTGGACTCTGTGCGAAGTCTGTTAGCAATGCTGGAGGGTTTGATGTCACTTCTTCTTCATGGCTCTGCTTCTAAAAAAAAGGCATAAATTATACTCCACCTATCTTACTTTTAGTTTATACATGTTTAAATGTTAGCCTCATTTCCATTTTATGTTTTTTATGCAAACCCTTCTATTTGAACTCTTTGCAAACTGATAAATACCCATTCAAATGTGCTCTGGTAACTGTTTTATGTGGCAGAGGATTTGTAATTCTGTGCAGTTCAGTTAAACTTGTGATGCAGGCACTGCTGGCAAGCAGCTTGGCCAGGTCCTCAACTTGCAATGCAGCTTAAGAACATACACCGAGCCTGTTGATTGGACTGTGAAGAACAAGAGCCATGATTAAGTCATCCCTCTGCTCAGTCTTCTCCCTTTGCCCCAGTGGTGTTGCTATGGGGGTGTGTGGCCTGCATCAGGTGACACCCGCCAGAGGGGTGACACCGGGGCCGCCGCTACACAGCGCACTATATTGCGTGCACTTGAGCTGCAGTGGAGCGATGCAAGCAGGACACGTAGCGGTGTGAGGGAGGCTGCCTATAACACCCCCGTCATTGATGCTAACCCTCGGATCTTCAATATCTCCTTCAGCCAGGGTTGGTGGGTGGAGCTGGGGGTGTGGCTGCCTCCTCCACTCCTCCCACAGACAACTTTACTCTAGCTGATCCTGCGGATGAAGGGAGGAGAAAGAGCCGAGGACACTGCAGCTATGTTTATAAGGTATTGCAAACTCACTGCATAGATCCCCAACCTGCCCTATACCACCTTATACTACCCTAACCTACCACTATACCGCCCTTTACTATAATTTACAGGGACCGGCTTGGGGTGCGCCCCGTGACCGTGCACTGCCTGCAGGGGGCTGGGCCGGATACACACGGTGGGGGGGGGGTGTGACACCATGTTTTAACGCACCAGGTCACCGGGTGACACCAACCCTAGTGATGCCACTGCTTTACCTCTCAGCTCATGTAAATCTTGATAGACTGCTAGTGCTTTCCCTCCCTCCACTTTATATTGCCTGTTGACTTGTTTAAACTCCCTAACAACAAAAACATTAAACTGACCAAATAATGATATTTTTAGAGTCAAATATATGTTTAATGAAGTTTAACAAGGTACTTTGTACATATAACATTAAATTGTCAACAGTGAATATCAGTTGGCATGAGGTATATTCAAACAGCATAAAATAAACGGCCAAATAAGGATATTTTTAGAAGTGAATGTATACCTTTATCTTGTGTACGACCTTCGTAAGGGCACTCTGTGATTGACCATCTGGGCGGTAAACCTGAGATATCTTTGGTTCATCTATTTCAAGGACAAGTTTGAAATGATCAGCGTCTGAATAAAAAGAATCTTAAAACAAGAGCATTTTGTTTGACATGGTCCTGTTTTTCTTTTTCACATCATCATCTTTTACTTAATTTTTTTTTTGTTTTCCTTCTGTTTGGCCAAATCACCTCTATGTACTAGAATTTCCTCAAACAGCCCAAAAACGGAAAATTGTATACTTACCCTTCCGTAATTTTCCTTTCCTGTTGCATCACATGGCAGCATACACATATGGGTTGTGGCTCCGCCTCCGCAACCTGATAGGACCGCGTAGCTATTAAACCTTGAGAGGGTCCCCGCCCCAGTATTCTCAGTATCTATATACCTCACCTCAGACGGGTGGGTAATTGTATGCTGCCATGTGATGCAACAGGAAAGGAAAATTACGGAAGGGTAAGTATACAATTTTCCGTTTTCCTGTCGCATCATGGCAGCATACACATATGGGGATTAACTCGCCAAACTGGGTGGGTCTGAACACAAATATTTTATTTACAAGGAATTGAGGTATTTGAACAGATAATTGCCCTCCCAAATTCCACCGTGGACAATCTGGCCGAGTCCACTTTGTAGTGCGTAATAAAGGTACTCTTAGAGGACCATGTGGCTGCTTTGCATATCGTTTCCGAGGAGACTTTGCAGAAAGCTGCCCAGGAGGTCGCCATTGCCCTTGTGGAGTGTGCCCTTATGCCCTCAGGTACTTGAGTTTTACTGGAAGTGTAGGTTCTACTGATGGTTTTTACCAGCCACGCTGCGATAGTGCGGGATGTTGCTGCTTGACCTTTCCTAGGGCCATATGGAATGACTAGGAGGTTCTCCGATTTCCTTAGGTCACTGGTCATTGAGAGGTATGCCAGGATGTTGGTTTTTAGGTCTAGTGGATGTGGATTCCCCTGTTCCGTGGTTAGAACGGGAAGACAAATTTCCTGATTGAAATGGAAGGAAGACATCACTTTTGGGATGAATCGGTCCGATGGTTTCAGGACTATCTTGTCTGGGTAGACTGTCAAGTATGGTTCGGTGGCCATCAAAGCGTGGATTTCCGAAACTCTTTTGGCTGATGTAATTGCTATGAGGAAGGTGGTTTTTAATGTTAAATTCCATAGCGATATTCCTTCAACTGGAAAGAATGGTTCGCGACACAGGGCATCCAGTACCACTGCAAGGTCCCAGGTCGGGAAGGAAGGTTTTTTGGGAGGCCTTATTTTCAGGCAGGCCTTCTGGAATTGCTCAATGAGTGGTTCCCTTGCCCATCTTACGCCCGTCATGGCAGATAAAGCTGACACGTGTACCTTTAGGGTATTTGACCCAAGACCCTTGTCAAGACCTCGCTGCAGGAATTCCAGAATCTGTGCCACTGTTGGAGATGTTGGATCCCATGCTTGTGTTTGTGCAACCGCGAGGAATTTTTCCCAGATTCTCCTGTAGGTGTTGTTGGTGGTGACTTTCCTGGCTTGGAGGAGAGTGTCTACCACTTTCTGTGAGCAGCCCTGTGCTACGAATCTAGACCTCTCAATCTCCATGCTGTCAGGTGTAGTCTTCCTGGACATGGGTGGAGGAGCTGACCTTGGGATAGTAGATCCGCTGCTATGGGCAGTGGTAGTGGATCCGCTGTATTCAGCTGGAGGAGAGTCGTGAACCATGGGCGTCTCGGCCAGAAGGGAAGGACCGCTATCACTGTGGATCCCGAGTTCTTGAGTCTGAGTAGTAGCCTCGGAATAATTGGTATCGGTGGAAACACGTAGCCCAGGTTGAAGTCCCAGCTGTGCTGTAAGCAGTCCGTACCTTCTGCTGTCGGGAAGGGTACTCTCGACAAGAACCTGCGACACTTCGTGTTGGATGGAGTTGCTGCCAAGTCTATCTCTGGTACTCCCCAGGTCTTGGTTATCAGGGAGAATGCTTGGTGGCTCAGTGTCCATTCGCTGTTGGACACGAAACTCCTGCTCAGGGTGTCGGCTATTTGGTTCTGGGTCCCTGGCACATATGCTGCCCGGAGACCCGAAAGGTTCTGCTGTGCCCATTCGAAGACTGGTCGGACTTCTTGTAGCATTGATCGACTTCTGGTACCTCCTTGCCTGTTGATGTAGGCAACTGCTACTCGATTATCCATCTTCAGTAAGACTTCTTTGCCCTTCAGGAAGTGGCTGAAGGCTAGGAGAGCTTTGAATGCCGCCCTCATTTCCAATATGTTGGACACCATATTGTGTGTACTGAACGGCCAGCAGCCTTGGACTGCGAGGTGTTGGTAGTGTGCTCCCCAACCTTCCCCGCTGGCATCCGAGGTGATTACTTCCTGGGAGAGAAGGACTATGTTCTTGCATCTCTTTAGGTTGTGTGGCCTGGTCCACCACCAGAGTGATTGTTTCACTTCCTCTCTGAGCACAATTGGTTGGAACATTGATACGCCGTTCCACTGCCTGAGAAATGACACTTGAAGAGGTCTTGTGTGCCACTGAGCCCATCGAACCATCGGGATGGTCGCTGAGAATGAACCCAGAATGCTGAGACACTCCCTGGTGGGGATTGAGCTGGCCGAAAGCAGCCTTCTTGCCTTTTGGATCAGTATAGGGATCTTTTCCCTCGGGAGCTCTATAGTGTTGAGGAGTGTATCCAGTTCTGCTCCTAGAAAAATCATCCTCTGTGTGGGATTTAGATTGCTCTTTTTCCAATTGATCAGCCACCCGAATTTCTGCAGGGTGGAGATTAACATTGATCGATGTGTAAGGAGGGACTCTTGATTGTTTGCGAGTAGGAGGATATCGTCCAGGTAATGGTGGACTCTTAGACCTTGTTCCCTTAGAAGAGCTATCACTGGAAGTAGGACCTTTGTGAACGTCCTTGGAGCAGTGGAAATCCCGAACGGGAGGCTTTGGAATTGGAAGTGTTGCCTGTCTACCGCAAAACGGAGATACTTTTGGAATGAAATGTGAATGGGGATATGTAAGTAAGCGTCCTGTAAATCTATAGAGAGCATCCAGTCTCCGATGTTTATGGCCTGAAGAATCGACTGCAGGCTTTCCATCCTGAATGTTTCTACCTGGATCGATCGGTTTAGCTTTTTTAAGTCCAGAACTGGACGAAGATCCCCCGTGTTTTTCTTTACCAGGAACAAGGGTGAGTAGACCCCTTTCCCCCTCTGGGATAGTGGTACTTTTACTATCGCCTGCTTTTGGTCTAAGCCTTGAACATACTCGGTCAATAGTAGTCTCTTGTCCTGAGATGTCGGTAGTTTTGTTATACAAAACCTGCTCCTTGGCCGTTTTCGAAAACTCCATTTGTGGCCGAATTGGATAGTAGCTACTGTCCATGTATCCTTTATTGTTTCCGCCCATACCTGCTTGTATTTCATGAGTCTGGCTCCTACCACAGCTGGTTGAGCGGGCATGGCGTCAAAAGGATTTCTGATCCCCTGAGACAGGGTTCTTGGATTTTTGAAATTTGAGAAAGGAAGACTGGGGGTTCTTCCAGCTCCTCCTGTACTCTCTGCCGGGTCTGTAAGACTTCGCCTCCCTATATTTGTTAGGTAGGTTCCTTCTAAAGGTGGGCGGTCTTTGTTGTCTTGGCCTTCTATCCGAAGGGATAAGGCCAGATTTTCCCCCGGTTACTTTTGAGATAGCCGAGTCTAGTTTCTCACCAAAGAGGTTTGTTCCATCAAAGGGAATCTTGCACCAATTGGATTTTGAAGATGGATCCGCCGACCAGGGCTTTAGCCAAAGTGCCCTTCTGGCCATTACTGAGCTCAGCATTGCCCTAGATGTAGATTTTATTATGTCTACAGACGCTTCTGCGACAAAATCGCCTGCGAGGGATAGCTCCTGGAGTGCAGATATTACTCTCTCCTGCTCCACTCCCTCCGTCACTAGTTTCTCGGCACTGGAAGACCAATTGGAAATAGCTTTTCCTACCGCTGCCAGCGCTACTGCAGGTCTGCATGCGCCTCCCGCTGACAAATAGGTTTTTTTTTTTTTATTTTATTTTTTTTTTTTTTTTTTTTTTGAGGTCGAGATCGATTTTCCTGTCCAATACGTCTTTGAACGTAACTGCATCCTCAATTGGAAGCGTCACATGCCTGGCAAGTGTCATCAGTGAGGAGTCTACTACTGGCGGGGATATCAGCGGGTTCACGTTAGGCTCTTTTAGAGGATAGAGTTTTGCTAGTCGATTGGCAAGACTAGCTTTTTTTCTCCGGCTTTTGCCACTCTTCCTTAATTAAGTCTTCCAGCTCCTCAATGAATGGGAAGGTCTCTGGCTCTTTCCTGAGATTTGGGAAGTACTTCCTCACTTTATGAGGAGTTTCTTTCTCTTCCACCCAATCGATCGATTCCTTGATTGATTTTATAAAGGGTTCAACCAAAGTGAAGTCGAAGCCAGTAGATGTTTCTATGTCTTCGGTATCAGACAGAAGTTCTGTCGTCTTTGAAGTGGAAGGGGCAGAGGGAGAGTCTTGAACTGCTCTGCTTACCTCGGGCCCTGCGATTTGTAGGGTCGGTTCTCTCACTGGTTGGCTTAACTCCATCTCTCTGTCTTTAGTTGCTTCGTTGAAGCATGTCCGACAGGCCAGCTTGTCTGGGAGCGCTATTGCGCCGCAAATCCAACAGGAGTTTGCTGATGGACGGAGACTCTGCGCATGCGGGGAGCGTCTGCGTGTAGGAGTTCTCCTGCGATAGGAATGCCCATGTCTGGAGTAAGATCTTGATCTGCTCCTTCTGCGACTGGATCTGCCTCTGTCCCTTGAACGGCTTCTTCCACGATCTGAGCGGCTGTGTCTGCGACTTGAGCGTCTGCTCTTTGATCGTCTTGAGTGCGATGATCTGGGCGACCTGGTAGGGCTGTTCCATTTAAACAGCGTTAGTGCCATGCTCTCTTTTTCCTCTTCTTACTTACCCGTCTTCCCCTCTTACCTTTTAGGCTGGCGATGGTCTGCTGGGGCAGCGGCCTCCATGAAAAAGTGAGTCCTGTAATACAGGGAAATGAGGAGTGCAAAGAAGCAGGCAGAGGATTGTAGTTAGGAAATACAGGCAATGGGTTAACTAACCTTAATCTGAAGAGTAATACTGCAGAGTATGCAGCTGGTAGCAATTGGTTCAGCAGTAGAAGAGATGCAGTGAAGTTTTTCCTTCAAACTAGCAGCGTTTCTCTGTATATGCAGCCACAGAGAAACACAGAGACTGTCAGATTTTTAAATTTTGGCGCCGCCGTCGCCGTAGCGATGACGTCACGCTCGTGCATGCGCAGTAGCGCCGCTCGTCGCCATTTTGGAAGCTGGAAACCCAGCTAGAGGGCGAGAATCTAGTCCTCTGAGCATGCTCCGTTGCTCAGAGCCGCTCGGCCATCCTGAATAGGGAAGAGGAGGACTAACTAACCCAGCATGCCTGTTCTAAAGGCTAATCCGGCGACCACTCAAGGAATTAACTCACAGGTATGGATATTTGATAAACTACTGCCCCACACACACCAGGGAAGATAGACCTATTAATAGGAGGTGATACTACATGGCATTCCAATATGAAAAATCCCTGCATAGTACACAGATAGATGGGCCGATTTACAGCCCTAAGACACCAGTGCATGAAAGATAGGATTGGAGACCGCTGCTTGTTAAGCCTATTTAAGGCTTGTTTAAGTGAGAAAATGTTGTTTACATACCCCTGAGACCATCAGAGTGGGGTTCCTCCATTTAGCTCATTTAGAGGCTGTACAGGTAGGACTTCCAGCCAGGAGAGGCTTGAACCTGGCTGGGGCGATAGCGGTAAGAGGTGCTGTACTTTTCGGTCTTGTCAGGTGAGGAAAAAAAAGAGAATACTGGGGCGGGGACCCTCTCAAGGTTTAATAGCTACGCGGTCCTATCAGGTTGCGGAGGCGGAGCCACAACCCATATGTGTATGCTGCCATGATGCGACAGGAAAACACACTGTTGGGGTCAGTGGTATCTGACTGATCCATACAATGAGGATTTGTTTACTTGCATGTTTAGGCTGAGTGTAAACTCCTTTTGGGAGATGGAAGCAGAGACAAATGGTAATTTACATGTGTTCTACAATGTAATGTATAAAACAGTAGCCATGGATAAAATAAAACCATACCTCAAGAGTGATTTGTCTGAGCCCAAGTCCTGGTTGGTAGACCACCTATCAGGGACACAAGCTGACAATCCTAAATTAGACTCCAACAAATTGTAATACCTGGATCCCAGATAACATACGACTCATCCGAGCTTGTGAAACTACAAATCCTCCTCCAAATAAAATGTCTTTGATTTTTGCTAAAATATGTAGGTCTCTGGGTATTTACAAGTACAACACATATTCTTTTTAACAAATACTCCAAGCCCCTTACCACCACTACTACTTTGGAATAGTGTTGCATATTAATTAAGTTGTTGCCTAGTAACCGATTTTGTTAAAATTCTAAAACATTACTCCTATTTGTAGAACATATTAGCAAAATAAAACCATGTTGCTTCTATAGCACCAGTCCCTTGTATGTTATTTTGTATAACGGACTAATTTACTGGTTCTACAGCATCAACTAATTACAATTTTTTTATTTCAAGGCCTGGCTCGCAGTCTCCGCACTAATTCATCCCAAAGGTGTTATTTAAGGTTGAGGTCAGGGACTCTGTGCAGGCCAGTCAAGTTCCTCCACCCCAAACTCGCTCATCCATGTCTTTATGAACCTTGTTTGTGCACTGGTGCATGGTCATATTGGAACAGGAAGGGGCTGTCCCCAAACTGTTTCCACAAATTTGGGAGCACAAAATTGTCTAAAATGTCTTGGTGTGCTAATGCCTTCAGAGATCCCTTCACTGGAACTAAGGGACCAAGCCCAACCTGTGAATAACAACCCCATGTCATAGCCCCCCCCCCCCCAAAATGATTTGGACCAGTGTACAAAGCAAGGTCCATAAAGACATGGATGAGCGAGTTTGGGGTGAAGGAACTTGATTGGCCTGGACAGAGTCCCTGACCTCAACCTTAAATAACACCTTTGGGATGAATTAGAGCGAGGACTGCGAGCCAGGCCTTCTCGTCCCCATCAGCCCCTGACCTCACAAATGTGCTTCTGGAAGAACGGTCAAACATTCCCACAGACACACGCCTAAACCTTGTGGACAGCCTTCCCAGAAGAGTTGAAGCTGTTATAGCTGCAACGGGTGGGCCAACTCAATATTGAACCCTACAGACTAAGACTGGAATGTTAATAAATTTCATGTGTGTGTGTAAAGGCAGGCATCCCAATACTTTTGGTAATATAGAGTATATACAACGAAAATAAGTATTGCACATGTCGCCATTTGCTAGCTAAATATATTTCTAAAGGTGCTATTTCACCACGTCAGTAACAACCCATGCAATCCATCCATACAGAGAATCCAAAACAAATAAGTTCAGAAATTAAGTTATGTTTAATAAAATGGAATGACAAATGGAAAAAGAATTGACCACAAAGAAACAGAGTTGCAAAAGGGTATAGAAAGCCAAGACGCCAGCTAAAGTCCATCAGTAATTAGAAAGCAATCCTGCCCCTTGTCAGTGCAAATTTATATCAGCTGGTTCAGTCTCAACTGATGGCCTATAAAAAGGTGTCTCATTGCCATGGTGTCACTGTCACACAAGATGAATAAAAGCAAAGAGCTCTCTCAAGACCTTCGCAACCTTATTGTTGCAAAACATACTGATGGCATTGGTTACAGAATGATTTCTAAACTTCTGAATGTTCCAGTGAGCGCTGTTGGGGCCATAATCCGGAACATCATTTCACCATAAACCAGCCATTACCAGGTGCTCCCCAAAAGATTTCTGACAGAGGAGTGAAAAGAATTATCAGAAGAGTTGTCCAAGAGCCAAGGACCACTTGTAAAGAGCTTCAGAAAGACCTGGAATTAGCAGGAACAATTGTTTCAAAGAAAACAATAAGCAATGCACTTAACTGTCATGGCCTGTATGCATGCTCACCACAAAAGACTCCATAAGGCTTGGTTCACATCTATGCATGTTGCTTTTTGCGGTGCTTGCCGTGTTTTTGGACAAGCGTTTTTACTGTGATTTTGGCGCGATTTGCATTTTTTTTTTTTACGCTGTATATCGCTGGCTGCTAAGGAAGGGGCCCCCTCCTTAGCAACCAGCTATATACAGTGTAAAAATAATAAAAAACACAAATCGCTGTAAAAACGCGGTACTTGCGTCTTGGATGCAGGTCCATTGAATTCTATTACATGCAAAACGCTGCATTTTGCATGAAAAAAAGTCCCCGACCCTTTCCAAAAATGCAGAGGCACAAAAATGCATTGATGTGTTCCATAGGGGAACCCATGTTAAAAAATTTCCCTGCATTTCTGCAAAATGCATCAAAAACACATTAGTGTGAATCAAGCCTTACTGAAGAGAAAGCATGTCAAAGCTCATTTAAGCATTTACTCCCTTCCTGCCCAGGTCAATTTTCTGTGCACTTTCAGTGCACTGCTGTCACACTTTGAATGACAATTGCGAGGTCATGCAAAGCTGTACCCAAACAAAATTTGTATAATTTTTTGAGACAGATAGTTTTCTTTTGGTATTTATCACCACTAGGGTTTTTATTCTTTGCTAAAAAAAGACAGAAAAATTCTAAAAAAAAAAACCAAAGTTTTTCTCAGTTTGTGTTAATTTTATAAATAAGCAGTGGTGCCCCCTCACCCCCCCCCCCCCAAATCAATGCGCCCAGCCCCCTAATCTACATGCTGGGCACAGGACGCATGGATTCCAATGGGTTTTTATTTTTTATGAAGCATGTGATTTGAGCCTGGGGCTCTAATAGGCTTAAAAAAAGGGTGGCCTCGCGGCGCACCTACTTGTGTGACAATAGCGAATAAATATCCGCTATTTTCTTCTCCCGGACAATCAGGAAGTCCCTATTGGCCAGGGAGTCCTAGGACTCCCTGGAAAATCGTGTCTCAGGACACATTTCCTGTTTCTGTTCGGCCAGGAGGAGAATGTCTTCCTGTGTGCTTGCCAGAGCGGCCCCGCCTCTCCTTCTCCCAGAAAGGTAAGGCAGCATTCATAGGCACATTATCATGGAATCGCCAGCATTCGTCAGAGGAGGGTTTGGGTTGGTATGCGCATCGTCCGTCTATCGCATGGGGGATTAGTGATCGCCCCGTCCATTTTCCCTGGGGGGGGCGGGGGTGTTGGTGTTAGTTTGTGCTGCCCCCCAAAAATAGTAAGCACCAGCCGCCACTGTAAATTTTGTATTTTTTTTTTCCTTCATTGATGAGTGCTGATGAGGCGGCACTGAAAGGCAGCATTGACTGGCATCATCACCTCCTCCACCCCAAACTCGCTCATCTATGTAGCAGAATACATATTGGCCTAAATTTATGAAGAAATTTGATTCTTTATGTTTTTTTTATTGGCTATGTTTTATAGCAGAAAGTAAAATATATATATTTTTTTATAAATTGTCAGTATTGCATTTTTGTTTATAGTGCAAAAAAAAAAATTTCCAGTGGTGACCAAATACCACTAAAAGAAAGCTCTATTTGTGGAAGAAAAATGAAAATAAACTTTGGGTACAGTGTCGCATGGCAGCACAATTTTCAGTTAAAGTAACGCAAGTGCTGTATCGCAAAAAATGGCTTGGTCATGAAGGGGGGTAAATCCTACAAAGGTCAAGTGGTAAATAAATAAAACCAAAATTAATGCAGCCTTCCTTTAAATATGTTTGTGTAGTAAATAAAAAGGTCTAAGCCATATAATTGAAAAATTACAAGATATAATGAACTTATTTTTTGAAAAAAAAATGTTATTAAATTTTTAAGCAAAGTGCAAGAAAAAACATAGTAGCGCAGCCACAAGACCAATGCCGCTATAACCGGCCTTGTAGCGCCCAACATAACAGTTACATAGACCAATTCTACTTCCTCCTAGCTAAGGCCCCATACACACTATTTGATTTTCTGCAGATTTTTGTGTAGCAAAGTCCCGGGCCCCTTTAGGCCTAATAATGACCTCCAAAGTCAGGGACAGCTGACATACTTCTATGTAGAGTGGGTTAAAAGGCATGGTGGGTGTAATGCAAGATGAAACGGTGGGCATTAGACACTTTTTGAATGCAAAGAGATTTGTCTCTTAAACAGAATGGTGGGAAAAAGGGTTGGGGCCAGGACACCCTTAGGTAGAGGCAGAGACTTCTATAGGCAGACAGATATACAGGTGAAGGCCTCCAGCCGGACACCACTTCTGTATAGGTAGGGAGCTGTCTCCTATGGCAACAATCTTGTAGAAGTTACTAACTGCAATTGTATCTAACTATTTGTAACACGAACAGTTCTCAGCTTACCCCACAATCACTCACCGTGGGTCTTCACTCAATGAGCTCCCAGTCTCCGTCACTAGACTTTGGATCCAATAGCCACTGGATTCCCTGAGCTCTTCCACTGTTAGCACTCAGTATCTTCCTCAAGCGTCACCCCCACTTCCCTGCTGGGTCCCTGGCTCGGCACTCACAGATACTCTTCAATTTTCACCACCGACACGCTAGGTCCCTGGCTTTGCACTCACTGATGCTCCACAAGCGTCACCTCTGCTCTACCGCTGGGTCCCTGACTTGGCACTTTCTGAAGTTTTCCTGCTTCTTCAGCGTCCCTGGGTGAACGAGAAGTCTGCTCTGGTACTAGCCTCAGCTTACTCACGGTGGTCTCCGGTAACAAGGTGGATGGTCCCTTTGTGGTGACAGCTTCCCTTTTACCTCCGACCACAACTGGTTTCCCGGCTGGCGAAACTGTCACTTCTGGTTGGACTACAAGCCCACAGTTCCAACCCTATGCTGCTCTCCTGCTTCTGGATAGGCCATCAGACAGCCTAGAAGCCAGATGTCCCCGGGATAGGCCTAAGGCTTACGGCCTAGCAGCCCCAGGCAACATAACACACGTCCACCGAGACAGCCGTCCTGTTGGCACAGAACCCTGATCACCTGACTCCACCCAAATAAATAGGCTCTCCCAGCAGGCCAAGGGACCCAAGAAAATCCCTTCCCATTGGTTGAGACACCCGATTCGTTACTAATCTGCCCTTGCTATGCTCTTGTCTTATCTAATGTCACCAGCTACAGTGCCACCTAGTGACAGAATAGAAAAGTGCAGCAAGTCCAGAATTAGGGTGAAATCAATTGATCTCCTAACAATTGGCCAAGGCAACTGTTGCCTGGCAACTAAATTTAATAGCAGCCCTGCCTAAACATCAGGGTGCTACATTTGCCTTCAGATTTACCAAAACCATGTAGTGTAAGGGCCTGCCTGATTGCATACAAATTGAAACTCTTATGCCCTGTACACACAGTCGGATTTTCAGACGGAAAATGTCCTAACGGACAATGTTGTCGGAAATTCCGACCGTGTGTAGGCTCCATCGGACTTTTTCCGTCGGATTTTCTGACAGACAAAGTTTTATCTCCTGCTCTCAAATTTTCCGACAACAAAGTCCTGTCAGACTTTTTCCGATCGTGTGTAGCGAATTCCGACGGACAAAGTGCCACGCATGCTCAGATCACATCACAAGACCAATGCTATTGGCTACTAGCCTCTACGTAGTCCCGTCGTAGGCAACAAACGTCACCACGTTCAGAATGATCGGATTTTCCGACAACTTTGTCCGACCGTGTGTATGCAACACCAGTGTCGGAAAAAATCAGTCGGAAAAAATCCGATGGATTTTGTCATCGGATTATCCGACCGTGTGTACGGGGCATTAAGGTTTGACCTTATATTATATGGTTTGGGTAAATCTGAAGACAAAAATCTGCAGAAAATCTAATAGTGTGTATGGGGTCTAACAGAGACCAACTAACATTCTAAAAACCCCTATCTACCCTCTACTTACACCCACCCCTTCCCCTCCCAGTCACAAGCTATTATCCAACAACCTATGCAGCATTTTTCTAGGGTAAGAAATGCACCAAAAATAAAAATTAACTTGAAAGAAAGTGTCACAGTGAATTCTAGTAGACAATCAAGTACAATGCTAGGTGAAAAAAAATGCCATGAAACCCATGACAATGTTTAGATATAAAATTAAACCAGTACCAACTACAGGTAGTTAAGTACCCATTAAAGGGCAGGCAGGAGTGAAGGGAGTCTCCAGGTGATCAAACTATACTTTTACAGAAGTTACTCAACTACCTCACCCCGTAGTAGAGAATGTGGATAACCAAGCTTGCCATACTTTGTCAAATGTTTTCATACAACCTCTAGAAACATAAGTAGCTCTATAAAATTGTATTGAAGAGTTCACCAATCCCTTCCAGAAGGAAAGTGTGGGGGCATTGGACTTTTCCAATGCAAAAGAATAGCCTTCCTGGCATAAAATAAGATAAAAAAGGCACTATATGTGCAACAAGGAGAAATAAAAAGCGATGGAAAAGGTGCAACTTGAGACGTTGAAGAAAAAAATGAATGCCTTTACGGATCTGTGTCCAGCCAGTCACTGGCTTCTTGGGTGGTGTCAAAAAGCTTGACCGAGCCTTTGTCCTGGACACAGAGCCTGCTAGGGTAGAGCATGCTGTATTGAAATCCTTTGACTCGTAGCCTCCGCCTGACTTCATTCAATGAGCGGTATCACCTCTGAGTTTCGGCTGAAAAAACAGGGAACAACATGATCTTGCCATTTTCAAACTGAAGGTCAGGATCTTTCTTTACTTCGGCCAGCATCGTATTCCTGTAGTTTTGAAAACAGACAAGGAAGGGCCGTGGGGACTCGTGGGCTCTTTCAACCATATAGGTCAGCGGTAGCTCTTCCAGGGCAAAGAAGCTGTTTAAAGAAAATATGGTGGGTTTGTTACCCTAAGCCCCCTCAGGCAGCCCCAGTGCTCGCATATTATTCCTGCGTTGCCTGTCCTCAGCATCATCAGCCTGGTTTCGGAGTGATCTTACCAGATCCTGTAGCTCAGATAATTGAGAACCATGGGAATGGGAAGGATCTTCCACCTCAGTTTTGCGATCCTCCACTGTTGTAAGCCTGCCCCAGATCTTGTCTAGGTCATGCCTGATAAGTGTGCACTCGGTGGCCAGATGGTCGATACAAGCCATCAGCGACACCTGGCAGGCATCAAGGGCTTCCAGGGTGGGCTTGGTAATAGCCTCTGCATCATTATCTGCCTCTGGGGATGGTGGTGGAGGGGTTTCAAGGCTCTGGGACACCGCAGCTATTGCAGGCTCCATCCTCGTGTCTGACCGCTGGGCACACAGGAAGGAAGACTCAGGAGACAAGATGGCGGGGGCAGGGCCTGAGCTCCAGCCTCGTGCAGAGCGAGTCTGGCGCTGATCCAGCGGGACCCTCCCTTTCTGTTTGGTGGCCATGGCGGACAACCCCAGGGTGTCAGGAACCCAAGCCACTAACAAAGAAGCCCGATTGCCGGGTACAATAGCACTGCAGGAGGAGTCCAATAATTACAGGAGGAATGCAGGGCTCTGGGAAAACTTGTGCAGCCATGATCACATCTGGTCACGCCCCCTCAACATATAATAAACTAAAAGGATAAGTACACATTTAAGAGCATGTTACATGTTACACCCATACTTAGCTTGTAACATGCTCCTATTTGACCGCCTCCCACCACCAGAGCCCCCCTCCTTGTGACAGAGTGAGTAGAGGATCCTCTTTCCACACCCGCTGTCACATTTTGAAATGTCGCAGCTCGCTCAACTGCATCATTCATTCACAGAGATTTGTGAATGAGAAAACTACAATCTTCCATTGTGGCAGATGGCTTGTAGTACTTTGCGTTTTTCGTGAAAAATATGTGCATTTATATTTTTTTTTCACAAAGAGGAACTTAGCCTTTAAAACTGAATTCAAAGGTATGGATTTTATCATATAGTTACATTGGTCCAGCTTGGATCAATGTCAGTATTCATATGTCATACCTGTGGGAGCCGTTAAGGATGCAGAGTCACATCTACTACTATAGTGATTGGTCTTTCCCGTGCCAAGTAGCTATCCTGCCACATTGTAAACAAAGGGAGTCAATTTCGCTGCGCTAGGGCCATTCACAGAACACCTTGTACCTTTTTCCATGAATGCAAGGCATTTTGTGATTGGACGAGGTGAAGATTGTGACATTACCACCCTCCCTTTCAGCTTTGAAAATGTGTAAATAAACTTCACCAAAACCATTATAGTTTCTCTTTTAAATATGAAGTCAGGACTCACCCTCTTGTATCTCTAAATCTATGTTATTCTTCAGGTCGTTGAACCATCCTGGGATCTGCACACGGCAGCAGTAGGTTCCAGCGTCCTCCATGGTCACACCAGAGATGGTCAGTGACACGTCTCCCTTCTCTATGTCACCCATCAGCTGGTATTTATCTGCTTTCCTCCAGGTTCCTTCGTCTCCAGTCTTGAAGATCAAATTGTTGCAGGAAAAGCTTGGACAGGACCCCCTGCCCCAGCACACTGAATATTGGTATTGATGAATTGTGTAAGAGCATGGTATGGTCACGGTATCATCTGCTGATGTAAAAACAAGAACGCATAACCATAAGAAACCTGTAGAGAAGGAGAAGAGACCTCTAGTCAGAATACATAGGAAGCAGAAGAAAATCAATATAATATCAAATTAATGTGAGCTTGCACTATATTTGAAAGCTTTGACGTACAAGTGCTGCCTAAGAGAAAACACCTGAAGATTTATTTATTTATTACAGGTATGTATACTGTATAGCGCCAACATCAGTCCCCTCCTGCATGTTATTTACAATCGAAGGTTCCTATCTGATACACATACATACCAGTGCCCTTTTAGATGGAAGAAAGCTAACCTGCCAGCATTTCTATAAAAGCTAATTTCACCTTTAAGACCATGTTACATATTACACCCATATTTAGGTGCCAAGAGGACCCCGCAATATCACTACAATCAGCGCTCTCTCTCTCTCCCTCAGTAAAACCTCAAGGTTTAACCATTTCAGATCTAAAACCATACAATCCCTCAATTGACCAGTAACATAATATGACAATTACTTACATATGACAAAAACATATGATAAAAATCCTCAGTATAAAACATATCGCACAATGCAAGAGGACCCCCCTTTGACAGTGTGCAGAGTTTCTTCTGAACCCAAAGCTGCTGTCAGACTTGAAATCTGTGAGATCTGTTAAAAAATAAACTAAAAGTCCCAACTGCCACTATGGCATAAAACACGTGTGGTAATCACTGCATTCATAGTCCATTGACAACAGTCTGCTGTAGCCTGGCATTGTACCCGCTATTCACTTATGGTTGCAACGCTTTGCAGGCTCATTAACCACTTGACCACTGGGCACTTAAACCCCCTTAATAACCAGACCAATTTTTAGCTTTCGGTGCTCTCACATTTTGAATGACAATTACTCAGTCATGCAACACTGTACCTATTTAAAATTGTTGTCCTTCTTTTCACACAAATAGAACTTTCT
The DNA here is from genome assembly GCA_028564925.1 of Lithobates sylvaticus. Taxonomy (NCBI): domain Eukaryota; kingdom Metazoa; phylum Chordata; class Amphibia; order Anura; family Ranidae; genus Lithobates; species Lithobates sylvaticus. Next base: position 156,481,824 of record CM053029.1, on the reverse strand, counting down.
TTTGGTGGTATTTAATCACCGCACGTTTTTTTATTTTTTGTGCTATAAAAGAAAAAAGACTGAAAATGATGTAAAAAAAATGCATTTTTCGTTGTTTCCGTTATAAAATTTAGCAAATTAGTAATTTTTCGTCATATATTTTGGCCAAAATCGATACCACTACATATCTTTGGTAAAAATAACCCAAATCGGTGTATATTATTTGGTCTTTGTGAAAGTTATAGAGTCCACAAGCTATGGTGCCAATCTCTGAAAATTGATCACACCTGAAGTACTGACGGCCTATTTCATTTCTTGAGACCCTAACATGCCAGAAAAGTACAAATACCCCCCAAATGACACCTTTTTGGAAAGTAGACATTCCATGGTATTTAGTAAGAGGCATGGTGAGTTTTTTGAAGTTGTAATTTTTTCCCACAATTCTTTGCAATATCAAGATTTTCTTTTCTTTTTTTTTTCCCAAAAAATGTTATATTAGCAGGTTATTTCTCACACTCCTCCTGAGTTTGGCTATACTGCGTGTGAGACTTTTACACAGCGTGGCCACATACAGAGGCCCAGCATGCAGGGAGCGCCATCAGGCGTTCTTGGAGCATAAATTACACATATTATTTTTTGACTACCTCTTACACTTTTGAAGGCCCTGGAGAACCAGGACAATGGAAACGCCCCAAAAATGACCCCATTTTGTAAAGAAAACACCCCATTGTATAATCTATGAGGCATATCGAGTCTTTTGAACATGTCATTTTGTTTTACAAGTTTTTGGAAAATGTGTAAAGAAAATTAAAACACATTTTTTTTTTACACAACGTTGTCTATTTACACAATATTTCTAACACATAACATGTACATACCAAAAATTACACCCCAAAATAGATTCTTCTAGTCCTCCTGAGTACGGTGATACCACATGTGTGAGACTTTTCCACAGCGTGGCCACATACAGAGGACCAACATGCAGGGAGCACCGTCAGGTGTTCTAGGGACAAGTTTCAACTCTAATTTGACTACCGATTACACTTTTGTGAGGCACTGTAGTGGCATGGATGTGGCATGGATGAGCATGAATGGGGATGGCTGAGCATGAATGAGTATGGCCGGGTACGGCTGAGTATGGATGGGTACTGTTGAGTATGGCTGGGTATAGATGGGATGGCTGGGTACGGCTGAGTGGCTGGGTATGATTGGGTATGGCTGGGTATGGCTGCGTACGGCTGAGTATGGATGGGTATGGCTGCGTAGGGCTGAGTATGGCTGGGTATGGCTGAGTATGGCTGATTATGGATGGGGGTGGATGGGATGTCTGAGCATGGATGGATGAGTATTGCTGAGGATGGATGGATGGATGAGTATGCTGAGTATGGATGAGGATGGATGGATGAGTATGGCTGGGTGAGCATGGATGGGTGAGCATGGATGTATGGATGGGTATGCAGAGTATGGATGGATGGGTATGCAGAGTATGGATATGAATGGGTATGCATGGTTATGCAGAGTATGGATGGGTATGCAGAGTATGGATGGGTGAGCATGGATGGATGGATCTGTCACTGAGCAGCGCTGTGGGCACTACACATGCAGCCCACAGCGCTGCTGCCACCGATCTCTCACTGGACGGAGAGGGGAGGGAGGAACCGGAAATCACGCTGGTTTGTTTACATGTGATCTCTCCGTCATTTGACAGAGCGATCACGCCGCTCTTACCGGGCCTCCCGTTCCATCAGGAGGGCCGATCTAACATCCGCCGCTTCCGGGGGCTAGAGACAGACTGGAACCAAGCCGGAAACGGCTTGGTTCCAGTCTCCTATGTGTTAACACGGAAGCAACGTCATGACGTCACTTCCGTTTATTTGGCTGCCAATGGTGCCAGATTTAAAAAAATATACGGTATTCAGACACACCATCTTCGGTGATCTGAATACTTTGAAGTGCAAAGGAGGGCTTGGGGGTTTTAGACCCCCAATCCCTCCATAAAGAGTACCTGTCACCACCTATTACTGTCACAAGGGATGTTTACATTCCTTGTGACAGCAATAAAAGTGATCAATTTTTTATTTTTTTTAAAAACACAATTTAATTTTCTAAAATGAAATAAAATAAATAAGAACATTTTTTTTTTAAAGCGCCCCCTTCCCCGCGAGCTCGCGCAGCAAAGAAAACGCATACGGAAGTCGCGCTTGCATATGTAAACGGTGTTCAAATCACACATGTGAGGTATCGCCACGATTTATAGAGGGAGAGCAATAATTCTAGCACTAGACCTCCTCCGTAACTCTAACCTGGTAACCGTAAAACATTTTTAAAGCGTCGCCTATGGAGAGTACGTAGTTTGTCGCCATTCCACGAGTGCGTGAAAATTATAAAGCGTGACATGTTTGGTATCTATTTACTCGGCGTAACATCATCTTTCACACTATACAAAAAAATTGGGCTAACTTTACTGTTTCGTTTTTTTTTTAAATTCATGAAAGTATTTTTTTTTCCCAAAAAGTTACGCTTAAAACACTGCTGCACAAATACCGTGTGACGTAAAATATTGCAACAATCGCCAAATACTCAGAAAAAAATACTCAGAAAAAAATTTTTTAAAGAGACATTGTAAAACAAAAATTTTTTTATAAATAATAAATAATTTTTTTTTTAAAGTGCCTTGTCGCGCCGTGCTCACGCGCAGAAACATACCCATACGCAAGTCGTGCCCGCAAAAGTAAACGGTGTTCAAACCACACATGTGAGGTATTGCTGCGATCAGTAGAGTGAGAGCACAAGACCTCCTCTGTAACTCTAAACTGGTAACCTGTAGAAATTTTTTAAAACATCGCCTATGGAGCTTTTTAAGTACCGTAATTTGTCACCATTTCACGAGTGTGCGGAATTTCAAAGCATGACATGTTAGGCATCTATTTACAAAAAAACTGGGCTAACTTTACTGTTTTTTTTTTTTTTTTTATTCATGAAAGTGTCTTTTTTCCCCCCAAAAAAAGTGCGCAAATACAGTGTGACATAAAATATTACATCAATCGCCATTTTATTCTCTAGGGTCTCTGCTAAAAAAATGTATATAATGTTTAGGGGTTCGAAGTAATTTTCTATCAAAAAATACGGATTTTAACTTGTAGGCAACAAATGTAAGAAAAAGGCTTAGGCATGAAAGGGTTAATATTGTTTAGTCAGCTCTAATCAGTCATAATTACCCTCTTCTCACCCCCTTAGACCCCTTTCACATGGGCGACTGTTCTGCCGCTGTTAAAAGCATGTGTTGTTATTCTGAAATTACAAGACACTTGCAGTTGTACATTGCTGCTTTTAGCTGCGGTGGAACATTCTCGCCATTTCTGATGTGCTTCCTGTTTTTCTTTTCTTGTTGCCGCATCTATCCGCAGGTGAAATAATACACTGCGATTACCTGCAGTTATGTACAGATAGCTGCGCTAAATCGGTCCTGGACGCAGTCAGATTTATTTTAACAAAACTGGCGCTAAACGCAGTGTGTGAATGGGGCCATAGGAAAACATTGTGTGAGTTTAGGTGCGGTAGATAACTTCATCTGTCCGCAGGTAAAAGCTGAATTCTATCCGCCCGTGTGAAAGAAGCCTTAGCTATTATTTTTCTTCTGATTTCTTTGTTTATATTTTTTCAACCAGTAATAATTTAACTTTTTTTATTTATGTTTATTTTTTTTCCCATTAAAAAAAATGCACAAAATACAAAAAAGCCTTTATTTCATTTGTAAAATAACTTTGAAATGCTCTGTACCAGAATCATAATTTTAGTGTCATTAAAAGTGGGACAAATAATAGAACTTTTTTATATAAAGTAACACTATTGTTTTAGAAATAAGAATGATCATAATAGGTAGGTAGCACAAAATCACCATAAATTGTGTTGCTGGTCCCAAATTAAAATACATGGATTACTTTGTTGTCTAAAGTAATGACTATGTTTCTACAACTACTAAATTTTTAATCTACTGGGACTTTGCCTTCAAAAATAAATATTGTTTTGAGGGTTCTAAATACATTTCTAGCCAAAAATGCAGATTTAACTATGAGTGAAAAATTAAAAAATTGCTCCAAAGGCATAGTACTTGGGATAAACATGCTTCTATCCTCAAGCAAAAATGTAAAGAAAAGGGCAGACTCCATGTACTAGTTGATCTTTTCTGCCATCAGTCTTCTATGGTTCTAAAAGCATACGTTTCAGCTGTGTGCATTTGCAAGTATACAGGTATGTGGAAGCCACATGTTTTATGCCGCCTCTGTTTCCTGTACCCCTGAATCTATCCATGGGAGTACAGACACTGGCATATACATAATAACAGTAATAAAAATTACCTGTGAGCAGCAGGGTCAGTTGGCTGAACAGTCCCATCTTTGCACAGAATGATGGCAATAATGATATTCTGAGGTATTGTCTTGTCTAACCAGTAAAGGAAGTTTGACTTTGTGGTCAGCCTATTTTGGCTGCCCTTTTATGTCATCGAATGCAGAGGAAACACAATGACCCCAATGAGTCATTTTTTCTTCAGACAATGGCGGGAAACCTTCTCTGAGACAAGTACTGCAGACCTTGGTTCAAGTGCCCTCCAAGAAACTATCTGCATGGAGTTTGTATGTTCTCCCTGAGCTTGCATGGGTTTCCTCTGGGTATTAAAGTTTCCCTCCACACTCCAACGACACTGATAGGTTAGCTGGCTCCTGTCTAAATTGGCCCTGGTATATGTACTGTATTGTCGGTATATGAGAGAGGGAGGCCTCCTTGATGGTCATTGATGATTTCCTTTTGAAAAATGCTAATCACCTGTCTGTGCATGGACTCAATCACCTTCCTAGAATGAGCATCCTAGAAATAGAGGAATTCAGAGGTGCAAGCTTGTACCTGGTCAGTAATTTGAAATGTGAGTGAAAAATGTGTAGCGCTAATAAAGCATATAAGCCCTAAGATGTAAACCTAGGGAAAGGTGTACATACATCCCTAGGATTGTGTAAACATTATCAGGGTGATAAAACCAAAATAATCAAAATATATGTGAAAAAGGGAATTCGAACAAATTCAAAGGATAAGTTCAAATCAAAACAAAACAACATAGATAAGCCGGCTCAACTGAATACAGGCATATGAGGTAATATCTAAAGTGCACGTGTATACATCAATGTTCAGATAACCAGAAGCAAAATGTGAAAAAGTGATAAGTCCAAACAAATGGGATTTCAGGGAATAATCCAAAAAAGTGTTTTTTAGTAGAGTGAAAGATATTAATATATCCCAAAAGGTTGCAGATGATGATATTCAAATATTCAAAATCAGACGGCACCCAGGACTGTGCTTCCACCACCCAGGGAAGGGGTAGGTACTCTTATCATGTGTTGTGGACCCACACACCAGTGGAGGTGAGTCATACAGGCAAGGATGCAAACATGGATTGGAGATTACGATCTCCTTAGATGGCTGAGATAATGGCACACTCCAGCGCTTTTGCAGCAGTCAACGGGTACAGGAACCAGGAATTCAACCGAGATCTCCTAGTATTTGGCAATGTTCACAAATCACTCACCAATCAATGGTGGGAGCAGTGATCATAAAAGAAAAAAGAGAGAAGGTTTCCACATAGTATAGATTAAAAATATAGAGTTTTAATGTAAAAAGGTACAAACATCACGGCAGATGCATACAATAAAAAGGTGATCACATAAAATATATAAAAAATGCGCAGTGTGTAGAGCTTTAGCAAGCATTAACCCGACATGTTTCGTCCTACAGGACTTCCACTGTGCCATTTATTCACATAGTAATTTGAAAAGGACTGAAGTTCCAACATGGCAGCCAGTCAACTAGAATTTTGATGCAGAAATTTGCCAATGGAGCCGCCATTTTATTTCCTCACTGTAGGAAAATAATTTGAGTGATGATCAATGCCCTGGCTGCTGAGATTCAGGTCTAAATGGAATGTTAGGGCTCATTCATACCAACAGGTGTATGTTATGGTCCGCATTATGCAGGCATGCTGATGTGTATTGTGTAAGGCTTCTTTCATATGGGGCAGATCCGCTCAGCGGACTCCACTAGCTCAGGGGGAGATTGATCCGCTGATCCCCGCTGAGACGGCAGATGACAGGTCCATCTCAGCTCACTGTGCAGGGATGGACCTAACAGAGCCCCGCTGTCCTCTATGGGAAGATCCATTTTCATCCGATCAACTAGACGGATAGTGAACGTATAGCCATCCGTCTGTTTTGAGCGGACATCTCCCCTGACATCCGCCTGCCCATACGAGTCAATGGGTGGCCCACTCAGAACCTGCCTGAAAAATGGACAGGCAGATCTGAGTGGATCCAAACGGTGCCTATCATGTGAAAGGGGCCTTAAAGCAGGAATACGCAATAAGAAAATCGGCCAATCGCTCGACAAACGACCAACAAAACATCGTTCGTTGGTCAAAAATTGTTGCCAACATTAACCCATTGAAAAAAATGGTTAAAAGAGCAATCGATTTAATACGTAGTGTTGCCGTCTCATGCACAAGTGAAAGTGATGTAGGGTGCGTGTGACCTTGTAGCCACACCTTTTTCGCCCAGCTCAAACATTCCTACGCAATCCGTTGAAGTGACCAGCATTGGAACTGAAATAGCAGCAGATTTCGTAGTGGAATCATCTACCTGCATTCATAGTGTATGTTCGGTTTGTGTGTGTTCACGAAGATACGGTTTAGATTCAATATGGATGAGGCCCAGAGGTCAAAAATTTGCATCATTGCACTTGGTGTTTTGGCCATCCATAAAAGACAAAAGACAACTAGAAAGCAAAGATTGTGGACCAAACTCACCAAACTCATTGGTGCCACCTCATCGGTGCCCATCAGTGCTGCCTTATCAGTGTCCGTCAGTGCAGCCCCATCCGTTGCCATCACTGAAGGAGAAAACTTTCATATTTACAAAGTTTTGTAACAGAAACAAAAAAAATAAACATTTTTTTTTTCAAAATTTTCGGTCTTTTTTTATTTGTTTAGCAGAAAATAAAAATCCCAGAGGTGATCAAATACCATCAAAAGAAAGCTCTAGTGGGAACAAAATGATAAAAATTTCGTTTGGGTATAGTGTTGTATGACCGCGCAATTGTCATTCAAAGTGCGACAGCACTGAAAGATGAAAACTGGTCTGGGCAGTAAGGTGCATAAGTGCCCTGTATTGAAGTGGTCCCGAAAAAACAACTGTTTTTAAAACTTTTTTTTGCATTGATACATGTCCCCTGGGGCAGAACCCGGGCCCCCAAACACTTTTTATGGCAATAACTTTCATATAAGCCTTTAAAAATAGCATTTTTGTTTTTTTTATGTTGGTGTCCCATAGACTTTAACAGCGTTTTACGACTTTCGAATTAGCCGCGAACGCCGCATATTGTTCGCTGTATGGCGAACACCCAATGTTCGAGTCTAACTTACGCTTGACTCGAACATCGGGCTCATCCTTACTGAGAGGATGTAGCATGAGAAATAGTTTGTCACCCCGTTTTCTAATATAACATAACACATATACTTCTGGTGAAACTATCAAACACTAATCATCAAATACACTCCAAATAATTATAAAGATTTTATTAAAATCCAAAATGTATTAGTCAACAAATAATCCTCTATAGAAATAATTTTGGAGCTAAACAAACCTCCGGAAACCTGTAGGGACAAAAGCATTATTTCAAAAGCCATAAACACAAAAAATAAATAAAAATAATTAAAGGTTAGTGTACTGGAATCTAAACCCCATGAGGACATAGATCTATCAGATGTAGGTTAAGACCATGGAGTAGCTTGGTGCTGTCGGTGGAGTACCCTGCTGCTGTTGAGGATAGGATGCCGGTGAAGTAGCAGGATGCTGAGGAGTATGGAACATCGGTGTTATTCGATATTCTCCAATGGATGTATTTTTGTTAAAGTGGTTGTATAGTCAAAAAAATGACTTTTACCTACAGGTAAGCCTATAATGAGGCTTACCTGTAGGTAAAAAAATATCTCCTAAACCTGTACGGTTTAGGAGATATTCCCCGTGCAATGCACCGCTGGCTGGAGCGGTGCATGCGCACAGGGGATTCTCGGCTGAAAAGCCGGCAGAATCCAAACCTTGCCGGAAAGAAGTCTCCCGTGCGCATGCGCGGGAGTGACGACATTGCGGCTTCAGCCACTCACAGCGCTGGAGTCGCGATACCCAAAAAACATGCCAGCTACATGTCAGCTACTTCGGCATGGACCAGGTGAGTTACCGACGCCTTGTTCTAAGGTAAGTATTTCATAATGAGCGGTGCATACTAGCTCATTATGCCTTTTCCCTTACAGGTGTATACAAAAAAAAAAAGTTTCAGCGGGTATACAACCGCTTTAAGTTCTCCCTTAATGCCTTTATTGAGTAGTTGCACCAATAAAGGTTAAAAAAACTGACGTTGCTCCTCTAACATTTTCCTTAGCTTTTCTGCGGTCACAATTCCATAGGCATCATAGTCATCTGTTTTACATTGCAGAGCAGCTGTAGGGACAAGAAATAATTTGTTGAGTCATCAATATTTTTACATTTACGGGGCCTGCATTGTGACATCCTTGGGGGAGATGAAGTCACAGAATCATTGGTAGGGCTTTCCTAATAAAACATAAAAAAAGGTTAATATAAAGTAATATAAAAATGTTATTTTAATTTGTTTTATTGTTTTAATTACAGGTGTTGTCAATTAACACAGTGCTTTACATATATTGTACAGTCACATCACTCCCTGCCCTCAAGGAGCTGTAACTCACATTTATACATACAAGGGCCCGTTTCGGCAGGATACAACTAACCTACCATCATGTGTTTTTAGAGTAGGAAGAAACCAGTGTACCTGGAGGAAACCCACACCAGCACAGGGAAAACATGCATACTCCCTTGAAATTAGAAGAGATTCATAGTTCACAATAAGTGGTTGCATAGCATCCTGCTCTGCATGTCTATTGGTAATTCATTGAAAGTTTGGTGGTCACTGGTCTATGAAAACTATGTAGCAGTGCTATTACTAAAAAAGTACAATAGCTATAATATGCAATTAAAGAGATTCAAGTATACAATACATGCTTACTGGGATCATTGGCGATGCATTGTGATCTTCCAAATCCTCCTCTCCTGCTAACATTGGCTCTGCACAATTTGAATCGAATGTATTGATAGAGCTTCTCATCTTGGTCTGATCAGTTAGGAAAAGATCATAGCTCCCAACTGTCCCTGTTTTCAAAGGAACTGTCCCTGACTCCTATAGGGAACACATTAACCCCTGCAGCGCCCCCTAGTGTTAACCCCTTCCCTGCCAGTCACATTTACACAGTAATCAATGCAATTTTATAGCAACGATCGCTGTGTAAATGTGAATGGTTCCAAAAATGTGTCAAAAGTGTCCGAAGTGTCCGCCGCAATGTTGCAGTCACGAAGAAAAAATCGCAGATCGCCCTCATTTTGGTTTGATCCTCATAGTTGTATTTAAAATACATTTATTATAGCAAAAAGTTTTTTTTTTTATCTATCAAAAAGTGTTTCCCAGGGCTAAACCTTTCATCTCATTTCTAAATTGCTGCATTTGTAAATTCCAAAAGCCAATATAAAGGGATAGTAGTGGTAAAAAAAAAAAGCACTCGTGGGTTTTACCAATCTTGTTTTTTTGTACAATTCACCTTTAAGGGGGCGTGGCAAGGGGTGTGTCCTATGTCTGCATACTTTTGTTTATAGGTGTCCCTCAATCCCATCTCAAAAGGTTGGGCGGTATGAACGAAGACTGTCAAAATACCACAGTCTTGGAACGTACACATCCTCAGCACCTACTCCTGACTTTTGTGATTCTTTTATTTTGTTGAGCTCTTTTTTAAAAACAGATTTGCTATTTTGGATTTCATATATTTCACATTAGCATGTGGATTTACTGCAGTGCATATCTCATAAGCCTCATGCTTTTTTAATCTGTCAGAATAATATTTTGTTTTTGTTTTCCATAGACATGGCATTTCCTTATACATGTCTATGAACTGTAGTAGGATACCTGGTGAGGTAAATATATCTGTCATAACTCCTGAAAGACAAAAAAATTAAAAATGTTGAGACTTTTCAAGCAAAGTACAGTATGCAGTCACAAAATATACGAACATTCCCAATATCTCACCAGCTATTGTCCCCCAGTCCACCTGGGAAGAATCTTTGTAACAATTATTATCCATACGGGATCCTCATGAGAAGAATCTTCGGGAACGAACTGTTTCCAGCAGGCCGTACTGTAAGTACGTTCTCTCGCTACTGCGCATGCGTGTATGCGTGTCTCCACCTCTTTTTTCAGCAGTGTTATCCTGTGTAGACGTCCAGACACAACATTTCCGCTGCTGCTCCGCTCGTTCTGCCATAGCATGGGGGATAGAGAGGGGAACAGGCAAGCACACAGAAGGGATACTAGGAAGGAAATGAAGGCCACACCAATGACTAGAGGGGAAATGATCAAGCTTGTGCGCATCTTGGAGAAAAGTGATTATGATGGGAAATTCAGCAACTATGATATGCCCAACTTGAGAAAGGACAAGATACTGGACAAGGTCAATGATGTTATTTCACAAAAGACCAGCTATGCAAGAGGTGGTCAGATCTGAAACACAAGGAACGTGAACAGCTTGAAGAAATCCACAAGATCAGTAACAGAAATAACAAGCCAAGCTGTTTGTATTATATGTAATGCCCTTGTTCATCTATATTATAATGATATTAATTAATAGTATATATGTGTGTGTGTGTATGTATATATGTATGTGTGTGTGTATATATATATATATATATATATATATATATATTATGTATTAATTATTTTTTTGTATTTAAAGTTAAAGTCTCCATTTTTTTTCACCTTAATGCATTCAATGCGTTTGGGAGAAAAACCTTCTGTGCTTCAGCTGCCCCCAGAGCAGATCCGTTCCAGCAATGTGCATGAGCCCAGCGGCTTCAGCAGCTGTCTCTCTCCTCATTGGATAGATTGGTAACAGCAGGAGCCTTTGGCTGTCAATTAAAACCTATGATTCGTGCAGTGGAGCTGAGTATTCCTGTCTGTGTCAATGGACAACTCAGCGAGACTCGGGAATGCGCCCACATGGATGACCTCAGGAAAAGTAGATCTTTGTTGGGGCACCCAATGAAGGGGGGTAGCTAGGAGCGCCGCCAGGGCCCCCCAGTAGAGGAGGAGCGGGGCTACTTTGTTCAAATGCCTTGCATGGAGCAGGTAACTTATAACATGTTTGTTATTTTGATAAGTAACATATAAAAACTTTAGAATCACATTATAAATAATTAAACAGGGAAAGTTTCTATGCAGATATTTTATCTTGAAAATATCTTTTGATGAATTATCAGTATAACAGTCGTTCTTTAAAATAAGCATATACAAGGTAACAAGAGGCAAGCACACTTCCAGAAAAAGATATCCAGTTGTTTCATATCAGAGGAGTCTACAGTGGATCCAGATATTGAGGAATTGACAGAAGTATGTCTTCATCATGATGAACAGATGCCTAGTATTTAAACTCTCAAGCACAGACTCGTAACGATGCAGGTAAATTCTAATTACACCTAATCTGTTATTTTATTATTCAATGTTTGATCATTGTCACAGATTGGGTCTGTGTCAACATGGGGTCTCGACATCTGTCGATTTAGCTGGATGTGACCTTTGTGTTTATGTGGACCATGGTGCACTATTTCTACACTACTGATGTTGATGATTCCTCCTCCAACAACGGGGTATTATTCCACAAACTGACACCGACACCAATGATGGTGCACTATTCCCCACACTGACACCATATTAAAAAAACGTATTTACATAGCTCCCAACTGGCCCTGATTTTGAGGGACTGTCCCTGATTTGGAGCAATGTCTCTCTGTCCCTCTTTCCCCCTCATTTGTCCCTCATTTTGGTCTGATCCATATAGTTGTATATAAAATGTACTTTTTATCTTTCAAAAAGTTTCCCAGTGCTAAACCTTTCATTCAAATTCTAAATTGCTGTGTTTGTACATTTTATAAGCCAATATAAAGGAATGGTAGTGGTAAAAAAAAAGTCCTTGTGGATAAAATTAACCTTTTTTTTGGTTAAGTCTCCTTTAAGGGGGTGTGGCAGGGGGCATGTCCTATGCCTATATACGTTTGTTAGTAGGTGTCCCTCATTCCCATCTCAAAATGTTGGGAGGTATGTATTTATTACTTTTTTTTTTTACTGCCCCCTTGTAATATCCCAACCCCTCTGAGAGCATACTTAACCATTGCTTCAAAACTGCCAATTAACCACTACGCGCCCGCGCTATAGCCGAAAGACGGCTGCAGCGCGGACGCTCCCTGCCGGGAGGACGTCCCTGGACGTCCTCCTGTTTACTTCCCTAATGCGCGCTCCTGAGAGCATCGGGGAAGTTCTGTGCTGGCCGTGTCCGTAGGACACGGCCGGTCACATCTCGCTGTAAACGGCCAATCACAGGGGCCGTTTACAGCGAGATCGGCGTGTCCAATGAGAGATGATCTCATATGGAAACAGATGAGATCATCTGTCAGCGCCGCTCTCTCTCCTCACACTGACAGCGTGTGAGAAGAGGGAGATGAACGGCCGAGCGGCCGTAAGTAAAAAAAAATAAAAAAAAAAAAAATGTGCGATCTGTGCCCGCTGCCTGTTGCCCCCATCTGTCCCCATCGGGACCCCCCTGCCCGCTGCCTGCTGCCCCCATCTGTCCCCATCTGTACCCCCCTGCCCGCTGCCTGCTGCCCCCATCTGTCCCCCCGCTGCCATCTGTCCCCATCTGTCACCCCGCTGCCATCTGTCCCCATCTGTCACCCCGCTGCCATCTGTCACCCTGCTGCCATCTGCCCTGCTGCCATCTGTCCCCCCCCTGCCCGCTGCCATCTGTGCCTGCTGCCCCCATCTGTCCCCCCCCCTGCCCGCTGCCTGCTGCCCCCATCTGTCCCCCCGCTGCCATCTGTCCCCCCCCTGCCCGCTGCCATCTGTCCCCCCCCTGCCCGCTGCCATCTGTCCCCCTGCTGCCTGCTGCCCCCATCTGTCCCCCCGCTGCCATCTGTCCCCCCGCTGCCATCTGCCCCCCCCCCCTGCCCGCTGCCATCTGTCCCCATCTGTCCCCCCCCGCCCGCTGCCATCTGTCCCCCCCGCTGCCATCGGCCCCCCCCCCCGCTGCCATCTGTCCCCCCCTGCCCGCTGCCATCTGTCTTCATCTGTCCCCCCCTGCCCGCTGCCATCTGTCCTCATCTGTCCCCCCGGCCCGCTGCCATCTGTCCCCAGTGCACCTGTCCCCAGTGCCATGTATAAGTGCCACTTGTCATCAGTGCCATGTATCAGTGCCATCTGTCAGTGTCACGTGTCATCAATGCCACGTATCAGTGCCATCTGTCATCAGTGTCACGTGTCATCGGTGCCACGTATCAGTGCCATCTGTCATCAGTGTCACATATTAGTGCCATCTCTCATCAGTGCCACGTATTAGTGCCACATGATATCAGTGCCACATATAAGTGCCATCTGTCACCAGTGCCACATATTAGTGCCATCTGTCAGTGTCACGTGTCATCAGTGCCCCGTACTAGTGCCATCTGTCATCAGTGCCACATCAGTGTCGTGTCATCAGTGCCACGTATCAGTGCCATCTGTCATCAGTGCCACGTATCAGTGCCATCTGTCATCAGTGCCACGTCAGTGTCACGTGTCATTGTCCTGTTGCTCCAGGGCCTTCAAAAGTGTAATAGGTAGTCAACAAGTTAGATGTGTAATTTATGCTCCTAGAACATGTGATGGCGCTCCCTGCATGTTGGGCCTCTCTATGTGGCCAGGCTGTGTAAAAGTCCCACATACGTGGTATCGTAATAATCAGGAGGAGTAGCAGAATTTATTTTGGGGTGTCATTTGTGGTATACACATGCCATGTGAGAGAAATTACCTATTACAATGACAATTTTGTGGAAAAAAATAAAAAATAAAAAATAAATTCATTTTGCAAAGAATTGTGGGAAAAAAATGACAACATCAAAAAGCTCACCATGCCTCTTACTAAATACCTTGGAATGTCTACTTTCAAAAAAGGGGTCATTTGGGGGGTATTTGTACTTTCCTGGCTTGTTCGGGTCACAAGAAATGAGATCGGTCACCAGTGCATCAGATGTGATCAATTTTGTATAATTCGCACCACAGTTTGTAGAGTCTGTAACTTTCACAAAGACCAAATAATATCCACTAATTTGGGTTATTTTTACCAAAGATATGTGGCAGTATAAATTGTGGCAAAATTTATGAAGAAAAATTAATAATTTGCAAAATTTTATCACAGAAACAAAGAAAAATGCTTTTTTTTTCAAAATTTTCGGTCTTTTTTCATTTATAAAAAAATAAAAAAAAGGTGATCAAATACCACCAAAAGAAAGCTCTATGGGAAAAAAAGGACAAAAAATTCATTTGGGTACAGTGTTGAAGAGTAATTGTCATTCAAAGTGTGAGAGCACCGAAAGCTGAAATTGGTCTGGGCAGGAAGGGTGTTTAAGTGCCAGTAAGCAAGTGGTTAAAGTGTATATAATATTGAAAAATGTCTTTTAATTCTTTTGATTTACAGGCCAGAACCAAAAAAAAATCATCCCAAAAGCATCCTACAGAAGAAATTGAAAAAGTGGACAATATGTGTTTCAAGCCTAGAGGGATAGGCAAGAAATTGAGATGTGTAGATGTTGTTATGATTAAAGCATGATTTTGCAGGGGGCGTGGATAGCCACGGAACAAGATGGCCGCACTGTGAGGGAGCTCCGTAATCATGGACACCCCTGAGTGACTAACAAAGCGACACAGAAGCCCTGGAGACATAACCCGACACCGGAAAGCGGCGGTAATAAACGGAGAATGTCAGTGAAACGAAAAACAAGAGAGGGGCCCCGCAAATTAAGTGAATTCCTCAGACCGGAGGGATACAAAGGAACAAAGATGGCGCTGGCTCCTCTTTCCCTCACTACTGTACAGGACATAATGCTGCAGACTCAGGAGAGGAAGAGAATACACACAGTGGGCTGCAGTGTCACAACAACCTGGAAACACAAGCTGAATTCACAAGCTCTCTCAGACAGAAGAGAAGGATTTCTTCTGCTGAAGGTAGTGAACCCCTACAAGATATTAACTATACTGTATATCAGATAACAATCCATATGATGAAAAGCTGAATGCAATTCCCACAGCAGGGCAACCCATACTGGATTCTACAATAAAAGATATGATCATTTCCCTAAGAGGTGCATTACAACATGATATGTTACATTTCATGCAGAAATCTAAAATGGAAATTGATGTAATAGGAGAAAGAGCAGACTATGTAGAAACTAAAATGTGTGAATTTACATCTGCTCACAATGATATGGTTTATTCTCACTTTGAGTTGGAAGATGAGGTTAAAGAACTCAAAAATGGCAGATTTAGAGGATCGCACCAGACGCAATAACGTGAAGTTCAGAGGTATACAAGAAAACGTTAAACCACCAGAATTGAAATGTTTTCTTAAAGATATGATAACAAAGCTAATTTCATCAATCCCACATCAGGAATTGGGAATCGACAGTGCACACAGATTACCTAAACCGTCTCACATTCCAGAAAATTTACCAAGAGACACCTAGCCAGAATACACTTTTATGAGGTAAAAGATCAACTAATGCAATGCGCACCTCGTTATTCCCCACTACCTGATCTGTATGCGGGTATCATTTTATATTCTGATCTATCACAAACGATGATCTTGGCCCACAAAAAAACTAAATTCAATTACCAAGATCCTACGGAATCACAGCATAATCTATAAATGGGGATTTCCAACAAAAATACTCATAGATCATAAAGGCACCTAGTACTCGATCAACAATCTGGAGCAAGGTTTGAAAATCCAACGCACATTGGGTATTCTCCCAAACAACGAAGAAACCATAACGGATAAATCCACAGCTGGGAAATTATCACAAGACTGGCAAAAAAGACACAGATGAATCCTCTTGACATCACAAGTTAATATGCCTTCTACAAAACTACATGTTGCTGTTTTATGGAATCGATAATTCCTCAAATATCAATCATCCAGGGTCTTTGAAGCTCAGGGATCCAGATAATTGGTCTATTCCATGTTTTTTCCTGTAACCCCTGCAAATTAGTACAAGTTCAATGTACACTAGAGTTGCCTGGCAACTCTAAAAAAAATTTTCCATTTTCTTATGTTTGAGTTAAATGACAGTTTTTTTTCTTTTCTTTTCTCCAATGACACTTATAACTGAATTTACATCTGCTCACAATGATATGGTTGATTCTCACTTTGAGTTGGAAGATGAGGTTAAAGAACTCAAAAATGGCAGATTTAGAGGATCGCGCCAGATGCAATTACGCGAAGTTCAGAGGTATACCCGAAAACGTTAAACCACCAGAATTGAAACGTTGAAATTGATATTATTTTATTTTTTTTCTTTTCTTTTCCCCAATGACACTTATAAATGTTATATGGTCCAACACCTCCACCTACTGGAAGAAGATCATAACTACATCAAGTCCAACTCTCAAAACTCATGTATATATAAGGCCCCTTTCACACGGGCACCATCAGTTTAGCCACGTTAAAAACGTATCAGTTCTTATCCATTGCTTCATCCGTCTTCTGTTCCATTAATATCCGTTTTCATTTGTTAATGTACACGTTTACATCCGTATTTTTCATCAGTTTTTGTATCCGCTTTGATCTGTTTACAGCAGTTTCTGTGCCTTTAAGGAAATTACCCAGAAAGCTTTGCTCCTCCCATACAGATAAACAAAAAAATTAATTATTTCTTCAAAACGGATCTAAACTGATTGGACGTTGATGGACATTGTCCGTTAACGTCAGTTAAAGAGGAGGGCCCACAAAAAAATGTTTTAGAAGTCAGCAGCTACAAATACTACAGCTGCTGACTTTTAATAATCGGACACTTACCTGTCCCGGGGTCCAGCGATGCGGGGGAACGAGACCCCCCTCGTTCCCCGCTCCGCTCACGGCGCCGGCATTCCTAATGTTGCTTCACAGCCGGGCACCCACTGCGCATGCGCGGGCGGCGCCGTGCACCGTGATTCGACGCTCACTCTTCTGGGACACATGACAGGTCCCAGATGACTGTGCGGCACCTAGGGAAAGTGATGTCATTGCCCGGGCAATGAAGGTGGCAGACTACGAGGGACCCCCTAGCAACAGGCATTTAGAGGTGAGTAAACATTTTTTTTTTTCCAATTATTTTTTTTTTCTTTTTTTTATGATTTTTAAGCCAAATTTTTTTTTTTGGTGGCAACACCACTTTAATATCCATTTTGACAGATCTGGACGTAGCCTTGTACGTTAAAAAAAATGGATAAAAACAGAAGCAGAGGTTAACGGATAGGAATGCATTGTCGTCCGTTGACGGATGGAATAAAAACAGATAGACGGTCCGTCTGTGTGAAAGGGGTCTAAGGCTAATGACACTCTTGAGCAAATGTACACAAACTTACAATGAATCTTAAACTTTTTTCACTAAATGTAAAGGGACTAAACAGTCCTTACAAAAGAAGAGCTCTATGGACAGAATGTGAATGTGACATCATCTGCATCCAGGAGTCCCATGTGCATTGGACAAAGCACCCAAATTTAGCCATAACAAATTCCCTCAAACTTTGCAAAAAATAGGAGTGATTACCGCAATTAACCACTTGCCGACCGCCCCCTGTATATATACGTCGGCAGAATGGCACGTACAGGCAGAATCACGTACCTGTACGTGACATTCTTCCGGCGGTTGGGGGGTCCGATCGGACCCCCCTCCGCCGGCGGGGACGGTCGGGATCGCTTCAGGAGCGATCCGGGACGAGGGGACGGCCAGTGGTTTCTGGCCACCCCCTCGCGATCGCTCCTGGCCAATGAGAAACTTCCCCTTCCTGTCTATTGTATAGACAGGAAGGCGGAAGTGATGTCACGCTCGGTGCGCCGGTCTATGTGACCGGAGACGCCGAGCGGCGAACATGTTAAGGTTAGTGCACAACACTACACTGACACCAGTACAGTTAGGCACATATTCCACCCCCCTGTCACCCCCCTGATCACCCCCCAGATCACCCCCTCCCCCCCCAGTCACAGTGTCACTAATTGCAGTGATCATTTTTTTACTGATCACTGCATTTAGTGTCAGTGTGACTGTAATAACTGTCAGGGCAGTTAGTTTTAGGTCCAAGGTAGCCCCCTACCCCCCCCTAATAAAGGTTTAACCCCTTGATTGCCCCCCAGGTAACCCTTTCACCCCCTTTTGCCAGTGTCACTAAGCGATCGTTTTTCTGATCGCTGTATTAGTGTCACTGCTGTCGCTAGGTAACCATTTTTTTTTTTTAGGTAACCGCCATGTTTATATAGGTTCATAAATAGTTTTATAGGTCAGGTACCCCCATATTACAACCTAAATAAAGGTTTTAACCCCTTGATTGCCCCTAGAGTTAACCCTTTCACCAGTGATCACTGTATAACTGTCACTGGTGACGCTGGTTAGCCAGTTAGTTATTTCGTTATTTAGGTTCCCCGTCAGGTTTTTATATAGCGTCAGGTACCCCCATATATTACCTAATAAAGGTTTTAACCCCCTGATTGCCCCTAGTTAACCCTTTCACCCCTTTTGCCAGTGTCACTAAGCGATCGTTTTTCTGATCGCTGCATTAGTGTCGCTAGGTAACCATTTTTTTTTTTTTAGGTAACCGCCATGTTTATATAGGTTCATAAATAGGTTTATAGGTCAGGTACCCCCATATTACAACCTAAATAAAGGTTTTAACCCCCTGATTGCCCCTAGAGTTAACCCTTTCACCAGTGATCACTGTATAACTGTCACTGGTGACGCTGGTTAGCCAGTTAGTTATTTCGTTATTTAGGTTCCCCGTCAGGTTTTTATATAGCGTCAGGTACCCCCATATATTACCTAATAAAGGTTTAACCCCCTGATTGCCCCTAGTTAACCCTTTCACCCCCTTTTGCCAGTGTCACTAAGCGATCGTTTTTCTGATCGCTGCATTAGTGTCGATAGGTAACCAGTTTTTTTTTTGTATTACTGTTACGGGTGACGCTGGTTAGTTAGCTTGTTTTTTATACTGTCAGGGCACCCGCCATTTATTACCCAATAACGGTTTAACCCCCCTGATCGCCCGGCGGGTGATATCAATTAGGTTTTAGGGTCAAATAAGGTCTGCGTCGCCCCAGGTTAGTGCCAGTACCGCAAACACCCACGCACAAAGCATACACCTCCCTTAGTGGCACAGTATCTGAACAGATCAATATCTGATCTGATCAGATCTATACTAGCGTCCCAGCAGTTTAGGGTTCCAAAAAAAAACGCATTGTTAGCGGGATCAGCCCAGATACCTGCTAGCACCTGCGTTTTCCCCCTCCGCCCAGCCCAGCCCACCCAAGTGCAGTATCGATCGATCACTGTCACTTACAAAACACTAAGCACACATAACTGCAGCGTTCGCAGAGTCAGGCCTGATCCCTGCGATCGCTAACAGTTTTTTTGTGGTAGCGTTTTGATTCAGTCGCTTCAGTCAGGAGCTTTTTTACCTGTGAATCTCAAAAAAATAAAAAAAAAATAAAATAGTTGTCGTTTTATTGTTCTCTCTCTCACTCTATTCTCTCTCTATTGTTGCTCTTTTTTTACTCCATTCTATTCTGCAATGTTTTATTATGTTTTATCATGTTTTATCATGCTTGCTTTTCAGGTATGTAATTTTGTTTACTGTGTTTTAGTGTTAAGCATTTTTTTGTTTTCAGGTGCGCCATTCAGTTGCAACGCGGATTTATTTATCTTGACAGCAACAGCGTTTGCTCCCACGATACATAAAGCCGCGACTCCAACGCTGTAGGAGGTGATTTCACCACCACAGTTAAAAAAAAGAGCATATATGCCGAAGCATGGGGGCAGCAGGGGGGGGAGGAGCGATTGGCTCCTAATGCCACGTACATACGGTCGAAATTCCGACCGTGTGTACACGGCATAACTTTTGCGGGAGGATGCCCCCATGCATCGGCATATATAAATGGTGCATGTATGCCCATCATTAGAAGTGGGTGGATGAAGGGAGGTATTCTAATGGTGGGCATACCCACCAATCAATCTCTTTTTTTCGTTCAGCCAAGAGGCTGCATGAAAAAAAAAAGATTACAATATATGTCCAGTATGTTGCTGGACTTTGAATGGTTATACCAGAATGATGCCTGCAGGTTTAGGTATCATCTTGGTATCATTCTTTTCAGCCAGTGATCGGCTTTCATGTAAAAGCAATTCTAGCGGGTAATTAGCCTCTAGACTGCTTTTACAAGCAGTGGGAGGGAATGTCCCCCCTCCCGGATATAAACCGCGCCATTGGGAAATTGGGAAAGCATTTTATCACACCAATCTTGGTGTGGTCAGATGCTTTGAGGGCAGAGGAAAGATCTAGGGTCTAATAGACCCCAATTTTTTCAAAAAAAGAGTACCTGTCACTGCCTATTGCTATCATAGGGGATATTTACATTCCCTGAGATAACAATAAAAATCATAACAAAGAAAAAAAATGGAAGGAACAGTTTAAAAATAAAATAAAAAAGCTAAATAAATAAAAAAAAAACCAAAAAAAAAAAAAAAAAGCACCCCTGCCCCCCCTTCTCTTGCGCAAAGGCGTACACAAGCGTTGGTCTGGCGTCATATGTAAACAGCAATTGCACCATGCATGTGAGGTATCACCGCGAAGGTCAGATCGAGGGCAGTAATTTTAGCAGTAGACCTCCTCCGTGAATCTAATGTGGTATCATGTAAAGGCTTTTAAAGGCTTTTAAAAATGTATGTAGTTTATCTCCACTGCGTGTTTGTGCGCAATTTTAAAGCATGTCGTGTTTGGTATCCATGTACTCGGCCTAAGATCATATTTTTTATTTCATCAAAAATTTTAGCAATATAGTGTGTTTTAGTGCATTAAAATAAAAAAAAGTGTATTTTTTCCACAAAAAATGCGTTTGAAAAATCGCTGCGCAAATACTGTGTGGAAAAAAAAAATGCAACACCCACCATTTTAATCTGTAGGGCCTTTGCTTTAACATTATATATAGTGTTTGGGGGTTCAACGTAATTTTCTTGCAAAAAAAAAATATGTTTTCATGTAAACAAAAAGTGTCAGAAAGGGCTTTGTCTACAAGTGGTTAGAAGAGTGGGTGACGTGTGACATAGGCTTCTAAATGTTGTGCATAAAATGCCAGGACAGTTCAAACCCCCCCCAATGACCCCATTTTGGAAAGTAGACACCCCAAGCTATTTGATGAGAGCAATGTTGAGCCCATTAAATATTTTTTTTTTTTGTCCCAAGAGATTGAATAATGAAAAAAAAAAAAATATATATATTTTTTTTACAAAAAGTTGTCACTAAATGATATATTGCTCAAACATGTCATGGGCATATGTAGAAATACACCCCAAAATACATTCTGTTGCTTCTCCTGAGTACGGGGATACCACATGTGTGGGACTTTTTGGGAGCCTAGCTGCGTACGGAACCCCAAAAACCAATCACCGCCTTCAGGCTTTCTAAGGGTGTAATTTTTTTATTTCACTTCTCACTGCCAATCACAGTTTCGGAGGCCATGGAATGCCCAGATGGCATAAAACCCCCCAAAATGACCCCATTTTGGAAAGTAGACACCCCAAGCTATTTGCTGAGAGGTATTGTGAGTATTTTGCAGATGTCGCTTTTTGTCACAAAGTTTTGAAAATTGAAAAAAGAAAAAAAAAATTTTTTTTTCTTTACTTTCTTCATTTTCAAAAACAAATGAGAGCTGTAAAATACTCACCATGCCTCTCAACAAATAGCTTGGGGTGTCTACTTTCCAAAATGGGGTCATTTGGGGGGGTTTTGTGCTATTTTGGCATTTTATGGCCTTCGAAACTGTGATAGGTAGTGAGGAGTGAAATCAAAAATTTGCACCCTTAGAAATCCTGAAGGCGGTGCTTGGGTTTCGGGGCCCCGTACGCGGCTAGGCTCCCAAAAAGTCCCACACATGTGGTATCCCCATACTCAGGAGAAGCAGCAAAATGTATTTTGGGGTGCAATTCCACATATAACTATGGCATGTGTGAGCAATATATCATTTAGTGACAACTTTTTGAAAAAAAAAAAAATCTTTTTTATTTTGTCTTTATTCAATCACTTGGGACTAAAAAAAAAAATATTCAATGGGCTCAACATGCCTCTCAGCAAATAGCTTGGGGTGTCTACTTTCCAAAATGGGGTCATTTGGGGGGGTTTTGTACTTCTCTGCCATTTTAGCACCTCAAGAAATGAAATAGGCAGTCATAAATTAAAAGCGGTGTAAATTCCAGAAAATGTACTCTAGTTTGTAGACGCTATAACTTTTGCGCAAACCAATAAATATACGCTTATTGGCATTTTTTTTACTAAAGACATGTGGCTGAATACATTTTGGCCCAAATGTTTGACTAAAATTGAGTTTATTAGATTTTTTTTATAACAAAAAGTAGAAAATCTCTTTTTTTTTTTTTTTTTTGTTCAAAATTTTCGCTCTTTTTCCGTTTATATCGCAAAAAATGAAAAAAGACCTCTGGTCCTTTGGCTGCCAAACGGGGCTGAAGTGGTTAAAGACACTGTCTCTTTCAAGCTTATTAACCTGAAAACCGACACCCAAGGCAGATACATAATTTTGGTGGCTTCAATTGACAACGTAATCTATACAATTGTAATCATCTATGCCAGGGCTTTTATTTTTATTTCTTTTTTTCTTAATTAAAATGCATTTGTTATTATTTGTCATCTCCCTGCTTGGCCCCTTTCACACGGGCTGCCTGATCGGGTTTGCCTGTCAGTTTTTCAGGCGGACCTGATTGGACCCTTAGCGGAGATATGGCGGTCTTGTGGCAGGAAATAAACACTTGGTGTCACATCAGAATATATTCATTACCTACACAAGTTAAATGCCTATATATAATGTTTGGTTCTAGGCATCTTTCTGTGTAAATTTAAGATTGGTTAATTTTTATATTGAAAATAACGCTTTGTCGGTCGTTAAAAAAAAAAACCTGGCTCCTAACTTTTTTAACTGGCTCCTAGATTCCAAGCAAATTTGCCAAGCCCTGATCTATGCTCCCAATAAAAATCCTCACCAATTCATCAGAAAAAGCACGTAAAATACAGGAAGGAACTCATCTTTTGTGGCGACTTCAACGCACCAATGGACCCTGCTATGGACACTTCCAAGAAGGGAATCATTACTAGAAGAGGTCTATCTTCCATTTTTTTGTCAGAAGACATGTACAACACCTGAAGATGTTTGCACACAACGAAAAAGGACTATACATTCTTCTCACATGTGCATAAATCATATTCTACATTAGATTATTTAATTGCTGACAAACTGCTCCTGCCAAAGATCACAAAAGCCTGCATCCACAACATAACTTGGTCCGATCACGCACCAATCACAATTAAAATCAACCAAGCTCTACCTTGCTCTAATAACTACCTCTGGAGAAACAACAACTTGACATAGCATAACAGTAAGTCTATTGTCTACAGGCAGTGTGTAACTATTGGCAGAAAGACCTACCTGGACAGTGGGCTCACCTCCCTCTCTCAGAGGTCCGGGGCTTTCTGCAGTAGGGGGTGGGGCTTTCTGCTGTAGTGGGCCGGGCTTTCAGCTGTCCGGGGGCGGGGCTCTAAGTGGTCCACGGCAGGGCTCTCAGATGTACAGGGGAGGCACTTTCAGCTCCTCTCTGTTCCGAGCCTCCAAGCACAAACAGGCTACATGGGGCGGACAGAGCCTCCCTCAGCCCAACAGCCCACGCCGGTGTTCTATCACCAAGTGTCCGGCTGTCACTAGGTGTCCGAAGTGTACTGCGCATGCGCAGCGCATGCGCAGCACGGAGCATGAAGATGTTCGGAAATTTTCGGAAGATGAACGGCGCCTGCCCCCACCATCCAAGCGGACATAGGGTTAGTCAAACTTAGAGGGCCACTCGCGGGCTCGTTTCGCTCGCCATGCTGCGGGCACGGCCTCGCTGCGCTCGGCTCTTTTATATTCTAACTCTATGTCCACTTGGATGGTGGGGCTTGAAAGTGGACTCACAGCGCAGGCGCCGTTCATCCTCGGCAATTTCCGGAATCTGGGTGTCCTGTGTACTGCGCATGCGCAGTACACCTCGGACACTTCGTGATGGGGGACTGGTAATGATACAACACCGGCGCACCCCGGTGGTCGGATGGTGTAACAGCAGGCTCAGGCAGCAAACAACAACAGCGCGTGTTAGTCAGTGCCTGCTGAGTGCGGCAACGTAGTTGAAGCATGCATAAACATTACTACTTCTACACTGATGCTCTGGGGGAGGGTTTAAACCCCAACCCCCCCCCCCCCTTAGCTACATCCCTGGCACTAGAGATGGGGTGAATATTTGTTTTTTTCAACATGTATATTCCATAACATACCACCACAAATTTCTTCCTTTTTTTTATTAGGTCATGTGCTGGATAGTGCTACTGCAGCCAAGATCACTGTTGAGCTGCTAAAATGTTGTGCATTAATGGAAGACATGCAAGATTCACTCACAGATATGCAACAAAGACTGAAGGACTGTGTTGATATCTTAAACAATGTCTAGTTAGAATTTCATGGTTGTGATGTTTTATATTGTGCATTTTGCAATGTGTAGCACCCCCACGCAATTTTTTTTTTGGTTTGGAGTTCCCCTTTATATTCATACCAGACCCAAAGGGACTGGTAATAGACTGGGGGGATCCCATGCCGTTTTTTTCAATTACTTCTTTTATCTGTATTGCCGGGACCGACAATTAATTAATAGCCATGAGTACTTTTAAATTACTCTTTTTCCTTCAAAAATTTCATTTTGTGCAGGGACTTTTCTAAACACGGGAAACATGCGCCACTTTACAGGCATACTATAGACATCCCCAGGTATGACTTTTAAAGGAATATTTCACTTTTATTGTTTCACTTTAAGCATTATTAAAATCACTGCTCCTGAAAAAAACATTAGTTTTTTAAACTTTTTTTTGCATTGATACATGTCCCCTGGGGCAGGACCTGGGTCCCCATACACTTTTTATGACAGTACCTTGCATATAAGCCTTTAAAATTAGTACTTTTGATTTTTTAGGTTTGTGTCCTATAGACTTTAACGGTGTTCGCGTGTTCGAACTAATTTTTTGCCTGTTCGCATGTTCTGCTGCAAACCAAACCGGAGGGTGTTTGGCTCATCCCTAATTTTAACCTGTAAACAACAATTTTGAAAAATAGGCCCGGTCTTAAAGTGGTTAATCGCTTCAAAATATGGCTTTATTTGCACCTTTTGTTAATTATTAGTGATTGTTGCCTTATGTCTCCGTTATGCATATCTTCACACAATGAAAATTTTGTGATTGTTGCCTTATGTCTCCGTTATGCATATCTTCGCACAACAAATTTTTTTTGGATATGCTTTAACTTCCCATTGCATCGCTGGATTATATGAGTTGCTTAGAGAAGTTAGGTTGCCACTATGGAATACAGATGTCCCAAAATTAATCTGCAAGGACTTGTAGATAGAAATAAGGACAACCTACACCATGACTCCATTTCCCATTGATCAGGCTTGTTTAATCAGTGTGTTTTATAAAGAACTTTAGCACTTCTAAATATGGCAAATTTGCACTATTTGTTAATTGTTGTGAGTGTTATGTCTCCATTACAATGCATACCGTTTGTACTAAAAAAAATATATATATATATATATATATATATATATATATATATATATATATATATATATATGTTTCTGTAATTTTGGGCTAACTTTATGGCCCTATAAAAAAAAAAGCCACACAATAAAATACTTATTTTCAGGATTTATGGTGTCTTCTTTCTGTGTGATTATTTATTTTAAACAAAAATGATACATATGTATATGGACCAGTTCCAGTTGCAGACAATGGTTATTAATTATTTTTTTATTTATTATTATTTTTATTAGAAAATATGGGAGGAACAAAATACACATGGTATATGTATTTTTATTTAATTAAATCATAATGCACATAATAGGGGAGTCTGTACACATCAAAAGAATACACTCTCTCTATCTGTATATATACATTTATATATATAACATATGCAATTATAATAATTTAAGAAGATAATACACAATACGAGAATTGTTAAATTTTATTTTTTATTACATTTTTTTTTATATATTCTACACTTTTGCTCAAATTAATTTTTTCGTGTTTATTTGGAACTTTTCATTCGTGTTTACGAAACATCGTTCTTGAACACTGCTTCCCAGTTTGTCAAATATTTCCGCTCATGCGTGATAATGTTCAAGAGATTTTTTTACTGACGACTGTCACATCAACGAATAGAATATCATTCCTTGTCAAACGATACAACACAATTTTTCCATTTTTTCAATCGATCTTTTTCATTCACAATATCGATATGGGGTATTACTTGATGGGAATCAACGAATAGAAAATCGGCTGATCATTCACAGAATGGAAATTTTCAGCAGATTTTCTTATTGTGTATTCCTGCCATTAGGGTGGTGCAATTTTTTGTTTAAATGTTTCAGTGTTTACTTTTTATTTTATTGAAATGTCATTAAATTACACTTTGTTCAACTCTATGCAGTAGCATGTTGTGGCTCAATGTGATGTGTTGACACCCATTTTTGAGCATTGCATTAAAAAAAAAAAATGCAGGCATGCTGCATTTTTTATGCAATGCACATGTATAATGTAGACAGGGCACATAAAGAACAAATGTTTTCTATGTGATCTTTTGTTGATTATTGCTAATCATTCACAGCTCAGCTAGTGTGAATGAGTTGAACTCTGGGCAAATAACAAAAAAGGCATACTGTATATGATGCAGTCAGTCAATAATATTAACACAGCAGTCTTTTTTTTTATAGTTCCTTCTTTGTAATATGCTCTTTTTACGTGTTGATCCTCCCAGTAAGTCTGTTATTTTTCAAATGAACTTTCAGTTTAAATCACCTAAATACAATATCTCACAAAAGTGAGTGCACCCCTCACATTTTTGTAAATATTTTATTATATCTTTTCATGTGACAACACTGAATAAATAAAACTTTGCTATAATGTAAAGTAGTGAGTGTACAACTTGTATAGCAGTGTAAATTTGCTGTCCCCTTAAAATAACTCAACACACAGCCATTAATGTCTAAACCACTGGCAACAAAAGTGAGTATAACCCTAAGTGAATGTCCAAATTGGGCCCAAAGTGTCAATAATTTGTGTGGCCACCATTATTTTCCAGCACTGCCTTAACCCTCTTGGGCATGGAGTTCACCAGAGCTTCACAGGTTGCCACTGGAGTCCTCTTCCACTCCTCCATAATGACATCACAGAGCTGATGGATGTTAGAGACCTTGCGCTCTTCCACCTTCTGTTTAAGAATGGCCCACAGATGCTCAATAGGGTTTAGGTCTGGAGACATGCTTGGCCAGTCCATCAACTTTACCCTCAGCTTCTTTAGCAAGGCAGTGGTTGTCTTGGAGTGTGTTTGGGGTCGTTATCATGTTGGAATACTGCCCTGCGGCCCAGTCTCCAAAGCAAGGGGATCATTCTCTGCTTAAAGTGGTGGGACACCCTGAAAACAAAAACTTTAAAAAAAATGTTAGTAACAATTTCAAATGAAAAAAAAAAAAAAAATTTTTTTTTTTTTTACTTACCAGAAATGGCTGTTGCTAGGCAGATTGTCCTAATCTGCCTCCTCCAGCGCCGCAGTGATCTTCTCTCCTTCCGTCTTCTAGTGAATGGGGCGTGGTGTGTTATGGGAACGGTGTCCCACAACACATCGCGTTCCCCATTCACAAATCCGACTCGCGCATGCGCAGTAGGCCGCGCGCCGACTCGCGCATGCGCAGTAGGCCGCGCAAAGCCGTTTCCCTTACTGAGGTTGGCTGCTGGATCCGGATCGCCGAGGGACATCTCGTCCTCCACGAACGACATCGCGGGCGCCCTGGGAGGGTAAGTGTACTTATTAAAAGTCAGCAGCGACTTTTTTTTTTTAAGCTGAAACACCGCTTTAAGTATGTCACAGTACAACTGTAGCTCCCCAGTGCAGGCAGCACTCATGCAGCCCAAGACCATGACACTCCCACCACCATGCTTGACTGTAGGCAAAGACACACTTGTCTTTGTACTCCTCACCTGGTTACCGCTACACACGCTTGACACCATCTGAATCAAATAAGTTTATCTTGGTCTCATCAGACCACAGGACATGGTTCCAGTAATTCATGTCCTTAGTCTGCTTGTCTTGTGCATCATGTTTAGAAGAGGCTTCCTTCTGGGATGACAGCCATGCAGACCAATTTGATGCAGTGTGCGGCCTATGGTCTGGGTACTGACAGGCTGACTCCCCACCCCTTCAACCTCTGCAGCAATGCTGGCAGCACTCATACGTCTATTTCCCAAAGACAACCTCTGGATATGATGCTGAGCACGTGCACCCAACTCCTTTGGTCGACCATGGCGAGGCCTGTTCTGAGTGGAACCTGTCCTGTTAAACCGCTGTATGGTCTTGGCCACTGTGCTGCAGCTCAGTTTCAGTGTCTTGGAAATCTTCTTATAGCCTAGGCCATCTTTATGTAGAGCAACAATTCTTTTTTTCAGATCCTCAGAGAGTTCTTTGCCATGAGGTGCCATGTTGAACTTCCAGTGACCAGTATGAGAGAATGAGAGCGATAACACCAAATTTAACACACCTGCTCCCCTTTCACACCTGAGACCTTGTAACACTAATGAGTCACATGACACCGGGGAGGGAAAATGGTTAATTGGGCCCAATTTGGACATTTTCATTTAGGGGCGTGCTCACTTTTGTTGCCAGTGGTTTAGACATTAATGGCGTGTTGAGTAATTTTGAGGGGGCAGCAAAGCTGTACACTCACTACTTTACACCCTATGGAATAGAATGGTGGTTGTTGCAACTTTTTATGTTACATAGTATTTGCGCAGAAATTTTTCAAACACGTTTTTTTTTGGAAAATACTTTCATGAATAAAAAAAAAAAAAAAGCACTAAAGATAACCTGTTTTTTTTTTTTGTATAATGTGAAAGATGATGTTACACAAAGTAAATAGATACCTAAAATGTCACGCTTTAAAATTGAGCACACAGCCAAATTTCAGTATTTAAAAATCTCCATAGGCGACGCTTTAAACATTTTACAGATTACATGTTTATAGTTACAGAGGAGGTCTTGTTCTAGAATTATTGCTCTCGCTCTAATGATTGCTTCGTATGTAATCTGTGTGTATCTGGCTCTGATACTAGCCAGTGCCTCACCAGCCACTGACCTCACTGCAAGTCCCTGGTTTATGGGTGTTGTCCCATAATACAGTTCTATGCGGGATTAAAGGATTCTTGTATAAGCATGTCCGGACAAGGGTTAAAACCTATTGAGGGAAGACATTTCTCTGCACAGCTCATGATTGATTCCACCTGTCTAAGAAGGGCTAGGCTGTGGGTCTCCCCTTGTTTCTGTTGGTATGATATGGCTGCTTTGTTGCCTATCCAATAACAAACACTTCCCTTAAATATAGGGCGCCATTGTAACCAGAGCCAATACAGCTGCTCAGATTGTCTAAGAAGGGCTAGGCTGTGGGTCTCCCCTTGTTTCTGTTGGTATGATATGGTTGCTTTGTTGCCTATCCAATAACAAACACTTCCCTTAAATATAGGGCGCCATTGTAACCAGAGCCAATACAGCTGCTCAGATTTCCAGGATGTTTGACACCTTCCCTGTATCCTGAAGTCACCACACAGGGCTCCCCATCCTTCTGAGCTGGCGTCTGTGGTAACAATGATCCAGGATAATGGGCCTAAGGGATGTGACTGGAAGAGAGCTTAGAGTTGTACCCACCACCAAAAACTCTTTGACATTAGACGAAAAATCCTTACAATTTTTTGAGATGCTGTCTCTTCCATTGTGTGAGGAAACTACATGCAGTGCCAGTTTGCCCAGGATATCATTGGACTACAGCCTGGCATGGTCCCTAGGGAGCTCATGCATTGTGAAGCTGTCATTGAAGAAGACACCAGCACCCTTTGGGTCTTCTCCCCGATAGACTGAATTTTCTATGAAGGAAGCGATATGTAACAATCTGAGGTATAAAAGAGAGGTCATAGATATATCAAATACTGCAAGGGATTGATGTAGCTCTTTTTGAAATTGATCGACCAGCCATATGCCTTTAGGGTAGATAGGAGACCCTATCAATATTTCAACAGCTTGATGTTGTCCAGATAGTGGTGGCCATCTAAGGGAGGCCAGAATGGAGAGGAGGAGAGGTCAAACAGTAGGCTTGCTTGGTCCTTGGCATTTGTGAATGAGTACACAAGGAGAGGTACCCCCACATGCGGTGAGGAGGCCTTGCTCACAAGAAGCCATGAACGTATTCCAGAAACGCCTCTGGGCCAAAGCTCATTAAAAATGATCTGTTGCAAAGTGGAAAACTGTTCTTTGAATAGATGAATGGAAATATGACATTCTTTTTGGCAACCATTGGAAACCTTCTGGCTTGTTA
Source organism: Lithobates sylvaticus (assembly GCA_028564925.1). NCBI lineage: Eukaryota > Metazoa > Chordata > Amphibia > Anura > Ranidae > Lithobates > Lithobates sylvaticus. Next base: position 156,451,150 of record CM053029.1, on the reverse strand, counting down.
TCAGCATTCAGTTCAAAAGCATGGTGCAATGGCAGTAAACAGCCCAGTTGTAGTAACAGAACTGTATCAAAGGTAGAGTAAAGCTCAACTACCCAGGGGGAAGACAACCCGATCGGGCACACTCACAGAATATTGCAGCGAAGGATATCACAACAGGTCTAGAGTCCAAGGACAGCGTCTTTCTTGAGGTATGGAATGCAGCCTGGCCAGTCTGTGTCCAAACGGGAAGGCTTCCAGGAATGATGGCATGCCCCTGCACTTTCCCTACTTATCTGGAACCTCTACCTTCAGCTAATTACTGACCTTGACAGACAGGTGACCTGTCCCTACATTACCCACACTCAAAATGCATTCCAAACCTTAAATAGACCCACCTCGACCTAAGATGGCCACCAGTGTCACATGGGGCATCAGCATCCAATCGGATAGCCTCCACTGACCCAGGAAACCATAGAGGAATAATGTCACTCTTGACTTCCTCTCTCTCTTCAATGCCGCTGTGGTTAAGCACCACCTGCCTACAGGTTCATTAGTGTGTAAACAGGTGCTTCCAAGGGTTTTCCATGTTGCGTGTTTATTCCATATGTTTCAATCATTGTAGTTTTGGTTGCTTGTTTCCATTTATTTGTGTAACTGAATATTCTAATGTGAGTATAGTTGCATTGCCAAGGTATGTTTGTCTGTCTGAGGTGGTACTACCTGGGAGATAAAGGTAGACACTGCTGGTCATGTTTTCCCACACTTTTGGGGGAAGTACATATAAAAAGGAGAGGGAATCCACCTCTAGGGGGCGTTGTAATTAGTAAGACAGCTAAAGGTTCAGTTCCAGGTCTGCCCACTTAAAGGAATGAGATGCTGCTAAAAATGTGAACTGTTACATGACTAGACTATAACCTTCTGGAAGTGCAGGTCAAGGTTTTGAAGACACAAATGAGAACACTGAGGGGGTCTTACTTCTTTAGATCTGGCATGGTCCTGTAGGTGGGGAAAGGGGCGGAGCGCTATCATCAGTAAGTTGCCCCATGTAGACTCCAGAAAAAAAGGTTTTGGGACTTCCACCCCTCAGTTGTCCCATGCAGTACTTTCTTTTCTGACACTAGAGGTCCTCACCCTTTCTGACTCCAGGATGAGAAGTCAGTAGGGGCGGGACTCGGGGCGGTGAGTCACGCAAGTTATAGTCCAAGCGGTGACGAAGCAGTCTGTAGAAGGCGGAGCTCAGAGCGATGGAGAGGCGGTAACAGCGGCCTTATTGTATAGTCAGTATGGGGGCGGGGTAAAGGCAAATTTTCTAGTCAAGCTGAGGGCTGAGTTCCTGGCGGTGATGTGGTAGGCGGAGCTCGGTGCGGTGAGTCCGATAGAGGGCGTGTCTCAGAGCGGTGAGGTAGTGGGCGTGTCTCGGAGCGATGAGGTAGCGGGCGTGTCTCGGAGCGGTGAGATAGTGGGCGTGTTTCGGAGCGATGAGGTAGTAGGCGTGTCTCGGAGCGATGAGGTAGTAGGCGTGTCTCGGAGCGGTGAGATAGTGGGCGTGTTTCGGAGCGGTGACGCAGCCGGTGGTTGTTGACGTGGCCGTAGCAGTTGTCCGTGTGTCGGTGTGTCGGTGAGGCGGAAGGATGAGTGAGCCCCATAAGCAGGATATTGTGGCCATCTTCAAGCGGCTCCGGTCAGTCCCCACTAATAAGGTGAGCGGTCCGTGGGGATGGTCCTGCAGGGCTGTGCCGGTCCTCATTGGAGGAGTACAGGGCCGGGAGGTGGCGGTGACATGAGGGAGCCAGGCGGACACCGGGGGGGGGGGGGGAGAAGTTACCTGGTTAGTAACTTTAGTAGTGTGGACACAAGTAGACAGGTCATGGGGAGGGTATAAAGGGAGCTTAGTGACCCCAGACAGAGCAATGGGGGAAACAGCTGGATGACCTGGCATGGGGGACAGGACATCTGGGTGAGCTGGCATGGGGAGGGGGGACACAGCTTTGTGACCCTGGCAGAGGGAGGGTGTGGGGAAAGGACATGTGGGGGGATGAGATGGCTGACCTGAGCAGGGATGGGGATGAACAGCTGGCTTGAGTAGAGTTAGGGGGAGATGACAGCTGGGTGACCCAGGTATAGTGTGTGTGTGTGTGTGTGTGTGTGTGTGTGTGTGTGTGTGTGTGGTGTCTGGGTGTCCTGGGCATAGTGGGGGTGAGGATATCTGGGTGACCTAGGCAGAATTTAGATGAAGCAACTGGGTGGCTTGAGTAGAGTTGGGGGGGGGGGGGGGGGGTGACAACTGGGTGACCCAGGTATAGTGGAGGGTGTCTGGGTGACCCAGGTATGGGGGGGGGGGGGGGTTGTCTGGGTGTCCTGGGCATAGTGGGGGTGAGGATATCTGGGGGACCTAGTCAGAATTTTTGATGAGGAAGTAACTGGGTGGCTTGGGTAGAGTTTGGTGGGGGTGACAGCTGGGTGACCCAGACGGAGGGAGATGACATCTGGATGACCTATGCAGAACAGAATTGGTTAATGGGGACAACTGGGGGTGTCAGGGAACAGCTGGGAGACCAAGGCATAGTGTCAGAGGGGCAAATGTGGACAGCTGGGTGACCCGGGTACAACAGACAGGTTAATAGACAGACTTGGTCCCCTGGGCAGAGTACGGAGGTGGTAAGTGGCCAGCAGTGTGATTCAGAGTAGATGTAATCTGGGCGGTATGTAGGATGGAGATGAGAGGTCTGGCTCAGCTGTGATAATGTCTTCTCCTTATTTCTACAAATTTTCTCTGGCTGACACTGGAAGTAGAGAAGTGTCTGCTGGTATATGTGGTCATGTGGAGGGTGCTGAACACTGCGGCTCATCATCTGTATCTGGTGGCGGATGAGGTCCTCCATCTCTGGGCTGCGCTCAGTCTGTACATCTCATGCAGTGACACATGGACCTTCTCACTGTGTGCTGGGATATTCATACAGGTGTGATTAGAATTCCTGATAAAAATAAAGTGGACTAACAATCCAGCCAAACTCCGACATGTGGTGTACTTCGTTCTGAGTGTGTAAATATTGCACATGTGTTCAATTTCTCTTTAGTGGTATGATCTCTCTCTCTCTCTCTCTCCTCTCTCTCTCTCTCTCTCTCTCTCTCTCTCTCTCTCTCTCTCTCTCTCTCTCTCTCTCTCTCTCTCTCTCTCTCTCTCTCTCTCTCTCTCTCTCTCTCTCTCTCTCCTCTCCCCCCCCCCCCCCAAAGGGATAAACAAGCACCGAATACATGACCATTCCACCATCTTGGGAAAGTCGTAATGCTTTGTTTTAGTACTTTCTAGTGGTATTTGGTCTTTAGATTGTAGTTGGATCAAGCAGCGCAGTGATTTCTTGTCAGTTGCTTGTGTTCTCCAGTGCACATCTACCATCTGTTCTTTACAATCAGGGTAAGGAGAACCAGTCACAATTTGCCATGAGCAAATTCAGTCTTAAATTATTATGAACGTACCCAGCTATTAGAAAAACCTACTTACCAGGCCGTACTTCCATGCACCCGACTGTCTTGCATTCACGAACCAGCTGTCACTTCATTATTATCATACAATAATAGTACTCCATTCTCCCACAAGATGGAATCTAAGTATGGCTTAAAATTGTACCTCAAAGAAGACATCTACAAATCTAAAATCAATCCAACTTTATTCCGAAGTTCAACTTAAGTTAAAAAAGAGATTACACAAAAGAAAATCAATCGCCTTATCACAACTGACATCTTGAAAACCTATCTGGGGTTTCAAGAAAGCGTGAATGGAGCGACGCATTTCACAATATTCTTGCTTCCTCAGGATCCTCCACCCCTTTGTAATGAATGCTACGGCTCAAAGAATCTGCAGCAAAGATTAACAGAAATAGAGGAGTACAAGGCTGACATCGTAATAGACTTCAAGGGATGGTGTAGTACATGTCCACTAAGATAAAGACGTTAACAATGCCAATGCACTCAGGTCCCGCCAGGTACACTTCCAAAGCGAATATTGAAGGGTTTGTTAACTCATTTTATCTAAGACTATGCCAGCCCCTTTATTAGAGGCTGGCATAGCGCATTATGTAATTTTAGTTTAAAAAAACTTCAGCTGTCTTCAGGCCGGTCGCATGCCTTTACAGCTTTACAGCTCCGATGGATGTCTTCTGTGGGAGGAGCCATGATCTCCCTCTGACGTCAGCCGGGAAGGTCACGTGACCACGCGTTTCCTCCGCAGAAGCCCCGTCTCAAAGCTGTAAAGCGGCTGCAAGTCGCAAGACCAGCCTGAAGAGAGCTCTAAAGCGGTATTTAGACTGCTTGTTTTTGCAAAGGACTTGCCTAGTGCGGGATGCCAGCCTCTCATGGAGGCATATGCTTGTGCAATTGCCAGTTAAAGTAACTCAGTGCTGAATAGCAAAACAATGCTCTGGTCAAGAAGGGGGTAAAACTTTGCAGGGGTCAAGTGGCCCAGAACAACCAATGCTTTCTTTTCATGATCTTGTTTTGCAACAATTTTATATTTATTTCGCAATCCTTAGACAATAAAATGCAACAAAACTAAACAAACACACTTTTTCTCTTTTCTAACAGTATTAGTTTTAAAATATATAATGTTACTGCACATAAAATGTGCACATTTTTATTCTGTAATTTGTCCTGTTTTTAAAATTACATTAAATTTATAATTCTGGTACAAAGCATTACGAAGTTATTTACAAATTCAATTTTTTTTGCGCTTTTTAAAAAAAAATGGTAAATGTCTACATATATATCTTAAATGTGTAAAAATATTAAACACCAAAATTGTAATATTAATAGTTGCTAAAATAGAAACAACAAAAAAAATCACCAGGAAAATGAATAGCTGAAAGGAGCCCAAGGAGTTCATTTAGGGCTGATTAGAGTAAACTAAGTGTCAACAAGGGCAACATTTAAAAAAAAATTGCCAGGTTGCTTTAAAGCAGGGAAACTTCCGGGGGATGGTGCCGTGGGGAAAGGTACCGGTCAAAAACTTCTGGGTAGAACTCTGCTTTGTCTTTTGTTCCCTGGCTGACATCAGTGCTCTGCTCCGCCCGCTATAGCTGTCAGCCAGGCAGAGGAGAGAGCCAAGGAGTCATGTGAGTGCCAGGAGACGCTCTGATATAAGGTATAATTAGACTTTTTTTTTTTTTTTTTTTTTTTTTATACAGCACAGGGGCACATAGTGTTATTAAACAGAGGGGGTGGCATGCTTATACAATACCAAACCACTTTAACTTGCATTATCTGGGGATGAATGAACAGAAAGATACAAATGTAACCATATTCTACATTGTATCTTTGTATAATCTAAGCAGTGGTGATAAACACTGGTCGGATTCAGACTGCTTTTTTGACAGCTAGAGCTGCCAACTTCTGTCGAAATGCATGTGCAGGACGGAGCCGCACTTCAGCTGATTTGCCGATCAGCTGGAGTAACGTGACCAGGGCGCAAGCACACATCGTAGGAGGCATCTCTCAATCGGAGATACCATTTCACGGCCACAATTGAAACCTATACAAACAGCCGGGGGGGGGGGGGGCGTAGTTGTCAGATTGTGCCTCGCTGTTGCAGGGCGGCTTTACAGTGTCCTGATGGTCCGGTTTTGTCTGTGTTGCAGGGCGGATTTGGTGTGCTGAACGTCCGGTTTTGCCTGTGTGAAAGGTCGGGTTGCAACTCGGACAAAACCAGCTCTTCAGCACAGCCACTATCTGCCCTCCAGCAGCAGCGATGCACAATCTGAGAACTACGGTCTCCCCCGCTGTTTTGTATAGGTTTAAATTGTGCGTGAAATGGTATCTCCCACTGAGAGATGCCTCCTATGATGTGCCCTGTTTACATCAGCCCAGCAAATCAGCTGTTGTGCCGTTCCGTACGGCACATGTGCAGTACATAGCAGGCACTTCTCGACAGAACACCGGCATTGCAATATTCTCGGAGAAGAAGTTGGTATACTATGGGGAGGGGGGGTCTCTTAACCACATGCCGACCGGGCCATAGCCGAAAGATGGATACAGCGCGGTTGGCTTATTCTGGGAGGGCATCCATGTATGTCCTCCCAGAATCTTGCTCCCGCACGCACCCTGGGGCGCGCACCGGGAACATCCATGACCGACGGGTCCGGAGGACCCTGCACAACACGGATCACGGTAAACGGCCGCTGATAGCGGCTGTTCACCATGTGATCGCTCCGACAAATGATGGAGCGATCACTTGTAAACAAACTGGTGTCACGTCATGACGCTGGTTCCTCCCTCCCCTATCTGTACCAGTCAGTGCGATGGGAGAGATTGCAGCAGCGCTGTGGGCTGGATGTGTGGTGCCCACAGCGCTGCTCAGTGACAATACTCTGCAGTACTCTGCCAATACTCTGCAATAAATTTTAACAGAAACAGATTTTTTTTTTTACAGAATTTTCAGTCTTTTTTGGTTTTGTAGCGATTTTGTAGTAAAATAAAAAAACCCAGCAGTGATTGATTAAATACCACCAAAAGAAAGCTCTATTTGTGTGAAAAAAGGACAAAAATGTCATATGGGTACAGTGTTGCATGACTGAGTAATTGTCATTCAAAGCGTGAGAGCACCGAAAGCTGAAAATTGGTCTGGTTAGGAAGGGGGTTTAAGTGGTTAAAGGCTATGTTCTCCTAAATAAAGAGTGCAGATAAAAAAAAAAAAATGCATACTCCGTTGGTGGATGTAGCATTGGTCCCCTGCCTCCAAGAGCGTGATTAACCACTTCACGCCAACCCGTAGGCAAATATGCATTCTCGGCTTGAAGGGGTTGTACCGGGGTGATGCATGCAGCTGCACCCATCACCCAAGTACCTTTTTATTTTTATTTTTTTTAATTGGAGCCGGCGGTTGGCTTTGTAGCTAAAAGCCACCCGGCTGTTACCATAAGGAGCGGGAGGGGACATTCCCCATCCCACCGCCGCCTTCCACGGCTCTCCTGTCCCATCGGGAGGCCCGAACGACCAGCCGACATGTCCGCTGGCTGCCCGACGTCTCCGATCTAGTAACCTGGTAGCGATGACATGACATCACTTCCGGTTTACTCATTGCCAATGGCACCGCTTTAAAAAAATCTCTAGCAGTCCAAAAGCCTTTTTTATTTATTTTTAAAGCAGTCCCTCCCGCAAATGCGAACCGCGTTCAAACCACACTTGAGGTATTGCTGCAATCGTTGGAGCGAGAGTAAACATTCTAGCACTAGACCTCCTCTGTAACTCTGAACTAGTAACCTGTAGAAATTTTTCAAGCGTTGCCTATTGAGATTTTTAGGTACCATAGTTTGTCGCCATTCCACAAGTGTGCACAATTTCAAAGCATGACATGTTGTGTATCTATTTATTTACTCAGCGTAACATCATCTCTCACATTATAAAAATAAAATTGGGCTAACTTTTTTTTTTTTCCCAACAAATTGCGTTTGAAAGACCGCTGCGCAAATACCGTGTGACATAAAATATTGCAACAATCGCCATTTTATTCTCTAGGGTCTCTGCTAAAAAAAAAAAAAAGTGTGTGTGTGTGTTTATGTGTGTTTAGGGATTCTAAATAATTTTCAAGCAAAAAATATAGATTTTTAACTTGTAAGCAGCAAATGTCAGAAAAAGGCTTGGGCATGAAAGGGTTAAATACTGCTCAGTTATTGGTTTTCAGAGAGAAGGTAACTAGCAGTTATTGGCTCTGTGCTCTTCCCTTCCAGCACTCATTGGAGTGCTGAGATGTGGAGGAGCTGGGAGCAAGTGGCCCAGGCTCTTAGTGGTGGACTGGGAGGCTGAGCCAACTGCTGCTCAGGCATTTGGGTGGATCTTGAGATTTTACTTAACCTCTACAATACCGGGCACTTTGGCCCCCTTCCTTCCCAGACCAATTTTCAGCTTTCAGCGCTCTCGCAATTTCAATGACAATTGCGCGGTCATGCTACTGTACCCAAATGAAATTTTTATCATTTTTTGTTCGCACAAATAGAACTTTCTTTTGGTGGTATTTATTCACGACTCCGTTTTTTAATTTTTTGTGATCTAAGCGAACAAAGAGCGGAAATTTGGGGGGAAAAAAAAAAAACGATTTTCTTTCTATTATAAAAGACATCCAATAAAATCGAATTTTGTCATAAATTTAAGCCAAAATGTTTTCTGCTACATGTTTTTGGTAAAAAAAATTCCGTTAAGTGTATAATAATTGGTTTGTGTGATCACGGACATATGTACGCAAATGATCATGTACAGATGATCACGGACATATGCAGATAATCATTGGGACATGTGATTGTAGTGGTACATGGTTTTTATTTGGGCATGTGTGGTGACACTAGGTTGGTGATCAGTGGGTAAAAAGCTGTAAAAAAACAGCCCATACTCCCTGATCACCAGCTGGCTGCAGCGATCCCCTCTCCTCACCAACAACTTCTGTGTGAGAAGAGGTGAGCCGATTGCCTAGCAACCGGCTCTGTGTTTACATCGGAGGGGGGGGGGGTTCTGATGAGCGGAAGTTCCACTTTAGGGTGAAGCTCCGCTTTAAGAAGGATCCGAGCGGGCCACTTCTATGGGCAGGCAGATGTGCCCATCCACTGACACCCGTCTGCCACCCGATCCGCTCAAAGCAGTAGTATGGCGGATCGGATGGGATCTGATGAAAACGGACATGCTGTCCGTTATTCGTTTAATCTCCCCATAGAAATCAGCGGCGCTCTGAGAGGCCCCTCCCCCACTCAGTGAGCAGAGACGGACTGGTCATCCGCCAGCTCAGCGGAGATCAATGGAGACATCTCCCGCTGAGCTAGCGGCTCTGCTCCCTGTGAAAAGGGCCTTAGAGAATGAAAGGATCTGCTTGCTGAGGTCAACAAAGTTGTTACAATATTTTAGTTTAGAAATTGAATCACATTTTGTATAATCGTCTAATTTGTTTAAGCTTATAAATAAAATGAAGGAAATAATTGAATACTTGGATGTCTTTCCAAATTTATATTGTTTCAGTTTTGTTTGTTTATTCAGGAGGTGTATGTTTGCTTTGAGAATTCCCAGGAACACTGAGTCACCTGTGCTTGTTTTTAATCTCTCTCTATGGTGTACACCTGCCAGTTTCCCCTGGAGGTATTTTAGGAGCTATGGAGATCTGCAGGAATGTATTCGTTTTTGAGCCAGTTGTATTTATTAAAGGGGTTGTAATCCTATGCACGGAGGGGAGGGGGCTCATTGGAATCCGGGAGCCCCCTTTAATAAGGGGACCCCAGATCCCGGTCCCCCCCACCCTATGTGAATGAGTATGGGGTACATCGTACCCCTACCCATTCACCTGGGGGGGGGGGGGGAGTGTCACTAAAAAAAAAAAACACTCTAGACCGGTTTTTAAAGTAATTTTATTAGGCAGCTCCGGTGGGCTCTTCCGACTTCTCTGGTGCCTTCTGCCGGGCTCCTCCGCTATCTTCTGCTCTTTTGCTAGCGTTGGCCCAGTCTTCTCCGTCTTCTTCCGATGTTGACATGACACTCTCTCCCGTCGGAAGAAGACCCCTGGAGCTGCCTAATACATTTTTCAACTCAACAAAAATGTGCTGGAAAAACTCGGCTTATACTCTATACCAGGGATATGCAATTAGCGCACCTCCAGCTGTTGTATAACTACTAGTCCCATGAGGCATAGCAAGACTCTGATAGCCACAAGCATGACACCCAGAGGCATGATGGGACTTGTAGTTTTGCAACAGCTGGAGGTCCGCTAATTGCATATCTCTGCTCTATACTGTTAAACCTCCAAAAACTGAAGTAGATGCAAGCTCATCTTCTACAGCTGGCAGTATGGTTCAATGCTTAATTTTAGAGAGGTGGAAAGTGAATGAGCACTAGCCCTGTAATTGAAATCAATTCCCATGACACATGCGTTTAAAATGGATTGGATATGCTGTATGAAAATATTGTGTGAAATGTAAAAGAAGGTGACTGTACATAAATATCAATTGTTATCAATCTCTTGGGCACTGGTGTGCAATTTGCTGCTTACGGGTCAGTCATTTATACAGTAAGGATTGCAGTAGTATTGTATGCTATGATCCCATTCTCACAGCTCCCTTTTGTCTGCAGTATGTTGCTGCCTATAGCAAAACTATAAAAATCTGCATTCAGTCATGCATATGGACTGTATTTTACTCTATACATTTTTGCACTGTGCATTTATGGAAACTGTAAACACGGCTGCTGCTCAGGGCTGACCTGTAAATATCAACAGTGTGTTGCTAGTGATGCTGATAAAGCTGATTATCCACTTGCCAACTGCATAAAATCGTTACACAGCGCCAAAGTGGCTCTGCTGTGCTGGATCACATACCTAGTAGTGTCCTGTCAGCGGGGATGTGCTGGATTGCACATCTCTACGTGAAAGCAACACATGGTAAACTCAAACACTGATTAGGCACACATTTAACCCTTTGGTCGCCCTAGATGTTTAACCCCTTCCCAACCAGTGTCATTAGTACAGTGACCGTGCATATTTTAAGCACTGGTCACTTTATTAGTGTCACTGGTTCCCACAAAGTGTCAGATTGTCCACCACAAAAGGTTGCTGATCACCGCCATTACTGCACAAAGCAATCAATATATGCTTCATTGGATTTTTTTTTTACCAAAAATATGTAGCAGAATACATATTGGCCTAAATTTATGAAGAAATTACATTATTTTTTTATTTTTTTTTTATATCAGGAAGTAACAGTTTTGTAGAGTTTAGTTTTTGTTCAAAATTGTCGGTCTTTCTTTTGTTGTGCAAATAATAAAAAATGCAGTGGTCATCAAAAAATCTATTTGTGGGGAAAAAATTGATAGAACAGTTAAAGCGGAGTTCCACCCAAAAGTAGAACTTCCACTTTAAGCACTCCTCGCCCCCTTACATGCCACATTTGGCATGTCCTTTTCATTTTTATTTTTTTGGGGTGGGGGAGTGGGTGACTAGTTTTGTGTGGGACTTACTGTCCCACTTCTGACTACGGCCGCCTAGGCGACTCCTCCTCCTCCTCCTCTCCCTCAGCGGCCCCTCCCTCTCGGCAATCTTCTGGGACACGTCACAGGTCCCAGAAGATTGCCTGTTCACTCGGAGAGCACAGCACGACTCGCTCATGCGCAATGCGTGCCCAGCCATGAAGCTGCTAACTGTCACGGCCGGGTGCCCACGGTTTCAATGGAGGTGCCACAGAGAGGAGCGGGCTTAAAGGTTTTTGGCACGTCGTTCCTGAGCATTGATGGTGGCCATTAGGGTCCATGATACACTGCATGCATGCAAACATTAGTACAAATGTTACATGCTTTTATAGTGTGCTGACCAAAACAATACATTTGTGTGCATGATGCCATAGCAAAGAAATGAGTAATGGGTGTTCTGTGTCTCATGAGGTCAGCTGGCCTGCGTGTCTGATGGGCAATGCAGGAAGTTGTACAGCTCCAAGGTTGCGGTCAAAGGTCTGCAGTTGTTACATCAAGCTGGTGATACAATGTGGAACTTGGCCACTTGTTTATTCTTTTATCAGTCTCAGGTGCTTGTTAAGACAACCAAATCATTTTTTTTCTTTTTTTTTTTTTTTTTTTTCTTTTTGTGATACATTGCTCCAATTCCCTGGTAAATTTAGAGGTGTGTTTTTTATTTTATTTTATTTTATTTTTTTTTTACCCTAGTAATCTGTAAATTCATGGCTTAAATCCTTGGTGGAAATGTTGTGGGTGGAAATTGACTGTTTAATACAGTGTTGTTGTTATTATTATTATTATTACTACCATTATTATAGTAATGTTGGTATTTTTATCCTGTGGAAATACCTGAATCTCACAATGATGAGGAGGGCACCTTGCAACGCATTCTTTATATTGCTGCTGACCCGCTAGTATCGAGTTGGCTCAGCAGGTCGCATGGGGTGACTACAGAGGTGGGAGCTTTTTGTAGTGAATAATTAGTCTGTTTGGATATTGGATGCTCAGCTGGTCACATGACCTATGTCATGGCGTTGCTTGTGTTAGCTGGGGTTACAATCATATTTTATGTAAATATATATGAAGTCAGCCAATCGGGCTCTAATACTTGATTTAGAATCCCCTTTTTTTTTTTTTTATATTCTACTTGTATTTGGCAATTATAAGGGACAGTCATTCTTTTTAGCAGTTTACCTCCACTGTAACTTTTTTTTTTTTGTTTTTTTGCTGACATTGGATTTCTGCATTTATGTCCCCTTAACAATACTATAACTGTGGATGCAACCTAGTCATTTTATGCATTTTGCATGCTGCTAGATGGGTTCTAGGAGCAATATTAATTGCTGCTTTTAGTGACAGTTCTAAGTGTCTGAATCACCATATTTAAACGCCGTTGGCAGCACATCATAAGTTTTTTTTTTTTTTTTCCAGCCAACAGTTGCCTCCACCCTGTTAATGTGGACCAACTGCCTTTTATTGTTAACGGGGGGAGGGGTGTTGGAAGTATTAAAATAAATAGATTTGTGTGCCTGTTTGAGGTTAATGCTTGTACCATGTTGCTTCTTCTTGAGAACCCCTTCTGGTAGATGGATGGTGCCATTTGGCTTCCTGGGATTGGCTTTTTTTTTTTTTTTTTTTATTAAAGTGGTGTTGCCACCAAAAAAAAAAAAAAAAATGTGCTTAAAAAAAAATAATTGGGGGAAAAAAAAAATGTTTTACTCTCATCTAAATGCCGGTTGCTAGGGGGTCCATCGTAGTCTGCCACCTTCAGTGCCCAGGCACTTCCCCTCGGCGCCGCACAGTCATCTGGGACCTGTCACATGTCCCAGACGAATGAGTGTGGTATCACGACGCCGCTCGCGCAGTAAGGATGCCGGCGCCGTGAGCGGGGAACGAGGGGGGGCTTCGTTTCCCCGCATCGCTGGAACCAGGGACAGGTAAGTGTCCGATTTATTAAAAGTCAGCAGCTGCAGTATTTGTAGCTGCTGACTTTAAAAAAAAATAAAAATTTTGTGGCCACTCCTCTTTAAGTGAGAATGCAGTGAACAGACCTGAATGCAGCAACACTTGACCAAAAAAAAAATAAAAAAAAATGTCATAACTTTAGAGTCATGGAGATGGAATACTGCCCCTATTTGAACTTAAAAGGTTAAACTAATATATGAGATAGACTCATTACATGCAAAGCAAGATAGTTCAAGCCGTGATTTGTCATAGTTGTGGTGATTATGGCTTGCAGCTCATGAAAACCCCAAATCCACAATCTCAGAAAATTAGAATATTGTGAAAAGGTGCGATATTCTACGCTCAGTGTCCCACTCTAATCAGCTAATTAAGCCATAACGCCTGCAAAGGGTTCCTGAGCCTTTAAATGGTCTCTGTCTGGTTCAGTAGGAATCACAATCATGGGAAAGACTGCTGACCGGAAAGAAAGCTGACCGGTGCAGAAAACCATCATTGACACCCTCCACAAGGAGGGAAAGCCTCAAAAGGAAATTGCAAAAGAAGTTGGCTGTTCCCAAAGTGCGATATCAAAGCACATTAATAGAAAGTTGTGTGGAAGAAAAAGGTGCACAAGCAGCAGGGATGACCTCAGCCTGGAGAGGATTGTCAGGAAAAGGCCATTCAAAAGTGTTGGACTTTCACAAGGAGTCGACTGAGGCTGGAGTCAGTGCATCAAGAGCCACCACAGACGGATCCTGGACATGGGCTTCAAATGTTGTATTCCTCTTGTCAAGCCACTCCTGAACAAACAACAACGTCAGAAGCGTTTTACCTGGGCTAAAGAAAAACAGACCCGGTCTGTTGCTCAGTGGTCCAAAGTACTCTTTTCTGATGAGAGCAAATTTTGCATCTCATTTGGAAACCAAGGACCCAGAGTATGGAGGAAGAATGGAGAGGCACACACTGCAAGATGCTTGAAGTCCAGTGTGAAGTTTCCAGTCTGTGATTTGGGGAGCCATGTCATCTGCTGGTGTTGGTCCACTTTGCTTCATTAAGTCCAGGGTCAATGCAGTCATCTACCAGGAGATTTTGGAGCACTTCGTGCTTCCTTCCGCAGACGAGCTCTATGGGGATGTTGACTTCATTTTCCAGCAAGACTTGGCACCTGCCCACACTGCCAAAAGCACCAAAACCTGGTTCAAAAGCCGTGGAATTACTGTGCTTGATTGGCCAGCAAACTCGCCTGACCTGAACCCCATAGAGAATCTAATGGGGCATTGCTAAGAGAAAGATGAAACATGATACCAAACAATACAGATGAGCTGAAGGATGCTATTGAAGCATCCTGGTCTTCCATAACACCTCAGCAGTGCCACAGGCTGATAGCTTCCATGCCGCATTGAGGCAGTAATTGCTGCAAAAGGGGCCCAAACCAAGTACTGAGTACATATGCATGCTTAGACTTTTCAGAGGTCCGATTTATTCTATGTACAATCCTTGTTTTATTGATTGCATGTAATATTCTAATTCTCTGAGATTGTGGATTTGGGTTTTCATGCACTGTAAGCCATAATCGTCACAATTATGACAAATAACAGCTATAACTATCTTTGGTTTTCCCCCGAAAAGTAATAATGGGGACACTACTTCTGGTGACCTGGGGGTCCACAAGGAATGTATTCAATTTGCTGGGATTTCCTCTCTCGTTTTTGGCTATGGGACAGGAAGTGTAGAGAAATCCCTGCAACGGGGCACAGATGGCGAAGAGAAAAATTTGACAGGGGTTATAACCCTCTTAATCTAAATTGGGAGAAAAAAGTTTTGCCTGTAGTTTTTGCTTTTAACATTTTTGTAGATGTTTCTTTATAAGATGGAAAGGCTTCACTATTTTAAATCATGCCCAATTTTAAAAGAATCCTTGCATAGCATTTTTATTGCCCTTCAGCTACCGGCTTGGCTGTAGTGTATTGAAGGATGGCTGACTTTAAAGAGGGTTTGCACCAAAAAAAAATATTAAAAGCCAGCAGCTACAGATACTGCAGCTGCTGACTTTTTTAATAAATGGACACTTACCTCTTCCAGGGTCCAGCAATGTCGGCAGCCGAGAAATCGCTCGGTTCTCGGCTGCTGCCGCCGCCATTCTCGTTGAGGGAATCAGGAAGTAAAGCGTTGTGGCTTCACTTCCCGGTTCCCTACTGCGCGAGTCGCGCAGCGCAATGAGAATGCTCCGCGCTGTCTCTGGGACCCGTGTGTCCCAGCAGACAGTGCAGCGGGACAAGAAGAGGCATAGACTCCCGTAGAAGTCTATGCCCGGAAGTGGGTGCAAATACCTGTCTTAGACAGGTATCTGCACCCCCCTCCCCCCTGAAAGGTGCCAAATGTGACACCGGAGGGGGGGAGGGTTTCCGATGAGCGGAAGTTCCACTTTAGGGTGGAACTCTGCTTTAATTTAAGACCAATTGTGTCTGATATGCAGACTTCATTTTAACAATAAATTAAATGTTTTTTTCTTTTTTTTTTTTTGGACGCAGTGTAACGTCATTGCCATTTTTCTTATGTTTTTAGGCATGCTTCGACTGTCGAGCCAAGAACCCCAGCTGGGCCAGCATCACATACGGTGTTTTTTTATGCATAGACTGCTCAGGAACACACAGATCTTTGGGAGTGCACCTAAGTTTTATTAGGTAAGTGCTAATGCTGTTTCCTTGTGTGTGTGTGTGTGTGTGTGTGTGTGTGTTTATTTTTTTTTTTATTTAATCTAACCAACTTGTTATACTTGCCTGGCATGTCACAGTGGTTTTGCACAGGGCAGCCTGGATCCTCCTCTTCTCGGGTCCCTATTTGCTGCTCTTGGGCCCCTCCCTCCTGTCGAGGTGCCTCCACAGCAAGCAGCTTGCTATGGGGGCACCCAAGCCGAGCTGCAGCTCCTTGTGTCCATTCAGACATGGAGCTGCAGTATGGTCCCACCCCCTCTCTTCCCGATTGGCTAACTGACTTTGACAGCTGCGGGAGCCAATGGCACCACTGCTGTCTCTGTCAATTGGGGGGGGGGGGGGGAGTGTCCCGGATGGCAGAGGGACTTCTGGACAGAGGGGGCTCAGGTAAGTATTAGGGGGGCTGCTACACACAGAAGGCTTTTTATCTTGATGCATAGAATGCATTAAGATGATAAACCTTCTGCCTTTACAACTCCTTTAATACAATGGTTACATCTTCAGATGACGTTGTCTGCAGGAATTCTTTACTTTGCTTGCTCAATGGCAGCTATCCAAGTTTTTGATAAAATATTTAACATTGAGGGGAAAGCGGGAATCTGAATGGGCACCATCTGTGACTTATCTAGCTCAAGCTACCTGTCTTCAAGAAATGATTTCAGACCTGAGTGATAATATGAAGACCTAATCCCTGCATTCTTTGGTATGGCTATCTGTTTATCGATAACTCTGGAGGCATAACCCAAATGTAACCCCAAACCTTCCATGTTTCCCTCTAGCGCGTGTTGCCACAATATTATTTTGTTTTACCCTGTATCTGTAGCATGAAATCGCTGCAGAACCAAATCTGCACTGTTTTTGTCAGTCCAAACAGGAAGCCAGGAGCTCACCGGGTTTCTACCAGATCCACATGTATTTGTGTTATTGCAGCATTCGAAAAAGGAGGAAACCTGGGGAATATGCATGTATAGGAGAGATGTACTAAATGTGTTTCTTTATTTTGCCCAATCAGTGGTGGTCAACTTGGTAAATATGTGAGGCCTTAAGTCCAGTGCCTAAAATGTCTAGAGGGATGCACAATAGTTTAGTTTTCATAAATCTGTGATACATTAATGGGCATTATTATGGGCCTGGGGCTGAGGATTTTGGTGGGCCTTATGGGCCGTGCATCGGCGTGCAGCCTGAGGTGAAAGAGCACAGCGGCACAGGCCCAATGCTATGGAAATCCCAGGCTTCCATAAGAGCCCTGCATTGCCGTGCGTGGCGCGCCCTGAAGTGAGGTTAAAGGGCACAGCTATGCAGACCTAACACAACACTAAAGAAGCTGAATACCTAACTTCCATTGGGATTGCCCAAGGTGCCCATTATTAATCCCGCCACATGCAGAATGCAGGACTAATGAAAGGAGATGCCGCTCACTAAGCCTCCGCTCCTCAGAAGAGCTCCCGCCCTACCGTGAACACTCAGGTGCTCGCTCTGCACAATGATGTGGAAGAAATGGTCCTGGACTGCCGCACTCCATGAGAAGTCATCTTTATTGTAGAAAGTTAAAAAGATCTAAATGGTCACATCAAAAAGGACATACAGGTACAAAATGGCTAACGCGTTTCACATCGTTGGATGCTTACTCATAGCTAATATTTACAAACAAGAACTATGCCTATATGAGGGGGAAGATGATTAAAGAGTCCACCGATCCGGCACTTGGCAATTAAAGAAACACGCCTTCTGCACAGCTGAAGCTTGAAATCCCAAAACTAAGCACACCTATGAAAACAGGAAACATAGCACTAATGGCAAGTAATGTTAAAATGTTTTGCTAAAAAAGCATTAATGGTTACATGAAAGTTGTATCAAACATATGTCATATAAAACCTGTCCCATCATAGTGTGCAAATGGATGTAATAACACAACAAATTGAATATGTATAAAAGTATTAGAAAAAATATTTTGAAAAAATATACATATAAATGTTTACCAGAAACGCAAACATAAGGATGGGTAAAATAAAAAGATATATTGGTAATAAACAGAGTAATGTATACTGTTTGACCAGAGGGCCAAGACAAAAGACTCAAATGATATATAGGTAAATGGAGAACGAAAAAATCCTACATAACTTCTAGTAAAAACGATACTATTGTATTAAAAACCTTTGTTGACTTAAACAAAATTATTGTTATACACTGTTGCAAACAGAGGAAAACTCCTATGGATAATCACCTGCTACATACCATAACAAGGACTTTAGTTTTTGTGGTCGCCCGATATCTCACACTTGTAAAAAATAAATATTAGTCAGAAGACAACCCATATGTATGTATGTGCATATTCGCACACCAACACACACATATATAGAAATACAAAAACCAATAATGTGTCAAGCAATGAGTGTAAAAGGATAAAAATAACCGGACCCTGGCTCCCTCTGGTATGTATATTTGGTAAAGAAGAAATTAACAAAAATTAAAGAAACAATGCCCAGCAAAAACTACTGTTGTAATCAGAATTTAAATATGAACAACCAGATCAGAAACCAGAGTATATTTTAGGATAGAAACTATGTATCGAACCTAAAAAGAACCAACCCAAAGGGAAAGGGAGCACTAGTCGTATAGATGCGGTAAGTGAGTTGTGAGCAGGCATGGGACCAAAAGTCTCACTTCGCCCACTGAAACAAAACCACATATACAGTCGCATCATAAAGACCTAAACGATAATGGGAATGTACACTTGAAAAAATAAGTAAACATGTTGTATAAAATACAAATTTTAGCCTATAGATTTTATTGAAAAGACAATAAGACAAGAAACAGGAAGCACCCCAAAGGCAAAACCAAAAACGCACAAGCCACACCAGAACATCCTACAGGCATGATGTTGGCAAGAATACATATTTAAATTATGTGTTAAAGAAATACTGTAAACGAGTGTGTGATGAGACTGTAAATCTCAATCTCAAACTACACACTATAATGAAAATGTGTATAGTCCTATTTGGAAGACTTGGTTATCATAGGATGTGCTTGCAGGTTGGTACTGTATACAAATACATTGTAGAACTGAATTTTCCAATCAATGTACTACATGAAAAATCATAAGTGTGATCCCATATGAACAGCATGTTAATCTCAAAATGCATTTACAAAAGGCAAACGATAAAAATTGTAGCATATATGGGTCACCCAAATAGATTGACTTTATCATAATAGTGAGCGGGATACTTTGATGGAAAAAGATATAAACCAACTACTTATTTATTTTTTGAAGAGGTACTGTTGGATACATCAGTCCGAGTGGGCGTCTAGTATTTAAAATGAAAATCCACCGGACTTCACATTTGCATAGGATGTTAAACTTGTCACCACCTCTTGGTGGTTTCACAACCTTGTCAATGTCTTGAATCACCAAACTTGATGTATCCTTTTGATGAAATTCATTCTAGTTTCTTGCAACATTTGTAGCGTGATTTTTCCTTTTTTTTTTTTTTTTTCTCTATCGTAGAGATGGTCATACGGACTATCTTTGAGCCTACGAGTCGTTCTGCCAACATATTGTATGGAACATGTGGTACAAGTAATGGCATATATAACATATTTGGTGTTGCAATTGACAAAGGAATGAATTTTGAGATTTACCTGTGGATGTAGATATGTCTCCGCCCTTAATAAAGGAACAGTATGTACAGCAACGACCACCACATTTAAAGGTTCCTCTAAAGGACAACCAATTAGCAGAGGTATTACTGCTTAAAAAGAGGCTATGTGCCAACAAGCCACCCAAAGACGGGGCTTTTCTAGATACGGTGCGGATGCCTTTAGCTAGGATCTGAATGCAGGACTATCGGAATGCAGGACTAGTCAGGCCAGGGAAGATCTCTCCCTGTCGGCCCGTTGCTTTCTGTGCACAGCCTGTTCTTTTTTGGTGGCTGGGCCCAGGGCTTTTATTCTCAGAGAATAGGTCCCTGTGGGGGGGGGGGGGGGGGTCACACCATGTCATAGGGTGGGTGTGGCCAAATTATACAGTGGGAGGGTTTTAAAGGGACATCTGTTCTAGAAAAAACAGGAATGCATAACGCAGGGTTCAGGACAGCGTAATACACAGCGCTGGGTTCAGTGATTTGCTATGCACAGAGAACACTTTTGCCCCCACATCCATACTTATTCTGCACCCTTTTTTTGCAGATCTCTGCAATCTGACCCTTCCTCATCAGCTAAGCTCTGCATTCTGCTGCTTCAGCTTTGAGTCCTGCTTTCCCACTGCCCTCACCTTTTGCACAAACGGACCCCTCCCCCCTCCCCCTCACCTCGGAAGCAGTCAATCTCAGCCTCCCACACAGTCCATTTGTGGCTCTGCCTCTCCTTCACTGGACAGCAGCAGCAGTGTCCAGCAGGGGGCATCTTCCTTTCAAGCAGCAGGCTTTCTTAGCACAGCAAGCCTTCTGATGCCCATAACATATCCATGCCCCAGCAGCTGTGTCCGAGGGCTGTGCAGGGTGGGATTGAGGGAGCAGCGCACACTGTCACTTGTAGCACAGAAGCCAGCTTCTGTGTTTTAAAAGTGACAGAAAATGGCAGTGACAGTGAATCTGGCCAACCAGGGCCTATATTATGGTAGGGGCCTGGTGCTGCAGCTCCAATAGCCCCCATGTTAATCCGGCCCTGTGTGTGGTAAATTGCGTGTCTTGCTGTAAATTGCGCACAGTAACCTGTGTGTTGCAGTGCCCTTTGTTTTGAATGATGCCCCAATTCCCTGTTACAGTAAAGGGCAATGCACCCTTACTGCAGCGCAACCCACTGCACATGCTGTGTGTTGTGGTGTGTGCTGCATTAAATTTGTGTCCGATTTTGATGCACTAAAATTCTGAATGTCATTATGCTTGCTTAACAACCTTCCACCTGGCCTATTGTAATCAACTGGATGGGAGCTTCCCCATTCCAGGTCATTCCCGTCTTTCTTGCTGTTTGTGCTGCTGCATGCCCTGGGGGCATGCACAATCTGTGTTGAGCCTTTGTCCCTGATTGCAGAAAGTGTTCCTGTAACAATGGTGTAGCCCTGATCGGCTACACCACTGTAGGCGTCATCAGTCCCCTCATCAGCCAGTGCACCTGCCCACCAGTGCAGCCGTCATCCGTGCCCTGATCAGCCAGTGCTGCTGTCATTTCCCTCATCAGCCAGTCTACCTGTCACACCAGTGCAGCCATCCACTGTCCCTGCAGTCAGTGTACATGTCAAAAAATGTTCACATGAGCAAGGAGGGCGTTTCAAATCCTTGGAATGACAGATGAGAGCAGTGGGGATCTCTCACTGTCAGATTTTGAGTACGAAACCATAGAGACCAGTGAGTCCATAACCAAATCGGAGGAGGAAAGGGTACATAAAGCATGAAGCTTTCTGAAGAGCAGGCAACCACCAGCAGTGCTGTACATCATCCTGGTGAAGTGGTAGGCCCCAGCAGCGCAGAACTCCTGGATAAAAGGCCCATTACTAGTAGAGGGTATTGGGGCTCATAAATGTCTCCCAGAGGCACTTGCAAATCTGTTCTGGCTTCTTTCTAACTCTGCATCGGATCCTGTCCGTCGTACTTTGTCCGATGTTGGTGTTGCATACACACGGTCGGACAAAGTTGTCGGAAAATCCGATCATTCTGAACGTGGTGACGTTTGTTGCCTACGACAGGACTACGTCCAGGCTAGTAGCCAATAGCTTTGGTCTTGTAATGTGATCTGAGCATGCGTAACACTTTGTCCGTCGGAATTCGATACACACGATCGGATTTGGTGTGATCGGACTAGAAAAATCTATCCAGCAGGAGATAGGACTTTGTCCGTCGGACAATCCGACGTACACTGTCCGATGGTGCCTACACACGGTTGGATTTTCCGACAACATTGTCCGATAGGACAGAATCCATGGGAAAATCCGACCGTGTTTATGGGGCTTTATATATATATATTTTTTTTTTTTTTCCCACCAATTATTAATGCCAATTAATTGTGGACCAGAGCAATCATTTTGCCCAGGGATACATCGCACATAGTCCACATTTTGTATACAGCTCATCCATTTGAATCCTGGAAGAATTTTTTATATTTTTGGGCCACACGCTTGGCATGGGACTTGCAAAAAAGAAATGGAAAAACGCATACTGGTCCACAAACCCTATTCATTACATGCCACTTTATTCTTCTGTTGTGTCAAGGCCTAAACATACGCTTCTTCTATTTTAGTGACCATACAATATACTATGCCCACCCTGAAATCAGCCTTGATAGAAGCTTTGCAATATTTGCCCACTTTTATTTATTTTCCCAGAAATGTGCTCAATTGTATATTCCTGACAAACACAATTGTGTTGAGTCCCCTGCCCATTTCACCGGCAGACTGGGAATCGCAGTACATTCCCAGTAAAAGGGCCAGATATAGGATGAAGCAAACCAGCTCTGTGAAAGGGCCACAGAGTATACGTAGGCCTTCTGCATGTATGAAGTGAAAGCTAGCCAGCTCCAGCCCCCTAAGTGCCCATCCTATATCGCAACCAGTGGAAAAATTGTGTGGAATCTTGCATTTCCCCTATTCCAAAAGGGGTGCAATATCTACCTGGGTTACTTTTACAGAGGCCTGCCCTTTTTCTGCCACCTTTTACCTCCATCAAACGTTAGCCTGCAGTACAGCATGAACAAATAGGAAGGGCTTCCCACAAAGGCTGCTGAAAAAGGGCTACAAAAGGTGGGTGGTCGGTGAGTTTGAGGAATGAAGTGTTGTGTGAAGGAATAAGCGAGATGTATATGTCTTGTCTTCTATCAACAACAAATGTTACAGCCCTGTTTAGCAACCAGAAGGTCCCACTACTTACTGGTACAAAAAAAGTTTCCTCTTACCTCATTCTATTTGGCAATTTTATAATTCCTATGTAACCTAATCACAAATCCATGGAAAGACCGCCTTCTTTCTGAAATTTCAAGAGGATATTGTCACTGCCCTTATCCATCAGCAAGGTCCTCTACCAGAAAATATTCGCCCTGATGCAGTGAGCAAGGCTGCAAGATTGACATTTCCCAGAGAATATCCCACCCACAGAGACTGGCCAAAAAGAAATATCCGATATGCAGCAGAGAGGGATTTGAGCGAGACACCAGTTTTCATTTTATCCAATGTCCTTCCAAACCAGGCCTATGCAAAGGAGAATTTTTATTTATTTTTTTTTTTTTTTTTTTTTTTGATGTTGCCACACCTTACTAAGATATTAGTGAAGGTATGGTGAGCATATTTCTGACAGCCTGCTATTTTACTGTCCTCTGTGGTAATTGGCCTGCTCCCTGGACTGACCATGCTTCTGCCTGGACTGATCTTTTGCCCTGCCACTGTAGTAGTGGAATTCAAGTTAACATGGGAGTCTCACTTATGTGAGGGGCTCCAGAGTAGTGTTTTGAGAGTGGAGAAAACAAAGTGTTTTTATTTATTTATTTTTTTTATTTGGTTTTGTAATTTAGGGTTTCGAGTAGGGCTGCAACTAACGATTGTTTTCATAATCGATTAGTTGGCCGATTTATGGTTTTGATTATTCAGATAATATAAAAACGTGTCCCATGGGAAACCATGTAAAATGAACTTTAGTGCGTTTCTGCAAAAAGCACCAAAAAACACACAGGTGTGAACCAGGCCTAAGATGTCAAGTAACATCAGCAAGTTTTTTTTATTTTTATTTTTTTGTATCGTCATAATGAGGGTAAAAAAATAAAATAATATAAAATGGGTTCCCCTTGGTATTTTTTAGCCGCAAAACAATTGTAAGTAAAATCAAAATTGTTTTATTAACCCATTTTATATTTTTGTAGAACTATATGTGGGGTGCGCAGCCAGCTCAAAAATCTAATTCTTCATGCACCTTCTTCTTATATTAAAAACTAAAATGAGCCCTTTATACAGTGAAAGTAATAATTTATATTACAGGGTGTCCCCGACTTACGAACGCCCGACCTACGAACATCCCCTACTTACGAACGTGGCGCTGCGGGGACCCTCCGCCATTTTTCGCCGTCCTCCGGCCGTTCTGCGCATGCGCGGCCATACGGAGCATCGGAAAATGCCGGCAAACTTCGGAAATGTTTGTAATTTGCCGCGCATGTGCAGAACGGCATTAGACGGAACATTGTCGGTCTGCGCATGTGCGGCCGACTTACGAACATTTCCGACTTAGGGACTGCCCGCCTGTACTTAACGAGTTTGTAACTCGGGGACCCCCTGTACTTATATCATATACAGTATATACTCGAGATTTTCAGCCCTTTTGTTTTTTTTTTAGGGCTGAAAATGCCCCCCTTGGCTTATTCTCGAGTCACCGTCGTCTGCCTACATGATCAGCGTGTCATGCAGACAGACGGCAGTGTTCAAAAGCCGCGCCTCCTCCTCCTCCTCCCCCCGTCCGTGATAGGAGGAACACTAATTTTCCCAGCAGTAAGTCAGTGTGCAGTGTTCCGCCTATCACGGACGTCCTGTCATTCTCATCTCATGGACGAGGATGAGAGGATGTCCGTGATAGGCGGAACACTGCACACTGACTGCTGGGAAAACAGAGTGTTCCTCCTATCACGGACGAGGAGGAGGCGCGGCTTTTGAATGTAGAATGGCGCCTTACACGCTGATCGGCAGGATCAGCAATGGGGGACACAGGACGAACAGGGAGGCATCTAACAATCGGCACATAAAGACTGCAATGGTGGACACAGGTGGCAGATCGCACAGGGAGGCATACACAGGACCCAGGGGATGCAGATAGGCTGCAATGGAAACAGGGGGTGGTATGTACAGGACACAGGGAGACATGCAGCTGCAGATGGGCATTTGCTGACCCTCTTTTTCACTTACAGTAGCTGCTGCATTTTTCACCCTCTGCTTATACACGAGTCAATAAGTTTTCCCAGGTTTTTGTGGTAAATTAGGGGCCTCGGCTTATATTCGGGTCGACCTGTACTTGAGTATATACGGTATATAATAAATACACCCAGGAGTAGGATATATGGGCATTTCAACTAGGGGTCAGACATGAAGGGTGGAAGGGAGATATACATCTTTTATATTAAAGCAGTACTAAAAGCTGAGCCTTTTTTTTATTTTTATTTTTTTCATGGATATGATCATTTTAAATATAATGCACAATACTGGTAAAAGTTTACTTTAAATGTCTATCAGCCTCCACCTTCTCTGGGTTCAGATGCTGATCTTCCCTGCACAGAGTCTAAAGTGACTTTTTTTAAAAACAACAAACATGTTCTACTTACCTGCTCCATGCAGTGGTTTGCATAGATCAGCCCTGATTCTCCTTTTCTGGGGTCCTCCTCCTGGCCTCAGAGTGCCCCAGTAGCAAGCTGCAAATTATAGTATAGAGTGCCCCATATAGCAAATAATAAAAAAAAAAAAATAAAAAAAACTTTTGCCTTTTTAGAACTACTCACTTCCTGCCCAGGACTACATGTCCCATGAGGCATTGCTCCTCACACATTCACAAGTTCTCATGCACTTACTGAGCTGTATGTGTGCTGCACTGTATTTCCTGATATGTAAACAAATGATGCATTCTGTATGCAGGCCAACTAATCTGCTGGCTGATTAATCAATTATGAAAATAGTTGACAACCATTCTGATAATCGATTAGTTGTCGATTAATCAATTGGTTGTTTCGGCCCTAGTTTAGAGTCCAGAGACTTCAAAGAGCTTTAGATGGGAAGAAGACTCTACCCCTGTGTTCAGGTCCTTACCATAACGAGGCTCTAAGCCTGATGTTTCCGCCTGCTTCTTGACCCTGGCCTGTTAGGCCCCTTTCACACGGGACGGATCCGTATTGATCCGCCCCGTGAAGATCCGCTGCTCAGCGGGGATCGCTCAGCTGATCCCCGCTGAGCCGGCTGATGACAGGGCGGTCCCTGCACACTGTGCTGGGACCGCCCTGTCGGTTCTCCGCTCTCCCCTATGGGGGATCGGATGAGCACGGACCGTCTGTCCATGTTCATCCTATCTGCTCTGCAGACGGATGGAAAAAATAGGGTTTTCCTCCGTCTGCAGAATCGGACCATAGCGGATGGATGAAAAACGGACATACGGTCCGCATGTGTGAAAGGGGCCTTAATCGACCATGCCTCTGCCTGCCTTATGAATGGACTCTGGCCTGTTTACTGACAATGCCTCTGTCTGCAGACCACATGCTGAGTGCAGTAGGCCACCTGTTTGGCATCAAGACTTTATATAGTTTCCAAATGCAGAGTCGTTTGGATCTCTAAATATAACCCATTACCAATATTTATCTTTTTATGGTCCTGGAAGGACTGCTGATAGGTAGATTAGCTGATCTAATAAACCTGGGTATAGAGATGGATCAAAATCCAGCTGAATTTCGAACTAGCTATGGTTGCAGCGCTGATTAGTCCCTGCAGCAGGAATTATTTCTCTGTCCACGTTTTGTGTGGATGTATATATATTCCTGTATGGCTAGCTTTAGCCATTAATGGTTTGTTTGGCTGTGCCCATCCACCTATAGAAAAATAAAATAAAATGGGGGGTGTGCCTGCAAGCCTTATAGCTGCTAAGGAGTCTTGTTGGACTTGTGAAAGTGTGTTTTGTAAAGAAGAAATTATGACATTCTCAAATGTATTTATCTTGTGTTTTGTCACCTGCGGTGAACTTGCAGGAACTGGATGGAACTTGTTGACTCGTTTACAAACCTTTTCATGTTGAAATGGTGTCTCTGGTCATTTGGTCTTTGAACATTTGTCATTCCATCCATGGTGTAGTCATGTGTGTTCTAAAATTAAGCAATTTATTTTCTTTACCTTTTTTTTTTTTTTTTTTTTTTTTTTTAAGGCTTCATGTACACTGCAGCTTCTAAACTGATGGTTGGGAGCAGTTGGGCATTTTTTTCTGAAGCCCCTTAACTCTCTTCTATGTTATCATATGTGTCCATGTACCTATAGTCGTTTATAGGAGTTTACAGGCAGCTGAGTTTAGGACAAGCGTTTACCGGCACTTAAAATTTATTTTAATGGCCAGAATATATTAAAATTCTGACCAATGAAATAGCTCAGCTAAATTGGTTTTAAAAAAATGCAGCTTAGGTGAGTTAACGCTGATTTTCTCCTATCGGGAAACTACGTTTACAATAAACCAGTGTACATGAAGCCTAAATTTAAGTTTAGGAGCAGCAGGCCTAATACTACGTAGGTTTTGCTATTCACAGCTAAAGGGTATAATTGAAAGGAATGTGTATGTTTAGCTATATGTGGTAATTGCCTAAATAAATTGTTTATACATTATTTGTTTTAGATCAACAGAATTGGACTCAAATTGGTCATGGTTTCAGCTTCGATGCATGCAAGTCGGTGGAAACACCAATGCGGTAAGTGTGTCAGTAATATTTTAATTTTTTTTTTTTTTTTTTTTCTTGTGAGACCTCAACACCATCTGTGCCTTTTCTGTTGGTTAAAGTGGATTCCCATCCCAAGGATGGACCAATGGCAGGGCACAGGAGACTGGAATTTTATATATAAACCTGAAATCTCTCTCTCTCTCTCTCTCTCTCTGCCGCCTCTCCGTTCTTCATGTTCAGTGCAGCTAAGGCTGCAGAGACAGGCACTGGGGAATCTTTGTCCTCGGTCCCTTTCCCTGCCTCAAAGAGGATCCCACCAAAGCCCCCTGCCGACAGGGCTGATAAATAAACAAAAATTATAATAGAAAATAAAATAGAAAAGACACTGACACTGTCCACTTCCCAAAAAATAAAGCGTTGTAAACAAATAACAAAAAAATATATATATAAATTGTAAAAAAAAAAAAAAAAAAAATGAAAATATAAACTACTGAATTAGTCCACGTCTCATCGGTCCCATATGCAGTCCACGCCTGCATATTAGTGCCACTGTCGCATTACATTAAAAAAAAAAAAAAAAAAAAAAAAGTATTGGTACTTAGTCTTAAAGTGGTATCGGTGCAACCCTAGTTACCATGAAATTACTTGGTCCTTCAGGCACCAATTAAAACTAAAATATACTGTTTTGGGTGCACTGACCATTCAAAGGATTTAACCACTTGCCGCCCGCCTATTGTCAAGACGTTGGCAAAGTGGTTGTAAAATCCTGACAGGACGTCACATGACGCCCTCAGGATTTTGAGCCGCTGCGCGCCCCGGGGGGCGCGCATTGCGGCGATCGTGGTTGCAGGGTGTCAGTCTTACACCCCGCAACTATGATCTTGGTAAAGAGTCAGATGCTGAGTAGAGGAGAGCCGATCGGCTGCTCCTCTGAAAGGGGGGGTCTGTGCTGATCGATTATCAGCGCAGCCCCCCCCCCCCCCCCCGAGGATGCCCACACTGGACCACCAGGGATGCCCATCACAAGGTATGCCACCCTAGACCACCAGGATGCCAATCAGTGCCAACAATGGATGCCATTCAGTGCCCACAATGGGCATCACTGATTGGCATGCATTATTTGGCGCTGATTGGCATCCACCAGTACAAAACAATGCTGCCTATCAGTGCCCATCAATGCCACCTCAGTGCCACTCATTGGTGCCACCTCATCGTGCCCATCAGTGCCGCCTTATCAGTGAAGAAAACATACTTATTTACAAAGTTTTGAAGCTGAAACAAAAAAAAAAAAAATTTTTTTTTTTTTTTTTTTTTTTTTTTTTTTTTTTTTTTCAAAATTTTCGGTCTTTTTTTATTCGTTTAGCAAAAAATAAAAACCGCAGAGGTGATCAAATACCACCAAAAGAAAGCTCTATTTGTGAAAAAAAGATAAAAATTTTAATTTGGGTACAGTGTTGTATGACCGCGCAATTGTCATTTAAAGTGTGAGAGCGCTGAAAGCTCAAAATTGGTCTTGGCAGGAAGGTGTTTAAGTGCCCTGTATTGAAGTGGTTAAAGTGTACTTTTGATACACTTTTTTATGTTTACGTATGCTCTAAATTGCATTATGCTGTTTCATTAGCCCTTTGCTATTGCAGTGCAAATGCATGCTGGCAAACTTAAAGCAGAGCTCCACCCGCACCAAAAATATTAAGTCAGCAGCTACAAATACTGCAGCTGCTGACTTTTAATAAATGGACACTTACCTGTTCCAGCGGTGTCGGCAGAATGTGACGAGCGATCGCTCGTCTCTCGGCTGCCCCACCGCCATCCTCTGTCAGGGAATCAGGAAGTGAAGACGCAACGTCTTCACTGCCCGGTTCCCTACTGCGCATGCGCCAGTCGCGCTGCCTTTTTCTATTGGTCCCCGTTGTGTCCTGGGAACTGTGTTTCCCAAGACACAACGGGGCATCTCCGCATAGGGGCGGGGCAGCTCCGGATATCTCGTCCGGAAGTGGGTGCAGATACCTGTATTATACAGGTATCTGCACCCCCCCTCCCCCCTGAAAGGTGCCAATTGTGGCACCGGAGGGGGGGGGGGGGGATCCGATAAGCGGATGTTCCACTTTAGGGTGGAGCTCCGCTTTAAGCCTCGTACACACGATCCTATTGTTGGCAGGGGATTGTCTGTTGACAGACTGTTGTCCTAAAATCTGACTGGTGGTACGCTCCTTCTGACAATTGTTCAACTTTCGGCCAGCAAATGTTGGATGGCAGGCTAGTAAATTTTTGGCGGACAATGGTCTGTTTTTTGTTTTTTTTCGTATGGTCAGTACACAAATCTGTCACACAAGTCGAAAGTACAAGCATGCATGCTCGGAATCAATGCTCACCTAACATGAAATTGTCAGAAGGTGCCCAAAGGGTGGCGCTCAAGAGCTGAAATTCCTCATGGTACGTCACTACGTTCGTGTTTGTGGGCTGACATTTGTGTACCGTTAGTATGCAAGACAAGTTCCTGGCACACGCCCTTTGGACAAAAATCAGACGCTTGGTTGGCCAAGAATTGTACCGTGTGTATGAGGCTTTAGACCCCTTTCACACGGAGGAGTTCTTCAAGCTCTTTGGCATTAAAAAAAAGCACCTGAAAAGGTCACGAAAAATGCTTCACATTTTACAATCCAGTGAATGCTTTCACCCCGGAGCGGTGCGGTGAAAAATCCGGCATGCAGCATCTTGGAGCATGTATGGAGAGCTAAAAAAAAAATGCCCCTCTCCATTGAAATGAATGGGAAGCGCCTGAAAAGCGCTTCAAAAGCCCCTCCAAAATGTTTTTGGAGCGTTTTTTTTAAATCATGTGTCCATTAAAAAGTGCACCACAAATGCCTCAAAAGCGCTCAGCGTTCTATGGACTGTTTAGAAGCACCTCAGTGTGAAAGGCCTCTTACTGAATGAACAAGGCACATGATCATACAAACTTACTTTAGTTCTCCTTTTCAGGTCTTCAAAAATCTTCTTCAAAATTACATTGTCCTATAGAAGAAGAGATTCTACGCGGTTATGTAAAAAGATGCCTACACACACTGAATCCTGGCAAAAATGTTTTTCTATTAGGCCTTTCTATGTACACTTCTGCTGGTAAACGGACGTTTAGGAGCAGTTGGGCATTTTTTTATTTATTTTTCACCAACAGACGTTCCTCTGGTGGCACGCTTTCCCTCATGTTGGTGTCCATGCGAACTAGACGAGGTCTAACCTTTTCCAAGAGAACCTCCAAAGGTGGCAATTGACATGCGTGTAAAATTAAAAAAAATTCTCTGGGTAATTAAGCAGCTGAACATGGATATTAGAAAGTATCCTGTGGACATGTGTTGAGCCATCAATGGATGTGTCCAGTAACGACGAACTCTGGTCCTCTCACGCAATTTTTCTACGTCTTTGCCGCCTCAGCAAAAGCAACATCAGGAGCATTTCCTCACACATTCTCATCATGGGATCCATATTAACAGACCAACCAAAAAATAACAGCTAGCTGCAAGCACACTGCTTTCTCAGCTGCTACTCGCACTGTTCTCTCACAGAATGGCTGAAATGCTTTCTAATCATTTGGGAGAGTCTCCTGAGGTTATCTTTAGTAAACGCGGCTTGTAAACGCTGCTAAACGCACGTTTTTAAATGTGGATTACTAGCTGCGATGTTCCAGTGTTCAGGACAGGTTGAGAAACGTCCCGTGTAGATGAAGTCATTAAAATGGCATATAGCTCCAAATAGAGCTATGATTAAAGCATTATAGGCTGAAATGCATTGGTTTAAAGCTGTATGCTGTTTTAAAAAACTTTTTTAAGGATTTGTTGCATGTGCTGTTTTGTTTTTGTGGCATATGGACAGACAGGAGTCATTGAGTACTGGTGTTCTATGGTGGCCCGAGTGGGATGAGGAGGTAGAGCTTTTTAAAAAAAAAAAAAAAAAAAAAAAAAAATGTAAATATAATTCTAATAATACGGCATACGTGGGGGAAGACAGTCATCCTACACCTCGCAAAAATCTTGTGGAAAATGCAATGCTGTATAGGAAGGGTAGGTGACCCGGCACACCAGGAGGCATGTATGCTACCTGTGTCATTGCAGAGAACTGCCATCTTGATATTTTTAAAGACCTGCCAAGTCTCTAAGCTGAAATGCTAATTGCATTTTCTAATTTACAAATGAATGTATAGTAGTTGATATAGTAGTTGAATGATTAAAAAAAAAATAAAAATAAAAAAAATAATAATTAAAACAGAACCAGTGCCACGCTGTGTTGTTGCAAGTGCACTGAATTGGCTACAATTAAGTGATTGTAAAGTCTCGTTTGTTATTTTTATAGGGAAAGAAAATGTTATATTTGTTTCCTCTGTTGCAGTGGATTTGCACAGAGAAGTCCAGATATTCCTCTTCTCGGGTCCCTCTTCTGTGATCCTGGCCCCCCCCCCCCCCCCCCCCCCCACAGCAAGCAGCTTGCTATGGGGGTACCTGAGCCGAGTCACTGCTCCCTGTGTCCATTTAGACACTGAGTCCCGGTCCATCTCTCCCCTGATTGGCTAGCTGACTTTGACAGCCAATGGCACCACTCCTGTGTCTCTGCCAATCGGGAAGGAGAATGTCAGGTTGCTGAGACACTCGTGGACAGAGGGGGTCCTCAGGTAAGTGGGGGGGGGGGGGCTGAGGGGACTGCTGCACACAGGCTTTTTATCTTAATATGTAAAATGCATTAAGCTAAAGAAATCTTCTGCCTTTACAACTTCTTTAAGTGTGATAATATTTTATTACAACTGATAAAGTGAAGCTCTGCACTTATTGAACATGCTGGTATACTGGAAAATGGAAATGGATAAACCGCGCTTAGTGAGAATGGAAAGGACAAAAAAGAGGAAAAAGGGGGGGGGGGGGGGAGGGAAGGGGATAAAAAAAAAAAAAAAAAAAAAAGAAAATGGAAAATAAATTGGGAAGGACCCTAACCCAAGGAAAAGGCTGCTGCTAGAAAGTGGGATACTCACACCAGAAAGCAAATGGAAAATACATAAAGCTGCGCCAATTTAAACAAAAAATAAAAACAGTAAATAAAAAGAGAAAATCAGTAAAAAATTATTTTCAATAAAAAACTAATGTCCCATCAAAAATAACCGTGAAGGATTACATAAAACAATTTGAACAGTCTATGATTTGATATAATAGTCCAGTTTTCCTAACACCAAAAAGATGAAATTGGCGTGTAGCTGGTTCAAAAAGGAAAAAGTATGCTGGTATACTGTTGTGTTCCCCCCCCCCCCCCCCCCAAGGAAGGAAATTAGTTAAAACATCACTGCAGTAATGAGGCCTTTCGCATTCTAGCGTTCTGGTTCTGAAGAATAAGCTGCCTATTTATGAATAGAAATATTGTATGAATAGCGGCTGCTGTAATATGTCTCTGTCATTCTACAGCATGCTGTGTTGTAATCCATGTTGTACAGGCTATCTTAAGTATTTTGCATGAGTTTCTTGTTCTCCTTCGCCAGAATTACACTGTGCAGGAATGTTTTGCTCTTTTTTTGACCTTTTTCTGTTTTTTGTTTTTCCATGCAGACTGTCTTCTTTCGACAACACGGCTGCACCACAAATGACTCAAACGCGAAATACAACAGTCGAGCAGCAAACCTGTACAGGGAGAAAATTAAAGCGCTCGCATCACAAGCAACAAGGAAACATGGCACTGATGTAAGTCCTATACCAATAGAATGTTAGAGTATTACCAGGCACAATTTAAAACCTCTTCAGTTCATCCCTGAAATACATTTCCCCATGTTTTACTTCTTAACCACTTCAGCTCCGAAAGGTTTACCCACTTCATGACCAGGCCATTTTTTGCGATATGGCACTGCCACGCTGAACCCAAATAAAATTTATGTCCTTTTGTTATTTATTTTCCCCACAAGTAGAGTTTTGGTGTTTGATCACCTCTGTGGTTTTTATTTTTTTGCACTGTAAACAAAAGGACCGACCATTTTGGGGGAAAAAAAAAATAAATTCTTTTATTTTACTAGCAACGGTGGCGATCAGCAATTTTTTTTTAATTTTATTTTTATTTTTTTTTTTTATTTTTTATTTATTTTTTTTTTTTTAAGCAGGACTGCGACATTGTGGTGGACAAATCTGACACCAAGTGACACTTTTTTTTTTTTATTTTTGGGACCAGTGACACCAATACAGTGATCAGTGCTAAAAAAAAAAAAAAAAAAAAAAAAAGAAATGCACTGTCAATGTACGAATGACACTGGCAGGGAAGGGGTTAACAGGGCAATCAAAGGGTTAAATGTGCTCCTAGGGAGTGCTTTTTAACTGTGTGGGGGTGCTTTGGCTGTGAGAAGACAGATCTGTGTTCCTGCTTGGCTAGTAGGATCTCGGTCTCCCCTACTAGCAGAACCGCGATCTGCCTTGTTTACATGGGCATAATGGCAGTATGCCTCTCTCGTGAACGATCGGTAGATCCCAGGGGATATCGGGTCTGCGAGACCCACTGATTGGCTCCTGCTGTGTCCAATCACAGCGGGAGCTGGTCCCAAGCGGCGCTCTGCAGACCCGAAAGAGCAAAATCCCATATCTGTATGTGATTTTGTGCAGGAGGGCCGCCGCCCCACAGTTTATGTTCCTGGGGTGGTCGGCAAGTGGTTAATAAATGCTTGTCTGCTGGACTACAGTATTACACCCACCCCTTTTCACTTTCCCAGCCATCTCTGTTCCTCTACACATGCATACATTCATTTTTTTCTTTCCCAGCAAAACAATGTTGCTGCCTGGACTACCAACGGCCTGCGCACACACTATGTGTAGGGGAAAAGGGTTTTAAGCGATGTAGTTCTATCAACAGGAGTCATTGACAAATACTACAGGGCGTAATAAAAGAAAAAAAATAATACCTTGATATGTTGTAAGGGTAAAGAGAGAGGTTTGGGTGGGGGTGTAAACTTGGTTAATGCTTGGACATACCCTTAAAGTGTGTGTTTCATAAATGTGCCATATTAAGTGTACACTGTTCAAGTTTTTTTTGTGAAAGCTTTGTCTGCTTAATTTCACAAGATTATCCTGACAGTCCCTCTTCCTTGCTGTTGCAATCTGGGCACAAAAGTGGATCCATGTTGGCATGGTCAGTTTGCTACAGAATTCCATGCCAACCCACAGCATGTGTGTAGTCCCATAGACCACATTGCCCACATACTCCCTACCCAGCTCTGCTCTGCCTCACACATCGTAGAAAGGGGTTTAGCTGATGTCCCCAAGAGAAACCCCCTCCTGCTACTTCCAGATGTGATGCTGGTGAAAGCAGCCAATCATCCCAGGAATCTTATGATGCTTGTGTGCCCCAAACTGAAACACTTTGATGTGAGGTGGACATCCCAGGAGGCAGTATTTCAGTGAGGGGTCAATGCATACTGTGATATTTCATGCATGTGCAGGCATTCTGTGTGTCTCATACAAGTACTTTGGATCTGTCCAAGAAACATACCTTTCCTGCACATGCACTAAATTCCCCACCCCTGCAGTCGGAGCAGACATACCGCAGGTCTCAGTCAGGCCCAAAATACTTGAGGGAATGATCATCTCATATCATCCATCTTCTGATATAATTTATTCAGTTTTTTTTGTAAAGATGAAAAAAAAAAAAAATCTTGATTTTACAAGTAACTAATTTATTAACACAGGATGCTTCTACAGGGCACCAATTCTACATTGGAGAGAAGTGAAGGAGTGCGTCCTTCTTTGGAATTATTTAGCTGTGTGTAACTTAATATGCTGCTATTCATGTCTTTTGATCACAGCACTATGGTAAACCAAATATTTCAACCCTGAAGTGTACCAGCTGTTCTCTTTTGTCCTGCGTCCTACCCTTTTTGCTTTGTTGTTGGAAAAGGGGTTTTGACAATCTAAGATTGGCAGTGCCCCACCATAACCCTGCACAGAGTTCTGTACTTGCCAGCATGTCCATCCCTGGAAAGGGGTGGATGGCTGGGCATGGCTCATATTCTAAGCTGGTGTTAGCCTTTTAAAGTGGACTTGGCTAAAAAAAAAGCAGGCTCCACTCATGCTAACAGGGCCCCCTGCCCATTTAAAAATTGCCTAATGTTACTAGTTCCAAAATGTATCTATTTATAAGAAAAGCTATACACACTTGCCCTGCAATGTTTTTTTTACCCACGATGCCTGAGTGAGGATGAGCAACCAAAAAGACGCACTCTAGCAGGAGGCTCTTCCCACAAGAATTCACATTCTCTGCCTTCCCCAAGAATCTTCCTGGAAAGGCTGATGACATGCCAACAGTGCAAAAGATGGGAGTAAGGTGAGTATAAGGCTGGTTTTACACTGGGGCGTTGGGTGCGCTGGCGGTAAAGCGGCGATCTATTTAGCGCCGCTTTACCGTCGTTTTAGCAGCGCATTTCGGCCGCTAGCGGGCGGTTTTACCCCCGCGAGCGTCCGAAAAAGGGTTAATACCGCCCGCAAACCGCCTCTGCATCAGCGTTTTGCGGGCGGGTTCGGAGCGCTGCCCCATTGAGGGGCGCTATAGGAGCGGTAAATATACACATAATGTCCTGCAAGCCACAAGATGTGGCTTGCAGGACATTTTTTCAGCATCCTGCAAGCGCACCGCTTCAGTGTGAAAGCCCTCGGCTTTCACACTGAAGACACATGTGAAAGCCCTTGGGCTTTCACACTGAAGACACAGCAACAGCTGTTTCGGGTAGGTTTGCAGGCGCTATTTTTAGCACAATAGCGCCTGCAAACCGCCCTAGTGTGAAAGGGGCCTAAAGCTACAGCTACATTTTGGAACTACTAACAGAGGGTTGTTTTTAGAGTGAGACAGATATTGTATGTTATATTCTAGGGCTTAGTCTAAGCTGATGTGTTTTTTTTTTTTTCCCCTATTAATTGCAGCTGTGGATAGATGGCTGCGGAGTCCCACCACTTCCACTCTCACCGCAACAGAAGGAGGAAGATTTCTTTGCTGCACACGTAGAGGTATTGATCACAGTGCTTTTTTTTTTTTCCCGCATCAAAAACATATAGAAAGTAGGTTATATGGGTTCCAATGGCCTAGTTCACATCAGTGCAGTGAGTTCCAGTGTTTTTCAGTTTCAGGAGAAAAAGTATAACCTGCTAATTTTTTCATGCACAGAACTGTACTGGACTGTGGTAAAAAGCATCAAAAACGCACCCCAGTACAGAAGATAAAAAAGTGTGTTGTTGTTGTGTTTTTTTTTTTTTCTCTAACCGCTTTTCAAGTGCATTTTTATTTCTAAAATGCAAAAACGTACATTAACTCGCAAAGTTACCTTCAACTAACTTCATTGAGGCAGCAAAAATGTTTGAGCAATATTTTGTAGATTTTTAAAACTATTGTTAACTTCTTAATTTCTAACAGCAGGTCAGTGACACAAGTAGTACAGACTGGACACAGCCACCCATGACATCAGAACCTGCTTTACAGAGTCCTCCACAAACCATCACTGATGGCAAAGAAGGTATGATTACGGGGATAACTGGGCTGCTTTTCTGGTATTCAACAGGTTGGAGAAGTAGGTAGTTTCCTTAAATTTACACCACAAACCAGATTGCCGACCTGAAGTTAACCTGTATTTAAAAAAAGACCACTTGGCCCTAATCATTCAGATGTTTAACCTTAAAGTGGAACTAAAGGCTCCGCTATTACAAACTGTGAGCAGAAAGACTCTTTATTGCAGGAGAGACATACAATGTCTCCTGCAAATACACCTACCTGCCTACTCACAGCATTCTCTAGCATATAAACTGAGCTGTGTATGTGCAGCTTGGCTAACTTTTCTAGCACTGTCCATGTGTGCCAGGATGACTAAAGCATGTGGAAGAGTGATGTCATCCTGCACCAGCCAATAAAGATTGCTGAAGAACCGTACCCAGAAGATGCCTGCCAAGGACGGGGACCATTGAAGGAAAGGAATGTTGAGCCAGCTTACAGCGGACCTAAACACTTCACTTAACTTTTTTCCCTTTAGCCAAGCTGCTGGACTGGCCAAATTTCAGTCGGTGCATATCCAGCTTTTTTGCTTTTGAACACCAGCCTGAAGAGCATCAGTTTCAGCTAACATTTCAAAGCGGATAAACAATTTTACTACATGACCAAATGTATGTGGACACTACACCAAAAATAATTGAGTTCAGGCATTTTCAGTGAAGGGTACTGTTCGTGTTAAAGTGTACAAAGATGTTTTGCGCACTTCTACCTTGTGGAAGATACATTTTTTTTTTTTAGCATGAGTATGCCCTGTGCTAAAGCCAGTTCCATAAAGACATGGTTTGACCACAGGGCCGGATTAACATAGGGGCTGATGGAGCTGCAGCTCCAGGCCCCTGCCTTAAAATCGGCCCACACAGCCAGCAGTACAAGCCCAATTTCTCCTGTCCATAAACGTCTATGGGACAGGAGAAGCTGTGTGTAAATGCAGGGGTGTCTGGCTGTACCTGTGTTGGCTCACTGTGGTTATTAGTATCACAGTACACAGTTCCCCCCCTACACAAATGGCTCTGCCTTCCCCCTCCCCTCTCTCTCCTCTCTTTCTGTGAAGTCCGTGCAGTGAAGGATCCTTGTGGGCGGGGAAGTTGTGAACAGAGCACAGGAACAGGCAGATGGAAGGTGAACTGAACACATATGTGAGTGATGAGCTTCTGACCATCCAAGTGTCAGCTCAGTGACTGTTATCTCCCTTCTCTCACCCTTTACTTTTTCCTTCAGCAATGGCTGTTATAACTGCAGCCAATATGTTTAGACTTGGCTCCTTGTGCTTTTAGGTGGGTTCACACTGGTTTGCAAAGTTTTGGCCCATTGCTGGTGTATACGCAGGTTTCCTCCGTTATACCCGCAGTCCTATTGATTTATATCAGGTTGCATGTTTTTTTCTGAAAGCACACCAAAATTTCTGCATGCTGCATCTTTGGCGCACTGTCAAAAAATGCGACAAAAACCTGCAACCTGATATAAATCAATAAAACTGCAGATACACAAGCAGTGCAGCCAAAATTGCAGCACACCAATGTGAGCCCAAAGGCTTGTACACACCCCCCTCTGTAGAACTTGGTCTGATCAATACTGCTGGCATTTATTTTACACACAGCCATACTATCCCAACTCAGAAGGGGTGGGGGCCCCAGGGATTTGTTTGACTATGTAGGCCCTGTTCCTTCTACCCATCCAGGAAAAGTCCTGGAGGGAGTGGCAAGTGGCACGCTGTATCTGGTGACAGGCTGTCAGCAAGTGGCACGCTGTATCTGGTGACAGGCTGTCAGCAAGTGGCACACTGTATCTGGTGACAGGCTGTCAGCAAGTGGCACACTGTATCTGGTGACAGGCTGTCAGCAAGTGGCACACTGTATCTGGTGACAGGCTGTCAGCAAGTGGCACACTGTATCTGGTGACAGGCTGTCAGCAAGTGGCACACTGTATCTGGTGACAGGCTGTCAGCAAGTGGCACACTGTATCTGGTGACAGGCTGTCAGCAAGTGGCACACTGTATCTGGTGACAGGCTGTCAGCAAGTGGCACACTGTATCTGGTGACAGGCTGTCAGCAAGTGGCACATTGTATCTGGTGACAGGCTGTCAGTGGCAAGTGACACACTATATCTGGTGGAAGTATGTCGGTGGCAAGTGGCACGCTGTATCTGGTGGCAGGCTATCGGTGGCAAGTGGCACACTGTATCTGGTGATAGGCTGTCGTGGCAAGTGGCACGCTGTATCTGGTGGCAGGCTTCTGGTTGCAAGTGGCACGCTGTATCTGGTGGCAGGCTATAGGTGGCAAGTGGCACACTGTATCTGGTGACAGGCTGTCGGTGGCAAGTGGCACACTGTATCTGGTGACAGGCTGTCAGCAAGTGGCATGCTGTATCTGGTGGCAGGCTATAGGTGGCAAGTGGCACGCTGTATCTGGTGGCAGGCTATAGGTGGCAAGTGGCACACTGTATCTGGTGACAGGTTGTCGGTGGAAAGTGGCACACTGTATCTGGTGACAGGCTGTCGGTGGCAAGTGGCACACTGTATCTGGTGACAGGCTGTCAGCAAGTGGCATGCTGTATCTGGTGACAGGCTGCTGGTGGCAAGTGATACACTATATCTGGTAGAAGTATGTCAGTGGCAAGTGGCACGCTGTATCCGGTGGCAGGCTATCAGTGGCAAGTGGCAGGTAACTCTGCAAAGTGATACGCTACATCTGGTGGTAGGCTATGGGTGGCAAGTGACAAGCTGCATCTGGTGGCAAGTAACAAGCTGCATCTGGTGGGAAGTGACAAGCTCAGGTTCCCACTGATTCTGCATGATGGTGAGTTGAACTATTTCACTATATATTACAATGTAGTAATAGAAATAATGGAATTTGATCATCCTGACACCATATCAAGCATGATGTCAGGATGATTTTAAGTGCTAACACCAGCCATTTGCCTGACAAATCACCTCCTCCACCGATTTCCCCATCAACCCCGAGACTACATCCCCCACCCTCATCTTTTTTTGGGAAGGGGGGGTTGTCCCTGAATGGCAGTTTGGAAATGTGGTCTGTCTATGTTGCTGCTGGTGAGAGACTGCATAGCAGGTGGTATTGCTGGTGTTGCTGCTGCTCAAAGGCTGCATGAGTGATATTACTGGTGAGAGTATATTTAATTTGTTTTAGCGAAAAATTGTTTGCATTTTCATTTTGTTTCCATAAAAAGGCCCACCAAAATCCTCAGCACCAGGCCCATGATGCTCTTAATCTGGCCCTGTTTGACCAGTTTGGTGTGGCGTCCCGATCCCAACCCTCATGAACACTTGTTGGATGACTTGGAACACATATTATAAGCCAGGCCGTCCCCCCCCCCCCCCCCCCCCCGCCCCCCCCCCCCCCCCCCCCCCCGCCCCCCCCCCCCCCCCCACCCCCTCTCTCTCTCCCCCCCCCCCCCCCCCCCTTCTTTTTTTTTTTTTTTTTTTTTTTTTTTTTTTTTTAATATATCCATCAATTATGCAGTTTTGTAATGTTTGTGTCTTCTTCTCCTTTTTTTTTTTTTTTTTTTGTTTTTTTTGTTTCAGGTGATCAGGAGATTGGTCCAAGTGTGGATTGTCTAAGTATGTCGCCAAAAGCCAATTTAGGTAACAGAACAATTATATTTTCATTACACTTGCAAATACACACTTAGTATTGTGTTATGTCGTCTTCTGTGCACAGTTTATATACAGTGTATATTGTTGCAGTGACCCTCTGGTACACCAAACTGCTTTGTGGTCACGGTTATAAAGGAGACGTGTCCAAATTGTCACATAATCAGTTGGGGGGGATTCTGTAAAATGTTAACAAAGTAGTACTTATTACAAAACCACTTTTAGGTCAAATAAAGGCATCTGATGTATAAAGGGACCAAACAAAAACATATGACTGTACATCTTTGCAATACATGCACAGCTTCCCATGTTCGTCATCTTTTAAAGCGGTTGTAAACATTGGATGTGTGTGTGTGTGTGTGTGTGTGTGTGTGTGTGTGTGTGTTTTTATTTTTTCCTGCAATGTAAAGGCATAATGTGCTAGTATGCATCGCATACTAGCAAATTATGTGAAACATACCTGAAAACAAAGCCTTCCAGTGATGCAATGTTGTCGCTGAAGGCCGCTTCCATCTTCACCGGGTTTGCGGTTTCCATCTCTGTGACTGGCCGAAGCCATGATGACGTCATTTCCGGGCATGCGCACAAGAGTCACCAGTCACGGCACAGGGCCCTGATGGAAAGGGTGGCCTTTTCGCCAGTGATGTTACTGGTTGCATGTACAGTAAATATCTCCTAAACGGTGCACGTTTTAGAAGATATTTGCACTACCTATAGGTAAGCCTTATTATAGGCTTACCTATAGATGCAATTTAGTGATGGAAGTTTACTTCCTCTTTTTTTATATATTTTTTTTTATTTTTTTATTACTCCTATACCCCCTTGAGCCCCAGAACATTTTTGCCTTTTGGCGATGTCTTGGTTCTGTACTTCATACCTTTTTTAGCATTTTCAGTCTTCCCTAAGGTATTTATACCTAGTTTTTTGAGTTATGTTGGGAATAAATAGTAAAAAAATATTTTTTTAATAAGTAACAAATTTAGAAAATTTG
Source organism: Lithobates sylvaticus (assembly GCA_028564925.1). Taxonomy (NCBI): domain Eukaryota; kingdom Metazoa; phylum Chordata; class Amphibia; order Anura; family Ranidae; genus Lithobates; species Lithobates sylvaticus. The sequence continues at coordinate 156,410,049 of CM053029.1, read as the reverse complement.
TATTTTCCAAGTGCAATGTTTACTTAAATTACACCTCTCAATATATATTTACCCCAAAATATAAGAAAAAAAAATCTGCTGATTTTAAAATATGTAACATTAGTGTGACTTTTATGTAGTGTAGTGGAATGGTAAAAACTAAGTGAGAAAATGTGCTTTACTTTTTAAAAGGGCTTTATTTCCCCTTTCAATGCTACATTGCAACACAAGCAGGGGGAACATGGTTTGCATATGTTTACCATAACAAGATGAGATTAGTCAGTTGAGACTGGGGTCCAGAAAACCCATGCAGCCATCAAGCAACAAAACCCTTCTAATAGTGCTCTGTTGCTGGCTGCAAAAGCTTTGTGTTTACATTTGATTATATGGAAGCCCAGGAGCTGAATATTTCAGTTCCTGGAATTCCTGTTGGACCCTGGCTGTTCCAGTGCACAGGAGCTGCTAAGTTCAGGTGCAATTTTAAAACTTCACAGGGACAGATGCTGCCCTGTGCCGTTTTAAAACTGCACCCGACTTAAGTGGTTAAAGTGATTGTAAAGGCTCGCTTTTTTTTTTTTTTTTTTAAATAACAAACATGTTATACTTACCAGCTCTGTGCAGTTGGTTTTGCACAGAGCAGCCCAGATCCTCCTCTTGTCGGGTCCCTCTTTGCTGTTCCTAGTACCACTCTCGTTTGAGTGCCCCTCAGCCAGCAGCTTGTTACAGGTTGTCACCTAAGCCGAGTCGGAGCTCTGTGTATCCATTCAGACATGGACGGGAGCCAATAGCGCCGCTGCTCTGTCTCAGCCAATCAGGAGGAGTGTACTTGGATGGCCGAGGGGATTGTGGACATTGCTGGAGAGAGGAGCTCAGGTAGGTAATTGGGGGGGGGGGGGGGGTGGCTGCTACACACAGAAGTTTTTTGTATCTTAATGCATAGAATGCATTAAGATAAAAAACCTTCTGCCTTTTACAACTTCTTTAAAAACTTTGCAGGTTTAGTAAAATATCTGTTGACCTGCCGGAAATCCAGTAATCTTCCAATTCGCTGTAATCAGCGGACAGGTGTTTTTAGCCTCGGTTCACATATATGCGATGCGCAAAATGCTGCAAATACTGTCTCCCTTTCAACATCTACTCGCTAATGTTGCAATGCATGAAACACTGATGGCCAGCATGTGCCTAGCAGTAGGCACTTACCTCCTCATGTGACCTTGGCCAGGTCTACTGCTCAGTTATTCAGACACTGAAGATTTCATTGTTCAGTGGGGGAGTGTGCCTAATCTCTTTTCTACGAAGAATTGGAGAACCTCTAGCTGGTGCTGGAGTAACATAACAAGTGGCAGAAGATACCTGCTGATCATTTAGCTGTATCCACCTCCTGGAAAAGTTAAAAGTTAAGTTAAAGTCTTCATTTCTTTTTTTCAGTTGCAAGCAGTCAGGATCTTTATTGCAGAAGAGACATTCAATGTCTCTTTCTGCAATAACATTAACTTGCCTGCCTGCTCACTGTCTCTTAAAATGCTGCACTTTCTATTCCGGGATGACTGCATGTGTGGGAGTTGCATCCCGTGCAGGCCAATTAAGATGGTTGAAGACCAGCACCAATAAGAAGCCGAGGAGAAGATGCTGTTAAGGGACCTTGTGGGCATAGGACTGATTGTGCTATGGTAAGTATCTAGGATTTTAGTTCTGCTTTAAAGTGTAATGTGTAGCATCAGAAAATACATACATGATACAGTCTGTCAGTAGTGCTAGCACATCAGTTTTTTTGATTTTCTGAGCCCCTCCTGCATTATAGTTTCTTTTACCTGATGCTCTTCTCATTAGATCTGTTTTTCCACTTCCTAGAACAAATCAACCAGTCAAAAAATTTCAGTTTCAGAACAAACCATAGTATACTGCAGGAGGTAGTTATGTATTATCAATCAACTGGTTATTCTTTTTAAATCATCACAACAGAAACTACCCAAATGACCCTGATCAAAAGTTTACATACCCTGGTGATTTTGGCCTGATAACATGCACACAAGTTGACACAAAGGGTTTGAATGGCTATTAAAGGTAACCATCCTCACCTGTGATCTGTTTGCTTGTAATATGTGCGTGTGTGCGTGTGTGTGTATAATAAAAGGTCAATGCGTTTCTGGACTCCTGACAGACCCTTGCATCTTTCATCCAGTGCTGCACTGACTTTTCTGAATTCTGAGTCATGGGGAAAGCAAAATAATCGTCAAAGGGTCTGCGGGAAAAGATAGTTGAACTGTATAAAACAGGAAAGGGATATAAAAAGATATCCAAGGAATTGAGAATGCCAATCGGCAGTGTTCAAACTCTAATCAAGAAGTAGAAAATGAGGGGTTCTGTTGAAACCAAACCATGGTCAGGTAAAATTTCGGCCACAACTGCCAGGAAAATTGGGATGCAAAGAAAAACCCACAAATAACTTCAGGGGAAATACAGGACTCTGTGAAAACATGTGGTGTGACTGGTTCAAGATACACAATACTACGCAAATGCCACAAACGATCCAGCTTACAATACGCCAAACGGCACAGACAATTTAGTCAAAATTGATATCAACATGAATGCAGTATGTTATCAATAAATACTGGAGGAGCATTTGCATTCATCAGCCAGGAAGCTGCGCATGGGACGTACTTGGACATTCCAATATGACAATGATCCAAAATACAAGGCCAAGTCGACCTGTCATTGGCTACAGCAGAATAAAGTGAAGGTTCTGGAGTGGCCATCTCAGTCTCCTGACCTGAATATAATTGAGCCACTCTGGGGAGATCTCAAACGTGCAGTTTATGCAAGACAGCCCAAGAATTTACAGGAACTGGAGGCCTTTTGCCATGAGGAATGGGCAGCTTTACCATCTGAGAAGATAAAGAGCCTCATCCACAAATACCACAAGACTTCAAGCTGTCATTGATGTTAAAGGGGGCAATACATGGTATTAAGACCTGGGGTATGTAAACTTTTGATCAGAGTTATTTGGGTAGTTTCTGTTGTGATTATGATTTAAATAGTAAACACAGTTGATTGATAATAAATGGCTTCAGCCAAACACTAACCACGAGTGAAAAAAGTTTGTGTTATTCATATTCTCTGAAAAATGGCCAAGAAATCATAAATTCTGCCAGGGTATGTAAACTTATGAGCACAACTGTGTGTATGTATATATTAGTGGTGTGGTTTTATTTTTAAGCTTGTAGCACCCGCGATCAGCTGATCGCCGATGCCATGCAGGCCTAATCCAGATCTGTCAGAATATCTGTGTGCCTGTACAGGCAAGCAGATACAATCTGACAGGCAGAATCAATGTACTACCACAGCGCTGTGGTGGTTCATTGAGGACTTCAAGCTGAAAGCCGCAAAGGATGTCGGGGCTTGTGGTTCATTCACATGCATGAATGATGCTGCCGTCTGTGGCTGTACTGATTTCAAAAAGTGACAGCTAGTACGGGGAACTTCTCCCTAAAAATGGGTGGAACATGTATCATGTTCCCAAAGATGAACTTATCCTTTAACTCACTGCTTTTATTCATAAGGTTTAAAGTGATTCTAAATCCAAGGTTTTTTACCTTTTTATTCATTCTATGCATTAAGGTAAAAAAAAAAACCTTCTGTGTGGCAGGAACCCCCCAGCCCCCCTTATTCTTACCTGAGCCCAATCAAATCCAGCAATGTGCACGAGAGTGGTGTCTCTCACTGCTGTCTCCCTCCTCATTGAGCAGATTGATAGCAGTGGCAGCCATTGGCTCTCACTGCTGTCAAACGCTGTGACTGGGCGGGCAGAGACGAGTTGCCCGGTCTGTGGCAATAGACGCAGACTGGGCGGTTCGGGAGTGAGCATGCATGGACGCCCCCAAGGAAAGTGGCTTTCCCTGGGGGCACTGGACGAATAGGCGGGCCTAGCGCGCCAGCAGGGGGACCCCAGGAAAGGAGGGCTCAGATCAGGGCGTGGCTGCAGGAGTGGCAACATGTTGCATGTTCCACCCTAAAAAGGAGTGGAACGTGTGACTTGTTCCCAAAGGTGAACTTATCCTTTTAAAGTCTTTCATTTTTAACTAAAAAAGTCATCCTTACCTGCTCTGTGCAGTAATTTTGTACAGAGTAGCCCAGATCCTCCTTTTCTTGGGTCCCTCGTTGGCGCTCCTAGCCTCTTCCTCCCTGCTGAGTGCCCCCACAGCGAGCAGCTTGCTATGGGGTCAGCCGAGCAGCTGCTCTGTGTCTCCATTCAGACATGAAGCCATGGCCTGGCCCTGCCCCCTTTCTCTCCTTGGCTCACTGACTTTGACAGCAGTGGGAACCAATGGCACTGTCCTGCTGCCTCAGCCATAGAATGCATCAAAAAATAAAAAAAATCACCTGTCTTTACAACCACTTTGAACATTTTTATTTTTTATTTTTCTCTGCAAGTTGCATGTATAAAAGGGGAAATGCAGGAGGTGATCTCAGAAACATTTGGGATGAATACTTCTTTTTTTTTTTTTTTTTTTACCCTTATAATTATAACTTTGACATGTAGGTTTATCAGTACATCCCTTTTTCCCATAAAGTTTAACTTGTGTTGTAGTACTGCTATAAATATGTCGTCTTGTTTTTTTTTTATCTTCCATGTTGCAGCCGATTCAATGAATTTAGTATCTGCAGGAAGCACAGCTCTGACAGGTGATCCAAATCCTGTTCCTGGTTGCTTCAGTCTCCTTCTGATCTATCCTGCACATCCCTGCACCCCCATATAATGCACTGCAATATCTTCTGCATAAAACTCATACTTAGTCAGAATTTAAAGGTCCACTAAACCTGAAATGTATAGGAGTCATTTAACCTTTACATGTTTATTTACCAAAAACATAAGCCAAGACCAGGGCAATTTGGTTTGTATACAGTGGGGAATAATGAGAACCACGTTAACCTTTTTTTATTTTAGGACTCTTTCACTGTTGGGGAGATTTTCTTTTTTCTTTTTTTTTCACTGTGACAAAATAACTGAAAAACATTGGATTTCCTTGTCACCAGAGCTGGGTTAGGGGAGAATCTTACAATTGGGATCCCTGTCCCTGTTACAACTGCCTAAGAGGTTTTCCCCTCACTTTGCAGAGATTTCCTCTCACTTCCTGTTTTCTTTCCAGAACAGAAAGAAAAGGTTTAACCCCAACTTAATCAAGATTTGTTTTGGCTTTTATTATACTTTAAACATTTAATATAAGGGCCCTTATGTATCCAAAAAAAAACCTTTCAGGAACAGCACAGCTAGCACATAGTACAGATGCACACAAGTAGATACATTCTCTGTGATGAAGATGGGGTATTTGGGTGGTTGCTGTTTGCAAGTCCTACGATTTGAGTGCATGGAGCAAATCATACTCCATACACTATTACTGTGCTACACAATGATAATTGTTCATACCCTGTGCATTGGATGACATTTGAGCACAGGAAATAAAACCTATATGTAATTCATGCTTGCTAATTTGCATGGCTTTATCCAGGCTTTGCTGTCTGTGCTTATGTACCTAAAATCTGTAAATATTTCCCTTACAGACATCAGTTCCTCGCTGATTAAGAAGAAGACTGGCACAGCTAAGAAAGGGGTAAGCCGTGTTGTTGTATTCTCACACTTGGGGGCTATTTAACAAATGTCACAAGCATTCATCCAGGCTGCTCAGATTTTTTCCCATATTTTCACACTGCACCTTTATTTTCAATAAAGGTGCAGCGCTCAGAATATAATGTCCTTTTTAGACCCTTCGGTCTTCAGATGTAAATAGTGTCCGAACACTTCATGGGGTATGTTTGAAGAGTGAGAGAGGGAAGATAACCACCACCGACACCCAAACATACTGCCGCTTACCTTCCTCATTAGACCCTTATCACAGGGGTCAAATGAGCAAATGGATGGAATGAACAGCCTTATCCCGTTTTATCTGCCTTGCCTGACCGATTGTGGATGATTGTGAATGAGGGTGTTCGTTCCATCCATTTGCTCATTTGACCCCTGTGACAAGGGTCTAAAGAGGAGGATAAGTGGCTTTGTGTTTGGGTGGTGGTTATCTTCCCTCTCTCTCTTTAAACATACCCCATGAATTGTTCAGCTACTATTTACATCTGTAGACCGAAGGGTCCAAGGACATTTCATTCTGATCGCTGCACCTTTCTTTATTTTTCTGCTTGTATTGCTGTTAAACATTGTGCTGGCTGCTCAAAAGATTTTTATATTTGTTGTTTTATTGCAAGTTAATTAGCGCAGCAAACATATATCATTGATATTTTCACAAATGCAATGACTTCTGCTGATTGTCTGCTTCATCTAGTGGGCAAAACTGGATATTTTTTTTGAAATACCTCAATCAGAAAATATACTCATTTTGGCCACTAGATGGAGCTGACCAACATAGAAAGTCTTCGTGTTCGAGAAAATACAGGGAAAAATTGTGCAGCCTTGACAAAAGCTTGTAACATTTGTCCAATTAATATATGGACACCCCAACCCTTACTGTATTTCTGCTTTTTTTTGTAGGTATGGTTTATAAGGCTAAAATAAAACACATTGCAACACAAACTTTTAAAATATATGTAAACCTAGTCAATAAAACCTCATGTTGGCTTTAACCTGTTAATGAAGTTGCAAATATCTTATACCAGGGCTTGACAAATTTTGCTTTGAATCTAGGAGCCAGCTAAAAAAAGTAAAAAGCCAGGTGCCCGAAACTGTATGTCCGGGGGGGGGGGGGGGAATAAGTCAAGTAATTTGTGCCCCTTAACCCAAGGGGTTTTAGCACTCAGAGTCCCTTCCACTAGTTCTAGTGCGGCAGATTAAGGGGCTCCTTAATCCACTTGGCCTCTGGCTGCCTACAGCCTTTTATCATTGGTTGAGGGTGATATCTTTGACTACAGTAGTCGAAGGTTTATCTCAGATTCAACCAATAAAAGGCTGCAGGCAGCCAATCAGACTCCAGCTGTGAATAACCAGGAGGCCGGAGCCCTTACTAATACATTGCAGTAGAGTAGTCGGCCTATAACCCTGACATACAGTGGGGGGGGGGGGGGGGGGGGGGGGGGGGGTGGCAGGCAATCTCGCAAAGAGCCCAAAAACATCAGCACAGGTATAGGAATTGTGCAGCATCCATGTAGCACCTACACATTCAATGGGCAGTCCAGTCCATGAAAGCTCCCCTTCCTCTTCACCACCAGCCAGCTGAGCTCCGATGCTGGCTTGGTGATGCAAGCTGCAGCCCTTCCCTCAGCTTAACTGAATTGTGCTAAACCACCAGTCACGTTAGCCCCGACGGCCCCGCCCACCCTCTGCTTTCGTACAAACTAAGGAATCTGTAATGGAGAATGGAGCTCCAAGATGCCGGGGCCCTCTACGTGTGCATGGGCTGTCCCTTCTGATGGTGGCCCTGGTGGTCAGTGCTGGAGTGACAGGCTTATCCTCAGTGAGTGCACAGCACACTCTGGAGTTGGGATGCCACGTGCGGAACTGTGAATGGGCTGACAAAAGCCCAGAGGCCAGAATGCAATTTCTGGCGCCTGGGATTTGTCGAGCTCTGTCTTGTACAAACTTTCATTTAAATAATCCCTGGTGATCCTACTCCCTTGTTCTGGCACTGCCTATGGCAGGGTGAGAATTGACTATCCTTGTCTCCTAATAGCTTTTCTGAGTAGTCACCCTGTCACATGGTCCCACAATAGAGTCCTCAAGTAGCATGCCTTGCAGCCATTGTAGACAGAAATTGTCTGCAAACAAACTGCATGAGATTGCCAGCACTGAGATATGTAACAAAGGATAGTGGGGCAGCTCTAGGTGGAATGATGCAGTGTGTACTGTCTTTGTATAACCACTGACTGATTACATGGATATCTCTCCATATATATCAATCTCACAAAAGTGAGTACACTCCTCACATTTTTGTACATTATTTTATTATATCTTTTCATGTGAAAACACTGAAGAAATGAAACTTTGCTACAATGTAAAGTAGTGAGTGTACAGCTTGTATAACAGTGTACATTTTCTGTCCCCTCAAAATAACACACAGCCATTAATGTCTAAACCGTTGGCAATATAAGTGGGCCCAAATTGGACCTTTTCACTTTGGGGTGTACTCGCTTTTGTTTCCAGCAGTTTAGACATTAATGGCTGTGTGTTGAGTTATTTTGAGGGGACAGCAATTTTACACTGTTATACAAGCTGTACACTCACTAGTTTACATTGTTGCAAAGTGTAATTTCTTCAGTGTTGTCACATGAAAATATATATATAAAATATTTACAAAAATGTGAGGGGTGTACTCACTTTTGTGAGATACTGTGTGTCTGTCATTTTCATCTGGATGATGTGCGCAATTTTGAGCCTTGACAGGTTTTATTATCTATTTGCACGACGCTACGACATGTTTGTTTATATTTTACCAAATGTTTGTGTGCATAGGTGTGCAGCACATGAAAGTGTTACATGGAGCAGGAGTGGGCTTCTGGGTTAAGGTACCCAGCTGTCTTTCAAGACGAGCGCAATTGGGTGACCTGGTTGCAGTGAGGTGCGAGATGATCGTCCAAAGAATAAACAAAAAAGTTGAAAGCAATATTTATTTTTCCAAATCTTCAAGTTTTTCAAATTTAACACACAAATGCAAGTAAAATCACATTTACAATATATCCAGTCTCTCTATATCATGGGTAAAAAGCGACAAGTGGACACATTTTGTAAAAACATATATTTTTTTTTTTTTTTTTTTAAGTCCCTAGAGAATAAAATGGTGAGCGTTGCATATTTTTATGTCGCACGATATTTGCGCAGAGGTTTTTCAAACGCAAAACACAGCTAGTGTGAACCCGGCCTTAATATCAGGTTTTAAGTGATACTTTGTTTTGCTAACACAAGGACCATGTTGGCCCGATTTCTACTTCTCTTTGCTCCCTCAGCACTTTTTTTGCCAAGAAAAGCAAAGTGACATACATGTTACGTGCAAGTATGGGGCAGCATACATCCTTATCACCTTTTTTCCAAGCGACAGGGCTGAATCTCAGTGGTGCCACCCCCCCCCCCCCCCCATTCATGTGCCCAGCCCCTTTCAGGACGCCAGACACATGAGACTATGGTAGGGATAGGCGGGGGGGGTGTATTTTGAAGCATGTGATTAGAGCCAAAAGGCTTCAAAATAGGGTGGGCTCGGGGAGCAGAGCACTGCGTCCCGATCCCACCTTGTGTGGAATAGCAAATACATTTTCGCTATTTTCACACTAACGTTCCTCCCTGCCAATCAGCAGGCAGGTCAGAGAGACCGGTCTCCCGATTTGGCCAAAGCATTAGGCGAGCCGAGCGGACACAGGACCCGCAGTCGCTGCTTTATGCCGAGGGGAGAGCCCGTCCCTCCAGGAGAGGAGGGTTAAGTGCCGCCGGACCGGCCGTGGGGGGGTGTTGGTGAAGTGACAGCCGAGCCTGGCTGTGTATGATGGGCACAAGTGTCTGTGTATGATGGGCACAGTGAGGCTGCAATTGATTGGGGGGGGGGGGGGGTTCAGTATTTTTCAGTTAGGAAACTGTCCTTTAAGGCTTCCAGCACTATCACATGGGGTTGGTGGGAGATGGATGGAAATGGCGTTCTGAGCGATATCTAAGCTCCCAAGTTGCAACTGTGAGCTTATGCAGGGTTTCTGCTCTGTTCTTACCAGCCAGATCTATGATGGAATGAAGGAAAGCTAAGCATAAGCAGCTTGTGGGGTGATGGCATCCAAGTAAATCGCATGGACAAAGTACAGGTTCATGTTAAGTAAACCCAATAAAGCTCAAGAATGACATGTTGCTTCCTTCTGAGAAAGCAGTATCATCCTGGGTAGCGATATCTTATGGCAGCAAGAACGTGTCAGTTGGTCCAATGAAACAAGATTAGACTGGCAGGTTAATAAATTGAGCAGCAACTGAGAAATACCAATCTTAACAAATGCTTCTAATGGAATTCCTTTTAGAGATGCCCGATAACCCTACCTATGTTTCCTAGTGTTTTTCTTTGATTTAAAAAAAAATTTAAATAAATAAAGTTTATTAGAAAATTAACAAACCATACAAAACAAAAATAAATTTGCAGATAGTCCGTACAGAACATTACTTGGGAGCATGAAATAACAAAATCTATATTATTGCCTTTAATGCAGGGCAAAAGGGGCAGTTGCCCCGGGCCCTGTCATCGCTGTGGGGCCCGAAACAGCTGCCACTTAAGCCCTGCGCTGCCCGCAGTTTTCCTGGAGCAGCGGGTGCAGCTGACAGGTGAAAGTGGATGGGGGGTACAGAGGTGGACGGGGATTAGAGAAGTGAGCTGTGGTTGGGGGGGTGGCACAGAGTTAGACAGGGGTACAGACGTGGAATACAGAGGTGAGCTGTGGATGGAGGAGGGTAGAGAGTTAAGCAAAGTGGTGTTCAGAGGTGACCAACAGATGGTTACTTTAGGTGGGGGGGAGGGGGATTATGCAAGTACTGCCCCTTGTGCTTTTTTTTTTTTTTTTTTTTTTTTTGTGCCCTGTATGATACAAACACCTCACAGTACACACTTACACACTCCCAATCCCTGTGTGTCGTCATCCTGGACTCCCGTATCCCTGCCTCATCTTGAACTCATTTTCCTATCTTTGCTGTCAAACTAAACTTTTACAATACATGCAATACTAACAAAGCCTTTACAGCAAGAGCCTGTCTAGAACCAATTCTACAGGGGCCAAACCCGGGGGCCTATTTTGCCTATTTTTTTTTTTAAGTGGCAATAACACTCTAAGTAATTGAACACATGGTTGCAGCACTTCTTTAGCCTAGGTTCACACCTATGCGACTCCGTGAGCTGCATTTTGTGCTGGCACAGCAACCCATTCATTTGAATGGGCTGCCAGGCTTCCTGCAGCCTTTCAGAAATCGCAGCCGGCACGGGAACCACAAGTGCAGTGTGATTTCCAGTGCATGCTGCATGCTATTAGGATCTCGCGCGCATCCAGCACATTCAGCACATTTTTCTGTGCGGGTGGTTGCAGCGGCAGGAACAAGTGCAGACACTGTGGTGTGAACCTTGCCTTTAGTACAGAAAAAAAAAAATTTGTTGCATTAAAAATTCATAAGTCAGCTACTAGTTGGCCTGACACTAATAAAGTATTTTGTTCTACAATAAAGACATGCTGACCATGCGTTCTTATTCACACACATACACAAAAAATCTGTCAAATCGGTTCTCTCTTGCGGTGCTGGATTATTTTACATTCTTGGGCAAACATTACCTTTTTTTTGAGACATGTACTTTTTGATAATGATTATTTTTCGTGTTGCAGCTTGGTGCCAAGAAAGCAGGCATGGGGGCTCAGAAAGTGAGTGGAAAAAGCTTCAATGAGATTGAAAAACAAGCTCAGGCTGTAGATAAGCTGAAGGAGCAGGAACTGGTCAATGCCCCCAAGAAGACAGAGGAGCCAGTGTGAGTATCTTACTGGTAACCGTGTGTGTGTGATCTAAGCAGTAGCCATGTGTAATCAAAAGAACAAGTCCCATATGGGTATATGCAGGAATTGAGAAATTCAGTCTCTATCCTTTTTTGAGTTTTACCTTTAATTAAAGCTGAGATTTATTCTGCCTATGTTTTGCCTTTCCTGGTTTCTCCTCCAATACTACTTGGGCCATAAACCGGTAAAGACATGGAAATGTGTGTTGAACAGTAGTCGTAAGTGTTAAATTGGAAGTTTAGGCTATTGCTAACTAAGCTTAAACTTGCTCCCAGCCCTTTCTAAATCCTTTTCGAACTACCCTGTAGAAGAAAGCTGCATATTCTCTGGTCTGATCACTTGATCTCCCCAGCAGCTGGCTTCAGGGGAGAGGGGAGATCGCCGACAGCCACAACCCCTGTGTGGTGGCATTACCCATAGGCCTACTTTGGAACATGTGTTGGCTGTCTCTCCTCTCCCCTGAAGCTCCTGCTGGGAGGTGATCATGTGACCCAACTAAAGCACTCTATGAATAGATAAGTATATCCATCTTTCTCCTACAGGGTAGTTAAAATAGGACTTGGAAGGGAGTGTGAGCAGGGTTTAAGCTTAAACAAATCAATAAATGCATCTCCATTTAAATAACTGATATATAAAAATTGTGAAGTCCATGTATAAATCCCACACATGAATACCATCCTCGGTGAGTATAGGAAAGGTTCCTCTCCACCACAATACAGACACACTATGCACTCTCCAGACTTAATTGACCCCTATTACAGGCAGTCAAATTACGCATATATTACTGTCATACAGTGCCTTGCAAAAGTATTCACCCACCTTAAAATTTTTGTGTTTTTTGTTGCCTCGACATGGATTGTTTGAGGATTTGCATCATTTAATTTACAGAACGTGCCCACAACTTTGAAGATGTGTGTGTGTGTGTGTGTGTGTGTGTTTTTTATTTTTATTTATTCATTTGTGAAGCAAACAACTAATAGGACAAAATAACAGAAAAAGTCAATGTGCATAACTATTGACTTTAGGGGGGTGAATACTTTGTAGAGCCACCTTTGGTGGCTATCACAGCTCCAAGTCGCTTTGGATAAGTCTCTATGAGCTTGCCACATCTTACCACTGGGATTTTTGCCCATTCCCCCTTGCAAAACTGCTCCAGCTCCTTCAAGTTGGATGGTTTTGCGCTTGTGAACAGCAATCTTTAAGTCTGACTACAGATTTTCTATTGGATTGAGGTCTGGGCTTTGACTAGGCCATTCCAACACATTCACATGTTTCCCCTTAAACCACTCAAGTGTGGCTTTAGCAGTGTGTTTGGGGTCATTGTCCTGCTGGTGAACCTCCGTCCTAGCCTCAAATCACACACAGAGTGGTACAGGTTTTGCTCAAGAATACCCCTGTATTTAACACCATCCATCTTACCCTCAACTCTGACCAGTTTCCCAGTCCCGACTGCTGAAAAACATCCCCACAGCATGGTGCTGCCACCACCATGTTTCTCTGTGGGGATGGTGTTCTTTGGGTGATGTGTTGGGTTTGCACCAGACATAGCGTTTTCTTTGAAAGCCAAAAAGTTACATTTTAGTCTCATCAGACCAGAGCACCTTCCTCCATACATTTTGGGAGTCTCCCACATGCCTTTTTGCAAACTCCAAAACTTGCCATTTTTTGTTTTTTGCTGAAAGTAATGGCTTTCTTTTGGCCACTCTGCCATAAAGCCCAACTCTATGGAGTGTACGGCTTATTGTCGTCCTATGTACAGATACTCCAGTCTCTGTTGTGGAACTCTGCAGCTCCTCCAGGGTTACCTTAGGTCTCTGTGCTGCCTCTCTGCTTAATGCTCTCCTTGCCCGGTCTGAGTTTTGGTGTGCAGCCATCTCTTGGCAGGTTTGCTGTTGTGCCACGTTCTTTCCATTTGGTTATGATGGATTTGATGGTGCTTCTAGGGATCATCAAAGATTTGGATATTTTGTTTTATAACCTAACCATAACTTGTACTTCTCAACAACATTGTCCCTTTTTTATGTTTGGAGAGTTCCTTGGTCTTCATGGCAGTGTTTGGTTAGTGGTGCCTCCTTGCTTAGGTGTTGCAGCCTCTGGGGCCTTTCAAAAAGGTTTGTATATGTAATTACAGATCATGTGACACTTGGATTGCACACAGGTGGACATCATTTCACTAATTATGTGACTTCTGAAGGTAATTGGTTCCACCAGAGCTTTTTATGGGCTTCATAACAATGGGGGTGAATACATATGCACATGCCAATTAGCAGTTTTTTATTTCAGAAAAATAGTTTTATGTATATATTTTTCTAATTTTACTTCACCAACTTAGACTATTGTGTTCTGATCCTTCACATATAATTCAGATTAATTACAGCCTTTAGTTCAATGTTTTTTTAATGGAACAACATAGGTAAAAAGCCAAGGAGGGTGAATACTTTTGCAAGACACTGTACACGTCACAGGAATTCAAACCGCTGTTGTCATCCTTTCGATATATATGTAGATAACTTATTCAAAGCTCCAGTGTTGCCATATAGAGAGGGAGATGAAAGAACACTCTCTCATGGTGCAGTATTTCAAATAATTTATTTAAAAAAGGTTGTATTGCACTTGCATCAAAGAAGACCAGGATCAGCACGTATTGTATAGGAATCGCTGGTTTGCGCTCCACCTGCGTTCCAACTGGAAATGACTTGTATCAAACACCACCCAAGGCCATTTCGCCAGCCTACGTATGACTTCTTCAGGGGTCTACGTACGATGTAGACGTCAGATGTAGGCTGATGGAACGACGTTGGGTGGTGGTTGAGATTGTTTGTGGGAGTTTTTAACCTCTTCCCGCCGACCGTACGCACATATGCGGCCTTGGCTTTAAGGGGTTATACCCGGATGATGCCTGCAGCTGCAGGCTTTATCCCAGTACCGTTTTTTTAGAGCTCGGCTGTTACCCCGAAGGAGCAAGAGGGGGAACGCCCCTTCGCCTTCCTTCCGACGTCCCACCGGGAGACCCGATCCGTGATCCGGCTCTTCTGCTGGCTAGAGTGAGACTGGAAGGAAGCCAGAAACTGCTTCAATCCAGTCTCCTCTCCTCTCTCCAGTCACCTCTCCAGTCACAACGTCACTTCCGGTTTACTCTGCTGCCAATGGAGCCGTTTTAGAAATAAAAATTACAGTATTCAGAATCTGTTTTTGCCGATCTGAATACGTTGAAGTGCAAAGGAGGGATTTGGGGTCTTTTAGACCCCTGATCCCTCCATAAAGCGTACCTGTCTTCACCTATTACTGTCACAAGGGATACCGACATTCCTTGTGACAGCAATAAAAGTGATCACTTTTTTTTTTTTTTAAAGTGACAATGTAAGAAAATTTAAATAAGAGAATTATTTTTATTTTTTTAAAGCGCCCCTGTCCCCGTGAGCTCGCGCAGCAAAGAAAACGCATGCATAAGTCGTGCCCGCATATGTAAACTATGTTCAAATCACACATGTGAGGTATCTCTGCGATCGCCAGAGCGAGAGCAATAATTCTAGCACTAGATCTCATTCAACTCTAACCTGGTAACCATATTTTTTTTATTAATTCATGAAAGTGTCTCTTCCCTAAAAAAAATTGCGTTTGAAAGACCGCTGCCAAATACAGTGTGACATAAAATATTGCAATGATCACCATTTTATTCTCTAGATTTTCTGCTTAAAAAAATAATTCATGTTTATGGCCCATGCAATATTAATTACTACAAGAAGGCAGTGATCTGTATGATGAAAAGCACTTGTGATTTGTGGATTATATTAGCACAGCACATTTTATTCATGGCTTCTTGTGGT
Organism: Lithobates sylvaticus; assembly: GCA_028564925.1. Taxonomy (NCBI): domain Eukaryota; kingdom Metazoa; phylum Chordata; class Amphibia; order Anura; family Ranidae; genus Lithobates; species Lithobates sylvaticus. The sequence goes on along the minus strand of CM053029.1, from coordinate 156,394,753 downwards.
TTCAGGGTTTCTTCTCTACGTCTAGCATACAAAGAGATGGAAATTCAGAAGCAAAAAGATGACGAAAAGCTGAAAAATATGCCTGCTAGCAAGAAGGCAGATGCAGAACGTCTTGGGATGGGATTCGGCAACCGAAGGTGAGACAACCTCCGTGTGTGTGTGTATTTATATGCAAGTGTGTAGTGAGATGGCTAGAGAGAGAGAGATAGAGATGTGTGTGTGTGTGTGTGTGTGTGTATATGTATATATATATATATATATATATATATATATATATATATATATATATATATATATATATATATATATATATATATATATATATATATATATATGTATATGTGTATATATATATTTATATATTTATATATATATATATAAAGCACTTTTTGCAATACGTCACTGGGTCGTTTTAACTGACAATTGTGCAGTTGTGTGACATTGCACCCAAACAAAATTGATGTGCTTTTTTTTTTCCCCACAAATAGAGCTTTCTTTTGGTGGTATTTGATCAACTCCTGTTTTTTTTTTTACTTTTTGCTATAATATTCCCCAAAAATATATACTAAAAACATATTTTTTTTTTCCCCTCAGTTTAGGCCGATATGTATTCTTCGACATATTTTTGTTAAAAAAAAAAAAAAATCGCAATATATATACCAACCCGGCAGCTAAGGTTATAGCCAACGGGGTGCTCTCAGACCCCCTTACAATCTCTAACGGAACCCGCCAAGGTTGCCCACTTTCACCCCTCTTATTTGCACTATCCCTCGAGCCCTTTCTATGCCATGTCAGAGGAAACCCAAACATCTCGGGAATTGAGATAGGCCAATCCCAACACAAAGTATCTGCCTACGCGGACGATTTGATGTTTTCCCTATCACATCCAACAATATCCCTCCCGAGTCTCCTCAAAGAATTCACACTATATGGCTCAATCTCCAATCTAAAGATCAACTTTAGCAAATCCGAAGCGATGGGTGTACGAATCCCTGATACACAGCTTACACACCTTCAGGCCAGCTTTAAATTGAAATGGACTAACACAGCCCTTAAGTATTTAGGGACCTATATCCCTCACACGCTCTCGAAATTGTATGAGCTTAATTTCCCCCCAATATTGAAAAAAATTAAAGTACTGTTGAACCAATGGACCTCGGGCCTACATTCTTGGCTGGGACGCTGCAACATTTTAAAAATGATGGTACTCCCGAAACTCCTTTATCTCATGCAGGCGGTACCCATACATGTTCCAAGTCTTTTTTTCAAACAAGTACAGTCCTTATTTACGGAATTTGTGTGGGCCAAGAAAAAACCTAGACTGGCCAACAAACTACTCGTCCTCCCCAAGCTTCACAGGGGACTAGCACTTCCCAACATACGTACTTATTACCAGGCCATACATTTAGGGAGGCTCATAGACTGGTGCCGACACCAGGAGACCAAACTGGACCTCCATAGAGCAAGCACAAAGCAAGACCCCCCCCTTCCTGGCACTCCATGGTGTTATTCTGGGTTACCCACGGAACTCAAATTACATCCATTGATAGGCAACACATCAAAGATATGCGCCCGAATAGTGACTCAGACCCCCCTCTCTTCCCTAAACTCACCCTTATACCCCGTACTGGGAAACCCACTATTCCCACCAGGTATGAAAGACGGCCCCTTTAGACTTTTGTCCGAATCAGGATTGCACCAAGCAACACACTTTAGTACAGGAGGACTCTGGAGGACGGCGGCAGAGTTGTCCGACCCCACGGGTCTGTACCGACTTGACTTTTTGAGATCACTCCAACTAAGCCACTTCCTGAAATCCATTCCACCCCCAAGAGATAACACTCCAAACCTCACAACACTCGAAGATATATGCTCTACGAGGGGTACCCTGCCACACGCGCTCTCGATAACCTATGCACTTCTGAATACACCACAGGAGGAGTTTATACCTCCCGGTATACTTAGATGGGAAGAAGATCTGATATATCAATTTAGTAGTACTGAGAGACAACACATACTGAGATATACTCACAAGTCCTCCATATGCGCCAAAACTCAGGAAACAAACTATAAGATTCTCTCCCGGTGGTACAAGACCCCGGTGATACTACATAAGATATTTCCAACAACGACGGACCGTTGTTGGCGCGGCCTAGTAGAAGAGGGGACTCTCTTACATATTTTCTGGTCATGCCCGAAACTTACGCACTTCTGGACAGTAGTCCGGGAGACTATACAAAAATTTACTGAAAGAACAATCACAGCTGACCCGGCCTTTTTTCTACTGCATGCGTCCTCTATTCCTGACAGAGTATATAAGAAATCGCTGACTCGTCACCTGTTAGATGCAGCTAGGGCCTGCATCCCATTATGCTGGAAGTCGGTTCTCCCGCCAACCATTAACATGTGGCTTCAAAAAGTGGAGGACATCAGGAGGATGGAAGACCTCATCCTCACAGCACAGGAGAGACAGGAGACGTTCTCCAAAACCTGGCAGCTCTGGATAATGTTTATATATATATATATTCAGATGAGGGCCAAGCTTTGAGGAGCGTGGATATACCAGTTTGACTTTTCCCAAGACATTTCTTAGCGAGTATAGAAGCCAGTTTGAGCCCTCTTATGGACACTTGATATAACCAAGAATGCACTGGATGTGGATCCATGATCACGGGGCACACAATTCCCCCCCCCCCCCCCGACCTACACCTCGTTCCCCCCTCCCTATCTCTCTTCTTCTCCCCCACTATCTTTCCCTCCTCCTTCTCTCTTCTATTGTTCTAGTGCTAACGCTAACCTTCCGCCCGTGCTGCTCTGCCGCGCTGTGTCCCCCCCCCCCACAACATGGGGGCGCAGTTGGCGGGGCAAAATGGGGGGGAAGGTAAAAAAATCTCTGAAAAAATAACTGGGAGCAGGCCCCAAGAGATGATGGAACCCCCTGTTTTTTATAGTGGGACGCAATACATAGCAGGATCTTCTGGACACAGGTTATGTTCTCAATACTATCCATAAGGATGGAACCCAAACACCTAGTTTAACATACGACACACTAATATTGACATTGACCTGTCCTTCTTTTTTTTTTTTTTTTCTTTCTTTCTTTGCTGTGTCTCACAGAAAATGTTCTGTTATATCTGCTCATGACTTGTGATATGGGATGAAGTTACTTTTGCATTATTCCTGTAATACATTTTGACTTGTACCTTGTTGGCCCTTGTGGGCCCTGTTCCTTGCAATAAATAAAAAAAAAAAAAAAAAAAAAATCGCAATAGCCGTATATATTGATTGGTTTGTGCAAAAGTTATAGTGTCTACAAAATAGGGCATAGTTTTATGGCATTTTTATTTATTTTTTACTAGTAATGGCGGCGATCTGCGATTTTTATCGGGACTGCAACATTATGGCAGACACACTGGACAATTTTGACACATTTTTGGGACCATTGGTATTTTTACAGTGATGGGTGCTATAAAATTGCATTGTTTACTGTAAAAATGTCACTGGCAATGAAGGGGTTAACCACTAGGGGGCAATCAATGAGTTAATGTGTTCTAACTGAAGGGGGCAGGAGACTGTGCAGGGGAGATGACTGATTGTTGTTCATACTCTGTATGAACAGACGATCTGTCTGTTCTCCCCTCAGAGAACCGTAAACTGTGTGTTTACACACACAGATCCCGGTTCTCCGGGTGCCCCGAGCGATCGCGGGAGCCCGGTAGTGATCGTGACCGCCGGGCACTCGCATCAGCTCTGTGGGTGAGCAGGGGGCCACAGGGCGAAGTGACGTTTTTTAAACGTGTGCTTTTTCTTAATTTCTCAGTGGAATCTCCCATTCAGTCCTTTCTGAGATGCAAACTATCGAGCAGGTAGCCCCAAGGAACACCAAACCCAAAAAGATTTACCAGGAGGAAGAGCCAGAGGATTTCTTCTCGAGTTCCTCGCGGTCCCGGTGAGATACCTTGTTTTGTGTACTTGTCTGTCAGAACCTTATCTTTACACAGCTGTCACTAATGCAAGTTTACATTTTCCTAACGCTTTATTTTATAGTAAAGTTGGATAAAACAAAAAAACTGTTTTAATGCTTCTTGCACCGTACACAAAAAAAGTAAACTGGCGGATGGGGTGTGCCTGCATACAAATATAGCAATTGCACCACACATTAGTGTATAGTCGCACATTGGCGTGAAAGCAATAATTCGAAGGTCATCCTTTTTAGTTGACTCCAAATTGATTACCTTTATCCAGCTTCCTACATTCGGTGTGTTACAAACATCCAGGAGACTGCATGCAAGTTTCTTATCTCCTTCTCCTGTGCACAGTCCCCTGAGACCTGGTGTCTTTGGAAAGATGAGCTCCCAATTCTACGATTGGGAGCCGGTCGGAAGCCTTCCTCATTGATATATCACTGAGCCAACCCATTAACGTGCATTCAGAAAGTATACAGAGCGCTTCACTTTTCTTTATCGTACATCATGGGACACAGAACCTTAAGTCATTACTTAATGGGTTATGGGCCACCTTCAGGTGTTGACACTGGTAAACCCAATTAAAGGGATTTTACTCCCCTATATAACCCCTCCTCCTTCCAGGAGCACATCAGTTTTTTTTTTTCGCCAGTGTCTAAGGTGTTGGTCACAAGTGAAGAAGTGCTCTGAGGAGCTCCAGGAGGGATCCATGCTGGATTTAAATTCCTCCATAAAACGAAGCCAGAGCCATCAACTAGTGCCACTGAGGCCTAAAATGGATGGTACCTGGTATCTAAAGCATGAGGTTTTGCCTGTAATGCCTCTTAGTAGAGTTGGAACCCAGGGCTTACGTCTTGTTACATTACGTCAAGCTTCCTGATGGGGTGCTTGTACAAGGCCTAAGGCAGTTGGACCCCGTTTTTACAGACCCAGTCCTTGAAGGTTTGCTAAACGTAGCCCGCCGTGATGGGAGAAAGTTGGATTTTCTGTTAATTCAGCAAAATCCTGCGGCGAGGACAAGGTAAGGGAAGAAAACTTGGATATTAAAGACATCTATGCATTTTCTTTCATTTAAGGAAAAAAAATTGTCATGCCTTTTTAAAATCTCCACTAGATGACGTCTATGCACATACCTTACGCTGTTGTCTCACTGTTTGCTAAGTTCCGTGTCTGGCTGCACAGCGTGTGGAAGGAGATTTTGCAAGGTAAAAAGATCTGCAAAAAAAATTCTTTTGTCTTCCCCTGATGGGACCAGAGGGTTAGGGGGACAACAATGCTGTCCCCCCCCTGCCGTGGGGGATGCAGAAGGTCCTGCTATTTTACTGCTAAAGTTTGCTACTGTGGCTGTATTTTTACACAGGTCTGTGCCTCACTGCAGGATGCTCTGCCGCCCCTCGCTATTTTTCCATCCATCATCGGATCGGGTGACAACGGACTCTACGGTCCGTCGTCATCCGATCTCCCATAGGGGAGAGCGGCGCTCTGACAGGTCCGTCCCTGCACAGAGTGCAGAGACAGACCTGTCCTCTTCCTGCACATCGGGGGATCGACTGAGCGATCCCCCGCTGTGCAGAGCGGGCTCCGTACACGGACACGTCCGTGTGAAAGAGCCCTAAAGGTTTCACCCCCAGGCATTGAGATTTCGAGCGGTATTTCCACGCTGTCATCCTCGCCTGAATTACCAATTATGGCTAGGAAGTGTACTAGGTCCCCTTCCCCCACTTCAGCTTTGCAAGGGGAAAACAGTGCGTACACGATGAGGTTTTACCCTCAATCGATCAGGAAGAAAAGCAAACCGACGATTCTTCTGCAGAGGAAACAACGGTAGATGAACCTTTTTCAGCTTCTCAATCTGAAAAATTGCTGATACAAACTCTTACAGAAATGGTTCGTTCCACTTTCATGCTGCCTCTAACAGAGTCTCCTGAAAACTTGGCCTCTTCCTTTAGTTTCTTTAAAACATTCCCATTCTTTGCATGCATTTCCTGCACATGCATTACTTGAACAGATTATTTTTGCGGAATGGGATAAACCGGATAAACATTTTCTCCCTCCTAAGAGGTTTTCAATTCTCTATCCTCTTGAGGAGAAATTCTCCAAAAAATGGAAAGTACCAGCAATTGACGCTGCGATTTCCAATGTGAATAATAACTTAACTCGTCCTGTAGACAATGCACAGATGCTTAAGGATCCAACAGATAAGAAGTTGGAATCCCTGCTAAAATCTGCTTTTTTCCATAGCAGGTGCCATCACTCAGCCCGCAGTCGCCGCGATAGGCATCTGTCAATCCCTAAAGGAGCAATTTAAACAGGCCCTTGGAGAGCTTCCTACACAACAAGCTCAGGATTTGGCTGAACTACCTAAGGCATTATATTTTGCCATAGATGCCATTAAAGACTATTCACCAGGCATCCCGCCTTATACTTGTACATATGCGCAGAATCTTGTGGTTGAAAAATTGGTCAGCTGAAACACCATGTAAAAACCTCCTAATTGGGTTCCCCTTTCATGGGGCGTGACTATTTGGTGAAAGTTGGATAAATATATCAAGACAATTTCTGCTGGGAAAAGTACTTTATATTTTCTTTTTTTTGGTACCAAAAAAAAAAAAACGCCTTCATTTAAACTGGCTCTTTTCCCTGCGCCAGGGGCTTCCACCTTTGGGCAGTGGCGACGGCCTCCGCCATCAGAGGAAAAACTCAGGGTCAGACCCAGGCTCAAAGGAAGCCCTGGGGTAGGAAATCTGCAAAACGGAATCCTAAAGCCTCATCATGAAGAGGCAACCCCCCTCACCAAGGTGGGGGGAAGACCTGCAATTTTCAGAAGTCTGGAAAAAGGAAATTCAGGACAGATGGGTCATCTCCACGGTAACGCTGGGGTACAAGCTGGAATTTCGGGACTTTCCACCTTCTCGTTTCCTGAGGTCAAGCATTCCCAAAGATCCAGAGAAAAACGTTCTCTGTTTCAGGCACTAGACCGATTTAATATCTCAAGGGGTGATCATACAGATACCCGCAAGGTCTGGGGTTTTATTCAAATCTTGTACCAAAACCAAATGGAGATGTCGGACCCATTCTAGATCTAAGAAAGCTAAATCATTTCCTGAAGATCCGCTCCTTTCGCATGGAGACAATCGGGTCGGTAGTTTCTATCCTAGGAAGAGAACTTCCTGCGTCAATCGACATCAGGGATGCATATCTAAATATCCCTATATTTCCTGCATGTCAAAAGTTTCTGCGAGGCACTTCGCTCAATCATTCGCCCCGGACCTCCAGTTCTCGGCACCCTCCCCCTTTGAGAGCATCATATTGGAGGGATCTGCACGTCGCGGCCTGATATCAGATATCTACCGACTGCTTAACCTCTACTCAATCCCCGAACGGGGCAAACATGCGTACATGCTCCGCTGGGAGAGGGTCCTAGGAGAGGAGATACCAGAAGCCACATGGCAGGCGATTTGGTCCCAAGCAGCTAAAAGCTCGTACTGCACCTTATATAAGGAAAACGCATACAAGATTATGTATTTCTGGTACCAGACACCCGACATCCTCCACGCCATTTACCCGTCCTGCTCTGACCGCTGCTGGCGATGCCAGAAAGACAGGGGTCCTCTTTTCCACATATACTGGGACTGCCCCAAGATAGTGCCATTCTGGACAGAGACCCAGTCACTACTGTCCCGCCTCTTAGGGGTACAGATTCCCATGTCCCCGAAACTATTTCTACTGGGAGTCTCCCAACTACGCATCCCCAAACCGTCCAAGAAACTCCTAAGTCATGTCATCACTGCGGCACGGTGCCTGATAGCCCTGCACTGGAAACGACTGACCCCCCCCCCTCACAGGAGGATCTATACGCTAGAATTAAAGACGTAGAGATCATGGAAAAAATGACAGCTAGACTATATGACAGACTGGACGCGCACACTAGGGTCTGGGAGGAATGGCATCGCCATGAAGATCCGCCGTGAGCCGGGGCTAGAACCCCGATCTCCACCCTCTACCCCCCTACCCTCTTTATCCCCCTTTTCCATTTCCCCCTTTTCTTTAACCTATAAAACTGTCACTTTCTTACTGCTACTATTGAGTATGGTCTCTCACAGGTCACTGACAATTAGTGTATCTTATATGAGAGCAGGAAAGTTATATAGGAATCAGACCATGAGTTTCTACTACAAAGAATGTTATCTGTTACCCTTGTCTGTATACTGGCCATACTATGGTCCTATTGCTTCTGATATGACACAATGTACAGACTTTGTTCGACTGTTGTATGTCAATTTTGATTTAATAAAAAGTTATTTGATAAAAAAAAAAAAAAAAAAGTTTCTGCGGTTCGAGTTGGAACAGCAGTATTTCCAATTTGTAGCCCTGCCCTTTGGGCTAGCCACAGCACCTCGGGTGTATTGTTTGTAGAATTTTGAGGAAAGTAATGAATTTGATCCTTTTTGGAATAAGGCTGTAACATAACTAAATGCGGAAAAAGTGAAGTGCTGTGAATGCTTTCCGGATGCACTGTACAAGGATCATTCAGTGTAACATTTCTTAAGATTAACAATCAAGCTGTCTTATGTCCTCCATTCACTGACACAATGATCTGCCAGTGAGAGAGCTGCAGCAAACCCAGAAGAATGTTTTGTATGCACAGGGAATTTAGTTAACTCTTAATTAACCGGAACATGCTCTCCTGTTCCATGTTTCTATTTTAAATTATACAGCACATATATGCATTTCATCTTTAAGGGTTTACTGTTAAAAATACATAGTTTAGGGTATATCTGTTTTATTTTAAATGGGTAACAACTTTAATATACTGAGGCATTATGAGAAAAATAAAATGTATACAATGTATGTACAACTCAATTAAAAAACAAACTGAAATCTTTTAAAAAGGGGGGGGGGGGGGGGGGGGGGACTAAAATAATGTGGTTTGCGTAAGTGTGCACAGCCTCTTATAACTGGGGGTTTAGCTGTGTTCAGAATTAAGCAATCGCGTTCAAACCCTTTTTAAATAGGGGTCAGTACACACTTGCCATCATTTAAAGTGCCTCTGTTTAACCCCAAATAAAGTTCAGCTGTTCTAGTAGGTCTTTCCTGACCTTTTCGTAGTCGCATCTTACAGAAAAGCCATGGTCTGCAGAGAGCTTCCCAAGCATCAGAGTATCATTGTTAAAATATCAGTCAGGAGAAGGGTTCAAAAGAATTCCCAAGGCATTAGATATACCATGGAACACAGTGAAGACAGTAATCATCAAGTGGAGAGAAAATATGGCACAACAGTGACTTTACCAAGAACTGGATGTCTTTCCAAAATTGATGAAAAGTCGAGACGAAAACTGGTCCAGGAGGCTGCCAAGAGGCCTATAGCAAAATTAAAGGAACTGCAGGAATATCTGGCAAGCACTGGCTGTGTGATACATGTGACAACAATCTCCCATGTTCTTCATATGTCTGGACTATGGTGTAGAATGGCAAGATGGAAGCGCTTTCTTGCGAAGAAATGCTTCCAAGCCTGGCTAAATTTTTCAAAAACTCATCTGAAGTCTCCCAAAAGCATGTGGGAAAATGTGTTTATGGTCTGATGAAACCAAGGCTGAACTTTCTGGCCATAATTCCAAAAGATATGTTTGGTGGAAAAACACTGCACATCACCAAAAGTACACCATATGCACCGTGAAGCATGGTGGTGGCAGCATCATGCTTTGGGGCTGTTTTTTTAAGCTGGAACAGGGGCCTTAGTCAAGGTAGAGGGAGTTATGAACAGTTCCATATACCTGTCAATATTGGCACAAAACCTTCAGGCTTCTGCTAGAAAGCTGAACATGAAGAGGAACTTAATCTTTCAGCATGACAACTACCCAAAGCATACATCCAAATCAACAAACAAATGTCTTCCCCAGAGGAAGGTTAAAGTTTTGGAATGGCCCAGCCAGAGCCCAGACCTGAATCCGGTTGAAAATCTGTGGGGTGATCTGAAGAGGGCTGTTCACAGGAGATGCCCTTGCAATCTGACAGATTTGGAGTGTTTTTGCAAAGAATATTGCAAATATTGCCAAGTCAAGATGTGCCATGCTGATGATCCTATCCAAAAAGACTGAGTGCTGTAATAAAATCAAAAGGCACTTCAATAAAGTATTAAAGTGGAGGTCTACCCTAAAAATAAAAAAATAAAATAATTACACAAAAAGGCTCCTAAAAATGTGAAAGACAAATTGAAGAAAAAAAATGTTTTTTACTTACCAGAAATGGCTGTTGCTAGGCAGATCGTCCTAATCTGCCACTTCCTATTCCACGGTAGTCTTCGTTCTTCTCCTCGCGTTGTCTTCTGAGAAATGGGGCGCGCTGTCTTCTGGGACTTGTGTGTTTCCCAGAACACAGCTGGCCATTCACAAAGCACCGCGCCCCGAGCCTTGCGCCTGCGCAGTAGGGAATGGGCAGTGAAGCCGCAAGGCTCCACTGCCTGTTTCCCTTAGTTTGAATGGTGGTGCCGGGACCCGATCCAATGGACGTATCGCGTGTGGCTTTAAAAAAAATAGATGAAACATTTCAGCTGGAACACCGCTTTAAGGGTGTGCACACTTATGCAACCATATTTATATTTTTACTTTCCTACACCTTTTTAAATATTTCAGTTTGTTGTTCAGCTGGGTTGTACAGTTTTATAGGTCACATTAAAGGTGGAAAAAGTTCCTGGAATCCAGCGATGTCGGTACCCTAGCCGATGTTTCCATTGGCTCTCGGGTGCTGCCGCCATTCATAGTAAAGGAACCCGGGTCCCTACTCCTCATGCACAAAACGCGTTGCGCTCTTACTGGCCCTGCAGCAGAGGAGGAGTGGGGCCCGAACTTCTGATGTACCTCACTGTGTCAAGTGCCGACGGTTGTGGGGACGGGTACCTGTCAAAAAAGGGTACCCGCTCCCCCTCCCCCTAAAAGGTGCATAATAATAATAAAAAAATGTTGCACCGGAGGGGGGGGGGGGGATGGATAAGCAGAGCTTCCACTTTTGGGTGGAACTCAATTTTTAAATGCAATACTTTTCTTGCTCCTTGTGAAACTGTAGGTCTGCCTCCCCACCATCGACCAAAAGAATGGTTTGGTTTGAAAAAATAGACCAATTTAAAATTGAGTAGTAAGGATTATTTTTAATGCGGTCTGTGTCCCCACTGGAGAGATTCACCCTTGCTGATTTGTCCTTAAAACAAAGTGATGGGAATTTCAAAATTGCAGTTGTCACAGGAACAAGAGTTGAGGGAAAAATCTCGCAAAGGGGACACCTGGTGCATTAACAACTAAGAGCCACTTAAAAAGTACAAATAAGTAGAATCGAAGTTACCTTTGCTCTTTGCTGCTTTTTATCCAGATACCGGGATGACACACTGGACCCCGTCAGTTCTTCTTTTCTGAGGTGGGATGAGAAATCTGATGATTTTTGGAGGAAGGACACTTCCAGCAATGACTTTGATATGACTTTGTGCTCCAAAACCACAACCAGCTATGACGACAGGTATAAAAAATGTCCTTTTTTTTTTTTTTTTTCCCCCAGCAGGTTGGAGTTGAATGTTTAAGTTAGAGAGATATAATATTATATATATATATATATATATATATATGTATATATATATAGGTGTGTATATATATATAGGATGTATATATATATATATATATTAGTGTACAGACATGACATGGGGTGGGTGGTTCTTAGTTGAGTCGTTGCAGATATGCTTCCTTCAGGAATTACTCATGAATAGCTCCTGGTCATTGTTTACTATTGATTTCTAGTTTCTGATCACGTGACAGCCAATCGCTTCCAGAAAGCTTACCTCTGCCACCCAGTGTTAAGACCCTCTTGAGGCCCACTAGTGCTAATACTGTAAATATTGCCATCTAGATAAAGGAAGTCCCGTAGACGTGGTGTATTTGGCTAAAAGTTTAGCCGGGAGGCTAAACTTTTTATTTAAAAAAACAAAACGGCTCTAGCTACTGGAAAAAAGAGCAGCTCCGGCCATGACTTTTTTTGCTTTTAATCCAGTGCTGACGCTTGCACTTCCACTTATTGGCCACAAGATAACAGTGGATTCTCATGTGCTCTTCAATTCCTGTGTACCTGAAGTGGTGCTGATGTATGCAAAAGTAAGAACCACCCAAGCCTGGAGAAGAGGTGAAAATGAAGGATGCAGGATCATGTAACCAGCCTAAGGGCTTTGTAAACGATAATTATTAAAACAAAATCGGCAAAAAAAAATACTGCAAGTTGGGGGGCCTGGAGATGGGTTTTGAAAGCGAACACCAAGCCAGCTATAAAAATAAATAAATAAATGCAGGTTTGCATTCAATAATACATTTTATGTATTTTTTTTTTTTTTTTTTTTTTCAATGCGACTGGTGTAGGTACCTGAATTTTGATGTTTTGGCAGGCCCTTGCAATTCCTGTACAGAAGCCCTCGTACTGGAAAAAGGAGGCCTCCCACATTCCGGTTTCAGGATGACTCCTCTCCCTTGCAGTGTCCTATGGTGCCATCCTTGCATACGTGGTCTCAGCCGAGACTAAAGCAGACACCAGCTCAAGTACACAGTCCTGAAGCTCCCCTGACGCCCCTCCTTCTCCTTCGCTGTCCCTTTTTTAATGGTACATATGAGATACTTCAGTCATGCGCACCCCTTCCTGTTCGGGGAAGCAGTGCCATACTATCTTGAGCTGGCAGCAGCGTGCAGCTAGAAATGTAAGCATTCCTACCTACATATTTGGAGAATTACATACTGGGAAATGGCAAGAAGACATTAAAAAAAAAAAAAAAACTCCGAATTTATTACCACTTTAAGTGGTGTCATCTGCCTGGCTGTGGCTGTACTGTGTAAATCTCAAAGAGTGAATAAACAAATCCAAATTAATTTTGACAGGAAAAATATCTGCCTTTTATGTGTTTCATTAGTTTATCTAGTTGTTTGCCTGGAGTTCCACGTAACAATCTGACATTTGTAAGAATTAACTGTTTTTTTTTTTTTTTTTTCTTTTGTGTGTCGTAGCAATGCAAGTTATGCTTTTTTTACTTTGTGTCTCAGACCAGCCACTCGCCGTAAGCATGACATAGAGCCGGGCCCCATTATAGACGATGCTCAGAAGAAGTTTGGAAACGCCAAGGCAATCTCCTCTGACATGTACTTTGGGAAGCAAGACAATGCCGATGTGAGTAAGCTGCGTTATCACCCCAGGGTGGAATATATTTTTTATATATAATTGGCTTCAGTATAAATCACACAAATAGGAAACATAAGGGGAATACAAAGACACTGATTTTCAAAAGAGCCAACTTCCCTAAACTATGAACCTTGCTAGAATAAATTGGGATAAAATCTTAGGAGAGATGGGTTTGCTTTAAGAGCATATTAAATAAGGGCATTAGCCAATACATCCCATTGGGTAATAAATTGAAAAGAGCAAACAAAAGTCCTGGATGGCTTAACTCCAATGTAAAAATGCATATAAAAGCAAAGGAGAAGGCCTTCAAAAAATACAGGGTTGAGGGATCATGATCAGCATTCAGACTTTATAAAGAATGCAACAAGAAATGTAAGGGTGCAATATAGATGGCTAAGATAGAACATGAAAGGCACATAACGGAGGAGAGCAAAAAAATTCCCAAGAAATTCTTTAACCCCTTTCAGACCGGCCCATTTTGCTGGCTTAAGACCAGACCACTTTTTGCGATTCGGCACTGCATCGCTTTAACTGACAATTGCGCGGGTCGTGCGACGTGGCTCCCAAACAAAATTGACGTCCTTTTTTTCCCACAAATAGAGCTTTCTTTTGGTGGTATTTGATCGCCCCTTTTTTTTGTTTTTATAGAGCAAAAAAAAAGAGCAACAATTTTGAAAAAAAAACATTTTTTTTTACTTTTTGCTATAATAAATATCCCCCAAAAATATATGAAAAAAAAATGTTTTTTCCTCAGTTTAGGCCGATACGTATTCTTCTACATATTTTTGGTAAAAAAAAATCGCAATACAAAATAGGGGATAGTTTTATAGCGCGCTCGATGGCATGGTGGCATCTTAAAGGGGACGTACCTGTACGCCCTTATGCCTGTCCGTGCCATTCTGTCGACGTACGACGTACATCGTCGTGTGCCGGTCGGGAAGCGGTTAAGTATGAAAACAGTAAAGGAGGACAGACCATATTGGCCCCATAAAGAATGAGGAAGGACATCTGGTTACACAGGATGGGGAGATGGTGAAGGTATTGAATTTATTCTTCTCCTCCATCTTCACAAGGGAATCTGGGGGCTTCAGTGACCAAAACTGCAGTGTTTATCCTCATGACACATCACAGGAAACACCTCCATGGTTAAGAGGAAAGAATTAAAATTAGACTTGAGAAACTTAACCTCATTAAAAAAAAAACGCACCAGATGACTTGCACCCCACGGTACTTGGGGAACTCAGTCAAGTAAATGCCAGACCATTTTTCCTAATTTTTACTGACTGGAATGGTACCAGCTGATTGGAGAAAAGCCAGTGTAGCACCAATATTTATAAAGGGCCCAAAATTAAATCCGAGGGCATTACAGACCAGTTAGCCTAACATCAATAGTATGTAAACTCTTGGAGGGGATGATAAGGGACTATACACAAGATTTTAGTAGTGAGAACGGTATCATTAGCAGTAATCGGCATGGATTCATGAAGAATCGTTCTTGCCAAACCTTACTAACCTTCTATGAGTAGGTGAGTTGCCAACTAGATAAAAGAAGGCCCGTAGACGTGGCGTATCTGGATTTTGCAAAAGCATTTGACACAGTTCCCAATACATGTTTACTGTACAAAATAAGTCAGTTGGCATGGACCATAGAGTGAGTACATGGATTTAAAATTGGCTACAAGGGCGAGTTCAGAGGGTGGTGATTAAATGAGTACTAGGGATGGTCAGGGGTGGGTAGTGGCAGTGCCGGGACAAGGTCATTCAGTGCCCAGGGCGAACATGCCAAACTGCGCCCCCCTGGGTTGTGCATGGGTTAAATGTTCATTAATGCTTAGTACAAATGAGAATATTGGATGAAAACAATGGTATTTGGAGTGATTGTCTGTCTGATCTATAGTACACAGCTTTCAAGAGCTGATTAAGCCAGTTCATGTGAAAATATCGCAAAAAATTCTTGTAGAGAACAGAACGAACGATTTTCGTGTAATTTGCATGTTATTTGCACAAGTATGTTTTTTCAGTAAAAAATGCTGCGGGAGGTTGGCAACCCTGGTTTCTGGTCCGAATTTAGCCAAAATTTAAGACCACAATCGGACCTGAAACGGAGAACAGAGCCGCTCCGTACAGCAGTGCGAACCCAGCCTAACAGATTCATCCATCCACACAAGAGACGTAGATGCATACATCCCCTTTAACAAGACATATTCTGACAGTGGGCACTCTGTCAGAATACATTGATCACTGCTGCAGGTGATTGGCTGCAAGCCGCTTGTCGAACAAGGTTTTCCAGCAGTCCCATTCTACAGAAGCTGATCTGATGGGGCAGCTTCTAACAGGCAAGGCCACACAAAGATCGCAATTCTTTCGGTTTAGCAGGAACCAGCTGAATTTTGATCTGTGTGTACCCAGCTTTACCTGTTTTCTTGGTCCACTAGGCTCTCCCAGTGCTGTGATTGGTCCTGTGGAGCTCCTGGTGAATTGTGAGTGGCTGTGGTCACACTCCAGCCTCATCATACCATACAGGGATAATGTTCCTGGATGGTATATAATAATGCTAAGGTCTGGGAGGAGGTAGGAGAGCACTGCAGCTGGCTGGTGCAAGTACAAGTTTTCCCCCAGCACTGCAAGGGTCGACTTTTTTTTACTTTGGGCTGCATTACATCAACTGCTGTTTGTGGTCAAATCTTTTCATAGGTTAGAAATATACTGGGACTTTTCAGGCTCTACATAGATGTATTTCACATACTCATACACACTATATTTTATTAAAATGCATGATTTTTACATCTATGTAGAGCCTGGAAAGTCAGTCTATTTCTAACCCATTTATAAACATTTTACTTTCACTTTAGTAAACCTGCACTGCAAGGGTCAGTACAGGTTTACAGCACAGCATTGCACAGTGTGGATAGCAGAACAGGTCTGTGTTTACAGGAGGAGAAAATCAGTCTGTTATCTGTTGTCACTTATCTTTAGTTGGCCAAAGGAGAGAGGAAAGCTCCGATGTCGGCTGAGCAGAAAGCAGTGATCAGGGCTTCAGTGTAGTGCTGTCTGCCTGCTCCGCCCACCTGTACTGGAGCTCTCACTGTCCGATCCAGCCTGTCAGGGATCTGTGCCCAGTAGAGAGTCTCTGTCTTTTCTGGGGAAGCCTGCAGCAGGTATGAGCACATTCTTGGCTCTGCTTATGGACAGAATTAGCATCACAGAGGCTGAGACAAAGCATGATGCTCCAGTATTTTGGCGCCCCCTCCCACACTCCGCCCAGGGCAGTGGCCCCTCCCGCCCCTGCCTTGTACCTGCCCTGGGTAGTGGGGTCCCCCAGGGTTCAGTGCTGAGACCAATCCTATTTAATTTGTTCATAAACGACCTGGAGGATGGGGTAAACAGTTCAATCTCTGTATTTGTAGACAATACTAAGCTAAGCAGGGCAATAACTTCTCTGCAAGACGTGGAAACCTTGCAAAAAGATCTGAACCAATGAATGGGGTGGGCAACTACATGGCAAATGAGGTTTAATGTAGAAAAATTTAAAATAATGCATTTGGGTGGCAAAAATATGAATGCAATCTATACACTGGGGGTGGGGGGGGGAGGGCAGAACCTCTGAGGGAATCTAGGATGGAAAAGGACCTGCGGGTCCTAGTAGATAGGCTCAGCAATGGCATGCAATGCCAAGCTGCTGCTAACAAAGCAAACAGAATATTGGCATGCATTAAAAAGGGGATCAACTCCAGAGATAAAACGATAATTCTCCCGCTCTACAAGACTCTGGTCCGGCTGCACCTAGAGTTATACGGTCCAGTTCTGGGCACCAGTCCTCAGGAAGGATGTACTGGAAATGGAGCGAGTACAAAGAAGGGCAACAAAGCTAATAAAGGGTCTGGAGGATATTGGTTATGAGGAAAGGTTGCGAGCACTGAACTTATTCTCTCTGGAGAAGAGACGCTTGAGAGGGGATATGATTTCAATATACAAATACCATACTGGTGACCCCACAATAGGAATAAAACTTTTTAAGTTCACAGTGTAACTATATTTTTCATGTATGTCAGGACTTTCCCTGCATCAGTCTTGTTTCCCTTTTTTAGATTTTAGATACTTTTGCAGATATAACGAAGAACACAGATTGCTTGTCCTTCCCTTGTTTAAACACTTAAAATAAACAAAAAAAAGTATATAGCCTGATATAAACAGGAACTATAAGGGAAGGAAAAATATATTCCATTCCCCATTCCTTTGGTTGGCAGAAGCTGAGGAATGATGAATATACCATCTCATTTTTTTATTTTTATTTTTCTCTTGCAGGTTTCACTGTTACCTTGTCAATTCAGGGCATAGTGACAGTATTGTTAAGGGCTCCCTGGAATACCTGTAGTAGTGGTTTCAGGAGAGTAGTTTGCAAGCTGGCATCAACTGAAAAAAGATTGGCGGGGGGGGGGGGGGGGGGTTGGTAAGGTGGGTATCGGTGGTTTGGGGAGGGGAAAAGTTCTCCAAGGACACTCTCACTTTCACTCACAAATCTTACCATAATGTTATAAAGCTCACCAGCCAAAGTTCACACCTAAGCCTTGCCTTGGTCCATCATCCAGATCATATTTATGTTATAATCCTGAAGTACTTCATAAAGTGCAACAATTCTTGTACAAATTCCTCATTGAAGATATGCCATAGAATAACCAGTCAAACTGAGCACCTATATACTGTATATTGCCCCATAGGCATGACTAGCCAAAGCTAATTCCAGCTATTCACCTTTTATGCAGGTGTGTGAGAACTAGACCAGGAAGATCACAAAATGACCACTTTCATTCTAAGCAGGGTTCACATACTACATGCAGGAAAGTAAAAAGTAGTAAATGGTAAACTCAAGAAATGCCTATATCACTTGTATATGTTCAGTGACTAGTTTAGAGCCTGAAATTACATTGCAAGTGGTATCCAGAACTCTGGTTTGTTTCTCTTATTCTATTGGAAACCAGGCCCATTAAAGTATTAGTCATTTGACTTGTGCTTCTCTTTCAGTATGAGACCAGAGCCCGGCTGGAGAGACTCTCTGGAAATGCCTCCATCAGCTCTGCTGACTTGTTTGATGAGCAGAAAAAACAGCCTGGTGGTAAGCGGAAATTAATTTGTCTGTGTCATAAATGGTCGCTCTGCTCAAAAAACATCGGTTATTGGCTCCCCCCCCCCCCCCCCTTACGGTGGCTGAAGGGAGAGTGCGATTGGGTCCGCCTGAAAAAATGTGAAAGAGGCTTTAGTCTCAAGCATTTGTTTGAACCTCCGCTCTTCTTCACTGTACAAGTCAAAAACTGCTCGCAAGTATCCAGAAGCTAATTTGTGCTTGACTTGCTCTTATGTTTAACTGTGAACAGCTCCTTTTTGTGTTCTGTGACAAAATAGATTCTTCCAGTATACACGTTTACCCCCCCCCCCAAACGAGTTTAACGCAAAAAACTTACAGATCCCCCCGCATTCATACAAGCGATGTGGATGCAGGGATCTTCACGCTCCGTAGTATTGTATATGAACAGCGGGGCCACCCACTCTTGTCACAATACACAGATCAACGCTGCAGCCATTGGCTGCATACAGTATCTCACAAAAGTGAATACACCCCTCACATTTATGTAAATATTTTATTATATCTTTTCATGTGACAACACTGAAGAAATGACACTTTGCTGCAATGTAAAGTTGTAAGTGTACAGCTTGTATAACAGTGTAAATGTGCTGTTCTCTCAAAATAACACAAAGCCATTAATGTCTAAATCACTGGAAACAAAAGTGAGTACACCCTTAGTGAAAATGTCCAAATTGGGCCCAAAGTGTCAATATTTTGTGTGTATTTTCCAGCACTGCCTTAACCCTCTTGGGCATGGAGTTCACCAGAGCGTCACAGGTTGCCACTAGAGTCCTCTTCTACTCCTCCATGATGACATCACAGATCTGGTGGATGTTATAGACCTTGCGCACCTCCACCTTCCGTTTTGAGGATGCCCCACAGATCCTCCAATAGTTTAGGTCTGGAGACATGCTTGGCCAGTCCATCACCTTTTACCCTCAGCTTCTTTAGCAAGGCAGTGGTCGTCTTGGAGGTGTGTTTGGGGTCGTTGTCATGTTGGAATACTGCCCTGCGACCCAGTCTCCGAAGGGAGGGGGATCATGCTCTGCTTCAGTATGTCACAGTACATGTTGGCATTCATGGTTCCCTCAATGAAATGTAGCTCCCCAGTGCCGGGAGCACTAATGCAGCCCCAGATCATGACACTTCCAACACCATGCTTGACTGTAGGCAAGATGCATTTGTCTTTGTACTCCTCATCTGGTTGGCGACACACGCTTGACACCATCTGAACCAAATACGTTTATTTTGGTCTCATCAGACCACAGGACATGGTTCCAGTAATCCATGTCTTTAGTTTGCTTGTCTTCAGCAATCTGTTTGCGGGCTTTCTTGTGCATCATCTTTAGAAGAGGCTTCCTTCTGGGACGACAGCCATGCAGACCAATTTGATGCAGTGTGTGGTGTATGGTCTGAGCACTGACAGGCTGACCCCCCCCCCCCCCCCCACCCCTTCAACCGCTTCAGAAATGCTGGCCGCACTCATACATCTATTTCCCAAAGACAACCTCTGAATATGGTGCTGAGCACGTGCACTCAACTTCTTTGGGCGACCATGACGAGGCCTGTTCTGAGTGGAACCTGTCCTGTTAAACCGCCATATGGTCTTGGCCATCATGCTGAAGCTCAGTTTCAGGATCTTGGCAAACTTCTTATAGCCTAGGCCAGTGATGGTGAACCTTGGCATCTTTTTTTCAGATCCTCAGAGTTCTTTGCCCTGAGGTTCCATGTTGAACTTCCAGTGACCAGTATGAGAGCATTTAAGACACCTGCTCCCCATACACACCTGAGACATTGTAACACTAACGAGTCACATGGCAACGGGGAGGGAAAATGGCTAATTGGCCCAATTTGGACTATTTTCCCTTAGGGGTGTACTCACTTTTGTTGCCAGCGGTTTAGACATTAGTGGCTGTGTGAGTTATTTTGGGGTGACAGCAAATTTACACTGTTATACAAGCTGTACACTCACTACTTTACATTGTAGCAAAGTGTAATTTCTTCAGGGTTGTCATATGAAAAGATATAATAAAATATTTTCAAAAATGTGAGGGGTGTACTTACTTTTGTGAGATGGTGTATGCTGATCAAATGATGTTTTCCAGCAGGACTGTTCAACAGAAGCTGGTCTTTAGATCAGCTTTTGTTGACCAGAGAAGAGTACACATGGACTGAACCGGCTGACTTTTGGTGCACGTATTACACAGCTTAGGGCAACTTCCCCTTATCATTTAGAGTGTCCTAGTTAGTTTTAGTCAATGCAGTGTTACTCAAATTGGTTCAGTTCAACCTTGTGTATGCAGAGTTGTTAACTTTTTATTTTTATTTTTTTGTCCCCCCTCCAGCGAATTACCACCTGTCCAATGTTCTACCTTCTGCCCCGGATATGGCGAATTTCAAACAAGGCGTGAGATCGGTAGCGGGAAGGCTTTCCGTACTGGCCAACGGGGTTATGACCACCATTCAGGTTCGAGTGTTTTAAAAAAAAAAAAAAATTGTTTATGGTTACTATGTAGTATGTGGCCCCTTGGTATATTGTCTGGGGAGAATAAATGATAAACTAAACCCAGGTTAAGAGAACATCTAATACATTTGTGTAATGCATACACCTTTTCCTGTTTTTTTGATCTTTTTAACCACTTGCTGCTCATAGTCTATGGTGGTTCCCGGGCTCTCCCATTTCTCTCGGGAGTCCTGGAGCATGGTAAACTCTGCCGAGATGCTGAGTTCCCTGATCTTCTAAGTGACTAATGAACCCAGAATCATTGACCATTTCATCACTTCCAGAGCCGTTATTCCTCAGCCGCTTTGTCTGAGGCAGCTAATCAAGTACGAACTGATGACTCCATAAAGATGATTATAATAAACATCTTGAAGCATGTCGCATGTCCCTGTTTGTTACAATTGCT
Source organism: Lithobates sylvaticus (assembly GCA_028564925.1). NCBI lineage: Eukaryota > Metazoa > Chordata > Amphibia > Anura > Ranidae > Lithobates > Lithobates sylvaticus. Next base: position 156,373,559 of record CM053029.1, on the reverse strand, counting down.
GTTTATAGTATCACATTTTGGGGTATTGCTGTGAACGTTAGAGTGACAACAATAATTCAAGGGCCATCATTCACTATTCTCTCTATTTTTATAACCTGTAAAGGATTAAGTGATGCCTATGGACAATTTTGGGTATCATAGTTTTTCTCTGTTTTACGGGCATGTGCAATTTTAAGACTTCACGTGATTGATATCTAAATAGGCAACACAACACTAGCTTTTGATTCACTAAAAGATGCGTATATTATATTGTGCTTGTGAACACCTTATTTTAGTTTTTTTTTTTTTTTTCCCCAAAAAATATTTGAACTGTTGTGCTATTATAGTGCAACATAAAAAAATTCCAATGGCCACCATTTTCATCTTATTGGTCTCTGTTATCAGAAAAAATGTAATTGAGGGTTTTAGATCATGCTTTCTAACAATTTTTGCCAAAGTATTAACGAAGGACCACGTACCTAAACCAAAACTCCAGTCTGCAGAAATCTATCACCTATCATGTACATGGTGGAGACCGTGTTTACGAGAAAGTGCTTCCCTTGCTGCTCTGTCCAATACTTCCCTAAGTTGGTCACAGGGTGTAGCCGGACAAAGAGTGGCACGGATGCCTGCAGTGAGTCCAGACACAGCAGATGATCTGTGATCTGAATACTGCTGGAATGTGCAGACTGGATGTGCTATATCACAAAGCGGGTACAGGAACCGCAGGGACCAGAGGCAGAGTCTTAGTCAAGATGAGAAGGAGTCTGCAGTAGAGATACTAATTCTGAAGGCAGGAACCAGGTGGGGGCAAGGCCAAGGTAGATTTTTAGGACAGCAAAGGTACCAAGAGAGCAGGCAGAAGGCGAAATCGGGACACAAGCTAAGGTCAGCAGCAGTAGATCTGGATGCAGGAGAGTTAGGAAGCAAGTCGGGTTAACTACAGGATAGCATAACACCGGTCACTTCATAGGAGCGAACGACCACTCAGTAACTCTCCTCGATTGTACTGTTCTTTTAAAAAGGGTGATTGGCATCATGGCTGGACATGCACACACTCACAAGCACCTGCAACCTACACGTGGGACCATAAGCTGCAATATGTGCATATGCAGATCTTCAGGCCATGTGCCCAATCTTCCTGACACTATGGGGTCGATTTACTAAAACTGGAAAATGCTAAATCTGGTGTAGCTCTGCAGAGAAACAAATCAGCTTGTCAAAGCCTAATTGAACAAGCTAGAAGCTGATTGTCTCATGCACAGCTGCACCAGATTTGTCACTGTAGTTTTAGTAAATCAAAATCTATGTTTTATACTCGCATCCGCCATGTGTTTCTAGTCTAGCTCACACTGCACAGCATAACACATTTGTCTGTGCACCACTTGCATACTCTTTACCACTCCTGTGAAGAATACAGCAGACTGTATAATTATCACATAGAAACAACATTGCTATCACACATAGGCCCCTTTCACACTGGGGCGTTTTTCAGGCGGTACAGCGCTAAAAATAGCGCCTGTTCACCGCCTGAAAAAATCCGGCCCCTTTAACTCCAGTGCGAAAGCCGGCGGGCTTTCACACTGGAGCGGTGCGCTAGCAGGACGGCAAAAAAAGTCCTGCTAGCAGCATCTTTGGAGCGGTATAGGAGCGGTGTGTTCACCGCTCCTATACCGCTCCTTCCCATTGATTTGAATGGGAAACCGCGGCAATACCGCCGCAAAGCGCCGATACGGCGGCGCTCTGCGGGGGTCTTTAACCCTTTTTCGGCCGCTCGCGGGGGGTAAAAACCGCACCGTGAGCGGCCGAATACCGCGGTTAAACCGACGGTAAAGCAGCGCTAAATATAGCGCTGCTTACCGTCACCGCGGCTCCCCGCCCCAGTGTGAAAGGGGCCATAGAGTAGGGATGAGTTTGGGCATCCTCCAAACTCCTCTATATCCAAACTATCACGCTGCGCTTTTTCTTTTAACTCAATCAGCTGCAAGCCATGTCATTCCTCTCCCCGCAACACACATAAACAAAGGGAAAGGGGTGGGATGCTAATGACATACTCTTATATGGACAAATGCCCATATGCTGTGCGGAGGGGAATGACCTGGCCTGGAGCTGATTGGCTAAAAATGTTTTACAATTTGATATTTTGGATAGAGAAGAGTTCTGAGGATATTCAAGCTCCTCTATAATGGAGAGCATTATAACAACACGCAGTACACTGGTGCTACAGTTCTTTAATTCTAGGGTTTGGTGTGCACTGGCTGTACAGTAACTGTCATTTGGATGAAGTTGGCTGTATGAAATCTGTGGGCATCTCCTAGGACACGGCTGTTGTGATTTATACCTCCTGAAGCCCAGGATGCTTGTCAAAGACAGCCTAAGGGATGGTGTCAACAAGTTTTGGGCTTGTCTGTCATTTAGCTTGACATTGGTTTGAGACTTCTGACATTTTAGAATTCGTTGACAGGTGCTTTTCATCTGCAGTTGATCCTTTTTTCTGGCCTTTTATTTAGCCTGCTTTAAGTGGGTTTTGCACTCCAATAGACTTGTATGGGAATGCAAAACCCACCTGAAGCAAACAAAACCCATCTATACAGTCAATGGGTCTTGTCAGTAGCTGAAGAATATTCCACACTTCCTGTCTGCAGATACCCAAATGAAATTTAGAGGCACATGGTTGGGATATAAAAACTGCAGAGCAACATGGTTTTCAGCCAAGCATCAGAGAGAAGTGAATGGGTCAAACTGGGAGGCCAGAGTTTTCCTTTAAAGAGAAACTGCAGTCTGCTCACATAATTTGTAATAAAAACATCTTTGCCATTCTGAAGCTTCCCTCCAACCACTTTGCATATTGTTTTATATATACTGTGATTCTGTACTTACCAAATATGCTGCAGAAATCTCCTTCCACTGAGTCTGGCTGCAACCATTTTAACTGTGGGCAGCTGAAGCTGCTGCCTGTTCACTTCCTGGATTTACACAGACAGAGGCACACCTCCTCCAGCTCTCATTGACCCTCTTATGTCTCATCCCCCTCCCTTCCTGGCAAACTCTCACCAGAATGAGAGAGAACTGAGCATGATGTCATAATCCTAGGCTTTTTACCAGACAAGAAACAGGAAGTGGGCTGTATAAGGTATTTACTGGCAGAAAAAAATGTTTTACTATCCAAAGTTAAAACAACAAGGGTAGAAGATTTAATAGATGGAAGGATGAAAAAAATTACTGACTGGTGCGCTTTAACTGGCTTATAGCCAATTTGCCACACAGTCTGCATTTTTAATGCAACCAGTGCCCTTGGTTTTGGGGGTTGACATTGCTGGTTACTGCACATCCTGTGTGTGTATGGTGCCCCTGAGTACATCCTAAATCTTCCTTACTTGAGATGGCCTATTAACAAGTTTCTAACAAGCAGAGGTATACAGATGGGAAATGGATCCATAGCTGAACATAGCAGTTTAAAAAGCAGAGGTATAAGTTTCAGGGTGGCATTTACAAACCTGTTAATTATTCACTTTTATGTTGGGAAACTCCTCCTTTTTGATACCTGAGAATTGTATCCTAGCACAGTCCATGGCACTCTTACGTAGGCTGGGAACCAATGCGAATTATACATACGTGTGGCTAGTCTATAAAAGCTGTTTTTATACAGTAGCTTGTGTTCTTCAGCTAATGCAACAGGAAAAGGTCCCCATTGCTTCAGTATGCATACATATGCTCAGCTGTTATAAATTATCAGGTCTCTCCATTATCAAACTGGTGATTTGCAGAAGTTGGAAGATGTAGAAAATATTGGCATGTAATCAAAATGGCAGCTAAAAATGCTTAATAACGGATTTAGTAGGAGGGCATTTTAACTTTACCCTCAAGCCCCACTTAGACATATCCTTTTCAAACGTGTCCTATAGCCAATTGTATTAAATCTTATTTTATTAACTTTTTTTGAATATTACAAAACAAGAAAAAAAACTTTCTGAAATATCCAAAAACAAATGGATCATATAAAGATCAATAAATCATATACTGTCCAGAAACAAAGGAAATTGTGAGTATAAACAATTTGTCAAATACTTGATCTTCATTTACCATGCCATTTTTCCTTTTAAATTGGTTGTAAACCTCAGACATAGGTCCCCACTGACCACTCGGGCAATAGGGCCATCTTCTCTTTTAAATGCTGCTAAGGCGTTCAATAGCATTGAATGGCCCTATTTATGGGAGGTTTTGGCTAGATTTGGGGTAGGTACGTCCTTTTTGAAATGGGTTCAGCTGTTGTATAGCTCCCCATCGGCAAGAATGCGCATCAATGGGGACGTATCGGCCTCTTTCAGACTCCACAGAGGCACATGACAGGGGTGCCCATTGTCACCCCTGTTTGCCCTCGCCTGGAGCCATTGGCCATACATATTAGAGCCACACAGAACATCACAGGATTTCAATGGGGCCCTAGACAAGATATCGTATCTCTTTATGCAGACGATACACTAATCTACTTGGGAGACACTGACAGCTCCTTGCAGAATGTAATGAACCTGATAGCTGACTTCGGGAAACTCAGATTTTGGCATCAGCTGGAACAAGTCGGTATTAATGCCCCTGGACCCCTTACCAAAGCCCTTACCTGATTGTGCAAAAGATATCGTTGTGGTTGAAGAATTCTGCTATTTAGGTATACAAGTAACCCCAGATCCTACACAATACCTAAAACTGAACATGTCCCCATTACTTAAAAAATTTAAATTTGAAATGTGCTGCAAGGAAAAAGCTACCACTTTCGGCTACTGGGAGGGTAAACCTAATTAAAATGGTATGGGTTCCTCAACTACTTTATATATTCCACAATGCCCCCATATGGATAACACACAAATAGATGCCCAGTTTAGGGACCTAATTTGGGGCAATAAACCAGCGCGCATTAGTCTGCGCTCGCTACAGCTAGCCAAAGATCAGGGAGGCATGGCGGTTCGGTTCCTCGCGCCAAATATTTTATAGCATCCCAACTGCAACACCTGGGTAACTGGGTGGGGGGGGGGGGGGTTAATACATCAGACCCCATAAGATCCTTACTGGTCCCCACCGAATCTAGTCTCTTAGCTCTAGCCCATTTGGAAGCAGGATTAACACGTATGCCAAGTGATCTCCCTACCATCATACTACTAAACACTCTATGGAAATATGTCAGATCACTTCTTAAAGTAAGAGGGGTATGTTCCTTCACCCCCATATGGAGGAATAAATACTTTAAGGAGCTCCTTAAGCTTGAGAACTTCCGCTCGTGGAAGGAAGCAGGAATTCATTATATCACCCAACTGTACGCTGGAACCATACTTAAATCATTTGCAGATATTAGTGAGGAATTCTCCCTTCATAGAGCACAATTCTATAAGTACCTCCAATTGAGGCACGCTATCCAATGTGATGGTAGAATATCTCCGCTTGCGCCGGCAGTGCATCCTTTAATGAATGATGTACTGCTGACGGATGAGAGGAAGGGTATGATTTCAAGGATATATGTAAGAATGCTTAATTCCACACATGAAGCTAGTACACTTCCTTGCAGAAGGGGCTGGGAACGAGATCTGGGACCTATAGATAGTGACATCTGGGAGCTGTGCCTGACTTCCACGCCATTAGTATCAGTATCAGAGAGATTATCACATCTCTATCTACTACACAGGGTATACAGGACCCCAGCTCGCTTACATAAATGGGGACTCGGAGAAACCCCCACTATGCCCGAAATGCAACAACCATAGTGGCGATCTATTACACATGATGTGGAAGTGCCCAAAGCTTTTCAGGTACTGGCAATATGTTCTTAATAATAATAATAATAATAATAATATATCACAGGTATACCAATTCCCGATCCTGCAAGACCCAGTAGTGTGCCTGTTTGGTGCCTTGGAGATACCCTCACTATCACCAAACGGTCACACAGCTGTATTACGTCCTATTATATATAGCTCGTAAAGCAATTGCGAGACTATGGGTCACCCCGAGGGTGCCAACGGGCAGACAATGGGTGGAATCGGTGAATGGCCTGCTTATACGTGAAAAGCTTACATATCAACATCGTAATGCCCTGAAAAAAATTCTACTCAATGTGGCAACCATGGTTAGACACTCCGGGTCTAGGCCCAACCCAATTAGTGAAGGACAGACTCCTACAGATGTGAAGCAAAATTAGGGAAACATGGATGAGTTGGGTTATGAGACACAACATATCCCTGAAGTGGTATGTAAGGTGTCGCGGTGGACACAATACATTTTCAGAGAAGTTTGTTAGGTTATCTAAGTTATGCCCCTTAGGCCCCTTTCACACTTGTGCGACTTCAAAGCTGTGCGATTTCACTGCGATTTTTGCTGCAATTTCAAGGAATGCCTGTAAGTGGCATCAAAATCGGACCAAAGTAGTGCAGGGACTACTTTTGAAATCGGAACGACTTGAAGTTGTACTAATATAAATGGCTGTCATTGGAAAGCATGGGGAACGACTTGTCATGCTACTTTGCAGTCCCAAATCGTTGGACAAGTCGTATAAGTGTGAAAGGGGCCTTAGGGACATGGCTGTTTTATTTCCCTTTTTTATCTTCTCGGTGTACAATGATGTATATCTGACATCCGGTCATCAATACATGCAGGACATGCAATTCAGGTCAATTTTTTATTTTTTTCTTCTCTACTGTAGCGAATATAAGCAGTATCTTGTAATACACAGCTCATAAGTTAAGAGCCCAAGTTATTACATGTTTGTGAATGTATAAGCTATTAGAATGCTAAAGAAGCTGTATTTAAAATTCATGCTACATGTACTGCCTGAATGTATGTATACTTGTTCAGCTTTTCTCAATAAACTTGTTTTTTGATTAAAAAAAAAAAAAAAAAAAAAACCTCAGACATGAAATATGAACAAAGCTTATTCCTCTATAGGATGTATACACGTTCCTGCTAAGTCAGAGCTAGAGCTCCCCAGTCAGTGCGGAGCATTAGCTTTGCTGATGGACATCTGACCCAGTGAGGGTAGACCTCTGTAGAGGGACCACTGCTTTCACCCAGAGAGCAAGGGTCCTTTACAGCATGATGGCTGGAAACATTCTTTTCCACTCTTCCACGCTTTTTAAAGAAAATAAGCTGTAAGACTTTCCACACTTCTTTTTTTTTTTTTATAACTGAAAGTTCAGATGGGCTTTAATGATTTGCTATTAAATGTCAGTTATTGCTTCTTTTTTCAGGACCGATATGGATCTTAACGGCTTCAATTATTACGTTGGGCACGAAGACAGGACATCTGCACCATGTGCCAGGAAACGGAGGTTTTTCAATTCCCGCCAGGTTAAAGGGAAACGTACACTGTTTTACTGTGCCTTTATATCACATGTGCGCAACGTTGGGGATCCTGAAGTTTTGTTCCCTTCGTCTTATGGATTTTGGGTTTATTTTCACCAGCATCAAGAAAAAAAAATGCATCCTCTTTTAAGGTCTCTACTCTACTCTACTACAGGGTTTTAAGCTTGGTGTACAGAGGACCGTGAAGTGAAGGCAAATTATAGTCTGGACTGCTAAAGCTTAATCTTTATTATTGTATCTTATAGGCCACTAAGGATATCCAGGCTATTCAAATGTACACCAAACAATAGAACACTTTCCTCCTTTTAAAGTCTGCATTGCAGAATATCCTTTTTGTGCTAATAATTTAATGTTGCTATTTATCTTGTAATTGTAATCAATAGTTTATTATCTGAGTGCAGATTTTGTTTTCAGAGGAACTACAAGTCCAAGCATTCTGGGTCCTATAGTTCCAAGACATCTCAAGGAGCCTACAGTAAATAGACACTAGTGGGTGATTTATTTAGACCAAAGTAATACTCAGTTATTAGTGCTTTATAGGTAGAACTGCATTGTTAATGTTTTCTGATTAAAAATGGACCAGTTACAAGCATCTTGCTGCATGACAATCATTTTCCTCAATGTAATAATCGGTCAGTCTGTTCAAAGAGATGACTGTCTAACAGTCTGTCTTTAACAAAGTGCATCTGTCATTATTAAAAATGGCCGTTCCATGGCAAATGGAAGGTCAGCTTTTTTGCCTGTATTTGTGAGCTCACTGATACGCAGAATATCCCAATACAGCTGTTTGCATGCCATGTCCTCCGCCAGTGCATGACATCAGTATGGGAAATCTCTCTCAGTATCTCACCCATACTGATGTCATGCACTGGTGGAGGACATGGCACGCAAATGGCTGTATTGGGATATTCTGCGTATCGGTGAGCTCATTCCTCTGCCTGTAGACTTAACCAGCATTTAACCCTTGCATTGGGGTTCCAATGCTAGGGTAATTTTTTTTTATTTTTTATTATTGTATTTTTTTTTGTTTTTATTTTTTTATTATGCTGCCTGGATAGGGGCTTTAAAGTGGAACTAAACACTCCTGTCCCCATGGACGGTGCCATATGTGTTACATTGGCAAGATTAGAAATGTTCTACAAATTCTTTATTTTTTTTTTTTATTTTTTTTTTAACTTGAGCTTTTGTTTTTAGGAGACCGGTAAATTGTTAGCTTTTGTTCCACTTAAGATGCAGTAAATTTTATTTTGAGAATATTTTTGCAATTAATCTTACCTGAGGAAGATTCTGGCAGTAGCAGCACATCCTGGCAATGAGGAACATTGTCACCCTGCCGTGTGAACTTTTTCAGTTTGCCACTGGGCTAACTATATAATAAACATGATGTACAGCTCCAACAGCCAACTGAAGGAGCTCACACCACTGCTGCAAACTGTGAGGCTGCAAACTGTGAGACAGTAAATTGGCTCAGCCAGAGAATTGGGATTTTGAGAGCATTTGAGAAAGGTCAGCAACTTCAACCTGGTGCCAGGTTCATTCTTCATAATAATCTGCTTCTATTGTCTTGGTCCCTGTGGTTAGAGTATAATCTGTTGTCGCACTGGACTCTCCAACATCCTAATATTCAAGTGCTGCTCCGAAACTTCCATATAGAATGTGCAGGTAGGGAGTAGACCTAATTGCATGGTGTAAAATATCCCAATATTTTTGTGACAGAACCTTCCCATTCCTCACCAGCATTTTTCTGCTGCAAGGCAATAGGTTAACTTTAATTGTAGAATAATCACTTAATTAATATAAAGCCTAAATATTTTGTACCTTAATGCATTCCTTTCGTTAAGGTAAAAAATGTTTAGGCATCAGTATCCCCCATACCCTGGATTTTGATTGACAGCAGCAGGAGCTAATGCAGTTGCATATAAAATGTATTGGGTGCCTTTAATGCAGTGCATAATTGAGAAGGGTACCAAGTTCTAAAGACCTATGAATGCCTATATCTTTTAATACTCCATTTCAAAGAAAGGAAGACTTTATTGCCTTGTACAGGCCCTATTGTAGCAGGATGTACCCCCCCTAGCTTTGAAAGCTAAATGCTGCAGCAAGTCCACAATGGCTGGCTGTCCTAAAGCCAATAATATAAATGTTGTCCTGTACAGAGTCAGAAGGAATAGAAATAATGTCTCAAAAGATTAAAAAAAAAGGCTTTGCGTATCTGATATATTTTTTTTTTTTTTTAGACTAGGAGGTACAGTTCCTGTGAAGACATCATTTTTGCAACCGTATTTGGAAGATATTCCCTTACTACTTGTGCAGGTGACTGATAGTAGCTGGCTCAGAAACCAAGGGAAAATGTCTCCTACTTTTTGTTAGAGTAGGAATTAATTTATCAGATTTTTATAGCTGTGTCCCCAATAAGATTTTACTCACTGGTGACTGGTGGCACCTAGGACAGGAAATAAGGAAAATTTTGCCTAAGCAGAACATAAACGGGTATAACACCTGGCAAAGGTCTCAACTTCCTCCAACTCTTTTTTAAAATTGAGTTTTATTCTTCTGCTTTAAAGTGGACATAAACCACTACAACTAGTGAAAAATGTTGAGCCCCCTAGGAGCTTTTTGCCAGAATGTCCAAATATGTACAGCGTATTCGCACTTTATGGCACACTTACCCAGGAAAGCTATCGCTTACTGCACTAATGTCATACCCGGTGCCTCAGTATTCACCTATTCTTTTGCAGTTCGGGATCTTTTTCCACCTTGGTTGGCTGGGTCAGGATGGTGTAACTCCCGTGCAATCTCACGGCACTTACTTTGGCACAGAACCGTGCTGAGCAAGCATAGCTCGGTGTACACTTACAGAAAAAAAAACAGGCTCTTCTGTCAGATGGTTCTGCCTGCCTTGCAGCACCTTTTTAGGTCTTTAATTCTACTGAACTAGCAGCTTGTTTTACAGATTTCCACACTATTGATCAGATGTTGCAATGCAGGGGTTTGACTCAACTACAAGCAGTCCTTAGGACCATTCACACCTGAATGGTTTGTAGCTTGAAACTGAAAAATTCTCAACATCCAAAATCCATGGTTTTCAGTTCCTTTTCTTTGGAGCTACAAGCTTCTAGCAATTTTGGCCCCAATAGGCTTCAATTGGAGCACCTAAAAATGCATGAAATTAGCATATCACACGCTTCTACCCCCCTAGTATTTTTGCACTGGCTAAAAACTAAAAAAAATAACAAGTTTTAGACACCTGTAAAATGCTTAAGGAAAATACTCGCTAAATGGCCAAAAAACACTCAGCTCAAGCGTGAATGCAGCCTGAGGCCCTGTTCACATATTGCTTAGCGGGAACAATGGTTCCTGCTAGTGATTTTTAAATCATGATTCACACGTGTGTGTGTGTTGCAAAAAAAGAAGCTAGGGGACCAAACTTTGGCCCTGAGCCAAGTGTGATTTTACATGCACGTTTTGCAGTGCAACAGTCGCAGCAAAATCACACCGTGGCCCCAATTCGCGGGAAGAATGGCGCTGACTCTGCCTGTGACTCCTAATGTGAACAAGGCCTTAGATGTGTATCTTTATGTAACAAATGTACAATTTTGGAGGGGGGGTTCTTCTTTTTTTTTTTTTCCCCGTAACCTTCATATTAAACTATTCCCCAAGCCACAAGGTGCAAATTCATTGACTTGCATTGAAGCCATCATCACTAGATCCTGTTTCACATCTTTGTGTTGTAAAAAGTAATTCTGATATATTGTTAAATGTTGTTGGAGGGTTTGTGTGCAAACAAAAATGGTTTTCTGTTTAAAACTGAGGGGAAAAAAAGGATTTAAAAAATGTCTGCTCCCATTTTTGAAGTTCTACTACATTATGCAAATTACAGGCTATAGAATTAAGGAGTTTAGTATATTGATTGGAATTTAAAAGAGCGATAGTGGCGCTAAGAGTTGTCATGTTTAGGAAAAAAAGGTTTTATATTGAGCAGATAAAATGCTGTGTTTTAGACAGCATGATCTACATTGTCAGACACTATGCAATTTTAGAAGAGTTTTGACCTGTAAAGCATTTGCTATTTTTGTTTCCTCTCTGTATATTTTTGTCTTGTTTGTTTAATCTGAAGATAGATGGATAACTTTTGTTAATAATTTGTATTCCGCAATAAACTTTACATTGCAACAGAAAAAAAAGTATTTATCTCGTTTTTGGCAGGATCTCCAGGTAAAAATCTTTAAAACTATTTTTTACGAACAAAAAAAATTGCTTTTAAAAACTGCATACAGTGAGGCATAATACCAAACACACTTATTAGATTTAGTGTATACTTCTGTATAAGTACAACTATACCCCAATTTTAAAATCCAGCACATAAATATTCCTGTTTAATGCAAATTATGTTAATCGTACAGGACCCATAGTCTGGGTCATAAGCTGCCACCTTCAAGCAATTGAATGCTGGCAAAGCTTTTAAACATGCCCCCTTTTGGGCACAACCATATAACCCTACCCCACTGAGACCTCTGTTTTTTAGCAAGCAATGCATACCAACACAGGAATAGAGATGAGGGTGTACTTGAATATATGGAATTTATAGAACCTGGGACGTCCACCAAACAATGAATCAAAAAAGTGAGACACAACAAGGCAAGCAAACCATGCCAACCAGCCCAACTAAACAGAAAAGGTTATAGGATGCTACCTTTAGGTGATTGGATCCTGACAAAGCTTTTGGACCTGGCCTCTTTGGGTGTACCCCATAACCCTTCCCCATCCCATGAGTCTTCAGTTTTTTGTTTTTGTGTTGCTAGTTTCCTGTAGAACTGGGCCTCGTCTTTATGGAGAAGCTTCTATGCGTAACTAGATCTTTTATATACTTGAAAATTCATTAATTAACTCTTGACTGCATCTGGATTGGCGCAACCTCAGTAATACTTTAGGAGAACTGTACCTGGATCCCATGCTTTAGGAATGGCCCGTAATGTTGCTTCAGGCACTGGATCCTGTTTTAGATGCTCACCTCGATACTTTGTGCAATGCATGTAGTTAGCTGCAGGGTGCTTTACAGGTCCAGGGCTGTGATCCTTTCCTATGGTTCCCAGACCCGGAAGACCAATGCAGGGGTATTGCCACCATGACGGCAAAGCCTGTAGCCATACAGGGATAAGCGACGTGGAAAGGCAAGCCAGTTTCTTCCTGTTTTATTGGACTTTTACTGTAGCCATATAGCAAGTATGAGGCTTAATATATTCACTACTTGCAGTACACCTATTTTAGTATATTCTGAGTAGTAGTCATTTTTACATAAAAACACTCGGGAAATTGTGTGACTTTGTTCACTTAGGCCCCTTTCACACTGGGGCGGTGAGCCGCGGTGACGGTAAAGCAGCGCTATATTTAGCGCTGCTTTACCGTCGTTTTCACTGCGGTTTTCGGCCGCTCGCGTGCGGTTTTACCCCCGCGAGCGGCCGAAAAAGGGTTAAACACCCCCCGCAGAGCGCCGCCGTAGCCGCGGTATTACCGCGGTAACCGCGGTATTGCCGCGGTTTTACCGCGGTCTCCCATTCTTTTCAATGGGAAGGAGCGGTATAGGAGCGGTGAACACACCGCTCCTATCCCGCTCCAAAGATGCTGCTAGCAGGACTTTTTTTTTTCATCCTGCTAGCGCACCGCTCCAGTGTGAAAGCCCGCCGGCTTTCACACTGGAGTTAAAGGGGCAGGATTTTTTCATGCGGTGAACAGGCGCTATTTTTAGCGCTGCACCGCATGAAAAACGCCCCAGTGTGAAAGGGGCCTTAAGGTGCTTAAATGTTCAAACCTGACATTACATTTTCCACCATTCAGAGTTTTTAGTATCAGGTGGATTACTGTGTTACAACACACCACAGGTGGCACTGTTAAGACTTCTTTTGCCTAGAGCCCTTATAAGGTACTGAAGCACTTCCTTCAGCACTTTTGCCATGATGACTAAACTACAGGACAGTCGACACCTGGATTCCTGTGTGTCCTTCTCCAGACATGCTTACTTTATTTACGTAACATAAGTACTCAGGCCAGATTTATATCTCAGGAGGCAGAGAATTCTGAAGCCAACATTGCGGCCGGTGCAGGAGTAAAGTCAAGTAAAGACACAAAGGGCAGCTAAAACCTTACACTTCTCAGAGAGAGAGAGAGTGCATGTGTCACCATCACCAGCACACACACTTGGGATGGCACGGGGCTAATTTCCACTGCAGACGGGCGCACCTCTAGGAAGGGTGCCTGTAGGCACATGCCTACAGTGCCTGTTGGAAAATCCGACCTGTAAGTACTCCCAGAGAAAAACCCTCACTAATAAGGGCAGATACCACAACAAAAACTCAGGCAAACCTTCACTCTGCCAATGGGTGGGCTACAAAGCACTCAGACCGAGTGACTAATGTTGCTTTCCCTTGCACTGGAGCGGGATTCTATTTTACCACCAGTCTCTGCATCTGATTCCAGCTCAGGCACACAAGTGGTCTATTTGACCCCAGCTGTTTCTCTGCAACTGTGTCAATTTCTCAGTTTTAATCCAGCTATCACTGTCCACAGCGAATAGCGCCAAGATTCTTCTCTACCCGAGTTGGAAGCGTACCTTTAGAGGCCGAAATGGAAAACTTCAAAGATGACCCAGAGGTAGTTGGAGGAGGCTGCAGAAGATCTCTCGCCTCCATACTCCAATACACCTGATGCTAATGGCCTCCCTATATGCTTGCCAATGTAGATATGCTTACTTCTGTTGAGCACAAAAGCCTTTAATATCGTTGCAATTGATTCTGTCTCACCAGGCCTTTCTGGCAAAGACCTACAAAGCCTTAAAATAAATTTCCCATTGATGAGCAAATGGGCAATTTATGATTGTGTTTCTTTTGAAAATGATTTAACTTCACAGATAATCATTGGCAAGCTATAGACCTACAAAGCCTTAAAAGAAATTTCCCATTGATGAGCAAATGGGCAATTTATGATTGTGTTTCTTTTGAAAATGATTTAACTTCACAGATAATCATTGGCAAGCTATATCCAGTGGAAAAAGAATGCCCACCTCCATATTTCCATTTACCCACCTCATCTGTGCTTTCTGCGCTTTGCAGTAAGACCAGCAATTCCAGTTTGTTGGACTGCTGTTTTTGCCTATCCCCCCTGCACCCAGAGTATTCTCAAAGGTGCTTGCACCCCTACTTGCTCAAGAACTCGGGGCATTCAGGTTAGTGGTTCCAAGACAATCTTCTAAAGGATACATCTTCCTTACAACTGTCTGCAAATGTCCAAAGAGACTTTCCAGATTCTTCAGGCTTTCGGTTGGGTAATCCACTTCCAAATTAGGCTTGCATAATTTGCAATAAAGTAAGTATTTTGCCATACTGAAGATTCCCTCCAACCACTTTGCATATGGTTTTATATATACTGTGATTTTGTACTTGCCAAATATTCTGCAAAAATCTCCCTCCACTGAGTCTGGCTGCAGCCATTTTAACTGTGGGCAGCTGAAGCTGCTGCCTGTTCACTTCCTGGATTTACACAGAGGTACACCTCCAGCGCTGCAGCTCTCATTTGCCCTTTTATCTGCCCCCCCCCCCCTCCCTTTCTGGTAAATGCTCCCAAGAGAGAGATGCATGATGTCATAAGCTTAGGCTTGTTACCTGACAAACAGGAAGTGGGCTGTATAAGGTATCGTTATTTACTGGCAGAAAAAAAAGTTTTCCTATCCAGAGTTAAAACAACAAGGGCAGAAGGTTTAATAGATGGAAAGGAAAAATGAGAGGTTCCTCTTTAATCACCAGTTTGTGTGTGGTTGTTTGTTTTTTTTTTTTTTCTTTCCTTTCTTTTTACTATATATAGGAAAAAACAAACCTTTTTTTTGGAAATAAAAATACATTTTTTTTTTCTTTACTTACTTTTTTTACTTACAATTACTCCCAAAACTTTCTTCTACTCCTCAAATTTGGTGATACCACATTTATGAGACGTTTTCAGTGTCTGGACTGATTATGACTCGGACATTGTATCTTGTGTGTATCACAAATCAACCATTAGTGTCAAAACCAATGTACTGTAATGGTTGCCTTTGTACAGGTGTTCAGGTGATATAGCTAAGTGTAGCGTCCCCTATATCCATCCCAGTTCCTGTAAATCGGGAGTCTAACTTACTATTACGTCCCGGGAAAGCCATGTTCACTGGCCAGGAAGTACAGGACGCTAAAGAAAAAGAGAACAAAAGTGTTCCTGTCGTTCCAGGAGTTTGGTTGTCTGCAGGGGATTGCTGAGACTGGGGTCTCACAGGAACTTGGTCAGTTCAGACAGCAGGCAGCGACAAGGTCAGCACACAGACAAATGACTGGTTCAAGCAGCAGGAAGAAATGTGGTCAATAAACAGGCCAGGGTTAGTACAGACAGAGGCAGCATTGGTGTGGTAATAAGAAATACTGTTGCTGGCTGCACTGGTCTGGTGACAGTGGGACTTGTGTAGTAGTGATAAGGAACACTGTTGCTGACCTACACAGGTCTGGAGACATTGGGAACCAGTGTGGCAGCAAGCAGGAACACTGGTCTGGAGACACTGCAACTGGTGTGGCAGTGATGAGGAACACTGTTGCTGCCATACACTGGTGATACTGAGACTAGTGTGAGGATGATCAGGAAAGCTGTTACTTGCTGCACTGGTCTGTTGAGCTTGCAAATCAGTACACTGGTGTGGTGGTCAGAGAACTGTGGCTGGCTGCACTATTAGGGCTTACTAACACACGAGGTTGGGTGTGGTAAAACCTTGTGATTTGAGCCACATTTTTACCACCCCTTAACCACTACCCCTTTTAGCTGCAGAGGCAGCGGCCTGGTCATGTACACATACTGCAGCTGCAATGCTTTGCTTCACAGCTGTGACAGGAATTTATTTTCCATGTGCGCCTGCTGAGCGCTAACCATTCAAGTGAATGGGGTTGCTTGTGTGGACAGAAAGTTTCAGTGTTCGATTTTTTCCACCGCAATATCGGTCCCGCTGATCGCCGCCGTTACTAGTAAAAAAAAAAAAAAGAATTACATAAATATATCCTGTAGTTTGTAGACGCTATAACTTTTGCGCAAACCAATCTAATTTTGAATTTTGTTTATAGCGCAAAATATAAAAATCGCAGAGGTGATCAAATACCAACAAAAAAGTCCTATTTGTGTGGGAAAAAGGACAACATTTTATTTGGGTACAGTGTTGCATGGCGGTGCAACTGTCAGTTAAAGTAACGCAGTGCTGTGTCGCAAAAAATGGCCTGGTTATGAAGGGGGTAAATCTTCCGGAGCTGAAGTGGTTAATTGCACAGCCTTTTTTTGGCTTTTTGCCAGGAGTTCTGTGTTAAAGGTACTTTTTAGGCAATTGTTCTAATAACATGGGGTGTATCTGCTGTAAATACGCTATAGTTTCTCTTTAATTATGGTTTGTGTCTTCTGGTATTTGAAGAAAAATCCTTGTAATGCCACGTACACACGATCGGACTATTCGGCCGGACTACCCGGTGGACTTAATCCAGCAGAGTTCCGAATGTGCGGACTTGCCCGGAATTTTCCAGCGGACAATCCACCGGAGTTTTGGCGGAGGTCTGCCGGACTTTTGAAATGAACGGACTTGCCCACACACTGAGTAAAGTCCGGTCATTTAGAACATGACTCCAGGTAGACGGGACTAGCGAAGGAAGTCAATGCCGCCGCCTCCATCGGCGAGATTGACACCTTGCTGGCCCCGTCGCCTGGTATGGATTTAAAGGGGAATCCCTACGCCGAAAAAACGGCGTGGGGGTCCCCCCCGAATCCATATCAGACCCTTATCTGAGCATGGTCAGGAAAGGGGGTGGGGACAAGGGCCTCTTCCCAACAACCCTGGCCGTTGGTTGTCGGGGTCTGCGGGCGGGGGCCTTAGCGGATTTTGTGAGCTCCCTTTAATAAGGGGGCCCCCAGATTCCGGCCCCCCACCCTATGTGAATGAGTATGGGGTACCATGTACCCCTACCCATTCACCTGGGGAAAAAAGTGTACATAAAATAAAACACAACACAGGTTTTTAAAATACTTTATTAGACAGCTCCGGGGTCTTCTCTTGTTCCATCTTCGGGGGTCTCCTCCGCCATCTTCTGCTCTTTTTTACTAGCGGAGGAGGCTGGCTTTCTCCTTCGTCGCCGTCCGGGGGTCTTTTTCCGACTTCAGGGGTCTTGTCCCGCTCTTCAGTTCTTCTTGCCGGGCCTCCGCTTTCTTCTTCCAGCTCTTTTACTAGCGTTGGCCCGGTCTTCTGTCGCTGCCTTCTGCTCCTTCTCCTTCCTTCATCCGATGTTGACACGACACTCTCTGGCCGCAATGGCAGGGACACGTTGTGGGGCGACTTATATAGGGACAAGGGGCGGGGTCCACCGGCTCATGTCACATGGTTACCCCGCCCCCTTATGATGTCAGTCCCGGAAGATGCTGGGACTTTGACATCATAAGGGACGGGTCACCATGTGACATGAGTCGGTGACCCCGCCCCTTGTCCCTATATAAGTGGCCGTGCAACACGTCTCGGCCATTACAAGCAGAGACAGCGTTGTGTCAACATCGGGAGAAGAAAGAAGAAGCAGAAGGCGGCGGCGACAACAGCGATGAAGCAGAAGACCGGGCCAACACTAGTAAAAGAGCTGCAAGAAGATAGCGGAGGCCCGGAAGAACAAATGAAGAGCTGGACAAGACCCCCGGACGGCGATTAAGGAGAAAGCCGGGCTCCTCCACTAGTAAAAGAGCAGAAGATAGCGGAGGAGTCCGGCGAGAAGACCCCTTGAAAAAGAGAAGACCCCTGGAGCTGTCTAATGAAGTATTTTAAAAACCTGTGTTGTGTTTTTTTTTTTTTTATATGTACACTTTTTTTTTTTTTTTTTTCCCCAGGTGAATGGGTAGGGGTACATGGTACCCCATACTCATTCACATAGGGTGGGGGGGGTTGCAATCTGTGGGCCCCCTTATTAAAGGGGATCCCGGATTCCGATAAACCCCCCGCCCGCAGACCCCAACGGCCAGGATTGTCGGGAAGAGGCCCTTGTCCTCATCAACATGGGGACAAGGTACTTTGGGGTGGGGGGGGGGGGCACGTGACCATGTTGAGGGCATGTGACCTGGTACGGCTCAGGAGGGGGGTGGGGGTGCTCGCTTGTCCCCACCCCCTTTCCTGACCGGCCGGGCTGCGTGCTCAGATAATGGTCTGATATGGATTTGGGGGGGGACCCCCATGCAGTTTTTTTTCGGTGTAGGGATTCCCCTTTAAATCCATACCAGGCGACGGGGCTAGCGAGGTGTCAATCTCGCCGATCGAGGCGGCGGCATTAACTTCCTTCGCTAGTCCCGTCTACCTGGAGTCACGTTCAAAATGAACGGACTTTACTCCGTGTGTTGGCAAGTCCGTTCATGTCAAAAGTCCCGCGGACTAGCACACAGATGGCCTGATTTTCCGCCGGACTCCCGAGTCCGGCGGATAATTTTGAGTCAAAACTTCTTTCTAAGTCCGCCAGACTTTTGGGAAGAAAGTCCGCCGGAGCCCACACACGGTCAAATTGTCCGACGGACTCTAGTCTGTCGGACAGTCCGATCGTGTGTACGCGGCATAAGAATTTTTTTTTTTCTAGTCTAGGTGACCTCACTGATGAGGCACAGTCACTTCTGATAATGACAATGAAAGTAAACAGGTCTGGCACTGCAGAGTACAAGGGCAACAACCTCCAGCTCAATGACAATTACGGTAGTTGGAAAATGAGTTTGAAAATAAACTGCAATCAGATCAAGTTATAAAACTACTGCTTGCAATAGAAGCCAATCGCAATCTAGTATTGCAGCACCTGGCGGTGTCTACAATCAGGTTTATTGTTATGGTGCATTTCATTTTGGATCCTTTCACACAATCGGTCTGCCCGGCGGACTCCGTTTTTCTCAGCGGGGGATCGATCCGCTGATCCCCTCCGAGCAGGCGGATAAGTGGTCCATCTCCAATCACTGTGCAGAGACTGACCTTGTCAGAGTCTCGTTCTCCTCTATGGGGTCATCGGATGAAAATTAACCGCCTGTCTGTTTTTCATCCGATTCACCAGACGGATGGAAAATTGGGTCTCCATCCGTCTGTATTTCATGGATCAGATAGCAGCGGGTGTCAGCAGTCATGTCACCGCTATACAAGGGGGATTTTGTATAGCGCGCATAGGAAATAGCTTTTACAATGCATATGGTGGATGACGGTGGGGGGGGTATTGGTGAGGGGAAGAAAACGCATAAAAAGGCTGCCAGTCCATAAAAGCAAGAAGGAGCTCTGAAATGAAATAAAAAAAAGAGAGAGAGAGAGACGGCGCCCTCTAAGTGCAGCAAATTAAGATCAATTTAATACAAAAGAAGATTAAGAACACTCACACATTAGATGTGTCATAAAGGCATATCTGAGATTAGAGGATCTTCCGTATTTGGGTCCCGGATGAAGTGATGTCATCAAAGCTGCTGTCAGATGTGATGTTTCAAGCGTCCTGTGTGATCCAGTGGAGATCCGGTGGATCTTGATCTCAAAGCCTGACGAAGGGGCACGCATGCCCCGAAGCGCCGCCCACGTGACCCGTACCCGGAAGTGATTGCGCAACAACACCACTGCCTAATACTCAGCTACCCACTGTCCGCACAGCCTGCTCTCCAGCCATCCGGAGGCACTGAGAACCCACAGCGCCACCGGATCTCCACTGGATCACACAGGACGCTTGAAACATCACATCTGACAGCAGCTTTGATGACATCACTTCATCCGGGACCCAAATACGGAAGATCCTCTAATCTCAGATATGCCTTTATGACACATCTAATGTGTGAGTGTTCTTAATCTTCTTTTGTATTAAATTGATCTTAATTTGCTGCACTTAGAGGGCGCCGTCTCTCTCTCTCTCTTTTTATGTCATGTCACCGCTGACATCTGCTGCTCCATAGGAGTGAATAGAGTGTCAGGTCCACCTGAAAAACTGACAAACGAACCTGATCGGAAAGCCTGTGTGAAAGGGGCCTAATGGTCCTTTTACACAGGTTTGCTCAGCGGGGGATCGATCCACTGAGCAAGCGGATGACAGGTCCGTCTCCACTCACTGTGCTCAGACGGACCTGTCAAAGTCCCCCTCTATTGGGAGAGCGGATGAAAACGAACTGCCTGTCCGTTTTTTCATCCGATCTGCCAGACAGATTGAAAATTTCACCATCCGTCCAGTTTTTGGCGAACAGGATTAAATCGGATAGCAGTGGGTGTCCAGCGGACATGTCACCACTGACATCCGCTGCCCCATAGGGGTGAATGGAGCATCCGATCAGGTCCACCCGTGTGTTTTTTCAGGCGGACCTGATCGGAAAGCCCCTCTGAAAGGGCCCGTAGAAAACTACCAACTTGCTTCCTGACCACCACACCTACACTATGTGGCTTAAATTATGTGGACTTCCCTCCAATTGATTGAGTTCAGGTGATTACAATGAAGGGTACTGTTAAAGGGGTTGTAAACCCTCTTTTTTTTTTTAAATATAACATTTACTTAACTCCACTGTGCAGTTCGTTTTGCACAGTGTGGCCCCAATCCTTGTCTTCTGGGGTCCCCCAACGGCACTCGCGGCTCCCCCTTAGGAGAAGCGCTCTCCCTGGGGGTTACCATGCGGGCGTGCTCTCGAGTCCAGCATTCGCATCCATAGACACAGAATGCCAAGCTCAGCCCCGCCACCGGCGCCTGCGTCATTGGATTTGATTGACAGCAGCGGGAGCCAATGGCTGCGCTGCTATCAATCTATCCAATCAAGAGCCGAGACCCCGGCCAATGGGTGTGCACGTCTGTGGCGTGGATTGTGGCCACTGGGAGTAGAAAATGCCCTGGTGTCAATGAGAATAAACAATACCCCAGACCTGGTCAAAGTACAAAATGCCCCAGACCTGATGGTCAGTTGGGAATAAAAAAATTTCTAGTCCCTGTGGTCAGTGGGAGAGCTAAAATACCCCATTAGTATCAGTGGAAGGAATTGTGCATCATCGTTGTTGGCAGTGAAAAAAGAATAGTGCCTCTGTGTTAGTGGGGAAAATTACACCCCATCATTGGTGTCAGTGATGAGACATAGTGCCTCATTGCTGGTGTCAGTAGAAGAAATAGTGCCCCATTGTTGGTATCAGTGGTAAAAATAGTGCCTAATCACTGGTGTCAGTGGAAGGAATAGTACCTCATAATTTGTATTAGTGTGAGGAATAGGGCCTTATCATTGGTGTAAGTGGGAGCAATAGCACCTCATTGTAGATTTTAATAGACGGAATGGGGCCCTATCATTGGTGTTAGGGCCCCATTCCTCCCACTATCATTGGTGTTAGTGTGAGGAATGGGGCCCTATCATTGGTGTCAGTGGGAGGAATGGTGCCCCATCATTGTCAATAGAAGGAATAGGGACTCATCAATGGTATTGGGGAGTAATTGTGCCCCATCAATGGTGTCAGTGGAAGGAATAGTGCCGCCTTATTGATGTCTGTGTTAGTAATAGTGAGTCATTCCTTTCAGTGGAAGGTATAGTGTCCATTCGTTGGTGTTGGTGGAAGGAATAGCCCCTCGTTGTTGGTGTCATTGGGTGGAATGATATTTTTTGGGGTTAGTGAGAGGAATTGTGCCCAATGCTCGGTATCAATGGAAGGAAGAGCACCCCATTATTGGTGTTGGTGGAAGGAATAGTGCCCCTAAACGATTTTAGAATGTTCACACAATTATTTGTGTAAGGTTTCAGATCGGTTATCCAATATTGTAAAAAATAAAAAATAAATCCTTTACTTATTTCATCTGCACATGACTGAATAATTTAAAGTATTTTTTCAATACAATTTATTATGACATTGCATCTGACAAAACGTGTTGGTCGGAGCTATACGCGCTGACATTACTAAGCACATTTGGAGTTGCCCTGGATATTTTCTGAGAATAGCGGTATATCTATGTATACTTATTTGAATGTTTTTAATCCTAAATAAAAACATGAACAGTCTTAACAGATTTACACTATTGGGAGTGTTCGTTATTTTCTCTCTGCATGAACTACTCATGACTCAGCTATGTGGATATAGGTTGAGCCTTATATTTATCCCATGGATCTATTTTGGCTATATACTATTATGACCAGTCATAAACTGGGGGTCATTCCCTTCCAGCAAGTGTTGACTCAGTGAAGGTGTGGATATCACTTGGAAAAGTTTACATATTGGAGGAACGTTTGTAGATTTCACTTGCACACAGACTGGGACTATTTGCATTTGAGTTTTTTTTCACTGTACATACCGTACAAAATTGAGTTTTTTTATGTAGTGTTTATATTGCACTTGTTTTGAATTCACAGATTATATTTGGCTACATATTTTTTTGCACTTATGTGTAAAAAAAATCTCCTAAACACGGTTTAGGAGATATTTGCAAAAAGGCAGGCACCGCTGTCTATGGCGCATGCGCCGTAGACAGCGGCACACTGAGCACTAACTGAGAGCTAGTGGCGGCTCCCGTGCGCATGCGCAAGAGTGACGTCATCGCGGCTCTGAACAGTAGCGGTGCTGGAGCCGCGATACCCGCAAAGAAGATGGAGACTCCGTGCACCAGGGGACAGCGGTGACATTGCAGGCTCCTGTGTCAGGTAAGTGACACATAATGGGCTACTATGCGATGCATAGTAGTCCATTATGCTTTACCTTTGCAGGGAAACCAAGAGGAAGTAAACCCATTAGGGTTTACTTCCTCTTTAAGTATAATTTCTTTCCTGGAATAGTATAACAAATATGAGATCAGCAGTTTAGTGTACCATGGCCTTTGAATGTCATCCTGAATGCCAAGCAGTGCCAGTTCAGGGGAGATCGGAAGGGCCAACAAAAGACGGAGGTTGAAAATCTCAAACGCCACCACCCAAAACCGAGACACCTCTGGGTAGCCTCAGAACATATGGAAATATGTACCAACAACCACCCGGCATCGGGGGCAGTCTGTTGACATTTGAGGGGTAGCTCCTGTGCAATCTCTGAAGAGTATAGCACACCCTGTGTAAGAATTTCATCTGATTTAAGTTTATCCCTGGTGATTACCAACAACTTTGGGCTATCCTCAATGCAGTCCTCCCAGTCTTCTCTGTACAACGTAAAGAGAGAAGAGAGGTTTGGACAGAGATTCATGGGCGACGGTCTTCAGTGGGGTCAGTAGCTAGTTGGGGGGTACAGAAAATTGGTCCTGGGCCGTGTGGCGTAACTGAAAATATCAGAAATACATCCACCGAGGAAGTCTAAACATAATCAAAAGATCTCTAAATGAGAGCAATGAGCCCACAGAGAGGTTTATTCTAAACCGGTTCCAAAGCTTGGGGGTCAGGTATCAGTCTGAAATGGGGCATGTTATGGTTCCCCCAGAGTGGGTAATACGGGGACCTTTGACCGGGCTGCAAAAATCACTTCAGAGCAAAGTCCCAAACCCTGAGTGTCGTCTTAGTAGAGTGTGGTGTGGTTGGCACAAGTCATAGGGCCCCTATAGACCAGGTTGCCGAGCTCCTTAAGGGATCCTAGCAGAGCGGCCTCCAGACAGACTGCAGTGTTACCCCGAGAATGCATAAACCACCACTGTATGGAGACGAGGACGGTCTTCCAGTAGTATGTTTTAAAGATGGGTAATGCCAACCCTCCACACCGCACCTGGAGGTGTAAAGTGGATTTTGTAAGGTCTGGAAGGGCACCCCTCAAATAAAGGAACCTACGCAGCACTCAACTTCACTAAAGAAGGCACAAGGTATCCAGACAGGGCAGTTACGGAAAACATGGGTACATTTGGGAAGAAAAATTATTTTAAAGATATTTATACATCCCCGTAGATTCAGTGGTATCCCAGGAGGCACACCTATCCCAAAGCTGAATTAACAATGAATGCCAGTTGAGGTCATAGAAACCCCAAGGGTCTCTCTTCACCTGAATACCCAAGTACTTAAACTGGTCAACCCACTTCAGCAGGGTCTGCACTACAGTCTCCCAAACAAGACCAAACTCATTGAAAATAGCAAGCGCAGCCCTCAAGGAGGAGTTTGCATCATGAAGATAAAGAAGTGTATCATCGGTGTAGAGCGAGATCTTCTCCTCCTGGGAGAACACCCAGGGCTGTCTTTTCGCATGGGCACGCTGGGCAGTTGCCTGGGGGGGCCCCACCTGCCCAGCATCCCCAAAAAGCCCAGGGTCTCCTATTTCTCATGCCCCCAGTGTAAACGTCCAGTAATTGGTGGGCGAGCAGGGGCCTGTGGCCGCAGTGAGATTGGAGTTGTCAAATCTAAGCACTGATGTCGGGGATGGGCGGGGCCCCACATCCTCTGATCAGAGTGTCTTTCTCTCCCAGCTCCGCCCCCCTACTCCTGGCTACAAGTGGCAAATGTAAGGTAAGTGTGGGGCTGGGACAAAGGCTAGACAGGTTCTGTGGAGGCAGAGTTTACATGTGGCCAGTCTAGAGCACATCAGGCTGTGCTTCCTTTAACACCTCCAGACTGGAGGCTTCAGTCCAGTACCTTCAGCAGCACAAGTGATTGCAGAGCCCTTTAGAGCTGCCCTGTGATTTCGCTCACTGCGATCTCTCCTCCTGGCTCCTGCTGGCTGCATTTACTAAAGAAAGAAATCGCCCCCTCAGTCCCGGCTCAGTCACGCCCCCTCCCCCATGTGTAGCAGAGAATGCCAGGGGCGAGGGGTCTACACAGAAGTTCAGCAGGTCAGTTTACTGTGCTGTGTGTGTGTGTGTGTGTGTATGTATATGTATGTGTATGTATGTGTATGTGTGTGTATATATATGTGCTGTGTCCCACAATGAAGCCTGTTGATTTACTTCCTGCTTCTGCCATAAGTCTAATCTATGTTTGCATTCCTAGGCTGCATATATTGTGCTCTGGAGAGAAGTTATGTTAACTCATCTCTTGCTGCCACTTAACTGATCTGCAGCCACTACCTTCTATTCAATTCCTAGTCTGCTCATATCTAAGCATAGTGAGGAGTGACTGTATGTAGACAATTTTTGAGCATAATTTTTTATTTTTTTTTATTATTACCAGCCCACTGGCCAATGGTCACGTGTACTTTTTGAACAATTAATTTAGGTAGGTACAGTCACTATCTATTGAAGTATACCTAGGCGTGCCATTA
The DNA here is from genome assembly GCA_028564925.1 of Lithobates sylvaticus. Classification (NCBI taxonomy): domain Eukaryota; kingdom Metazoa; phylum Chordata; class Amphibia; order Anura; family Ranidae; genus Lithobates; species Lithobates sylvaticus. Next base: position 156,348,043 of record CM053029.1, on the reverse strand, counting down.
TTCAGTTCTCTTCTTGCAGCTGGTGCTCTGGGTACTTTTCTTTGATTTATGTGACCCTCCCTGTGTACCCGGTATGTCTCTGTGTAGGGGTGCTGCAGCAGCAAATGCATAATTTAAGCCTTCATTGGCTGTTACAGGTCTGAGCCATTGGGCTGGTTCACTGTGCCATTGTCAAACCTTTCTGCAGCATCTCTCTGAGGACATTGTTCAGGTGGCCCTCATACACAATCCCCTATGCAATATTCCATCTTATGGCTGCGCTATTCAATGTATGTGTCGGGAGAGGGATCAGTAGTGTAGGGGTCTGGTAGGTGAGTTTAGTGGTCAGCATGGATGGGCACTGGTGAGCCAGGCAGCAACCAGCAAGTGAGCCCCTGGTCTTTTTCACACCTAGCAATGCCCCTGGTTCCGCCTATCACATGAGACGGTCTGGGGGGGCGGGACCTTGTTACAGCGCGGTCACCGAAAACTGACCCAGCCAGCTCCGTGATACACATGAGGAGATGCCCGCTGCATGTGTGTGTGTTACCAGGTGATGGAGAGTCTGTATTAATTGGCACAGTGACGTTGCATTCATGGGCACAGTGAGGGTGCAATTGTGAGCACAGTGAGACTGTATTGGTGAACACAGTGAGGGTGCAATGGTGGGCACAGTGAGGCTGCATTTGATGGGCACCATGAGGCTGCATTCACGGGTACAGTAAAGCTGCATTTGATAGGCAATCGTGCGTGATTGCGTAAAAGGGCCCCAGTGCACTGTATTGCCCGGGGGCCTATAATGCTCTTAAGATGGCACTGAGAACACCCACAATCCCTTAGCGAGTTTGGTGCTCCGAAATTAGAATGGCTAGGGGCTCTAATGCCAGGGCAAAAAGAAAGGAGACAGGGGACTACCTGCCTGGTACCCCTCTGCAATGGAAAAGGCTTGGAGAGCAGACCATTCATACGAATACGGGCACTAGGTGCTCAGTGCAGCATTCCCAACCATTGAATTTTTTTTTTTCCAAAAACTTTTGGAAAATGTGTAAAGAAAATTAAACCTTTGTGGCAGATGATCATGGACAGATGTGCGCAAATGTTCACTGGATCAGATAATTTTACTGGGACAGCTGCTTTTCACTGTTTGGGGAAACTGTGACAGAACACTGTAAAAAACAGCTCATGCACACTGACCCCGGCTGAAGGAGGAGGAGTTATCTGAAGGGGAGATTTCCCCTCACTTCCTGTTCCCTAGACAAAACAGGAAGTGAGCTGAAACCAGGGTCAACAGAACTAATATCTCCATCTAGAGATTTCTCCTCTATTACTGTTCTGGGGACATCCCAGCTTTTTGGACTTTCTTTTACTTTCACTTTGAACGATAACAGGATGAACAGGGAGGATGAATCTCCATAATGGGGACATGGATAGTAATCTAGCCTTACACGTGTTCTAATCCCTTTCAACTTCATCCAAACCTAAAAAAAGTTTGTATCTTGTGATGACAATGGTTTCTATGAAAATTGAGAGGGATAATCCATAGGCAGGGGTAATTCACTGCCCCTTAACCACTTCAGCCCGGAAAGATTTACCCACTTCCTAACCAGGCCATTTTTTGCGATACGGCACTGCGTCGATTTATGCCCCTTTCACACTTGTGCGATTTTGTCCTACGATTTGGGATTGCAAAGTCGTATGACAAGTTCCCCATGATTTCCAATGACTACCATTCATATTAGTACGACTTCAAAGTAGTCCCTGCACTACTTTGGTCCGACTTTGATCCTACTTCAGCCCATTGAATATCACTGAAGTCGGATCAAAGTCAGATCGCAGTCTTAACTGACCCGACTTTGGCATGCGACTTGTGCTCTGATCTTGAAGGGGAACTCCATACCAAATAAAAAAAAAAACAGCATGGGTTCCCCCTCTAAGAGCATACCAGGTCCTTCAGTCTGGTATGGATTTTAAGGAGAACTCCCACGCTGTTTTTTCACCATCTGGACAGAGGGAGAAGAATCGGCGAGGGCTAGAAGATCTCTGTTCTGTCTGTCAGGAACAATCACGGGTGGCCAGCTGGCATCGCGAACCGGCAGCCATGTGTAACAGCTCCGGCTTTGCGGGCGCGCGCCCCCTAGAGCTCTTAAAGAGGCCGACAGACCATGCCGGCGATTCACCCAGGGGAACCAACCTGCTGAAATATAACGTGCACACGAGCCGAATGTCGGGACACGATGGTCGTTTAAAAAAAAAAAAAGCGCGGGGGAGCGCTGACGTTGCTTAGCCACTGCCCCCTCTCTTAGCCACTCCCCTTCCCTGACAGTATTTTTCTCTGTAATCCCCATCCATCATCAGCTTGATGAAGGAGCGCGGCTGCCACGTCATTGCAGCTAGAACGCTCAGGAAACGCGTTGCATACCAGTGACGTCATCCCCTCTCGCCAGTTCACCTCAGCACTCCAAGCCTCGTTTTGAGGGAGCTTGCTCTCCACCGCAGCCGGCCCTACCACCTAGCGGTGTCAGCCACACAAGAGGCCAGGTGCCCAGTGAGCAGGAAGAGGCCGTGACAGACCTGACGATCCCCTTGATGCATGTTCTTTATGCTTAAAATCAACTTCCAAAATGTGAGTTGCTTGTGTTACAAAAATGTATGAATAAAACTGTTGTTACATCTACACCCAGAGGCGCCCCTCTCTCTTTTTTGCTGTAGAAATTTGGAACCTGGTTTCAGTTCCCCCTTGGAGGCAGCCCTGCTTGTGGAAATCATCTAGCCATCCCTCCTTCATCTGGACTTTAACCACTTTACGACCAGCGCACGACGATGTACGTCCCTTTTTTGAAGAGGGATATCTCGGTAACGGCAGCAGCTGCTGCCACAACCGAGATATCCATCTCTTCAGGCGCCGGTCATAATTCCGATAATGGTGGTCATCGTGGCGGATTCGCCGCAAGATCACCGTTATCGGTGACAGGAGAGGTGCCCTCCCCCTCCCACCGCTCTCCCGCGCCTTCCGCCGCTTACCGGAGCCGCCGGCAGCGGCGGAGGCGATAGGGTCCTATCCGTGGCTGGGTATAGAGACGAGTGAGGCTAAAATAGCCCCCACCCGTCTCTATACCATAGCAGGGCGGAAGCGACGTCAAAACGTCACTTCCGCCCATACGTCTTAAAGGCACATTTTTCAAATGTCATTTTTTTAAATGAAATTTTTTTTTATTTTTTGCATTCAAGTCCGAATATGAGACTTTTTGACCCCAGATCTCATATTTGAGGACCTGTCATGCTTTTTTTTTTTCTATTACAAGGGATGTTTACATTCCTGGTAATAGGAATAAAAGTGAGCCAATTTTTTTTGTTTTTTTTAAAACAGTGTAAAAATAATAAATAAAATCAAGAAAAATAAATAAGAAAATTAAAAATGTTTAAAGCGCCCTGTCCCGACGAGCTCGCGTGCAGAAGCTAGCGCATACGTGAGTAGCGCCCGCATATGAAAACGGTGGTCAAACCACACGGGAGGTATCGCCGCGATCGGTAGAGCGAGAGCAATAATTATAGCCGTAGACCTCCTCTGTAACGCAAAACATGCAACCTGTAGAATTTTTTTAAAACGTCGCCTATGGAGATTTTTGAGGGTAAAAGTTTGATGCCATTCCACGAGCGGGCGCAATTTTGAAGCGTGACATGTTGGGTATCAATTTACTCGGCGTAACATTATCTTTCACAATATATAAAAAAATTTGACTAACTTTACTGTTGTCTTATTTTTTTATTCAAAAAAGTGAATTTTTTCCCAAAAAAGTGCGCTTGTAAGACCGCTGCGCAAATTCGGTGTGAAAAAAGTATTGCAACGACCGCCATTTTATTTTCTAGGGTGTTAGAACCCCCAAACATTATATATTGTTTTTTTTCTAAGTAATTTTCTAGCAAAAAAAACTGTTTTACACCTAAAATCCAAAACGAGGCTGGTCTTAAAGTGGTTAATAATCTTGCCTTATTTGGACTCAGACTAAGACCCACTATATTACTTATGTAAAACAAATACAATTCTGCTGTATTTTTTATGTCTACTGCTAAACTTGAAAAGGTTTTTATTTTTAATATCCTCCGGATTATTGCGCCTTTACTTGCATATTGCTAATATTATACAGGTGAGCTTTCAAATATTTCTCATGTTTTCTCTTAAAGTGAAGTTCCACCCACTTTTACAACTCTTCAGCATCCCTCACTAAACTGTGCACTATAAACAAATTGGATATTTTTTTTATTTTTTTTTCAGCACAGACTGTATATCTGCTGTATTCATTTTTCACTTCCTCCTCCCTGGCCGCAGCCCATCGCATCATTTCCTGTTTGCAATGCCTCCTGGGAAGGGGCAGCAACTTCCTCTCAAACTGCCGTTGCTATGGAAACCTGACCTGAAACCTATTACACTGCTTATGCTGCACTGAGCATGTACGAGATCTGCAAGGATGAGATCCAGGAAGAAATACAGTCTGGCTTCAGATGCCCACACTTAAGATGGCCACGGCCTGCTGCAAGTTTATAAAATAACAAACTACTGCTAAAAACTAACAAAACAGACCTTAGTTTACAGACTAACTTTACTAGAATACATTAAGCTTGTGTAATATAGGGGTATTTTTATTTAAAAAGTATAATTTCGGCCGGAACACCGCTTTAACTAAGGCCCCTTTCACACTGAGGCGTTTTTCATGCGCAACAGCGCTAAAAATAGCGCCTGGAAAAAAAGCAACTCCTTTCACTCTCTCCCTTCCAGCCCCCACCCCATATCTTGCTTTGGTGCATGTAACAAGCTTTATTAGGTTGATGTTATCAGAAATTTAAATATGATATTGTTAACAATTTTTTGAACCATTTGGTATCGCTTTGGAAACAACATCATTTTTCAATTCTTATATGTATTTTTTGCTAAGAATGTGCTTGTATATTTTTACAGTATATGTACAATTTGTGCTTTGATCCAAGGCCCTGATGAAGTGGTTTTCGCCTGAAATCCGTAGGACACTCTTTTCAGATACTCCAGCCAGGACCAGCACATCCTTGACAATTTAACTGATTTTAAAGCGGAGTTCCGCCCATTTAAAAGTCAGCAGCTACAAAAAGTTTAGCTGCGGACCTTTTAACAGACACTCACCTGTCCCACGGTCCAGCAATGTGGCTGCCCGAAGCCTCGATTCCTCCACTCTGTGGCACCGGCAAGTTCTCCCATGCAGTGAAGCTGCAACTGCACTACAAGCATTAATTGCCTATTTAAGCCTAGGGTACAGAAAAGCATTTTTACTTACCCAGAGCTTCATCCCCCCCATGTTGGTGGACTGTCCCTTAGCCTCCTCATGTCTGGTTCAGGGCTATGGTCCCTGAATGAGTCTTGATGATGTCAGAGGACAAGGACTTTACAACACTAGAGCATGGGGGAGAAGAGGCTGCAGCACAGAGGAGCCTGCAGGAGCGGAGGGTAAGTAAAATTTCTTCACCAAGTGCCCTAGACAGATGCAAACTGTTGACCCTTGCAGTGCAGGTGCAGCCCCACAGCAAGGGAGGACTTTTAGTTTTCCTGGAGTTCAGCTTTAAGATTGTTTGGAATATACAAAGCTATGCGAGGCAATACAAAGACAAGTAATTTGGTGCCACACAACTTGATCCTACGGCTGTAACATGATTCTTCTGACAAAGCAACTGCATTGTCTATGTGGTATCTATGAAACAAATTGATACAGACCATCTGTGTCATGTGTCGCCGCAATACAAATGACTTCATTGTCAGTGTAACCGTATCCAGTTGTCACCTGTGAGCCCCAGCCCTTTATCCACTAATGTCACATGATCGGTGACCTACCAGCACAATCGTCTGCTCTTTCTGTGCAAATAACTGAGGACCCAGTCACACTTATACGTTCCATTGTGGTGCGTTAATGCACTTTATGGCATGCGTTAACGTGCGTTGCATTAAGCCCATTCATTATGAATAGACTGCCAATGCGACCATGACGCTTGGTATATGCACTGTGGTGCGCTGTGAATTCTACAGCGTGTTGTAGCACCATTCACAATGACTGATCCCATAAAGGACAGCAGATATACGCATTGATTTGCCACAACACAAGTGTAAATGGGACCTAAAGGGTCAGCCTTTAGGTCCCATTTGGGATCACTTATCCCATGTGTGATCACTTTTATAGGGCACACGGCCCTAAATCGCAAACTACTATGCGCAGTAACTTCACCAAGGGCTCCTACAAAATTAAGCAGAATAATGTCAGCTTTCACTCGGCTTGCCCTCGTTCACACAGGGTGTACTATAGTGTATGCCCATGCTAGGGCCGTGTTTACCTGCACGGGGATGCACATGTGTTGCATGCATACCCGTGCAGGCAGTCCTATTCCAGTCAATTGGGATGCAGCTGCTGCTCCCGATTTAACATCTGTGTGGGTGCACGGCCCCAAAAACACAGTGTACGTTTGGAGCCATGTACAGATGTCAAACCAGGAACAGCAGCTGTGTCTGTGCAGCTGCATCCCAAGTGACTTGAATGGGACTGACTGCATGGGGATGCATAGAACACCTGTGCATCCCCATGCAGGTAAACATGGCCCTGGCATGAGCATACACCACAGTACACCTCATGTGAATGAAGCCTAAGTGTTCTGTAACTTTGCATTTATAAAATGTCTATTTAGCTTGTTTGAAGTTATATTTAAAAAAAAAATAATAAACATGTTATACGTGTAGCACCCTGCAGTTTAGGCAGGGATGCTCCTCACAAATTGACTTGCCAGGAGTAGTTATGCTGGTTGATTTAGATCCATTGATTTCTCCCTGTTTGGCCTTGTTGCACTTTTCTCTTCTACAACTAGGTGACCGTTTACTTGGTGGTACTAGATATGAGAAGGGCAACCCAAGGTCATGTTATGGGTATATGGGGTATCTCAGCCAATGGGCAGGGGTTTTCCTGGATCCCTTGGCCTGCTGGGAGAACCTATATATTTGGGTGGAGTAATGTGATCTATGTTCTGTGCAGTCCAATCAGAAGAGACGGTTCTGCTGGCCGGAGAACCTGTCAATGGTCGGAGGTAGAAGGGAAGCTGTCACCACAAAGGGTCCTAGCTGCTGGCAAAATGGCCACCGCCGCCGCTGCCAGAGCTTTCCCCTTGTGTTCAGCTACATCTCCTCTCTTTCCTCGTGTTCAGTGGAGAGGGGAGGGGCCGATCCGTGCAGCCAATGAATCGGCTTCTCTTTTCACAATTCTGCAGCCGGGGTTAGCTTCACGGATTGGCCCCTCCCCTCTCCACTTAACACGAGGAACGAGAGGCGATGTACCTAGACTGCAGCCAACACTCCGTCTGCAGCCAACGCTCCGCTGGGGGCACTGATTTAAGAGGCACTCCGCTGGGGGCACTCTGCTGGGGACACCTGATGTAAGAGGCACTCTGCTGGGGACATCTGATGTAAGGACAGACTCTGCTTGGGGGCACCTGATGTAAGGACAGACTCTGCTGGGGGCACCTGATGGCATCTGGAGGAAGGCGACGTGGCAGGTGACACGCTCAGGGGCCCACTGATTCTGTATTATGGTGAGTTGAATGATTTTATTCTATATTACAATGTAATAATAGTAATCATGCGCTTCAATCATCCTGACACCACAACAACCATGGTGCTGGGATGATTGAAGCGCAAACACCAGGTGTTTGGAGTATCTTTGTCTGCTGATTTGTTAACCACTTGCCTACCAGGCACTTAAACCCCCCTCCCATCCAGACCAATTTTCAGTTTTCGGTGCTCTCACGCTTTGACTGACAATTACACTGTACCCAAATTTATCCTTTTTTTTTCCCCACAAATAGAGCTTTCTTTTGGTGGTATTTGATCACCTCTGGGTTTTTTATTTTTTGCGCTATAATTGAAAAAAGACCGAAAATTTTGAAAAAAAAAAACAAATTTTTCTTTGTTTCTGTGATACAATTTAGGAAATTATTAATTTTTCTTCATAAATTTTGGCCACAATTTATACTGCCACATATCTTTGGTAAAAATAACCCAAATTTGTGGAAATTATTTGGTCTTTGTGAAAGTTAGAGAGTCTACAAGCGGTGGTGCGAATTATACAAAATTGATCACATCTGATGCACTGGTGGCCAATCTCATTTCTTGCGACCCGAACAAGCCAGGAAAGTGCAAATGCCCCCCAAATGACCCCTTTTTTGAAAATAGACATTCCAAGGTATTTAGTAAGAGGCATGGTGAGCTTTTTGATGTTGTCATTTTTCCCCACAATTCTTTGCAAAATGAATTTTTTTTTTTTTATTTTATTTTTTTTCTACAAAATTGTCATTGTAATAGGTTATTTCTCTCACATGGCATGTGTATACCACAAATGACACCCCAAAATAAATTCTGCTACTCCTCCTGATTATTACGATACCACATATGTGGGACTTTTACACAGCCTGGCCACATAGAGGCCCAAAATGCAGGGAGCGCCATCACGTGTTCTGGGAGCATAAATTACACATCTAAATTGACTACCTATTACACTTTTGAAGGCCCTGGAGCAACAGGACAATGACACGTGACACTGACGTGGCACTGATGACACGTCACACTGACGTGGCACTGATGACAGATGGTACTTGTGACAGACCTAGCCGGGACACGGGCTTTTTGAGAGGACTACATGCTAGCCTCCTGCCAGCTGATCACGGGCCCCCCAAAATACACTCTCTGTATATGCATTTGGCATTAGAAATAGACTAGCATCTGACACCTTGTGTCCCATTCAATGTCATGAACTCAAGATGTTAATTGAGTTAGTTGATCCCATTGTCCTCTGCACAATGCAGGAGACGCTCCGTCCGTTACTGGTGGTCTCCTGCTATTGTGATGAGATGTCTTGTGGTGGTAATTATGTTAATTTATAATCAACTGTGTTTAGCTCGGTGACCACAAGTCTGGCCTGTAGTGAAATCCTGAGTCACATCGGCTGCTTAAAGGAATTAGCTAATTAGTTTATGTTAAGTTGTTACAAGTGTATTGTTAGAATAATATGAGCAGGAGGGGGGATCTCCTCTTCTACTGTATATAAATGTCATCTTTGTAATAAATCTTCAGTCCATGTTTTAGCAACTAAGCAAGTGTTGTCTCGTTTGGTGCTTGGGAGCGGTTGGAATATCTTATACCTATATCCAGACTGAGAGGAAGTGATATATGACGAACGCACTCAAGAGGAGTGTAGGGACGTTCCGTCACATTGTTGGCAAGCAGTGGGATTGTGCTTCCTGCAGTCTGGGACATCCAAACCTCCATCTGGATCCAAGGTCCGGATAGCAGGAGAGGAGGAGAGGTACAGATACCAGCCGCCATGGAAGAGGAATTCAGGAGGAGGTTGCGAGAGATGCAGCTACAGCACAGAGGACCAGTATCAGAGCAGGTCCTGCTGGGATGGTTTGATTCTATTCGCTGCGAACTCTGGAAGGAAGCGCTAGCCCGTGAGCGGCGTCACCAGGGAAAAGTTCTCCCCTCCATCCAGGAAAGGTACTGGTCGCAGTATGGATTGCGGGTGCTGTTTTTGGGAGAAAAACCGCACAAGGAGCAGACAGCTGAATTAAGCAGGCTGATCTGGGCAGAGATGAAGCTGGATGAGAGTTACAGAGCCCTCCGGTGGCATGTATCCCAAGCATGCCCTTGGATAGCAGATGACAGCCCAACGGAAGGCTTAAGCTACGGCGGCCTGGGACTGTTGTATGTGAAGCTGACAGGGGACTCTAACTTTGGGAGTGATTTGGAGTGGCGGTTGGATGAAATCATGGATTTCAGAAAAGGGCTACTGAACGTCTCGGAAGTGCACTGGGCACTGGAAGATTTGGAGTTTCTGGCCAATCAGGAATGGGAGCTGGAAATTGCCTACAGACGGCTGCTAGACTCTGCTCAGTGCCAGGGCTGGGCTCCCTTTGCCTGGGACTATAAGGAAATACCAATGGACAACTTGGAAATCCTGGCTGAAAAGTCAGCAATGTGGCAGAGTAACAGTGTGCTTTGCCAACCTGCCCCCGCAGCTATGGATGCGGAGGTCTTATGGCGGATGCAGCAAGTGCTGACTGACCTTGATGATCCTGTTTCTGCATGGGATGGTCTTGGATGGAGGAATGTGCCTGTCCAGCAGCATGCCAGGGAATCGGCAGTGGAAAATCTGGAAATTGCCACCCCAGAAACTGAAGTGCTGACAACCGGCCAGAGCTCTGCCAACCTCTGCTCAGCACTGATAGCATCTTCTAGGTTCCACGGACAGATGGTGAACCTCTATCCCCAGACACCAGTTACAGAGACAGGGGATTTAATAGACTTTTCCGCTGAAGAAAAACAGCCTGATGAGCCTCCATCAGAAGAGCTGGTATTAGGGCCAAACTTCATTGAGCTCTGCCCAGCACCAACAGCAGTATCTGTGGAGTTCCAGGAAGCCGGGGCAGTTGGCCCCTCTCTCCGGCAACAAGCTGATGTAGTGAAGCTGCTACTCCCAGCTGAATCACTGGCAACATGGCAGAGCACCGCTGGCCTCTGCCTAGCACCTACAGTGTCTCTACAGCTTCAAGAAGCTGGGGCGATCGGTCACACTGTCCAGCAGCAGACGGCGCCCCAGAATGATGACACCAACCCAGCTAAAGTGCTGGCAACCGGACAGAGGGTCCAAGACCTCTGCCCCACACTTGTGGCAGTTCTGGAGGCCCAGGGTGAGGAGGTGGTGGTCACTCCCGAGCAGCAGCTCAGGACCCAAGGAGAGGATGCAATCTGCACTTCACAACTGCAGCTTGAGCTGATATCGGTGGATGGGACTTCAGTCCCCACTTGTATACCCCAGGGATGCTGGGCTGTCGGCCCAGATCCCCAACAGCATGATGGAGTGAGCCCAGTCACCCTATCTTCTCTCCAGCGGCTGAAAAGACTCCAGGGAGAAGGGCCAGTCCAGGCCTCTCCCCAGCGGCAGATATGTTCTATGAGAGAGGCAGAGGTTGGCTGGGTGAGTGCTCTGTTTGAAACAATTTGTTTGGGGTACTGTGTGGGTACCAGCATTAGAGGACTGGAACTATGGACTAACTTCGGAGTCAACCCGTCTGGGGTCTCCTCCTGTGTTAGTCTCCTGCCGAAAGGGGAGAAATGTGACAGACCTAGCCGGGACACGGGCTTTTTGAGAGGACTACATGCTAGCCTCCAGCCAGCTGATCACGGGCCCCCCAAAATACACTCTCTGTATATGCATTTGGCATTAGAAATAGACTAGCATCTGACACCTTGTGTCCCATTCAATGTCATGAACTCAAGATGTTAATTGAGTTAGTTGATCCCATTGTCCTCTGCACAATGCAGGAGACGCTCCGTCCGTTACTGGTGGTCTCCTGCTATTGTGATGAGATGTCTTGTGGTGGTAATTATGTTAATTTATAATCAACTGTGTTTAGCTCGGTGACCACAAGTCTGGCCTGTAGTGAAATCCTGAGTCACATCGGCTGCTTAAAGGAATTAGCTAATTAGTTTATGTTAAGTTGTTACAAGTGTATTGTTAGAATAATATGAGCAGGAGGGGGGATCTCCTCTTCTACTGTATATAAATGTCATCTTTGTAATAAATCTTCAGTCCATGTTTTAGCAACTAAGCAAGTGTTGTCTCGTTTGGTGCTTGGGAGCGGTTGGAATATCTTATACCTATATCCAGACTGAGAGGAAGTGATATATGACGAACGCACTCAAGAGGAGTGTAGGGACGTTCCGTCACAGTACTAATACAGGGCACTGATGACACGTGACACTGATGAAAGATGGCACTAACATGTGGCACTGATGAGAGATGGCACCCATACATGGCACTGATATCACGTGGCACTAATATGTGGCACTGATGAGAGATGGCACTAATACGTGGCACTGATGACAGACGGCACTAATACGTGGCACTGATGACACATGACACTGATGACAGATGGCACTGATACATGGCATTGATGACAGGTGACACTGATAACAGATGGCACGTGACACTGACAGGTGGCACTGATGACAGATGGCACTAATACGTGACACTGATGACAGATGGCACTAATGACTGATGGCACTGACTACAGATGGCACTGACTACAGATGGCACTGACTACAGATGGCATTGGGGACAGATGGCACTGGCACTGGGGACAGATGGCATTGGGGACAGATGGCATTGGGGACAGATGGCATTGGGGACAGATGGCATTGGGGACAGATTGCAGTGGTGGCAGTGGGCACAGATGGCATTTCATTTTTTTTTTTTTTTTTTTTTTTTTTAAACTTACGGCGCTGCAGCCGTTCATCTCCCCCTCCTCACACGCTGTCTCTGTGTGAGGAGGGGGAGCGGCGCGGTGTTTACATATGCGATCATCTCTCATTGGCCAGGGCGATCGCGCTGTAAACGGCCGCTGTGATTGGCCGTTTACAGCGATTTGTGATTGGCCGTGTCCGAGGGACACGGCCAACACAGAATTTCCCTGAACGAGGAAAGGGGATGCCGTCATATGACGGCCTCCCGGGATTTCACATCCGCACTGTGGCCGTCATTCGGCTACGGCCGGATGTGAAGTGGTTAAACTCTGGAATACACATTTCTATTGTGGTGTAGGATCTGGGCCTGCTGTCCCTCCGTCCCTCTTTCCTTCTCTCTCCTTCCCTCCTTCTTTCCTTCTTTCTCGCTCCCTCCCTCTTTTCCCCTTGCTTTCTCCATCTGTCAGAAAAGTTGGTACTCCCCAAGGCCGAAATGCACAGTGGTTCACTCTTGCGACTAAACACACTCCACCCCCTGGAGATGGTACAGAGGGTGAATGGCACAAAGAGACACAAGCTACCAGCAGGCTGGGCAGGGTTTGCATGAAGGTCAGCGTAGGGCTTATTAGCCATGCAGGAGCAGGTAATATGAGCCCAAACAGAGGCTGAGAAGAAGCCGAGTCCAGAACAGGCCAGGGGTCTAACACCAGGAGAAAGTCTGTAGGCGGGCTGGGAGCGAAGGTACTGTGGGCTGGAGGCAAGTTCAAGAACTGCTCAAACCAATAAAACAGCGCTGGCAAACAAAAATTGTGACAAAATTAATAAATGATCCCACAAAATTGACAAACATCAATAATGTGTGTGAAGTGGTTACATGTCTGACACAAACCAATCCCATAAAAAATAAACTAGCATCAAATAATGTGTGTGATGAAATTATTACATAAGTGACATGATTGAATAATAACCATAAAATTATTTCATAGATACCAAAATTGAATAAGTGATAAACCACAACCTAAATGTGGTAAGAAAATATATAAATAAAAATGAATGTGAGTAAGTCCAGTTATTGTCCCAAAAAACCAAGAACCAAAATAAATGTACATATGAGCTCCTTCTTGGAATAGACTCACCGGGCTAGCAGACAGACAGAGCAGCAAAGCAGAGGGCACATATGCAGACAAGCTGTGGTTCGGCAAGTAGGCACAAAAGCAGAGCTGAATAAACAAGCCAGTGGGATGAGAGGATCCAGGGAGCGATGCATGCACACAAGACACAGTGATGTTCTTGGAGATATTGTACCGATAATAGAAGAGAGCAAATTTTAAAGTGTTGTAGAAGGATTTTTTAAAAAGACGTAATTTCCGGCCAAGGATCTAACCACTGACGCCACTTCCTGTTCCCGTGGAGCGCACGCTAAACCAGCTGCAACCGCGAAAGTATCTGAGAAGTTTGCCTTCCTTTATGCATCCTGTAAGTAGCGCAGAGCGCGCATTTTAAAAATCCTTCTACAACACTTTAAAATGCATCGCTCCCTGGATCCTCTCATCCCACTGGCTTGTTTATTCAGCTCTGCTTTTGTGCCTACTTGCCGAACCACAGCTTGTCTGCATATCTGCCCTCTGCTTTGCTGCTTGTCTGTCTGCTAGCCCGGTGAGTCTATTCCAAGAAGGAGCTCAATTGTACATTTATTTTGGTTCTTGTTTTTTTGGGACAATAACTGGACTTACTCACATTCATTTCTATTTATATATTTTCTTACCACATTTAGGTTGTGGTTTATCACTTATTCAATTTTGGTATCTATGAAATAATTTTATGGTTATTATTCAATCATGTCACTTATGTAATAATTTATCACACACATTATTTGATGCTAGTTGGGATTGGTTTGTGTCAGACATGTAACCACTTCACACACATTATTGATGTTTGTCAATTTTGTGGGATCATTTATTATTTTGTCACAATTTTTGTTTGCCGGCGCTGTTTTATTGGTTTGAGCATTTTCTGAAGGTTATAGCACTTTCTTATCAGCAGCTGCACATTTTTTGTGTTTTCTTTTTCTCGTTTAATATTGCACACGTCTATTCCAGCGCCGTTTCTTTGTTTATATAAGTTCAAGAACTGGCTGAGGAGACTGAGGATAATCCGGGTCACAAGCAGAAGGTCAATGCACAGGAGCCTGATGGGCAATCCAGGTCACAGGCTGAGGGTAGGGTTGCCACCTTTTCTTCAAGCCAAACCAGAACATTTTCGCGGCGCACAGCAATTTTTTTGTAGTACACGCTATAGGATTGTTAAATACCTTGGGTTAGCCAAAAAGAGTAGTAATGAGGTGTGCTACAGTGGCTATGGCCAAATTGCATTAACAGTGGGGGGGGGGGGACTTAAAGGGGCATGATTAAATAAAACAAAAGCATTAGTGTACCCATAAAATATGATTCAATTAATAAAAGAAATGTCAGTGAAAATAGCCTGCCTTAATAGTAGACACTGTCAACCGGTAGGGCAGAGGACTGTGTCGGTAGGGCAGAAGACTGTGTCACCCAGTGAGAACTGTATATATGGATAGTGTCTGGGGGGGTGGAGAACAGTATATATGGGGGGGGGCTGTATATATGGGTGTATGTATGTATGTATGTATAGTGTATGGTTGGGGGGAGGGATTGTGTGTGTATATATAGTGTATGGTGGGGGGAGGGGGTGTATGTGTGGAGGGGGGGGGGGGTGAGAGTACTTTGAAATCCTGACATGGCAAAAACTTACCTTACAAGCTCGGCTGCAGTCCCAGCGATCTCTGCACACATTACAGAGCAGCAGGGAATGGGGAGGCTCCGCCCACCTCCTTGTCTCTTCTGCAGCCAGCCAGAGGATTCGAGGAGAGCACCATGGAGGCTCTGCCTCTGTGTCCCGACTCCCATCCCGCACTCTGACAGCTAAACAGGAGCAGAAATCAAGCAGCGCTGCGGACCCAAAATTGAGGAGACACGGCCGCACTGATGACACAGGGAGCCACTCATGGGTCTGAAATGAATAATGTGCCTGGGTCTCAGGTGGTCAGAGACCCGAGCACCTGTTTCAAAACCCATACTGTCCGGGTGAATCCCAGACAGGTGGCAACCCTAGCTGAGGGTCAAACACCAGAGGAACAAGCAGAGTCCGTAAAACAAGCCAGAGGTCAGGTCCCAGGAGAAGATCAATGTAGGTCGGGGTCAATCCGGGTCACAACAGGCAATCAGCCAACAGGAATAAGTACACAGGAAGCTGAAGACAAACCAGTGATTTGTCTGACAGAGGAGGCAGCTTTTATAGGCATCAAGGGAGTCACGTTATGCATGCGCGCCATTCCTTGGGGCCGCGAACGTGTGTACGCCGTTCCGCTGCGTGCACCGGAGCGCCGTTTCGCCGCGCAGGCCAACGGCAAGGTTGATTCAGATCTTCTCTGACACCATCTCTTATTCATCTCAGACTCTAAACACACCCCCATTTGAACCACACCCATATAAGCCACGTCCACTATTCACGTAAACCACGCCCATTTTTTGGTGCAGTGCGTTTTTGCTATGTCACGCCTACAAGCGCATGCCCCTGCCCCCTTATTATAATAAGACTCCTCCTACAGCCAAAAAAGTGTCCCTATAAATCTTTTTACAATGCTGGCATCTATGTGGATCAGTAATGTCACCGAACGAGCACGGTGGAGAATTAGGAAATGGGAGTGCCAAGCTAGGGACCCAGCAGAGAGACGGGGGTGATGCGTGAGGAAGATACCACCGTGAAGATTAGAGGGATTCAGTGGCAGTGGATCAGTGGATCTAGTGAGACCTGGAGCTCAGTGGGCTGAAGCACTACAAGGAGGAGTTGTAGTGACGGTGAAAGAACGGTAACACTTTGTTAGGAACTGTTAGACTGTTGCCATAGGAGACAACATTCCTGCACGTGCAGATGTGGCTTCTCGCTTGAGGCCTTTCCCTGCACAGCTGTCCTATTGAAGTCTCTGAGTCTGCTAATTGAACTTGCAACTACTCAAGGGTGTCCTGGCCCTAACCCTCTTTCCCCCAAAAAAGATTGTTAAGAGAAAGAAACTTTCTTTTGCATTTGAGATGTGTCTGGCACCCAATAGCTTAGCTACTCTGCACCCACCATGCCTCAAAACCCACCACATACAGAAGGATGTCGGTTATCCCTGGCCCTAGAGGTTCTCATCAGACCAAAGGAGGCCTGGGACCTTGCTAGATACGTACCTGTTCTGTGCAGTGGTTTTGCACAAAGCAGCCCCGATCCTCTTATTCTGGGGTCCCCTGCTGGCGCTCCTGGCCCCTCCCTCCTACCAAGTGCCCCTGGAGCAAACAGTTTGCTGTGGCGCTACCCAATCATTGGATCATGATGGGGCTCAGGTATTAGGGAGGCTGCTGCACACAGATTTGTTACCTTCATGCAAAGAATGCATGCATCCACCCTGTCCTCCCCTTCACCTGGCTGCTCCCGCCCTGTCCTCCCTTCCACCTGGCTGCTCCCACCCTGTCCTCCCTTCCACCTGGCTGCTCCCGCCCTGTCCTCCCCTCCACCTGGCTGCTCCCGCCCTGTCCTCCCCTCCACCTGGCTGCTCCCGCCCTGTCCTCCCCTCCACCTGGCTGCTCACTGTGTATTATATATATATATATATATAGTGTGTGTGTATATAAATATATTACGTATGTATATATAATTGCATTTAATAGTTGGCCCCCCTACTTTTGTCCCTATCCCCCATGTGCCCCCCTAAATATGAAAGCTGGAGATGCTCCCCTTCAACACTGCGATTCTGCATCTAAAAGAAGACTTTACTGTGCAGGTGCGGGCAGCAGAGAGATGACATAATCTCACTGCCCGCCCCCACTCTGGGACAACAGGGACACTGTCACCGGCCACTGGCAAGTGACAAGCTGCATACATCTGGTGACAGGCGACCGTGGCAAGTGACAAGCTGCATCTGGTAACAGGAGACGTAGCAAGTGACAATCCCCATCTGGTGGCAAGTGACACGCTCAGGGCTCCCACTGATTCCTATGGTAAGTTGAACTATTTAATTATAAATTACTATGTAATAATAGAAATAATGCGCTTCAATCATCCTGACACCATACAACCATGGTGCCGTGATGATTGAAGCGCCAACACCAGCCAATGCCCCCGGAAAATGGCACGTGAAAATTTTGGCAGTACTCCTCCCGAGATTAGACTCTGGATCCACCCCTGGCACTCACTTGGGCTAAATATCTCAGAGGCCGAGCCTGACTGTAAGATCCTGTAGTTTGAGTGGGCGGGAGGGGGTGTGGTCGGCTTCGAGGATGCTCGTTCCCAGGTTTTTCTGGTGGGCACACATGAGCTGCATTAACAATATGGTGGCAATGGATCTGGATTCTCAGGGGACTGCAGATAAGCCCAGTCACATTAACTGCAATGTAAAGTCTAATGTCTGTTTTTTCATGTGGCACAGCGAACTGTGAGAAATTGGGTTTTAAACTGCACTGCCCAATTTCTTACATAAGTGCTACATGAAAAAGAAGATGCCATCAATGTCAACAAACCCCACTTTTTATTACTTCTGTCTAAATTTTTAGATCACTGGTTCACACCATGCCTGGAGCTGAATCACACAGGAATGTACTGCGCCTTCCCATACAATTCACATGTGGCTCTGTGCAGTGCAATTTCAAGCTCACTCATTTTGAATGGGCTAAAATTGCAATGCACCAAAAGTAGTGCATGTACTACTTTTTAAAATGCACTGCAACCAGATCAAATGGTGATCCAGGGCTGGCAGGGCAAGCACACTACGTTTGCGACCCACTTTTGAAGTGTCATTAACTTTTTATTGACACCTGCTGCTGATCGCAAAAGCAGTGTGTTTTGCATGCAGGTTGAATTGTACAGGAATCCGCATCACTTTTACACGGTCAAGAGTGATGTCCTCATTCTTTACACGGTAATGGATGGGGAATTCTTGGAAGCAATAGTCTACGGGAGTTAAGCAGAGAAGGAGCAACAGTCTGCATGGTGATGCAGGAGGAAGATCATATCAATCATAAATGCAAGTGTAATCTGTAAAATATGATGGTAATTAAAACATCCTATGGGCATCCCATATACACTTTTACCCATCCAAGTTGTACCCCTAATAAACAAGAAAAAAATGGGGTTTGGTCAATGGGTTTTAACAAGAGGTTGGGAGAGTTAGAGAGTGTGTGCCACATCCGATAAAAAACGGAAGAACAATAAAGGGTTTTCCCCTAGGTTAAGGACTTTCATTTGGCACTACCACACTTTCCCAGAAAAAAAGAGTACAAAAATATACTAATATCAAAAATTTATTTATAAAGCATAATAAATGAAAAATTGAAAACAGTAAGAAAGTTTTGACATATTCACACAAAAAATAAAATTTGCATCAATTGAATACGTAATTTACTACATGACATTGGACCAGACGCGTTTCGGAGATCCTCCTTTTTCAGTGGCCGTGGTGTCGAAGTTATAGTTTAATTCTAAATACAAAGAATGTGTACAAGATTTTAGCATGATAGGATACATTATGGAGAAATTCCCATAGGGGGAATAGTAAAACAGACAATAATTCAAAGGGGTATATTCAGAGAATATGATACAAACATTTGATGATGTATAATAGACATAATGGTATACAAGTATGCTTGTACTGTACTTACTGTTTTCAATTTTTCATTTATTATGCTTTATAAATAAATTTTTGATATTAGTATATTTTTGTACTCTTTTTTTTTTTCTGGGAAAGTGTGGTAGTGCCAAATGAAAGTCCTTAACCTAGGGGAAAACCCTTTATTGTTCTCCCCTGATAAACAAAAACAAAACCAGCAAAAAACTGTTCAATGTCTCTGCAAGTGATGTATGGAGTCTGGCAACGTGGTGGATTGTCTGTTACTAGTGGCAACTACACCGCTACAAATGTGAGAAATTGGACAGTGCAGTTTTGAACGCAGCACAGTGTCATCTGCATCCTACACACAGTCATATTAGACTCTAACCACACCCCTTTAAGCCATGCCCAATAATTAAGTGTAATTTAAACCACATCTGTTTTTCAGCTCCGTGTGGTATGTATTTTTAAATTGGCCTCGCTCACAATTTAGCCTTTATGAGTACTGTATACCCTAGCCTCTCTGTATAGGGGCGGGCCAGGGGTGGGGCTGAAGAGGGCCCCGTCAGGTAGGCTGTATGGCGCTCCATGATTTCTATCAGCAGCCCTGTCTGTCACAGTGCCCCATCACATCTGTACTAGTGCACAAAACATCTGTCAGTGTCCCCATGAACATCTGTACCAGTGCACTAAACAATTGTACAGATGTGATGGAACACTGTGACAAATGTTTAGTGCACTGGTACAGATGTTCATGGGGACACTGACAGATGTTTTGTGCATATGTACAGATGTGATGGGACACTGACTAGTGCAAAATATGCAATAGTGTTCCAATGTGACATCAACATCTGTCAGTGTCCTCCGGTGGACGATCAACATCTGTTTTAATGTACAAATGCACAAAAACATCTGTTATGCCGCGTAAACACGATCGGACTTTCCGGCAGACTTGGTCCGGCGGACAATCCACCGGACTTTGCAGCGGAGGTCCGCCGGGCTTTCTGAACGACCGAACTTGCGCGCGCACATGAACGGACTTCTTCCCCAAAGCACCCACCCCCCATGTTGAGGGCATGTGGCCTTGCAGGGTGTATTTTTTTTTTTTTTCCAGGCTTTACTTCCTCTTTAAATAACCACTCGTTACAACCAAGTTATGCAGAATACCATCTCTGAGCACACAACACATCGGACCTTGAAGCAGATGAAACAGAAGACCACACCGGGTGCCACTCCTGTCAGCTAAGAACAGGAAACTGAGGCTACAATTCACATAGGCTCACCAAAATTAGACAGTAGAAGATTGGAAAAACGTTGCCTGGTCAGCTGCGACATTCAGATGGTAGGGTCAGAATTTGGCATAAACATGAAAGCATGGATTCATCCAGCCTTGTATCAACGGTTCAGGCTGGTGGTGTAATGGTTTGGGGGATATTTTCTTGGCACACTTTGGGTCCCTTGGTACCAATTGAGCATCATTTAAACAGCACAGCCTACCAGAGTATTGTTGCTGACCATGAATATAATTTGTTTACTATGCTTCAGTTTGTGAATGAGCAGGACGCCGCTTAGCACAGGGCACTATCCCGTTCATTAACTGTCCTGTGTCCAGGGATGTGTATTTGAGCTTTGGGGTGCACACACTAATGCAATAGGCTGTGCGCACCTATGTAGAGCACCTTTGGGATGTGGTGGAACGAGAGATGCATCATGGATGTCCAGCCGACAAACCTGAAGCAACTGCGTGATGTTATCATGTCACTATGGACTAAAATCTGAGGAATGTTTCCAACACCTTGTTGAATCTATGCCACCAAGAATTAAGACAGTTCTGAAGGCAAAAGGGGGTCCAACCCGATAAAAGCAAGGTGTACCTAATAAAGTGTCCGGTGAGTGTATAATATGTGTCCTGATAGTATACACCCTTTTTTAATGAAACAAAGATACAAAAAAAAGATGACATCTATGATGCAGTTTGTCACTAACCTTATCAAAGCAGTTTTTTCAGAGTCACCCAGTTAGAAAAATAGATTACCTGTTGATGCTGCAATTAGAGCTGTTATTTTTCCATTTTCTTTAACAGGGTGACAAGGCTGTTTATTCTGCAGTGAAATTGCCCAGCTGCATCCTCATCCTGCAAACATGTGAGTCTTAAATGGCAGTTAAAAAAAAAAGGACTTTAAAACTGTAGTAAAGGCCATTAAAAAAAAAAAAAAAAACTTCCTTCTGCAAGTTAGGAGCATAATGTGCTAGTATTTATTGCCCCACTGACAGGGCTTCCATTTTCACCCGGTCTTCCTTCCAGGTTCATGAGATCCGTCCATTTGAATGGCCAAGCCGTGATTATGTCACTCCCATGGATGCGCACCATGGCGGCGGCACAGCCATCCCTTCAGAGCACAGTGTGCATGGGCCGGTGATGTCACCAGCTGCAGAAGTGTAGAATTATTTTATTAATTTGGCTTTATAACAGACGTCTGTATTCATGCTACTTTCACATGTCCCCATTACGTTGTGACATTGAGAGCTCAGCATAGCTCAGATCTTGAAATAGTTAAGAGTGTGAATGTCATTTTTGTCCAGTCGCTCTCATGTCCAGTGTTTATTGCTTAAGGTCAGTGGGTCAGTAGCTACTCAGTCAAAAAATAACCTAATAAGGTATTTGAGACAAAAGATTTAACAAGACACAGGAATATATCTTTTATAAAGAGAATCATTGGTTATCAAAAATACACTTAAAGCGGAGTTCCACCCAAAAGTGGAACTTCCGCTCATTTGTCTCCTCTCCTCCTCTGGTACCACAATTGGCACCTTTCGGGGGGAAGGGGGGACAGGATACCCGTCTTTGACAGTGTGACAGACCTAGCCAGGACACGGGCTTTTTGAGAGGACTAACTACGAGCCTCCTGCCCACCGATCATGGGCCCTGGATTTTAAGGGGCACAGGGTGAAGGAGAACATTCAATGCTGTATATATGTATATATATATAATGTGTGTGTCTCATGCTGTTGGGACATACACTCTGATGCTAGATGTTAATTGAGTTAGTTGATCCCATTGTCCTCTGCACAATGCAGGAGACGCTCCGTCTGTTACTGGTGGTCTCCTGCTATTGTGATGAGATGTCTTGTGGTGGTAATTATGTTAATTTATAATCAACTGTGTTTAGCTCGGTGACCACAAGTCTGGCCTGTAGTGAAATCCTGAGTCACATCGGCTGCTTAAAGGAATTAGCTAATTAGTTTATGTTAAGTTGTTACAAGTGTATTGTTAGAATAATATGAGCAGGAGGGGGGATCTCCTCTTCTACTGTATATAAATGTCATCTTTGTAATAAATCTTCAGTCCATGTTTTAGCAACTAAGCAAGTGTTGTCTCGTTTGGTGCTTGGGAGCGGTTGGAATATCTTATACCTATATCCAGACTGGAAGCAAGTGATATATGACGAACGCACTCAAGAGGAGTGTAGGGACGTTCCGTCACATTGTTGGCAAGCAGTGGGACCATACTTCCTGCAGTCTGTGACATCCAAACCTCCACCTGGATCCAAGGTCCGGATAGCAGGAGAGGAGGAGAGGTACAGATACCAGCCGCCATGGAAGAGGAATTCAGGAGGAGGTTGCGAGAGATGCAGCTACAGCACAGAGGACCAGTATCAGAGCAGGTCCTGCTGGGATGGTTTGATTCTATTCGCTGCGAACTCTGGAAGGAAGCGCTAGCCCATGAGCGGCGTCACCAGGGAAAAGTTCTCCCCTCCATCCAGGAAAGGTACTGGTCGCAGTATGGATTGCGGGTGCTGTTTTTGGGAGAGAAAACGCACAAGGAGCAGACAGCTGAATTAAGCAGGCTGATCTGGGCAGAGATGAAGCTGGATGAGAGTTACAGAGCCCTCCGGTGGCATGTATCCCAAGCATGCCCTTGGATAGCAGATGACAGCCCAACGGAAGGCTTAAGCTACGGCGGCCTGGGACTGTTGTATGTGAAGCTGACAGGGGACTCTAACTTTGGGAGTGATTTGGAGTGGCGGTTGGATGAAATCATGGATTTCAGAAAAGGGCTACTGAACGTCTCGGAAGTGCACTGGGCACTGGAAGATTTGGAGTTTCTGGCCAATCAGGAATGGGAGCTGGAAATTGCCTACAGACGGCTGCTAGACTCTGCTCAGTGCCAGGGCTGGGCTCCCTTTGCCTGGGACTATAAGGAAATACCAATGGACAACTTTGAAATCCTGGCTGAAAAGTCAGCAATGTGGCAGAGTAACAGTGTGCTTTGCCAACCTGCCCCCGCAGCTATGGATGCGGAGGTCTTATGGCGGATGCAGCAAGTGCTGACTGACCTTGATGATCCTGTTTCTGCATGGGATGATCTTGGATGGAGGAATGTGCCTGTCCAGCAGCATGCCAGGGAATCGGCAGTGGAAAATCTGGAAATTGCCACCCCAGAAACTGAAGTGCTGACAACCGGCCAGAGCTCTGCCAACCTCTGCTCAGCACTGATAGCATCTTCTAGGTTCCACGGACAGATGGTGAACCTCTATCCCCAGACACCAGTTACAGAGACAGGGGATTTAATAGACTTTTCCGCTGAAGAAAAACAGCCTGATGAGCCTCCATCAGAAGAGCTGGTATTAGGGCCAAACTTCATTGAGCTCTGCCCAGCACCAACAGCAGTATCTGTGGAGTCCCAGGAAGCCGGGGCAGTTGGCCCCTCTCTCCGGCAACAAGCTGATGTAGTGAAGCTGCTACTCCCAGCTGAATCACTGGCAACAGGGCAGAGCACCGCTGGCCTCTGCCTAGCACCTACAGTGTCTCTACAGCTTCAAGAAGCTGGGGCGATCGGTCACACTGTCCAGCAGCAGACGGCGCCCCAGAATGATGACACCAACCCAGCTAAAGTGCTGGCAACCGGACAGAGGGTCCAAGACCTCTGCCCCACACTTGTGGCAGTTCTGGAGGCCCAGGGTGAGGAGGTGGTGGTCACTCCCGAGCAGCAGCTCAGGACCCAAGGAGAGGATGCAATCTGCACTTCACAACTGCAGCTTGAGCTGATATCGGTGGATGGGACTTCAGTCCCCACTTGTATACCCCAGGGATGCTGGGCTGTCGGCCCAGATCCCCAACAGCATGATGGAGTGAGCCCAGTCACCCTATCTTCTCTCCAGCGGCTGAAAAGACTCCAGGGAGAAGGGCCAGTCCAGGCCTCTCCCCAGCGGCAGATATGTTCTATGAGAGAGGCAGAGGTTGGCTGGGTGAGTGCTCTGTTTGAAACAATTTGTTTGGGGTACTGTGTGGGTACAGGCATTAGAGGACTGGAACTATGGACTAACTTCGGAGTCAACCCGTCTGGGGTCTCCTCCTGTGTTAGTCTCCTGCCGAAAGGGGAGAAATGTGACAGACCTAGCCAGGACACGGGCTTTTTGAGAGGACTAACTACGAGCCTCCTGCCCACCGATCATGGGCCCTGGATTTTAAGGGGCACAGGGTGAAGGAGAACATTCAATGCTGTATATATGTATATATATATATAATGTGTGTGTCTCATGCTGTTGGGACATACACTCTGATGCTAGATGTTAATTGAGTTAGTTGATCCCATTGTCCTCTGCACAATGCAGGAGACGCTCCGTCTGTTACTGGTGGTCTCCTGCTATTGTGATGAGATGTCTTGTGGTGGTAATTATGTTAATTTATAATCAACTGTGTTTAGCTCGGTGACCACAAGTCTGGCCTGTAGTGAAATCCTGAGTCACATCGGCTGCTTAAAGGAATTAGCTAATTAGTTTATGTTAAGTTGTTACAAGTGTATTGTTAGAATAATATGAGCAGGAGGGGGGATCTCCTCTTCTACTGTATATAAATGTCATCTTTGTAATAAATCTTCAGTCCATGTTTTAGCAACTAAGCAAGTGTTGTCTCGTTTGGTGCTTGGGAGCGGTTGGAATATCTTATACCTATATCCAGACTGGAAGCAAGTGATATATGACGAACGCACTCAAGAGGAGTGTAGGGACGTTCCGTCACAGACAGGTATCCTGTTCCAACTTCCGGGAGTCAGGGCTGCGGCCTGTGACATCACCACGGGGCTCCCTTCTCTCCCTGTCGCCTTCCAGTAGGAAAGAGGAGCGGGGCCTCACGCATGCGCAGTAGGGTTCCCGGCATGAAGCCATAAAGCTACACTGCCGGGTACCCCTACCCACAATGGCGGCGGCAGCCCCCGACAGCTGATGGAAACATCGGCTGCGGTGTCGACATCGATGGATAAACATCGACATTGGCTGTGGGGCCTCGCGCATGCGCAGTAGGGTTCCCGGCGTGAAGCCATAAAGCTACACTGCCGGGTACCCCTACCCACAATGGCGGCGGTGGCAGCACCCAACAGCTGATGGAAACATCGGCTGCGGTGCCGACATCGCTGGACTCCAGGACAGGTAAGTGTCCTATTGTTAAAAGCCAGCAGCTGCAGTATGTGTAGCTGCTGGCTTTTCATTTTGAAGTCCATCCACTATTGGGTGCACCTCCCATCACCGAAATTATCGTGAGCCTGAGTGCAATCCTCCACCATTTAAAGTGCCAGTTTACTGGAATACATTGATCTCCTATTATGGAAGGTCAATCTCGCCTGTAACTTATAACCCAGCCAGGGCCTTGATCCCTCCAGGACTGACGGGAATCCGAGTATTTACAAAGAGGTGATGTTACAAGCTCCACGTGTAAGAATGATAAAAGCTTGCCATGGTATAAAATCCTTTTTATGCACTTTTATCAAAATCCTAGGAAACTCACTTGTATAATAAAAAGCCGGCCAGCTTGTGTAATCAGCCTGTCCTTCTGGGACCTCTACACAAGGGGACATCAGCATGTCGCTCCAGCCGACGCATTTCGTCACAAGATGACGTCGTCCTGGGGCACGGGCGACGTACTGACTCACCGCTATATATAGAGACAACATCAGACAACCACACCTCGGTCTGAACCTCGGATACTGATCAATTAAGATCGGCCATCTTAGAAAAGGGAATACCCTTTCATTAGCCAAAATTCTCCATATTTGGTTAACATTAGTTAATATAACCACTTGGAAAGGCTGTTATACTTCTCCATAAAACCAGCATAAAGCCAACTCCTAAATAATTTGATAAATCTGAGTAGCTGTGCTCATCTTATGCTTGATTCAAGAAGAGCCTCATATAATTATAACATAAAACCAAAAGCAGTCACACCAAGGGAAAATAACACCTACCTAATAAATCTATAGCATAGATACAAATCTATACCAAAAAATCTATCTAAATATAATGAAAAACGAACCAGTGAGTCAAGTCCTCACGCTCTATATTACAATGTTATCTATTTAATTAAAAAATTAATTTCTCATTCATTCATGCATAAAATTTATATAAAAAATATAATACAGAAATTCTTAATTAAGTTATCATCCAGGAAGTAATACTTATATTGGGGACACATCACATGGGAAGTGGAGAGCGGCCATTAATGGTAACTACATGTATAACATGCAATTTCCACCAGGCTGCAAAATTAGTCATTGCCTCTAAAAATCTATGTTGGTGTATAGAGACCTTGAAAAATCTCATATAAAAGGCCAAGTCTATATGTACAGAACACCGGTCTTTGTATATCTACTACTATCGGATCTAGTTAATGGGAAGTTATGCTAGTTATGAAAAAGGTAAATGAAAAAAGGGAGGACCCAAAAGAGTCCTTATCTAAAATATATAAGAAGCAACCCCTAGTGGTCACCCCACATCCCATTGAATGCCATCCAACCATATTGGCCATAGACCCATTGTTTCAGCAGGGTCTCTATTATGATAAATGGCATAATTTTTAGATACAGAATGGTGCCTGAACCCTTTTCTAATATTACTAATATGTTAATTTAACCTAACTTGCAGGGCCCTCTTAGTCCTGCCCACATATGGCAACCCGCACGGGCACTGCAGTAGGTACACTACTCCTGTCGTAGAACATGTTATAAATAGTTTGATTTTAAACTCTACTGAACTACTTGAAGTACTGGTGGAAACAAAACTATTCATTCTTCTATTTCTACACCCATTTAGAGAACACACCTGAAATTAGTGACATTGATAATGGCCTGTGAGATTTTGAAAAAAGGAGGGTCTATTGAGAGGGGGGTAAATATGTTTGGAGCAATTTTGTCCCTAAGGGAGGGTACACCCCTAAAAATAACCTGTGGTCTGTCTGGTAAGACAGACTTGAGCACCGATCTTTCCCCAAAATGTGCCAATGTTTTTAATATTCCGATATTGCACAGAAAAGTTTGTAATGAATGGAATAGAAGGTATCCAAACTATAACCTTTTTCCAAAAATCTTTCAGTCAGAATATTTGTCTGAAATTTAAACTCTTCAAACTCTGTGCAGTTGCGCTTCAACCTCATAAACTGGCTTTTAGGTACAGACCTAAGCCTTGAGCCATGATGGCAAATGCCCAGAGGAATGTAGGCATTTCTATCAGTAGGTGTAAAGAACGTTGAGGTTATAAACCTATCCTCTTTCACAGCAATTTTGAGATCAAGGAAATTGATCTCCTCCAAGCTCGTTTCATATTTAAAGTGTATCCCTCTCTCATAATTATTAAGAGAGGACATAAAAAAGTCCATGTTCGAGCCGCTGCCATCCCATAGGAGGAGGACTTTGTCTATGTACCCGGCCCATAGACCACCTGGGGTTTTCTTTGGGCATATACAATATCCTCATCCCACTTAGCCATTAAGAGATTGGCAAGGCTATGTTCATATTTCGCCCCCATGGCAACTCCTCTTTCCTGATGGAAAAATTTGATTGTTAAACCAAAAATAATTATGTGATGCTGCGAACTCCAATAATTCTAAAATATAGGCCACCTGTTCTTTTGGTAGATTAGAATCTCTCTCTAAATAACTCACCGCTGATGAACCCAACTCACGGGGTATAATTGTATACAGCGATGTATCATCAACCACATCCCTTTTTTGGGGTGTGTTCTGATAATAAATAACGGGCCTAGTATCTTTAATATAGGGCAGGTAATAAATGATGGGGGTACGTGGAGCCCTAGGTATCAAGAATAATTTCTCTTTCTTATTTAGAATATTAAGTTCAAATCCCTTCTCAACAACATGTTCCAACTCAGTTTTATACCTGACAGCCAGATCTCCCCCTAAAGGGGGTATATGTCTTCCAATCGTCAACTATCCTATGCATCTCTTTTAGGTAATCGCATCTGTCCAAAACCACGATCCCACCCCCCTTATCTGCTGGTCAAATGACCAAATCACTGTTATTACACGGAATCATGTCCCTTTTCTAAGACCCCTTTCACACTGGAGTTGTTTTTCAGGCGCTAAAGAGCTAAAAATAGCACCTGTAAAACGCCTGAAAAATGCCTCCCCTGCAGCCCCCGGTGTGAAAGCCCGAGTGCTTTCACACTGTAGCGGTGCACTTGCAGGACGTTAGAAAAAGTCCTGCAAGCAGCATCTTTGGTGCCCTGTCCATTGAAATGAATAGGCACCGCTAGCAAGAGCGCCTGCAAATCGATTTGGCAGCAGCGCTTTTCGGGCGCATTTAACCCTTTCTTTGGCTAACGTGACTGCGCTGTGAGTGTGAAAGGGTCTTAAATCCTCTTTCATTTTAACATTTCTACATCCCTGAACACTTTTATAGAGGGAGCCAAAGCTCCTGGAGGGTTAAAAAGGGATGCACTGGAAAGACCTGAATGCTGAAACTCAGAAGAAGCAATTCTGTTATCCACAATGGGGTTAGTGATTAAATATCTCCACATTGGAGAGACAGCTTGTTAGTTAGGGAAATCTCAAAATTAGAGATGTCGTGGATACCTAGAATTTAAGTCCTATGTTCCCCATGGCTTAAAGGTAGATGTTGACGTAAATGCGGTCATAGATAATTCTTGAGGTTATGAGATACTTGGCATTTTGAAAAGTATGTATAAAACTTTTTTTGAATCTTGGATAAGATCTGCCAGTTTTTAATTCACAATGGGCCTATGGCCAATATGGTTGGATGGCGTTCAATGGGATGACCACTAGGGGTTGTTTCTTATATATAATTGATACGGATTCTTTTGGGTCCTCCCTTTTTTTATTTATAAATTTTATTTATAAATTTCCTTATCTTTTTCATAAAATCAGTCCCATTAACTAGATCTGATAGTGGTAGATATACAACGACCGGAGTTCTGTACATATAGACTTGGCCTTTTTTATGAGATTTGTCAAGGTCTCTATACACTATACACCAACATAGATTTTTAGAGGCGATGACTAATTTTGCAGCCTGGTGAAATGTGCATGTTATACATGTAGTTATCATTAGTGGCCGCTCTCCACTTCCTGTGTGATGTGTCCCCAATATAAGTAAACCATTACTTCCTGGATGGTAACGTAATTAAAAATTTCTATATTATTTTCTTTGTCATTTTATGCAAACATTTTTATATAAAGGAATTTTTTAATTAAATAGATAACATTGTAATATAGAGCATGAGGACCTGATTCACTGGTTCGTTTTTAGTTGTATGTGTGTGTTTATATATGTGTGTGTGTGTTTGTGTGTATGTATATATATGTGTGTGTGTGTGTGTGTGTGTGTGTGTATATATGTATATATATATAACGTCATCTTGTGATGAAACGCGTCGGCTGGAGTGACGTGCTGATGTCACCGTACGCGGAAGTCCCAGAAGGATGGGCTAATTGTACAAGCTGGCCAGCTTTTTATTATACAAGCGAGTTTCCTAGGATTTTGATGTAAGCGCATTCTTAGAAATATACAATAAACATATAAAGGATTTTATGCCATGGCGAGCCTTTATCATTCTTGCATGTGGAGCTTGTAACATCGAGAGGTGGATTCCCGTCAGTCCTGGAGGGATCAAGGCACTGGTTGGGTTATAAGTCAGACGAGATTGACCTTCTGTAATAGGAGGTCAATGTGTTCCGGTAAGCAGGCACTTTATATGGTGGAGGATTGCACTCAGGCTCATGATAATTTTCAGTGATGGGAGGAGCACCCAACAGTGGATGGACTTGATTTCTTCACTGATCCCTTTATTCAATATATTTTTCACGAGCGCAGCTTTATGGGTTAAGTGATTTGGTGTTGTGCGTTTCTCACAGGAAAGCTGCGGCTGTGTAGTTTGTCATAATAATTAAGATAGATAACAGAGCAGTTTTATAATTTTGTGAATTATCTATAATACAGTTAATTAGCTAGTTAGGAATAGTGTGCTATAGTATATTCTCAATTATAGTTCAGCAGTGGGAGTGGGAATGCGGATACCAGTGGGTTTAAGTGTTGCAGTCTATTTGTGGTGCTGCTGAAAGGACCAGGAATTGTGTAGGACATCCAGGCCATGGGCACTGCCATAATGTGGGGGTCCGCATCCTCTCTGCAGCTGGGCCGTGAGTGTGGCGGGCGGGTGAGCAGAGACATGACATCATTTCTCACCACCCGCCCTGCATCAGCGCAGTTCTGCCCTCACTGTGCAGCCGCGGGCAGCAGAGAGATTACATCATCAATCACTGGCCGCCCTCACTCTGGGAGCCATGTGTTGAAAATCTGGGGAGAGACTGCCAGATCTGCTGTCACTGTTTCCTGCCACCAAAAAGCCTTAACATTTAAAAAGTGACAAGCTGCATTTGGTATTTTTTGGTGGCAGGATAGTGACATTCTGCATCTGGTGGCAGGCGACGTGGCAAGTGACAATCTGCATCTGGTGGCAGGAAACATGGCAAGTGTTAATCCGCATCTAGTGACAAGCTGCATCTGGTAGCCCGTGACGTGGAAAGTGACAATCCGCATCTGGTGACAAGTGACATGGCAAGTGACAATCCGCATCTGGTGGCAAGTGACAAGCTTCGTCTGGTGGCAGGCAACATGGCAAGTGGCAAGCTGCATCTGAAGGCAGGTGACGTGAAAAGTGACAAGCTGCATCTGGTGGCAGGCAACAGGGCAAGTGACATGCTCAGAGCTCCCACTGATTCTGAATTATGGTGTGTAGCGCTGATGATTTTTGCCTATTAATGTAATGTTGATGTTTTACAATGCAAGCCTATGGACAGTTCTATAGCTTAGTATTTGGCGCCATTTAGCGGTCAAACACAGGTAGTGAACTGAAACAAATATTGTTTTCACAAAGACTGAATACAGGAAGTGACTGTTATTTACTTTGGAAGGTTGACCCTTTTTACCCAGGATGCTTGGTGACCTACCCATGGACACTCTCTTGCAGTGCATGCTGGGTAGGACATAAAAGGAGCCCGAGTGCCCATTTTAGGTCTCTTCTGAGTGCATGGCCTGCCTGTGAGGACTTGTGAGGAGGCCTCCCAGAAGAAGCGGCCTACAGCCATTGCATAGTTGTCAACAGTCCCGATTTTCCAGGGACAATCCAGATTTTTGGACCCTTGTCCCGATTTAAGCTTCTCCCGATTATTTTCCCGGGATTTTACTTTTGTCCCGGGAAAATCTGGAATGTTTTGGGCTAAAAACGGCAGCAGGCTACACAAAGATGGCCGCTGCCATTGCCATGAGTATTGTTTCCCCTTGTGTTCAGTGGAGAGGAGAGGGCAGCCAATCGGCTTCTCTCTTCAGTGCTGCAGGGATTGGAGACCCCTCCCCTCTCCACTGAACACAGCAGGAAGAGATCAGCTGCCGCCAACCCTCCGCCCCCCGTGTAGCAACATGTGACCGCTCCCCTTCAGATTAATAATGGCTCAGTCCCCCCCCCTCCAGTATGGAAGAAAGTAAAGGAACGTGGCACAGAGTGAGGAAAACATGTCATGCTGATTAACCTGCCCAGATACTTGTTTTGTTATTGTTAATAATTTCCTGAAAGAGCCATATAACTGCAAGGTGATTTTATTAAGGGGTTACTCTAAGATGTTTGCCTGAGATTGTTATATTTATGTCCATGGCTTTATTATTTGTGTCGGCCTTGGGTGTAAACCAATTTACTGAGGAACTACAAGAGCCAGCATGCCTGGCTTGTACTAACATAGCATCTCATCCAGCATAGACACCAGCATAGACACCACTAGGTACAGTAAGTGGTTTGTAGAACTACATAACCAGCATGACTTGTTTGCTATATAATATAATATAATATATACTTGTTTGCACCCAGCATGGTCTGGTCTCTAGAACTACAAGAGCCAGCATGCACTAGGGTACTTGGTATGATTACAGCTTTTTCAGATCATTAGGCTGAGGAACTACAAGAGCCAGCATGCCTTGTTTGCTGCATAATGACATTGCATCATCCAGCATGATCTGGGGTCCCTGATACTAGTAACACCAGGAGACATGTTGTCTGTAGAACTATAAGAGCCAGCACCCACTGGGGTACTTGGTAAACGTTGCCACATTTACAGATATCTAGTCTATAGAACTACAAGAGCCAGCATTCACCGGGGTACTTGGTAAACGTTGGTATGATTGCAGCATTTTACAGATAACAAGGCTGTAGAACTACAAGAGCCAGGATGGGTTGTTTGCTATATAAAGACATTGCACCATTCAGCATATGTGATCTGTAGAACTACAAGAGCCAGCATACCTTGTTTGCTACATAATGGCATTGCATTATCCAGCATGGTCGTACCCCACAGCATGCTGCCTCTTGTAGTT
Source organism: Lithobates sylvaticus (assembly GCA_028564925.1). Classification (NCBI taxonomy): domain Eukaryota; kingdom Metazoa; phylum Chordata; class Amphibia; order Anura; family Ranidae; genus Lithobates; species Lithobates sylvaticus. The sequence goes on along the minus strand of CM053029.1, from coordinate 156,315,436 downwards.
CTACAGACCACTTATCTTCTGCTGTCACTTACCAAGGACCCTAGACCAAGTTGTATGATGCAATGATAGTGTATAGCAAACAAGGCGGGCTGGCTCTTGTAGTTCTATAGCAAACGTATCTGTAAATGCTGTAACTTGCATTAGGTACCCCAGTGATTGCTGGTTCTTCTTATTCTGTTGATTGTTTATCACATGCCACCACTTCCCCCAGGTACCCCAGTGCATGCTGGCTCTTGCAGTTCTTTATCCCATAAATCTCCTGCTGTCAACTGTACCAGGGACCATAGACGATGCTGGGTAATTCAATGTCATTATATAGCAAACAAGGCGTGCTGGCTCTTGTAGTTCTTCACCCTAGTTTGTACCAAGTACTCCAGTGAGTGCTGGATCTTGTAGTTCTACAGACCACTAATCTCCTGGTGTCACTTGTATCAGGGACCCCAGACCATGCTGAGTGATGCAAAGTCATTATATAGCAAACGAGGCATGCTGGCTCTTGTAGTTCTACAGATCAGTCCTATGCCTACATACGTTTGCTAGTAGGTGTCCCTCATTCCCATCTCAAAATGTTGGGAGGTATGCTATGTAGCTTAACCTCTTGGCTTCTGCGCTATAGCCGGTCCCGGACCCTTACCATGTGATCAGCTGTCAGCCAATGACAGCTGATCACATGATCAAAACAAAAGCTCGGTGATCGTTTTTTTTTTTCAGCGTGAGGAGAAAAAAAAGCAGATCACCAGCTCATCTGCCAGGGACATCAGTCCCGAAGAGGAAGAGGCAATTATGCCTCATCAGTGCCACCTATCAATGCTCACAAGTGGTGCAAATCAGTGGCACCTAGCAGTGTTTACTATCAGTGTAACTGATCAGTGCCCATCACTGCCACCCATCAGTGTCCATCACTGCCACCTATCGGTGCCCATCACTGCCGCCTCATCAGCGTACATCAATGAAGGAGAAAAATTACCTGGTTTTAAAAATTTATAACAAAATATAAAAATAAAATGTAAAAAAATGTTTACATTTTTTTTTTAACAAAAAATAAAAACCGCAGAGGTGATCAAATACCACCAAAAGAAAGCGCTATTTGTGGGAAAAAAATTATAAAAATGTAATTTGGGTACAGTGTAGCATGACCACGCAATTGTCATTCAAAGTGTGACAGCACTGAAAGCTGAAAATTGGTCTGGATAGGAGGGGGGTTTAAGTGCCCAGTAAGCAAGAGGTTAAAGAGGTACTGCAGTCTTCTCATATAATTTGTAATAAAAATATTTTTGCCATTCTGAAGCTTCCCTCCATGCTCCTTCCTATATATATACTGTGATTCTGTACTTGCCAAATATGCTGCAAAAATCTCCTTTCAGTGAGTCTGGCAGCAACCATTTTCATACTTGCCAACAGTCCTGATTTTCCCGGGACAATCCAGATTTTTGGACCCTCGTCCCGATTTAAGCTTGTCCTGACTATTTTCCCGGGATTTTGCTGTTGTCCTGGGAAGATTTTCTGGACACGGCTGCTACACGTGACCTCCAGACTGGGTTTCCATCCTCCCTAGCATGTTGCTGGTGCCCTTCCATGTTCCACCAGGCAGTGGTATTGTAGTAAGTAGTGTAGTGTAGTGGGTGTTGTAGTAATCAGTGTAGTGTATTGGGTGTTGTAGTAATCAGCGTAGTGTAGTGGGTGTTCATGTTGTAGTGGGTGTTGTAGTAATTAGCGTAGTGTAGTGGGTGTTGTAGTAATTAGCGTAGTGCGTAGTGGGTGTTGTAGTGTAGTGGGTGTTGTAGTAATTAGTGTAGTGGGTGGTATAGTGGGTATTGTGGAGTAGTGGACAGGTAGGTATAGTACAAGACCGGGTGGGAAGTACAGTATAGACACTGCAATGGGGAAAATATATGCAGCTAAAGGTAAATGCATTGCCATTGGGTAGATTTACTATTGTTTTTTTTTTTGTTGTTTTTGCTGCTGGAGATGAATATGTTGCTGTACAGTTTTGCACCTATTTGCCATTGATACCATATCCTTGGGTAAATGACAGTTATTATATAGAAAGAAAGGGACCCGTGGGAGGTCAATGTCCTTCAAAGTGCAGTTACTTATTACCTACCAAGTACCTGATGACAGTCTGTGAGTGTGAGGAGGACTAAGCACAAGCGTGTCCAGTATTCCAGGATCAGGGATGCTTACTCTTGTCTCCCGCAGCAGCCTGAAACACAGCGAACGCCGGGTGGCTGGGGATGACATCAGTGGGAAAACAGAGCACGGCTATCGCCCACGGCTCTTCTTTAAAAACACTACCCTTGCTGGGAGGAGAGGCATGGCGTGGCGCACTGGGTGACCTCATCCACCAACTGATTTAGCAAGTCGTAGCATCGATGCCCTCCATCCTGTGTATTATAACATGGAGAGGGGTCCGGATCCCTCGAGTTGTTGTTGGAGCCGTAACACTGACTCATCGGGACACTGTTATTATGGACACTGCCAATCTGGACTCACCATTTATAGACTCTTACTGTGCAGGTATGCTGGGACAGCCACAGTTAAGATTGGTTAGGGGAAGGACTTTTGCCTGTTATGTTAAAGTGAAATTAAAGTCTTGTATTTTTATTAAAAATAATTAAATAACATGTTATACTTACCTGCTCTGTGCAGTGGTTTTGTGCAGGACAGCCCAGATCCTCCTCTTCTGGGGTCCCATGCTGGCACTCCTGGCCCCTCCCTCCTGCCAGGTGCAAGCAGCTTACAATGGGAGCACCTGAGCTGAACCACTACTTTGTGTGTCCATTCACACAGAGCCGAAGCTCAGCCTAGCCCCCTCCGTCTCCTGATTGGCTCCCTGGCTATGATTGACAGCAGCGGAAACCAATGGCAAGGCTCTCCTGGACATCATTGAACCAAAAGGCAGCTCAAGTAAGTATTAGGGAGGCTGGGGGAGCTGCTGCACACAGAAGGTTTTCTTACCTTCATGCATAGAATACATGAAGGTAAAAAACCTTGTGCCTTTACAACCACTTTAAGTTCCAACAGTAATGTTGTTCCAAACATTTTTAGCCTGGTCTGAAGTTATTCAAAGGGGTGCATGTCGATTCTGGCATATTCCAAAGAACCCGGGTCTGTAATAGCACTACAGGGTATGAGTGACACAACTACAACAGGTTAACTCAGCAAGACAAGGAAGAGGAGTAGTTGCCATGGGTAACTGAAGGGAAGAACTCGCTAAAAGCAACAAATTTGGCATGGTACTTGGGTGACAGGTCCTCTGGTAGTGAGGGTGTCTGTGCTTTGGCACCCTTCCTAGCAATCTGTCTCACATGGAAACTGGGAGAAGACTAGTGTTAAGGGGATACAAGCCAGTGTGGCAGCTGTTCTCCTTCTCCTTGCCTGCCAGTGAGGAGAAGATGGGACAGAGACAAAGCACAGAAAATTTTCAGGGTTAAATGCAGCCACAGGGGGTGCTGGAGGAAAGTCCCGAGTTTTGAGGGGGACCCCATATGTTTTTTTTTTTTTTTTTTTTTATGACAACCTTGTCAGAACACCCACACTGGTCCAGACCACACTCCCTCCTATAGGGACCCTATATTGGCATCAATCCGCTTTAGTGTTTGTATAAGGGTCCCTAATAAAACCAACAACTAATGGCACTTTGTACGTAACTCTATTAAGGTGCAAGCTGCCCAAAAGTGCAGACAATGTGGAAATATTTCAGTTGATGCAAATGCAAAGTAGAATGTGTAAAACAGTGTAATTGCGATCAATATGCACAACCTACAATAAACCACAATTACTATAGAGAGATAAAGAGAGAGATAAAGAACATATAAATTCATATTCGCAACATATTTATTGATCGGTTGTACACATCCATTGTACTATTTTACATCAATCGTCCACGAATAAGTTCACATGGGTCACGAGTGAATATGAGTGAAAATATAGCTTCTTTCTTTGTTTATTGCCATTTATCGATAGGTTGTAAATATAAATAAATACTGTTGTACACTGATTGTTTTTTATCGATTGTACTTAACATTTGCAACATCTGCAATATTTACACATGGTCTCCATTTCAGTTGATGCAAATGCAAAGTAGAATCGATAGAAAACAATCAGTGTAAAACAGTGAAATTGCAATCAATATACACAATCAGTTTGCACCTTAAAAGAGTTAATTTGTTTAATGACACGTAAAATTTGACACATTTATTAGCCAATTAATTTTTTTTAGCACAACACATTTTATACGTAACATTAGCAGTATGTGAATCCTCCACAGATGAGTCCTAAAGTTCATACACAGGATGTCAGTTAGTATGCTCGATACTGGGTAGAGGTTAATAGCTGAAGGTGTGATTTAGACAAAGCAAGCAGATGCTGCAGTCATGCAATGGTTAATGTGTCATACATACCTCACTAAGCAAACAAATTGTGTATCACTCCTAAAATTAACCAGAGTAATACTTCCCAGTTTATATGTTTTCACCTCATTCATTAACAGACAGTGATTATTGCCTCCTAGTAGTAGTCGCTTACTTCTCAGACCTTGAAAACTGTCGATGGTTAGGACAGCTTTGCCTCCCCCCCTCTCAGACTTCTCCAACATACCCTAAATGGTCTCCACTGATACCCTTCTGTATTAGAGACTTGCTGCAAATGCATCTGATCTGGGACATGCTCGTCCCTCTTACCACTCCCATTGTGTTGTTAATGAAGAAGGCTATTGCTGTTTTCGGATAACCCATGTATGGTAGCCATTTACCAAATTCTGCTTAAAAAAAGTTTTTCTTTGTCCATCCTGATGAAGACTGCATAGTGGGTGGGTGAAATGTGTTGGCATAGTGGGACTGGCCCCACTCTTTCCATGCTCCTTCCCCGCAGAGCATTCTGTCCTGATGGACTAAAATCGGGAAAACCGTTCGTCTGTGTGCTGGTAAGACGGACCAAATACGACGCAAGGGAAGCTATTGGCTACTGAACTTCCTTTTTTTAGTCCCGTTTACGTCATCACGTTCAAAACGAACAGACTTTCGAACGGACTTAGTCCGTTCGTGTGTGGCCAAGTCCGTTCATTCAGGAAAGTCCGGAACTCCGCTGAAAGTCCGTCGGGAAGTTCGTCGGACCTAGTTTGCTGGAAAGTCTGGTCGCGTGTACGCGGCATTAGAGTCTTCAAAAGACTTGAGACTGGGGCAGAGGTTCACCTTCCAGCAGGACAATGACCCTAAACATACAGCCAGAGCTACAATTGAATAGTTTGGATCAAAGCATTTTTATGTGTTAGAATGGCCCAGTCAAAGTCCAGACCTAAATCCAATTGAGAATCTGTGGCAAGACTTGAAAATTGCTGTTCATAGACGCTCTCCAACAAATCTAACAGAGCTTGAGCTATTTTGCAAAGAAGACTGGGCAAAATGGTCACTCTCTAGATGTGCAAAGCTGGTAGAGACATCCCCAAAAAGACTTGCAGCTGTAATTGCAGTGAAAGGTGGTTCTACAAAGTATTGACTCAGGGGGGCTGAATACAAATGCATGCCACACTTTTCACCTATTTATATGTAAAAAAAACTTTGAAAAACATTTATCCTTTTCCTTCCACTTCACAATTATATGCAACTTTGTGTTGGTCTATCTCATAAAATCCCAATAAAATACATTTATATTTTTGGTTGTAACATGATAAAATGTGGAAAATTTCCAGGGGTATGAAAGCTTTGTCATAAACTGGAAGTGACGTCAGTGGAACGCACGGCCCGAGTGTAGCTTTTTTTTTTCCCCAGAATCGGCCGGCCGCATTGGTAAGTCTCTCCTCTTTTTATATAGAGATTTCCATTTTCCACCATCACAAAATTCTAATCCAGAAAAGCTCCATCTTTTGGAACATAAAAATCAAGCTAGCTCATACTTTTCTATCAGTCCCAAGATTTATAAGAATATTTTGCAATCACAGAAGTTGAATATCATATGGCTGCTGGGTAATTCAATGTACTTATTTAGATCAACTTTAGCCTGTTCATTGTAACTGAGTACTGGGTAGCAGTGGAGAACATTAGACCCATTACAAGTCATGCATGGATTTAAAAGGCACAGTTGCTGCATTTGATGGCACAGTAAGGCTGCAATTGATGTTGTTTTATTTTTTTCAGTTTTTTTTGTTTGCGCCCCCCCCCCCAAATTTGGAGCACCAGCCGCCACTGCTGCCTATGGTCATGTCTCACTCCATCTCAACAGGAAGTTTTACTCTATGATGAAGGACTTGCTGATACATTCTCAAGTGTTAATGTAACATTTAAAATATATTTGAACATAATGATCACTAGTTGTATAGGAGAGTGATTGGGGACAATTTGATGATTACAATAATCCATGGCGATGAGATAAATCGAAGACAAAAGATGAAAAATATTTATTGCCTCTAATCTGAAAAAAAAAAAAAACTCTTAATTGTGAATGTGGTTTCTATTCTGGAAAAATTATCCAAAAGTAGAGCTTTCATTGTCTGGCACAAAAATTTGTTTTATATATGGTATGTATGTTAAAATAAACCAGCACTCTCTTCCCCCTGTGTCACACTCAATATATAGCCCGATTCATGTACAGTGCAAATACTTAAAAACATACATATAACCATTATATAATTAAATTATTCAATTAATGTGATCGAATCATCATTACTTGTGCCAAGAAGGTAATAAATCAATAGTGCAATAGTCCATGCAGTTCATAAAAATACAAATATTATAATCACGTCTGTCATCTGTCGTTCTGTCAGTAGCCCATCTTCCAAAATGCCAAACCAAATTCATAGTGATATGTGCAATCCCCTTCTCAGCACAGTCCACCTGGATGCCAACTGGTGTTAGTAATACAGCTCACTCACCAGTATTATAGGACCACTTATCTCTAATGAAGGTCATAAAAGGCTTGGTAAAACAAACGATCCCTGCAAAGTAATACACTCAAAACCTCCTGAAAATAAGTCCTTTGGACAAAATGTGTTGAGGATGGGGCTGTGTGTGATGTCAGGTGCCGCCTACCTGATCAGATCCTAGCAGTGGCAAGTATATGGCCAGTTACACATGGACGAAAGAATTTACTGATATTTATATTGAGGATCTTGTTGACAAAAAGATCCAGAGTAAAATGTTCTTTAAAGACTTTTTTGCGTAAACTCACATAAAAGAGCTTAAAGGCGTGTAAGTGTGTACAAGCGTAAAACAAATCTTCATTACCAGTATTGCAAGATTATATATATATATATATATATATATATATATATACATTTTATTTATTAGACGTGCACACTGAAATATTTCGTTTCGGAATTTCGTTTTCGTCCAAAAATAAATGTATTTAGTTACTCCCGAAATCCGTTTTTATTTATTTTGTTTTTTCGTTAAAAATATTCGTCCGAAAATCCAAATTAATTAAGGTCGAATCTGTCATTGAAGGCTTATGGTGTCTGTCGAATGTTCAAAGAAGATTCGACGGAACAGCTAAACTGTATGACTCTGTATAGTTTAGCTGCTCCGTCGAATCTTCTTAGAACTTTAAAAAGACACCATAAGCCAAAGATTCAACGTTGTATGTTTTTCGTTGCTTTGTCGAATCTTTGTCGTTCATGTTGAATGTATATAGTTCAAACAGAAAATGGACTGGTGATAGTGATCACTGATCAGACGGGTAACAAGATAGGGTATATAGAATCTATATAGAATATATAATATAGAATCTATAATAAATCCCCCTCCACAACACGGGCAGCCTCTGAGGCATCACAACACTAGCAACACAGTATCACTATCAAGTTCACAACACTAACACAATAGCAGTAAATTATTATGAAAAAGTTAAGTTGAACTGTAGCTTGCTTCACTATTGTTCTGCTGCTGTGCTTATGCTTAATTGATAAATAATTCAGGTTCTCTGTCAAACGGACCAGCTAAGATTGACTGTCTTCTGAAATGAGTGTGTGTCTCTCTCTCTGCTAGCAATCCTAAGTAAAAGTAAGTTGGCTGTACTTGTGTACTTAGTTCTAGCTATTTTACTGCTCCTCTTTGGTTAAAATCAGCTAATAACATTCATAATCATCATTATTTTTATTTTACTTCCCCACCCAATTCCAGCAGCTATCTTTCCTCTCTATGTCGAATCTTTCCTCTCTATGTCGAATCTTTCCTCTCTATGTCGAATAATCTTGGACTAATAGAGTTAAGGTTAGGCACATTCGACCACAGGTTCGATAGACAGATTGTTATTGTCAGCGTCATGTCGAATCTCCTATCTATAGCGAACTGTTGTCACAACGAAAACGAAAATAAAGCATTTGTTTATGTCGGATCTTTCGTTTTTTTGGATTCTGCACTTTCGTTATAGTTTGTTAAAACGATAACGAAAATAACTGAAATTCGGACGAAAATCATTCGGACGAAAACGAATGCACATGTCTCTAATATTTATACAGTGCTCAGCATAAATGAGTACACCCCTTTTGAAAAGTAAGATTTTAATCATCTCAATGAACACAAGAACAATTTCCAAAACTGAGGTCTTTTGTTTGAGAACATTTGTTTAGCTCATTACATGAAAGTAAAGGGTTAATAATATAACTTAGATTACAAAATCTTCAGTTTTACTTTAATTAGTTGATGCAAGAATGATTACACAGCATGTCTTCTAGGCATGGAATGAACAAGTTGGTGACATATTGCAACATCTAGCTTTTTCCATTCTTTAAGAACAACCTCTTTTAGAGCCTGGATGCTGGATGGAGAATGATGCTCAACTTGTCTATTCAGAATTACCCATAGGTGTTCGATTGAGCTCAGATCAGGAGCCATACTTGGCCACTGACTCACTTTCACCCTGTTCTTCAGAAATGCAACAGTGGCCTTAGATGGGTGTTTTGGATCATTGTCATGTTGGAAAAGTGCATGACGACCAATGGCACGGAGTGACGGTTGCATCTTCTCTTTCAATATAGAGCAGTACATCTGTGAACTCATGATACCATCAATGAAATGCAGCTCCCCAACACCAGCAGCAATCATGCAGCCCCACAGAAGGACACTGCCACCACCATGTTTTATCATACTTTTTTCATTGTACACCTGACCTTTCCGACACCATACAGTTTTGAAGCCATCAGTTCCAAAAAACATTTATCTTGGTCTCATCACTCCAGAGTACAGAGTCCCAGTAGTCTTCTTCTTTTTCAGCATGGGCCCTGGCAAATTCTAGCCTGGGCTTTTTTTTTTTTTTTTTGCATGGGCTTTAGGAGAAGCTTCCTTCATGGATGACGCCCATGCATGCCATTCATCTGCAGTGTGTGCCATATTGTTTCACGGGAAGCAATCACCCCAGTTTGGCATTCTACTTCTTTAGCTAGCTCCAGTGAATTTGCATGGTGATTTTCTTCAACCCTTCTCATCAGAAGACATGCCTGTCGAGGTGTTAACTCCCATGGTCGGCCTGGACTTCTCTGTGAGATGGTTGCAGTTACATCTTTGTTAAATTTTTGTATCACTTTTGCTACAGTATTCTGACTGATAAGTAAAGCTTTGCTAATCTTGTAGCCTTCACCTGTCTTGTGTAAAGAAAATTATTTTCTTTCTCAGTGACATTTCTCTTCCATGTGGTGCCATTGGTAACAGCATGAAATGGGAAGAGGTTTTCTTTAAAGTGGTGTTCCACCCATTTAAAAGTCAGCAGCTATTGTAGCTGCTGACTTTTTTAATAATCAGACACTCACCTGTCCTATGGTCCAGCGATGCAGGCATACGAAGCCCCGCTCCTCCCCCCCCCCTCTCTGCAGCGCCGGCACTCTAACTGTGGGCGCCCAGCTGTGAGTTCACAGCTGGGCGTGCACTGAGTATGCGCAAGACATGCTGCACGCTGTGAATTGCCAGACAATCTTCTGGGACCTCTGATGTATTCGAGAAGATTGAAGGGAGGGAGGGGGAGAGGTAATCTTCCTTCTGGTGCCGCAGTGCCAGGGGAGGAAGTAGGAGCTGGATGCCTCTAAAAACAGGGTACCCGCTCCTCCCCCTCAAAAAAATGACATGCCAAATGTGGCATGTCAGGGGGTCACAAGCACTTAAAGCAGAACTTTCATTTTTGGCTTTAACCACTTCAGCCCCGGAAGAGTTGGCTGCTCAATGACCATAGCACTTTTTACAATTTGGCACTGCGCTGCTTTAATAGGTAATTGCGCGATCATGCAATGCTGTACCCAAACGAAATTTGCGTCCTTTTTTTCCAACAAATAGAGCTTTCTTTTGATGGTATTTGATTGCCTCTACGATTTAAAATTTTTTGTGATATAAACGGAAAAAGACCCGAAAATTTTGAAAAAAAAAAAAATACATTTTGTACTTTTTGTTATAAAAAAAATGAAATAAACTCAATTTTAGTCATACATTTAGGCCAAAATGTATTGAGCCACATGTCTGGTAAAAAAAAGTCAATAAGCGTATATTTATTGGTTTGCGCAAAAGTTATAGCATCTACAAACTAGGGTACGTTTTCTGGAATTTATGCAGCTTTTAATTTGACTGCCTATCTCTTTTCTTGAGGTGCTAAAATAGCAGGGCAGTACAAACCCCCCCCCCACCACCCAAATGACCCCATTTTGGAAAGTAGACACCCCAAGGAAATTGCTGAGAGGCATGTTGAGCCTATTGAATAATTTATTTTTTTGTCACAAGGGATTAAAAAATGACAAAAGAAAGAAAAACTTGCATAAAGTTGTCACTAAATTATATATTGCTCACACATGCCATGGTTATTTGTGGAACTACACCCCAAAATACATTCTGCTGCTTCTCCTGAGTGTAGCACAAACAACCCCAAATGACCCCATTTTGGAAAGTAGACACCCCAAGCTATTTGCTGAGAGGCATGTTGAGTCCATGTAATATTTTATATTTTGCCACAAATTGCAGGAAAATTTCAAACTTTTGTTTTATTTTTTTGCACAAAGTTGTCACTAAATTATATATTGTTCGAACATGGCATGGTTATATGTAGAATTACACCCCGAAATACATTCTGCTGCTTCTCCTGAGTATGGGGATACCACATGTGTGGGACTTTTTGGCAGTCTAACCGTGTGCAGGACCCCGAAAACCAATCACCGCCTTCAGGATTTCCAAGGACCTATGCAGATCTTGCTTTTGTCACAAAATTTTGAAAATTTTAAAAAAAGAAGACAATTTTTTTTTTTCTTTTCTTTTTTCATTTTAAAAAAAAAATGAGAGCTACAAATTACTCACCATGCCTCTTAGCAAATACCTTGGGGTGTCTACTTTCCAAAATTGGGTCATTGGGGGGGGGGGGTTGTGCTATATTTTAGGGCCTCCTTAACTGTGATGGGTAGTGAGGAGTAAAATCACAATTTTACACCTTTTAGAAAGCCTGAAGCCGGTGCTTGGTTTTTGGGGTCCTGTATGTGGCTAGGCTCTCAAAAAGTCTCACACATGTGGTATCCCCATACTCAGGAGAAGCAGCAGAATGTATTTGGGGGTGTAATTCCACATATAACCATGCCATGTTTGAACACTATCATTTAGTGACAACTTTGAGTAAAAAAAGAAAATTACATTTTCCCGAAACATGTGGGAAAATATAAAATATTCCATGGACACAACGTGCCTCTCAGCAAATAGCTTGAAGTGTCTACTTTTTGTAATTTGTGGGGGTTTTGTGCTATCTTGATATTTCACAGCCTCCAAAACTGATAGGTAGTGAGGAAGTGAAATCACAATTTTGCGCCATTAGAAAGCCTGTAGGTGGTGATTGGTTTTCGGGGTCCTGTACACAGCTAGGCTCACAAAGTCTCACATATGTGGTATCCCCGTACTCGGGAGAAGCAGCAGAATGTATTTTGGGGTGTAATTCCACATGTGGATAAAAGAAGAAAGAAAGACAAAGCCCTTTCCTGACGCTTTTTGTTTTCTGAAATAATATATTTTTTTTGAAAATTACTTTGAACCCCCAAACATTATATATTTTTTTTAAAGCAAAGGCCCTACAGATTAAAATGGTGGGTCTTGAATTTTTTTTTTTTCACACAGTATTTACGCAGCGATTTTTCAAACGCATTTTTTGGGGGATTTTAATAAAAAAGATGATCTTATGCCAAGTACATGGATCCCAAACACGATACGCTTTAAAATTGCGCACAAACGTGCAGCGGCGACAAACTACATACATTTTTAAAATCCTTTACAGGTTACCACTTTAGATTTACAGAGGAGGTCTACTGCTAAAATTAATGCCCTCGATCTGACCTTTGCGGTGATACCTCGCATGCATGGTGCAATTGCTGTTTACATATGACACCAGGCCGACGCTTGCGTTCGCTTGTCTTTTTTTTATTATTTTTATTTTTTTTTTTATTTTATTTTTAAACTGTTCCTTTCATTTTTTTTTTTTTTTTTTATTATCTCAGGGAATGTAAATATCCCTTATGATAGCAATACATAGTGACAGGTACTCCTTTTTTTTTTTTTTTATTGGGGTCTATTCTCCTCTGCCCTCAAAGCATCTGACCACACCAAGATCGGTGTGATTAAATGCTTTCCCAATAGCACTGTTTATATCCGGCGAAACCTAAGTCATGAAATGCTCGTAGCTTCCGGTTTCTCAGGCCATAGAGAAGATTAGAGCCATTTTGGTCTCCAATCAGCTCTATGGTCAGCTGGCGGAACCAGAGGCTGCATTCTCAGGTTCCCTGTTGGGATAGGAGAGCCCGAGAAAACAATGGAAGACATGTGGGGGGAAGGAAGAACGGTCCCTCCCACTGCTTACATGAAAGCTGACTGCTGGCTGAAAAGAATGATACCAAGATGATACCTAAACGTGCAGGCATCATTCTGGTATAGCCACTCAAAGTCCAGCAACATACCAGTACGTTGCTGGTCCTTGTTGGACATATATTGTAATCTTTTTTTCATGCAGCCTGTGGACTGAATGAAAAAAAGAGATTGATCGGTGGGTATGCCCACCATTGGAATACTGCCCTTCATCCACCCACTTCTAATGATGGGCATACATGTACCATTTTTGTTTTTATCTGTGATGGTGAAATCACCTCTTACAGCGCTAGAGTTGCTGATTTACGTATCGTGAGAGAAAACGCTGTTGCTGTCAAGATAAATAAATCAGTGCTGCAGCTGAATGGCGTACCTGCTAAGCAAATGATTGACAATAAAACTAAATAAAAAGTAACATTACAGTATAACAGTAAGAAATACTATACCTGCAAAGCAAATACAATAAAACATATATGCCGAAGCATGGGGGCAATCCACCCCTAATGTTAGGAGCAAAACGCTCCTCCACCCCTGCCCCCATGCTTTGGGATATATGCTCTTTTTTTTATTTTTAAATGTGGTGGTGAAATCACCTCCTACAGCGCTGGAGTCACGGCTTTACGTATCGTTGGAGCAAACGCTGTTGCTGTCAGAATAAATAAACCCGTGCTCCAGCTGAATGGTGTACCTGCTAAGCAAATGATGGTTAACAATAAAACAAAGTAACATTACAGTATAACAGTATTACAGTATACCTGCAAAGCAAATACAATAAAACATAGTAAAAATAAAACTTTACAGTTCTAAAATACAGTAACAATAGAGCGAGAACAATAGATTTAGGACAATAGAGAGCAGACAATAGAGAGCGGACATAAGAGAGAACAACAGAGAAGAAATATAAAACCACAACTATCTATTTATTTTTTTGCACTTTTATATAAACTGTAAACGGTAAACGTTTCAGATTGGGGGTCTCTCAAAATGTGATGGCCATCTCATCTTTCAAGACCCTGTGTAAGTGTGCCCTAAGACTGTGCAATTCTGTACCCTACGCTAATACTCCACTAGTGTGTGGTAGCATTCGAAAGCATTCACCAATGCAAAGTCCAGGTTGGTCAGGATAGGAGGGACAATAAAAGCGAGTGTCACGCCTAAATCTGAGCTTTCTACAGACACAACATATTCTTTGGGGATTTTTTTGGATAGGGATACCAAGGAGGACATACGGAAAATGCCTCTCATGCAGCCGGCTCACAGCATTTGGATTGGGAAGTTGGGTCACAGCACCGTCTGGAAACAGAAGGGCTGTGATGATCTCTTCCTGGAATTTAAGGAAGGATCCAGTTCGTCCTGAAGCTTTGTATAGCACATAAGCATTCAGCAGAGCCAATTGGAATAAATATACAGACACTTTTTTTTATACCAGCGTCTAGCCTTACGGGCAATTAGGTACGGCGCCAACAACTGGTCGTTGAGGTCCACCCCTCCCATATTAAGGTTATATTCGTGGACACAGTTGGGTTTCTTCATAACACCAGTCGCCATTTGAATTTGGCTTGTCGTGTCTGCGTGAAGGGAGGACAGAGCGAAAACATTCTTATTATCCCTCCACTTCACAGTGAGCAAATTATTACACTTCATACAGGCTCTCTCCCCCAGCCTAAAGCTGGCCATACACTAGTCGAAAAATCGGCCGAGTGCACTTTCGAAAAACGAACATACGTTCGAGAGAGCAAACGATCACGCCATCAGGTATGTAACGATTTTCGAACAATAAATGTTTGTGAACATCAACGTATCATTCTTTCGTGCGGTTTTAGCATAGAAAAAGGAAGTGTTCAAAAACTGAATTTGACCTCTGCTCTGTAGCTTCCTGTGTTTCACGTATACGCCCAGAGGATCAACGTACGTTCGTCATTGTGCGTAGTACAGATCTACATAACGAACCTTGTGCGTAGTAGAGATCTACTGCGCAACCTTCAACGTACGTTCGTCATTGTGCGTAGTAGAGATCTACAAAACGAACCTTGTGCGTAGTAGAGATCTACTGCGCAACCTTCAACGTACGTTCGTCATTGTGCGTAGTAGAGATCTACAAAACGAACCTTGTGCGTAGTAGAGATCTACTGCGCAACCTTCAACGTACGTTCGTCATAACGTAACGAACCCTGTGCGTAGTAGAGATCTACTGCCCAACCTTCAATATGGATGTGGATGAGAGGCGCATTGCCATAGTAATGCTTGGAGTGATGGCTATACAGCAAGCAGAGGAGCCTAGAAGGAAAAGGTGAAGGTTATGGAGTAAAGAGTGGCTGAAGAACCGTGATAACTTCTCTCATATGAGATTGGTTCAAGAGCTGAAGGAAAACAATCCCGATGATTATCGGAACTATCTGAGGATGCCTGATGAGTCTTTTCAGCTACTACTAAGTAAAGTGTCACCCCTCATAACATAAAAGGAGACAGTCTTAAGACCTAGCATCACAGCGGAGCAGAGACTGGTAGCAACACTTCGTTTTGTCGCAACTGGACGAAGTTATGAAGATCTCAAATTTACCACTGGAATCTCTGCCCAGTCGCTTGGCCGCATCATACCTGAGACCTGCCGAGCCATCATAACAAGCATGCAAGACGAATACTTAAAGGTAATGACCCAGTGCTTTTAGTTTTCTATCTCAAACACTGTACAGCTTGCTTTGCTAAACTTACAATTTATTAACTATAAACATATAAATAAACAAACTAGTTGATAACATGTCAAACTGACAAAGATAACATATTTACATCAAAATGTACATATTTACAACAAAATGTATGGGGTTCACAAAGATGTGTACTGATAATCCTGTCCCCAGTTGCTTGGTGGTCAATCCTGCTGTGTGTATGGTCCGTGCCACTGATGCATTTGTTGATGTAGTTGTGATGATTGGGTGTGTGTGGGTCTGTGCTCAGCTAAGTGGGTATTTGTGGTCAGCTCACCCCTTAGCCCTTTATTAAGAAGCTGAATAAGTAATGGTTCCAGTAATTGTTTTTGGTCTTCTGACATCCTGCGCATTTTCTTGGCAGCAAATGAACCCAGGTCATCACATTCATCCCTCTTCTGATTTAATGCTGCAGATGCTTGGAGTAGAAAGTTGCCTGTAGAATCCTGCCTTGTTTTTCGCTTTTTGCTCCTGCTTACTGGTGGTGATGTGCCAGTTTGTGTTTCACTGCCAAATAGATCCTGTAGAATAAAGCCAATAAAAAAATTAGTCTTTCAAATGAACCCTTATATCGTTTTTAACAATATCTTTTTACCTTTGCACAGCTACCGGCATCTGTGGAGGAATGGAAAGCAACAGCCAAACAATTTAATGACTATTGGAATTTCCCCAACTGTGGTGGTGCCATAGACGGCAAACATGTTCGCATAACGCCACCAGCAAAATCTGGCTCCTTCTATTATAATTATAAAGGCTACTTTAGCATCGTACTAATGGCAATCGTGAATGCAAAGTATGAGTTTATTTTTGTGGACATTGGCAAAAATGGCCGAAATTCCGATGGGGGAGTAATTGAGAAAACACTTTTTTTTCACCGTTTAAAAAATGGACTACTAAATCTACCATCCCAAGAGGACACAGTGGAAGGGCTAAATTTCATATTTGTTGCAGATGACGCATTTGCATTATCTGAGCATCTGTTGAAACCATTCGCCCTTAAAAACCTTACACCTGATCAAAAAATATTTAATTACAGGTTATCTCGTGCTAGACGAGTTGTCGAAAATGCTTTTGCCATTATGGCCAACCGCTTTCGTATCTTCCATACAGCAATAAATGTAGCCCCCCCCCCAAAATTGACACTATAGTTCATTGCTGCTGTGTGTTACATAATTTCTTAAGGCGTACTAGCTCCACCTACATGCCACAATCCCTGGTGGACCGTGAGGATACTCTGTCTGGGGATGTTATGCCTGGTGAGTGGCGTAATGATACAGAAGGCCTAGTAAACCTAGGCCGTGCCCCACCACGTCTCTCCAGTCAACTTGCTCGTCAGAATCGCCAGGATTATATGGACTATTTTCTTGGTCGTGGAGCAGTAGATTGGCAAAATAATCTATAAATGATATATGTATATTTGCCTGGCTGCATTTATATATTATTTAGGTATTAAACACAGTTGTAAATTAATTGTTTCTGTTGGCAAATTATCTAAAGTACAAATGTGCATGTGCTTTGGATGTGTTTAGCATTTTTTGGGTTAATCTCTTTAGTTTTTAAGTTTGGATCTGTACATCTAAAAGTGTATTTCAATAAATAATATGCTGACTTACCTGACTGCTTGCCATTTCGTCAAATGTTCCTTCTTCTTCATCGCCTGAAGGATTTACAGTGATACTGTCTAAACTTGACACAGAGGGTCGTGCTTCTTCCTGGTCAGTTAGAAAACGAAGACTCTCAAAATACCACAGGCGTGGCACGTATACTTCATCTGCACCTTTACCAGATTTTTTGGATTCTGCAATTTTATTTAATTCTTTTTTGAAAATAGTACGCAGATTAGCAATTTTATGTTTGACATAGGATACATCTGCTTTGGCATACACAACCGTGCATAGTTCCGCTAATTTTGTATATGCTTCTAGACGTTTTGGACGGTCTGAATACTCTTTGGAGCGTACTTTCCATAGGCATGTAAGATCTCGATACATTTCCAGGAATTGTGGCAGGAAAGGTGGTGAGGTAAATTTGTCCACCATTGCACCTGTAAAAAAAAAAAAAAAGCATCAATGTTCAGTTGACAGACTACACCTAACAATTAATATCCTACATCACAGGTGTCAAACACAAGGCCCGCATGCTGAATCGGGCCCTCCAGGCCAGAGCCGGTACAAGGGGTGGGCAGGAGGAAAGGGTGCCCTGGGCGGAGTCTGAGAGGGGGTGGGTTGTTAGCACGCCTAAAAAAAGAGTATAATTTTCCTAATCATTATCCTATGCTGGCCATCACTAAATGGCAAGCCGCATCCAGACTGAGCTGCTGCTCTCTTTCTGGCCTGCTGCGATCATGCCATTTAATCGCCTCTTTTGTTCTCAGCCTCCTCCGCTATCATTAGCAGAGTAGAGAGGAGCAGATGGCGGGAGGCGGGACAATTCTGCACTGGGGGTGGGACCAACAATGCGTGGAGAGCAGTAGCTGGCTGTCACATTAATTGGGAGGTGATTGGCTGCTAGGAGGCGGTCCTATAAGCCAAACACCAGTTCACTAATATGAAAAGGCAACCCAGCAGCTCCCATGCCCCGCCTTCAGTTTAGGATTGTCCTGCGGCTCCCGCCTCCTGCTCTCTGCTCTGTGAAAGTTGGGAGAGTGAAGGGAGTAAAATATCTGGAACTGTGAAGGATGGGAAGCAAGGGAATGGGGGCAATACTGTGTGGGTTAACTCTGTTACTATTGCATAAAAACTCATTGAATTTGTATTGTTTTAAGTACCGTATTTCTCGGCGGATAACACGCACCCCAAGTTGAGTATGGCATCTTAATTACAAACATTTTTATGAGGGAAGTTTAGGCAATTCCAAAAATACCTTTTAAACTACATTTGCAGCCTTGCCCACATTTAAATTTCCCGCCGCAGAAAAAGACAGAGCCGAACGTTCGGCTCCGCACGCTGTTCCGCCTCCCTGCTGTTTCTGGAGCGAGCGCAGGGAGGCGGGACTGCGACCGGAGCCGAACGTTCGGCTCGGTCTTTTTCGGCGCCGCTCCATTTTTTGGTAACTTTTTTGGGGGGGATCAGCGTATAACAGGCACTTAAAGGGGGAAAAACTGCATGTTATACGCCGAGAAATATGGTATATTCTTGTTTGGAAACGACATTGAATCTTTAATAAAAAGGGGGGGGGGGCAATTTGCCATCTTTGCCCTGGGCACCAAATGGCCTTGTCCCAGCACTGCTACAGGCCATTTCATGTGGCCCTCACACCTCTCCTGCAGCTGCTAGAGAGCTCTAGGCCTCCTCTGGTCCTTCTCCAGACCCCTACTTTCTGCTTTCCAGCAATGCATCCAGCTTCTTCCCAGCAGCAGCATAAGGAAGGGGCAAGGCTGGCCCTACCTATAGACAAGGTAGGCGCACACATCAGTTAGGGGCGCAGTAACAATGCCCCCCACCACCCCTAAGCTCAGTGACTGACTCCACCCCCCCCAAAATGTTACCAATATATAAAAAGGTGGGGTATACATGGGCAGGGCAAAGGGGTTGGAGTCAGGGGTGTAGCCATAGGGGCAGACATAATGAGATTTCGCCTAGGGTGTAAAAAAAAACTACCACCAGCCCTGGGAAGGGGGGGGTGCACTGACATGTATCTTAGGTAAGGGAGAGTGGGGGACTCAACTTCTAAAGGTGGGGTGACTCAGGACATATAATGTAAGGGGGGCATGTAATCTTACAGGTACAACCGGCCCTTTGGAGGGCAATCATAATGCTGATTTGGCACACAATGACATTGAAATTGGCACCCCTGCCCTAGAAATATTATAATGGTTTGCTTACCTTCAGTTGTTACGAATCTGCGAGGGTACGGTCTGTGTTCGTACGTCACAACGGTCTGTGTGGCGGGAAAGAGTGAAGCATGGTGCTTTAGGGTGCTTTCTAGTAGTTTCCAAGCTCCGCCCCTCTTCATTCGTAGAAGCTCCGCACCTCTTCATTTGTAGAAGCCCCGCCCCTCGACATTCGTAGAAGCCCCGCCCCTCTTCCTTCAGCGCCATCTTTACCAACAGAACGATGTTTGAAGAAAACGCCCATGCCGTTTCAGAACCATTTAACCTGGATAATTTAAAAAAAAAGGCTTCACCTATGTCCCTGGAGGAGATGAAAACGATGGTGAAGATTCTGGAAAAGAATGATTATGATGGGAGGCGCAAAAACTACCCCAGGCCTAATACAAGAAAAGACACCATCATGGAGAAGGTGGTCCATGTGCTGGAGAAGAAGTATGGTGTGCATCGAACAAAGGACCAGCTGCGCAAGAGATGGTCTGACTTGAAGCATAGGGAGGAAGACCAGTTGCATAAAATACACAGAATAATCCAAAAAGGTATTTGTGCTTATTTTCTGACATTTCTTCTCTTTTAGCTAGGCATGCAATCCATGTAGTCTCTCTGCAATGTCTTCATCAATGCAAACTATATTCTTTAGCATGCATGCTTAATACATGTTTTTTTGTTTTTAGCACCTAGAAAGACCCAAGAAAACACACTTTCAAAGCAGAATTGTGACAACAGAATTGGATATTGTTGTGGTTGATGACCCATCCCAAACTATAACAGATGTTGAAGCAGACCAGGCCCAGCTGTCAGGGATCTGCTCGCTTGGCACGGACGGATCGGCATGTGCGCATGCGCACAGGGGCCGCTGGAATGCACAGGCATCAGCGCGGGTGTGCGCGCCGGCGGGTTCCGCGGGCGCGGTTTGGCGCCAGTGGCCCTTTTTAAAAAGTGACAGTTGCCTCTGAGCGGTGCTGTCCACCCCGACCCCGGCTTGCTTTGACTCTGCTTGATCTGATACCTAACGTTGACCCCGGCTTGCTCTGACCCTGCTGGAATGCACAGAACAGAATTTTTTAAAAAGGATATTGTACCAGAGGACCCCTGCTTGTCTCCCGCATCTGCTACGGCATCCAGTCCAGGCACTCCTACTCCGCTGCGCTCCCGGGTCCACTGATGACCTGTAAACCTGAACTCTGACCCAGCTTTCTGGACTCCGCTGCTCTCACCTTGCAGCTCTCACCCAGGCGGTGCAATCCCTCCAAGATGGGTACACAAGACTGGAAGGGCAGGTGCAACAACTAGCCGGTGCCAACGCTGCGGCTCCTGCACCCCCTCAGCCTCCTGCACAGCCTGCCACCCCACCAGCAGTGGTAATGTTACCACCGGAACCAAGAGTGCCCGTCCCGGATAAATTTACAGGGGACCGTTCCAAGTTCCGGATCTTCCGTAACGCCTGCCAACTGTACTTCGCCCTGCAACCAAGAACTTTTTCCCTTGAAGTCACCAAAGTGGGGTTTGTGATCTCGCTACTGCAGGGCGAGCCCCAGATCTGGGCACACCGACTGCTGGAGGGAAGTAGCCTATTGACCCAGTCCCTCTCATCCTTCTTTGAGGCCATGGCACAACTGTATGAGGATCCCCAGTTGACCACAACAGCCGAATCTGCTTTGTATGCGCTCCAGCAGGGTCGCAGAGCGGCCGAGGACTATGTAACGGACTTCAGACGCTGGAGCGCAGATACCCAGTGGAATGATGCTGCACTGAGGCATCAATTCCGTATGGGCCTTTCCGATGGACTAAAGGATGAGCTCGCTCGGGTGGGTACCCCGGATACCCTGGAGGACTTAATAACCCTGAGCATTCAGATTGATCGTCGGCTTCGGGAGCGCAGACAGGAGAGGTCTGCTCAAGTTCATCGGCCAACCTGGATGACCGCAAGAGCTCCATTACCTGCTACCCGCTACTTACCTGCCCATCCGGTAGGTCCTAGCCAGCCGAACTCCTGATGTTGGCGAACCCATGCAGCTGGGCCTTATGCGGCCTACCCTGTCTCCGGAAGAACGTGCCCGACGCCGACAGTTGAACCTGTGCCTGTACTGCGGTGGCTCTGGGCACTTTGTGAGCAGATGCCCGGTGAAGACACGTAAGTGCCTTTCCTCTGTGTCCACCAGTCCCGTGTCTTTGCCGGTTCATACCACCCACATCGCTCTCTTTCTGTTGTTTCAGTTCCTGGGAAAGACAGTCCACACCAGCGCTATCCTTGACTCAGGAGCCTGTAGCTGTTTTATTGATGCCGCTTTTGCCAGTCTGCACAACATCCCCTCCGGAAAAAGGCCCACGGACTATCTGTGTTTCTTGCTGATGGTTCCCGCATTAGATCGGGCCAAGTTACTCAAGAGACCCTTCCTCTGTTCACCACCTCCCTGCCTCACCACAAGGAACTGTTAACCCTGGACGTGATCTCGTCCCCCCTGTTTCCCGTGATCCTGGGCATCCCCTGGCTGCAGGCTCACGACCCTTCCATAAACTGGTCCACGGGAGAGGTCAAGTTCCAATCCCCCTATTGCTTGGAACATTGCCTGCCGGGGGCCTCGGCACCACCTGCCACGCTTCTTTGTCTGGACTCTGATTTGAACCTTGACCAGGTGGTACCAGAGCCTTACCACGAGTTTCTGGATGTCTTCAGTAAACGAGGGGCAGATTCCCTGCCTCCACACCGTCCCTACGACTGCCCCATTGAACTTTTCCCCGGGGCCGAGATCCCTTTCGGACGCATCTTCCCCCTTTCCGAGAAGGAACAGGAGGCCCTGAAGGTCTACATTTCGGAGAACCTAAAGAAGGGATTCATACGACACTCCACCTCACCAGCAGGCGCCGGTATCTTCTTTGTAACCAAGAAGGATCAGTCGCTCCGGCCCTGCGTGGACTACCGGGAATTAAACAAAATTACGGTGAAGAACCATTATCCCCTTCCCCTGATACCGGAACTGTTTCAGAAGTTGCGAGCAGCCACCATCTTCTCCAAATTGGACTTAAGGGGGGCCTACAATCTGGTCCGCATTCGATCAGGGGATGAGTGGAAGACTGCTTTTCGTACTCGTTTTGGGCACTACGAGTACCTGGTCATGCCCTTCGGCTTCTGTAACGCCCCAGCCACTTTCCAGCACCTCATAAATGAGGTCTTCAGGGACTTTCTGGACATCTTTGTCATCGTCTACTTGGATGACATCCTGATCTTTTCCAGATCGCTGGAGCAGCACCGGGGGCATGTAGGCCGAGTTCTACTCCGCCTCCGCCAACACGGACTCTACGCCAAGGCAGAGAAGTGCATTTTTGAGCAGCAGAACATCCGATTCCTGGGACTGGAGATCTCCCCAACAGGCATTAAAATGGACCCCCAGAAAGTAACAGCTGTACTGGACTGGCCGGCGCCCTCTGATAAGAAGGGTGTGCAGCGCTTCGTGGGCTTTGCAAACTTTTACAGGAAGTTCATCAAAGGGTTTTCTGCCATAATCGCACCCATCACACAGCTAACAAGACAGAATGTACGTTTTCACTGGGGCCCGGAGGCTCAGGAGGCGTTTTCCAAGCTCAAGACACGTTTCACCTCTGCTCCCATCCTTAGTCACCCCGACCCGTCGCTGCCGTACATCTTGGAGGTAGATGCCTCGGAGGTAGCGGTGGGAGCCGTGGTGTCCCAGCGCCAAGGCAATAATGACTTACTGCACCCGGTGGGCTTCTTTTCCCGGAAACTCTCCCCCGCGGAGAGAAATTATGATGTTGGTGACCGAGAACTGCTTGCCATCAAGGCTGCTTTGGAGGAGTGGAGATACTTGCTGGAGGGTGCAGTCCACCCCGTACTAATATACACGGATCACAAGAACCTCGAGTACTTGAGAACAGCAAAACGACTGAAACCCCGACAAGCCCGCTGGGCCCTGTTCTTTTCACGCTTCAGTTTCCACATTACTTACCGCCCGGGATCCAAGAATGTGAAGCCTGATGCGCTCTCACGCATGTACGACTCTTCTAAAGATCCAACGCCCCCGGACACCATCCTGCCTGCAAGTAGTTTTCTTCTGTTACAGCTGGACCTACTGTCTCAGATCAGAGAGGCATCCGTAAACCCGCTCCTCCCTCCAGGAATTTCATTGACTGCCAGAGAGGGGCTTCTATGGAAGGATAGCCAGGTGTTTGTCCCTGAACCCATCCGGGTTAAAGTACTAGCTCTTCTGCACGACCACCCATTAGCGGGACACTTCGGGGCCCGCAAGACCTTGGAATTGGTGCAGCGCACCTTCTGGTGGCCCGGTCTGAAAGAGTTTTGCACCAAATATGTTAGTTCCTGTTCGGTATGTTCCAGAAGCAAGACTACTAGGGGCCGGGCCTGGGGGCTACTTAAACCCCTTCCTGCGCCTGATCGTCCCTGGCGTATGATCACTATGGATTTTATAGTTGAGCTCCCACCCTCTGAAGGCCACACGGCCATTTTTGTAGTTGTTGATCGACTCTCAAAGATGGCCCACTTTTTGCCCCTCAAGGGAACCCCATCCGCAGCAGAGACAGCCCGTGTGTTCATTAGAGAGATCATTAGACTACATGGGATACCCGCCAACATAGTGTCTGATAGGGGAGTCCAGTTCACCTCCCGATTCTGGAGAGCTTTATGTGAAAGTTTGAAGATCGAACTGGCCCTATCCTCGGCCTATCACCCCCAGACCAATGGGCAGACAGAGCGCACTAATCAGACTCTAGAACAATACATCAGATGTTTTACCTCCTTTGTGCAAGACGATTGGGTGTCTCTGCTGCCCTTAGCGGAATTTGCATACAACAATGCCAGCCACTCCACTACAGGACAGTCCCCATTTTTTGCAAATTATGGTTTTCATCTAACTTTTCTCCCAGATTTTCTTGCAGAATCCTCCGTTCCAGCAGTCCAGGACACCGTAACCTTTCTGAGCCGCAACAGCAAAATTCTTCAGGAGACCATAACAAGAGCCCAGGCGGACAGTCAGAGATCCTTTGACCTAAGGAGAAGGGGAGAACTAAATTTGCAAATCGGGGACCAGGTATTGCTTTCCTCTTCTAATTTAAAGTTAGCCTGTCCGTCTAAGAAGTTGGCACCCAAGTTTCTGGGTCCTTTTCCCGTGAAACGGAGAATCAACGAGGTATCTTATGAATTGTCCTTGCCTGACACTATGAAAGTACACCCCGTTTTTCATGTTTCATTGTTGAAGCCATCGGTACCCAATCCCTTCCCCAATAGGGAGACCGGTCCCCCTGAGCCTGTCCTCATAGATGGTAACGAGGAATATGAGGTAGAGGCCGTGTTAGATTGTAGAAGGCGACAAGGGCGAAGACAATTCTTGATTAAATGGAGAGGTTATGGTCCGGAAAGTAATTCCTGGGAGCCCGAGGACAACCTACATGCCGAGAGACTAATTCGGGCCTTCTTCACTTCCCACCCCGAGAAGAACGATCAGTTGGGCACCCGGAGGTTGCCCCTTGTGGGGGGGCAATGTCAGGGATCTGCTCGCTTGGCACGGACGGATCGGCATGTGCGCATGCGCACAGGGGCCGCTGGAATGCACAGGCATCAGCGCGGGTGTGCGCGCCGGCGGGTTCCGCGTGCGCGCGCATCGCGGGCGCACACGTGAGCGCGCCAGCGCGGTTTGGCGCCAGTGGCCCTTTTTAAAAAGTGACAGTTGCCTCTGAGCGGTGCTGTCCGTCTGCAGCTGTACCCTGCCTTAACCTGTGTCCTTATCCTGTAAACCTGAACTCTGACCCGGCTTTCTGGACTCCGCTGCCTTCTCCTACCCCGACCCCGGCTTGCTTTGACTCTGCTTGATCTGATACCTAACGTTGACCCCGGCTTGCTCTGACCCTGCTTCTGTCTGCATCCACTTACCTGCCTGCCCAGTGTACCAGACCCGGCCTGCCCGACAATTCTCTGCCTGATCCCACACATGCTGTGTGCTTCCAGAATTGCTGCTGCCATCTGGGGACCATCCTGCATCCGGGTGCTGGGCGTCTGCCTGCCAGGTTCCACCGCTCCTGCTACCAGAGGACCCCTGCTTGTCTCCCGCATCTGCTACGGCATCCAGTCCAGGCACTCCTACTCCGCTGCGCTCCCGGGTCCACTGTCCCCACTCCAGTGGCCCCCGAACCAGAGCTGTAAGAGAGGCCTTCTCCCAGCAAAGTCAGGCTCTCCACCCAGGTACCTAACACCAGCATCCCTCTCAGACCATCACAAGCAGCACAGGTAATGCACTACACATACACTTTAGCATCAACTCCATTTCACAAACAGTTTACTGATTTTCCTTTTTTTCTTCTTAACTTCAACAGCACATGATCTGTCTCAGGAACAGGGCTTCAATTCCCTCACTGCCCAAAGATTGGTATCTGATATTCTGAAGTGCTCATCAGAATTAGAGAAACTCAAAGATCACCTGACCTCTGTCCAAAAAAGTTTTCTGCTTGTAGTGGACACACTGTGTAAAATTTAACACGTGTCACTTTTGTACATGTTTTGGTGTTCATTCCTGTTTGTCAAGTTCACTTCATGTGGTCATTGTTTGCCCAAATTCAGCTAGTTCTACTGTTGAGGACAAGCACTTTATTGGTTAAATACACATGAGCTAACTGCCTGTATACCTCTGACCTGAGATCACATGGCCTAACCCCTATAGGCCATGTGATTTCACCTCAGTGCACTTTACCTAACAAGGCACCTGTGTGACTCATTCACACAGGAGGGGGAGCCTTGAAACTGCCTCCTGACATAATCCCATGATGAAAGGGGGGTTCTTAGAAAACTCTTCCCCTTTCCTTCTACTCTATTTGTAATGTGAACATTTAAACTTCAGAGAAAAGACACATACCCGAGGGTGTGGAGAGTGCTGCTCACCCCTATGGGATACAAGAAGGAAAGGATTCCCCCACTGTGGGGTTTTTAGGCAGCTTGCGACAAATGGAGTCGAAAAAGGTATATAAAGTAAAATAGTTTATTCAAAAATGGGTATAACAAAATAAATGAATTAGGACATGAGCTCCAGTGCAGAACAATTAAAACATGGATATATAATGCGGACTTGTCAAAACTATTAACCACATGTACAATGTAAATCATGGGGTAGTAGGATGACCCTGACGCGTTTCAACCCACTAGGGGTCTTCTTCAGAGGAGTACGTCCACTAGAAGAAACATACTGTCAATATATTTATCACAATATCGTTGCAGTTAGGCAATAATCTATGATGCAGTAATGTTTAGTATAGTTACCACAAAGGGCATATATCCAAAAGGTAAAATGAAGAAAGAGTCCTCCCACGTGGAGAATCCTTAATGTAGAGGTGTTTCTCGTCTCACCCGGAGGACGCCAGAGTGTTCTAAGTCTGCCAATGAAACCACATGGGCCAGTGTTTCCAAGCGTGTCTTACGAGGAGTCACACTATAATCCCCCTTCCTCCTTCCGCCGGAATCGGCGGGGGTGTCAGAGGGAAAAGAGGTGCAACCAGATGGAGGTAAGGACAATACTGGCCCAACCTATGTGGTTAGAGTAGGAGAGATGGATGCCACAGTCCACTGTTTGGGAGTAATATAGTAATGGTCAAATTGCTGGTAATTAGCTCCAGAAAGATGGGGAAATTAGGTTGATTGAAAAGTTCCCACAGGTCCTCAAGTTTGTGATGGCAGTCACCCCTACTATATGTGCATGTCCACATATGTCATATTTGTGTGCATGAACACTCTACCAGTATGTGCACACATGGTAGTGTGTTCCTGCACACAAATATGACATATGTGGACATACACTTATAGTAGGGGTGACTGCCATCACAAACTTCAAACAGAAAATCCAACCAGGTTTTTGATGCAGGGCAAAATAACAAAAATAATTTGATAAAAAAAGTTTGTAAGAAGATTTCTGTACTTTTAATAAAAAAATTACATTTGCAATAAAGTTTATATATTGCTTATTTGGTTTGTTGTGTTATTTTTTACAAGATGGGTATATTACAATTCACCAGGTTGCAGGTTATATAGTTGTTGTGGATGATTTGTCCTGACATTTGGACGTGAACGTTCTTTGACATGAATATTAACCTTCCGGGGTAAATGTTTTTCACACATGCGCAGTAGCAAACATTCGTTTTTTAACGGACGAATAACGCATTAACCTTGCAATTTATCGATCGTTCGGCAGATGTTTTCCAAACTTTTGGTTCGATTTTTTGGACACAAAAACGTCACAAACGATTAACGATTTGTGCCCACTAACTTGCCGAAAACCGAACGAAGTGTGTGCATGATCGATTTTCGGCCGATTTTTCGTATAGTGTATGGCCAGCATAAGACGGGAATCTACAAGCCGCTGCGGTAAGCCCCCGGGGATTAGATCACACAGTGCCACATGCACCAATTCCATGATCAAACAAGTGATTAAAAAGTGGCACGCTCGTGTAATAATTGTCCACATACAGTGGTGTGAAAAAGTGTTTGCCCCCTTCCTCATTTCCTGTTCCTTTGCATGTTTGTCACACTTAAGTGTTTCGGAACATCAAACCAATTTAAACAATAGTCAAGGACAACACAAGTAAACACAAAATGCAATTTGTAAATGAAGGTGTTTATTATTAAAGGTGAAAAAAAATCCAAACCATCATGGCCCTGTGTGAAAAAGTGATTGCCCCCTAAACCTAATAACTGGTTGGGCCACCCTTAGCAGCAACAACTGCAACCAAGCGTTTGCGATAACGTGCAATGAGGCTTTTAGGCCCCTTTCACACTGGGGCGGTTTGCAAGCGCTATTGCGCTAAGAATAGCGCCTGCAAACCGACCCGAAACAGCTGTTGCTGTTCCTTCAGTGTGAAAGCCCGAGGGCTTTCACACTGAAGCGGTGCGCTTGCAGGACGCTCAAAAATGTCCTGCAAGCCGCATCTTTGGCTCGCTATAGGAGCGGTATATTTACCGCTCCTATAGCGCCCGGTCCCATTGAAAACAATGGGGGAGCGCGCCGAACCCGCCCGCAAAACGCCGCTACAGCGGCGGTTTGCGGGCGGTATTGACCCTTTTTCGGCCGCTCGCGGGGGGTAAAAACACCCCGCGAGCGGCCGCAATGCGCCGCTAAAACGCCGGTAAAGCGGCGCTAAATATAGCGCCGCTTTACCGCCAGCGCCCCCACCGCTCCAGTGTGAAAGTAGCCTTACAGCGTCCTGGAGGAATTTTGGCCCACTCATCTTTGCAGAATTGTCCTAATTCAGTTACATTAGAGGGTTTTCGAGCATGAACGGCCTTTTTAAGGTCATACCACAACATCTCAATAGGATTCAGGTCAGGACTTTGGCTAGGCCACTCCAAAGTCTTCATTTTGTTTTTCTTCAGCCATTCGGTGGTGCACTTGCTGGTGTGTTTAGGATCATTGTCCAGCTGCAGAACCCAAGTTCGTTTCAGCTTGAGTACACGAACAGATGGTCGGACATTCTCCTTCAGGATCTCTTGGTAGACAGCAGAATTCATAGCTCCTTTTATCACGGCAAGTCTTCCAGGTCCTGAAGCAGCAAAACAGCCCCAGACCATCACACTACCACCACCATATTTTACTGTTGGTATAATGTTCTTTTTCTGAAATGCAGTGTTCCTTCTACGCCAGATATACTTGGACACACACCTTCCAAAGAGTTCCACTTTTGTCTCATCGGTCCACAGAATGTTGTCCCAAAAGTCTTGGGGATCATCAAGATGTGTTGTGGAGAAATTGAGACGAGCTTTGATGTTCTTTTTGCTCAGCAGTGGTTTTCTCCTTGGAACTCTGCCATGCAGGCCATTTTTGCCCAGTCTTTTCCTGATGGTGGAGGCATGAACACTGACCTTAACTGAGGCAAGTGAGGCCTGCAGTTCCTTGGACGTTGTTGTGGGGTCTTTTGTGACCTCTTGGATGAGTCGTCGCTGCGCTCTTGGGGTAATTTTGGGCGGCCGGCCACTCCTGGGAAGGTTCACCACTGTTCCATGTCTTCGCCATTTGTGGATAATGGCTCTCACTGTGGTTCGCTGGATTCCCAAAGCTTTGGAAATGGCTTTATAACCCTCTCCAGACTGATAGATCTCAATTACTTTCTTTCTCAATTGTTCCTGAATTTCTTTGGGTCTCGGCATGATGTGTAGCTTTTAAGGATCTTCTGGTGGACCTTACTGTGTCAAGCAGCTCCTATTTAAGTGATGCCTTGATTGTGAACAGGTGTGGCAATAATCAGGCCTGGGTGTGGCTAGAGAAATTGAACTCAGGTGTGGACAACCACAGTTATAGTATGTTTTAACAAGGGGGGCAATCACTTTTTCACACAGGGCCATGATGGTTTGGATTTTTTTTCACCTTTAATAATAAACACCTTCATTTACAAATTGCATTTTGTGTTTACTTGTGTTGTCCTTGACTATTGTTTAAATTGGTTTGATGTTCCGAAACACTTAAGTGTGACAAACATGCAAAGGAACAGGAAATGAGGAAGGGGGCAAACACTTTTTCACACCACTGTACAAGTGGTACCCCTTTCCGAATAAGGGTGACAGCAAGTCCCACACAATCTTGCCAGCGCTCCCTATGTAGTCTGGGCAGTTCTTCGGCTCTACATAACTATCTTTTCCCTCGTAAACCATAAAACTATAAGCATAGCCTGTTGCCCTGTCACAGAGCTTATACATCTTGACCCCATATCTAGCACGCTTGCTGGGAAGATACTGTTTGAATGGCAATCGGCCAGAAAACGTAATTGGGGACTCATCAACGCAGACAACTTGATCGGGAGTAAACAAGGCTGCAAACTGCTGGTTGAAGTGGTTTACGAGGGTCCGAATTTTGTAGAGCCGATCATATTCAGGGTCACCCCAAAGAAGACAGAGTTCATTGTCATTGAAATGCATGAACCTGAGGATCTGCTTGTATCGTGTCCTGGTCATGGAGGCAGAGAACAAGGGCATATAGTGAATTGGGTCAGTGGACCAATATAAACGCAACTCATTTTTTTTTTTTTTTTTAGCTATGCCCATGAGGGATAAGCCCAGGAAGGTCTTAAATTTAGAGACCGTAATAGGTCTCCAATTTCTGGCAAGGCTCAACTGGGGATTAGCAGCAATGAATTGACCAGCATACAAATTGCTTTGATCCACAATAGATCTATAGAGATCTTCCGTGAAAAACGGTGAATAAAAAATTAAGCAACGTAAAATCAACTGTTTCCACCTGAATTACGGGTTGGCCAGTGAATGGGGGAAGTACGGGTGCGGCAGAAGTGGTGGGCTCCCAATTTGGATTGGCAAATGCAGCAGGAAGGGCACTATGGGCTTGACGGTCCTGTCTTTGTCTTCTTTGTGGCTGCGGGACATTAGTTGTGCTAGCCACCTCACCAGCTTGAACTACACTTATGGGACTTTCCACGTCACCAGGTGTTACTGCAGTGCTGGATATATGACCAGGGTGTACTAGGCTGTGGTGCTTGCCAGTTCACCAGAAGGATGAGCGGCATTAGTACTGGCTCTCTGCTCCATACGAGAGCCCTGCAGTTCTTGCACCTCAACAACAGCAGAAGAACGGGGTTGGGTACGCCTGACCTTGGCAGGGACCATTACTCTGTCATCAGAGCTATCTGTCAGGGTGCCTCTGCTGTCTACAGGTTCGTATTCTGAGCCTGAATCTGACAGATGGGTGAGCTCCTCTTCACTCTCATCTGTCATGCTCAGAAACGTGTAGGCCTCTTCACTAGTGTACCTTCGATTAGACATTTTGGCCTCTAAATTTACTGGTACACTAGTGAGACTCGCAGGGAAAAAAAAGCACCTGACTGTCAGCAACTGCTTCAAACGCTACCAAAAGAACTGTAAAGCCCCATACACACGCTCGGATTATCCGAGGACCAGGTCCGTCGGATCATGTCCGTCGTACTTTGTCCGATGTTGGTGTGCGTACACACGGTCGGACAAAGTTGTCGGAAAATCCGATCATTCTGAACGTGGTGACGTTTGTTGCCTACGACGGGACTACGTAGAGGCTAGTAGCCAATAGCTTTGGTCTTGTAATGTGATCTGAGCATGCGTAGCACTTTGTCCGTCGGACAACGCTACACACGATCGGATTTGGTGTGATCGGACCGTGTTGTCAAAAAATATATCCAGCAGGAGATAGGACTTTGTCCGTCGAACTATCTGACGTACACTATCCGATGGTGCATACACACGGTCGGATTTTTCAACAACATTGTCCGATCGGACAGAATCTATGCGAAAATCCTACCGTGTGTATGGGGCTTTAGTGTTTGCAGGGATCAGGCCTGACACTGCGATTGCTGCCGTTATGTGTTTAGTGTTTTGTAAGTGACAGTGATCGATTGATACTGCACTTGGGTGGGTGGGCTGGGCTGGGCGGGTGCCCTGACACTATAAAAAATAACTAGCAGACATGTGCAATTCGTTTAGTTCTGAATTCGTTTAATGAATTTTGACAAATTAGTTATTTCCGAAACTCCCGAATTTTTGAATTTCCGAAATTTAGAATTTCCGAAAATTCAAAATTTCGGGAATTCGTTCTGAGGCTCCAGCGTTAGAGCTGTAGAAACGTCCGACACAGGCAAAAGGTGTTAAATGGCAATTAACGAGGCTTAACGCTGTGTTAAGCCTCATCCGGCATTTCTTTCTCTATTCAAAATCAATGGTTCCCTATGGGAGCCCATTGATTTGAATAGAAGTCGTACAAAAAGTCGGATCAAGATGATCCGACTTGCGGTGCGACTTGTGTGCTGAGGATCTTGAAGGGGAACCCCACAAATATTTAAAAAACTATTTTGCGTGAGGTTCTCCCCCAAGACGATACCAGGCCCTCCGGTCTGGTATGGATCTTAAGAGGAACCCCACACTGGAAAAAATGGCGTGATGTCACCCGGTGACCCTGCCTCCTTATGACGTCAGAGTCCCATCATGCCCTGGGCTGTGACGTCATAAGCGGCGGAGTCACCTGGTGACATCATCCGGTGACCACGCCCACGGCCTATATAAAACGCAACGCGTACACCGCATTACATCGGGAGAGAGCTTTGTGTCAACATTGGAAGAGAGAAGAGAGAAGACAATGGCGGCAGAGGAGAAGACCGGGCCAACGCTAGTAAAAGAGCTGAAAGAAGATAGTGTTGGAGCCCAGCAGAAGGCACCAGAGAGCGGGAGAAGAGGCCAGAGAAGTCGGAAGAGACCCCCGAAGTCGGCAGAAGACCACCGGAGCTGCCAAATAAATTACTTTAAAAACTTGTGTAGTGTGTTTTTTTTTTTTATTGACACTTTTCCCCCAGGTGAATGGGTAGGGATACGATGTACCCCTTACTCATTCACATAGGGTGGGGTGCCGGGATCTGGGGGCCCCCTTATTGAAGGTAACATTCAATAATAAAATATTTACAAAAATTTTAGGGGTGTACTCACTTTCGTGAGATACTGTATTTACACACACACACTATATATATAGTATATGTGTGTGTGTGTAAATACAGTATCTCACGAAAGTGAGTACACCCCTAAAATTTTTGTAAATATTTTATTATATTTTTTTCATGTGACAACACTGAAGAAATTACACTTTGCTACAATGTAAAGTAGTGAGTGTACAGCTTGTATAACAGTGTAAATTTGCTGTCCCATCAAAATTACTCAACACACAGCCATTAATGTCTAAACCGATGGCAACAAAAGTGAGTACACCCCTAAGTGAAAATGTCCAAATTGGGCCCAAAGTGTCAATATTTTGTGAGGCCACCATTATTTTCCAGCACTGCCTTAACCCTCTTTGGCTAGGGTTGCCACCTTTTCTTCAAATCAAACATGAACATTTTAGCGGTGCACAACAATTTTTTTTTTTGTAGTATAAACTACACATGTATTTTGCATTAATAACATTTCTAATTATATGACATTAATAACAAAAGTCCCCTTTTACGTCCACAAAGTTCCCCTTTTACATCTGAACTCGCAGAGTTCCTATTCACTGTAAGGGGGGACTCTGCAGACTCTGATGTAAGGGAGAACTCTGGGGACTCTAAGGAATGCTCTGAAAACCCTAATTTAAGGGGGAACAATCAGCATTCTGATGTACAGAGAGGACTCTGCTGTAAGTGGGAACACTGTGGTCTCTGGTGTAAAGGGGAACTCTGATGTAAGGGGTGCTCTGAGAACCCTGATTTACCTTAGTGTACTCACTCAGAGGCATGAGAGAGAAGGGGGGGGGGAGAGACATCAATCACAGACATGATAGCTGCTAGACTTCCAATATCCTTTGCATGCATTGTGGACCGTTTGCATCACACGAATTTGATGCGAACGGCCCTCAGAGTTCTGCCCTCGACGAGTGGACGAACGGCCGATGTTCGATTCGAACATGGGTTCGAATCGAACACCGGGCCCATCCCTACTACACACATATATTTAATAATTTGGTTATATGCAATGCTAAGTGGGTTAGCACTTAGCAGCACTAGAGTCGTTGGTTTAAATCCTGTAGATTTTGTAGAAGCAATGATGAATAGTCAGATGAATCTTGTGAAGAGCTTGTTTATTCTAGCAAGCAGAGATCCACATGTAAAAAATATTTCTTCTAGTTTCACTTCATAACTTCCTACTTCTTATTCCCACCCCCCAAGTCCTCACACATCTATGTAAATATCTATGTAAATACAACACATGCATATTTTATTGCATATTTT